>CM037585.1:85382645-86762645 GCA_021018995.1 Chloranthus sessilifolius
AGTCAACTCAATATCCATGCCAAGTGAATCTTACTAGCATGGTTTTGTAGCGAGCCGGGTCGACCCTCTACCTAACTTTACCCAGCTTGATATTTTACCGGGTCATGCACTGAAACTTGACCTAGCGGGTCGGGTCAGGTCAGGGCATGAGATACCCTCGACCAAGAAGTCTTATCAGGTTGGGTTGGGTTGACCCAACCCAACATGATATTTTTATGATAAAAATGTAAAAATAGACATTTTTTATTGGGTCAGATCAAGTATTTGCTCGGGTCGGATTGGCTTAGGTGCACCATCGGGTTGAATTGGGCATTAGCAATTCTCTTATCGGCCAGCCAAAATTTTGACCCCAGTGGCCCGACTTGACTCTTTGATAGCCCTAGTTTTATATCTCTGGTTCTCTAGTGCTTATTTATTTATTTATTTTAACTTCGAATTTCCCAAGCTAACGTTTGGAGTAATCCCTACCCACTGTGTCACGAGTATTTCACATATTAAATACCTTATGGTCCATGTTTTAATGGCAGAAGAGGAGTCGTGGAGCTCACGACCTTGGTGTGCATACCTAGGTCGTCAGCCACTGCAACAATCCCTTGGTCGGTTCTTATGTACCTTATATTTTTATTTTTCAACCTAAGATTCCTCCATCGCAATCAGAGTTTCACATGCTAAAACTCATAATATATTGTCCGCTTTGAATTGGAGATCATTTTTCGTACCAATTTTCGACACACATCCTTCGTTTTATAATTTCTTTTTTCATTTTTAATAACATAAGATTATCCCAAGCTCACGCTTGGACTAATCCCTAAGGAATGCCCTAACATACATTCTTCATGTTCATATTTTGGGATGTGTGTCACGTGAAATTAAAATCAGACTGTCCGATGATAGGTCTATGATCTCAAGATATATTATGTCAAAAATTGGGACAAAAAATGATCTCCATCGTGATTGTTTGATTTACATAAGTCAACAATTATATTTGAATAAGTAAAACCCGGGTTTGAGAAGGAAAAATTTTGAGTTGTGAATAAGGGAAACCTTGGATCCAAGATCTGCAACATCAAAATATTTTATATGCGTCCATGCTTGCCGTTATGTACTTATTTACCAGTCTAAACCTTCAATTGAATCCGAGACCTAAGATTGTGATCTTCTACGTTAACGGGCCAAGCATAAGCCAACTCATCTCGATTAACTCCAAAAAATGGGATTAAGATTCAGCCTTTCTAAGTTCGACCCCTTTCCGATCAGTTGAGACTCTTTATATAGGAAAAATGTCGTGTTGGCTCGCAATTTTAGCCTGCCATGAGACTGGAATGGACTAAGCTTAATAGGCCTCATTGATAAACGGGCAGATTCAGCTTGGATTGATTAGTGATTAGCAAGTCATGTCGGACATGAGCTAGTTCCAAAAGGCCCGATAATAGTCAGCCCATTTAAGGCTTCGCTTTTGAGCATGCTAATAGGAGCGGCAATGGGCCGGGTTATGATAAATTCAAGCCCAACCGGATGGATTTGAACTCAGCCCAAGCCCAGCCAAAGCCAGTGACATGCTTATGGCCTCAACCCTAATCCCGGGACCTTACTAAATTTTCAAAGCCCAAGCACAACCCATTTGTTTAATAAATTGTTTATTAACTTAAAAAGATGAGGTCCATATCCATAAGAATAAAGATATTAACATATTACACATATCTAATAATAAGTTAATATCTAATTTTTTTAAAGAAAGTTTAAAGACAAAAGGTAGAAAATATACCGTTCTTTTGGGTTTTTCCTAAAAAATATTACGAGTGCAACTCAATGCACATCACATTAGAATCGAACGGGCCAAGCGTTTAAGGATTAAACTGTTTGCCCAAGCTCGGCCCACAGGGTTTAAGTAAACTCCAAACCCTCCTTGCCACCCAAACATGGCACCCAATGAGACTCCTACATCGGGGTCTCAAGGGATTGGGCTAGCATTCTGTTATGACCCTGACCCACAAACCACGATATTGTCATGTTCTGGGCTTAAGTCTTTTCCCCGATTTTTTTCTGGCATGGGCTTAAGTCCCAACCCAAAACACGTCGTGACGTGTAAGGTCTGCATACACCTTACATCATAGGTTGTAGACTTGACTCAACCCGATGACTTTTAGCATAGGTGCCTAGCAAGATTCGATGGGTGCGTTTAAAGCTACCCAATTCAAAATTTGGGTTCAACTATTTTTTAATTTTATAACTGGATGCAAGGAAATCTTGACTTTTTAACCAAGGTGCCAAATCGGATACGGGAATCGGGTATCGGTCCATGGAGGACTGATACAAATCGGCTGATGAGTATTGGCCAATTTAAAGAAAAAAAAAGAAAAAAAAAGAAAAAACTCGATTGAAACCGAGACGTATCGGCCGATACGGGCTCGATATGGGACCGATACGTATCGGTTTTGCCGAAAATCGATATATATCATCGATACGTATCAATATCAGTCAATATTTGATACCATGCTTTTAACTTTTATATGTTAACATCAACATTTGGATAATGCACGATGTGTCATCTGGATAGATGTCACGTTCATAATATGTGTAACACAAAGGGCATGTTTGATTTGCCGTATGTACTAATGCGTTTATAGTAACACATAGCTATACATCGCTCAAATGTCTTACAAGACCCAACCCAGCTCGTACACCTTTTGGCCTAAGCGTCAGACATTCATGTAGGAAAACATGTTTTCCTTTATGCTATCAAACAATGGCTCATGGTCAACGCCCTCACCGGCCCCACTTAACGCGTAAGATGAAGGCCATCAAACATGCCCGGAGTGTAGTGCTTGGTATCACCACATGCGCCACTCGTGTACCTACCTCATATCTTCTTCTACTCTTCTATGTAATTTTGTTACACAATTAATTAATAAATTATTATGAGAACCATTATCCACATCTCACGAGACTGCTTTCTCAATCTCACCCCGGTAAAGGAAAAGAAGCAAAAATAAAGTGGGGGTGTGAGTTTTAAAAGAGTCATTTTTAAGTGGGGTTTTTCAATACTGGGGGTGAGAAAACAGTCTCATGAGGTGTGAATAACAGTACCAAATAATTATTCATGTGGTTAATATGAGTAGGGTTCTCAATGGGCCAGATTAGGGCCAGGTTGAACCCCAACCCGGCCCTAACCTATCTGGACCGGGCTCCCAAAATTTTCAGCCGGCTCTAACCCGGGCTGCGATGTACTTACGACCCCTACTGGGCCGGGCCAAGCCTGGGCATCTTTCCAGACTTTTTTCGCCTTTTTTTTTTCTAATAAAATTTGGTTGGGTTATTTTTTTGGACTATTTTTTCTAATAAAATTTGGATGGGCTTGGGCTGTTTTTTTTTTTCTAATAAAAGTTTGAAGAAGGTTAAAAATTTAATTAAATAATTATATTAATATTATAGAGGCTCAGGTACATGCTTTTATTCAAATATTTTATTTTAGTTTATTACACAATGATTATAACGGACAACGATTAATCTCAAAATATTTAAGTAAATTATATTTAATTAAAAGAATTTTTTTTTATAACTTTAAAAGAATAAGTATATATATATATATTATATCCGGGCCGGGTGTTGTAAGACTCAACTCAATTCCGTCCCGGATTTATTCTGGTTGCAATATGTTTAGTCTAATTTAGATATTGGGTCGGATTTTATTTGATAGAAAGTACCACTTTTTTTAGGTCATGTGTGGGCTAAAATTTGGGCCGGCCCGACCCATTGAGAGCCTTAAATATGAGTTAGTGGCTTCAATTTTCTTAACAACCCAATGAGATTCTTTTAGCTCATTTTTCAAAATAAATAATCTTGGGCTAAAGTGGTTGTGGAAGATGTGCCAATTGTAATAAGAGGTTGACGTCCCTTTTGAAATGGAATATGAGCCATGAACCCTATGTTGGTAAAATTGGGTTCAACTAATTCCTCTTAACGTCAATTAAGTCAGCATCTGCAAAATTCTCTTTTAATTTTCTTTTATAGTTGATTGGGATAATGGCTATGTTAGATCTGCAAAATTCTATCTATTCCGAGGCCTTATAATTTTGAGTTATGACTTGCACGCATTTCAAATATGTTAAGCGGACATACACATAATTAAAATTCTCACATAATAAAATTCTAAGAAATTCGTGAAAGCCAACACATAAGAATGCAATAAATGACACATAAATAAAAGCGACAAATCTAAGAAATTCACAAATAAAACAATAGTGCAAGGCGGAAACAAATCCGATATAAGTATAGAGTCAACAATAATAATATCAAACGAACTCAGTACCAAGTCTATAAATGTCAAAAGCCGACACTCGAGTAAAAGTCAACACCGAAGTCCTTCTGGTAAGCAGTAGCATCACCTTCCCAAGGTTCCTGGTATTCAGCGTCCATGTGGTCAACGAAATCGGCGTCAGCAGGATCTGGATAACCGGCATCTACTTCAACAATGTAGTCACTTGCAACTATTGGATTTTCGTTGGATGAGTTTACTCAGTTACGTAAACTCAGTGGATACACCACCATTCCACCGCATACTATTCAAGTGCATCATATGAGTGATAAATATAGTATAACAATGAAATCTGAAATAGAAAAAAGACAATCATGTGCACATTATAGAACTTATATCATAATATAAATGCGGGACCATGATCTATATACTCATATCTTAACGTATCTCGCCATAACTCGTAACATACCATATCTTATTATTATTCTCGCACATACGTCTGTACATCGCATGAGCGTAACTAATATACTCATAAATCTTAAACGACTTGTGCCAGAATCGTTGGTTGAGTTATTATGTGAGAGTCATCATAGTATCAGACCACTATATTATAACGTCATCTCTATCCTACTCATATCATACACCTCATCCAGTCACAGGAGCGATCGGCGACTCATAACTTATACTGTCTCATAGAAATCCATCTTGACTGAAGACGTTCTTGCCCTTACGGTAGCTACATATGAAACGACATGTACAAAAACTTAAGTTCTTAATATTTTATTGGCCTATACAGTGGTATCTTATTATCATACTCGTAACATATTTTATTCTACATACTCATATCTTATCATACCTCTAAAACTTAAATCCACAACGAAATATGGTGCGGTAAGCTTTACAAATCACGTTTTTCAAGGGATGGATTTCGTAGTAATCTGGATATACTTCGTTTGCAGCCCATACTACTATAAAGGTGTTGCATCTGTATATGGACGCCTACATTTCGAGTTACACATGACCGTGAAAGGAACTCCACCATGGCTATAGCCTAAAGATCCAAATCACATACCTTTACTCACATCTTATCCTATCATATTAGAACTCGAGGGTGATAGAGTTACGGTATATGCCACCGTATATGAGGTTACATTGAATTTATACTCACCCTACTCGTTATGATGTCCCATACTATTATAAGTTGTAAAGCATGTAAATACGATGCATGTAAATACGATATATTTCTCCCTTTGATACCATCTTGGTAAATCACCACACCAAAGCGTAGGCATGATCTCATATACTCGCTTACATATGACCTAATATATTCATAACTCGTATACCATGATCGGGATGAAAATGCAAAAATATCATACATACAGAAAATGTGTACATTCAGATTTTTGTTATGTTTATATATATATATATATATATATATATATATATATATATATATATATATATATATATATATATATATATATAACTATTTACATAATACCGATACAATTATATAATAGGGTAGTTAATAGGGTGATTTTAATAACATGAAGGTCAGGATTTGATTTTTATGAGGACATTTAATTTCTAACTTTTCATATTATCGAAGAGGTCACGTTAAAGCGATAGAATTGATATATATATATTACTATAATTAGATAATTAAATTAAATGATTTTTACAAATACTAAGTTGTGATTTATCATAACCATCGATCGAAAGAGTTTAAGTAAGATGTAATATACACAAGAATTTTGGTCATAAAAATTAGAAAATAACTTTAAATTTGTGCAGCCTTGGGTCATTTAGAACTAATCCCAAATTGCTACTCTAGTTTGACCTCTAAGACATTAGATTCGTGAAATGGCTATTTCACACAAAGTTATAAATCTCGCTGTCTTCTTTCCAATGCTGTAAGAATCACGTCAATCTGAGGTCGGAGTAAAACGTCATGACGAAAATGTAAAGACCAGTATATCGATGGTCGCGAGCTCAGGTTCATGGTCGTGAGTTTGGGTTCGTGGATGTAAGTTCATGGTGGTGCATTCCCAATACTTTTTAGCATTGAAATTTATTTATTAATTTATTCTTCCTTTAAATAAATTAAGAATATAATTTAAATTTTTGGGCCTAATAGCATAGTAAAATATTAATAGCTAAACAAATGGATTAGAAATTCATAATAACTCAATATATTAGAAATTCCCATGTATTAGAAAAAAATTCAATATGAACTTTTTATGCTTCAAATCAGTGCTCAACTTGGAATACACTCATGAAGTTGAAAGTATCAAATATTCCTAGGAGCATACCATCAAAAAAGCTTCTTTGACTAATAGGCTAGATCAAGAAAATAACAGTAGTAGCTATAGCAGGAGTTGAATATGCAACAACAATCCAAGGGCGCATCGGTTCAATTCTCGTTAGCCCAGCTGTCACATGTGTATGCCCACAAGCTCCTCAATTCTCGAGGCCGTCTCGGTTCGTATGGCCGTATCAAAAAAAAAAAAAAATCTAAGGACGCATACTCAGACGAAAACTAAGCTCCCCACTCATGACCCATGTAACAAGATACACCAAATAAGAAGTGTAGAACAATTAGCTCATAAGGACTACCATTGTATAGTCAATCATCATCAAATGCTACTTTCCCTATTAGATAAAAATGCAAACCTATAGCCGTAAAAGTAGAAATAATGACATCATAGATAATATTGTTTCCATAAAGTAGAGACTCAGAAACAGGTTCACGAATACCATCAATATCATCAAGGTTATGATCCACCAACCTACTAGTTCTTTTTACGAGGGCTAATTTGATTCGATGGAGTGATAAATTAGCACCTTTTTCCATTGTGAAGGCAAGATTGGTGAGACTAGCCCACTTTTTTGTAGGTTATATCTTCACTTATGCAGCTTTATTGATTGCCTTTACATCAGGTAAATTTGGTTAATTCATTCTTTCGAATGTATTGTATTAGTGATAATTTCATTTCTTTTGTTGGAGTAAGGGGCCCAAATGTGGCATTGAGAGGTAAAGGATAACCGTTCTAAGAAAAAAAAAATTGATCAAAATATGAATTAAACTGAAAGACCCCTTAACTATTTTAGTTAATAGAATAAATTAAACTTTTACCACTAAACTATACCCACTGCAATGGAATTATTATATATGACTGGATCATTTGTCGAACAATGGAGTAAGATGTAATCAAGATAGGAACAGAATCACAAAAATTTGAGTGCTGACATATTTTGCGGAGGGGACTCCATTAAATAGGATAAATAAGAATAAGAAGTCTAAGCCTCATTTTAATAACAAGTTTTACCTTTTCTTGTACTGGGGGAGTAGAGTTCCTACTAACAGACACGATTTAAAATAAAATACATTGAAGTCAGAATAAACAAAATGGGTTGTGTAAGAATCCATAACCCCTTAAGGTCAAATATTGTGGTTTGCAATTCATACTTCGCATGCATGGAAATTTTCTAACTTTAACCCAATTTTAAACTGTGGAAAAGCACCTTTTTAAATTTTTTCTTTTTTAGATGATACTTGGGTAAGTTGCCATGACGCCTAATTTTCGGGGTAGGTGTCATCTAGTGTCGTTTCACTGAAAAGTATCACTTTTCACCTCTTAACCTAGCCTTTACTATACCTTGAAGTTGACTAATAACTATTTATTTAGCTTGTTTTGTAGTTAGTAATAATTTGTGTAGCTTAATACAAAGTCAATGCCTTTTGTGCCAAAAAAAAAAAAAATTCAAGTCAAGGATGACTGCTGAGCCAAAGAATGATGGAACACCATAGTGGTACACACCATGGTGACTATTTTGTATGTCATGATGGACCAAGGAAGTCTAGTAGATGAGAGAAGTATGGATGTGAATGGAGAAGCAAGATATGCATTGCAAAGAGAGAGAGCAAAGGTGTTATCTCAA
This sequence comes from Chloranthus sessilifolius, assembly GCA_021018995.1. Classification (NCBI taxonomy): domain Eukaryota; kingdom Viridiplantae; phylum Streptophyta; class Magnoliopsida; order Chloranthales; family Chloranthaceae; genus Chloranthus; species Chloranthus sessilifolius. The sequence goes on from CM037585.1 coordinate 85,390,843, forward strand.
GATAGTAAAATGCTACCTCGCTAGTTAAAGTCTCAAGAAGAAGCCAAGACGCATGCTCTCTCATAGCTCACTGAAGAGGAGCTTCAGAAACCCTTCTCGTGAAGTTCTCACGAAGTCAAGGCAATTCACTCTCAATTCATGTCACGAATCTCTCACGGAGTCCTGGCAGAAAAACCTAAGAAATGCCACGCGAAGAGTTCTCGTGCAACTCATTTAGATATAAGGCTCCAGCCGCTCGTGCAGCTTTCGCGTAGCTCTGAAAGAGAGAGGCGCCCAGAAAAGCCCTCGTGCATTGTAGTGTTAAAGCCAACCATGCAAAGCGATAAATCCTTCCTGGCAAACAATCGCGCGGGAACTCAGGGCTTATCCATGTGAGGTGCAGAATTCAGTGATTCATCCATGAGAGAACCTCGCGACAGAAAGTACTTGAAGCTCCACTGCGCTAGCAAAGCCAAAGCGTGCAAATTCTACCTCGCAACAGCATTGTAGTGCAGAGCAGCTGCGCGATAATTCAAAGTTCACTGCGCAAGCAAGGAGCTTTTCAAGCCAAAATCTACCTCCCGAGCACTCTGCAAACTGCGCGAATGAATTAATGAACCAAAGTCAATCCTATGAAGCTCGGGCTCTCCACTTCTCATTCTTTACTCAGAGACCTTTTGAGGATTTCCCTAGGTCCAGGGCACACATCTCGAGGCCCTAATCTTGATGCACACATCCCAAGGCATCCAAGGATTGTAACCAAGCCACGTCTACTGGAAAATTAGGGTTTAATCTTCTTTTGTCCAAGGCATTAGTGACTAAGTACAAAAGCTGTAAATTAAACTTAGAAAAATATCTCCTTCAACCTTAGTCAGCTAGAGCTCTGGCAGATTAGGGTTAGGGTTTGATCATCTTCTTTTTCTATTTTTCTTCTTCCTTAGTCCAACACTTGCTAGCTATGACCTCTGTAAGCAATTAGGCTTAGTTTTATTTAGAGTTTGTAATGGGTCTTGTAACCTTTGGAATTTTGTGAGAGCTGTTGTGCACAAGGCTGCTGCCTTGAGAAATTTCATTGTAAGTATTATTTGATCAATAAAATTTATATTTTAAATGCTTACTCAATCTATTATTTTCCTATTTGTTCAATCTATGCCATACATTTAGGACTTGAGCTGATTTGAAAACCCCATGGAAGCTTGAGCTTGTAGCCCTGTAACCATGGTGGCAGCAACAATTTTCATGTTCCATCTCAATCCCCTATGGTGTGGATAACCTCTGTGGATAGCCTGTGACCATTTAAGTGGACAGATTATAGCCCTAGGGTGATTCCAAGTCACTGATCTGAGAGGGATTCTTTTCCTCTGCACTTCAGCTTGTAGCTTTGTGAGAGGTTGTTGCAGGAACAAGCTCCCCTTTATTTTACTTGACCAACATTAGATGTTAGATCTGATTTCTTTGTGGAGATTGTAGACTTGTGAGTTGAGTCATTGCAAGCCTTTTATAACAATGACTAGCTGCATTTAAAGTTCCCAAATAGCTTTTGAACTACTGCAGTTTCCACTAGTTTTTCAACAACTATTTGCTCTCATGGATGCCTGTGCTTGTAGCCTAGCACACATGGTGTCTGCAATAGTTTTAATGTTCTAATTTGAGCCATTGGGTAGACATCTATTGGATAATTTGTGACCATTTAAATGGAGAGATTATAGCCTTAAGATCAGTTTATTCCATTGGATCAGATTAGTTTTCTGATTTAGTTCATGTGGTCTGATCCTCTCTATTGGATAGCCTGTGACCATTGAAGTGGACAGGTTATGGCCTTAAGAGACTCGGTCAAATCATAAGAGTTAAGTTAGATGCTTCCTCCTTGCAGATGTGCTTGTAGCCATCTGAAGGATTGCTGCAGAGACAACCCTAGATTTTAGTTATATAACTGAAATAATTCTAGCTTAATTGCCTACTTCCTATCATTTTTATCTTTATTTTAATGCACACCATCACCACCTTTTTCATAACCCTTTCTTTATGATAGGACTGTACTTTATTTCTCTTCTTTTAGTGTTAGTTTAATGTAGTTGTGACACCCAACTCCCTTTCTTAGGGATTGTCAGATCTGTAGCCAAATCTGGAGGCCTACTAATATAACCTATTTTGGGTTCTAGATCAATTTCTATGTGGGACAAACTCTTACTTCGTAAAACTTGCTACAACAAGCCCTGTATCTTGCAGGTCTGTATATTTTAGACTTACTGTTTTGCCCATTTCCATCTCTCCACTTTTTAATTTATTTTCGCTATCACTATTTTCTCACCAATAATAAACAACATCTGAATAAACCAACAAGTTTTTGGCGCCGCTGTCGGGGATATTGATCTTTTTAGTAGACCTGAGTTGTATTGTATTTTAGTCTAGAAAATTCTTTGTAGCTGTGCTTTAAATAGAATAAAAAATACTACTAATTTTTATTAGAAATTTTACAGACTTGGACAACAGCAGCAGGGAAAAGCTAGAGTTGCAGTTGGAGTCTAGCTAGCTTTGTTTGAACTTCTTTTGCTCTAAAACTCAGTCCATTTATTTTAAATTCCCTATCAATAGTTTTGTTGTAGATTTGTTTAGTTGTAAATTTTGTTTGCAATTTTTTTATGTGTTGTGAGCATTTTCTTTACCTACTGTTCTATTAGTGTATGCTTAGTAGAAGGTCCTGTAACCTTGAATTGGAACCTCCAAATCCTGAGGTTGAAAAGGTCCTTAGACTGAGAAACACCAGACCAGCCCCTACCATGGAAACTGAGGCAACTGTAACAGCTGAGAAGTAAAAAACTCTGAAGGAATACAATGCACCTGGGGATTACACATCTCCCTTTTCTATATAATTTCCTTCAGTTGAGAAAAATTATGAAATCAAGTCCTCCATCATTAACAAGTTGTCATCTTTTCATGGGCTCAGTAAGGAAGATCCTTACAAGTACATTGATCAATTTTTGGTACTTTGCACCACATATAACATAGTTGGCTTGGGACCTGAAGCCACCAAACGTAGGCTTTTCCCTTTTTTCCTAAAGGACAAAGCCAGCACCTGGCTCTCTAAGCTCTCAGTCAATAGCATCCAAACATGAAGTGACCTCCAAAGCCAATTTCTGGTAAAATTCTTTCCCATGAATAAAACTAGTCAGATAAGGACAAACATATTGTCATTTACTCAATCCTCAACTGAAAATTTTTATGAGGCATGAGAGAGATTTCAAAAAATATTAAAACAATGTCCCCACCACCAAATTTCACAGTGGCAACTTGTGCAAGTCTTTTATCAAGGAATTAATCCTAAAAGTAGGGACATAGTAGATGCCTCATGTGGGTGCTGTTTGACATCATAGGTAAGAATTTCATGCAGCAAAAGTACTGTCTCACAATGACAGCTAGACCCCAGCTAAATTGGTGAAAGAATCCATCCCTAGAGGTGGAATGTATGAGGTCAAGGTGCAGAGTGAATTAGAAAGGAAGGTGGACAATCTGAGTTTAAAGTTTGATAAATTGATGAATGTGATGCAGCCTAGGATGACTGCACAAGTGGAAGAGGCATGTCTGATATGCCAATCTCTCACACATTCACTTCAAGAATGTCCATCAGCCAATCAGTTCCCTGATTTAGTTATGGAATATGCCAATGCTGCCCAAGCATATGGGTAACAACCTACCGGGAACAAATGGAGAAACCACCTAAATTTGAGGTGGAGACAAGACACATACCAACAGACCCAGCAACAGTAGTTGGTAGCTCCATACAGACCTCAGCCTTAATTTAACCAAGGATATGCACTTAGGCAGAATTTTCAGTTGCCTGCCCCACAGCCAAATCAGTTGGTCTTGCCCCCATCAGAGCCTAGATCCTCTTCCTTTGAAGAGAAAATGCTGGCATCAAATCAAAATCTAGGAAACTTGGCCCAAATTATGAACTCTCATGGGCAAAGCATTAAAAAAATAAAGGATCAGCTGGGTCAAATCTGTAATACTTTAAACAAGAGAGAGGAGGGCAGGCTGCATAGTCAACCCTTGTCCAACCCTAAAGGGCAGTACATGATTGGAGAAGACTCCTCTACCCATGAGGAGGCTAATGCAATCACTACCCCAAGGAGTGACAAGGTGGTTGACAATTTACTGGGCAGGACAACTGAGGAGGCCATGGAGAGTGAAAATAAAAACAATATGAGTGTTGAAGAACCAATGAATTCACCCCCTGCTGTAGAGCAGCAAGGAGAAAATAAAGGGGTTGATGTTGAGCCCCAACAGCAAGCAATAAATGAAGAAAAGAGAAAAAATAAAAATTTGACCATGATATTGTTAGGCATGCAGCTGTGGCACCAACAATCCCACAACTGCCATTTCCTCATGCACTTGCAGGCCCATCTCCTTTTGATAAGGGGAATACTCAGATGGAGGAAATGATGGAGACCTTCAAGTAGGTCAAGATTAATTTACCCTTGCTTGATGCTATAAAACAGGTCCTTGCCTATGCCAAATTCTTGAAGGACCTCTGCACATAAAAGAGAAAAGCAAGGGTGCAGCTGTCCAAAAAGGTTTTTGCTATTGAACATGTTGAATCAGTGTTGTCCATAGCCATACCTAAGAAATTACAGGACCCAGGGGTACCTACTATCCCTTGTATAATTAGAAACCATACCATTGGTAGAGCCCTCTTGGACTTAGGGGCCAGTGTGAACCTACTCCCATATTCTGTATATGAGGAGCTGGGTTTGGGGAGTTAAAATCCATATCAGTTATACTCCAACTGGCCGATAGGTCTGAGAGGAGACCTGTGAGTGTGGTAGAGGATGTTTTGGTGGGGGTGAACAAGTTCTACTATCCTGCTGATTTCCTATTTTTGGACATAGACCCTTGCAAAAGTAAAACCCTAATTCCTGTCATCCTTGGCATGCCATTCTTGGACACTGCCAATGCTTGCATTCAATGTAGGTCAGGGGTGATGGAGGTAACCTTTGGAAACATGAAGGCCCAATTAAATGAGTATAATACTGCTAGGCAGCCTTAGATAGACATTAAGGACTGCTGTGCAATAGATGTACTAGATGACCTTGTGAAAGGAGAATTATCCAATTTGCTAGATTGGGATAATGTTGGTAAAAACCTGGAAAATATTTGGAGTATGGTTGAGAAGGAGGCCCAACTTCTCATGACAAAAGACATCACCAAAATAGAGTCTTCTATGGGCCTAGTGCAGCATTCCAGCTGAACACCTACATTGTTGCCCCTTCCTCAAACCTCCAAGGCACCTTTGTTGCCTTCCATTGAAAGTCCACCTGATCTGAAGCTTAAGCAGCTTAAAGTATGCCTTCTTGGGGCAAAACAAAAGGCTTCGAGTGATTATCTCTTCTTCTCTCACTAGTGAGCAAGAGGAGGAATTATTGAGTGCCCTCAAGAAGCACACAAAGGCATTGAGGTGGGCAGGGCATTGATGTCTCAGTTTGCATGTACAAAATTCACTTGGAAGAGGGTGCAAAACCCTCTAGGGAGATGCAGAGGAAACTCAATCCTCACATACAGGAGGTGGTCTTGAAGGAGATAGTAAAACTATTGGATGCAGGGGTGATTTACCCCATTTCAGATTCAGAGTGGGTATCACCTATCCAGGTGGTACCCAAAAATTCAGGCATAATAGTTATTACTTCTGATTCTGGAGAGTTGATCCCAGCCAGGGAGACCACTGGCTGGAGAGTTTGCATTGATTACAGAAAACTCAACTCTAAGACCAGGAAAGATCACTTTCCTCTCCCTTTCATTGACCAAATTCTAGATAAATTACCTGGAAAGACATTTTATTACTTTCTTGATGGATACTCAAGGTATAACCAAATCCCTATGTATCCTCAAGATCAAGAAAAAACTACTTTCACATGTCTCTTTGGCACCTTTGCTTATAGGAGGATGCCTTTTGAACTGTGTAATGCCCCAGCTACATTTCAGAGGTGCATGTATGCCATTTTCTCTGATATGATTGATAAGTTCCTGAAAATCTTCATGGATGATTTTTCAGTTTATGGGGAGAGCTTCAGCTGGTGCTTAAGTCACCTTGACCTAATTTTGCAAAGATGTGAAGAGACCAATTTGGTCTTAAGCTAGGAAAAGAGCCACTTTATAGTAACACAAGAAATTGTGTTAGGCCATGTGGTCTCCCACAGAGGAATAAAGGTTGATAAAGCTAAAGTGGACCTGATCTCACACTTGCCCCCACCAAGGACTGTCAAGCAAATCAGATCCTTTTTAAGACATGCTGGATTCTACAGGAGGTTCATTAAGGACTTAAGCATAATTGTAAAGCCACTGTGCCACTTGCTGTGTCAGGATGTGCCATTTGAATTTTTTGCTGAGTGCCTTGAGGTCTTTGAGGTCTTGAAAGAGTGCCTTACCACTGCTCCTGTAATCCAAGCCCCAAATTACTCACTCCCCTTTGAACTGATGTGTTCTGCATCAGACTTGGCCATAGGTGCTGTCTTAGGACAAAGAAAAGATAAGCTACTTGTAGTGATTTATTATGTAAGCAAAATACTAGCAGAGGCTCAGCTAAATTATACCACAACTGAGAAGGAGCTGCTAGCTATTGTGTTTATTGTGGACAAGTTTAGACCCTACTTGCTTGGGTCTAAAATTATTTTTTTTACTAATCACTCAGCCCTGAAATACGTATTGGCTAAGAAAGATGCCACACCAAGGCTGATCAGACGGATCCTCTTGTTGCAGGAGTTTGATCTTGAGATCAAGGATAAAAAAGGAGTTGAGGATGTGGTGGCTGACCACCTCTCTAGAATTGTGTCGTAAGGATGTGTAGCAGCACCTGCCAATGAATTGTTCCCTGATGAGCAGCTATTTGCTATGCAGTCTAGTGTGCCCTGGTTTGTACACATTGTGAATTTTCTTGCTGTTGGTAGGATCCCCCCTCACTGGTCCAAGATGGATAAAAACCTATTTTTCTCTCAGGTCAAACATTTTCTGTGAGAGGACTCATACCTTTACAAGCATTGTGCAGGCCAAATTGTGAGGAGTTGTGTGCCTAAAAGTGAGTTCCACAATATTCTTTCTAGTGCCATGAGCAAGCCTGTGGAGGTCACTGTAGTGGTAAAAAGACAGCTGTAAAAGTATTGCAATGTGGGTTTTATTGGCCCTCTTTGTTTAGAGATGCACACATACATTACAAAGCCTGTGCACGATGTCAAAGGTTGGGAGGCATTTCCAAGAAAGATTCAATGCCATTGCAACCCATCATTGTGGTAGAACTGTTTGACATATGGGGGATTGATTTTATGGGCCCCTTCCCTCCTTCTATGAGTTTCAACATTATACTTGTGGCAATGGACTATGTTTCCAAATGGGTAGAAGCCATTGCTACAAGAATCAATGACCACACAGCTGTCCTTAAATTTTTAAAGGATAATATTTTCTCTAGATTTGGTACCCCCAGAGCTATCATTAGTGATGGGGGGAGTCATTTCTGTAACAGGTCTTTTGAGAATATGCTCAAAAGGTACTCTGTTACACACATGATTGCAACTCCCTACCACCCACAGACCAGTGGGCAAGTTGAAGTTTCTAATAGGGAGATCAAGCACATCTTGGAGAAGACTGTGAGGGCAGATAGGAAGGATTGGGCACAGAAATTGAATGATACTTTGTGGGCTTATAGGACTGCCTATAAGATCCCTATTGGTATGTCCCCTTTTAGGCTGGTCTATGGCAAGGCCTGTCACTTGTCAATAGAGTTGGAACATAGAGCCTACTGGGCTATTAGAACACTAAATTTTGATCTAACTACAACTGGTTCACATAAGAAATTGCAACGGTCAGAGCTTGATGAGCTGAGACTGGAAGCTTATACAAATGCAAGAATTTAAAATGAGAGATCCAAGGCATTCTTTGACAAGAAACTAATGAGAAAGGACTTCAATGTTGGTGCCAAGGTTTGACTTTTTAACTCAAAAGTAAAATTCTTTCCAGGGAAGTTAAAATCCAGATGGGATGGAGCTTATACTATCATCCATGCCTCCCCATTTGGTGTTGTGGAGATCTGGGATCCCATGTCTGGGAAGATCATGAAAGTGAATGGTCAAAGGCTAAAAATTTGTGTAGAAAATTCTATGGAGCCTCCTTAGACCATTCACCTGCATGAACCTCCCACTGATTAGTGATCCACAGCTCGATATACTGTGTACCATACTTTGTGAATTTGTGTGTTGTTTTATTTAAATATCTGTCATGTGTTGATGTGAATGTATTGTTTTGTTTTGTGTTTTGTTGTTGTTGATGTACATGTTTGTCATCTGAATTTAATGTGCATGGAATTGATTTTGTTATGCATGTTCTGCTGCTATTGTGTGGTTGATGTGATGTCATTTAAATATGCATGAATCTGCTGCAAATTAAAATCATTTGAATGCTAGCATATTTATTCTGTGCATATGTTAGCAATGGGCATGAACTTATCAAAGGTGAAATGGATGAAATGTGAAGAAAAGTTGGTGCTGATGCACAATGGTAAGGTGCATGCCAGTATTGATGCACAGGCTAATGTGCAGCACTGAGAAAGAGTGATTTTTGTCATGCCGTGAGGCTAAATGGCCTCTATTTTACACTCGTGAGCTATTTTTGGGCTTTCTCGCGGGGCTCTGTAATGAACTGTGTTGCTTCACGAGTGCCTCACGAGCAAAATGCCTGAAGAAAGCTTGAGATTGAACCTCGTGAGCTTATTTCTTTTCCGCGACATTGAGCTGCGCAACAATTGGAAGTCATGTATTTTGTTCCTCGCGAGTGCGTTGCGAGAGAATTTCTGAAGCCTACACTTCTAATTGCCTCATGAGGCCCTTAATGCTCTGAATTTATGAGTCTCGTGAGTTTGAAAGCTCAGCTGTGTAAAATATACAAATGTCCTCTTACGCGTTCAGACCCCAGTTAGCTTCGCGATTGATCTCGCGAGACTCCAGGGTCTCTTAAAATACATTCCTCATGAGGCAATTTTCTTCATCGCGACTGCAAGTCTCACAAGATCTCACCTGAGCATGCAAGAAGAATGTGCCCCGCGAGTCCCTGTTGAGAGCCGCGTGAGGCACGAGGTCACACTCTTATACCGTGCGAATTTTCGCTTTTTCATTTCATCCCTTCTTTGCCCTAGTTCCAACTGAGCACCTTCGAGCTCCATTCTCCATCCTTTCTCCTCTATTGCCTAAACCACTCCAACTCTGCCACTTTTCTCCCACCATTGTGTTCCACAACAACTCTTGGTCATTTTGCACCTGGTTTGAAGAGACTTGATACATTGGGCAACATTTGGACCGAAAACCTAGCTCTCTTGTGGTAAGTGTGCTCATCTATCATTTGGCTTGATTTATATGTTATTATTGTGTTGAGTAGAGAGAATTTAGTGGGCATAACTTCCATTGAAGTGTGAACTACCCAATCTTTGATTTTAAAGACCCAATTTGAAGAATTGGAGTAGCCATGGCCGCGGGTTCAAAATTTAATGATACCTTGACTGCCATGTTGAACCCTTCCCCTACTGGTAGCCCTTTGGCCACACGAAAATCTATGAGGATTGCAGAGGCCTCCACTGTGGAGACATCTGAGGTACCTACACAAACTGTTGAGCCCCAAGTGGAACAAACTAAGAAAAGGGCTGCTCCTATGAAGAAGGCCAAGGCTGTGGCCTCTGATGCTCATGCTGTCAAAAAGAAGTCAGCCCGGGTCCCTGGCAACAAGTTTTTGGCACCATTGCCAGGGACCCGGGTTCAATCCCCGACAGCGGCGCCAAAAACTTGTTGTCTATCCCTTAGTGTGCTTTGGTTATTGTGTGGTGGAAACCAATTAAAAATAAAGTAAAATAAAAGAATGGATTCAGCACAACTAGAGTAATCCTAGACCTACAGGATACAAGGCCTATTATAGCAAGTTGTGATAAGTAAGAGTTTGTCCCACAGACAAATTGATCTAGAATCCAAAATGGGCTATAATAGTAGGCCTCCAGATCTGGCAATCCTAAAGAAAGGGAGCTGGGTGTCACGACTACACTAAATTAATCCTAACAACAAAGAAATAAAATGTAGCCCTATTCTAAAGAAAGGGTTAAGTAGAAGATGGTGATGGTGTGTACCAAAATAAAATATAAAAATTGGTGAGAAGTAAGTAGGTTAAGTTTAGAGTTAAAACAGTAATGTAACTCAGATTTGGTCTGTCTTTGCAGTGCTCCTTGCTGACACACTATCAAAAGCCTCAACAAGGTAGAAATATCTAATTTAACTCATGCCATTTGGGGTGCTCTTAAGGCTATAGGCTGTCCACTCAAATGGTCACAGCCTATCCTATAGAGTCTGTCAGATCCCATTAGTTAAACCAGAAATTGCCAATCTAGTCCAGGGGAGTGGACTGATCATTTCCCCATCCACTGGACCAGATCAAGCCATGAATACTATTGCAACACTATGTAATGCCAGTGCTACAAGCTCCCCAGATCTGCGCACAAATCTGGCTGACATCCATAGGTATTCCAACCCATAACGTCCTAAGTGCTTTGCTAAGGCTAACCGCTCACTGGTGCCCACAAAAAGGATCATGCAACAGGTTTAATAGGGCTTTAGATTCAGCTGGGCATTGCTACAAACGGCCTGCAATGACTCAGCCTCAAGCTATAATTACTATAGAGAGATAAAATCTAACATCTGATATTGGCTAGGTAAAATAGAGGGGAGCCAGTTCCTGTACAAACCTCCTCACAAGGCTCTAGAAGCTCATGTGCAGGGGAGAAGAACCTTTCTCAAACATATGACTGGACACAACCTTAGGGCTATACTCTGTCCACTCAAATGGTCACAGGGTATCCCATTGGTCTGTCCATACCACAGAAGTCTGAGAAAGAGAATTAAGACTGCTGCAACCACCATGGTTCACAGGCCTCCGAGCTCCCCAAATTTCACTATAGATCCAGCATTGCTTTCCATGGGGCTATCAAACCAAGGGAAATCAGATGGTAAACAATAGATCTACTAGAAACTGAATGGGCTAGTCCTAAAGACATGGATCCTATAGACATCTAAAGAAACCATAAGATCTTTAGATTAAATTAGGCATTAAAATAGTAATCTATTGATAAACACAAAACTTACAATGAACTGCCTCCAAGCTGCACCCTGTACACAATTGCTCATCAAACATCCCAATGTATACAAAACCTATTACAAACTGAAATAAACTAAACCTAATTGCTTACAGGGGGATTAGCCAGCAAGTGCTGGGCTAAGAGAGAAGAAAAAGGGGAAAAACAGGTGATCAAACCCTAACCCTAGCTTGCTGGAGCTCTCAGCCGATAGAGGATGAAAAGAAGGGTTGCTGATCAAACAAAACTCTATGTGTAGCTTATATACTCTGTCCATACGGCCTTGGCTCTGAAGGGATTAACCCTAATTTTTTTAGCAGACATGGCACTGTTACATCCCTTGAATGCCTTGAGACGTGTGCCTCAAAATCCATGCCTCGGGATGTGTGTCCTAGCCTTGGAAAATTTCCAAAAGGTCCTTGAGTTAAAACAGAGAAGTGGGGAGCCCGTGCTTCGTGGGGCTGGCATATGCATTCATTGATTTGCACAATTGTAGGGCCTTCGCGAAGTAGCTTTTGGTTGGTGGGAAGTGCTCACTCGCGCAGTGAATCTTCAATTAATCCCGTAGTTCCTTTGCGCTACACTGCTGTCGCAGAGATGCTTTAGAGTGCCTAGACTTCTCGCGCAGTAGAGCTTCAGAAGCTCTCTCTCTCGCTAGGTGCTCACGCAATTATGCTCCTGTGCTCGCGTGGTAATTGGTAAGGCTTCAGAGTGCGCGAGGAGAATTCTGGGCGTCTCTCTTCCAGGGCCACGCACGAACTCCGCGAGGTGAATTTTAGTTTAGTTCACACATGGACTCGCTATGTTCTTCGCGCGGCTACTTTAAGGCCTGATCTCTGGGAGAGCTTCGCGACCACAAATTCTGAGGATTTTAATCCACGATGTCTTTACAGCTCTCCTCTTAACTACGCATCCTATCTGTGCGAGGGCATCTTCCACTACATCCTTAGCTTCGCGAGGGAGCTTCTCAGCTCTGCGAGATCTGTCTTTCTATGGTCTGATGTATTGCACTTGCTGCCTTTGTAGTTTCTCCATTCTCAGCCAACTTTATTCATCTGCTAGGCGTTTGGTCAATGATGACCAACACATGATTCACCATGGTGAGCACTACCAGGGTGTTCCATTAGGCTTTGGTTCAACTGTCATCTTTGCATGTCTTCTTCCTCTTCTTTGGGTCAATAAGGATGGATTTTGTGTTAAGCTACACAGATTATTACTAACTATAAAACACACTTAACAAATGATTATTAGTCTGCTTTAAGGTCTATCAAAGGCTAGGTTAAGAGGTGAAAAGTGATACTTTTCAGTGAATAACACCCCCCTAAACTTAATTTTTGCTAGTCCCTGAGCAAAGGAAAATTTAAAACAACTATCCTAAGAATTTAAATGCCACTTTCATAGGGAGCACGAATACATTTAGCATATATACCAAGCCTTTTAAACCCCTAGGTGATCCCTAGTGGAGGAGTGAAGTCTCCTGAGGGTTTTCAGTGAAGGTACCCACGAACTTCACCCTTAAAACAGTTAAAAATAGTGCAGTCAATGACAAAGCAAATTTCAATGGATAAACCCTCAGTCCACACCTATCCTTTAAATTCAGAGGAAATTACAGCAATAGCGTAGCCATTTAAACCTCAAAATCAACATGCATGTGATCACCACCAATTAGTTCACAACAGGAATACAATGTGCATATAATCAGTACAAAGCTTGCCTTAGATTTAAAAATCAGGTTGGATATAACTCCAATGAATTTAAAATTCAGACCCAATTCTCACCAGGGCTATCTCTCAACAATGAAAATTAAAAGGGTGTTTACATTCTCATCAGCTCAAGAGCAGTTACAGACCCCAAATGGGCCTGCAAGCATGAGCACATGCAAAGCTTCTGATTTCAAACATCCTCATGACTTTTCACCATAGATTGGACAACTCCTCATCTCCACATGACAGCTCATTTCACTTTAGATCTACAAGGTCTTTTTGAATGGGTTGTAATGTGGCTTATGGGTGAGGGGTATAAAGGATGAAGGGGTAAAAAGGGATTCAAAATTGAGAAATCAGCAATGTAAGGAGTGATTGATGACTTCACTACTTGCATTTAAGCACAACTTTATCTTACTTGATATATTTCCGAATCAAAGTGGCTAGCTTCTCCTCTTCTTTTCAATTTTTAGATGATGTTCTTCTCTAGACTTCTCTTTCTTTCTCTCTTTTTTTTTTTTAATTTAAATTTTTTATTTTAATTTAATATTTTTATGATGACTTGCTACACAAAAAACCACTGATACACTATTGTTCATTTGTTGCTTTTCTTCTCCTTTTACCAAATGTTAGACCACTCTCACTATCTTCAACTCCTTCTCCTTTACCTTCTGAATTCTCAGAGTGAGGGTATAGTTCAATCAGGTCAACAGGTTAAGGTGCAAGTACTCTGGTGTTTGTCAAAGAAAAGTAGGATTTTTAAGGCTCAACGAGTGTATGCAAAAGGGCAATTTTAAAAGGATAGATTTTCAGGCTCAAACTGTCCAAATGAAGGCCTTGAATCATTTTCTTAGTGTCATGAGTGCTGTCAATCAGTTTTGATTTGGAGGTGCCTAACTTTTAGTGAAAAGGTCTTGACTCAATTAGTCCTTAGAGCAGAAATACCGCCAAAGACACTCTTTAAAAGAAAATGATGGGCCCAAATCTCACTAGGTATGGTCCTCAAATTAACCCATGGGGTATATTTTCACCTTTTTCTCTCCTCTTAGGTTCACTAAGTACTAACTGAAAAGTTTTCTGATGTTAGCTTCATGGTGGTGCAAAGATTTTAAAATTTTTAGTTTCAAAATGTCTGCAAAAATTTTTAATTTTCCACAAATTTTCTCTTTCTAACAAGTTAGGTGGGAATTGACTTTATTCATCCCAATTAAACCAACACTGCTGCACTAAAGTTAACTGCTTCATTGTCAGATCCTGCCACACCCCCAAACCTATGAGGAACAGTGTCCTCACTGATTCAAAGTTATAAGTGGATGTGCAGCAGGCTTAAGACATAGACATTAACAGAGCAAAAACTACAAGAGAGAAAAATGCATAACAAACAACATAAAAACAAACACACAGAAAAAATGAAAGAATATAAGGAAAAAACATTTCATTATAAGTATAAAATAAAAAGATTACACAGAGATAGAAAATTATAAACCTAAGGACAATCTAGATACACAGCAACAAAACATCTTGTCGAAGACAAAATGGTTCTTCCTCCTGGCTTAGGGATATCCTCAACCTGCTGTGTGTGGAAGAGGAACTGCACGCCAGGAGAGGGGGGAAGAACGGGGATCAGGGAGAAGGATGTTGAGTAGGTGGTGGGGGGATTGAAGAGGATGGGGGGGAAGATGCAGGTGGTTCAGTCTTTTGATTATTCTTCTTTTGCTTATTCTTCTTCCTCTCCTCCTTGGCGAGGATCCTCTGTACCTCCTCATATTTGTCCCAGAGGAATTGTAGGGGGTCCAATTGTTTAGGTGGGGGTGGGTCCAACCACATGGGATAGAATTTATTGGGTAGATCGGTGGGTTTGTCGTTCACCATAGCTGAGAGAAGTGAAGGACTATTGAGATTAGAGGAGAGTGAATGTAAAGAAGATGAACTACCCTTGTATTTAAAATGCTTGGATGGTGGAATATGAATCTGCGAATTAAATATCGCCTCCTTCCAAGGTTAATTGCCGAAAAGAAATTAAGGAAGGGTAGTTGGCAATAAATTGTGATTGTTATGGGAAATAGTAAATCGCACAATTTATTATGGGGAATGGGAACACGCAATAAATGTTGCTCTATTTTTAGCACTGAGAGTTAAGGTGAAGAGATAGGAAATCAAAGAAATTTCTCAGGATAAAAAGGGCTAATCCCGCGGTTAGTGCATTTATCCGCTAGTATTCGTGGCGTAGAAATCTCGCGGAGAACAGATGTACCTTCACGAGAAGGAAAATCACGCAGCAGAACATAGCTCCGCGAGTACAGATTAAGAAGCTGTGTGTGCCTCGCGAAGTTACTTCATGGAGTAGATGTTGGGACAGAGCACGCGAAGTATTTTCTCATTTCTTGTGCGGCTTAACTAGTGATCTCACCCAATAGAATATTTTGAATTCTGCTTTTTGCGCCCTCTTGACACTGTGAGAAAGCTTTGAAATGGTTCGCAATTGTAAAAATTAGGCCATATAACCCCGCGAGAGACCAACACTCTACCTCTTTTCGCAATTTGTGCCTAGCCTGCGCTTGTACAGTGTCAGGCACCCATTCAACGGCCATCAACATCCATCCTCGTATATGTATCCCCTTCCCAAATGATAGTGACCTCCCTCATACCAGCACATGCATATCAAAAATTCAAAATGATGATGCTTCATGCAAACAAATTCTACATAGTTACATTGCTAGTACCTCAATCACCCAGTAGCAATAAGCATGCATCTCCCATGTCACTGACAGAAATGAATAAGTACTCAAAACAAAACAAATAAAGCAGATGAAAAGAAACAAATCTCTATGATAAAAATAGTAAATGACAGGTTCCTAATCAAACAAAAACATACAACAATTTTAAATAGATATGGTACACATAATACAAAGCTGTGGATCACTGAGCAGTGGGAGGTTCATGTAGGTGAATGGTCTGAGGAAGCTTCACTGGTTATTCGACACAAATCTTGAGCCTCTGACCATTTACTTTCATGATCTGCCCTAATATTAGATCAAGGATTTCCACAGCACCAGATGGGAAAGCTCTGATGACAGTATAGGGTCCATCCCATATGGATTTCAACTTCCCTGAAAAAAATTTAAGTCTGGAGTTGAAAAGCCAAACCTTAGTGCCAGCATTGAGGTCCTTCCTTAATGACTTCTTGTCAAAGAGTGCCTTTGATCTCTCCTTGTACATTCTTGCATTTGCATAGGCTTCTAGCCTCATTTCATCAAGTTTTGCCATTTGCAACTGCCTGTGAGAACCAACAGAAGTTAGATTTAAATTCATTGCTTTGATAGCCTAATAGGCTCGATGTTCAAACTCCACAAGTAGGTGGCAGGCCTTGCCATACACCAGCCTAAATGGGGACATGCCAATAGGGGTCTTGTAGGCAGTCCTATAAGCCCACAAAGCATCATTCAATTTTTGTGCCCAATCCTTTCTATTAGTCCTCACAGTCTTCTCTAGAATATGCTTAATCTCCTTATTGGAAATTTCAACTTGCCCACTGGTTTGTGGGTGGTAGGGAGTTGCAATTCTGTGTGTAACAGAATACTTCTTGAGCAGGTTCACAAAAGGTCTGTTACAGAAGTGGCTCCCCCCATCACTGATGATAGCTCTGGGGATGCCAAATCGTGAGAAGATATTGTCCTTCAAGAAGTTAAGGATGACTGTGTGGTCATTGGTCCTTGTGGCAATGGCTTCCACCCATTTGGACACATAGTCCACTACCACAAGTATGAAGTTAAATCCTATAGATGAAGGAAAGGGGCCCATAAAATCAATGCCCCAAATGTCCAAAAGTTTAACAACTAGGATGGGCTGCAATGGCATAGAGTCTCTCTTGGAAATGCCTCCCATCCTTTGACATCTCTCACAGGCCTTGCAATGTAAGTTTGCATCTCTGAACAAAGAAGGCCAAAACAAACCACATTGGAGCACTTTTGCTGCAGTTTTTCTGCTACTGAAGTGGCCTCCACATGCTTTCTCATGGCACATTGAAAGAATGCCATGGAAGTCACTTTTAGGCATACATATCTTAATGACCTGATCTGCACAATGCTTGTAAAGGTATGAATCCTCCCACAGAAAATGTCTAACCTGAGAGAAGAACCGGTCTTTGTCAATCTTAGACCAGTGTGGAGGGATCTTACCAGCAGCAAGAAAATTGACAATGTGTGCAAACCAGGGCACACTAGATTGCAAAGTAAAAAGCTGCTCATCAAGGAACAACTCATTAACAGGTGTTGCTGCACATTCATCCAAAATAATCCTAGAGAGGTAGTTAGCCATCACATTCTCAACTCCCTTCTTGTCTTTTATTTCCATATCAAACTCCTACAAGAGGAGGATCCATTTGATCAATCTAGGCTTTGCATCCTTCTTAGCCAGTAGGCATTTTAGGGCTGAGTGATCTGTAAAAACTATAATCTTAGACCCCAAAAAGTAGGGTCTAAACTTGTCCACAACAAACACTACTGCTAGTAGCTCCTTCTCGGTTGTGGCGTACTTCAGCTAAGCATCAGCTAGTATTTTGCTGGCATAATATATCACTACAGGCAACTTCTGTCTCCTCTGTCCTAAGACAGCACCTATGGCCAAATCTAATGCATCACACATCAACTCAAAGGAGAGTGAGTAATTTGGGGCCTGGATTACAGGGACAGTAGTAAGGCACTTCTTCAAATCCTCAAAGGCCTCAAAGCATTTAGCAGAAAGTACAAATGACATATCTGACAAAGCAGGTGGCACAATGGTTTGGCAATCTTACTGAAGTCCTTGATGAACCTCCTGTAAAATCCAGTATGTCCAAGAAATGATCTGATTTGCTTGACAGTCCTGGGTGGGGCAAATGTGAGATCAAGTTTACTTTAGCCTTGTTAATCTCAGTTCCTTTGTGAGAGGCTACATGGCCTAGTACAATACCTCGTGTCACCATAGAGTGACTCTTTTCCCAACTTAGGATCAAGTTGGTCTCCTCACATCTTTGTAAAACTCTTTTAAGGTGACTCAGACACTGGCTAAAGCTGTCCCCATACACAGAGAAATCATCCATGAAGATTTCCAGGAATTTGTCAATCATATTAGAAAAAATTGCATACATGTACATCTGAAAAGTTGCTAGGGAATTGCACAGTCCAAAAGGCATCCTTCGGTAAGCAAAGGTGCTAAAGGGACATATGAAAGTAGTTTTCTCCTGATCTTGAGGATCCAGAGGGATTTTGTTATACCCTGAGTATCCATCAAGAAAATAGTAATACATCTTCCCAGCCAACTTGTCTAGGATTTGGTTAATAAAAGGGAGAGGGAAATGGTCCTTTTTAGTCCTTGAGTTGAGCTTCCTACAATCAATGCACACTCTCCATCTAGTAGTCTCTCTGGCTGGTATTAATTCCCCAGAATCAGAAGCAACAACTGTGATGCCTGACTTTTTAGGTACCACCTGAATAAGTGACACCCATTCGAAATCTAAAATAGGATAAATCACCCCTGCATCCAACAGTTTCATAATTTCTTTGAGGACCACCTCCTGCATGAGAGAATTTAATTTCCTCTGCATCTCCCTTGAGGGTTTTACACCCTCATCCAGGTGAATCCTGTGCATGCAAACTGAGGCATCAATGCCTCCAAGGTCAGCTATTGTCCACCCGATTGCTTTCTTGTGCTTCTTAAGAACATTCAGTAGTTCCTCCTCCTGTTCACTAGTGAGAGAGGAGGAAATAATCACGGGAAGCTTGCTGTCTTGCCCTAAGAAGGCATATTTCAATGTGGCTGGGAGCTGTTTCAGCTCCAGCTCAGGGGGACTTTCAGTTGAGGGCAACAAAGGTGCCTTAGTGGTTTGAGGAAGGGGCAGTAATGTGTGCTACACTAGGCCCACAGAAGACTAAGTATTTGTGCTATATTCTGTCATGGGAATTTGGGCCCCTTTCACAATCAGACTCCAAATACTTTCCAGGCTTTCAGTCAGATTATCCCAATCCAGCATATTGGATAATTCTTCTTCTACCAGGCCATCTAGTACATCTATTGCACAACAGTCCTCAATATCAATTTGAGGTACTATAGTAGCATGGTACATATTTAAATGAGCCTTCATGTTTCCAAAGGTGACCTCTATTACCTCTGACCTGCATTGTATGCAAGCATTTGCAGTAGCCAAGAATGGTCTGCTAAGGCAAATTGATTCTAACCTGCTTGAAAGTCTCCAACATTTCCTCCATTTGAGCATTCCCTTTATTAGGAGGGGATGGGCCAGCTAGAGCTTGAGGAAATGGTAGCTGTGGCACTGCTGGTGCCATTGCTGCATGCCCATTGACCTCATGGCCATATTTTTATCTTTTTCTTTTATCTTTATTTATTTCTTTATGTTGGGGCTTAACATCAGCCCCCTTATTCTGCCCTTACTGTTCCATAGCAGGAGGTACAATCCTTGGCTCTTTAACACTAACACTTCTTTCATTTTCATCTTCATTTTCCGTGACCTCTTCTGTTACCTTGTCCACCAGATTATCAACTACTATCCCACTCCTAAGGGTAGTGATAGCATTGGCATCCTTATTGGTAGAGGGTGCTTCTTCAATCATATACTACCCTTTTGGATTTGTCAGGGGCTGACTAGGCAATTTTCCTTCTTTCCTCTTATTCAGAGTATTACAAATCTGGCCTAGCTAGTCCTCAATCTTCTTAATGCTCTGTCCATGAAAATTGACAGTTTGCACCAAGCCCCCCAAATTCTATATTGAAACCAGCATCTTCTCTTCAAATGAAGAGGATCTGGGCTATTGTGGGGGCAGGGCCAACTGGTTAGACTGTGGGGCAGGTAACAAATTTTTTTACCTTGGTAGGTAACCTTGATTAAACTGGTGCTGGGGTCTATAAGGAGCTACCATTTACTGCTGTTGGGGTTGAGGATATGAATCTTGTCTCCACCTCAGATTTGGGTGGTCCTTCCAGGAATACCCAGCAGGCTGCTGCCCAAAAGTTTGAGCAGCATTGGCTTGCTCCATAACAAAATCTGAAAACTGGGTGGCAGATAGACAATCATGAATAGAATGTGTGAGAGACTAACATATCAGACATGCTTCTTCCACCTGTGCAACCACCCGGGGCTGCATCACATTCACGGGTTTGTCAAATTTCAAGCTCAGGTTGTCCACCTTCCTCTCCAGATCACCTTATACTTTCACTTCATATATTCCACCTCTAGGGGTGGCCTCTTTTACCATCTTAACTGAATTCTGGCTATCATTGCGTGACAGAGACTCCTGTTGTATAGAATATTCCCCTATTATGTCAAACAACTCCCAAGCTTCCTCAGCTGTCTTGTGGAGGTAACTACCACCACAGGAAGCATCCACCATATCCCTGCTCTTGGAATTAATTCCTTGATAAAATACTTGGACAAGCTACCACATTGGGATTTAGTGGTGGGGGCATTATTTTAACATCTCTTGGAATCTTTCCCAAGCTTCATAAAAATCCTCAGTTGAGGACTGAGTGAATGACAAAATATTTATCCTCATTTGACTTGTTTTGTTCATAGGAAAGAATTTGGCCAGGAATTTAGTTTGAAGGTCACTCCATGACTATATGCTGTTGGCTGAGAGTTTTGATAGCCATGTGCTGGCTTTGTCCTTTAGTGAAAGAAAAAACCCTCAGTTTGGTGGCCTCAGGTCCTAAGCCAATAATATTAAAGGTAGTACAAAGTGTTAAAAATTGGTCTATATGCTTGTAGGGATCTTCTTTACTAAGCCCATGAAACGAAGGTAGCATATTGATGGTGGAGGATTTAATCTCATAATTCCCTTAAACAGAGGAGAATTGAATGCAGAAGGGAGAGGTGTACTCCCCAGGTGCATTGTACTCCTTTAATATTCTCTGCTTCTCAACCATGATGGCTGGTTCAGTTTTAATAGCAGGGCCCTATGGGATGCGTCTAGGTCTAAGGATCCTTTCAACCTCTAGATTTGGAGGTTCTAGCTTAGGGTTTAAAGACCTTCTACAATGCATATACTCACACCCACAGTAAGTATAGAAAACGCTCACAAGCACACACAAAGAATATTTCAAACAAAAATTAACAACTACATAGATTTACACTAAACAAACACAGGGAAGTAAACCTAAATGGACTGAGATTTTAGGGGAAAGTAAGTGCAAATAGAGTTAGCTTCACTCCAAATGCAGCTCTAGCTTTTCCCTTCTTCTGCTATTCATTTCTACAAAATTCCACAAAGAATCAATAGCACTTTTATTCTAGTTTAGGTACAGCTACAAAGAATTTGGAAATCTAAATTATAGTACAAATCAGGTTTACTAACAAGATCAACATCCCCAGCAACGGTGCCAAAAACTTGTTGTCTACCCCTTAGTGTGCTTTGGTTATTGTGTGATGAAAACCAATTAAAAATAAAGTAAATTAAAAGAATAGATTCAGCACAACTAGAGTAATCCTAGACCTGCAAGATACAGGGCCTATTGTAGTAAGTTTTGATAAGTAAGAGTTTATCTCACAAAGAAATTGATCTGGAACCCAAAATGGGCTATAATAGTAGGCCTCCAGATCTGGCTACAGATCTGGCAATCCTAAAGAAAGGGAGCTGGGTGTCACGACTACACTAAATTAATCCTAACAATAGAGAAATAAAATATAGCCCTATCCTAAAGAAAAGGTTAAGAAGAAGATGGTGATGGTGTGTACCAAACTAAAATATAAAAATTGGTGAGAAGTAAGCAGGTTAAGTTCAGAGTTAAAACAGTGATGTAATTCAGATTTGGTCTGTCTCTGTAGTGCTCCATGCTGAGACGCTATCAAAAGCCTCAACAAGGTAGAAATATCTAGTTTAATCCATGCCATTTGGGGTGCTCTTAAGGCTATAGGCTGTCCACTCAAATGGTCACAGCCTATCCTATAGAGTCTGTCAAATCCCATTAGTTAAACCAAAAATTGCCAATCTAGTCCAGGGGAGTGGACTGTTCATTTCCCCATCCACTGGACTAGATCAAGCCATGAATACTATTGCAGTACTATGTAATGCCAGTGCTACAAGCTCCCCAAATCTGTGCACAGATCTGGCTGACATCCATAGGTATTTCAACCCATAAAGTCCTAAGTACTTTGCCAAGGCCAACGGCTCACTGGTGCCCACAAAAAGGACCATGCAATAGGTTGAATAGGGCTTTAGATTCAGCTGAGCATTGCTACAAATGGCCTGCAATGACTCAGCCTCAAGTTGTAATTACTATAGAGAGATAAGATCTAACATCTTATGTTGGTTAGGTAAAACAGAGGGGAGCCAGTTCCTGTACAAACCTCCTCACAAGGCTCTAGAAGCTTATGTGCAGGGGAGAAGAACCTTTCTCAAACATGTGGCTAGACACAACGTTAGGGCTATACTCTGTCCACTCAAATGGTCACAGGGTATCCCATTGGTCAGTCCATACCATAGAGGTCTGAGAAAGAGCATTAAGATTGCTGCAATCACCATGGTCCACAGGCCTCCGAGCTCCCCAGATCTCACTACAAATCCAACATTGCTTTCCATGGGGCTATCAAACCAAGGGAAATCAGATGGTAAATAATAGATCTAATAAAAACTGAATGGGCTAGTCCCAAATACATGGATCTTATAGATATCTAAAGAAAGCATAAGATCTTTAGATTCAATTAGGCATTAAAACAGTAATCCATTGATAAACACAAAACTTACAATGAACTACCTCTAGGCTGTAGCCTGTACACAACTACTCATCAAACATCCCAATGTATACAAAACCTATTATTGACTGAAATAAACTAAACCTAACTGCTTACAGGGGGATTAGCGAGCAAGTGTTGGGCTAAGAGAAGAAAAAGGGGGAAAAGAGGTGATCAAATCCTAACCCTAGCCTGCTGGAGCTCTCAATCGACAGAGGATGAAAAGAAGGGTTGATGATAAAACTAAACTCTAAGTGTAGCTTATATACTCTATCCATACAGCCTTGGCTCTGAAGGAATTAACCCTAATTTTTCTAGCAGACGTGGCACTGTTACATCCCTTGAATGCCTTGAGACATGTGCCTCAAAATCCATGCCTCGAGATGTGTGCCCTACCCTTGGAAAATTCCCAAAAGGTCCTTGAGTTAAAATTGAGAAGTGGGGAGCTCGTACTTCACAGGGTTGGCATATGCATTCATTGATTCGCACAGTTGTAGGTCCTTCGCGGAGTCGCTTTTGGTTGGTGGGAAGTGCTCACTCGCACAGTAAATCTTCAGTTAATCGTGCAGTTCTTTTACGCTGCACTACTATCGCGGAGATGCTTTAGAGTGCCTAGACTTCTCGCGCAGTAGAGCTTCACAAGCTCTCTCTCTCGCTAGGTGCTCGCGTAGTTATGCTCCTGTGCTCGCGTGGTAATTGGTAAGGCTTCATAGTGCGCGAGATCTGCGCGAGGAAAATTCTGGGCGTCTCTCTCTTCTAGGGCCACGCGCAAACTCCGTGAGGTGAATTTTAGTTCAGTTCACACATGGACTCGCTATCTTCTTCGCGCGACTGCTTTAAGGCCTAATCTCCGTGAGAGCTTCGCGACCATAAATTATGAGGATTTTAATCCACGAGATCTTCACGATGTCTTTACAGCTCTCCTCTTAACTGTGCGTCCTATCTATGCGAGGGCATCTTCTACTACATTTAAGACGTAATTCAAGATGAATATGTTAGTACCATTTGAAACATGAAGATGTCGATTCTATTTATAAGGATGATAGATAATAGTTTTTATGGGATGTTTTGCATGACTATGCTTACATCAGTTTTACGGTTACCAATTATGATATCTAATTTTTATATAAATATGCTAGATTAACTTAACTACGAAAAGGATGATAAGCTTGGGATTAAGTATTCTTTAGCATGACTTGTGAATGATTAGCTTAGCGAATTTTTTTGTATGACTATGCTATTTCGTCTTTGAAGAGTTTAGCATTGATAGTGCAGCTTTGCTTTGAGAATTCAATGGTAATGGTTCAGTTTTAAAAGTACAGCTTTGATCACTTATTAGCTAGCTCCATTTTGTGGAATAAATAGTATATCCATGCAATGTCAGTTTGAATATGCTAGCTTGATAGTTCAGCTTTGAGAGTTCATCTGTGATAGGACAATTTTGAAAGTTATACTTTGATAATTGCTAGCTCAATTTTGCTAAAAAGTAAATAGGATGACCATACTATGTTATTGTTTAGTATGCTAGTTTTCATTATATACAAGCATATGAAGTTCAGTTATGCTAGGCAAGATTTGAGATACGTTTAAGTTATTACATGATGTCGCATACTTGAGGTATATATGTGCATGATGTTCTCGCATGCTCGATCTTTTACATGGTCACTTCTTGATTCTTGATACTCGTTTGCTTCATGTTAAGCCAAGTGACCCTGCTAACTTAGCCCAGGGGCTTGACCAGTCTCGTGTCAAGTGACCTTGCTAACATAGCTCAAGGACTTGACTTCTTGAGTTAAGTGACCCTGTTAACCTTGCTCAGGGGCTTAATATCCTGGTCCAAGTGATCCCACTAACTCGGGAGCTTGATTATCTTAGTCCAAGTGATCCCGCTAACTCGGGAGCTTGATTTTCTCGGCCCAAGTGATCCCGCTAACTCGAGAGCCTGATAAGTGATCCCACTACTCGGGAGCTTGATTTTCTTGTCCTCGTACATATCTTGTTTCAACATGATTCCTTGATATTATCTCACATGATTTCCTTATCAGTACTTGTATTTGCTCAGCATGAATCCATCAGCACTGTCAGCATGATACCATAATTTCATGAATTAGTGCTTGTCTGTGATATACTGCTAGGATATATTGATGCTAGAATAGACATAATATAAGATGACATGTGCTTCATTTTATTTTACATCTAGACATGAATTGATAAGCTTTCATATAAATTAGCATTTTAATTGTCCCTGCTGAGCTTTGATGATAGATCATCCTACGACTTCATGTCTTAGCTGCAGATATTGACCGTGACCCTCAGTACGAGGCTGATCCTACCTACCATCAGGAGGAGGATGAGGGAGGCAAGGAGGAAGATTTTGTGGAGGACGTCTTTCCTTGAAAAGTTTGAGAGAGAGAGAGATTTATTTTTAAACATTAAATATGTATAAATAGCAGTGTGGTTTAAGATAGTTTACTACTTTAGGTATAGGTTTCTGTTTTTATTCTTGTTTAGTTTACTGCTTTAGATAAATGAATGAATATCAGTTGTTGCCATATTTCTACATATCAAAGTTAATTCAATTCGCTTCCGCATACGTAAGACTTTGTACACGATGCCCTTGTATGACAGGATCATGTTAGGTGATCCGATGGCGCGACCTTTCCCATTTACGAGAAGGGGAAAAGTTGGGTTGTCACAGGTGGTATCAGAGCTCGGCGTTAAGTCTTGGGAGACTTAACTCTGGCATGGATATATGGCAAGACTTCTGATATTCGTTTAGTGTTAGAGCCTAGGCTTTAGGTCTTCTAGGGACTCAAGGCTAGGCAGTAGGTTCTAGTTAGAGCATAGATTATGGATCTTTACGACCACATTTGATTGAAGGACTCGGTCAATAGTGATCGAAGTATGCCGATAGGATCCGAGTTAGGATGTAACTTTTGGCAAGTCGTGGGCTCATGATGATCACGATCACTGTTAATTGGAACATTTGTTTTATTTTAACAGATCACTGTGGCACCTTACAAAAGAGCTATGACCACGCATGCTGGGAGGGATGATCATGAACAAACTCAACAACTATTGGAGACAATGGTCAGAACCTTGGCCCAGCAGAATGAGTTACGTATAATAATAGTACAACCCACTGCACACATTTCTTCGCCCGCACTCGTTGGGTCATGCTCACAGTGCGGGATACAACACAAGATAAGGAAATGTAGGTGGGCCACAGGTGAGTGTTTCAAATGTGGCAGACGAGGACATTTGATAAAAGATTGCCCTACGATGAAAATGAAAAATATGGCACCCGAATCTCAACAACCTGCTCAAGGTGTCTATCTGAAATTGACTATATCTACACCTTCGGGGTCATTCCATCACTCGAACCCTACTAGAATAGGAGCGTTCAGAGTTCCACAAACTTCGCGCACCTCTTCATCCATTTTGTTAGCATTCTGTGGAAAATGTGGGAAGACACATAACATGACTAAATGCCGTAGAGCGTCTGGAGCGTGCTTTCGTTGTGGTATAATGGGACATCGGATTAAAGATTTGCCCAGAGATGGTGGGAACGACATCAAAGACGGCACTAGATACCTAAACCAACAACGATATTATCTAAGTCATCCCTCAGGTTACTGAAAAGTTGGAAAAGTTAGGCACCACCCCAGAACCTCTCGACTTGCTTTTAGACGTGTCAGTCCTGACTAGACAATCGATCACTACTGACATGGTACGCCGATTAATCATCGTCGTAATCCAAGGTCACGACGACTATGAAGCAGTAGCCAATTGATATTACTCGCTATGCAAGGATTCGCCGTAATCCTTGGTATGGATTGGCTATCCAATCATCATGCGAGCATTGATTATAGAAGTATATTGCAAATAGTCTGTGAATTCCCTAATATCTTCCCTGCTAAGTTGCCAGGATTTTTGCCTGGTAGGGAAGTAGAATTCGCTAGTGATTTAGCCCCGAGAACCGAGGAGGTATCAAAGGCACCTTATCGAATGGCACCTGCGGAGTTGAAAGACCTCACAAAGTAGTTACAAGAGCTTATTGGCAAAGGGTTTATCAAACCGAGTGTGTCTCCGTGGGGCGCGGGCACACCGATAGTGGTTTTAAAGAAGAAAGATGATTCGATGCGCCTTTGCATTGATTACCGTCAACTCAATAAACTGATAATAAAGAATCATTATCCGTTCCCCAGAATCGACGATCTCTGTGATCAGTTACAAGAAGCGTGATTCTTTTCAAAAATTGACCTACGATCAGATTATCACCAGATGAAGGTCCAAGCTGAAGATATTTTAAAGACAACGTTTCCAACACATTATGGTCACTACGAGTTTCTTGTCATAAGTTCACGAAGATGTTTTGGTGGAGTGGCTTGAAGCATCAAAATTGGCCGACGTCTATCTAAGAGAGTAAATTAGAGATCCAACCCATGTGTTGGATTATCAGCCACTGGATCTTCAGGAGCAACTCAAATTTTGGATTGCAAAGACCAAATCTTGAGAACAAAATGTATTCCACTCATATGGAAGAATCACGGTTCATATGAGGCTACCTGGAAACGCGACTTTGGTATTTGCGCTCAGTATCCCCATTTATTTACCTGCGATAAGCCGTTTATTTTTGTGGAATCAGTTATTCCATATGATATAACAAATTTTTGGTATATATATGTCATTATATATATATCAAAGTCCAGACATTGAGGGAAAATAAATTGTCCTCTACCATCTATGCCCTGCTAATGCACTACTACTATATAGAAATACCATTATTTAATTTAAAAACAATAACACTATATCCACAAATTGGGCTTGAGCACTACCTAGCGAGTTAGTGCACTACATTCCCCTCCTTGGTTTTGTTTTGCTTACTCTATAGTACCTAGGTATGTGCGTTCTAAGGTAACACAAGTAACAGTAGATTGATTTCCTATTGACTTTTGTCTTGTACTGTCGTATGCCTTCAATTACTCATATAAATTACATGAACTCTAATAGTATGACAATAGTGCATACATCATGACCTGATCTCATTCCCCCACCTTCTTTTATTTTCGAGGACGAAAATCCCTTAAGTAGGGTAACAGCTGTCACATTCTGATCCTGACAATATCGAGTACGGACTCGAGTAGGGTCAAGCTTGTGCCAAAAATGTGACACAAAGAATTGATTTAGAATTTGAATGATGACTGTTAAATAGTGGAACCTTAGTGGGCCATTATTAATAATTGAAACAACGAATGATCAAAGATTAGTTAGAAATTAAAATATTCGGAGCCCTCCTAAAGATGAAAATTTGCATAACACAATTTTAAATAATGCACAGGACTGGTAGGCACTGAGAGGTGTCAATCCTTTGACCCAAAACCAAGGCGTGCATGGAGTAA
This sequence comes from Chloranthus sessilifolius, assembly GCA_021018995.1. Lineage (NCBI taxonomy): Eukaryota > Viridiplantae > Streptophyta > Magnoliopsida > Chloranthales > Chloranthaceae > Chloranthus > Chloranthus sessilifolius. The sequence continues at coordinate 85,418,797 of CM037585.1, forward strand.
AATACCAACCAAGGCTTGATGGCCTCGCCTCAGCAACTGAGGCAAGCCTACAAATAAATTAACTAATATAAAGCTTATATATAGATATATAGCACACATTTAATTAAACTAAACATGAGGAAAATACCAAGATAGAGTAGCACACCAATTGGGTAGTAATATATTGGTGGTTGCCACAAAAACAAAAGGGTTCTATAATACCTGAGGCAAGCATGTATGGTTGCCTCAGTACTTGAGGCAAGTACCTTGCCTCGAACCATACCTCGGCCACTTGAGGCAACTAAATTATTTTAGTATATTTAAATAAATACTCTCAAACCACGTGTAAGCTTTGTAAATACCAGCTGTCCAGCTATCTAAGAATACACTTAAAGTATATAAGAGTTATATAAAGCCTATTTTGGCTTATATAGGTATACACCTTATAAAGCTGTGTGGGATTAGGATGGGATTGTAGCCCAAAACAGCTAATAAGCTGTTTAAATTCGGATAGCCTCCACGTGTGCATGAGTCATTTCGACTCTCATGCACGCAAGCTACTCAAGCCATACAAGAACTTGCCAGCCTTCTTCTTCTTCCTCCAAAATTTCTGCTGAAAATTCTGTTGCAATTTTTGCTGCTGCAAATTCTATAATCCATAGCCATGAAACAGTGATGCTCACACACTTACGAGTTCGGCAAACTCGACACCGACGTAAGTTCGGCGTCATCGGAACAATAAATTCACAAGAAGGTATGCTATAAACAAATCAATTCCTAGACTAGGTTCAGGTTATTGATTATTTTAAATCCAATATAATCTGTAGTAACAATCCCATCGTATCAAGGCATGTGTGTGAGTTTCGAAAAATAAATTTCAACTAGACATATTTTCATACAAATTTTATCTGAAATAAACTAGAGTTTTTGTGTAATTTATACACTCAATTATAAGCTAAATATAAGCTACATATATAGGGTAAAAGACCCAGCAAACAATGTAAAACCAAGGGGCAAAGTGGAGCAGAAAACACCCCGACAAGCCAAGCCTGAATTAGTGTTTGTCTGTGATATACTTCTAGGAAATATTGATGCTAGAATAGACATAATATAAGATGACATGTGCTTCATTTTATTTTGCATCTAGACATGAATTAATAAACTTTCATATAAATTAGCATTTTAATTGTCCCGTCCCTGCTGAGCTATGATGATAGCTCATCCTACGACTTCATGTCTTAGCTGCAAATATTGATCGTGACCCTCAGTACGAGGCTGATCCTACTTACCATCAGGAGGAGGACGAGGGAGGCAAGGAGGAAGATTCTGCAGAGGACTTCTTTCCTTGAAAAGTTTGAGAGAGAGAGAGAGAGATTTATTTTTAAACATTAAACATGTATAAATAGCAGTGTGGTTTAAGATAGTTTACTACTTCAGGTATAGGTTTCTATTTATATTCCTATTTAGTTTATTGCTTTAGATAAATAAATGAATATTAGTTGTTGCCATATTTCTACGTATCAAAGTTAATTCAATTCGCTTCCTCATACGTAACACTTTGTACACAATGCCCTTGTATGACAGGATCATGTTAGGTGATCCGACGGCACGACCTTTCCCATTTACGAGAAGGGGAAAAGTCGGGCTGTCACATCCTCTCCCTTAAATCACAAATGGTGGCCAAACCCAAACATCCATAGAGGCCAATCTGCAAGCCAAGAATTCCACCCTCTAAAACTAGGCCTCCATTCAAACCAGTTTACAAGCCATTCAATCCACCTTATTAACCTTATTCCAACCTTCCCAATAGCCATTTGTCCCTCCACCTACCCATATGCCTACACCACTCCCATCTCCCCAACCCTTAACCCTAGGAGTAACAACAGTTGCTGTTACACCCATTGCACCTATTCAGGAAGCCCCTCCTATTGCATTTATTATTGCCTCCACAAAAACTGACCTAAAACCTGAACCTCAACTTGACCCTATATAGCCACCCATTATTGTCCCACCTTTAAAACTCACTTACCCACAACCCCAACCTACAACCCCACCTGCAGTAGCAATAACTGATGCTGCCACAGATGTGGATGACCTATTCCCCACTTCCTCCAAAACCTTTGAAACTGATCCTGAGGTAATAGACCTTACCCCTATCAGAATCTAAAGTCCCCCAGCCTATACCCTCTACCTCCACCCTACCCATGCCATCATCCATCCCTTCATCATTACTGGCTGGCCCTTCTTCAAAAGCTGAGCAACCCATCTTACCTGCCTCTTGCAACCACATGCCTCCATACTCCACCCTCCAAAGAGCAATGAAAGAAAATGCCTACATAAAGAGGGACGTGATTAGAGGCATGGCTGACCTCAGAACCACAGTTAAGCAGCCCCTCCTAGACCCAATCAAATTTCTGGAGCTAACTCAAAAGATGGAGAGAAAAAGGATAAAACATGGTTGGAGGGAGACATTGCTCAAATATAATGAAGAGAAGAATAGAGCTGATAGAATGGAGGATGTGATCAAGAATCTGCAGTTAGCCCTGAGATTGGTGGAGGAGAGGGCTAATGATTATACTACGACTGCTGCAGCATTACAACAGACCTTATCTGATATTGGTGACAGAGATGTTGTAGTTGATGCAGCCTCTCTCTTCACTGCAGCTGCACCTCTAATGGCAACTGCTCCTCAACCCAAAGAGCCCAGAAAGTTGAAACCTAACATCAAAATCAATGAACCTCCATCCAAGCCTAAACCAACTCCCAAAAAGAGAAGCACAACCAGGCAGAGAAAGACTACTTCCAAGGGATACAAGTCCACTACTACTGCTCTCAAGAAAGAGAAAGGCAAAGATGTCCAAGAACAGGCTGAGGAAAGGTCAGATGATTAAGACAGTGTACATGTAATTTTTAGGATGTTTTTGTATAATCTTTTATATTTATTTTCAGTAACATTGTACATATTACTGCTTATTAATGAAAGTTCTTTTTGGTAGCTTTTGTATGAATTTGTTTGGTCTATTTTATTTCTTCTATTTTACTTATTTGTTTTCCTTGTTTGTGTGAGTTTTGTTTGTTAATTTTACTTGCTTTGTTTTGTGTGCTATTTTTATAACTATACCCTGCTGCACATGTCCCTTGTCTCTCAAACAGTGAGAACACTATTCCTCATAGGTTTGGAGGTGTGACAAGGTTTGCCAATGATATAGTTAACTTAAGTGCAGCAGAACCAAGTGAGTGAGATAGAAATAGAGCTAAGTTCACCTAAGACACTTTAAAAATGAGGAGATTTAAAATTTTTGCAAACCTTTAGGCATTAAAAGCATTTAAAATTGAACATTTCCATGAGATGAACACCAAGAAAACTTATTTGTGTCAGCACTTAGTGAACCATTAAAGAGAGAAAAAGATAAGGACATGCCTATGATTCAATGGAAGACCATACCTAGTGAGATTTTGGCCTAAATTTTTTTTTTCTCCTTGAGGAGCGTCTTAGGCAATTCTTTTTACTCTAAGGGCTGGCTGAGTCTATTTCCTCACTAGAAGTTAGGCATCTCCAAGTTGAAATAGCTGACAGTACTCGTGACATTTAGGACAGGATCAAGGCCTTCGCTTAGACAGTTTGAGCTTAAAGATACCAAACCTAGTAAACTGCCCTTGTGCATACACCTTTTGAGCCTTAATTTTTAATTTTCTTCAAAATACACCTGAGTATTTGCACCTAAACCTGTGGACCTGATTCAAACCTACCCCCACTCTGAGAATTCAGAAGATAAAGGAGAAGGAGTTGAAGATGGACAAGCTAGGGTCAACATTTGGTGAATGGAGAAGAAATACAAAACGAGGATAGCAGTGTAGCAGCTGGGAAGAGCGTGTCATTTCAGAATAATAAAAACAAAAAGAAAAAAATATATATCCAAAAGAAAAAAAATAAAATAATAATAATAAAAAGGAATAGAGAGGAGTCAAGAGGAAATTTTATTGGAAAAAGTTAAAATAAGAGGAGAAGCTGGCCACTTCAAGTCTTAAAAATATCAACGAAGATGAAATAGGCTGAATTAAAGAAGGTGAAGTTATGAATCACCTCCTTCCCCTGCTGATTTATCAATTTTGTATCATTTTCATCCTTCCATTCTTTGTAACCTACACCCATAAGCCACATTACAACCCAGCCATAAGACCTTGTGATCCTAAGTTGAATGAGTTGTTATGTAGAGATGAGGAGTTGTCTAATCTATGGTGAGAAATAGCCAATGACGCAAGAATTTAGGAGCCTTGCCTATGCTCATGCTTGCAGACCCATTTGGGGGTTGTAACTGCTCTTGAGCTTGCGTGAAAATGAAAATCCTCAAATTCAATTGTGAGAGACTGCCTTGGTAAGCATTGGGTCTGACAATGAATGTATTGGGCATTACCTAAACCTAATTTTTGAATTGATGGTGAGCTTAGTACTGACATTCATTTGCCATTTTTCTTTGTGTAAACTGATCGGAAATGATGTGCATACATGTAAGAGTTTTTTATACTAAATGGTCTATGCATTTTATTTGTTTAAATTCCTCACATTTTGAAAAGAATCAAAGGTGGACTGATGCTCTGTTTATTGAAAGCTGATTTGATGAATGTTGCACTTTTGTTAACTGTTTCATTGAGAAGTTTGTGGGTATCTTCACTGAAAATCCTCAGGAGACGTCACTCCTCTACTAGGGATCGCCTAGGGGTTAAAAAGGCTTGATGCATAGGCTAAATGCATCTGTGCTCCCTACGAAAGTGACATTTACATTCTTAGAGTAGTTATTTAAATTTTATTTTGCTCGAGGACTAGCAAAGATTAGGTTTGGGGGTGTGTTATTCACTGAAAAGTACCACTTTTCACCTCTTAACCCAGCCTTTACTACACCTTGAAGCTGACTAATAACTCTTTGTTTAGCTTATTTTACAGTTAGTAATAATTTGTACAGCTTAATACAAAGTCCATGCCTTTGGTGCCAAAAACAGAGAGAATTTAAGTCAAGGATGACTGTTGAGCCAAAGAATGATGGAACACTATGGTGGTACACACCATGGTGATAATTTTGCATGTCATGATGGACCAAGGAAGTTTAGCAGATGAGAGAAGTATGGATGTTAATGGAGAAGGCTGCAACAACAACATAAGCTTTGCAGTAGAGGAGCTGAGGTGTTATCTCGCACAGTAGAAATGCTACCTCGTGCTATTCAAATCTACAGCAAAGCCAGCTCACACAGCTCTCGCACAGCTCACTGAAGAGGAGATTCAGAAACCCTTCTCATGAAGTTCTCACGAAGTCAGGGCAATTCACTCTCAATTCACGTCGCGAAGCTCTCACGGAGTCCATGGTAGAAAAGCCTAAGAAATGCCATGCGAAAAGTTCTCGCACACCTCATTTAGATATAAGGCTCCAACCGCTCGCGTAGCTTTCGCGTAGCTTTGGAACAGAGAGATGCCCAGAAAAGCTCTCGCGCACTACAGTGTCAAAGCCAGCCACGCGAAGTGACAAATCTATCCTAGCAAACAACCGCGCGGGAACTTAGGGCTTATCCACACGAGGTGCAGAATTCAATGATTCATCCACGCGATAGAAAGTACCTGAAGCTCCACTACGTGAGCAAAGCCAAAGCGTGCAAATTCTACCTCGTGAAAACATTACAGTGCAGAGCAGCTCCACGACAATTCAAAGTCCATTGCGCAAGCAAGGAGCTTTCCAAGCCAAATTCTACCTCGCGAGCACTCTGCAAATCGCGTGAATGAATTAATGAGCCAAAGCCAACCCCGTGAAGCTCGGGCTCTCCACTTCTCATTCTTTACTCAGGGACCTTTTGGGGATCTCCCTAGGTCCAGGGCACACATCCCGAGGCCCTGATCTTGATGCACACATCCCAAGGCATCCAAGGGTTGTAACCAATCCACGTCTGCTAGAAAATTTGGGTTTAATCTTCTTTTGGCCAAGACATTAGTGACAGACTATATAAGCTGTAAATTAAACTTAGAAAAATATCTCTCCTTCAACCTCAATCAACTAGAGCTCTAGTAGATTAGGGTTAGGGTTTGATCATCTTCTTTTTCTATTTTTTCTTCTTCCTTTGTCCATCACTTGCTGGCTATGACCTCTGTAAGCAATTAGGCTTAGTTTTATTTAGAGTTTGTAATGGGTCTTGTAACCTTTGAGATTTTGTGAGAGCTATTGTGCACAATGCCTTGAGAAATTTCATTGTAAGTATTATTTGATCAATGAAATTTGTATTTTAAATGCTTATTCAATCTATTATTTTCTTATTTGTTCATAGTTTTGTTCAATCTATGCCATACATTTACGACTTGAGCTGATTTGAAAATCCCATGGAAGCTTGAGCTTGTAGCCCTGTAACCATGATGGCAGCAACAATTTTCATGTTCCAACTCAGTCCCCTGTGGTGTGGATAACCTCTATGGATAGCTTGTGACCATTTAAGTGGATAGACTATAGCCCTAGGGTGATTCCAAGCCACAGATGTGAGAGGTATTCTTTTCCTCTGCACTTGAGCTTGTAGCCTTATGAGAGGTTGTTGCAGGAAAAAGCTCTCCTCTGTTTTACTTGACCAACATCAGATGTTAGATCTGATTTCTCTTAGAGATTTTAGATTTGTGAGCTGAGTCATTGCAAGCCTTTTGTAGCAATGACCAGCTGCATTTAAAGATCCTAAATAGCTTTTGAACTACTGTGGTTTCCATTGGTTTTTCAAGAACTATTTGCTCTCATGGATGCCTGTGCTTGTAACCTGGCAAACATTGTGTCTATAGTGATTTTAATATTCTAATTTGATCCATTAGGTGGAGGACATATATTGGATAATTTGTGACCAATTAAGTGGACAAGTGTTAAGACCTGAAAAGTACCGCTTTTCACCCCTTAACTTAACCTTTGATTAGACCCATAGCCACCTAATAAGTCCTTGTTAAGTGTTTTATGTAGGTAGTACCCAGCAGTGAAATAAGGCCAGGAATCCTGCTAAAAAGCCTGTTTTGGCACTAGAAGTCCCTTAGAAGGATGAAGTCTGAATCCAGACCTGAAAATGAGCCTCGCGCAGTCCAGCTGAGCTTCCCAAGACTCTACAACAACTTCTCGTGCAGATGATTGACTGAACAGCTTCAGAAACATAAACTCGCGCAGCTCTCACAAAACTCAAGAATAGAACACCTCGCACAATCTCGCACAATTCAAAGCAGACTTCTCTCAACCGCGTGCAGTTCACTCAGAACGGCTGAGAAGAGAGAGCTTCAGAAGACTCCTCGCGCAGCTGTCGCGTAGTCACCGCGGGATGCAATTATCAGAAGAGAACTCCTCACGCAGTTCTCACGCCATTTAAGAAGAAAGCGTCCTTGCGAAGGCAAAGCCACCCTCGCAAAGATCAGTTAAGGCATGGAACCTCGAGCAGTTCAAAACTCATCAAAGCCTCGCGAGGTAACTTGCGAAGCCCAGTGAAGATAAGTGCTCGCGAAGTTCTCACGCTATTCAAATCTATCTTCGTGAAGATCAACCTCGCGACTGCTTAAGCTCCAACCCCACGACATCTGAGGCTCTGATGTCCACTCAACCTCGCGACTTCCTGAAGAGCAAACCAAGCCAACCTCGCGAAGGCTGAAGCTTCAATTTCAAATCATCCTAGCGAAGAATAAAACTACCACACGACAAGTCTGGGAAACAATGCCTACCTAGAGAAGCTCTGAACCTCAAACTTCCATCTCTTCAGCTGAGGACTTTCTAGGAATTTCTAGCGATTAGGGCACGCACTCCCACACTCAAATCTTCGTGCACGAGCCCCAAGGCATCAGAGGATCACTATTCGGCCACATGGCATCGTTAAAATTAGGGTTTCCTAACCCTAATGCGCCGCCACACAACTGCTATAAATACCCACACTTAGCTTAGGTTTGGGAGCTTAGACTTTCTTTTCTTTCTACATCCTGGAATAGCTAGGAACCCATCTCATTTCTGGGAGACCTGATCTGAGATCGTTTAGTTTTTCTTTTTATAGTTGTAAGTAGTTTTCTTTTTCTTTTTCCTTCTCTCCATAGTCCAGCACTTGCTAGCTATGTCTTTGTATGTATTTTGAACTAGATTAATGGAAGTTCTGTAATAGGATCTGTACTTTGTGGGATTTATGTTTGTGTGTGAGATGCTCTGTGCAAGGCTGCTACCTTGTGATCCGCCATTGCTTTGGCTGTGTTTCAAAGCAATGGAAGACTGATTCTAAGGGCCACTCAGATCCAAGTGACCTGTGTGTCTAGGCTATCATGGTCCTATATAGCCTTAGCCCCACCACAGGACCCACTAGATCTGAAATCCCCATGGGAGCTTGAGCTGGTAGCCTTGTGACCATGGTGGTAGCAGCGATATTCTTATTTTATCTTGGGCTCCGTGAGGAGGATAACCTCTGGGATAGTCTGTGACCATTTAAGTGGACAGATTATAGCCTTAAGGTGATTCTAATCCACCGATCCAAGATGGATCCTTCTTCTTTATACCTGAGCTTATAGAAGCCTGGTGGGAGATTGTACAGAGGCAGACTCCCCTATATTTGTATAGATTCGCCATCAGAAGTTGGATCTGATCTGGTTATAGAGATTGTAGGCTGGTGACTGGACCATTGTAGCCTCACTCAAGCAATGGACAGCTAGATCGAAGGTTGTACTCAATCTCTTGCTGGTTCTATGTGTCTGGGCTATCATGGTCTTATACAGACTTAGCCCCACATATAGAGCTTTAGAGGTTGAGTTTCCCTATAGATTCTTAAGCTGATAGCCTGGATGAAATAGTGCCTGCAATGATTTACTGGTTATGTTTTGATCCATCCCTGGATAGTGGTTCCCCTATGGGATAATCTGTGACCATTTGAGTGGACAGGTTATAACCTTAAGGGTAGAATCATGGCAGAGTGATGGGTTAGATCCTTTCTCCTCAGTGATGATAATGTAGCCACTGGACAGGATTTTTATAACATCAGATCTGAATCTGAGTTACAAAACTCCTCTGATCTGGGTTCAATAACATACTTCTCACCCTTTTATAATTATTTTCTACACTCCATCCATCCTCTCAACCCTTTCTGTAGTTTAGACATTAGAATACTTAGAATAAGTGACCTTAAACTCCCCTCCTTTTAGGACTGCGAGATCTGTAGTCAGATCTGGAGGGAATACTAGAGATGGCTCCTTTGGAGCTATAGATCACCTTTCCCTGTGGGACAAACTCTTACTTATCAAAACTTGCTACAATGGACCCTGTATCTTGTAGGTCTAGGATTTCTTAGTTGTGCTGATTCCATCTCCTGTTTTACTCTTTCTTTGATTTTCAAATAACTTTCACCACCAACCAATAAAGTAAGCACACACTCAGAAATCCGCCAACAAGTTTTTGGCGCCGTTGCCGGGGAAAGATGATCTATTAGTAGACCCTTAGTGTTTATATTATTAGTATTCTTTTCACATGTGAATAATTGATACTGCTGACATAATTTTGAATCTTTCTTGCAGATCTAGACAAAGAATAATGAAGGATGTGACGCATTTGGAGCTTAGCTACCTCTGTTTGCAAACTCTCTGACTTTTAAAACTCTGTCTATCTTTCTTAAAAAATTTTCTAGCAGTATCTAGGATAGTTTAAATGTATTCTTTGAATAGCTGTAAACTAGTTAGATAAATTTGTTGGTGTATAATTATTCTTTTGCAATGTGCCTGCAAGAAGCTTTCCTTGCTGTTGGTGTGCTTGTATGCTAGGGAGGAGATCCCTCAGCCCTTCTTTAGAGCCTCTTAGCCCTGAGTTAGAAAGGGGAAGGAGACTTAGGAGAGACAGGCACACCACAGGAGAGCCCCCAAGTGAATCTGTGAAAGCAATTATGGGTGAAGAACAACCCAGAACCCTCCCTCAAGGAGTTGAATGCTCCGGATGACTATAACTCCCCTTTTAGCAGTCAATTCCTTGATGTTCAGGGGAACTATGAGATAAAAACTTCAATCATCCAGATGCTGCCAGCTTTCCATGGGCTTAGCAAAGAGGACCCTTGCAAGCATATTGACCAGTTCTTGGCCTTGTGCACTACTTTTAATATCACTGGTTTGGGACTTGAGGCTACTAGGCTCAGACTCTTTCCCTTCTCTCTGAAGGATAGGGCTAGTACCTGGCTGACCACTCTTCCCAACAATAGCATTGCTTCATGGAAAGACCTGCAGACCAAGTTCCTAACCAAGTTCTTCCCTGAGACCAAAACTAGCCAGTTGAGGAAAGAGATTTTTACGTTTGCTCAATCCCCAACTGAGGATTTTAACCAGTCCTGGGATAGGTTTAAAGAGATGCTCAACAATGCCCCCACCACAAGATCCCTGAGTGGCAGCTTGTACAAAGCTTCTATAATGGGATTGATTAGAAAAATAGTGACATGGTTGATGCCTCTTGTGGTGGATCCTACATTCACAAGACTGTTGAGGAGGCATGGGAATTGTTTGAGGTGATTAGTGAGAATGCTTTTCAAAAGCCATCCCTGGCAAGAACTAGTCAGGAATCTTAGTCAAAGGTGGGGCCTGCTGCTGGGTCAAAAGGAAAAGTTTATGAGGTGTCTGGGAACAATGACCTGCAGCTGCAGATGGCAAACCTCTCTATGAAGTTTGACAAATTATTGACTGTGATGTAACCCAGAAGGGCTGCTCATGTGGCGGAGGCATGCCTGATATGCCAGTCCCCACAACACACAATGGAGGAATGTCCATCTGCAGGGCAATTTCCTGAATTAGTTTTAGAACATGCTGCTGCTGCTCAATCTTATGGCCAGCAACAATCTGGGGGCTACAATAGGCAGCCATATGGATACCAGCACCAAAATGCTGGTTACCAATAGAGAGACCACCCAAATCTGAGGTGGAGGCAAGACAACTACATGCAGCCCCAGCAGATGTTGGCCTTACCAGAAAGGCCACAACAGCAGTTCAATCAAGTGAATGCCCCTAGGTCTACCTTCCAGCACCATCAGCAGCCCCATCAGCAGTAAAATCAGTTGGTCTTACCCCCTTCTCAACCTAGAAATACTTCTTTCGAGGACCAGGTCTTGACCTCACTGCAAAACCTGGGTTCCTTGGCTCAGACTGTGAACTATCATGGTCAGAGCATCAAGAAGATGGAAGAACAGATTGGACAACTAGCGAACACCTTAGCCAAAAGAGAAGAGGGAAGGTTGCCCAGTCAACCAGTGATTAATCCCAAGGGCCAATTTTTGATTGGTGAAGGATCCTCAGACCCTGAAGGGGATCTTTCATTGAATTGATGATAAGAACTGTGCACCTTTGTATAATATGTACTTTATAGTTTAGAAGAATTTGTAGCGATCTTGTTGGAATCTGAGTTTAGTGCTTTATGCCTACTTTTATTCCTGTTCCCCTTGTTTGCTAATTTCAAGTGATTGAATTATAATGGTAGTATTTGAATGCTTTTCATGATGTGTGAATTTAATGCTTTGAGAGTATGGGAATTTGTGAATGCCTTATAATGCTTATGGGTGTCCCTGAAAGAGAGTCTGTGAGAGAATCCACCCACAAAGTCAGGCTCAAAAAGCTGACTAGTGGGTGAGTGAATTCTAACTTGGTTAAGCCATCGCGGGGTTCTGAATAATGGGTTTGGTCCCCTCTTGCGCAGTTCATAAAGAACTACTTTGTTTTTTGTCATGAAGCCAGATATAACTGGGTGGGCTGCCTCGCGCAGTTTAAATGAACATCTAATCTCGCGACCCATTCATGCCCACCCAGCGAGCGGATATTTTCAAAGCGCACCGAGCCTTGCGATATTTAAATCCCACCCTGCACTGCTTTTCTTTACTACTTTCTCTTTCCTCTTCTGCCAGCGAAACCCTAGCTCCCATTCCTCTCAATCTCTCTCTCCGACTTCCTCGCTCTACGCTTTATTGCTCACTTTGAAATTTTGGATTTTTCTTAAAGCTTTCATCAACAGTTGCCCGCTAAGAGCTCTTGAGATCCACTGTCAGTCCAAATTGAATAGAACCCTAACTTTTAGGGTTAGACTCACTCTTGATCTTTCCTTTCAAAATTTCAATGCACACTCACCAAGAAGAATCTTGATGGCTCCTAAAAGTGCACTGAAGAGAGCCAGGACCGTGCCACCGTGGAGCCCGCCCCTAAGAAAGCCAAGTCCTCACGACACAACAAAAGGGAAGGAGGTGATTCCCGAGGTGCAAAAGCACCTGATTACTCTACTCCCTCTGAGCTCCTCATTTCCATTCCCTTAGAACCTGAAGCCATTTTTGATATATCGTTCTTTGAATCTGAGCCGTTGTCAGCTCCTGCCATTGAGTTCTTGCGCAAGGTTGGTTTGTTCCCCTTGATGCAAATGATTCCTGCACTAGCCTATCCTAGGTTAGTGTAACTCTTTTACCAACACCTTAGGGTCAGACCAGACACACATGGGCAGCCTGGCCTCCTTGTGTTAGTTGACAATTTTGAGATGCTGCTAAACCCAGCGTTGATTGCTGAAGTCATGGGCATCCCTGCCATTTTTGATCCCAACTGCGGTTATGGTGCCCCTGTGAGTGCCCCTCTCGATACCATTGCCCAGGCCATTACCAGAGGCTTGAAAGCCACAGAGGACTCCATCAGAAGAAGAGATTTGGATCCCAAGCTGCTGTTCATCGATCAAGTGCTAAGGAAGAATATCTACTGCTCCGGCCATTAGCAAGAAAGGACACCAATTGTTGATGCTCTCTATTCCTTCTCTTTGGGCCACAGATTTAATGCTGCATGGTTGATTTTTGAGGCCATGAAAGATATGATGGTGAAGCTTGGGCTGCAAAAGAAGGTCCACACTCTCCTCTACGGAAGACTCATCACCAAATTACTTCTGAAGGGAGGATACAAGATACCAGTGGGGGAATTATCTGCTGACCTCACTCTCACCACTTTTGCTAAAAGACAATGGGGGATCAGCAGAAGTCTAATGGATCCCCAGAAGAAGAAGAAGAAGGCTGAAGCTCAGAATGTTTCCGAGCAGGGAGAGGGAGCTGCTGTGGCAAAGGCCACCCCTGCCCCCAAAAAGAAGGCTAAAGCCCCTGCCCCAAAGAAGGTGGCATGAGCTCACACCGCTTCTCTGACAATCCCTCCATCCACCACACTTGCCTCTCCACTAATTTCTTCACCTATTCCATCTCTCCCTTTCCCTCTCTTATCTCCCTTTTCCATTCCACCCCCCACTGGGATTCGTTCCTGGGTGGAAAGTGTTGAACCCCATGACAACACTCCCCCTTCACCCACCTTACCTCAATACACAGCCTCAGACACATCCTCGACCTCAACCCTGACAGCCCTCCCTTGATAACATACCTTAAAAAGAAAACTTCTCACACTACCCCTGCCTTATCTTTACTCACTTCCACCTCCACTGTCCTTCCCACAGGCACACCCCATATTGACCAACCCCTAGTCCAACCCCTTCGAACTACATCTTCCCTCCATGATCCTGACTTTAACCTAGCCACCACTTCAGGGTATCAGGCCTTCATGACTACCTTGCTTGATACCTTGCCCACCCATGACGTCTCTCTCCCAGATTCACCACTCCCTTCACCACATCACTCCCCAGCCCTTTCACCTTCTCCCCCTACCACTTTCCATTATGCCCCCACTTCCCCTTTCCAACCTGTTCCCTCCTATCCTCATACTCCACCCCAACCAACCTTAGATACCCTTACCCATATCCTTTCCCTCATACATGACATCCAAACCCAACTCTCCAACACTACACAGACCCAAGCTCAAATATAAACAGACATCACCAACATACAATCCACCCTTCAAACATTAACAAACCCAATCATCCCTACACAACCTCCTACCACTCCATTGACCCCACCCCCTTCCACCTCTGACCCCACAGTTCCAATAGACCTCACCCACATTGACTTACCTACACCCTTCACCCGACAAGTCACCATACCCTACCACTCCTTCCCCTCTCTACCTACCCTACCCCCTCTAATATTACCTCCACCTCAATTTACCAACACTTCTACCCAAACTGACCCTATTCCCTTCCCTTCCACCTTTCCCATTCAACCCCACTTATTTGCAACCCCATCCCTTCCATTTTAACCCTTCACCATTCCATTCCTCCCTTACCCAGACCCACCCACATCCACCGCCTTCCTTCATTTCACTTTCCACCCATACCTTCCATTCCCCCTCTTCTCCCACCCCTCCTTAATTCACTGACCATTCAACACAGACTACCCCAGCCACTTCCACCCCTTCTCTTGACTTCATCCTTACACCACCCACTCTTCCCCCCCAGGATCAATCCCCTTCTACTTCTTCCACTCCATTTCTACCCATCTTACCCAGTCACTCCTATTACACCCCCCTACTTCACCCTCCTCCATGCCATGAGGGACAATCCCTATATCAAGAGGGATGTTCTCAATGGCATGGCCTAACTCCGCCAAGCCATCGAATACCCCTTGCTGCAGAAACTTAGTGACTTGAAGCTTGCTCACCGCGAGCAGTTGAGAGATATTTCAAAAGAGTGGGAGGCAATTTTGGAGACCCTAAATGCCAACAAGGTTGTGGCAACGTATTACAGAATGACTGCTGAGATTGAAAAAGCCAATGCAGAAAGGGCAAAAAAGCACAACCGATTATTAGAGAAAAAATTGAACAATGCTCAAGAGATCAACCGAATCAGTAAGGAGCTTGCAGATACCAATCTCTTGTGGGCTAACAAGAAAATTGAAATCTTAGAACAGAGAGTTACCTTCCTAACCCATACAGGACACCCCTCTCGCCACAGCTCCCCCTGAGGCCCCATCTTCTTCCACACAACCTAGCCCATCTTCTTCCACTGCCCCTACCCCAACACCTACACAACCTGTTCCCCCACCTCCCACAACCCCAACTCAGGTACCTCCTCCTGTTCCTCCTCCAATGCCTCATGCAGTTCCTACTGCAGTACCTACACAAATGATTGCTCCTGCTAAAGTCCCTACTGTAGCTCCTGCTCCTGTCTCAGTGCCTCCCCCTGTTCCCTCTCCTGCTCCCAAAAGAAAATGCACTCCTTCCAAGAAAACTCCCACTTCTAAAAGAGCCACTGCAACCCAAAAAGGTAAAAGGCCGGCCCCTCCATCCCCACCTCCAAAGGTCACCAAAGCTTCTGCTCAGGATGATCCCCATGGTCGCCTACTTTCCAAAGAGGAATGCAGACAGGCTGCTGCTGCCCTTGGATCCCTCTGAGCTTTTTCCTTCTGACTCAGACTTTGATTCTGCCCCACCTAGGGATCCCAGTGCCCCCACTACTGCTGCTGTTCCTTCATCACGCCCTGCTGAACAATCCTATCCTCAGCGAAGGAAGGTTGCTGCCAAGAGGACTACTCTCCCAAGTCGCTCTTTGAAAATTGGAAAAGACAAATCTGCCCAGTCTGAGGAGGCACCACCACTAAGCCAGCCCGTGATAGGGAAGAGCCCTGCCATTCCTGCAGTGAAAGTACAAGATCCATCTTCTGTGGCTCCCCCTAAACCAGTGAAAGGGAAAAGTCCTTTCCTGCCTCAAGAGAAAGCAAAAGCTAAATCCCTTGTTGTCCCTCCTGAGCCAGCACCAGCCCAATCCCCTCTTATTCCCCCTTCGGCCCAGCAAGGGCAAGCCTCCAAAGGTAAGGGCCCCAAAGGAAAATCTCCCACCAAACCCCCTGAGCCAACCACTGATAAATCTTCAGAGATCCCTCCTGAACCAAAGAAGAGAAAAATGAGGGTCAGGGCTCCAACCATACCTAAAACGGCCGACCAAAGAAAGGCAGAGAGAGACCGAAGGAAGAAAGAGGAGGAGGCTTACCTTCAAGAACATGACAAGAAAATGGGTTGGGACAAGTTTTGAGCCAGATTCTGACTAGATTGTCCATAGGATTTTATCTGTTTTCGCACTCTTTTTCTTCTGTTTTCTTGTAGTTTGTACACTTCTCATTTTTAATAAACTTTATTCTCTTATTATTACTATTTTGCTTTGTATGTTGTGTGTTTATTTCTTGTTCTCATCTTCTATGTTGTAATAACTCTGCTGCACAGACACCTTTGAACCAATGAGGACACTGCTTCTCATAGGTTTGGGGGTGTGCCAGGCTGATCCTGCCAATGGAATAGCTAACATAAGTGCAGCTGACTCATTTGAGCAATATGGAAATGGACCTCTGTTCACTTAGGAATCATGAAAATAAGAAGTTTAAAATTTTTGCAAACTTTTGACATTATAAACTTCTAATACTCCACATTTCCATGATAATATCACCAAGGAAACTCACTTGTATCAGCACTCAGTGAATCAGTAGAGAGAGAAAAAGGTGAGGACATACTTAAAAGTTCAAAGGAAGACCATAACCAGTGAGAATTGGGCCTATAAAATTTTTTTCCATCTTTTGAGGAGTAACCAAGGCAATCCCTTCTAGTTCTAAAGACTGACTGAGTCACTGTGCTCACTAGAAGTTAGGTAAATCCAAGTTGAAACAACTGACAGTACTCATGAGACTGAGGAAAGGATCAAGGCCTTCTCTTGGACAGTTTGAGCCTAATAAGACCAACCCTTAAGTAACTGCCCTTGTCCATACCCCCTTTGAGCTTTAAATCCTAAATTTCTTCAAAATACACCTGAGTACTTGAACCTGAACCTATGAACTTACTTCAGCCTACCCTCACTCTGAGAATTCAGAAGGTAAAGGAGAAAAAGTTGAAGATGGACTAGCTATGGTCAATAGTAGGTGAATGGAAAAGAAATACCTCAAATCTGGCAGTATGATAATTGGGAGCATGGTGGCATTTCTGAAAAGTAAAAATAAAAAAAAAATAAAATTAAAAATCAGAAAATTCCGCAAGAAGGAAACAAAAATAACAATGAAGAGAAGTAAGGGAGGAGTCAAGAGGAACTTTCATTGGAAAATCAAAATCAAGAAGAGAAACTAGTCACTTCAAATCTGAGAATCTCAAAGAAGATGAAAGGAGCTGAATTCAAGAAGGTGAAGTCATGAATCACCTCTGTCACCTACTGATTTCTCAATTTTGAACCCCTTCTCAACCCTCCATTCTTTCAACCCCACTCCATAAGCCACATTACGGCCCAGTTAAAAGCCCTTGTGATCCAAAAGTTGAGTGAGCTGTCATGTGAAGATAAAGAGTTATCCAATCTATGGTGAGGAACTGCCAATGATGTCAACACTTAAGAACTCTGCCTATGCTTATGCTTACAGACCCATTTGGGGGATGTAACTGCTCTTGAGCCTGTGAGAGAGTGAACCCCTCAACAAAACCCTTATGAGAGTATGCCCTGCAAAGTTTTTGGGTCTGAACTTGAATGCATTATGTATGACCTTAACCTAATTTTTGACCTAAGGATAAGCTCAGTGCTGGCACACATTAGTGCAGTTTTCTGTGATTGTAAACTAATTGGAAATGCTGTGCAATCATGAAGAGTTTATGCTATTTAAGTTACTGTGCAACCAATGAATTAAATTTCTTTTATGCTTAATGATGCAAGAGTAAACTAAGTCTGCCCCTTGATTGCTCATTGGATGATATTGCATTTTTGTTAACTGTTTCATTGAAGAAGTTTGTGGGTGTGTTGTCGCTCCAAGTGTGCCAAAAATGTGTGCAAAAAATTAAAGAATTAAAGAATGCTAAATTATATGGATGTTAACTTATGAAAGGGATATCAGCACATTGGGGCTAACACTGGCCTGCAAGATCAGGGCCAATTGTAGCAAGTTTTAAAAGTAAGTATTTCAAGATCGTCCACAGAGAAGTTTGTCTAAAATGAGAGATAAACCTCCAGATCTGTGCTACCAGATCTGGCTCTATAATTATCTAAAATAAAGAATAGATAAAAGAGAGTGTTGGGTTTTGTCACGTTTAACTAAAAGCAAATAAAGAAAAGAACTAACTACGTGATCCAGATCCGAGTTGTGGAGGTGTTTAAAATAAGACAAATGCAGAAATAATAACTTCATGTATTTTAGCCTTTGAATTTTAATGGAGAATCTGTAGTTCAACAGAGCAGATTCAATCTTCATCTGGCTACCAGCACAGATGTAAGAGAAATAAATCCGAATTAAGGAATAGGTTTAGACTTATGGCTGTGATTTGTCACAGATCATCAGCTAGCTGTGGCCTATTCTTTATTTCAGAACATGAACATCACTGTAAATGCTGCTTGAATTAGGTTACCAACGCTAATTCGCACAGGGATGATAAATTAAGGGAAGTTGGATGCGGATGAGTGAATCTAAAGAAGTCTAATGCACTAAGGTGAACATTCAGAACCCTCGACATGACTCCAATGGAGAAGACACAAATTACAACAACCTTTTAAAATCCAACGTTACAATTACAGAGCACGGCTTCTTAGAGAGCCCTCAGACTTACAGTCTGAGCTTCTCAGAGAGCCCTCAGATGGGCAGCCATATCTCTGAAAGAGGCAACTTCAGGAGCAGTCAAGGGTCCATCAGGATTGAATTGAAAAGGTATCCCTAGGGCATGCCCAATGTCCTCAGCAGTCACAGTTAAGTCACAGTTGTCTATAAAAATAACTAGGGTTGGCACATCAGCATGTTCCTCTGTGACCAGGGTGAGGTTCTGATACCACAGCTTTGTCATCCTTGGGTAAATTTTCTCAGGTAATGGAGTGAGGATGGTGCTGAGGGAAGCCTCCCTGAGATATCTTAAAGATAGCACGCAATCAGGTTTGGAGGAGAAAAAAGTTTCATCCACCAATAGCTCAGGTATGAGCTTCTGGGCATCAATGAATGGGTTAGGCAAAACCAAAGGAATGGGTAATGGGGACAACTCAGACTCTGGGCTCGAGGCAGCAGGGGTGGGCTCCTCATGGCGTATTTTTTTTTTTCTTTTTCAACCCTATCTGCTTTGTCCATTGAAAGTTTTCTCTTGCAGACTTCTTGGCTTTGCCTTTGGCTTTGGGGGTGTTTTACATCTTCTTGGTCAAGATTTAGGGAACATGGCAGCAAGAGATTTCTCGGTTTTTCCTATATTTAAAATGGCCTCAAATGTAGCTTAAGTACCGCAATCACAGAAAGAATAAGAGTAGAAGCGATCATGATCCGAGGGTTTCCTCTGTGTGAGTTTCTTTGCTCTGAAAAGATCGCGCAGCTGTGATCTACACCTTTGATTTATTCAATTTAACTTTCATATTTCCAAAAGACACCTCCATGATGCCAGACCTGCATTGAATGCATGCATTAGCTGTAGCCAGGAATGGTCTTCCCATAATGACAGGGATGGCAGTGGTACTTTTGGTTGGTTCCATGTCCAACACCAAAAAGTCGTAGGTAGAAAAACTTGTCTACTCCTACCAAAACATCTTCAATCAACCCCATAGGTTTCCTTTCGGATCTGCTGCCTTGTAACACCACTTGAGTGGGTTTCAATTCTCCCAAACCTAGCTTCTCATAAGTAGAGGGTTGACACTAGCACCAGATCTAGCAAGGCTTTCTCAATGGTGTGCTCCCCAATGATGCGGGGATTGTGGGGATTCGAGGTCTTGCATCTTAGGTGGTGTTGCAATTGATAGCACTTGGTTGATTTTCTCCACAAAGGCCGTCTTGGATAAATGTATCCTAGATTGCCTTTTGTGGGTGCACACCTCTTTGAGAAATTTTGCATAGCGGGGACTGTTGATTGCATCAAGCAGAGGTAGATTAATTTTAACTTGCTTGAATGTCTCCATCATTTCCTCAATTTTTGTGTTTCCTTTGTCAAAAGGAGAAACTGACTTCATTGCATGGGGAAATGGGAGGTGAGGAACAAATTTCTCCTCCTCATCATTTTCAACAATTTTGTTATTTTTCTGTTTTTCATTTTTTTTTTTTTTTTACTTGTTTTGGATCAGCCCGGGCTCAACAAGAGCCCTTATTTACTACTACTGAAAATATGAGAAACATCTCAGAGATTTTCTATTTGTGTTTTCAGCTTCTTTTATTTTGTATTTGGTTTTGTAAAAAAAAATAAAAAATCAGCATGCCTAAAAGACAGCAGAAATTATAATCAAAACAAACATTAAACACAGCAGAATTGCTGGTTCTCAAGAATTTAAAAATAGAAAATGAATACAAAGGAGAAGGGGATGCAAACTCAAGCAGATCTGCTCCAGCTTTGGTCCAGATGATCTCCTTGTTGATTTGCTGACTGCAAACATCCAAAACTGCAGTACCTTATTCAAGTATTGACAAAATAAAAAGAAAAACTCAGCACTCTGCCCAAATTTGACAAAAGACAAAAGAGTGGCGGACATTTATTCAAATAACTAGAAGGCAAAGAATAAAACTCGAAAAATAAAAAAATAAAATTCTCAGAGAAAAGCAGTTTTCTATACAAAAGCTCAGACATTTAATCAAGCACTTGGAATGCAAAGTGCAGGTTTAAAGCAAAAATTAAAATAAATGAAAATAAACATAGGTTTATCTATTTTAGAACAAACTTCCCCGGCAATGGCGCCAAAAACTTGTTGTCGCTCCAAGTGTGCCATAATTGTGTGCATTATGAATCAAAAATTAAAGAATTAAAGAATGCTAGGTTATATGGATGTTAACTTATGAAAGGGATATCAGCACATTGGGGCTAACACTGGCCTGCAAGATCAGGGCCAATTGTAGCAAGTTTTAAAAGTAAGTATTTCAAGATCGTCCACAGAGAAGTTTGTCTAAACTGAAAGATAAACCTCCAGATCTGATTTTTTTTTTTTTACAAAACCAAATACAAAATAAAAGAAGCTGAAAACACAAATAGAAAATCTCTGAGTTGTTTCTCATTATTTTCAGCAGTAGTAAATAAGGGCTCTTGTTGGGCCCGGGCTGATCCAAAACAAGTAAAAAAACAGCTGGATAGCAATATGGCTGTTGATTTACATCAGAAAATTCAAAAAAATGAAAAACAAAAAAATAACAAAATTGTTGAAAAAGATGAGGAGGAGAAATTTGTTCCTCACCTCCCATTTCCCCATGCAATGAAGTCAGTTTCTCCTTTTGACAAAGGAAACACAAAAATTGAGGAAATGATGGAGACATTCAAGCAAGTTAAAATTAATCTACCTCTGCTTGATGCAATCAAACAGGTCCCTGCTTATGCAAAATTTCTCAAAGAGGTGTGCACCCACAAAAGGCAATCTAGGATACATTTATCCAAGAAGGCCTTTGCTGTGGAGAAAATCAACCAAGTGCTATCAATTGCAACACCACCTAAGATGCAAGACCCTGGAATCCCCACAATCCCCTGCATCATTGGGGAGCACACCATTGAGAAAGCCTTGCTAGATCTGGGTGCTAGTGTCAACCTGCTCTGTTGTCTGAGCTTCTCAGAGAGCCCTCAGATTTACAGTCTTGAATCCGAACTTGGAAGTACAAATCACTCGCAATGGCTCTCAAAGGTAAAATACAAGAAGGGATTACAGGGGAATCAGATGAGCTTTCTGACCGGAATGGGGGAAACAGAGATGAAAACTCTAAAATCTGGATACCCAAATTGGGCAAATGGTTCGTCTATTTATAGTTTTCCCTAAGCCAGCTCAGATGTGTATCAACCAATCAGAATTGGATAGATCTGTATCAACCAATAGGAGTCGAGCACCAGGATCCAGAGTTTCGCGCCAATCGAAATGCTTGATCCGTTCACCAATCAGAAACAGAGGCATCAATTTCATATGTAATTCAAAAATCTGTTTTGAGCTTCTAGAAGTTCCCGCCAAGTAATTTCATCTTTGGGTGTTCACATGGGGTGGAATATGCCTTTGGTTCGGCTAATCTTCCTAATGTCCTTGGGTTTTAAAACGCATTGGGGCGTGCAAAGTTTCTGAAATACCTTGGATTTTGCAAATCCCGTAATGCCATTTCGCATAGTTTAAGGGCTTTTTCAAAGTAGTTTGGCTCCAATCTCTCTTAAAGCATTTTGGCTCCAATCTCTTTTCGCAAAGCATTTTGGCTTCAGGAGATCTTTTCGCAAAGGACTTTGGCCGGAGATCTTTTCAAGGGACTTCTCTTCTTTCGCAAAGCATTTTGGCTTCAGAGGTCTTTTCGCAAAGGTCTTCTCTTCTTTTCGCAAAGTTCAAAGTTCTTTGCGAATAGTAGATGTTCTTTGCGAATTGAACTTTTAGCTTCCATTCTTCTTTGCGAATGGATCCTTCTTCTTCTTCAGGTCTTTTCTTGCTCTTTTAGGACCTTTTTAGCCATTGCTGAGGCTATTTCTTCACTCCCTCTTTGAGTTTGACATGCGTTGTCAGCTTTTTGATCATTTTAGGATGGTTTTCGGATTTGGACCTGTCTTTTTGGTTAGCTGCAATATGAACACTAAAGCACTTATTTAGTCCTCTCCAGGGTCTTTCAAGGCTCATGTTTAGGGGTAAAAAATGGTATTTTTCACTACTTATCAGGGTGTCTTCACTGAAAACCCTCAGGAGACTTCACTCCTCCACTAGGGATCACCTAGGGGTTTAAAAGGCTTGGTACATATGCTAAATATATCCGTGCGCCCTACGAAAGTGGCATTTAATTTTTATATTAGGTTTAATGTAGCTTTGCTAAGGGACTAGCAAAGATTAGGTTTGGGGGTGTGTTAAGACCTGAAAAGTACCACTTTTCACCCCTTAACTTAACCTTTGATTAGACCCATAGCCACCTAATAAGTCCTTATTAAGTGTTTTATGTAGGTAGTACCCAGCAGTGAAATAAGGCCAGGAATCCTGCTAAAAAGCCTGTTTTGGCACCAGAAGTCCCTTAGAAGGATGAAGTCTTAATCTAGACCTGAAAATGAGCCTCGCGCAGTCCAGCTGAGCTTCCCAAGACTCTACAACAACTTCTCGCATAGATGATTGACTGAAGAGCTTCAGAAACATAAACTCGCATAGCTCTCGCGAAACTCAAGAATAGAACACCTCGCGTAGTCTCACGTACTTCAAAGTAGACTTCTCTCAACCGTGTGTAGTTCACTCAGAACGGCTGAGAAGAGAGAGCTTCAGAAGACTCCTCGCGCAGCTGTCGTGCAGTCACCGTGGGATGCAACTATCAGAAGAGAACTCCTCGCACAGTTCTCACGCCATTCAAGAAGAAAGCGTCCTTGCGAAGGCAAAGCCACCCTCACGAAGATCAGTTAAGACATGGAACCTCGTGCAGTTCAGAACTCATCAAAGCCTCGCGAGGTAACTTGCAAAGCCCAGTGAAGATAAGTGCTCGCGAAGTTCATGCGCTATTCAAATCTATCTTCGCAAAGATCAACCTTGTGACTGTTTAAGCTCCAACCCCACGACATCTGAGGCTTTGATGTCCACTCAACCTCGCGACTGCCTGAAGAGCAAACCAAGCCAACCTCGCGAAGGCTGAAGCTTTAATTTCAAATCATCCTAGCGGAGAACAAAAGCTACCACGCGACAAGTCTGGGAAACAATGGCTACCTAGCGAAGCTCTGAACCTCAAACTTCCATCTCTTCAGTTGAGGACTTTCTGGGAATTTCTAGCGATTAGGGCACGCACTCCCACGCTCAAATCTCCATGCACGTGCCCCAAGGCATCAAAGGATCACTATTCGGCCATGTGGCATCATTAAAATTAGGGTTTCTTAACCCTAATGTGCTGCCACACCACTGGTATAAATACCCACACTTAGCTGAGGTTTGGGAGCTTAGACTTTCTTTTCTTTCTACATCCTGGAATAGCTAGGAACCCATCTCATTTCTGGGAGACCTGATCTGAGATCGTTTAGTTTTTCTTTTTATAGTTGTAAGTAGTTTTCTTTTTCTTTTTCCTTCTCTCCATAGTCCATCACTTGCTGGCTATGTCTTTGTATGTATTTTGAACTAGATTAATGGAAGTTCTGTAATAGGATCTGTACTTTGTGGGATTTGTGTTTGTGTGTGAGATGCTCTGTGCAAGGCTGCTACCTTGTGATCCGCCATTACTTTAGCTGTGTTTCAAAGAAATGGAGGATTGATTCTAAGGGCCACTCAGATCCAAGTGACCTGTGTGTCTGGGCTATCATGGTCCTATATAGCCTTAGCCCCACCACAGGACCCACTAGATCTGAAATCCCCATGGGAGCTTGAGCTGGTAGCCTTGTGACCATGGTGGTAGCAGTGATATTCTTGTTTTGTCTTGGGCTCCGTGAGGAGGATAACCTCTGGGATAGTTTGTGACCATTTAAGTGGACAGATTATAGCCTTAGGGTGATTCTAATCCACCGATCCAAGATGGATCCTTCTTCTTTACACCTGAGCTTGTAGAAGCCTGGTGGGAGATTGTACAGAGGCAGACTCCCCTATATTTGTATAGATCCACCATCAGAAGTTGCATCTGATCTGGTTATAGAGATTGTAGGCTGGTGACTGGACCATTGTAATCTCACTCAAGCAATGGACAGCTAGATCGAAGGTTGTACTCAATCTCTTACTGGTTCTATGTGTCTGGGCTATCATGGTCCTATACAGCCTTAGCCCCACATATAGAGCTTTAGAGGTTGAGGTTCCCTATGGATTCTTGAGCTGATAACCTGGATGAAGTAGTATATGCAATGATTTACTGGTTATATTTTTACCCATCCCTGGATAGTGGTTCCCCTATGGGATAATCTGTGACCATTTGAGTGGATAGGTTATAACCTTAAGGGTGGAATCATGGCAGAGTGATGGGTTGGATCCTTTCTCCTCAGTGGTGATAATGTAGCCACTGGACAGGATTTCTATAACATCAGATCTGAATCTGAGTTACAAAACTCCTCTGATCTGGGTTCAATAACATACTTCTCACCCTTTTATATTTATTTTCTACACTCCATCCATCCTCTCAACCCTTTCTGTAGTTTAGACATTAGAATACTTAGAATAAGTGACCTTAAACTCCCCTCCTTTTAGGAGTGCGAGATCTGTAGTCAGATCTGGAGGGACTACTAGAGATGGCTCCTTTGGAGCTGTAGATCACCTTTCCCTGTGGGACAAACTCTTACTTATCAAAACTTGCTACAATGGACCCTGTATCTTGCAGGTCTAGGATTTCTTTGTTGTGCTGATTCCATCTCCTGTTTTACTCTTTCTTTGATTTTCAAATAACTTTCACCACCAACCAATAAAGTAAGCACACACTCAAAAATCCGTCAACACTTTGATGAAAGAGAAAGACTCGGTCGACATTATCATCGATAACACTAGAGAACCATTAAAGAGCGCGCTCGTCATAAGTGACTGCCCCGACTTCACCGCATTGCACTCTCAGGCTTCCCGACTAGCGCAACACATCAAAGGCGGGGACCTCACCCTATCCATAGTCACGTCGAGGGTAGGCTCTTCCGATAAATCAAAATAAAAAAATAACAAGAAAGCCTTAGGAACCGAGTAGGTTAACACCATTGTCAACCAAGGGCAGAACTCCAGGAATGGAAACTTCCAGCCGCGAAACTTCAGGCATAATCAAAATCAGCAGCAGTACACGAACCAAGACCAAGGTACGAATCAACAAAGATATGCAAATCAGAACCAGAATCAGGGCTGATACTAGAACAGAAACCAATATCCCAACACTTATCAGAACCAGAATACCACACAAAATCGACTGAACCACATGCAAAGCTATAATAATGTAGCCCCACCATAAAACTTCAACCCAACTAGAGGTCCCTACCAGCCGAGGCGGGAACACTATCCCCCTTTACCTGATATAATTCCCAACATCTGTCATCTTTTTAATACTTAGAATCTCCTCCGATTCTTATAGGAAAGACCCCGACCATGACCGACAAATCTAGACTATAGCAAATATTATGCATTTCATCGGTATGCGGGACACAATCTGGAAGACTGTTGGGTCATCCAAGATGTAATTTATGACATGAATGATCAGAACCAAATTGACTGGGAAGGGCTCAGGAATCCTAACCCTACCAATAGTCAATCGCAATAGAACTTAGGAATCATTAATAATCTCATGCCCAACCACAACCAAGTAACATCGGCCCAGGTCACCACCGTGTATCTCCCCGGTCAATCCTCCTTCCATCCCTCCACCTTAATCACTCGCATCCAACCCTCCAACACTTTTGCCACTCTTGTGAGAGCTCCTTCACCTCTCCACCCCTCGGCCATGACCACTCGAATCGCCCCGTTGAGCCCACCTCCTTACCCAAAATTCACTCAAATACGAGTCTACTCCTTTAGGGCCTGAAGGTTATTCCTCCATGGTCACCCACTGGAACCTTCAACCCCTCCAAATCCTGAACCAACAACATTGTCGCTCCCCTCGTCTAATTCAGAACCTGAGTATGGAGATCATGTTCTTCAAACTGCAGCCCAAATCACCGCATGGGTAGACAGTGTCACCTAAAAGACCCTAAGCCAAGAAGATAAGATAAGGACTGAGTGTTCACTAAATATAAAAGAAAGTGAACAAGAAGAATATTCTGACCTGTTCGAGGCATTGGTCTCTGCCTTTCAAGAAGAAGATTACACACAGTACCTCCCACCTTGGAGCAGCACAGTGCAAGTACGTGCTTCGTCCTCAAATTTCACTCACTTCATGGATACATTAATGTCGAGCAACACCGAGCTCAGTCAACAACTGACTTGCCCGATTCTTAAGTCAGGAACCAATTATCCACCTCTGCCTTTTCCTCGAAATAAGGATTTTACAAATACACAACCACCAGAGGGGAACGTGAGAGAAAGAGAAGTTAACTTGCCTCTCCAAAATCACATTATCACACCAATCCCTGCACCTCAACCACTCCAACCACCTGCACCCAGGGCTTATTGGCCAGGCAAAGAAATTACACTCGAGCTAGGACAAGAATATGACCTTTTACGATATCTTCAAAAGATTCCAGCCCAGATATCAATACTAGAACTCATCAAGAAATCACCTGACCATCACCAACTGTTAATAAGGACACTTAAAGACACACAAGTGGACGAGGACACAACATTATATGAGGTACATCAAATTGCCCCGGTCATGGCGCAACCTCCGACACTCACTTTAACGGATATAGACATGCCTAAAGAGTCACTCTACGAAAGTTCAGCTCCCATATACCTTACAATCATAATTAGAGGATTCTCCGTACCCCATGCATTGGTGGATACAAGAGCAGGATTCAATATTTTCCCTATCACAATGTTAAAGACACTTAAGTACACGGAGCAAGATGTATGGCCCTCAACACTATCTCGTATAGCTTATGACAGGTCGCGTCGTTTCATCAAGGGAACTATCAAACTCCAGGTTCATCTCGAACATGTAACAAAAGATGTCACTTTCCATATTTTTGATTCCTCCAGTGCTTACAATCTTATCTTAGGAAGAAAATGGTTAGAGTTAATGAAGGCTGTTGCCTCCACATGCCACCAATGCGTCAAATTCCCATACGAGGACTTCATTATCCATATATACGTTGATGCACCCCTCCATGAGATGGACACTGATTACGCGGTGAGTATTTTGACAACCCATGATTCCATATTTACAACGGGCCATATTCAGAAGACTCGAATCCCTGATGAGGCAACCGTTGCGGAAGTCCGTCCCCCTACCCCTCCTAGTTCTCCCCTAACGCGTCTACAAAAGTTCATAAGAAGAGAGGTTGGCCTAGACCTTTCCAAACTCTACGACATCAACCTGACTGCGATAAAAGTTTGGGACCTTATGAATTAGCTCGAGTACATCCCCCACATCGGACTTGGTAAAAACAAGTAAGGTTGTATAGGGCCTGTTGTCCCAAGAAAAATACACAAACACATACGATTAGGTTACCAATCAGACGGCCCATAAGCCGAGTTGTTCCCTACCTCACCAAAATGGTCTCTATATGATTACTTCATCTATAGGACCACTGAGAAAGTGGATGTACCAAGGTGGAAGGAAGTTTCCTTCACTAAATCCCAAGAAATGGAAATTAAATGAATGGCTAAAGCATTCAATGATTTAACAAATCTAAATGACGATATCGACAAACCATTCGAGGGAATCAAACCCTTATTTGACACTAAGGAGTTTACAGAAGAGGAAAGGGAAGAACCTCTAGAACTCAAGCCGCGAGTAGGAGATTGGGAATCCACTGATGACGAAGATTTTCACATAGCAGCCTTGGAAGATGGTGAAGAGCACTTACACTCAACACGGGAAGAGGATGACACCCCACAAGAAGATTTTAGCTCACATAGCATCCTCCTCAGCTTTAGCCTTGAAGGATGAGAATGCCCGTGGGACTCCCTTGTATTGCTCACCCCTACCAACACTACTGCAGGGCATGCACCAGTATATTAGAATGCTTCACTAGCTGGATCCGACATTCTGCTATAGTAGGATCGAATGGTTTTGACCTCGTAATGATAGAAGTAATGACTTACCAACTCAGCTATCAGCACAGGAAGAAGAAAATTCCAACAGTCATTTGGTCAACCCAGAAGAAAATGCTCGCATCGCTCTTATTGAGTTTGAAGAGGAATTTGAACTAGACACTCCCTCGTCGTCAGATGTGCCACAACTCCAAATATTTTGGAAATCTCTCAAGGAAGAGTGGCAATCCCCTCCGAGCGATGATGAAGACTACTGGATAGACCTCCCTGCACTCGAGTTAGCAGAGCAGGCCAACCAAGGACTTCAAGCATTATCAGATCAAAAAGACGAGTTTGATATTAGCCCTAACTCCGACTCAGAAGGATGGAAATTCCCTTGGGAATCTCCTTGCATTTCTCACCATTACCAGTCTCGCTGTCGGATGTGCGTGCTTATCCTAACATACTATGAAGTTCAGGGGAAAGAGCTCAATACCCTTGAAGAACACCCTCGACAAGAAGAGCAATTACATTATAACTCAGAGGATGATAGTTCGATCGATTATGAGGCAATCAATGTGATAGAGGAAATCCAAACATTAGTACCACCGTCACCAGCGTCGCTTTTTCAAAAGATCTAATTAGATGAGGACTCCAAAAAAAATGCCAAATTCAGAACAAGTCCATATTTATGAAAGAATCGCATGAACGGCTCCAGCAGCCGTCTCGCTCCCTCAGTTAAGGGAAGAAACTCTCCCGGTGCCTCTTGAGGCGACCGACCTTGTACCATATCTACTATCGAAAATTAAAATAATAGAAAAAGCAGAAAACCTTAAAAATTTAGAAATACAAAATAAAAAAAATCATAAAACCTCATAAAAGAAAGGGAACCCTTCGTCTCGAATCAATTTTGCGATCAATGAGGAGACTTTTCTCGTAAGACTTCTGTCACCTCTCCTACACGAAGACGCAAGACATCCAGGCTAAACAACAAGCCAGTGATCATACCAGATTAGATACTTCACGACTTTGAGAGAAGGATCAATAGCTTTGACCTTCACCTTACCAATGATCTCTCAGTCATAAATTGTGCCGATGAAAGGTTACCTTTCGTAAAATCAAATCCCTAGTGTAGCAATTTTGTAGTATATGAGCTTACCGAGGATGAAGAAGGAAGACCAATCACTGAGAAGGTGCAGGACTTCCAATGGATCATCAAGCATTTTGACGAACAAATCCAAGCTGCTGCATAACCTACAGAAGAAATCAACTTTGGCACTGAAGAGAAACCCAAGAAGCTACTAATTAGCGCAACGCTCAACTCTAAGGAACGTTAATAAATCTTACAAGTCCTACAAGAACACCTCGACTCCTTTGCATGGTCCTATGAAGATATGCCCAACTTAGACCCAAGTTTAGTGGAACATCATCTTGTCTTGGAACCCGATGCAAAGCCTATTAAGTAGAAACTCCGAAGGATGCACCTACAAATAGCCCTTCAAGTTAAAGAGAAAGGTGACAAGTTGCACAAAGCCAAATTCATTCGAGTCGTCCTCTACCCCAAATGGGTCGCCAATATAGTACCTGTCGCTAAGAAAGATGTTAGAGTACGGGTTTGCATTGACTTCCAAAACCTCAACTAGGCATGCCTAAAAGACGACTTCCCACTTCTGCACATTGACACTCTAGTCGACAACACTGCTGGACATGAGATGCTATCCTTTATGGACGATTTGTCTGGGTATAATCAGATCAAATTAGTAGAGTCCAACCAAGAGAAGACTTCTTTAACCACACCATGGGGAACTTACTGCTAGGCCATCATGCCTTTTACGCTCAAGAACACAGGAGCCATGTATCAACGTGCCATGATGGCTATTTTTCATGACATAATGCATAAATGTGTAGAAGTCTATGTCGATGACATATTAGTGAAGTCCCAAACACGAGCAGGACAAGTTGAATCACTCCGGTTGGTGCTACAAAGAGCTAAGAAGTACCAGCTAAAAATGAACCCAAAGAAATATATCTTCGGAGTCACCTCCGGAAAATTACTCGGTTTCATAGTCAGCAAGCGAGGGATCGAAGTCGATCCTGCTAAAGTCAGAGCCTTCCTTGAGATGCCACCTCCTAGTAATATTAAAGAATTACGAGGCCTGATAGGAAGATTGCAGTTCATCAGGAGATATATCTCCCAACATTCAGACATATGCGATCCTTTCTACAGACTACTTAAAGGAGGAATTTAGTACATATGGGATGACCAGTGTTAGTAAGCCTTCGACAACATCAAGAAGTACCTCCTTAACCTGCCAATACTATCGCCACCAATTTTTGGAAGACCCCTAATTCTTTATCTCTCAGCAAATGACAAAGCAATGGGAGTAATTCTGGGATAATATGAAGAATACGGCAAGAGAGAGAAGGCTATCTACTACCTTAGTAGGACAATGGTCGAGTACGAACGAAAATACACTTCAATAGAGAAGACCTGCCTCACATTAGTGTGGGCCTCAACCAAATTACAGCACTACTTCGGAGCACATAAGATACTAATGCTAGCCTGAATGGACCCTCTGAAGTACGTATTCGAAAAGCCCGCAACATCAAGAAAGATCGCTCGTTGGTATATACTATTGTAAGAATTCGACATCACTTATGTCACGTAGAAGTCAATCAAAGGACAAGAAATGGCCGATTACCTCGCAGATCTCCCACTCCCAAGCAATGAGCCCATACACGCGGATTTCTCAGATGAAGACCTACTTACAATTCATAACAAAGAGCCTGATAAGACGTCATGGACCCTTTTATTTTAACGATGCTCTAAATCATAAAGGAAAAGGCATCGAGATAGACCTGCTAACACCGGAAGGAGTTGTCATGCCTAAGGCTTTTCAATTAGACTTCTCGGTCACTAATAATGTCGCCGAATACGAAGCTTTCATAGCTGGACTACGAGCAGCACTACAATTAGGCATTAAATAGTTGAAAACCATTGATGATTCCAAGCTTGTAATCTCACAAGTTATAGGAGAATGAAAAACCAAGGAAAGGAGACTGATGGCATATCTAGAAACCGCTCAATATTTGGTAAAGAAATTTAAAAGAATCTCTTTTATGCATATCCCTAGATTAGATAACAAGCTCGCAGACTCTCTTGCCATATTAGCCTCGGTCATCCAAATACCCATCGGATAAAATACCAAGACCTTCTTCATTGAAAAGCTGACAGTACCCGCCCATAAGAGGGCATGGATAGTCAAGAAAGAATTACCAGTTCTCCCCACGAGTACAGGACCAAATGAAGCAATTGCTCAGGAAAATTACGTGAAGTCAGAAACCAAAGTCACTATGTTCAGATTTGAAAAATTACCGACCGATGACGGACAGCCATGATATTTTGACATCTAGAACTTCCTGAAGCATCAACACGTTCCTCCATAGGCCACGAAGATCGAACGGAAGACTATAAGGAACCGATGTGCCCGATTTTGCATACTCGGTGAAATATTATACAAAGCAGCCTTTAATGATAAGAGATTGCCACCTCTACATCCAATTCTATAAACAATGCCAAGAACACGCTGCACTCATCAAAGCTCCATCAGTTGCATTCAACACTATGACCTCATCGTAGCCATTTTCAATGTGGGACTTTGATGTCATCGGACCTTTCACAGACACAGTTGGAAACACTCATAAGCACGCGTTCATACTTTCGACAACCGAATAATACACCAAATGGGCAGAAGCTGAATCCTATGTCAGAATCACCGCTTCGACACTTGTGAGGTTTATCATTCGAAATATCATCACCAGCTTTAAAGTACCCAAGATATTTGTCACCGACAACGGACCACAGTTCATTGCAGAGAAGATGAAGAAGTTGTGTAAGAAGTTCGACATTGACCTACACCACTCATCACCGTTCTACCCTCAAGGCAATGGACAAGAAGAAGCTATAAATAAAATACTGATTTGAATTCTGAAGTGCACAGTAGAGATGAGCAATGGAGCCGACTGGTGCAAACGACTACCAGAAGCACTCTGGGCCTATAGAACCTCTATTTGTAAGGCCATTGGCCAAACTCCCTACCTCCTTACCTACGGGATTGAGGGAGTCTTACCATATGAGATACAGGTCCCATCCTTATGAATTCAACTCAATAATGAGCTATCTTTAGATGAGAGGAGAATTGCCTTACTCACATAGCTAGAGCAGCTTGATGAAACATGTCTAAGGGCAGCTGGTCATGCTCAGGTATATTAGAGGAGAGTGGCCAGGGCTTAAGATAAGAAAGTCCTCGAACGAACCTTTAATATTGGAGGATTAGTCTTAAAGAAAATCATGCCTTCCAAGCGCACCCATCCGAAAGGAACATTGAAACCGAACTGGGAAGGCCCTTACGTTGTAACAACCTCATACCTTGGGAATGCATACAAACTGGCGAACCAAGATGGGGAAGAACTCCCTAGCCCTTGGAATGCCATGTACCTTAGAAAATACTACCCTTAGCCCTGTGATCGTCACATCTCATGGTTAAATACTTATACTTATCACCCCCGTAGTCACCACAACCCATTCATTGGTCGTACGCCATCAATTCTTAGAATATCCTTAAGACCTCCGATTTATCGCCCACTTTCTTATTCGGGCAATCTAATCAGAGGACTAGCGACATACCTAACATCTTTCAAAAGCGTAAGTAACACTCGATCCTCATTTCCCTTCTCCTGCCATGGCAGAGATGTTAGAGCAAAAAAAAAAAAAGATGCTAGGTTCAATCGAAACTCATTATTGTTGCGCTAGCAGGATGCTTTAAAAAATATATATATATATATCTAAAAAATTGAGTGAGAGCATTACGACGAATGAACAAGTCAATGAGCTTAGGGAAGCATAAGCAGGCCATGAGGACATCTTTGGTGACTTTAGTAGAAATGTATAAGCAAGCTGTGAGGGTATCCTTGATGTCCCCATACTATTAGAAATCGTCGTAAGGTGGCGGGCGAAGGATAAACTCCTACTAACCATAGAATGTGAGATTTTGATGGTACTAAAATATGACAAAGAGCTCAATCATGGCACCCCGTATCCCCTCTGAGAAAAATATTGTTACTCATCCCTTTTGGAAAGCGTTAGTTACAAACTACTCCCCACATCACTGAGCCTTACCCCTCTTCTATTTTTTTTATTTCGGACGATAAATCGAAAACCCTACAGGATACTCCTAAGAATGAAATCGAAAATCGATGAATGATGACTGATGCAATCACTTACTATACCTACCGTACTTCTCCCTAATAACCACGGGATGGGATGAACACCACCAAAGGTAGACCCCCGGTATACAACTGACATAATCAAAATGACCTCCCCTGGTTCGATGATAGTACTAATGAACTTTTCTTTAAAACTAACTCACCAAATACCCATGGCTTATAGACTCAAAGTTCTCATCTAAAACCCAGAAAAGCTGTATTGCATCTAGACACTAGGACATTTTTTTTGTCAGAAGGAGAATCACCTTAGAAGCGCTGACTCATCCATAAAGAAGTTGAGGAATAACGGAGTCACCATTCGGAGAATGCTACTAAAGTTACTATACTGATGATCCTACAACGCTCCTACACTGGGGCATTTTTTTTAGTCTTTAATTATTTTTGTTATTTGCTTTCCCTAGTGCATTATTTTCATTTCCTAAAAGAAAGAAAAAGAAAAAAAGAGAAGAAGAAGAAGAAGAAAGAAGAAAAAAAAAGGACAAAAAAGAGCATATATCCATCTTTTATTACTAGACCTCTGTCTGAGGCACTTCCCCCCTTGACAACTAGCAAGGGGGGAACAAAAATTCTTGATAGCCTTGCCTTTACATGTTCAGATACAAAGCAACCTTCAACCACCACCGGCCCAGCTCAGGAGGCATCCAAGTCCCGATGACGACTGACGACACTAAAAGAGAAAGATAAATGCAAGAAGTAACTAAAAGAAAAGGAGCCAATCAGGTACATCTAAACCAAAAATCTCTGCATATATATCAAAATTTTACTTTTTATATCTGTCACTAGGGGCATACCCCTGTATATACAATTGGTATGCACAATAAATATATACAAAAATACACATGCACCCCTACTCCCTACGCTGTCGCTGGGATGGCCGATCACCACTGTCCCCAATATCATCAGCTTGGAGGTCTGTAGACTGATCCTCCAAAAATACAATCCCGGCACCCAGAGTCCGTAGAACCTCTAGACGACGAGGCTCCGCTACTGAACCCCCCTCACGAGCATGACTAACAGACCACCTTGATTGGGAACTAGGAGGATACCCAGCAAGAAACTCCTGAATAACCGAATCCTCGTGAACATAATCCCTAACACGATCATGTGTCGTATGATGAGATGGCCCGACCGAGGAACTCGTTGTAGACACCCTCATTTTGCCCTCTCTGAATATACAAATTTGTTCGGTCAATCTTTAACCTCATAACCATGATATGGGATCATATGTTGAAATAATAGTATATGGCTGGACATAGGCTAAAATAATAGTTCTGTGGCTCAGGCCCCATACACTCGTTGTGGGAACCATGTGCAGAAATAATAGTACATAGCTGAACACAGGCTGAAACAATAGCTCTATGGCTCAGATCTCAATGTAGGGAGACTATATACTGAAACAATAGTATATCATCAAAATGCAGGCATAAACAATAGCCTGGCATTTCAAGCCGACCCGGACCCGGACAACCCCGAATTAAGCACCTAATACCACGTGCTCAATTCGATTACATGCCAAATCACAAGCGCACAATCAATCCCTTCTTAGAACAAACTTCTTTTCCCTAGGCCATCTCAAGACTCGATCACGCGCTTCACATGAGACACGCGATCGGATTGAGCGCCCCATCACCGGCGTGCAATTGACCTATGCCCGGCCTAGCATCACCGTCCTTGACCCCTAAGTTTCCTTAATTCAACGCTTTGAGAGTGGCGCTTAATTGGATTACGCACCCCAAATGAGCGCACAATTAGTTTTAATGCTATTAGGACGAGGAAACTCACTGAGCAAGTCAGCCGGGCGCTCACTGAGTCGGTGAACGACTCAAAGTGATTCAGCACCGAGAGACAGGCGCGGAATTTTATTAAATGCTTGAAACAAGGCATTTAATTAAAAAAAACCTATAAAAGCTATGACAGCCCAAATTTCATCGCTCCGAAATCCGTGCCATCAGCACGACCCTCGAGGTCATGCACCTTATATCTATGCAGAACATCAATTAACAAGTAAAAGCCAACAATTCAAAATACCAAAGCTTTGAACTAACTAAGTCCCCGTGTTTCATCAAAGTCTAGCAACCAATAGACAGTTCCGGTCTCATGTCAATTCATGAGCAAAGGAATTGTCCCGAACCATTGGTGACAATCATATCACCCCCGATGGTTCGTCAAAAGGAAAGTATAGTATTTAATTATATTTAAAAGAAAGGACTTCACATGCCAAGCCACGAGTACTCTCTACTCACCACTTCTAAACGTAAAGAACTTCTAAAAGAATTCCTCAGGAGGAGGTTCTAACTCTTCTCCGTCCGCGAAATCCAAACCTTTTGGATCAACGTCTCTCGAAGCCTGTGTTGTCGCGAGTGTTGCACCTGCGACGTATAGTCTAAGGGGTGAGCTACATCCTAGCTCAGTAGAGAAACGTAAAGAACATATAGATTAATTCTGACATATATGCTGTGCAGTAAAAGAAAAATACAGTTTATCTATTGTTACTATCTGGAAGGACAATCGAAATAACTGAAGGGAAAGATGAATACAACTACTTACTTTGCATGGTTTTGTTCTTTCTCATCTTACTTGTTTAGTTGTGAATTCGGCCTAATAACTTAACTCTTTAACTTAAATAGTCCCCGAGCAATATAGCATCGAGCCCCGATGGAATACCCACCATCATCGCTGCCTAACTAGACTTATCAATTTTGTATTCCCTGGGAATACTGCCCCAAGCCCCTTTCTCCTAGGTGGCGAGGTTCATCGTTAAATCTACATCCTCGGATGTGCTATCAGATCTGGATTAATCGCCGCGCATCGTCACGAATATCCTGCCGAGTCAGTCGTGGGTATCCCGCCACGTCGGTGGGGTATTCTAAACAAACCTTAAATAACAAAAATATCAAGTGTGCTTTACATGTAGTTATTCACCGTGATTGTGCTAATTTTTAATATATTAGGCCTTATCACCTTACTTTCTTTTCCCCACTGCTTCTCATCTACACCCCTGGGATGCTACTGATATATCGTATCATATAGGTATTCATCTTGTAGTTCGGCCCCTTGGGACCTCCGCTTCATTTTCTGAAGTCTACACACGCACGCTCTATTTATGTGACATGATGAGATACTTAGTTTAGCAATTAAATCTGTACTACACATATGCGAAATTAAACAATGTACATGTTTCGATAAGGTTCCCTACCTCAAGGCAAAACCCAGTTGTCCCTTCTCGTAGTGATGACACGCACTGATCTCACGTCAATCTACATTTCATGCGAAAGGACGTGCCTTAGAATGGTCATCAGTGGTCACTAGCACTCCTAGAGCGCATAGTTCACATGAGGTATATTTGTATACATAAAAGAATTTAATTTTAGTTTTGGTACCTCGCTCGAGGGGTTGCTTAGCCTCGCTCGAGCGACCTCTTAACCTCGCTCGAGCGGTTGCGAAGCCTCGCTCGAGCGGCCTCTTATCCTCGCTCGAGCGGTTAAAGCGAGGTGTCTGAAGCCTAAAGTGATACCTCGCTCGAGCGAGCTTATTCCTTCTATATGGGTCTCGCTCGAGCGAGCCCAGAACGTACTATTCTCAGATATATATTCTGTCCTCGCTCGAGCGAGACGTTTAGATCGCTCGAGCGAGGGGCGGAAACCTTCACTCCGTGATTCTTCTATAAATCTATCCTATTTCCTTAAATCTTAAATATAATTAATCGGCCATTGCCCAAAACATTGTAGGTTATCATTATGACATACCTAAGCACTTCTCAAGCATTATCTCTTACCTAAATCGGCGGATCTCGTAATCGGCTCGATCTAACGTTCGAATCCCTATTACTTCGAAGAGATCTCTACGTTTCTGGTCCGACCTTCTCTCCAGGTCTTCCACCGGTTTACACTCCAACAAGGCCTTAGCCTTTCTTCTCTACAAGACTCTCTTTTCTCTTTCTCTATTTTCCTCCTCTCTATATAGGTTAAAATTATGTTACGTAGGGGAGAGACTTCTCTCCACTTTCACTTATATAGTGAAAGGAAGGGAAAAAATATAATATGTTACACACATATACACACCGTGTGTATATGTTGACCCAGGTTTCCTTGTGAACCACACATACACGTGCGTGGCATATGGCTTGTACGGTTCCAAAAATCTGGGGTTATCACATTCACCCCACCTTATAAGATTTTCGCCCTCGAAAATCGGTCATGACCTAAGGTAATGTGACTACATATTTTACGGTTGTGTCCTTGATTAACTCATTACTCATTTATTAGTTAGTCGTATGGTCCAGTGACCCAAAAAGATCTATTTAAAGATTACAAGTGTTTGTACAACCAATAATACAATCACCTGAAACGGCCTAATGAGTTTAGAACCTGATAAACGATCATTATTAGAATTTAAAAGATGTTCATACCACACCACGCATGAAAACTTTTGTCATGTTCTACAGTCATTCTATCAGGTTCATCTAATCAAAACATATATATATATATATATATATAACAAATATTTAGTGCCCACAAATTATAATTTGTGACAATCATGTCACAGCAGTATCAACCATTCACCATACCAACAAAATTTTTAGTTTCACAATATTAAAAAAAAATATATCCATAGCACTCATCATCGCCATCATCGTGTCCCATTCCTCATCACTCTCCACATCGTCTCCCTCGCCCTCACCAACGGTCTCTCCGACGTGGGTGGCACCCTCTGTAGTGGTCCTAGCAGTCTGGCCCGAACTAGATGCCCCAAAAATGGCATCTCTCATCGCTGCAACCCGCTGTCGGTACATTTGCGGATATGCCTGACCCATGAGGTCAATGAGAAGCGCCTCCTGGAACCACTGATTTAGTCGGGTCTCCCGTACCTGTTGGAGAATCTCCCCTAACATACTTGTGTCGGTGGTATGCAGATTTGGTGGAGGCACAGTGGAGGGAGTAGCTAATCCTGTTGATGGTTGCTGTGGTGCTTGCCTTGCAGCCTGACGATCTCTTTTCTTGTTCACACTGTTTTGAAGCCCCTTTAGGTTTCGGCTGAGGTCTTGGGCTATGTAGGGTACAACGTTATCGGTAAGCGACAACTCATTGGTGTTGATCTTGAATCCATCCTTTCCATTACGCGCATCAAGGAGTCGGGATATAAGACGTGCGTATGGGAGGCGGTTTATCGGCGGAGGAATAACGCCCCTAACATTCCTTTTATAGGCATGCACCATACCTTTAATGACGACCATTGGGGCGCTAAACCACCTATTGTGGAAGGCGGAGTGCAAGGCTCGTAAAAAGGTGTCACGACGCTCTTGGTCATGACCGGTAGGGTGTAAATTTTTCTTGAAAATGATGTCTAAAAACCACATGTGTGGTGGTGATGGATTGACCCGATGCGGACGCCAAAGAATATCATCAATGATCGTCGGAAACCCGACGTTCCCAACAAGTGGAGGTTGTGTGTTTGGGGTCGGGGTGTAGGTGAGAGGGCAGTTCATGACAGCGGATACATCGCCGCCTCCAAAAGACAGATCCTTCCCGTCAATTGTGACGAGGATGGTGTCTTCATTTACATTGGTCTTGAGGGTCTGATAAAATAATCGGACTAATCTCGGATAGTACCGAGGTCCAAATGGTGTAAGCAAAGGTCGGAG
Organism: Chloranthus sessilifolius; assembly: GCA_021018995.1. NCBI lineage: Eukaryota > Viridiplantae > Streptophyta > Magnoliopsida > Chloranthales > Chloranthaceae > Chloranthus > Chloranthus sessilifolius. The sequence goes on from CM037585.1 coordinate 85,458,040, forward strand.
TTGGTGGTTTGTCAGGAAATCCGATGTCCATTTCGTGGATGTCAGATCAATAAAGCACGAGGGATGAATTTCCCACTCGAGTTCCATTTCTTTCGTGCCCCACCAATCATCAAGTTGGATCGGGATGGGTGCCGGTGGTGGAGGTGGTTGTTGTTGTGGTGCCTTGTTTCTCGATGATGGCGATCGGGTCGCCATTCGCTTCCTCGGTTGGGGATTAGGGCTTGAAGAAGCCATTAGAGTGATAGAGTTTAAAAACATAAAGGAGTGTGGAGAAGGTAGATTTTACCTAGGAAAATGGTTTGGACGGTTCAGATTTTTCGAATCTGGCTTGATTCGGATGGAAAATGCTTGAAAGTGAAAACCCTAGACCCTCGCTCGGCACCAAACTCCTCGCGTGAAGAAGAAATGGGTGTTTAGCAATCTGTCCACTATATATAGTCTATCCTCGCTCGAGCGGTTGTTAGTTATCGCTCGAGCGATCACAGAACGGTAACTGGCATAAAAATTTGGCCTCGCTCGAGCGACAAATACACCTCGCTCGAGCGGTCACTATCTCGCTCGAGCGAGCCCCAAACACGTCACGTTTGTTATTTTATGTAGCTCGCGCTCGAGCGAGTGTGAAGTCTTGCTCGAGCGAGCCCATCACATGATTCGGTCATCCATAAGCTCGTATCTTGTCTTCCTCCGTTCTTACGTTCGAAAACATTGTGATTCAAATCACCCCTAACATGGTGATCGGAAACTCATGAGGGGTCCGCCGTAACAAACAGTTTAGGCTAGAAAAATATTGAAATTTATACTTGAAATCAAAGTGTTATGTGACGTCACTATTTACAAACAATTCTAATTGACCCTCTCAAACAACTTGGGGTATTGTTCTTTAAGATCAGCCTCCCGTTCCCATGTTGCATCTTCGGTCGGATGATTCTTCCATCGAACAAGTACTAAGGGAATGATTTTGGCGCGTAGTACTTGCTCCTTTCTATCCAGTACCTCTGCCGGCTCTTCTATCATGCTCATGTCTTCACACATCTCTAGTGATTGACCTTTCAAAATGTGGGAAGGGTCATTCACATATTTCCTGAGCATAGAAACGTGGAAAACGTTATGTACTCGATCGAACACCGGAGGTAAGCTGATGCGATATGCAACTTCGCCAACTCGGCCCAAAACTTCGAATGGTCCAAGATATCGTGGACTCAATTTCCCCCTCTTTCCAAATCTCATCACGCCCTTCATAGGTGATACCTTGACAAACACGTGTTCACCCACCTTATAATCGACGCTGGTCTGCTTGATATCAGTGTAGCTTTTCTGTCTGCTTTGAGCAGACTTAAGTTTCTCCCTAATGATTCGGACGACTATGGCATTCTCTTTCAGCAACTCGGGCCCTAAAACAAATTTTTCACCGGTTTCCTCCCAATTGATGGGTGATTTACACCGCCTTCCGTATAATGCTTCATATGGTGCCATTCCGATGCTTGTTTGGAAACTGTTATTATATGCAAATTCGATTAACGGTAAATATTGATCCCACGATTCTTGCATTTCCAACATACAAGCTCTGAGCATGTCTTCTATTACTTGATTTACCCGTTCTGTTTGTCCATCTGATTGCGGATGGAAAGCTGAACTGAAATCTAATCGTGTCCCCATCCCTTCCTAAAACTTCTTCCAGAATTTTGATGTATATAATGGATCTCGATCGGAGACAATGCTACTTGGGATTCCGTGTAGGCGTACTATTTCCTTCATATAGAGTTCCGCTAGCTTTCCTGCTGTATACATCGTGTTGTAAGGTAGGAAGTGTGCTGACTTGGTCAGTCGGTCCACGATTACCCAGATGGCATTATATTTCTTTGCCATACGCGGTAGTCCAACGATGAAATCCATAGATATTGATTCCCATTTCCATTCTGGTATTGGTAGAGGTTGCAACAATCCTGCAGGGTGTCTATGATCAATCTTCACTTGTTGACACGTCAAACATCGTGAAACGTATTCTGCTACATCTTGTTTTAAACCTCTCCACCAGTAATTCCTTTTCAGATCTTGGTACATTTTTGTGCTGCCTGGGTGTATCGCGTAACTTGATTTGTGTGACTCGTCAAGGATAGTTCGCTTTAGCTCAACATTGTTCGGAATACAGAGTCGACCCTTGAACAACAAGGAACCATCCTCCTTGATTGAGAAATCTGATCTGATGCCACGCCTCTTGACGACTCTTCATTAATGCTGGGATCCTCATCTGTAGCTCATGGATATGCTCGAATATTACTGGTCTCACTGATATGTTAGCCAAAGAGGCCCCTGTAGCGCGTGGCTCACTATTTGCATCATACATCGAAAGATCTTCAAACAACTTCCACCTATGCATACCTGTAACCAAACCGCGCCAATGAGTCGACCCTTTCGACTTAGGGCATCGGCTACTACGTTAGCCTTACCTGGATGATACTGTATGGAACAGTCATAGTCCTTAAGAAACTCCATCCATCTGTGTTGTCTCATATTTAGTTCCTTCTGTGTGAACAAGTATCTAAGGCTTTTATGATCGGTGAAAATCTCGAAGGTCTCACCGTATAAATAGTGTCACCAAATCTTCAACGCAAATATGACTGCTGCTAGCTCTAGGTCATGTGTCGGATAGTTCTTCTCATGTTCATTCAACTGTCTCGACCCGTAAGCTATCACCTTCTTGTGTTGGTTGAGCACGTAACCCAAACCATTGTACGAAGCATCATCAGACATCGCGAATCCCCATCGCTCAAGGAATCGCTAAAACTGGAGCTGAAGTGAGTCTCGTTTTGAGTTCTTGAAAACTCTTCTCGCACGCCTCACTCCATTCGAATCTCGCATCCTTCCTTGTAAGTCTTGTGAGAGGTCCGGATATTTTTGAAAACCCCTCAACAAAACGTCGATAGTAACTTGCCAGTCCAAGGAAACTACGGATATCGGTCACTGTCTTAGGCTGTTCCCAATTCACTACTGCTTCAATTTTGGACGGATCCACTGTGACACCATGCTTGGAGACGACATGTCCCAAAAAGCTAACCTCTTCTAACCAAAATTCGCATTTGCTGAGTTTTGCGTAAAGTTAGTGTTCATGCAAAGTTTGTAGAGCGAGTCTTAGATGCTTCTCATGCTCCTCTTCTGACTTGGAATATATCAAAATGTCGTCGACAAACACTACGTTGCAAGAATCCAGATGTGGTTTAAACACCCTATTCATTAAGTCCATAAATGATGCCGGTGCGTTTGTCAACCCAAACAGCATCACTAAAAATTCGTAGTGTCCATACCGTGTTCTGAATGCAGTTTTCTGAATATCTTCGGCCTTAACTCTCAACTGATGGTATCCCGACCTGAGGTCGATCTTAGAGAAATACCTTGCTCCTTGCAGTTGATCGAACAAATCATCAATTCTCGGCAACGGGTATCGGTTCTTCACAGTTGGTTTGTTTAATCATGCATAAACGCATTGACCCATCTTTCTTCTTTACAAATAAGACAGGTGCTCCCCAAGGAGACACACTTGGTCTTACAAACCCTTTATCCATAAGTTCTTGTAACTGTTCCTTCAATTCCTTCAACTCAGTAGGAGCCATTTGATATGGTGCCTTTGAGACAGGTTTCGTTCCTGGTGCTAAGTCGATAGCGAATTCCACTTCCCTCTCTGGAGGTAACCCTGGCAATTCGTCTGGGAACACATCTTCAAACCCTTGCACCACTGCGATTTCCGAAATGACATTCTTCTCTTCCTTATCAGCCTTCAAGAATGCCAAGTAACCGCCAATTTTTCGATCATTTTCTCGCCCTTCACTGAGATCAGTGGCATAGATGATGACCTGACTCCTTGAAACCGAAATGATCTTCTTGTGTTGGGTCTGAAAATGATGACCTTGTTCTTGCAGTCGGCTGTTGCACTGTGTTGCGCCAACCAGTCCATGCCAAGGATCACGTCAAACCCCTGCATGTTCAGCAGTATCAATTTTTCTTCCAATTCATGCACCTCTAGGTCTCGAACTGCTATAATGATGGATTTGCAAGCTAACTCCGTGTTTATTAATTCTACAGTCGGAATAGACACAGATAGGACGAAGTCCAACACCTCTGGAACAATCTTCATCCTCTTGGCAAATCGTGGAGTGACGAATGAGTGGGTAGACCCTGGGTCTATCAACACTCTAGCGTCATATCCAACGAAACATCCTTTCTCATACATGGTTAAAGTACCTATAGTATACATACATACATACAATAAATTACACATCCTTTCACACCCCTAGTTCACGTATAAATTTAGTGTTCAGCAAAGAAACTACACTATTTCTATTGAATGCACCTTCTCTATCTAAAGGAATGAAATTTCTTAAATTTAAAAAGATTCTCACCTTGGATGACGTCATGCACGTTCACTCGCTTCTGAGCAAAGGATCGACAGGCTCTCCCTTGCACGACCGTTTTCCTTGCTTGAATTGGTCGTGACATCGAAGCTGAAGTTGTCTTCTCCTTATTTGCCTCAGGACAGTCCTTAATCACGTGGCCCATCTTGCCACATTTAAAACAACCTCGCATCCCTTGTCTGCAATCAGCTATTTTGTGGGACTTGCCACACTTGGCACAAGTATCCCTTGGTGTTGAAGATGCAGCTCGTGAGAAGCCTTGTGTTATCGCAGCTCCAGTAGAAATGGCACGACTCTCATATCTCATCGGTCTCCCTGATGCCAGAAAGGCAAACCTTTGATATGTGCTCTGTTGTGTCGGTCTCCCATATCCTGCTTGAAATGGTTGTCTCTGATTTTGTACTACGAACCTCGGCTTTTTGTTTATTGGCTCGTAGTTCCCAGTTCTGTTCTGATCCACGTTTGTTCTTCCCTGTTGTTCCCATTGACGGTAGCGGTTGTTGTTCTCTTCTTCCACCACTAGCGCCTTACTCATAACCTCTCCGTATGTTCTTAGCTGAAATGGAGCAACTCCTCCTCGAATATCTGGCCTCAAACCCTATTGAAACCTCTTTGTTTTCATTGCTTCTGTAACCACGTAGTCGGAAGCGAAACGAGCAAGTCTCATGAACTCCACTCCGTACTCATCTTGTCATGTTTCTCTGTTGGAGTTGTAAAAACTGTACTTCCATCTGATTTCTCACCACTTCGGGGAAATACTGTTTATTGAATTCTTCCACGAATTCATTCCACGTCCATGGTACATTTGGGGTCTCCTGAGCCCTAGTTTGCGACACAGACTTCCACCAAGGTCCAGCCTCCCCATCTAACATGTATGCTGCCTAACGGACGCTCTCATCTTCCGTGCAAGTGAGTACGTTGAAAAGCTTTTCCATCTCACTTAGCCAATTTTCAGCAGCCATAGTGTCTGCTTGCCCTGAAAAGTTAGGAGGTCTCATCCTCCGGAATTCCGTAAATGCCGAAGCTGCTGAGGGTGTTGGCACTACCGGAGATGTAGGTGGCTGATGCTGATTACCAGTATTTTGGGCCGACAAGGATGCTGCCATGGCAGCCGCCATGGTTTCCATAGTGTGCATCATCCTCTGACGCTCCTCTCTCTCTTCATTTCTCTCCCTGACCCTATCTTGTTCTCTCTGATCTTGACCCTGACGGTCTTGATCGTGATTTTCGGTCTGCTCTTTGTTCCCTTGACTACTACTCTCGGGAATTTCTCTTTCTCCCAACGGTACTGTGTTCGTTGGCGAGATGAACTCACCTCTACTACGTAAGTTCCTATCATGACCACCCCTTGGTCGACCTCTCCTTCCCGAAGACATAACGATCTGCATATGAAATTAACTTTCATCAGCAGAAGTCCCTATGCTCTGACAAAAGAATGATTGTCAGAATTTCTAGAAGAAACTCTCTGATACCAACTATGACAGCCCAAATTTTGTCGCTCCAAAATCCGTGCCATCAGCACGACCCTCGAGGTCATGCACCTTATATCTATGCGGAACATCAATTAACAAGTAAAAGCCAACAATTCAAAATACCAAAGCTTTGAACTAACTAAGTCCCCATGTTTCATCAAAGTCTAGCAACCAACAGACAGTTCCGGTCTCATTCCAATTCATGAGCAAAGGAACAGTCCCGAACCATTGGTGACAATCATATAACCCCCGATGGTTCGTCAAAAGGAAAGTATAGTATTTAATTACATTTAAAAGAAAGGACTTGACATGCCAAGCCACGAGTACTCTCTACTCACCACTTCTAAACGTAAAGAACTTCTAAAAGAATTCCTCAGGAGGAGGTTCTAACTCTTCTCCGTCCGTGAAATCCGAACCTTTTGGATCAACGTCTCAAGCTCGTTGTCAGCGAAAGTGTTGCACGCAACGATAGTCTAAGGGGTGAGCTACATCCTAGCTCAGTAGAGAAACGTAAAGAACATATAGATTAATTCTGACATATATGCTGTGCAGTAAAAGAAAAATACAGTTTATCTGCTGTTACTATCTGAAAGGACAATCGAAATAACTGAAGGGAAAGATGAATAGAACTACTTACTTTGCATGGTTTTGTTCTTTCTCATCTTACTCGTTTAGTTGTGAATTCGGCCTAATAACTTAACTCTTTAACTTAAATAGTCCCCGAGCAATATAGCATCGAGCCCCGATGGAATACCCACCATCGTCGTCTAACTAGACAGTTATCAATTTTGTATTCCCTGGGAATACTGCCCCAAGCCCCTTTCTCCTAGGTGGCGGGGTCTACTGTTAAATCTACATCCCTGGGATGTGCTATCAGATCGGATTAACCACTGCATCGGGTCAGGGATATCCTGCCGAGTCAGTCGTGGGTATCCCGCCACGTCGGTGGGGTATTCTAAACAAACCTTAAATAACAAAAATATCAAGTGTGCTTTACATGTAGTTATTCACCGTGATTGTGCTAATTTTTAATATATTAGGCCTTATCACCTTACTTTCTTTTCCCCACTGCTTCTCATCTGCACCCCTGGGATGCTACTGATATATCGTATCATATAGGTATTCATCTTGTAGTTCTTGCGTCCCCTTGGGACCTCTGGCTTCATTTTCTGAAGTCTACACACGCACGCTCTATTTATGTGACATGATGAGATACTTAGTTTAGCAATTAAATTTGTACTACACATATGCGAAATTGAATAATGTACATGTTTCGATAAGGTTCCCTACCTCAAGGCAAAACCCAGTGGTCCTTTCTCGTAGTGATGACACGTACTGATCTCACGTCAATCTACATTTCATGCGAAAGGACATGCCTTAGAATGGTCATCAGTGGTCACTAGCACTCCTAGAGCGCATAGTTCACATGAGGTATATTTGTATACATAAAAGAATTTAATTTTAGTTTTGGTACCTCGCTCGAGCGGTTGCTTAGCCTCGCTCGAGCGACCTCTTAACCTTGCTCGAGCGGTTGCGAAGCCTCGCTCGAGCGGCCTCTTATCCTCGCTCGAGCGGTTAAAGCGAGGTGTCTGAAGCCTAAAGTGATACCTCGCTCGAGCGAGCTTATTCCTTCTATATGGGTCTCGCTCGAGCGAGCCCAGAACGTACTATTCTTAGATATATATTCTGTCCTCGCTCGAGCGAGACGTTTAGATCGCTCGAGCGATGGGCGGAAACCTTCACTCCGTGATTCTTCAATAAATCTATCCTATTTCCTTAAATCTTAAATATAATTAATCGGCCATTGCCCAAAACATTGTAGGTTATCATTAAGACATACCTAAGCACTTCTCAAGCATTATCTCTTACCTAAATCGACAGATCTCGTAATCGGCTCGATCTAACGTTCGAATCCCTGTTACTTCGAAGAGATCTCTACGTTTCTGGTCCGACCTTCTCTCCAGGTCTTCCACTGGTTTACACTCCAACAAGGCCTTAGCCTTTCTTCTCTGCAAGACTCTCTTTTCTCTTTCTCTATTTTCCTCCTCTCTATTTAGGTTAAAATTATGTTACGTAGGGGAGAGACTTCTCTCCACTTTCACTTATATAGTGAAAGGAAGGGAAAAAATATAATATGTTACACACATATACACACCGTGTGTATATGTTGACCCAGGTTTCCTTGTGAACCACACATACACGTGCGTGGCATATGGCTTGTACGGTTCCGAAAATCTGGGGTTGTTACAAAAGCTTTTTTTAATTTCGACCGAACACAACACAACATGAGAGGCTGGCAATTTTCGAGAGAGAACAGACTTTTTTTGGGATTCCGAAATCAGAGAACTCAGAGAATGAACACATAGAGAATCATAACCATGATTTCAAAATTCAAGTGCAGAATCTTCAAGGTTTCTCTCTGCAGCCCCGGTCCTAGGTAAAAATATTAATTTTAGACTTAGGATATTTCTCTTAGTTTTAATTATAGGTTTTAATTTTCAGTCCGAGACCATAACACCTTTTTTTCAGACCGTAATTCTCTATATCTGGTTCTAGTTCTCCGAATTTAGAACTAGTCCTTAATCCAAAGGTCTAATTTACCGACCCTAGGCTTTAATTCCATTCTAAAATCTTAATCTCCAGTGCTATCATTAATCTCTGGTTCTAAGTCCTTAGATTCTAGAACCAGTCTTTAATCATACGATCTGATTTTCTGATTTCGGACCTGAATTCAGTCCTTGAAATTTAAATTTAAATTTAAATTTCTTAGTTTAATATTTCTAAAATTTCAAATATTAATTTTAGTTTCTATAATTCTAGTTCATAATTTGATTCATATTTATTGCTCCGAAATCGACTTTGAAAAATCCAAAATACTATTTTACAGTCCAAAATTCAATTCATCTTTAATTTTAACCACCCGATTTGCCCAAGGGAGCCTACGGAGGGTACTCGGGAACGAGGCCAATCCTCCTTAGCATAGCGGGCCCAAAACCTTTTTTTTTTAGAATTATCTAGTTACATTAATTAGGGTTATAATATCAGTTCAATAATTTATTCTTAGAATTTTAGTATAGTTAATTCACATGCTTTATTTTAATTAAATCCCTAGAATAATTGCTTCTATTAGAGTTCCAATAAAATTAGTTCCTTTATTTTAATTAGATAATTCTAGCATAGTTCATTCCTCGCTTTATTAGACTTCAACATTAGTTATCAGTCCTTTTTATTTCCTATTAGAATCTTAGTATAATTAATTCATTGCTTTGATCATAATTCTAGTTATCAGTCCTTTTTATTTCAATTAGAATCTTAGTATAATTAATTCATTGCTCTGATCATAATTCTAGTCAAATCAATCCTTTGTTTTAATTAGAACTTAGTATAGTTAATTCATTGCTTTAATCAGAATTTTAGCAAAATTAGTTTACTTGCTTTAATTAGAATTTTAATAAAATTAGTATATTTGCTTTAATTAGGGTTTTAGTAAAATCAGTCTTCCACTTCAATTAGAATTCTGGTAGGACTGTTATATTTACTTTAATTAGAATTTCGATACAACTAGCATACTTGCTTTACTTAGAATTTCAGTACAACTAGCATGCTTGGTTTAATTAAAGTTTCATCGAAATTAATACACCTGCACTACTAGTTAGTATTAGGACACTAAATCAATTAGAATTCTAGTAGTGCTAGGAAACTAAAATTAATTAGACTCCTGATAGAATTAGAATACAAAAATTAAATAGACTATAGTAAATTTTCACATAACTAAACTTGCAATAGAATTGGAAAGTCTAAACTTATCAGAACTATAACAATAACGGGAAATAAAAGGAATATTAAACTATCTAAATTATAAGAAAAGACATAGCTGCTGACGTTCGCATGCGGACGATTCAGTAAAGAAGTAACTCACACCCGCTCTAAAGCGTGATCATTGACGTGTTGCAGCGTCGATAAATATCTGTAGCTGGCGATCGCAACAAACTAGGAACCTTCCTAGAAAAACCCTTTATTTATAACATTCCAAACACCGCATCGCTAGAGTCCACTTGGATAGAATTGGAGCCACTGATTCAACGGGGACCGCGAGGAATCTAGAAAAAGCGCACACCAACAAACTGGCGATCCCGATGGGACTTTTTTGCAAACTCTTCTTCTAGATAGTTAGTTTTCATCTTATCACCCTATTTTTCTTTCCATCATGTCATTTAGATTCCTTTTTTTATATGTATGAGTCTTCGTCAAAGACTCAAGATGTCTGGTATACAAATAGTGTGTTTAGGAGACCCACCATTGTGGGGATATCATAACAATCCCACGTACGAATAAGACCCATTTCACAATTCCAGCCCACGACAATCTGAGATTAATATGGCTGGTGAACAAGAGAATCCCTTCTCTATCCCACACATTGGGAATAATCATAATGGGAGAGATGGTGGCATCGGACAAAACCTTACTGCTTAACAAAAATTAGAACTCAGTATTCAAAGAATACAAAGAGGAGATGACGACTCCGAAGAATTGCTTTGAGGGTTGGCCGCCGCATACGAAACCATTAGGTCACGACAATTTTCAGAAGAACAAGAGCGACAAGAAAGGCCACCTCCTACCCCAAGCACGGTATCAGCCGGCGCCACACCATTGAGACAACCTACCCACACATTCTTCAACGATGACTCTTTAGACAAGGTTTACTCACGGGTCACTCCGAAAGACAACACCATTAAAATCGAAGATCTCCCTAAAATGCTCGATGAGTACATGGCCAAGAGAGAGCGCCCTGGTCACTCGTTCGGGTTCGACAAATTTTGTCGGGACGTCGAGTTTAATTTATCAATAGGATTTAAGCCACCAAAATTTACGAAATATAATGGCACGGGAAATTTGAATCATCACTTGACCCTCTTTTTTAATGATTGTCGACCCATATATGATAATTAAGGACTTCTCATTCACTATTTCCAACGGTCATTAGAAGGAGAAGCTTTAGATTGGTTTGTGGGACTCCCGCTTTATAAGATAGAAACCTTCGATGAATTACTCAATCAATTCTTAGACCAGTACAAACACTTGATCCAAGAGACAGTCAGTCTCAGCGATCTAATGGTAGCCAAGCAAGGACCTGATGAAGAATTTATCGACTTCATCGCTAGATGGAGAAAACTCGCTGCTAGGACCGATACTCCAATGAAAGAGAAGGATTTAGTAGACATTATCATCGACAACACTAGAGACTCGTTAAAGAGCATACTTGTCATAAGTGATTGCCCCGACTTCACTGCACTCCACTTTTGGGCATCCTGACTAGCGCGACACATTAAAGGTGGAGACCTTATTCTATCCATAGTCACATCAAAAGTGGGCTCTTCCAGTGAATCAAAATCAAAAATTAATAATAAAGCCTTAGGAACCGAACAGGTCAACACCATTGTTAATCAAGGATAAAATTTTGGGAATGGAAATTTCCACCCACGAAACTTTGGGCAAAATCAAAATCAGCAATGCTACATGAATAAAAACCAAGGCACTAATCAGCAACAATACACAAACCAAAACCAATTCTAGAATCAGAATTAGGGTTAGTATTAGAATAGAAATCAATATCCCAATACCTACCAGAATCAGAATGCAACGCAGAATCGATCGGCCCACGTGCCGAATTACAATAGTGTACCCCCACCGCAGAACTTTAACCCAGCCAGAGGCCCCTACCAGCTGAGGCCGGGAACACTATCACCTTTACTCGATACGATTCCCAACATCTTCTATCTCATGAACACTCAGAATCTCCTCTGAATCCCACAGGAAAGACTCCACCCATGGTCGACAAATGTAGACTATAGTAAATATTGTGCCTTCCATCGATACGCGAGACACAACTTAGAAGACTATTGGGTCCTCAGGGACGTAATCTATGACATGAGTGACCAAAGTCAGATCGATTGGGAAGTTCTTAGGAATCCTAACCCTAATAATAACCAGCCCCAACAAAATTTAGGGATCATTAATAACCCCATGCCCAACCACAACCAAGCAACACCAGCTTAGGTCACCACCGTAGACCTCTCCGGTCGATTCCCCTTCCAACCTTCCACCTTAATCACTCGCATTCAATCATCTGCTACTTCTGCCACACCAGTGAGAGCTCCTTCACCTCCGCATCCCTCGGCCTTGATAACTCGCATCGCCTCGCCGAATCCACCTCCTTATCCAAAATTCACTCAGATACGAGTCCATTCCTTTAGGGCCAGGAGACCATTCCTTCGTAGTCACCCATCAAAGCCTTCAACCCCTCTAAATTTTGAACCAACACCATTACCGCTCCCTTTGTCCGATTCTGAACCCGAGTATGGAGATCACGTTCTTCAAACTATAGCCCAAATTGCTGCATGGGTAGAAAGTGTCACCCGAAAGATTCCAAACCCAGAAGACAGGACAAAGACTGAGTGTTTGCTAAACATAAAAGAAAGTGAGTGAGAAGAACACCCCGACTCGTACGTGACACCGGTCTCTGCCTTCCCAGGAGAAGAGGAACCTTTCACCCCTCCAAATCTCGAACTAACGCCATTACTGCTCCATTTGTCCGATTCTGAACCCGAGTATGGAGATTATGTTCTCCAAACTGCGGCCCAAATTGCTGCATGAGTAGAAAGTTTCACCCAAAAAACTCTAAGCCAAGACAATAAAATAACCACCGAGTGTTCGCTGAATCTAGAAGAAAGTGAGCTAGAAGAATATCCTGACCTGTGTGAGACACTAGTGTCTGCTTTCCTAGAAGAGGAAGATTACACACAGTACCTCTCACCTTGGAGTGGCACCATTCAGGTACATGTTCTAACCTCGAATTTCACCCATTTTACAAATACATTCGCGTTAAGCCATGTCGGGTTCGATCAACAACTGACTTACCCGATTCTTAAATCAGGAACCAATTACCTACATCCACTTTTTCCTCGAAATAATGATATCACGAATGCATAATCACCAGAGGGTAATGTGAGAGAAACAGAAGTTAACTTACCTCTCCCACCTCACATCATCCCTCCACCAATTCCTGCACCTCAACCATTCTAACCACCCATACCTAAGGCCCATCGACCAGGCAAAGAAACTGCGCTAGAGCTAGGGTAAGAATACGACCTTCTGCGGCATCTCCAGAAGATCCCGACCCAGATATCCATACTAGAACTCACCAAAAAATCACCTGACCATCACCGGTTGTTGATAAGGACACTTGAAGACACACAAGTGGATGAGGATGCGACCCTAGATGAGCTTCATCAAATCACCTCGGTCATGGCGCAACCTCCGGTGCTCACTTTTACAAATGCAGACATGCTTAAAGAGTCACTCCGCGGGAGTGCGGCCCTCATATATCTTACGGTCATAATTATAGGATTCTCCGTACCACACGCACTGGTTAACACAGGAGCAGGACTTAACATCTACCCTCTCACCAAGTTAAAAATGCTCGAATACATGGAGCAGGATGTCAGGCCCTCTGCACTATCACTCATAGCTTATGATGGGTTGCATCGCTTTGTGAAAGGAACTATCAAGCTACAGGTTTGCCTCGGACCTGCAACGAAAGACGTTACCTTCCATGTTTCTGATTCTGCTAGTACGTACAACCTCATTCTACGAAGAAAATGGCTAGAGTCAATGAAGGCCGTCGCATCCACATACCATCAATGCGTCAAATTCTCATACGAGGACTCCATCGTCCATATATACACTTATGTACCCCTCTAGGAGATGGATACTGATTACGCAGCGAGCATACCAACCGTTCACGATTATGTGTTGAACATAGGTTATATTCAAAAGATTTGAATCCCTGATGAGACAACCATTGCAAAAGTCCGTCCCCCTACCCGTCCTAGTTTTCCCCCAATGCATCGACAAAAATTAATGAGGAGAGAAGTTGGCTCAGACCTCGCCAAACTCTATGCCATTAACCCTATCGCGATGAAAGGGTGGAACCTTATGTACCAACTTGGATATGTTCCCCACACCGGATTCGGTAAAAAAAAGCAAGGTCGTGTAAGACCCGTTGTCCCAACGCAAATACATAAGCACACAGGGTTAGGTTACCAATCGGACGGTCCGCAAGCCGACTTGTCCCCTACCTCACCAAAATAGTCTCTATATGACCACTTCTCTTATGGGACCACTGAGAGAGCAGATGTGCCAAAACATAAGGAAGTGTCCTTCACTAGATCCCAAGAAGTGGAAATTGAGCGAATGACTAAAGCGTTCAATGATTTAACCAATTTAAACAATGATATTGATAAACCGCTTGAAGGAGTCAAGCCCATATTCGACACTAAGGAATTTACAGAAGTGAGGAGAGAAGAATTTCCAGAACTCGACTCACGAGTAGAAGATTGGGAATCCACTGACGATGAAGATTTTCACATAGCAGCCTTGCAAGATAGTGAAGAGCACTTACGCTTAATATGGGAAAAAGATGACACTCCACAAGAAAATACTAACTTGTATAGCATCCGCCTCGGCCTTGGCCTTGAGGGATGGGAATGCCCTTGGGACTACACTTGTCTCGCTTACCCATACCAACCCCGTTGTAGGGCATGCGCCAGCATATTAGAGCGCTTCACTAGTTGGACCCGATACTCTACGATAGAAGAATCGGATCACTCCAACCTTGTGACTACCGACACAAGAAATGACCTACTGACACAAGAAGCAAAAATTCCCAACAGTCATCTGGTTAACCTAGGGGGAAACACCCACATCGCCCTCATAGAATCTAAAGAGGAACTTGTACTAGACACTTCTACATCCCAGATTCGCCACAACTCTAAATATTTTGGAAATCTCTAGAGGAAGAGTGGCAACCTCCCCCGAGTGATGACGAGGATTACTGTATAGACCACCAGGCACTCGAGTTAGCGGAGCGAGCAAATCTAGGACTTCAAGCACTATCAGATCAAGAAGACGAATTCGATATCATCTTCAACTCTAACCTAGAAGGTTAAGAATGTCCTTGGGGATTCCCTGCATTCTTCACCATTGTCAACCTGGTTGCCGAGCATGCGCGCTCATCCTAACATATTATGAAGAGCAAGAAAAAGAACTCGCTACCCCTGAGGATCCTTTGAGAGATCCCCCTCGATGGGAAGAACAACATTATTACAGCCCGAGGATGATAATTCCATCGACTACAATCTTCAGAGCTTCTTCGAAGAAGAGGCGATCAATGTGGCAGAAGAAGTCTAAGCGTTAGTGTCGCTGTCACCGCAACGCTCATTCAAAAGATCTCATCAGATGAGGACTCCAAAAAAAAATGCCAAATTCGCAACAACTCTGCATTTCTCGAAGAATTGCCCGAACGGCTCCAGCACCCGTCTCGCTCCCTCGACTAGCGAAAGCAATTCTCTCGGTGCCCCTTGAGGCGACCGACCCTGTAGCATATTTATTATCAAAAATAAAAAAAATAGAAAAAATAGAAAACCCTAAAAATTTAAAAATACAAAATCTAAAAATATCAGAAAACCCCAGAAAAGAAAGGGAACTCTTCGTCCCGAACCAAATTTGTGGCCAACAAGAAGACTTTTCTCCTAAGGTTTCTATCTCATTCCTGCACAAGGACGTAAAGCATCCCGGCTAAACAATAAGCCAGTGATCATCACTAGACGAGATACTTTGTGACTTTGAGAGAAGAATCAATAATCTTGACCTTCACCTTACCAGAAATCTCTCAATCATAGATTATACCGATGAAGGGCTACCTTTCGTAAACTCAGATCCCCAGTGTAGCAATTTCACAGTATACGAACTCACTGAGGACGAAGAAAGAACACCAGTTGCCGAGGAGGCACTGAACTTCCAATGGGTTATCAAGCATTTCGATGAGCAAACCCAAGCTACAGCGGAACCCACGGAAGAACTTAACTTTGGCACTGAAGATAAACCCAAAAAGCTATTGATTAGCGCAACGCTCAACTCCAAGGAACACCAACAAATTGCATAAGTCCTGCAAGAACACCTTGATTCCTTCGCATGGTCCTATGAGGACATGACCGGTTTAGACCCATGTTTAGTAGAACATCACCTCGACTTAAAACCCGATGCAAAGCTTGTTAAGCAGAAGCTCCGCAGGATGCACTCACAAACCGCCCTCCAAGTTAAAGAGGAACTTGACAACTTATACAAAGCCAAATTAATCTTAGTCGTTCTTTACCCTAAGTGGGTCACCAACATAGTACCTGTCACCAAGAAAGATGGCAGAGTATGGATTTGCATCGACTTTTGAAACCTCAACCAGGCATGCTCAAAAGATGACTTCCCAATTCCACACATTGACACTCTAGTTGACAACACCGCTGGGCATGAGATCCTATCTTTTATGGACGGTTTCTCTGGATATAATCAGATCAAATTAGCAGAGTCCGGCCAAGAAAAGACTTCCTTCAACACACCATGGGGAACATGCTGTTACGTCGTTATGCCTTTTGGGCTCAAGAACACAAGAGCCACGTATCAATGCGCCATGATAGCTATCTTTCACGACATGATGCATAAGTGTATAGAAGTCTATGTCAATGACATATTAGTGAAGTCCCAAACGCGAGTAGGACATGTTGAAGTGCTCCGAATGGTGTTACAAAGAGCTAAGAAATATCAGCTAAAAATGAGCCTAAAGAAATGTGTCTTCGGGGTCACTTTCAAAAAATTACTTGGTTTCATAGTTAGCAAGCGAGAGATCGAAGTTGACCTCGCAAAAGTCAGAGCCATCCTTGAGATGTCACCTCCTAGTAATATCAAAGAGTTACGAGGCCTGATAAGAAGATTGCAATTCATCAGAAGATTTATCTCCCAGCATTCGGATATATGCATTCCTTTCTACAAACTACTTAAAGGAGGAACTGAGAACAAAAGGAATGATCAGTGTCAACAAGTCTTCAACAAGATCAAGAAGTACCTCCTTAACCGCCAATACTATCATGACCAGTCCCTGGAAGACTGCTAATTCTATACCTCTCAGCGAACGACAAAGCAATGGGAGTAATTCTGGGATAATATAAAGAAGATGGTAAGAGAGAGAAGGCTATCTACTATCTTAGTAGGATGATGGTCGAATACAAACGAAAATATACTTCAATGGAAAAGACTTGTCTCACATTAGTGTGGGCCTCTACCAAATTACGGCACTACTTTGGAGCACATAAAATACTAGTACTAGCCCAAATGGACCCTCTGAAGTACGTATTTGAAAAGCCCATAATATCAGAAAAGATCGCTCGCTGGCATATGCTCCTGCAGGAATTCGATATCACTTACATCACACAGAAATCGATTAAAGGGCAACCAGTCGCCGATTACCTCGCAGATCTCCCACTATCGGGTAATGAGCCTATGCATGCGGATTTCCCTGATGATGACCTACTAACGATTCATAACGAAGAGCCCGACAAGACCTCATGGATCCTTTACTTCGACGATACTCTAAATCACAAAGGAAAAGGCATCGAGATACTCCTCCTAAGCCCAGAAGGAGTTGTCATACCTAAGGCTTTTCAACTAGATTTTCCTGTCACTAACAATATCACAGAATACGAAGCCTTTATAGATGGACTACCAGCAGCACTATAATTAGGTATTAAACAGTTAAAAACCATTGGTGATTCCAAACTAGTAATTTCACAAGTCATAGGAGAAGGGAAAATTAAGGAAATGAGACTAATGGCATACCTAAAAACCACTCAATATTTGGTAATGAAATTTGAAAGAATCACTTTCAACACTCACAAAGTTTATTGTTATCACCAGGTTTGGAGTACCCAAGTTGTTTGTCACCGACAACAGACCACAGTTTATCGTAGAGAAGACGGAGAAGTTATACAAGAAATTAGGTATTGATCTATGCCACTCATCACCGTTCTACCCTAAAGGTAATGGACAGGCAGAAGCTACGAACAAAATATTGATTCGAATCCTAAAATGCATAGTATAAACAAGCAATGGAGCCGACTGGCCTGAACGACTACCAGAAACACTCTGGGCCTATAGGACCTCTATTCGTACGGCCACTGGCTAAATTCCCTACCTCCTTACCTACAGGATGGAGGCAATCCTACCATATGAAATATAGGTACCATCCTTACGAATTCAACTCCATGATGAGCTATCTTTAGAAGAGAGGAGAATTGCCCCACTCAAGCAGCTAGAGCAACTCGATGAAACACGTCTAAGGCTAGATGATCACGCTCAGGTATATCAGAGGAGAGTGGCCAAGGCTTATGATAAGAAAGTCCTTGAACGAACCATTAATATCAGAGAATTAGTTTTGAAGAAAATCATGTCTTTCAAGCACACCCATCCGAAAGGAAAACTGAAACTGAACTAGGAAGGCCCAAATGTCATAACAACCGCATACCCTGGAAATGCTTACAAACCAATGAACCGAGATGGGGAAGAACTCCTTAGCCCTTGGAACGCCATGTACCTTAGAAAATATTACCCTTAACCCGGTGATCGTCACATCCCATGGTTAAATACTTATACTTATCACTCCCATAGTCGTCACGACCCATTCATTGATCGTACGCCTTCAATTCTCCTAATATCCTTAAGACCTCTGATTTATTGCCCACCTTTTCTCACTCAGGCAATCTGATTAAAGGACTAGTGACCTATCTAACCGCTTTTAAAAGCATAAGTAACACCCGATCCGCATTTCTCTTCCCCCGCCATTGGAAGAGACGTTAGAGCAAAAAAAATGAAGATGTTAGGTTTAATCAAAACTCATTATTCTTATGCTAGCAGGATGCTTTCAAAAATACATACATCAAAAATTTTGAGTGAGAGCATTACGACGAATGAACAAGCCAATGAGCTCAGGGAAGCATAAGCAGACCATGAGGACATCCCTGGTAACGTTACTAGAAGTGTATAAGCAAGCTGCGAGGGCATCCCTGATGTCCCCATACTACTGGATGCCATCGTAAGGTGGCAGGAGGAGGAAAAACTCCTGCTAACCATAGAATGTGAGATTTTGATGCTACCGAAACATGACAAAGAGCTCGATCATGGCATCCCATATCCCTTAGAGAAAAAGATTGCTACTTGTCCCTTTTGGAAAGTATTAGATACAAACTATTCCCTGCATCATTGAGCCTTACTCCCTTCTTCTATTTTTATTTCGGATGATAAATCAAAGGCCTTACAAGATATTCCTAGAAATGAAACTGAAAACTGATGAATGATGACTGATGCAATCACCTGCTATACCTACCATACTTCTCCCTAATAATCACGGGATAGGATGACCACCACCCTAGGCTAGACCCCCATATACAAATGATCTAATTAAAGAGACCTCCCCGGTTTGATGATAGTACCGATCAACTTTTCTTCAAAACTAACTCACCAAATACCCATGACTGCTTATAGACCCAAAGTGCTCATCTTGAAACCAAGAAAAGCCCCATGGCATCTTGACGCTGGGGCATTTTTTTCGATTAGAAGAAGAATCATATGAGAAGCGCCGGCTTGTCCATAAAAAAGATGAGGAACGACGAAGTTACCATCCGAAAAGTGCTATCGGAGATACCATACTGCCAATCCTACCACGCTCCTACACTGGGGCATTTTATTTTTATTATTTTATTATTATTTCTATCTTTCCTATTTACTTTCCCTATTACATTGTTGTCATTTCGAAAAAAAAAAGAAAAAAAGAAAGAAAAAAGAAACACATATCTATCTTTTGCTACCAGACTCTTGCTTGAGATAGTTTCCCCCCTTGACAACTAGCAAGGGGGAGAACAAAAACTACTGGCAACATTACTCTCACATGTGCATATACGAAGTAACCTTCAACCATCACCGAGCTAGCTCAGGAAGCATCCAAGTCACAATGACGGTCGATGGCGCTAAAGCAAATAAAAAGCAAAAGTAGACGCAAGATGTAACTAAAAGAATAGGAGTCAATCAGGTACATCTAAACCAAAAAAATCTCCATATATATATATATGTCAGAATTTTCCTTTCTTTTTTACACTTGTCACCGGGGGCATCCCCCTATATATACAACACACAAATTCCATGGATAAAAAAATACACGCATACACCCCTACTTCCTATGCTGCCGCTGGGATGGCCGATCATCGCTGTCCCCGGTATCATCCGCTCGGAGGTTCGCAGACTGGTCCTCTGAAATTACAATCCTAGCACTTGGAGTCCTCAAAACCTCTAGACGATGAGGCCCCGCTATAGAACCCCCTTCACTCGTCTGGCTAACAGACCGCCTCGATCGAGAACGAGGAGGACACCCCGCAAGAATATCACAAACGGCCGAATCCCTACGAGCATCATCCCCGACGCGTTCATGTGACGTATGACGAGACTGCCCAGCCGAGGAACCTGTAGCCCTCAACTCCGAGCCATCAAGCTGACTAACCAACCTACTCAACCCTCGCTCACTCCTCGTCAGGCGATACTACAACCAATCTAGGGACACCTACATCTCTGCCTGCCTAGTCTGACGTGCTGCCTCTAATGCCTAGGGCTGAGTCCTCTGTGTGACCATCATCTCAATGACCAGGTCCTCATGACTCTGCGTTTCCCCGAAGATCTATCTTACCTTGTGAGTGGCGCGCTCTCACGCTGCCTCTAGATGTGCCTCCTCAAGTTGACGGACCTGCATAACCACACCAAGTCAAAGGAAAACTAATATATACATGAACAAAATAAGAAACTTTGAAAAGGAAAATATTATACCAGATCCAGCCTCTCCTCCAGAAGTCGCCCAACCGTCTCAACAGTCACTGGATCAACAGGAGGCACGGAAGGAACAACAAACATAGGTAGCTGCAACAAGACTAAACAAATACAACAGAAAAATAATATAATGAAAAATAAACCACGAACATAATAACTAAAACATACCTGAGTAGGGATTGGAATAGACTCCTGAGGGGGAGCCCCGGGAACAGGGTCCGGAACAGCCTGCACAAAGAACCAAACAAATCAATACAAGACATGCCAGAACAAAAGAAAAGATGAAATAACCTAAACAGAATTACACCACACTGAAAACTATACCTGACTCTCCGGGCGTAGAGTGGCAGCAGTTGCTTCCCTTGCCTGAAGATCCTCGATGACCCGACACTAAAGTACAACGTAATGTTTGTAAACTATTAAGAAAGTGAAACAATGACCCCTAACAAACTAATGCAATGACACAAACAAGATAAAAGATTACATGGAACTTACCTAATGATCTAGCTCGACCCGAAGCTGAGCCATCGCTGGATCCTCCCGACTGGAGGAAGCAACTGAAGATGGGTCAAACGCCCGAACAGGACCTTCGGCGGCGAGCTCGGCTCTCTACGAATAACAATAAACATGTTAGTTGGAAAGCTCACAGTGCTAATAATGCTAAATAATATTTATAAAGACACGTACCAATCGATCAATCTCAGATCGTAAGCTGGCTTCTACCTCTCAGCCGGCTTGCTGCTTACCGCATAGTAACTTGATCATCGTCGCCTGACAAGCAACCTCACCCTCCCTCGCAGACTATCCAAAATAAAATAAAAAGTGACACCACAACCATGTTAGAATGACCAAAAGACCGATTCCACATAATATAAAAAAATCTGTAGATTAACTCACCAGGAGCCGTCGAGTCTCCACTAGCCGAGCCCCTAACTCATCCTCCGCCGCCCTAGCCTGAGCAACCGAGGAGGCTAAGGAGTGCAGCATCTCCTCATTCGGACGAAGAGCACACCCCATCCACTCCATCGTCCCATGGAGGGCGTCTAATGCCCCCCGCACGCTCGCTGTGAGATGGTCCTACTCCAACACAGCCAACCTCTCCCTCAAAGTCGATGCCGACTCCGGCCCACTGATCGCGAAAGAGCCACTCCCTTGGAAGGGACGTGTGAAGAGACACCCGCCACCCAACACACTAAACAACTGCACATACTCTCGGGCGTCTGCCTCATCACGCGCCCCTATAACACTAGTCCCCCCAGCTCTAAAATCTGCTATTTAAAGCACCATCCACTTCGCAAAATTTTGGCCAGGAGGGCCGATCATCCTCTTCGCCACTCTGTGGCGAATCTCTTGAGGGACTCCCTGAACGAGCCCCAGCTGCCATACCACTCGAGATGTGTGAATCCTCTCCACCTTCTCAAAACAATGGACCCATATGTCCACGTCGAAGAAGGGTCAGCCAGACTAAATCACTGGCACGCCAGCATCCTCTTCATCCTTGTAGGGCCTCTAATTCACCTACAACCAAACAAACAAGTCGACCCCTCGATGAACTCAGATCCTAAAAGACCGAAATGAAATGAAAAAAAAATATGCATGACAATCTATACCTTCCTCGGGTGCATATCCTCAAAGAGACCGCGCGATCTAAAGATCCGAAGACCAACGGTGACCCCTCAACGCCTCCCTCCACACGTGCATCTGCGAAAATGTGAATCTCACCTCCAACGGAATCCCCAAATGAAGAAAAGCGAAGTGATCATATGCCCCAAACTAGAAAGCAAAATAGAAGAAATGCTAAGTAGATGCTACTATCAAAAGACCAAGAAAAGAAAAAAATAGAAACACTGACATTAATTAACTAAAACTCACCTGGAGGAAGGGAAGGAAACCTCTTATCGTCGCGATGCCCTGCCCTTGATGGTAAAGCTGCTCATAGAGATACGCCAATGCGGCCGCACCCCATGCATAGGTGGGGACTCGATCCAAGTCCCTGAGAACCATAAAAAATAACCCGGTGATGCATCCCCGAGTAGAAGAAGAAAAGAGCACCGCACCAAGGAAGTGCATCAAGAATGCTCAAACCACCCTGTCTGCAGCCAACCCCGGCTCCACCACGGGCTCCCGACCCGCCACTATCACACAACGCGCCTCATAAGACGCCTTTGCCTCCGAATGGCGCCTCAGGGGGATGAAACCACTCTCAAACATATCAAAGAACCATGTGACTCAAACTACACCCGGCCCTGATCCGCTCGACCTATATGACACACTCAAAATCTCCTCACACACCTCCAAATAATGTCCTGCCATCCGCGCTGTGATAGGCTCACCCTCAAAACAAAGACCGGTAATGCGAACCCAGTCCTTTGAAGTCAACAAAATCATACCAATTAGAAAGAGAAGCGCCTGGTGCTCCTCCTTCCACCTCTCCAAGATCGCTGCGATCAGGTCACGATCGACCTGAAAGGGCTTTAGCGCTAGGATCAACCAAAAATTGAAAGACACCAGCCGTGCCCATTGAAACTCTGGTAAGGCACGGTACTAAGTATGAGACTCGGTCCATGCCGAGCTGATAGCCAGCTGTGGGGGCTCCTATTGAATGAAACATAAACAATAATAGTAAAACTAGCACATACCCATGACAAAAGACAAATGAATTTAGAACTAAAAACAAGTCAAATATGCCCCAAACACTAACAATTTACAATAAACACACAAAACATGATAAGGGCGGCTGAATAGAAACATTACCTATCTCTAAATGCCATCATGATGCATGAGTGAGCACACAATCAATAACCAATGCAGGTTTGACATAATTTAGAAGGGTTTTCAGAGCCTAATAAGCCTATGTCATAACCTAAATGGCTAAGAAGACGAAAGAACCCTTGCTCATGGATGCTTACTTGGCCTCCAGCGAAGAAATTCTCCAGTGAGAAGTGTCTGCGATCTTGATGCCCCTCACCCTCAGCTCTCTCACCTTCTGCTCTCTCACTCTCAACTCTCTCACCCTCATCCTCAGCAACCCCCTACTTAATCTCGAGCACTTCCTCCCATACCCCTAAATGGTCAACCTCCAATACCTCCTCTCTAACCACCTCCCCAACATCCACCTCCCCAACAACGTCGGTCTGAGCCTCGAAAGTCTCACCTATCTCTGCCCCTAACATCCTCTCTAACTCAGAAATAGTAAGATCGCGCTGACCAATACCCTCAACCCTCTCACCCTCATCCTCAGCAACCCCCTACTCAATCTCGAGCACCTCCTCCCTGACCCCCGACTGGTCAACCTCCAATACCTCATCTCTAACCACCTCCCCAACATCCACCTCCTCGACAATGTCTGTCCGAGCCTCGGAAGTCTTACCTATCTTTGCCCCTAACATCCTCTCCAACTCAAAAACAGTAAGATCGCACCCACCAATACCCTCACCCTCCATCTTAGAACAAAAAGCTCAAAAAATTGAAGAGAACGAAGGAAACGGTGCCTGAAACAGATGGCCGAATAATAAAATATTACGAAAACATAAAAATTAGAGCACAAAGAAACAAGGAAACAAAGAATCGAAGACTAACACGGATCAAGCGACAAAAAAAAAAGTTTTGAACTATTTATAAGACACCCCAAAATTGCGCGCTTAAATTCTGACGCTCAAACCAATCACGCACCACTCTAACCATGCCTAATTCGGATCATACGACTGATCTTGAACGCGTAACCTAATCGTCGCCCGCTCAAACCAACCCGACCATCTGGTTGCGTGTAGTCTACTAAGCGTAAAATCTCTTCAAGTGTCCAGACAATGGCGCGCGAATGCCAATGGTCACCCGTACAGTAACCAGCCGCCGCCCTAATCACGTGCACACTACCATGCATTTAACTCAGTCAAATGATTGGAAACTGGGGCTTAATGACCTTCTGACGCCCTTAACGCACGTGCACCCTTTGGTGCGTAATTAATTTATGCGTTCGAAGTGAAGCGCGTAATTCCCCAGAAATAAAAAAAATGCCCAGGACAGCACGTTCACAGGCCTAAATTGGGTGATCTCCGACATTGATTACCAACCTAAACTACTCCCTTGTTAAGCCTGATCCAAAATATTCCAGACTTAAAGAAATATGCACCCCGATAACTAAAAGAAAAAACTCCAGACTAAGACCAAACTAAACTAAAAAAAATGCCCCGACACAATTTACACATGCTCCAACCAAAACAAAAAAATAAAAAAATTTGCCCCAACTAAGACCAAACTATAAAAAAAAATGCCCCCCGTTGTCTATACACTAAAACTAAACTAAGTCAAAATAAAAAAATGCTCCTAACACGCCCTGATCCAAAATAAATAAATTAAACAAGTAAACCTCGCACTCAAAACAAATCGAATAAGCTACAAAATAAGCCAAACCAAAATTTCCTAAATAGAGATTATTACAAAAGAAATTAAGATCATAATCACTTCATAAATAAATGACATAATTACAAAATAAAAAACTTAAAAACTAGCACGTTCAGGCAATGCCCGAATCCGGATTTTTTCAAGAAACCAAAAATCTCATCTTCCCCTCTTCCCTTAGCATAGTAGCAATTCGACTGCTACCTTACATTCCCAATCCCGTCCATTCTCAATAATCCACTTAATAAACACAACTCTTCGGGTCCCACACCCGAAATACAAGAAAGAAAAGAAGAAAAGACATTAATGAATAAGAAAATACCTAAAAAAAAATACCCCAAAACTTTTAATCCCAAACTTGGAATAAAATTCAAAACAACAAGAACTCAAAACTTTTAGCTCACACATTTATAAACTATACCTCCAGATTTATCAAATAACAAGTGTCACACCTTTAAATTAAATCCAAACCAAACACAAACCCCCCTGAAAGACCACAATTTCTTGAATTATCCAATGACAAGTGTCACACCTTTAAACCCTTCCAATCTACTTAAATCCAAATCAAACACATACCCCCCTGAAAGATCACAATCCTTGACAAACCCAGATGAATCAATAATCACACAACACTTATCTCTTCAAGGAAATACAAATCCCAAAGCAAAGTAAACAAGCCAATAAGATTTGAACACTTACCACCCATCCAAGACTTTTGAAAACTCACACCTTTTAACAAGTGTCACTTCAAGTCAAATAAAAGACTAGAATAAAATACCTTAAAAAGCACTCTAAAAGAAAAAATGAAACCCTAAATTGTTTGGGACCCCGCCAAGAAAAATGCCCCAACCAAACCCATCGGAACCAAGTAAACCCTCTAAACGAACCACACAAAAACAAACTAAACTTCAAGCTAAACTAAATCCTAAAATAAGTCACACAAATAAGATAAATCCAACTAATATGCTAATAAGTTTAAATGAATAAACAAGAAAAAAAATGTCTCTTTATTTATAACTCAAAAGTTTTAGAAGTATCACCGGAGGCATACCTTCTGAATTTACAACCCAAAACAAAAACCTAAAACTTTAACCTATAACCCAAAACTAAGACTGGGTTCAAAACTAAGGGGAAGCGAGGAGCAGATTTCGCTCGGAGTGTCCAATCGGAAACTTCAGGGAGAATTGGTTGGGAAACACATCCCCCCACTTTTTACTCCTTCTCTTCTGCTATCTTTACCGCCTCCACTGTCGCCTCCTCAACACTGCCTTCACTACTCCCTAAAAAGGACGAATGTGAAGACAAGCACCATCATGCCCAATACCGCCCACTCCCAGAATAACGCCATCCACGAGCATCACCTAAGGATGGAGATCACGCAAAATAATGAATATAGGAAGAAACGACATCCCATTCAGACGATTAGATCACCGAATATCACTAAAACATGAATTTTAGAACACAAGATATCCAGAAAAAGGTCAAAACTCGAGACTAAACCAGAGAATGAAAATAAATGAATGCTCCCTCACTTATATAGGGTATAGACTCAATCACGCGCTAGAGCACAATCGTTTAACCAAATCATGTGTCACACACAAGGCGCACAATCCAAAACATGCGCTATAACCAAAGCGTACAAATAAGCCATCGCCCGCGCCAATCGTGCGACGCTCAGATCGCGTACACTCCATGAATTGGGCAAATTTATCAAATGACACACTGCCACCATGTAATATAAAAGGTCACCCATACACTGACCTGGTGACGCTTTGATCACGCGCTTCTATTATGGCGCATAATACAGTCACACACATAGTTACACATGGATAAACGACCCCTCAAGCCTGAGATCGCACGCTCGAAAATAGGCGTGCAATCATATTGAGTGACTTAAAACAGGGGCGCAGTACTTGACTTTGGACGAAATCCATACCCTCACACCTTTGTATCCCATCTTGGCCAAAATACTTCAGTCCCATCGCGTAGCCTCACAAGCTGTTCCGATAGAAAAGAAAGACTTACTCACCTGTCCCATCGCATACCCTTATATGAGAAGGAAGCATCGACAGCACACATGCCCCATCACGATAACATGCACACATGTGATATCACCTCAATATCTAGTCCCATCATACTAAATTAACCATACCCTCGTGTCCCATCGCGAGAAGCCAAAAGAAAATCTCCTGAGATCGCAAGCACGCCACCATTAACTACGCTCAGTCGACATCCCATCGTGAACATCACTACCTGAAAAATTAAAAAAAAGCTCAGACAACACAGGCCATGCCATATGACGAAAAGAGGGAAAGCTTGATCGCGACCCATCGCTTAGACAAAGAGCTCTCTCTCTCCCGAATTGATCCCCACGTCCCACCAGGACTCACCGAGCACGTAGCCAAAGAAAGGGAGAATCCCTAGGTCCCATTGCAACATCACCTCTCCCAAGACATCACATCACAACCGCTAAGCCCTGCCACAGCAGATCTGAAGAGAAGAAATCACGAAAGTCCCATCGCGTTACCGCCCCCAACAACCCACCAGTCCTATCGCAGACCACACAAGTTGCACGCCATTCAGGTAAGTATCACCCCCAGGTAAGTACTACCCACATTTTTTTGTTTTACTCGATATTCCTCATAAATATATAGTTAGCTATGATTAAGTTATATACTTTCAAAACCCGCCTCACTCAACTCGCGAATCACTGTAGTCCTCCCATAAGAGACAATCATCAGTACTCGCCGAGAAGGTTAGACGGAGTATTCGGCATGCCACGTGTCATCTTGACAACCACAATAATGGTCTGGTCAACAAATCCCGCACTGGTGGATCTGCTCAACGGTGTCTTGGAAGCCACGTTTTTCATCGTTTTACCACCGAATTGATCTTAAGTTAAAATCCTTAAAATTTTAAAATTTCAAAACTCCCGAATTTTTAAAATCTCCTTACTAAAAAAAAATAAAATAAACAGAAACAAAAAAAAAAGAGAGAAGAAAAGAAGAGCAAAGCAACAAGATAAATAGACCCAACTCCCCTTTCTTTTAATACCAAAAATAAAAATTGATTAAGCGCCCCATCCTCCGCGCACAATAAATTACACTTAAACTTGACCTTTAACTCCTAAGACCACCTGAACTCGCAATCAAGCGCATATCCCACTGCGTAAAATTGGATAAAGCACACACACCACTGCGCATAATCATTTGTTCAAACACATTAGGACTAGAATTCCCAACTTAAAGGCCGACTCCAGATGAATCAAGCACAAGCACCACTACGCAGAATTCAATTGAGCACACCTCACAAGACCCCCACCTCAACTAATCTCACCCAAACTAGCCATTCCCCTGGGAAGCCAAACAATGAGTATATTTAATCTAAGAACTTACAAATGCCTATTGGAAAAGGAATGCCTGACACGCATTGGTATGAGCAATGATGCGCCCAGTCTGACATGACTTGCAAAAGCTTTCGATATTACACGGTACTTCATTCTATTATTATCGGTCCCTGGACCTTATTTTAGATATTTGATTGACGCACTGGTACCTCAATTGCGAAAAATCCCTCTATTAGCCCGCGCCATGCGGCGAGATGCACCATGCACCCACAGACCCGAAATGTGACCTTCGACAGCTACCATTTGCCCTTCAAATGCTCTATTTTAGCTTATGCTGATAGATAAGAAAGATAAGCCTGTCATGTCAGCATCACCAATTCACATTTGTGAATTCCTAAGAGAAACGAGAAGACAACTCAAATGAGAGGTGTCTACTTCTTCGACGCATTCTTACTTCACAAGAGTGCGTTGAAGAGGGGCATCTGTAGACACCCCTATTTTATCCTCTCAGAATATACAAATTTATTTGGTCAACTTTTGACCTCATAACCATGATATGGGACCATATGTTGAAATAATAGTATATGATTGGACATAGGCTAAAATAATACTTCTGTGGCTCAGGCCCCATACCCCCGACGTGGGAACCATGCGCTAAAATAATAGTACATGGATGAACACAGGCTGAAACAATATCCTTGTGGCTCATATCCCAATATAGGGAGACTATATACTGAAACAATAGTATATAATCGAAATACAGGCTGAAACAATAGCCTGGCATTTCAAGCCTGACCCGGACAACCTCGAATTAAGCGCCTAAAACCACACGCTCAATTCCATTGCACGCCAAATTACAAGCGCATAATTAGTCCCTTCTCAGATCAGACTTCTTTTTCTCAGACCATCTCGAGACTCGATCACGCGCTTCACATGAGACGCGCGATCGGATTAAGCGCCCCATCACCGATGCGCAATTGGCGTACGCCCGGCCTAGCCTCACCGCCCTTGACCCCTAAGCTTCCTCAATTAAATGCTTCGAGAGTGGCGCTTAATTGGACTACGCACCCCAAAATGGGCATGTAATTAGTTTTAACGCTATTAGGACTAGGAAACTCGCTGAGCAAGTTAGTGGGTCGCTCACTGAATCGGTGACCGACTCAAAGAGATTAAGCACCGGGAGACCGGCATGCAATTTTATTAAACGCCTGAAACAAGGCATTTAATTAGAAAAAAAACTATAAAAGCTTTTTTTAATTTTGACCGAACACAACACAACACAAGAGGTTGGAAATTTTCGAGAGAGAACGGACTTTTTCTGGGATTCCGAAACCAGAGAACTTCGAGAACGAACACATAGAGAATCATAACCATGATTTCGAAATTCAAGCACAGAATCTTCGAGGTTTCTCTCCGCAGCCCCGGTCCAAGGTAAAAATCTTAATTTTAGACTTAGGATATTTCTCTTATTTTTAATTATAGATTTTAATTTTCAGTTCGAGATCGTAGCACCTTTTTTTTAGACTGTAATTCTCTATATTTGGTTCTAGTTCTCCGAATTTAGAACTAGTCATTAATCCGACGATCTAATTTACCGACCCTAGGCTTTAATTCCGTTCTAAAATCTTAATCTCCAGCCCTATCATTTATCTCTGGTTCTAAGTCCTTAGATTCTAGAACCAGTCTTTAATCATACGGTTTGATTTTCTGATTTTGGACCCAAATTCAGTCCTAGAAATTTAAATTTAAATTTAAATTTCTTAGTTTAATAATTCTAAAATCCCAAATATTAATTTAGTTTCTATAATTCTAGTTCATAATTTGATTCATAATTATTTCTCCAAAATCGACTCTGAAAAATCAAAAATACTATTTTACAGTCCAAAATCTAATTTATCTTTAATCTCAGCCACCCCGATTTGCCCAAGGGAGCCTATGGAGGGTACTCGGGAACGAGGCCAATCCTCCTTAGCATAGTGGGCCCAAAACCCTTTTTCTTTTAGAAATATCTCGTTAGTTTAATTAGGGTTATAATATCAGTTCCATAATTTCTTCTTAGAATGTTAGTATAGTTAATTCACATCCTTTATTTTAATTAAATCCCTAGAATAATTGCTTCGATTAGAGTTCCAATAAAATTAGCTCCTTTATTTTAATTAGATAATTCTAGCATAGTTAATTCCTCGCTTTATTAGACTTCAGCATCAGTAATAAGTCCTTTTTATTTCCAATTAGAATCTTAGTATAATTAATTCATTACTTTGATCATATTTCTAATAATCAGCCCTTTTTATTTCAATTAGAATCTTAGTATAATTAATTCATTGCTTTGATCATAATTCTAGTCAAATCAGTCCTTTGTTTTAATTAGAACTTAATATAGTTAATTCATTGCTTTAATCAAAATTTTAGAAAAATTAGTTTACTTGCTTTAATTAGAATTTTAATAAAATTAGTATATTTGCTTTAATTAGAGTTTTAGCAAAATCAGTCTTTCATTTCAATTAGAATTGTGGTAGGACTGTTATATTTGCTTTAATTAGAATTTCGATACAACTAGCATACTTGCTTTACTTAGAATTTCAGTATAACTAGCATGCTTGGTTTAATTAAAGTTTCATCAAAATTAATACACCTGCACTCCTAGTATAATTAGGAGACCGATATTAATTGGATTTTTAGTAGTATTAGGACACTAAATCAATTAGAATTCTAGTAGTGCTAGGAAACTAAAATTAATTAGACTCCTGATAGAATTAGAATACAAAAATGAAATATACTATAGTAAATTTCCACATAACTAAACTTGCAACAGAATTAGGAAGTCTAAACTGATCAAAAGTATAACAATAACGGGAAATAAAAGGAAAATGAAACTATCTAAATTATAAGAAAGACGTAGCTGCTGATGTTCGTAGGCGGACGATTCAATAAAGAAGTAACCCCCACCCGCTCTAAAGCGTGATCATTGACGTGTTGCAGCGTCGATAAATATTTGCAGCTAGCGATCGCAACAAACTAGGAACTTTCCTAGAAAACCCTTTATTTCTAACATTCCTGATTAACCATCCCGTTCACTCCCCGCTCACTCTTCGTCAGACGATACTACAGTCGATCTAGGGTCACCTGCATCTCTATCTGCATCATTCGGCGCGCCGCCTCCAATGCCTTAGTCTGAGTCCTCTGCGCAACCATCATCTCGATGAACAAGTCATCACGTCTCTGCGTGTCCCCAAAGATCCGTCTAGCCTCAGGAGTGGCATGCGCTAGCGCCGCCTTTAGACGCGCCTCCTCAAGCTCACACACTTGCGTTACCACACTGAGTCAAAGAAGACCAATATATATATACATGAACATTTGTAAGAAATTTTTTTGAAAAAGAAGAGAATCATACCAGATCAACCCTCTCCCTACGAAGGCGCTCAACCATTACAGCGGTCACTGGATTACCAGGCGGCATGGAAGGAGCAGCAAACGTGGGCGGCTACAACAGAACAAACAAATATATATCAGATAACACTAACGATGACAAATAAACTATAAATGCATTAATTAAAACACACCTGAGAAGAAACAGGAGCAGACCCTTGAGGGGGAGCCTCAGGTGCAGAGTCTGAAACAGCCTGCACAAAAACCAAACAAACCAACAAAAGATATGTCAGAATAGAATAAATGAAATAACCTAAACTAAATTACACCAAACCAGGAACTATACTTGACTCTCGGAGTGTAGGGAGGTAGCAGTCGCCTTCCTCATTTGAAAATCCTCAGTGACCCGACGCTGAAATACCACATGATGTTAGTAAACTATAACACCCAACGAACTACTATAATCATACGGATGGGTCAAAAGATTGAAGACCTTGTAGTCGAGCCATCACGGATCCTCCCGACGGAAGAAGCAATCAAGAAGGATTGAATGCCTCAAGGTAAGCCCCGTATGAGAGTTCGCCTCTCGCAAATACCAAGAAATTAATTAATAAGAATCAACAAGATACAAACAATTAATAAACTAAGGAAGACACTTACCAATCGATCAATCTCAAATCGTAGACTGGCCTCTACCTCTCGGCCAGCCTGCTGCTAACTATGTAACAACTCGACCATCGCCGCATGACTGGCGACCTCAGCCTCCCTCTCGGACTGGCCAAAATGAAAATGAGACACAACGACTATATCAGAGTGACTGGAAAATTGAGTCAACACAATATATAAATAACTAAAGCAATGAACTAACTTACCAGGAGCCATCGAGTCTCCGCAAGCTAAACCCTCATCTTGTCCTCCGCTCCCCTAGCCTGAGCAACCGAGGAGGCGAGGGAGCGTAGCATCTCCTCATCAGGACAAGGAGCACACCCCATTTGCTCCATCTCCCTATGAAGGGCATCCAATGCTCCTTGGACACCCGTCGTGAGATGGCCCTGCTCCAACGTGGCCAATCTCTCCCTCAATGTTGACGCTGAATCAGGCCCACCGATTGCAAAAGAACCACTCCCATCGAAGGGACGTGTGAAGAGGTGCCCACCACTCGATGGCCCAAGCCATCTCACAAACTCTCGGACATCTGCCTTATCACGCGCCCCTATCACCCTAGTCCCCCTAGCTCTAAAATCAGCCATCTAAAGCACCATCTTCTTCTCAAAGTCCCGACTAGGGGGACCGGTCATCCTCTTCGCTACTCAGTGGCGAATCTCTAGAGGGAATCCCTGAGTGAGCCCCAGCTTCCGTACCACTCGAGATAGGTGGATCCTCTCCACCTTCTCAAAACAATGGACCCATATGTCCACATCGAAGAAAGGCTGGCCAAACTGAATCATTGGCACACCAGCATCCTCCTCGGTCGCGCATGGCCTCCAAATCACCTACAACCAAGTAAGCAAGTCAACCCATCAGTAAAGCCTTAGAGCTTAAAAGCCCTAAAATGAAACAAAACAAAATATATACATGATGATAAATACCTGCCCCTCATGCATGTCCTCAAAAAGGCATTGCGCAGTCTGAAGATCTGAAGGCCAACGGCGACCCCTCAACGCTATCCTCCACACATGCATCCGCGAAAATGTGAACGTAATCTCCGCCGGGACCCATGGATGGAGAAAGGAAAAGTGATCATACGCCCAAAACTAGAAAACACCAAAAGAAATGCTAAATAGCTGCTACGAAAGAAAAAAAAATAGAGGACGCTATGACACCAATTAACTAAAACTCACCTACAGGAAGGGAAGGGAACCTTCGATCGTCGCTGCACCTCGCCCTTGATCATAAAGTTGCTCATAGAGATGTACCAATGCAGTCGCATCCCAAGCAGAGGTAAGGACTCGATCCAAGTCCCCAAGAAGCATAAAAAATAACCCTGTGATGCATCCTCAAGTTGAGGAAGAGAAGAGCACCGCATCAAAGAAATGCATCAAGAATGCTCGAAGGACCCTATCCGCAGCCAACCCCGGCTCCACCATAGGCTCCCAACCCACCATCGCCACGCAACGCGCTTAATAAGACGTCCTTGCCTTCGAATGATGCCTCGAAGGGATGAAGCCACTAACAAATGTGTCAAAGAACCAAGTGACTCAAACTACCCCTGGCCCCAATCCACTCGATCTATACAGTACACCCAAAATCTCCTCACACACCCCCAGATAATCTCCCGCCATCCGCCCCGTGATCGGCTCAACTCAAAACGAAGACCAGTAATGCAGACCTAATCCTTTGGAGTTGGCAGCAACATACCAACTGAAAAGTGAAGCGCCTAATGCTCCTCCCTCCTCCTCTCTAGAATCATCGTGATCAGACCACGATCGACCTGAAAGGGCTCTAGCTTCAGGATTGGTCCAAAGCCGAAAGACACCAATCATGCCCGCTAAAACTTAGACAAGGCACGATACCAAGTATGAGACTCAGTCCATGCCGAGCTGATAGCCAGCTGCGGGGGCTCCTACCGAATGAAACACAAAAATTTTAAAAATGAGACTAACACACATACCTGTGTTGAAAGACAAGCAAACCTAGAGCTGAAAGAAAAAAGGTGTATTAAGATATATCATAACAATTCATAACAAGGACACAAAACATGATAAGAGTAATAAAAAAGAAACGTGACCTATCCCTAGACACCGTCATGATGCATGAATGAGCACATAATCAATAATCGATGCAGGTTCGACATAAATTAAAAAGGGTTTTCAGATCCTAATAAGTCTATGTCATGACCTAAATGCCTAGAAAAATGAAGGAACTCTTGCTCACAGGTACCTACCTGATCTCGAGCGAAGAAATCCTCCAGCGGAAAGTGTGTGCGAGCCCGTCGCTCCTCACCCTAATGCTTCTCACCATCACCTCTCTCAGCCTCACCCTCCGCTCTCTCAGCCTCAACTCTCTTGCCCTCACCCTCAGCAACACCTGATCAATCTCGGGTACCTCCTCCCTGACCACCACATGGTCACCCTCTGGTACCTCCTCTCTGACTATCTCCCCAACATCCTCCTCCACGATGACCGCACCGGTTCGAGCCTCAAAAAACTGGTCGATCTCTGCTGCTAGCATCCGCTCCATCTATGATACAAATGAATAGAACTGATCATTGCCTTTAGACTCCATCCTAGAAGAAAGAGCTTGAAAAACTAGAAAGAACGAAAGAAACGGCACCTAAAACAGATAATTAGATTGCAAAATATTACAAAGAAAAGAAAAGTAGAGCATAAGGAGACAAGGAAACCGAGAATCGAAGAAAAAATTGGATAGTGCGGGAAAAAATGAAGAATTTTGAAGTGTATATAGAGCGCGGTCAAATCGCGCGCTTGGATTGACGCGCTCAATACAATCACGCACGACATTCCTTGTACTTAATCTGGATTACACACCCAGTCTTGAACTTGCAAATAGATCATCGTCCGCTCAAACTAACCCGACGCCTCAATTGCGCGCTGCTTGCTAGACCAGTAATCATCCCAAGCGCTTGTACCGTGGCGCGCAAATGCCGTAGGTCACCCGTACAGTGACCAGGTGCCGCCCTAATCCTGCGTCCCATACCACACGTTTAATTCGGTTAAATGGTGGGGTATTGACGTGTAATAACCTTCCAAACCTCTCAAACATATGCACCCATTGCGGCGTGCAATTTGGTTATCCGCTCGGAGTGAAGCGCGCAATTATCTAGGTAGTACACAAAAATATATACCCAGAACAGCATATTTACAGGCCTAAAATTGGGAGATTTCTCACACTACTAACCAACCCAAACTATACCCTTGTAAAGACCAATCTAAAATACTCCCAACTTAGAAAATATACACCCCAAAAGCTTAAAAAAAAAAAATGCCCCCCATCACTTGCGCACTTGAACTAAGACCAAACTAAACCAAAAAGGCTCCCAACACACCCTAAAACAAAATAAATAAACCAACTCAAACTCAAAGAGATACTTAATGAATAAACATCACACTCAAAACTAAATATAAGTAACCACAAATGGAATTAAAAACACAATCGCTTCATAGATAAAAGATATCATTACAAAATACACTGAGGGCATACCCTCTGAATATACAACTTAAAACCAGAAATTTAAAATCTGCATGTTCAGGCAGTGCCTAAATCCGGATTTATTCGGGAAATAAGAAATATCGGAGCAGCCCGGAGAAGGAGTACACCCTGAACGAATTCTGACAATGACAACCTTTCCCCACCCCGAGCTGACAGAAAATAAAGAGTGGCTCATGGAAAGCCACCCAGGACCTGCGGGATCCACCCATGGAAGCTCACCTTGGAAAGCATAACAAGGAGGAGCAACTAACACTGAATCCGCAGAGCCTACCAAGGAAAAATAGGAGTCGGTCACGAGAACTCTGACCCTGCCTTATCCTTAGGTTTCCTTTCTACCACCTTCTTCTCTTCCATCTCCTCTCCCAATGGGGTGACACTTCGAGTTGGATTGATAGCACCAACCCTAGTATCACCCCGAATTCCAAATCCCATCCATTCCCAATAATTTGCTCAATAATCATAACTCTTCGGGTTCAATACCCGAGATACAAAATAGAAAGGAAGAAAGGACATTAATAAACAAAAATGCCTTAGATCACAAACAAAAATATGCCCCAAAACTTTTGATCCTAAGCTTGAAATAAAATTCAAAAGAAAACCCAAAGCCTTTGGCTCACATTTATAAACCCATACCTCCTAAATCACAGAGTGACAAGTGTCACATTTTAAAACCCTCCCAATCTAATTAAATCTAAACCAAACACATACCCCTTAAAAAACCACAATCCATGACAAACCCAGATGAACCAATGATCATCCAACACTTACCCCTTAAAGGAAATACAAAGCCAAAGCAAAGTAAACAAGCCACTGGGATTCAAACACTTTACACCCATATGGAAATTCAAAGATCACACATATATAACAAGTGTCATCCCAAATTAAATATGAGACCGAAACAAAAATACCAAAATTCTAAAACATAGGATTCACACCCCACCTTAAACAACACAAATAATGAACAAAGATCCCCCAAGTAAAACGGAACCAATACCCCAATAAACCTAATAAAAACCAAATCCTAAATAAGACTTAGATTACCAAGAGAAAATGTTGAACAAATTCATGATAAATCAAATCAAATTAATCGAATAAAATTCAAAATCTTACGTAAAATCAGATAAACCCCCAAGTAAGTATAATTAAATCTCATAATAAACAAACATAATAATTAAAGCACATCTTTTATTTATTTAATGAAAATTTATACAATATCACCGGAGGCATACCTCATGAATATACAACCCAAAACGAAAATTTAGAACCTAACCTAAAACCCAAAACGAAAACTAAACCTAAAACGGAGACTAAGCGAGGAGCAGTGCCCGACTTGGAGCATCCAATCGGAGGCTTCAGAAAGAGAAGTGAATGATTGGTTGGGGAATACATCCCTCCACTCGTAACGCCCTCTCTTCTGCCATCTTTACCTCCTCCGCCGCTGCCTCCTCAACACTGCCTTCATTGCTCCCTAAAAGGGACCGATGTGAAGACTAGCCTCCTCTTTCCCAATACCGCCCATTCCTGAAATAATGCCATCCCCGATCATCAGCTCAAGATGAAAATCACGTGAAATCAAGAACATAGGAAGGAACGATATCTCAATAAGACGGTTGGATCCCCCAATATCACTGAAACATGGATTTCAAAGCATAAAGGATTCAGAAAAGGTAAAACTCATGACTAAATCGAGAGATATGAAACAAATGAAGACTCTGCTGCTTATATAGAGTACGGACTCAATCACCGCCAGGACATGGGCACTCAACTCAGTCACGTGCAGAGCATACTGCGCTCAAGCCAAATCACATGCTCTAATCACCGTGCGTAATGAAATCATCGCCCACGTAGACGGCGTGACGCTCCGATCAAGCACCGACTATAGACCGCGCAAACCTATTACACAATCTACTTACACCGTGCAATCCGAAAGGTCACTTGCACAGTGACCTAGCGATGTTTGAATTATGCGCTTATGACACTGTGGGTAATTCAATGACACGTTGACATCCAAATGTGCAAACTCCTTCTAGCTTTCCATCGCACTCTCAAAAATAGGCACACAAATCGATTAAATGCCCAGTACTAGGTGTGTAATACCCAACTCTAAACAGAATCATCCATCCTTATACCTTTTATCCCATCTTGGTCAAGATTCTTCTCTCATACCCCATCACAATCTGACCAAAGAGGGAGAATCCCATCGCGATAAGATGCACACATACAACGCCATCCCAATATTCAAGCTCATTGACCTAAATCAGCCATGCCACCACACATCCCATCGTGAAGAGCCAAAAGAAAACCTTCCCAAAACTCAGGCATATAACCAACGCCAAAAGATGACTCCTGCCGCAACGCAACCACAACGTGATCTCATATAACCCAAGATCAGCCAAAGAAAGAAGCATGACGCACCTATCATGCAAATATCCCATCAATGTCCCATTGCAAACATCACTACCCAAAATGTCTAGACACAACCCTGCCAATCATTCATATGTCCCCTCGCGATGCAACTATGGCTCGATCTTGTCACACTTGTCCCATCATGGCACGACAACTTCATCTCGTCTTATAGCCTTGACATCAATCACACCTCCCTGAAATCCTCATCATGAAACCTTGCATCGAGTCAAACATTCTAAAAGTCCCAACGCTAATTATGCTCAACCAACATCCATCACGGAAGCAGAGAGACTACCCGTCAGATTTCTAGCTACGTAGCAGTCACTAGACTCTGACAGAAGAAGAGGGACTCCTCCCACGTCCCATAACATCTTAAACACATAAAAAAAAATCCCACTAGGATCCAAAGGCCCCTATCAGGCCTACAACCGATGATCCCCCAGCCTAAAGCAGGCCCCCAATGTCCCATCACATCTATGATCTGCTATGACAGGAAGGAAGAAAGCAGACTTCCTCGTGTCCCATCTCACTTGCAACCACAAGGACTCACTCCAGCACACAACCAAAAGGGGAAGACAACCATGTCCCATCGCAACACTCGCTTCCCCATGACATTGCATCATGGCAATGGCCACCAAGTCCCTGCTGTAGTAGAAATGAAGAAAAGAAAGAAAACCCTCCGATCAGTCCCATCGCGGGCTACACAGGTAAGCATCGCTGCCTCAGGTAAGTATCATCTCCCTATATTTTACTCGATATTTCTTCTAATATATATAGTTAGCTATGATTAAATCAAAATGTTTTCAAAACTCATCTCTCTTGACTCACGAATCACTGTAGTCCTCCCATAAGAGACAATCATTAGTATTCGCCGAGAAGGTTAGGCGGAGTATCCGGCATGCCAAGTGTCGTCTTGACAACCACATAAACGGTCGGATCCCCAAATCCCGTACTGGTGGATCTGCTCAGTGACGTCTTGGAAGTCATGTTTTCTGAAGATTTATGACCGAATTGATCTTAAGTTAAAAATTCTTGAATTTTTAAAAACCCCTTACTTCCAAAACTAAAACAAAAAAAAAGAAATCAAAATAATAATAAACAAAGAGACCTCTTACCTACCAAAATTCATCTCACTCACCACTTACCCAAACCAGCCATTCCCCTTGGGAAACTGAGCAATGAGTATATTTAAATGTAAGATGTTACAAATACCTATTGGAAAAGGAACGCCGGATGCGCATTGGTGTGAGCAATGATGCGCCCGATCTGACATGACTTGCAAAAGCCTTCGACATTACATGATATTGTATTTTATTATCGATCTCTAGACCTTATTTATGGATATTTGTATGATGCCCCCCGGTACCTCGACTACATCATATCCCTCTATTTGACTGCCCCTTGCAGCAGATCGTGACATGCGGTGACAAATTAGGATATGGTGATTCTCCTTTTCATTTGACTGTTACTCGTAGCAGGTCATGCCATGCGACGGGATGCCCCATGCACCCACGAATTAGGATACGCTGATTTCCCCCATCGACTATTTATGATAGCGGGTTGTGATATGCGATGGGATCACTTGCATCCATGGAATAGGCCTTTCGACAGCTACCACTGGGCCCCCGAATGCTCCATTTTAGCTTGTGCTGATAGATAAGAAAGTCAACCAGTCAGCATCCCCAATTCACATTTGTAATTTCCCAAGAGCAATGAGAAGACACCTCAAATGAGGGGTGTCTACTTCTTCGACGCGTTCTTACTTCGCAAGAGTGCGCTGAAGAGGGGCATCTGTAGACACCCCTATTTTGCCCTTTCAGAATATACAAATTTATTTAGTCAACCTTTGACCTTGCCTGTGACTTTTTGAAAAGGACTTACCTTCTCTAGAAACTTCACAACCCTAATGTAGGACCATATACTAATACAATAGTATATGGTTAGACACAGGCTGAAACAATAGCTCTGTGGCTCAGGCCCCATGACCTTAACGTAGGGAACCATGCACTGAAATGATAGTACATGACTGAACACAGGCTGAAACAATAGCTCTGTGGCTCAGATCCCGACGCAAGGAGACTATATACTAAAACAATAGTATATAGTTGAAATGCATACTGAAACAATAGTCCAGCATTTCAGACCCCTTTAACCCTAATGTGAGAACCATGTGCTAAAACAATAGTACATGGCTGAACACAGGTTGAAATAATAACTCTGTGGCTCAGACCTCCTAACCTTAAATTGGGAACAATACACTAAAACAATAGTACATGACTGAACACAAATTGAAATAATAGCTCTGTGGCTTAAATCCCAACGAAGGGAGACTATATACTGAAACAATAGTATATAGTCAAAATGTAGGTTGAAACAATAGTCTGGCATTTTAGACTCGACCCCGACCTGGACAACTCCGAATTATGTGCCTAAAACCATGCGTGCAATTTTCTTGCACGCAAATCCATAAATGCACAATCTGTCCCTTCTCAGACCAGGCTTCCTTTCCCCAGACCACCTCGAGACTCGATTACGCACTCCATATGGCATGTGTGATCAGATTGAGCGCTCCACCACCAGTGCGCAATTGGCCAATGCCTGACCTAGTCTCACAGTCCTTGACCCCCAAGATTCCACGATCAAGTGGCCAATTGCGCACATGGTTTGGGGAAAGGACTTCAAGAATCAAGCTTCAAGTCCTCCGAATCCAAGATTTAGTTTTTTCTTAATTTTAACTATTAGTGTTAATTTTCAGTCTTAGATCATAGCACCCTTTTTTTTAGACCGTAATTTTAATATCTGATTCTAGTTCTTCGAATCTGGGACCAGTCCTTAATCAGACGACCTAATCCCCAACCCTACACTTTAATTTCATCCTGAAATCTCAATCTTCAATCCTATCATTAATCTCTAGCTCTAGTTCTTAGTTTTTAGAACTAGTCCGTAATCATACGGCCTGATTTTCTGATTTCGGTCTCGAATTCAGTCTTTAGATTTTAAATTCTAGTTTTAATTATTCAATTTAAGATTTTTAAAATCCCAAATTATAGTTCAGTTCTTAATTTCTAGTTCCATAATTTAATTATAATCCAAAAATCGACTTTAAAAGTCTAAAAAAATACTATATTATAATCCAAAATCCAATTTGCTTTAATCTCAGCCACCCGATTTGCCCAAGGGAGCTTATGGAGGGTACTCAGGAATGAGGCCAATCCTCCTTAGCATAGCGGGCCCAAAACCTTTAGAGTTTTAGTAAAATTAGTTCCTTTAATTTAATTAGAATTTCAGTAGAATTAGTATATTTGCTTTAATTAGAATCGCGGTATAACTAGTTCTTTTGCTTTAATTAAAATTTTAGTAGAATTAGTATATTTTCTTTAATTAGAATTTTAGTAAAATTAGTCCTTTATTTTAATTGGAGTTTCAGTAAAATTAGTTTCATTATTTTAATTAGAATTTTAGTATAATTAGTTCTATTGCTTTAATTAAAATTTCAGTAAAATTAGTTCCTTTGCTTTAATCAGAATTTTAGTAAAATTAGTTCGTTACTTTAATTAGAATTTTAGCACAATTAATATATTTTCTTTAATTAGAGTTTCACTAGAATTAACATATTTACATTCCTAGTATAATTAGGAGACTAATATTAATTAGACTTCTAGTAGTATTAGGAAACTAAATTAATTATACTCCTAATAGGATTGGGAAACTAAATTAATTGGACTTTTAATAGGATCAAAATACTAAATTAATTAGACTTCTAATAGCATTAAGAGACCTTTTAGAATTACAGTAGAATTAGGACACCTAATCATAATAGAATTCTAATAAAAATAGGACCCCCAAAAGTAATTAGGAGACTAAACTAATTAGACTTCTAATAAGATTAGAATATTCAAACCAAGTAGACTTACACTAGGATTAGGGCACTAGAGTATTAGATTAATTCACCACAACAAATTCACACAGTTAGGCTCATAATAGAACTAGGAAACTTAACCAATTAGAATTATAGCAATAACAAAGAAAGAAAAACTAAACTATCTAAATTACAAAGAAGAGTCAGTGCTGCTGACATTGGCAGGCCGACGATTCAATAAAGAAGTAACCTACACCCGCTCCAAAGCGTGACCATTGACGTGTTGCAGGGTCATTAAATATCTGCAGCTAGCGATTGCAACAAACTAGAAATCTTCCTACGAATCCCCGTTTATTTTCAACATTTAAAATACCACATTGCCAGAGTCCGCTTAGGACATAATTGGGCCACTGATTCATGGCGACCGAAAGGAACCCAGAAAAAGCTCGCACCAACACTATGGTGCCTAGTTTTCTCGCGTGGCCTTTTGAAGCAGTTGTGCGAGCGAGTTCTGAAGTTTCTTTAAATTTGGATTATTTTCTTATCTGACTTCGTTTATCTTCTTTCACGGATCTTTCTCGACTTCTTTTACATCCTTTATTTGAGTTTTACGGCGTACATACATCTATTTTTTTTTGTACCACCACACAAATTCTTGAGTTAATTACATCAAAATCTTTCACTTTCATTCAAAACTTGACAATGTTAATTCAATCAAAACTTATGCGAAGAGCAATAGATATGCGTCAGATATGTTCAACTCGCGCTCCCATGTAGCTTCTTTCGGTGAATGATTTTGCCATTTCATCAGTACCAATGGAACACATTTGGTACGCAACACTTGCTCTTTCCTGTCCAGAATTTATACTGGGTCCTCTCTAATTATTAGATCCTCATAGAGTTCAATCGATTGCTCATGAATAATGTGAGTCAGATCCCTCACGTACTTCCTCAACATGGATACATGAAATATGTTATGCACTCTTGAGAGTTGCGGAGGTAGTGCAATCCGATATGCAGTTTCACCAATTCGACTCAAAACGTCGAACAATCCAATGTAACGTGGGCTAAGTTTTCCACACTTACCAAAATACATTACACCTTTCATAGGTGAAATCTTGAGGAACACGTGGTCTCTAACCTGAAAGTTTACACTTGTCCGCTTCAAATCGGCATAGCTCTTCTGTCTACTCTGTACAATCTTTAACCTCTCTCAAATCCAATGTACAACTTCTATGGAATTTTCAAGAATTTTAGGACCCAAAATAAACTTTTCTCTCGTTTCTTCCCAATTGAGCGGAGATCTAGATCTTCACCCATATAACACTTCGTAGGGAGCCATAGCAATGCTCACCTGGTAACTGTTATTATATGTAAACTCAATTAAGGGTAAACGTTGATCCCACGATCCTCTAAAATCAAGCATGCATGCTTGGAGCATATCTTTAATGATTTGGTTTACGCTTTCAATTTCTCCATCCGTTTGTGGGTGGAATGCTAAGCTAAAGTCTAATCTTGAGCCCATTCCCTCTTGGAATTTCTGCCAAAAATGTGATGTATACAACGGATCGCGGTCTGAAACAATACTCACCGGAATACCATGCAATCAAACCATCTCTTTCATGTACATTTTGTCAAGTCTACTCGTTGTATACTTGGTGTTGTATGACAAGAAATGGGCTGATTTGGTCAATCTGTCTATGACCACCCATATGGCATCGTGTCCCTTTGATGTCCTTGGTAATCCTAATATAAAGTCCATGGAAATGGACTCCCACTTCCACTCTGGTATCGGTAGAAGTTATAATAAACCTGATGGATGTCGGTGATCCACTTTCACCTACTGACACACCAAGTACTTTGAGACGTACTCGACGACATCTTTTTTCAAACCTCTCCACCACATACTTTTCTTCAGATCTTGGTACATCTTGATACCACCCAGATGAATAGCATACTTTAACTTGTGGGCTTCGTCTAGAATAGTGTGCTAGAGATCGACATCTGTCAGTATACATAGGCGCCCTCTGAATAACAATGACCCATCCTCCTTGATGGAGAAATTTGGTCTAGTACCATCCATCACTCCTTGCCTGATCTTCACAAGTTCCTCATCTTTCATCTAAAGATCGTAGATATGATTGAAAATTGTTGGTCGTATTGTGATATTTGCCACTAATACTCCTGAGTCTCCCACCTCGATTTTCATGTCATACAATGAAATATCTTCTAAAATTTTCCATCGGCGGATTCCCATGTTAAGACTTGATAACTGAGCCGAACTCTTCTGACTCAAAGCATCTGCTATGACATTCACCTTGCCTGAGTGATATAAAATAGAGCAATCATAATCCTTGAGAAACTTGATCCATCTTCGCTTTCTCATATTCAAATCTTTCTGAGTGAACAAGTACTTGGGGCTCTTATGATCGGTGAATATCTTAAAGGTCTCTCCATACAAGCAATGTCTCCATATCTTTAATGCAAAAATTACTGCTACAAGTTCAAGGTCATGTGTGAGATAATTCTTTTCATGATCCTTGAGTTGTCTTGAACCATAGGCGATAACCTTTTGATTTTGATTAAGCACACAACCTAACCCGCGATGTGATGCATTATTAAACACAACAAACCCTCCAGTGCCGGTTGGAATAACAAGCACTGGTGTAGAGGTAAGCCTTTCCTTAA
Source organism: Chloranthus sessilifolius (assembly GCA_021018995.1). NCBI lineage: Eukaryota > Viridiplantae > Streptophyta > Magnoliopsida > Chloranthales > Chloranthaceae > Chloranthus > Chloranthus sessilifolius. The sequence goes on from CM037585.1 coordinate 85,502,908, forward strand.
GTTCTTGGAAACTTTTCTCACATGACTCGGTTCATTCAAACTTCGCATTCTTCCTTGTAAGTTGTGTAAGCAGACCTGAGAGTTTAGAAAATCCTTCTACAAACCATTTACAGTAGCTAGCCAAACCTAGAAAACTTCTTACTTTTGTGACCATCTTCAGTTGTTCCCACTGTACAACGACCTCTATCTTCGCTGGATCTACTGTGACACGTGCTTCAGAGATAACATGTCCTAAGCAGTTCACTTGTTCTAACCAAAACTCACATTTGCTAAGCTTGGCATACAACTGGTGTTCTTGTAATGTCTTCAGAGCAATCTATAGCTGATGTTCGTGCTCTTATTTTTTCTTCGAGTAGATGAGGATGTCATCTATAAATACTACCACACATGTTTCAAGATGTGGTTTGAACACCCTATTCGTGAGGTCCATGAAAGATGCTTGGTGCATTAGTTAAGCCAAAAGGCATCACTAAGAATTCGTAATGGCCATATCTGGTTCTGAACACTGTCTTTTGAATATCTCTAGCCTTGACTTTCAACTAATGGTATCCAGATCTCAAGTCGATCTTGGAAAAGAACCTTGCTCCTTGCAATTGATCAAAAGGATCATTGATCCTCATAAGTGGATAATGGTTCTTGATTGCTAATTTGTTCAGCTGACAATAGTCGATGCACATCCTCATCGATCCGTCCTTCTTGACAAATAAGACCGGTGCTCCCCAAGGAGAAACACCTGGTCTTATGAACCCCTTGTGCAAGAGTTCCTGTAGCTGCTTTTTCAACTATTTAAATTTCGCAGGAGCCATCCTATAAGGTGCTTTAGATACTCGCTCTGTTCCTAGAGCTAAGTTAATTATAAACTCCACTTCTCGATCAGGGGGTAACCCTAGTAGTTCTTCAGGAAACACATCCAAAAACTCACAAACAACTAAAATTTCATAGATGTCATTCTTCTCATTTTATTGTTCTTTCAAAAATGTGAGGTAGCCACTGCACTGTTTTCATCATACATTCGACTCATATTGCAGAGATGATCAGTGTAACTTTAGCCTTGTCACCACTAAATTAGAATGGCTTCTCTTTTAGAGGATGGAAAATAACTACTTTCCGTAGGCAATCCTTGCTTGCTTGGTAAGTGGTAGCCAGTCCATGCCAACGATTACATCGAATCCTTGCATATCTAATAAAATGATGTCTGCCACTGTCTTGCGATCTTCAACTAAAACAACGATTGATCAGCAAAACATGTCCGTATTCACCAAACTTCCTGTAGGAACTGACACGGCCAGAATAAAATCTAACGACTCCGGAGTAACTCCCAACTCTGTCACAAGGTATACTAATCATATCAAAATTCTAAGGAGGATCGGCCCCGTTTCCGGGTACCCTCCGTAAGCTCCCTTGGGTGAATCAGTTGGCTAAGGGTTATTTTAAAAATAATATGAATTGAAAAACTAAATTTAAATTTAAGAATTATAGATTTGAAGATTAAAATCATGAATTTTAAAGGATTGGAGATTGGAAATTTTAAGGATTATGAATTAAGACTAAATATTAACAGCTTGAATTCAAAATTAAGAATTAGAGAAAAGACTAAAAAATTTAAACCTATAGTTGAAAGACTAAAACTAAAGACTGATTTTAAAAATCTAAAATCAGAGATTAAAACTAAAGTTTTGAGTCTAAAATCTATGACTTAAGATCTAAAGACTAAAAAATCAAGGATTTAGAACAACAAACTAAAAAATTAAAGTCAGAATTTAGGGATTAAAAACCTAAAGACTGGTTCTAGAAATGAAGAACTAGAACCAGATAAATAAAAATTATATTTGAAAAAGTAGGAACTTATAATAGCCTGGATTTTGGCTCCCCAAAACCCGTGCCATTAGCACGACCCTCGAGGTCGTGCCCTATATGCCTGTATGGAACATTGGTATAACCAAGCAACAATAAAACAAAGTAAAGCATAAGAACTAAGTCGAACTAAATATCTAATTCTATATATATGACCATAAAAATGAATAACCCAAAAAGTGGTTCTAGTCCCATGCCAACGCATGAGCAAAAGAACCCATCCAAACCATCAGTGACGTCACAACAGTCACCCTGGATGGTTCGCCAAAAGAATGTATCATTATTTAATTACATTTTCTCAAAAAGGGCTTGACATACCAAGCCGTACAATGCTTGTTACGACCTAAAAAGTACCACTTTTCACCCTTTAACTTAACCTTTGATTAGACCCATAGCCACCTAATAAGTCCTTATTAAGTGTTTTATGTAGGTAGTACCCAGCAGTGAAATAAGGCCAGGAATCCTGCTAAAAAGCCTGTTTTGGCACCAGAAGTCCCTTAGAAGGATGAAGTCTGAATCCAGACCTGAAAATGAGCCTCGTGCAGTCCAGCTGAGCTTCCCAAGACTCTACAACAACTTCTCGTGCAGATGATTGACTGAAGAGCTTCAGAAACATAAACTCGCGCAGCTCTCGTGAAACTCAAGAATAGAACACCGCTAGCCTCTTCAAAGGCATTTCTCTCAATCGCACGCAGTTCACTCAGAACGGCTGAGAAGAGAGAGCTTCAGAAGACTCCTCGCGCAGCTGTCGCACAGTCATCGCGGGATGCAACTATCAGAAGAGAACTCCTCGCGCAGTTCTTGCGCCATTCAAGAAGAAAGTGTCCTTGGGAAGGCAAAGCCACCCTCGTGAAGATCAGTTAAGACATGGAACCTCGCGCAGTTCAGAACTCATCAAAGCCTCGCGAGGTAACTCCCGAAGCCCAGTGAAGATAAGTGCTCGCAAAGTTCTCGCGCTATTCAAATCTATCTTCGCGAAGATCAACCTCGCGACTGCTTAAGCTCCAACCCCGCGACATCTGAGGCTCTGATGTCCACTCAACCTCACGACTGCCTGAAGAGCAAACCAAGCCAACCTCGCGAAGGTTGAAGCTTCAATTTCAAATCATCCTAGCGAAGAACAAAAGCTACCACACGATAAGTCTGGGAAACAATGGCTACCTAGCAAAGCTCTGAACCTCAAACTTCCATCTCTTCAGCTGAGGACTTTCTGGGAATTTCTAGTGATTAGGGCACGCACTCCCACACTCAAATCTCTGTGCACGCACCCCAAGGCATCGAAGGATCACTATTGGGCCACGTGGCATCGTTAAAATTAGGGTTTCCTAACCCTAATGCGTCGCCACACCACTGCTATAAAATCCCACACTTAGCTTAGGTTTGGGAGCTTAGACTTTCTTTTCTTTCAACATCCTAGAATAGCTAGGAACCCATCCCATTTCTGGGAGACCTGATCTGAGATCGTTTAGTTTTTCTTTTTGTAGTTGTAAGTAGTTTTCTTTTTCTTTTTTCTTCTCTCCATAGTCCAGCACTTGTTGTCTATGTCTTTGTATGTATTTTGAACTAGATTAATGGAAGTTCTGTAATAGGATTTGTACTTTGTGGGATGTGTTTGAGTGTGAGATGCTCTGTGCAAGGCTGCTACCTTGTGATCCGCCATTGCTTTGGCTGTGTTTCAAAGTAATTGAGGACTGATTCTAAGGGCCACTCAGATCCAAGCGACCTGTGTGTCTGGGCTATCATGGTCTTATACAACCTTAGCCCCACCACAGGACCCACTAGATCTGAAATCTCCATGGGAGCTTGAGCTGGTAGCCTTGTGACCATGGTGGTAGCAGCGATATTCTTGTTTTGTTTTGGGCTCCGTGACGAGGATAACCTCTGGGATAGTCTGTGACCATTTAAGTGGACAGATTATAGCCTTAGGGTGATTCTAATCCACCGATCCAAGATGGATCCTTCTTCTTTACACCTGAGCTTGTAGAAGCCTGGTGGGAGATTATACAGAGGCAGACTCCCCTATATTTGTATAGATCCGCCATCAGAAGTTGGATCTGATCTGGTTATAGAGATTGTAGGCTGGTGACTGGACCATTGTAGCCTCACTCAAGCAATGGACAGCTAGATCGAAGGTTGTACTCAATCTCTTGCTGGTTTTATGTGTCTGGGCTATCATGGTCCTATACAGCCTTAGCCCCACATATAGAGCTTTAGAGGTTGAGGTTCCATTTGTATTCTTGAGCTGGTAGCCTGGATGAAATAGTGCCTGCAATGATTTACTGGTTATGTTTTGACCCATCCCTGTATAGTGGTTCCCCTATGGGATAATCTATGACCATTTGAGTGGACAGGTTATAGCCTTAAGGGTGGAATCATGGAAGAGTGATGGGTTGGATCCTTTCTCCTCAGTGGTGATAATGTAGCCACTGGACAGGATTTCTATAACATCATATCTGAATTTGAGTTATAAAACTCCTCTGATCTAGGTTCAATAACATACTTCTCACCCTTTTATATTTATTTTCTACACTCCATCCATCCTCTCAGCCCTTTCTGTAGTTTAGACATTAGAATACTTAGAATAAGTGACCTTAAACTCCCCTCTTTTTAGGACTGCCAGATCTGTAGTCAGATCTGGAGGGACTACTAGAGATGGCTCCTTTGGAGCTGTAGATCACCTTTCCCTGTGGGATAAACTCTTACTTATCAAAACTTACTACAATGGACCCTGTATCTTGCAGGTCTAGGATTTCTTAGTTGTGCTGATTCCATCTCCTGTTTTACTCTTTCTTTGATTTTCAAATAACTTTCACCAATAACCAATAAAGTAAGCACACACTCAGAAATCCACCAACAGTGCTCTCTCAAAACTAAATCAAAGTACGCAGGAGTCCTCTAGAAGAAGTCCTCAGGGGGGGCTCCAACTCCTCAGGCACGTAATCCGAATCCTCCGGATCTATGCCTTCCAAAGTGGCAGCAGCCACAAACACAGGACCTGTGACATATAGTCTAAAGGGTGAGCTACATCCTAGCTCAATAGGGAAACAATTGAATGAATATATAAGTTAATCTCCCACATATATTCCATGATATTTAGCAGCATGATGTATCAATGAATTAGTTGGAAAAACATATTAAATAACTGAAAAGATGAACTGGATGTTACTGTTACTTTACATGTGTTCATTTGTTCTCAACTTGCTCGTATAAGATAATGATTTGGCCTAAAGACTTAAATATTCTCCGATATACTATAGCATTGGGCGCCCGATGGAATACCCTCCATCGTCGTCTAATCAGACTATTTTTATATCCTTTTTCATTCATTCAATACTACTCAGGTCCCTTTCTCATAGGCGACGGGGTTTAAGTCTCATACATAAATACATACATCCCTGGGATGTGTAACAAGTGTACGGATTGGCCGTCGTACCGGTCATGGATATTTTGTCTAGTCAGTCGTGGATATCTCACTACGTCGGTGGGGTATTCTCCAAATCTTAAATATCAAAAGTGTACTATATATAGTTATTCACCATGTGATTGTGCTAAATATATTTTATTAGGCCTTATCGATTCTCATTCACTTTGCTTTATATTTTTACATACATCCCTGGGATGTCCAACTTAATGCATCACACAGATGCCCTGATCATATTCACATCCCCTGGGAATGTCACATACTCATTTCCTTATTTAGTGTTCACACACACACACACCCTTAAGATTCACATTTTCAATGCATAAGTATTCATTTTTATATCACTACATGCATGCTCTTGCTATTAAAATACATGTTCAAGGCGTTCCCTACCTCACGCGCGTTAATTCTCAAGCGTCAAGGTTCAAGGCGTTTTCCATGCTTGCACATACTTGTACAACCTATGGTACATCATAGCATGAGCAAAGTATAAAAAAAGATGCATAAAGGAAGGTACTAGACCCTCCTAGAACCCCAAAGTCAAAAACAAAAGCCAACCGAAACTGTCTAAATCGATTGATCGATCTCCAAAATTGATTGATCGAATTCCCAAAATCGATTAATCGATCCCAATTGATTAATCAAATTCCAAAATTGATTGATCGATTTCTCAAATCAATCAATCGGTATTCCCAAGCTTTGATTTTCCAGCCAGTGGGAATGGTCAGACGATTAATCAATTTAAAATTGATTAATCGAAATCCACAATTTGATTGATTGATTTAAAATCGATCAATCGGTTTTAGGCATCTTTGCCCAGCTAACTTCCAGGCCAAAATCAATTGATCGATTTTCCAAATCGATCAATCGATTTGGTTAGAAACTCAATCCTTTGCGGGCATTTCCTCCAGCTTTCTTCCTTACCCTTTTCCATTCTTTTTCTACATTTTTTTATTCAACATTTTACCAATCTATCCTAGAGCTAATGCACAGCAATATGCTCATTAAAATCCAATAAAAACTCACCTTAAATCAACCCTTGGTTGATCCAAAGGTTTGGCTCAAAGGCTAGGGCTCCTAGCTCTGACTCCAACAAACTTCTATGCGTCGTATCCAAAGTTAATGGTTGAGCATGCCTTCCAATTTGAATCCACTAACTCTCCTTAACATTTACTCTCTCCTTTCCTCTAGTCTCTCTCTCTCTCTTCATAACTCTACACCAACCCTTTAAAGAGAAATAACTTCTCTTTAATTGTTTAAGCCCTTAACCCTTCCTTTGTTTTGGTGTTAAACACATACACCAAAGACAAGTGTATCTGATCTCTAACAATATCCTACTCTACGCATATGTGTACACTCGCATTAATATAAATTTAACCATAGTCGTCATGTTGACCCTCACTTGGTTAAACCTACGACCAGTCGGGCACGCATCTCGAGTTCATTGTTCAATGCTGAAATTTTAGGGGTATTACATTCTCCCCACCTTAGGAATTTTCATCCTCGAAAATGTACCCAAGGGCTTCCCTATGGAATACCCACACCCATTGACAGTCGTAGTTTGATTTTATAACAAACACCACACATCTTGCATGAAGACGTAGTATATTTGCAACAATTTGGAGGAAATAAGTACAAGCCAAAACAATTTGCCAAACAAAAGTGGATTTTTGTATTCCATTCAACAGTTACTTGCACCCAAAAAGAAGTACATTCCTAAAATAATGGCATCCACTCCAGATAGTTCTTTCCATAACATTTTCAAAATAATTACAATACCCAAAAAGAATTTACAATGTAAAAAAGAAATGCCCCATGCTAACGATCAAGCAGTCCCATCCTCGGGTTGGTCCACCTCATCCTGCTCGTGAGTACCGGAACCTGACACTCCAGGAGTCCATGTCCGCGCTGCTGCGATGCACTACTGGTAATCAGTGGGGTACATGAACTGCATCTTCTGGTAGAGCAATGCCTCGTGGAAGTCCAGCTGGTGGTCCATGTGCGTGCTGGTCGCCTCCATACGATGCTGATGCTCCAGCATCTGACGATTGTTCTCCGCCATTAGGGCGAGAACGTCATTAATGGTACTCGTCACAGGGGCTTGAGATGCTCACCTCCTGTGATCTCGGGCATAAGCAGTAGGAGTAGACTATGCAGGAGCAGTAGGTGGTACTGAAGGATGCTCCTTAGGTGGTACTGGGCCATGAGGCTGCTCCCCCTTTGAGAGGTCCTGTGGCAGTACAAGAAGCTGCTCTCCCTCTGCTGGCGGGTCCTGCCGTGGTGGTGCATCGCCAGCCTAAGCAGGTGCTGGCCCCTTTGCTAGTAGAGTCTTTGCCAACATCCTATAACTGCGGCCCCATGAAGTGACAGAATAATGCTTGACATGGTTGGTGGCCTTGCGCTCGGCGGGAGAAATTGCATACTCTAGGGCGTCAGAGTAGCACTCCAACATACTTGAAATCAACAGAGCATAGGGCATACACTCATTGGGTTTCTACGGGCCCTTCATCATTTTCCCTTTGATGTATATCATCCTCTCAAAGAAAATCTTGGTAGCCTTGAACCAACGGCCGTGGAATGCCGCGTATAGGGCCTGTTGGGCCAACTCTACCCTCTCTATATCGTGGCGCATAGGATAAAGGTTACACTTAATTATCGAATCAAGCATCCACGTGTAAGGAAGTAAGTCTACCCTCCTTATAGATTTGCCGAAACCCTTGTTTCCCCTCATTAGTTCCGTTCTAATTTCCTCATAATTAATGAGCTGTGGGAAGGGTGGAAAAAGAGTGGGCTCGGGCACATGGTCTAGGTATCACTCCAAAGTCTCGTGAACATGAAGTTGGGTGAATATGTACTTACGACCATCGATCTCAGTCGTAATGGTGTTAGCTACGTGGCCCTTTTGTAGGTTTGGTAAAATAATCGCACGAGTCTAGGGTAGTAGTACTTGTAAAACGGTTTCAAAAGGTTATCGAGACTCGCTTTTAGAAGGTATTGTCAAGCCTATTGGGTTTCACTCTAGACGTTGGAATCGATAAATAATGCCTCGTCAATAATGTACTCATATTCAAACTATTTTGCTGCCCACCATTCATTTGGTTGGGGCAAATTTCCGGGTGGTGGGGGTGGGGGCAACGATTCACGTGATGACGCGTCTGTCGAGTAAGAGGAATCTGATCCGGATGGTGATGATGATGATGAAGGTGTAGGAGGTGGTGGCGCGACGTTCTTACGCCGAACCGGTAGCTTGGAGGTAGATTGCTTAGAAGCTAACCTAGTTTTAGGTGGCATTATAGTCTAAAAGTAAGAAAACTCAAAAATCTAGGGTTGTGATAACTCAAATTGAAAGGAAAAATGACAAACTAGGGTTTACCGTGAGCGTTTGATCTGAATGGGTGTGATTCGAATCCGATCCTCCCAAAGCCCCTAGGTCGTTGCAGGTTTGCTAGCCAAGAGAGGAAAAAAATGGCGCATAAAAAGAAAAAAAAAAACTGAAATTTGAATGGGAAGAAAATTCCGAAAACTGGCTTATATAGGCAAAAATCGATTGATCGATTGATCGATTTTTACAACTTAACATCAGCTTTGCGAAATCGATTGATCGATTAATCAAATTGAACTCGATTAATCAAAATATAATGCTTTTAAATTTCCAAGTTTTTCATCTCACTGGTGTGTGCTAGTGGTTTGATCGAACAAAATCGATTGATCTATTTCCAAAATTGATTAATCGATTTGGAAATCGATTAATCGGTTTTGACAGTAAATTTCCAAAAATTTTGCCCCTTATTTCCTGTCACTTCCTGTTGTTATTTCCGTTCATTTTTCTATGGCTTTTAGGGAAGTCTGTTGTGGACCTTTCGTTTATCCCTTAGCATCTTTTGGCCATCCATTTCTCATGATGTGATTCCCATTAAACATGCATTTGAATCGCACAACGGTAGATTTACAACTCACTTTTGTTTCATTCACTTCTTGAATAAGTTGGCCTAAATGGTCAACTTTTGATTACATAAATGGTTTAAACTTACAAGCATACATGTGAAGATACAATTAGGTTCTCAACTCTCGGTAAACAAATCCGGGTATTGCTCTCTCACATCCGCCTCTCATTCCCACGTAGCTTCTTCAGCCGGATGATTCTTCCATCCAACAAGCACTAAAGGAGTCACTTTCGTGCACAACACTTGCTCCTTTCGATCCAATATCTCTGCCAATTCCTCTATCATGCTCATATCTTCGTGCATTTCTAAAGGTTGACCTCTCAAGATATGGGAAGGATCATTCACATAGTTCTTGAGGATAGAAACGTGGAAAACGTTGTGCACCCGATCAAATCGTGGTGGTAATCCAACGCGATATGCAACCTCACTTACATGATCCAAAACCTCAAAGGGTCTAAGGTATCGGGGACTCAACTTGCCTCTCTTTCCAAATCTCATAATGCCTTTCATAGGCGATACTTTCACAAACACATGCTCTCCCATGGTGTAGTCCACACTCGTTCTCTTGATATCGGCGTAGCTTTTCTGTCTGCTCTGAGTCGACTTAAGTCTTTCTCTGATCATACGAACAATGATAGCACTATCTTCAAGCAACTCTGGTCCCAAAATAAACTTTTCACCGATTTCTTCCCAATTGATAGGCGCCTCCCATAAAGAGCTTCATACGGTGCCATTCCAATGCTCGCTTGGAAGTTATTGTTGTATGCAAATTCGATTAACGGTAGGTGTTGATCCCATGATCCTTGTAGTTCAAGCATACACGCTTTGAGCATGTCCTCTATCAGTTGATTCACCCGCTCTGTTTGCCTGTCGGTCTGCGGATGGAAAGCTGAACTAAAATCTAATCGCATACCTATGCCTTTCTGAAACTTCTTCCAAAACTTTGAAGTGTACAATGGGTCACGATCAGAGATAATGCTACTTGAAATCCTGTGTAAACATACGATCTCCTTCATATACAACTCCGCAAGTCTTCCTGCTATATACATCGTGTTATAAGGCAAGAAGTGTGCTGACTTGATTAATCGATCCACGACTACCCAAATGGCGTTGTATTTCTTTGTTGTACACGGTAGTCCAACAATTAAGTCCATGGAGATTGACTCCCATTTCCACTATGGTATGGGTAGAGGCTGTAACAATCCAGCAGGATGTTTATGATCTACTTGCACCTACTAACAAGTTAAACACCGTGACACGTACTTGGCCATGTTTTACTTCAAACCTCTCCACCAGTAATTTTTTCTCAAGTCTTGATACATTTTTGTGATACCGAGGTGGATAGCATATTTCGACTTGTGAGCCTCATCAAGTATAGTTTGCCGCAGATCGGCATCATCTGGAACATAAAGACGACCCTTAAACACTAAGGAACCATCTTCTTTCACTGAAAACTCTAGTTTAACGCCTTCAATCACGTCTTGGCAAATCTTTTTCAACTCTGGGTCTCTCATCTGTAGCTCGTGAATATGCTCAGAGATCATAGGTCTCACTGATATGTTAGCCAATAAAGCTCCTGTAGCTTGTACCTCAATATTTGCATCATATAATGACATATCTTCAAACAATTTCCATCTGTGCATTCCCATAATCAAATTAGCCAACTGTGCTAAACCCTTCCGACTCAAGGCATCGGCTACTACATTACCCTTGCCTGGATGATACTGTATGGAGCAATCATAGTCTTTGAGAAACTCTATCCATCTGCGCTGCCTCATATTCAACTCTTTCTGTGTAAAAAGATACCTGAGGCTCTTATGATCGGTGAAGATCTCAAAGGTCTCACCATACAAGTAGTGTCTCTAAATCTTCAATGCAAATATGACCGCTGCTAGTTCCAGGTCATGTGTCGGATAGTTCTTCTCATGATCTTTCAATTGTCTCGACCTGTAAGCTATCACCTTCTTGTGTTGGTTGAGCACGCAGCCCAAATTATTATGCGAAGCATCACTGTATACCGCGAACCCTCCACTACCTGAAGGAATTCCTAACACTGGAGTCGAAGTGAGTCTCGTCTTGAGTTCTTGAAAATTCTTTTCGCATGCTTCACTCCACTCAAATCTTACATCCTTTCATGTAAGTCTCGTAAGAGGTCCCGATATCTTAGAAAATCTCTCTACAAAACATCGATAGTAGCCAGCTAGACCAAGGAAACTACGGACATCGGATACCGTCTTTGGTTGTTCCCAATTTATCACTGCCTCAATCTTCGCCAGATCTACTGTGACACCATCCTTTGCGACTACATGTCCCAAAAAGCTAACTTCTTCCAACCAAAACTCACACTTACTAAGTTTGGCATACAGTTGGTGTTCACATAAGGTTTATAGAGCAACTCTCAAGTGTTCTTCATGCTCCTTCTTCGACTTGGAATATATCAAGATGTCGTTAACGAATACTACGATGCAATAGTGCAGGTGTGGTTTAAAAACCCAATTCATCAAATCCATAAATGACGTTGGTGCATTTGTTAAACCAAACGACATCACTAAGAACTCGTAGTGTCCGTACCGTGTCCTAAATGCTATCTTCTAGATGTCCTCTGCCTTAACTCTCAGCTAGTGGTATCTAGATTTCAGATTGATCTTGGAAAAGTACCTCGTTCCTCGTAGCTGATCGAATAAGTCATCAATTCTAGGCAATGGATATTGATTCTTGATGGTCAATTTGTTTAATTGGTGATAGTCAATGCACAGTCGCATTGACCCGTCCTTCTTCATGAACAAGACCGGTGCTCCCCATGGAAACACGCTCGGTCTCACAAACCCCTTATCCATGAGTTCTTACAATTGTGCTTTCAATTCTTTCAACTCAGCAAGAGCCATCCTATATGGTGCTTTAGAAACAGTCTCCATCCCAAGTGCCAAGTCAATAGCGAATTCCACTTCTCTATCTGGAGGCAATCCTGATAATTCCTCCAGAAATACATCTTCAAATCCTCACATAACTGCTATCTGCGAGATAATATTCTTCCCTTCCTTATCTTCTTTCAAGAATGTCAAGTAACCACTGCATCCTTTTCTAATCAAACGCTCGGCCCTAACTGCAGAGATAAGTGGCATAAACATCGATCTCTCTCCTCAAAATTGGAATGATCTCCTCGTATTAGGTAGGAAGATAACAACCTTGTTCTTACAATCTACCATCACGCAGTGCTGTGACAGCCAATCCATGCCACGGATCACGTCGAATCCTTGCATGTCTAACAAAATCAAATTAGTCGGTAGTTCAAAGTCATCTCCATCCCTGATGGTCACTATCACTGATTTACAAACCCTTTTCGTATCGACCAATTTCCCAATCAGAATCAATACTGCTAAGATGAAATCCAATGTCTCCGGGTTGACCTTCATCTTCTTTTTGAAACAGGGAGTAGTAAATGAGTGGGTAGACCCTGAGTCTACCAACACTCTAGCCTCATAAGCTACATAACTTCCCCTTCCATATAATTGTAAGGTACCTATATCATACATTTACATATATATAACACACTATATATATATATCCAAATTTATGGAAGATAATTAGTCTATTCTACTTCTTATATGAATGTACCTTCTCTATCTAGAATGCACCTTCTCTATCTAAAAATTTTAGGAAATTAAAATTCTTTATTCAAAAGAAAATCTCACCTTGAATCACGTCGGTAGTATTGGGCGCTTCCTGAGCCGTAACTGTGTAGGCTCTTCCTTGTACGACTGGCTTTCTCGCTTGTATAGGTCGTGGCATTGAAACAAAAGCCGTCTTCTCCTTAGCCATCTCAGGGCAATCTCGGATAATGCGGCCCACCTTTCCACATTTATAACAACCTCGAGTACCCCTTCTGCACTCAGCTATTTTATGAGACTTGCCACACTTGGCACAAGTCTCCACTATAGTCGACACTGCTCGTGAGAAACCCTGTGTAACTGCTGCTCCTGTGGTGGTAGCAGGGCTCTCATTTCTTATCGGCCTCCCCGACGCAAGCACTGGTAATCTCTAACAATTTGTCTGCTGCGTTGGTCTAACATACCTGTTGGTGAGCACTTTTTTTGGGTTTCTCTCAGCTCCCATTGAATCAGTGGCTCTAATTTTGTCCAGGTGGACTCTGGCGATGCGGTGTTTGGAATGACAAAAATAAATAAAAAGGGGGGGTTTTTCTAGGAAGGTTCTTAGTTTGATTGTGATCGCTAGCTACAGATATTTAACGACGCTACAGCACATCAGTGATCACGCTGTGAACTAGGTGTGGGTTACTTCTATACTGAATCGTCCGCCAGCGAATGTCAGCTGCAGTGCTTCTCTTTAGTTTAGTTAGTTTAATTATCCTCTTATTTTCCTTTGTAATTATAATTTCGATCAGTTTAGATTTCCCAATTCTATTATTATTTTGCTCTGCTTGTGTGGGCTTATTAAGGTGAGTTATTTTAGTGTTCTGATGTTGTTAAGAGTCCAGTGAGCATCAGGGTTCTGGTATTACTAAAAGTTCAATCGATTTCAATCTCCTATTGGTACTAGGAGTGCATATGTATTAGTTCCAATAATGTTCTAACTAAAATTAAGCATGCTAATTGTACTGGGATTCTAATTAAAGCAATTGTAATAATTCTACTATAATTCTAATTAAAGCACTTGTAATAATTCTACTATAATTCTAATTGAAATAAAAAGACTAATATTTCTACAGGCCTAATTGAAGCAATAAATTTAATTTTCTATTATAATATCAACAAACATAAAAGGACTGATTTTTCTACGATTCTAATTATCGACGGATTAATGATGGCAAAATATAACTAATCATGAATAAACTAAATTTCCTAAAATTCGGATTGGGAATAATCAATTAACAAAACTAATAGAAAGGAAATTTTGATTTAAACATTCTAACAATTATATCAAGGCCTAATTAATACGAATAATCAATTATGTCTAGATATAAACTAATTAAAGCAATTTATTAATTCTAAAAACTCAAAAAAAAGGTGTTTGCGCCCATTATGCTGAGGATTGGCCTCGTTCCCGACTATCCTCCGTAACCTCCCTTGGGCAAATCGGGTGGCTGAGATTAAAGAGAAAAAAATTGAATTTTAGATGGTAAAGTAATATTTTTAGGCTTTTCAGAGTTGATTTCGGAACAATAGGGGCAAATTGAATTATAAACTAGAATTATGAAAACTAAAATTAATATTTTTGGATTTTTGGAGGTATTAAACTAAGAAATTGAAATTAAAAAACTTTTAGGACTGAATTCGGGTCCGAAATCAGAAAATCAGACCGTATAATTAAGGACTGGTTCTGAACTCTGAGGGTTAGAACCAGAAAATAATGATAGGGCTGTAAATTATGATTTTAGAGTAGAATTTGATCTTAAGGGTTGGTATATCAGACCGACAAATAAAGGACTAGTTCTAAAAGCAGGGAATTAGAACCAGAAATAGAAGATTCGGTCCAAAAAGGATGCTACGGTCTAGGATTGAAAATAAAATTAAGAATTAATAAATCTAGAGATTATAAGCTACGGTCGAAAACTAAAATATTAAATCCTTACCTAAGGGGGGTCAGGACTGCGGAGAGGATCATCGGAAGTTCGGGCATTTAAATCTTGAAATCATGGTTGGGTTCTGTGGGTTCGTGCTCGGAGTTCTCTGGTTTCGAAATTTACCGTCTCCTCTCTCAAAATTTACAACCTCTTTCTTCTCTCTTCGAGAAAAAAAGCTTTTATAGGTTTTCCTTCAATTGCGTGCCTACTTACAGGTGTTTAATTGAATTGCACGCCTGGATTCTAGCGCTTAATCGCTTTGAGTCGGTCACCGATTCAGTGAGTGACCGGTTGACTTGCTCAGCGAGTCTCCTAGTCCTAACAAATTAGGGCTAATTGCGCGCATGTTATCATGCGCTCAATCTGATTAGGCGTTTAACCTGAAGCGTTTAATCAAGGAAATGTAGGGGTCAAGGGTAGTAAGACTAGGTCGGGCGTATGCCAATTGCGCACTAGTGGTGGAGCGCTCAATCCAATCACGCTCCTGGATTCAGGGGCGTAATCGAGTCTCGAATCGGTCTGAGAAAGGAAGTTTAGTCTGAAAGGTGGACTGATCACGCGCTTATGGTTTTGCGTGCGATCTAATTGCACGCAGGGTTTTACATGAGTGCTTGGGGATTGTCCGGGTATGGTCTCTAGAATGAAATGCAAGACTCTTATTTCAGTTTGCATTCTGACTATATACTATTATTTCAATATATAGTCTCCCGACGCTGGGATCTGAGCCATAGAGCTATTATTTTAGCCTCCGTTCAGCCATGTACTATTACATGGTCCCACACCAGGGGTTAAAAGGGTCAAAGGTTGATCGAATAAGTTTGTATACTCTGAGAAGGAAAAATGGGGGTGTCTACAGATGCCCCTCTTCGGCGCACTCTTGTGAAGTAAGAATGCATCGAAGAAGTAGACACCCCTCATTCGAGGTGCTTTCTCGTTTCACTTAAGAATTCACAAATGTGAATTAGGGATGCTGACATGACATGCTTGGCTTTCTTATCTATCATTGCAAACTTAAATGGAGCATTCAGGGGCCCAATGGTAGCTATCGAAAGGCACTTTTCTTATCTGTGGGTGCATGGCGGATCCCGTCACATGGCCCGAGCTAACAGAGAGATATGGAGCGATCGAGGTATCGGGGGGCGTCATACAAATGTCCATAAGGTCGAAGGACCAGTAATACAAAAAGAGAGTGTAATATAATATCGAAGGTTTTAACAAGTCATGTCAGACCAGGCACGTCATTGCACACACCAATGCGCATCAGGCGTTCCTTTTCCAATAGGCGTTTGTAAGTTCTTAGATTGAGTATATTTGTTGTTCAGTTTCCCAAGGGAAAGGGGCGGTTTAGGCTTGTAATTAAGGTGAATTTTGTGAGGTGTGATCAATTGAATTCTGTGCAGTGGCGCGTGTGCTTGATTCATCTGGGGTCACTTTTTAAGTAGGGAATTCTAGTCTTAATGTATTTGAACAAATGATTCTGCACAGTGGCATATGCGCTCGATCCAAGTTTGCGCAGTGGGATATGCACTTGATTGTGTGTTCAGGGGGTCTTTAAGTTGGGGAATTCTGGTCTTAAGGTATCTAAACAAGTGATTCTGCACAGTGGCAAATGCGCTCGATCCAATTCTGCGCAGTGGGATATGCGCTTGATTGTAAGTCTAGGCGGTCTCAGGAGTTAACGGTCAACTTTATGGTATATGGGTAATGAGGCACTTAATCAATTTTTTTATTGGTATTTAGAGAAGGGTGAATTGGGTCTATTTACTTTGTTACTTTTTTCTTTGTTTTTTTTTTTTTTTTTTTTGATAGTATTGTTTTCTTTCTGATTTTTTTTTTTTTTAGTAAAATTTTTTTTTTTTTGAAGAAAGTAAGAGGGTCTTGAGATTTTAAGATTCTAGGAATTTTAACTTAAAATCAATTCGGTGGTAAAACGGCGGAAAACGTGGCTATCGAGATGTCGCTGAGCAGATCCACCGGTACGGGATTTGTGGACCCGACTATTTATGTGGTTGTCAAGATGACACTTGGTATATCGGATACTCCATCTATCCTTCTCGGCGAATACTGATGATTGTCTCTTATGGGAGGACTATAGTAACTTGCGAGTAAAGAGAGATGGGTTTTGAAAACATTTTGACTTAATCATAAATAACTATATTTATAAGAAATATTGAGTAATTGAAAAATGAGTAATACTTACCTGGGGGTGATACTTACCTGGGTTATGCGATAGGACTTGTGATATTGTAGCGAGGTGCTATTGCGATGGGGCTTTGAAATTGTCTTTTCCTTCATTTTTTTGCTTTGTCTGCTACGACAATTGGCAATTGCCGGTGTGATGTAGCGTCTTGGGGAAGGTGATGTCGCGATGGGACAAGTGGTGTTGTGGTGATACCGTGATGGGACTTGGATAGTTTTCGCCAGTATATTTGTGTTGTAGCTTGACATTAGTGGGATGCGATGGGACATGGAAGGAGTTCCAAGTTTCTCTTTTTTTTACTTTCGTTTGTTGTGGTATCTAGTGACCATTTGTATCGAGCAATTTGGGAGGAAGGTTCTTTATTTTAGCGGCAGGACCTGATTGAGCCTTTTCCCTTTTCTTCTTTTGGTGTGGTAAGCGTGTTGTTTGAGCTTTTCGGGCAGTGGTGTCTGCAATGGGAGGTGTAGTGTAGTTAGCGGTGGGACACTGGTAGGATGTTTTCGTGCTGGGACATTGATATCTTTGTTTAGCAGATCTTGGGTCAAGTGAGTTCACATTGTGGTTGCGTTGTGTTGGCTTTTTGACGTATTTACATTTTTAGGATTTTTCGATGGGCCATGGGGGCATGGCTACAATTTTTGCTATGGGATCGGATATTGGGGTGGTGTCATGCGTGTGTGTTTTTTTTTATCATGGTGGGATGTGCTTGGGTGGCTACACGATGGGACAAAAGGGTTTTGTTGAGATAGGGCAGGGGTGACGATGTCATGCGAGGCATGTATGTCTTGTCTGTAATAGGACCAGGGGCGTGGTTGACATTTTTGGTTGGGTTACGTGATGGGGGTAGAGTGAGTGGCTATTCCTTCTTCGATGTGGATAGCTTATAAGGCTACGCAATGGGACAAAGGGAAGTTTCCTCGAAGCGAGATAAATTTTGTGAAAGATCGGAAATTGCGCGCCTGTTTCCAGTCGCGTGATCTGATTGTGTGCCTATTTTCAGGCGTACGATTCAAGGTCTAAGGGGCTGATAATGCTTGTGGATATGGGCGTGTGATTGTATTGCACGCTTAAGTATCTACGCACGGTTGAACGGTCACCAGGTCACTGCGCGGGTTACCTTTCATATTGCGCGGCACGAGGAAGTCGTTTAATTGGATTGCATGTCCGTGGATGTGCGTGGGATCAGAGCGTCACCCTATCAGTGTACCGGTGACCTTTCATATTGTGCGGTGTGAACGGGTTGTTTGTTCAGATTGCGCGGCTGTTGAAAAGTGCAGGATCGGAATGTCACACCGTCTGCACGGGCGACAGTTTCATTGCGCGCTTGAATCTTAGAGCATGTTTTAGATTAAGCGTGATATGTGCGGCACGTGATTGGATTAAGCGTGCTTAGTTAAGCGCGCGATTGAGGCCGTACTCTATATAAGCATGGGAGGCTTTATTTATTTCTTATTCTCTGATTCAATCTCGAGTATTGACTTTTTTTGAGTGTTTTGGTGTTTTAAGATTCGTATTTTAGCGATATTAGGCGATCTAACCGTCAGATTGGGATGGGGTTTCTTCCTATATTCTATATTTCGCGTGATCATCACCCTGAGGTGATGCTCAGGGACAATATTATCTTGAGAATGGGCGGTATTGGGAATGAGGGTGCTAGTCATCACACTATTCCTTTTTAGGGAGCAGTGAAGGCAGTGTTGTAGAGCGACGACGGAGGAGGTGAAGATGATGGGGAGAGGAGGTGCTGTAAATGGAGGGATGTATCCCTAACCCATTTTATGTTTCTTCTGCCGGTGGCTCGTTTGAGTTCTCCAAGTCTGGTGGCAACATATCTGAAGCCTCTGATTGGACGTTCTGCTCCTCGCTTTGGCTCATTGTGGTTTTGGTTTTCGTATTGGGTTGTATGTTAGGTTCTAGGTTTTCGTTTTGGGTTGTAATTCAGGAGGTATGCCTCCGGCGATATTGTAAAATTTTGAATTATGAATAAAGGGGCATTTTTTATTATTTTATTTTTTTATTGTCTATTGTCTATTGTGCTCAGCTAGTTGGGTTAAATTTCCTTAATTAATTGGACTTATCTGATTTGTTTTGACGTAGTTTTAGGATTTTATTTAGCTTAGTTTTATATTTTTGGATTTATCCAGTGTTTATTTTTGAGATCAGCTCACCTTGTTTAGAGGGTTTGCTTGATTCTATTGGTTTGTTGGGGCATTTTTGGGTGCTCTTAAACAAGTTAAATTTTGTTTTGTTTTATTTAAGGTTTTTTTCTTGTTTCATTTAAGGTGTTTTGTTTGAGGGGTTTTTCTTTTCTTTTCTTTGGAATGATACTTGTTAAAACGGTGTGAGTTTTTATGGGTTCTAAATGGTAGTTCAGAGGGGCATGTGTTTGGTTTTAGATTTAATTAGATTGGAATGGTTTCAACTATGTGACATTTGTCAATTCAAGGGGTATGGTTTATAAATGCATGAGTCTAAGGTTTTTGGCTTGTTGTTTTCTTAATTCAAGTCTAGAGATTGAAAGTTGGGGGGCATATCTTGTGTTTGTAACTTTGGGCATTTTTTATTCATTAATGTCTTTTATTCCTTTCTATTTTATTTCCCGAGCATGAACCCGAGGAATTGTATTTATTAAGTGGATCATGAGAATGGACGGGATTGGGAATTCAGGGTGATACTAGGGTTGGTGCTATTAATCCAACTCGAAGTGTCACCCCATCGGGAGAAGAAGTGGAGGAGAAAAAGGTGGTAGAGAGGAAACCCAAGGATAAGGCAGGGTCAGAGTTCTTGTGACTGATGCCTATTTTTCCTCCGTAGGCTCTATGGATTAAGTGTTAGTTGCTCCTCATTTTTAATGTGTCCAAGGGGAGCTTCTAACAGTGGGTCTCGCAAGTCTTGGGTGGCTTTCTATAAGCCACTCTTCCTTTTCTGCTGGCTCGGGGTGAGAGGAAGAGGTCATCACGGTTAGAATTCTTTCAGGGTGTGTTCCTCCTCTGGGCTTCTCCAAGATCTCTAGTCTCTCAAATAAGTTCGGATTTGGGCATTGCCCGAACGTACTGATTTTAGCGTTCTTATTTTTAAGTTGTATATTCAAAGGGTATGCCCTCAGTGTGTGTTGTAATGATTTTTATTAATCTATGGAGTGATTATGTTTTTTTATTTCATTTGTGGTTATTCAATAATCTTTTTTTTTTGTTTGATTTAATTTATATTTCATTCGTCTCGTTGTGGGTGTGATGCTTTTGGTTTTAATTTGGTTGTTTATTTTAGATCTGGGGGTGTGTTAAGGATAATTTTTTTCGTTTAGTTTTGAGTATTATAGAGGCAATGTGAGTATTTAATCTTATTGGGGACAACTGAAGGTGTTGGGGGCATTTTTTTTTATTGAGGAAAGTGAAGGAGAGGGCATTTTTTTTATTGAGGAAAGTGAAGGAGAGGGCATTTTCTTAGGTTTTCGGGGCGTAAGTTTTCTTAAATTAGGAGTGTTTTGGGTTGGTCTTATCAAGGGCGTAATTTAGGTTAATAGTGAGTGTCAGAATGTCTTTATTTCAGGTTTGAGTTGACTATTCTGGGCATGTGAAAATTTTCATTTTCTGAGAAGTTACGTGCTTCAGTCCGGGCGCTTGAATGAATTGTGTGCTCGGGCGTGAACGCACATTCAATGGTGCAGGAGGTTATTAAGCGTCAATTCAGTAGCGTTTAATGTGATTAAGCGCCTGGTTTGATGTGCAGGATCAGCTGACCCTTGGCATTTGCACGCTACTTTTTGGGCGCTTAATGTGATTGCGCGCCTAATGGGAAATGCACAACCAAGTGGTCGGGTTATAGTGAGCGGGCAACGATTAGATTGCGAGCTCCGGATAGGGCGTTTGATCTGAATTAAATGCATAGCGTACTGCGCGTGATTAGATTGAGCGTTGAGATTTAGGTGCACGATTCGGGCTAGTTCTATAAATAGTTGAAACCTTTCATTTTTCGTCATGTTATCCATTTTAGTCTTCGATTCTCTAGTTTCCTAGTTTTCTTGTGCTCGGGTTTTTGTGTTTTCGCGATATCTCGTGATCTGGTTGTTCATTTGAGGCATCGTTTCTTCCATTTACTTTAGTTTTTCGAGTTCTTTATTTTGATATGGAGGGTGAGGGTAGTGTTAGGCATGAGGTCACTATTTCTGAGTTTGAGAGGATGTTGATGACGGATGTGGGCGAGATTTATGAGGCTCAGACTTGCACTATCGCCATGGAGGATATTGGGGAGATGATAGTAGAGGAGGTCCCTGAGGGTGACCAGATGGTGGTCAGGGAGGAGGTACCCGAGGTTGAGTCGAGGGTAGCCGAGGAGGAGGGAGAGAGAGCTGAGGGTGAGGGAGCTAAGGGTGAGCAGGGTGAGGAGCAGCCAAGCGCGGAGCCTCGGGCTCGCAAGCACTATCCGCTAGAGGATTTCTTTGCCAGAGGTTGGGTAGGTCCTTGTAAGTAAGAGTTCCTCCATTTTCCTAGGCATTCGGGTTATGACATAGGCTTATTAGGATCTGTAAACCCTTCTAATTTACGTCGAACCTGCATTGATTATTTATTGTGTGCTCACTCATGCATCATGCTCGCATCTAGAGATAGGTCATGTTTATGCTCAATATTCTCATCACGTTTTGTGTGCCTATTGTAAGTTGTCATAGTGTTTAAGACATGTTTTATTCATTTTCAACTCCTCAATTTATTTATCTTTCGTCATAAGTACGTGTTAGTCTTATTGTTATTGTCATTCTTTTTGGTCGTTGTGGTCGATAGGAGCCTTCGCAGCTGGCTATCAGCTCGGCATGGGGTGAGTCTCATGCTTGGTATCGTGCCTTGCCGAGGTTTCAGTAGGAACGGTTGGTGTCTTTTAATTTTGAGACGATTCTAGGGCTAGAGACCTTTCAGGTCGATCGAGGCCTGATCGCGGTGAACATAGAGAGGTGGAGTGAGGGGCATCAGGCACTTCTCTTCCCAGTTGGTATGTTGCTGCCAACTCCAAAGGACTGGGTCCGCATCACCGATCTTCATTTTGAGGGGGAGCCAATCACATGGCAGATGGAGGGCAGTATTTGGAGGTGTGTGAGGAGATTTTGGACGTCCCTTATAAGTCGAGTGGATTGAGGTCAGGTGTGGTTCGGGTCACTTGGTTCTTCAATGCATTTGGGAGTGGCTTCGTCCCTCCGAGGCGTCATTCAGAGGTGCGGGCGCCTTATGAGGTGCGGTGTGCGATAGTGGCGGGTCGGGAGCCTGTGACCAAGCCAGGTTTGGCTGCAGCTAGGGTGCTCTGAGCATTTCTGATGCACTTCTTGGGTGCAATACTCTTTTCATCTTCGACTCAAGAATGCATCATCGGATTGTTTTATATGGTTCTCAGGGATCTGTATCAGGTTCATACCTATGCGTGGGGTGTGACAGCGTTAGTGCATCTCTATGAGCAATTCTATCGTCGGGGACAGGGCATCGCGTTGATCGGAGGTCCATTCCTCTAGGTGAGTTTTAGTTTAATTGGTATCATGGTGGTCCTTTAGTTTTGCTAATTTTTGGTCTTAGTGATTTTTAATGGTCCTTTTGTGTGTCATTGCTGCTTTTCTTCAGTTTTAGGCATAAGATCATTTTGCTTTTCATCGTTCGAGGGTTCTGGTGGGGGTTGAGTTCACGTTTCCATGGATGCACATGTGGAGAGAGGCGTTGAAGGGTTGTCGGTGGTCTACTGATCTTCAGACCACGCGAAGCCTCTTTGAGGATATGCATGCGAGGCAGGTATATATCGTCATGTTTTCGTTTGGATTTGTTTTATTTTGAGATTCTTAGGCTTTGTTAATGGGTCGATTTGTTCATTTGGATAGGTGATCAGGAGGAACTACGATGATGAGGAGGATGCGGGTGAGGCGGTGATTGAGTCTGGCCGGCCCTTCTTCGATGTGGACATATGGGTTCATTATTTTGAGAGGGTGGAGAGGATCCACACCTCTTGAGCGGCACGACAGTTGGGGCTCGCTCAGGGATTCCCTCTAAAGGTTAGCCACAGAGTGGCAAAGAGGATGACCGACCCTCCAAGCTAGAATTTTGCAGAGCAGATGGCGCTCCAAATAGCCAATTTTAGAGTTGGGGGGACCAGGTCATGGGGGTGAGTGGCGAGGCGGATGTACGAGAGTATAGGAGGTGGTTCAGCGTGTTGGGTAGTGGGTGCCTATTCACGCGTCCTTTTCATGGCAGCCACTCTTTTGCGATCGGTGGGCCGAAGTCAGCGTCGACATTGAGGGAGAGGTTGGTCGCCTTGGAGGAGGGCCATCTCATGGTGAGTGTGCGAGGGGCATTGGATGCTCTCCATAGGGCGATGGAGCAGATTGGGCATGCTCCTCATCCTGATGAGGAGATGTTGCACTCTTTGACCAACTCGGTCGCTAGGGCCAGGGCGGCGGAGGATGAGTTGGGGGCTCAATTAGTAGAGACCCAAGAGCTCCTGGTGAGTTAGTTTATTGGTTTCATTTATTTGTGTATTATATTGACTTATTCTGGTGATGTTTTTTTTTTATATGGTTGATTTATTTTATTGTGGACAGTCTGTGAAAGAGTCTGAGGTCAATCGCCAGGCGGCTCTGTTGGCGGTCTATCGTAGTCAGCAGCAGGCCGATCGCTCGGTGGTGGCTAGCCTGTGCTTTGAGATTGAGCGATTGGTGAGTATTTTGGATCAGATTGATTAATTTGTTGATGGTTCGAGGCTCTTTGTTAATGTTGGGAGCTTGCCGCGCTTGGGGCTTCGCTCGCATTTGATCCTTCTTGATGGCCTCCTTGATCGGGAGGATCGTGATGGCTCGTCTTGATGCGATGGAGCATTGGGTAAGTTCCCTCACTCTTTCAGTTTACTTGTATCATTATGGCAGTTTGTTAAGTGGTATTGTTGTGTTTTCTTAATAGTTTACTAACATAGTGTTGGTGTCTCAGCGTAAGGTTGCTGAGGACCTCCAGACGAGGGAGGTGACTGTTGCCTCTTTATGCCTAGAGAGTCAGGTATAATTTCTGATTTTTGATGTGATTCTATTTAGGTTATTTCATCTTGTTTGTTTCTGACATATTTTGCGTTGGTTTGCTTGGTTTTTTGTGCAGGCTGTTTCGGATTTGGCTCTCGAGGCTCCCCCTCAGGGGTCCGTTCCTATTCCTAGTCGGGTATATTTTAGTTGATGTATTTATAGTTTATTAGTCATCGAAGAGTTATCTGATGTATTTATTTGTCTTGTTGTAGCCGCCTAGATTCGCCATTCCTTCTGTGTCGCCTACCGATCCCATGACCGCTGAGACGGTCGAGCACCTTTTGAGGGAGAGGGCGGATCTGGTATGGTCTTTTCTTATTCAAAGTTCTTTTTCATTCATATGTATATGTTGTCTCTCTTTGACATGGTATGGTTATGTAGGTTCGTCTGCTTGAGGAGGTGCAGCTAGAGGTGGCGCGAGCGCGCTCTACTCCGGAGGAGAGACGAGTCCTCGGGGAAGTGGAGAGTCGTGAGGATCTGGTGATCGAGATGATGGTCACATAAAAGACTCATGCCGAGGCATTGGAGGTGGCACATCAGTTGGCGCAGGCAGAGATGCAGGTGGCCCTGAATCACATGCAGTATCATTTGGCGAGGGAGCAAGGGGGGCGTAGATCAGCTAGTGGGCTTGAGGGATTAGAGTCGAGGGCTACAGGGTGTTCGTCTGGGCAGTCTCGTCACGCGTCGCGTGATCGTGTTAGGAGTGATACTCGTGAGGATTCTATCACTCGTGGGTATCCAGATTGGTATCCTCCTCATTCTCGGTCGAGGTGGACTGTCAGTCAGGCGAGTGAGGGGGCTCTGTAGTGGGATCGCACCGTCTAGAGGTTCCAGCGACTCCAGGTGCCAGGATCATATTTTTAGAGGACCAGTCTATGGACCTTCGATCTGATGATACTGGGGACAGTGGTGCTCGACCGTCCCAATGATAGCATAAGGAGTAGGTGTGTGCATGTGTATGTTTTGTCCTTTAGATGTACCTGATCGGCTCCTTTTACTTTTGTTACCCCTTGTGTCTACATTTGCTTTTGTTCTTGATGCCGTCAACCATCATCGGGATTTCGATGCTTCCTGAGCTGACCCGGCGGTAGTTGAAGGTCACTTCGTATCTGCACATGTAAAGGTAACGCCATTAGTAATTTTTGTTCTCCCCCTTACTACTTGTCAAGGGGGTAAGTATCTCAAACCAGAGCCTAGTAACAAAGGTAGATATATGCTCTTTTTTCTTCTTTTTTCTTTTTTTTTTTACTTCTTTTTCTTCTTTTTTTCTTTTTTTTTTGAAAGTAATGCAACAGGGAAAGTAAATAACTATCATAGCAACAAGAACTAAAAATAAAAAATAAAACTAAAATGCCCCAATGTAGGGGCGTGATTGTATCGATAGCACAGTGTCTTCGGTAGCTTTCTTTGCACAGTAACTTTGACGTTCTTCATCTTTTGATGGATGAATCGACAATTTTGATATGATTCTCTTTTTGATCCAAAAAAAATGCCCCAGCGTGTAGATGCAATGGAGCTTTTTTGGGCCTTAGATGAGCACTGTGGGTCTATGTGAAGTCGTACGTATTAGGTGAGTTAGTCTTGAAGAGATCATTCATCAATATTGTCATCAAACTGGGGGGAGGTCTCTTTGATCAGGTCAATTGGATAAGGGGTCTATCTTAGGGTAGTGGTCATCCTATTCCGTGGTTATTAGGGAAAAGTATGGTAAGTATAGAAGGTGACTACATCAGTCATCATTCATGAGTTTTCGATTTCATTCCTTGGAATATCCTGCGAGGCTTCCAACTTATCGTCCAAAATATATAAAAAAGTAGAAAAGGGATAAGCCTCAATGATGTGGGGAATAGTTTGTACCTAACGCTTCGCAAAAGAAATGAGTAATAGTCTTCTTCTCGAGGGAATGCGGGGTGCCATGATTGAGCTCTCCGTCATATTTCGGGACCGTCAAAATCTCACATTCTATGGTTAGCAGGAGTTTGTCCTCCTCCCGCCACCTTACGACGACATATAGTAGTATAGGGATATTAGGGGTGCCCTCGTAGTTTGCTTATACACTTCTGGTGAAATTACCAGAGATGTCCTCATGGCCTGCTTATGCTTCCCTGAGCTCGTTGACTTATTCATTCGTCGTAATGCTCTCGCTCAACTTTGATATGTAGATATATTTTGAAGCATCCTACTAGCGCAAGAATAATGAGTTTTGATTGAACCTAGCATCTTCATTTTTTTTGCTCTAGCGTCTTCTCTAATGGTGGGGGAAGGGAAATGAGGATTAGGTCTTACTTATACTTTTGAAAGAGATTAGGTAGGTCACTAGTCCTTTGGTCAAATTGCCTGACTAAGAAGGTGGGCGATGAATGGGAGGTCTCAAGAATATTTTGGGGATTGAAGGCGTACAACCAATGAATGGGTCGTGAAGACTACGGGGGTGATAACTATAAGTATTTAACCACGGGATGTGATGATCACAGGGCTAAGGGTAGTATTTTGTAAGGTACATGGCGTTCCAAGGGCTAGGGAGTTCTTCCCCATCTTGGTTCATCAGTTTGTAGGCATTTTCGGGGTATGCGACTGTTATGACGTAAGGACCTTCCCAGTTTGGTTTTAGTTTTCCTTTCGGATGGGCATGCTTAGAAGGCATGACTTTTTTCAAGACTAATTCTCCAATATTGAAGGTTCGTTCAAGGACTTTCTTGTAGTAAGCCCTGGCCACTCTCCTCTGATATACCTAAGTGTGATTGGCTGCCCTTAGATGTATTTCATCGAGCTGCTCTAGCTACGTGAGTAGGACAATCCTCCTCTCGTTTAAGGATATCCTATCATCGAGTTAGATTCGTAAGGATGGTACTTGTATCTTATATGGTAGGACGGCCTTCATCCCGTACGTAAGGAGGTAGGGAGTTTGGTCAACGGCCGTACGAATAGAAGTCCGATAGGCCCAGAGTGCTTCTGGTAGTCGTTCAGGCCAGTTGGCTCCATTGCTTGTTTCTATTGTACGTTTCAGAATTCGAATCAACATTTTGTTGGTGGCTTCTGCTTGTCCATTTCCTTGAGGGTAGAACGGTGAGGAGTGGCATAGATTGATGCCAAATTTCTTACATAACTTTTTTGTCTTCTCTGCAATGAACTGCGGTCCATTGTCTGTGACAGACATCCTGGGTACTCTAAGCCTAATGATGATATTCTGAATGATAAACCTTATGAGCATGGAAGCAGTGATTCTGACGTATGATTCGGCTTCTACCCATTTAGTATAGTATTCGATTGCTGTAAGTATAAATGCGTGCTTGTGAGTGTTCCCAACTGTGTCTATGAAAGGTCCGATGACGTCAAAGGCCCACATCGAGAACGGCCATAGCGAAGTCATAGTATTCAATGCAACTGATGGAGCTTTGATGAGTGCAGCGTGTTCTTGGCACTACTTGCAAAATTGGATGTAGAAGTGGCAGTCTCTTATCATTGTCGACCAGAAGTAGCCCTGTCGTGTAATTTGATCGGTAAGTCTCTGTCTACCGACGTGTGCATTGAAGGCGTTGGTTGGTGTGTGCTTCTCGGATGATGTATTATCCTTCGATAGTTGCAACACATCGTAGCAGTTCTCCTTTAGTGAAGGCTTCTTTGTATAGTGTTTCGCCAAGTATGCAGAATCTGGCGCATCGGTTCCTTATAGTCTTCCGTTCGATCTTTGTAGCGTAGGGAGGAATGTGTTGATGTTTGAGAAAGTTCCAAACATCAAAATACCATGGCTGCCCGTCGTTGATTGGTGATCTTTTAAATCTGAACATAGCGACCTTGTGGGCTGGTACTGTTAAGTTTTCTATGACGGTCCATGCCACCTCGTGAGCGGGTACTATTAATTTTTCTATGACTAAGGTTTTGGTACTTTGTCCAAGGGGTATCTGAATGACCGAAGCTAGTGTAGCTAGGGAATCTGCAAGCTCATTTTCTAATCTAGGGATGTGCGTAAAAGAGACTCTTTCAAATTTATTTACTAGATATTGAGCGGTTTCTAAATATACCATTAGTCTCCTTTCCTTAGTTTTCCATTCTCCTATGACTTGTGAGATTACTAGTTTGGAATCACTGATGGTTTTCAACTGTCTAACGCCTAATTGTAATGCGGCTTGTAGTCCAGCTATGAAGGCTTTGTATTTTGCGACGTTATTAGTGATAGGGAAGTCTAATTGAAAAGCTTTATGTATGACAACTCCTTTCGGACTCAGGAGGACTATCCTGATGCCTTTTCCTTTATGATTTAAAGCGCCGTCAAAATAAAGGGTCCATGAAGTCTTATCGGGCTCTTCGTTGTGGATTGTAAGTAGGTCTTCATCAGGGAAGTCTGTGTGTATAGGTTCATGATTCGAGAGTGGGAGATCTACAAGGTAATTGGCGAATGCCTGCCCTTTGATCACCTTCTGCATGACGTAGGTGATATCAAACTCTTGTAATAGCATATGCCAGCGAGCGATCTTTCCAGATGTTGCAGGCTTTTCGAATACGTACTTCAGAGGGTCCATTCGGGCTAGTACTAATATCTTATGTGCTTCGAAGTAGTGTCGCAACTTAGTCAAAGCCCATACTAGTGTGAGGCAGGTCTTTTCTATAGGAGTGTATTTTCATTTGTATTCAGCCATCGTCCTGCTGAGGTAGTCGATAGCCTTCTCTTTCTTGCCGTCTTCTTCATATTATCCCAAAATTACTCCCATTGCTTTGTCATTTGCTGAGAGATAAAGGTCTTCAAGGAACTGGGGGCAATAGTATTGGCAGGTCAAGGAGGTACCTTTTAATGTTATCGAAGGCTTGCTGACACTGGTCATTCCACTTGTAATCGATTCCTCCTTTAAGTAGTCTGTAGAAAGGATCACATTTGTCTGAATGCTGGGAGATAATCTCTCGATGAATTGAAATCTTCCTATCAGGCCTCGTAATTCTTTGATATCATGGGGAGGTGGCATCTTAAGGATGGCTCTAACTTTAGTAGGGTCGACTTCAATCCCTCGCTTGCTAACTATAAAACCGAGTAACTTTCCGGAAGTGACTCTGAAGACACATTTCTTTGGGTTCATTTTCAATTGATATTTCTTAGCTCTTTGTAACACCAGTCGGAGTGCTTCAACATGTCTTGCCCGCATTTGGGACTTCACTAATATGTCATCGACATAGACTTCTACGTATTTATGCATCAAGTCATGAAAAATGGCCATCATGGAGCTTTAATACATAACTCCTGCGTTCTTGAGCCCCAAAGGCATGACGACGTAACAGTAAGTTCCCTAGGGTGTGGTGAAAGAAGTCTTCTCTTGGTCGAAATCAGCTAATTTGATTTGATTATATCCTGAGAAACCGTCCATAAAGGATAACATCTCATGCCCAGCAGTGTTGTCAACGAGAGTGTCAATGTGTGGAAGTGGGAAGTCGTCTTTTGGGCATAACTGGTTGAGGTTTCAAAAGTCAATACAAACCCGTACTCTGCCATCCTTCTTAGCGGTAGGTACTATATTGGTGACCCATTAAGGGTAGAGGACGACACGGATGAATTTAGCTTTGTGTAACTTGTCAACTTCCTCTTTAACTTGAAGGGCTGTTTGTGGGTGCATCCTACGGAGCACTTGCTTTACGGGTTTTGCGTCGGGTTCCAAGATGAGCCGATGTTCTACCAAGCTGGGGTCTAACCTAGGCATATCTTCATAGGACCATGCGAAAGAGTCAAGGTGTTCTTGCAGGACTTACACAATATGTTGCGTTCTTTAGAGTTAAGCGTTGCGCTAACTAGCAATTTCTTAGGTTTCTGTTCGGTGCCAAAGTTAATTTCTTCTGTCGATTCCACGGCAGCTTGAGTTTGCTCGTCGAAATGCTTGATAACCCGTTGGAAGTCCTCCGCCCCGTTGGCAACCGGTGTTCCTTCCTCCTCATTGGTAAGCTCATATATTGCGAAATTATTACACTGGGGATTCGATTTTGTGAGAAGTAAGCCTTCATCGATGCAATTTATGACCGAGAGATCTTTGGTAAGATTAAGGTCAAGGCTATTGATTCTTCTCTCAAAGTTATGAAGTATCTTGTCAGGTATGCTCACCGACTTGTTGTTTAGTCGGGATGCTTTATGTCCTAGTGTAGAAGATAGGATAGTAGTCTCAGGAGAAAAGTTTCCTTGTTGATCGGACGATGAATTCGAGACGAAGGGTTCCCGTTCTTTTTTGAGGTTTTCTGATTTTTTTGGATTTTGTATTTTCAAATTTGTAGGATTTTCTATTTTTCTATTTTTTTTATTTTTGATAATAAATATGGTACAGAGTCGGTTGCCTCAAGAGGCATTGGGAGAGTTGCTTCCTCTAATTGAGGGAGTGAGACAGCCGCTAGAGCCGTTCAAGAGATTTTTCGAGAGATGTGGACTTGTTCTGAATTTGGTATTTTTTTTTGGAGTCCTCATCTAATGAGATCTTTTGAATAAATGATGTGGGTGACAGGGATATCGTAGTTTGGATTCCCTCTATCACATTAATTGCTTCTTCCTCAAAGAATCTCTGGAGATCGTAATTGATTGAACTATCATCCTCGAAGATATGATATGGTTACTCTTCCCGTGAAGGGGAGTCTCCTAAAGGATCCCCAGGGGGAGGGAGCTCTTTCTCTTGATCTTCATAATATGTCGGGACGAGTACGCATGCTCGGCAATGAGGCTGATAATGGTGAAGAACACAGGGAGATTCTCAAGGGCATTCCCATCCTTCAGAATCAATGATAATATCAAGTTCACTTCTTTGATTTGATAAGGCTTGAAGTCCTAGGTTGGCTTGTTCTGCTAATTTGAATGCGGGGAGGTCTATCCAGTAGTACTCGTCATCACTTGGTGGAGGTCGCCACTCTTCCTCGAGCGATTTTTAAAATATTTGGAGTTGCGGTGCATCTGGGGATGAAGGAGAGTCTAATTCAAACTCCTCTTCAAACCCCAATAGTGTGACATGGGTATTTCCTCATGCGTTAGTCAACTGGTTGTCAGAATTCTCTTCTTCTTACGTCGATAGCGGAGCCAGTGAGTTGTTGCTTGTTTCCATCATTACAGGGTCGGAGACATTCACTTCTGGTCATCACAGAATATCGGATCCCACTAGCGAATTGCTCTAATATGTGAGTGATGCCTCACAATGGGGTTGATATGGGTGAGAGATACAAGGTGAGTCCCACAGGCATTCCCATCCTTTAAGGCCAAGGTAGAGGTTGATGCTATACGAGTTAAACTCCACTTGTGAGGCATCATCTTCTTCCCACATTTAGTATAAATGTTCTTTATCTCCTTACAAGGTAGCTATGTGGAAGTCCTCATCATCAGTGGATTCCCAATCTTTTACTTGTGGGTCGAGCTCGAGAGGTTCTTCCTTCCTCTCCTTTATGGGCTCTTTGAGATCAAACAAGGGTTTGACCAATTCAAGGGGTTTATCAATGTCGTCTTTTAGGTTCATTAAATCGCCGAACGCTTTAGCCATTTGTTCAATTTCTACTTCTTGGAATTTAGTGAAGGATACCTCTTTCTGCTTAGGTACATTGGCTTTCTCAGTGGTTCCGTAGATAAAGTGATCATATAGAGACCATTTTGGTGAGATAGGAAACAAGTCG
This sequence comes from Chloranthus sessilifolius, assembly GCA_021018995.1. Taxonomy (NCBI): domain Eukaryota; kingdom Viridiplantae; phylum Streptophyta; class Magnoliopsida; order Chloranthales; family Chloranthaceae; genus Chloranthus; species Chloranthus sessilifolius. The sequence goes on from CM037585.1 coordinate 85,534,561, forward strand.
GCTTGTGAGGCATCTAATTGATAATCTAGCCCTATGTGTTTGCCTATTTTCGTTGGGACAACGGGTCCTACATGACCTTGCTTATTCTTTCCGAGTCCGGTGTGAGGAATGCATCCAAGTTGGTACATAAGATCCCACCCCTTTGTTGTGGTGGGGTTGATGTCATAAAGCTTGGTGAGGTCTAGACCGACCTCTCTCCTCATCAACTCTTGTCGACACGTCAGGGGAGAACTAGGATGGGTAGAGGGGCGGACTTCCACTATGGTTGTCTCATCTGGGATTCGAGTGTTTTGAATATGTCCCGTATTTAATATAGAATCATGGGTCGTAGGAATGCTTGCCGCATAATCAGTATCCATTTCCTGGAGAGGTACATCGGCGTATATACGGATGATGGAGTCCTTGTATGGGAACTTGGCGCATTGATGATACATAGACGTGACAGCCTTCATTGATTCCAACTACTTTCTTCCTAAGATGAGATTATATGTGCTAGCAAAATCAGAAACATTGAAGGTGATGTCTTTTGTCACAGGTCCGAGGCAAACTTGTAGTTTAATAGTCCCTTTAACAAAACGACATGAGCCGTCATAAGCTATGAGTGATAAGGCCGAGGGCCTGACATCTTGTTTCATGTATTCGAGCATCTTTAACGTCGTGATCAGGCAAATATTGAGTTCGGCTCCTGTATTAACCAACGCATGAGGTACAGAGAATCCTCTAATGATGACTGTGAGATATATAGGAGCGGCACTCCCACGGAGTGACTCCTTAGGCATGTCCGCATCAGTGAACGAGAGTGCTAGAGGTTGTGCCATAACCGAGGCGATTTGATGAAGCTCATCTAGGGCCGTGTCCTCGTCTACCTTTGTGTCCTCAAGTGTCCTTACCAATAATCGGTGATGATCAGGGGATTTCTTGATGAGCTCTAATATAGAAATCTGAGCTGGGATCTTTTGAAGGTGCCGTAGTAGGTTGTATTCTTGTCCCGACTAGAGTGCAATCTCTTTGCCTGGCCGATGCGCTTTAGGTGTAGGTGGTTGAAGTGGTTGAGGTGCAGGAATTAGTGGAGGAATGATGTGAGGTGGGGGTGGCAAGTGAACCTCTCTTTCTCTTACATTCCCGTCTAGTTGTGGTGTATTCGTGAAATCCTTGTTTCGAGGGAAAGGAGGAGGTGCGTAATTGGTTTCGGATTTGAGAATTGGGTAAGTCGGCTGTTGACTGAACCTAGCGTGGCTTGACATCGATGTATTTGCAAAGCGAGTAAAATTAGCGGTCGGAGTGTGGGCTTGAACGGCGCTATTCCAAGGTGAGAGTTACTGCGTGTAATCCTCTTCTTCTAAGAAAGCTAAGACTAGGGTCTCATGTGGGTTAGAAAGTTTTTCTCTCTCGCCTTCCTTTATGTTTAGTGAGCACTCAATATTCATTTCATTTTCTAGGTTTAGAGTCTTCCGAGTGACACTTTCTACCCACGTGGCAACTTGGGCTGCAGTTTGAAGAACGTGATCTCCAAACTCGGGTTCAGAATCAGATGAGGGAGGTGGTGAGGGTGCCAGTTCAGTATTTGTAGGGGTCAAAGGTTCTGGTGGGGGACGATGGAGGAATGGTCTCCTGGCCTTAAAGGAGTGGACTCATATCTAGGTGAATTTTGGATAAGGTGGTGGGTTTGGCGAAGTGATGCGAGTGATCATGGTCGAGGGATGTGGGGGTGAAAAGACTCTCATAGGGATAGTAGGAGAGTTGGAGGGTTGGATGCGAGTGATTAAAGTGGAGGGTTTGAAAGAGGGTTGACTGGGGAGATCTACGGTAGTGACCTGGGCCAGTGCCCTTTGGTTGTGGTTAGGCATGGGGTTGTTTATGATCCCTAAATTTTATTAGGGTTCATTGTCGCTAGGGTTAGGGTTCTTCAATGCTTCCCAGTCGATTTGATTCCGATGTTGTGTCCAGCATATCGATGGAATGCATAGTATTTGCTATAGTCTAGATTTGCAGGCCATGGGCGAGGTTTTTCTGGTGGGAATCGGAGGAGGTTTTGAGTATTAAGAAATTGAAAGATATTAGGGATTGTATCAGGTAGAGGGGGATAATGTTCCCACCTTGGTTGGTAGGGGCCTCTAGCCGGATTAAAGTTTTACGATAGGGGGACGTTATTAAAATTCGACACGTGGGCCGATCAATTCTGTGTTGCATTTTAGTTCTGATAGGTATTGGGGTATTGATTTCTATTTTGGTATTGGCCTAGTTTTGGCCTTGGTTCTAGTTTGTGTATCTTGATTGATTAGCGCCTTGATTCTAGTTGGTATACTGTTGTTGGTTTTGGTTTTGCCCGAAGTTTTGCGGTTGGAAGCTACCGTTATTAAAATTTGGTCCTTGGTTGACAACGGTGTTGACCTGTTCAGTTCCTAAGGGTTTCTTATTATTTTTTGACCTTGACTCGCTAGAGGAGCCTATTTGGGACGTAACGATACATAGGGCAAGGTCTCCGCCTTTAATATGTTGTGCTAGTCGGGATGCCCAGGAATGAATTGCAGTGAAGTCGGGGCAATCGCTGATGAAAAGTGCACTCTTTAACGATTCCCTAGTATTGTCGATGATAATATCGACCGAGTCCTTCTCCTTTATTGAAGTACCAGTCCTCGCAGCAAGTTTTCTCCATCGGACGACGAAGTTAACAAACTCTTCATCAGGCCCTTGCTTGGAGGTCATCAGATCGCTGAGGCTGACTGTCTCTTAGATCAAGTGTTTATATTAGTCTAAGAACTGGCCGACTAAGTCATCAAAGGTTTCGATCTTATAGAGTGGGAGTCGCGCGAACTAGTCTAGAGCTTCCCTTTCTAATAAACGTTGGAAGTAGTGGATGAGAAGTCCTTGGTTGTCGCATATGGGTCGACAATCATTGCAAGAGAGTACCAAGTGATGGTTTAGATTTCCCGTGCCATTATATTTGGTAAATTTTGGCGATTTGAATCCTATAGGCAGGTTAAATTCGGCATCCATGCAAAATTTATCAAACTCGAATGAATGACCAGGGTGCTCCCTCTTGGCCATGTACTCGTCAAGCATTTTAGGGAGATCTTTGATCTTAATGGTATTATCCTTTGGTGCGAGCTAACCCTATCTAGTGCGTTGTCGTTAAAGAATGTGTGAGCATGCTGCGTCAATGACGCGGTGCGAGCTGACACCGTACTCAACGTAGGCGGTGGTCTTTCTTATCGCTCTTGCTCTTTCAAATTTTGTTGTCCCCTAATGGTTTCATATGCAGTGACCAATCCTCGAAGCAACTCTTCGGAGTTATCGCCTCCTCCTTTTATTCTTTGGATGCTAAGTTCTACGATTTGTTGAGTGGTGAGGTTTTGTTCAGAGCTATTATTTCTATCATTATGGCTATTACCGACGTGCGGTATAGAGAAGGGGTTCTCTTGTTCACCAATCATGTTAACTTCAGGTTGCCGTGGGCTAAAAGTATAAGGCGGTTCTTCCTCGTATGCGGGGTTGTCATGAAGTCCCCACAATGGAGGGTCTACTAAACTTACTCTATGTATGCCAGACATCTCAAGTCTTTGATGAAGACTCATATATCTAAAAAAGAATCTAAATGACATAACGGGAAAGGAAATAAGGACATAAAATAAAACTAACTATCTAAGAAAAGTTTGCAAAAGGGTCCCATCGTGATCGCCAGTCTGTTGGTGCGCACTTTTTCTGGGTTCCTCTCGGCTCCTATTGAATCAGTGGCTCCAATTCTGTCCAGGTGGACTCTAGCGATGCGGTGTTTGGAATGAAAAAAATAAATAAAAGGGGGGGTATTTCTAGCAAGGTTCTTAGTTTGATTGCGATCATCAGCTACAGATATTTAACAACGCTGCAACACGTCAGTGATCATGCAATGAAGCGGGTGTGGGTTACTTCTATACTGAATCGTCTACCTGCAAACCTCAGCAGCAGTGCTTCTCTTTAGTTTAGTTAGTTTTACTCTCCTCTTATTTTCCTTTGTAATTATAATTTCGGTCAGTTTAGATTTCCCAATTCTATTATTATTATGTTATGATTGCGTGGGCTTATTAAGGTCAGTTATTTTAGTGTTCTGATGCTGTCAAGAGTCTAGTGAGCATCAAGGTTCTGGTATTACTAAAAGTCCAATCGGTTTCAATCTCCTATTGGTACTAGGAGTGCATATGTATCAGCTCCAATAATGTTTTAACTAAAAGTAAACATGCTAATTGTACTGGGATTCTAATTAAAGCAATTGTAGTAAATCTACTATAATTTTAATTAAAGCACTCGTAATAATTCTACTATAATTGTAATTGAAATAAAAAGACTGATTTTTCTACGGGCCTAATTGAAGCAATAAATTTAATTTTCTATAATAATATCAACAGAAATAAAAGGACTAATTTTTCTACGATTCTAATTATCGACGAATTAATGATGGCAAAATATAACTAATCATGAATAAACTAAATTTTCTAGAATTCGGATTGGGAATAATTAATTAACAAAACTAATGGAAAGGAAATTTCGATTTAAACATTCTAACAATTATATCAAGGCCTAATTAATATGAATAATCGATTATGTCTAGATATAAACTAATTAAAGCAATTTATTAATTCTAAAAACTCTAAAAAAAGGGGTTGGGCCCGTTATGCTAAGGAGGATTAGCCTCATTCTCGAGTACCCTCTATAGCTCGCTTGGGCAAATCGGGTGGTTGAGATTAAAGAGAAAAAAATTAAATTTTGGATGGTAAAGTAATATTTTTAGGCTTTTCAGAGTTGATTTCGAAATAATAGGGGCAAATTGAATTATAAACTAGAATTATGCAAACTAAAATTAATATTTTTAGATTTTTGGAGGTATTAAACTAAGAAATTGAAATTAAAAAACTTTTAGGACTGAATTCGGGTCCGAAATCAGAAAATCAGACCGTATGATTAAGGACTGGTTCTGAACTCTGAGGGTTAGAACCAAAAATTAATGATATGACTGTAAATTATGATTTTAGAGTAGAATTCGGTCTTAAGGGTCGGTATATCGGACCGACGAATCAAGGGCTGATCTAAAAGCAAGGAATTAGAACCAGAAATAGAAGATTCGGTCCGAAAAGGGTGCTACGGTCTAAGACTGAAAATAAAATTAAGAATTAATAAATCTAGAGATTATAAGCTACGGTCGGAAACTAAAATATTAAATCCTTACCTAAGGGGGGTCGAGACTGTGGAGAGGATCATCGAAAGTTCGGGTGTTTAAATCTCGAAATCATGGTTGGGTTTTGTGGGTTCGTGCACGGAGTTCTCTAGTTTCAAAATTTACCTTCTCCTCTCTCAAAATTTGTAGCTTCTTTCTTCTCTCTTTGAGAAAAAAAGTTTTTATAGGTTTTCCTTCAATTACGTGCTTGTTTACAGGCATTTAATTGAATTGCACGCTTGGATTTCAGTTCTTAATCGCTTTGAAACGGTCACCGACTCAGTGGGCGACCGCCTGACTTGCTCAGCAAGTCTCCTAGTCCTAACAAATTAGGGCTAATTGTGCGCATGTTATCATGCGCTCAATCTAATTAAGCATTTAACCTGAAGCGTTTAATCATGGAAGCGTAAGGGTCAAGGGTAGTAAGACTAGGTCGGGCCTAGGCCAATTGCACGCTGGTGGTGGAGCGCTCAATCCAATCACGTGCCTGGATTTAGGCGCATAATCGAGTCTCGAATCGGTCTGGGAAAGGAAGTTTGGTCTGAAAGGTGAATTGATCACGCGCTTGTGGTTTTGCATGCGATCTAATTGCGCACAGGATTTTATGCACATAATTTGGGGTTGTCCGGGTATGGTCTCTAGAATAAAATGCAAGACTATTATTTTAGTCTGCATTTTGGCTATATACTGTTATTTCAGTATATAGTCTCCCTACGTTGGGATCTAAGCCACAGAGCTATTATTTCAGCCTGCGTTCAGCCATGTACTATTGCATGGTCCCACACTGCAAGTTAAAAGGGTCAAAGGTTGACCAAATAAGTTTGTATACTCTGAGAAGGCAAAATGGGGGTGTCTATAATACCCTGTTTGGAATGGTTATCTCTAAATAGGTGCTATGAATCTTGACTTTTTGTTCACCGGCTCGTAGTTTTCAACCCAACTCTGATCTTCTCTTCCTCTCCCTTACTGATCCCTTCTTCTATATCTATCTTCATTATCCTCTTCAATAACCAGGGCTTTACTCATGACCTCTCCATAGGTCTTCAACTCAAATGCTGCTACTTTCCCCCTGATGTTCGGCCTCAAGCCGTGTTGTAGTCGTTTTGCTTTCATTAGGTCCGTGACTACAAAATCAGGAGCAAAGCGAGCAAGCCGCATCAACTCAACCCCATACTCTCTAACTGACATTCTTCGCTACTCGAGCTGTAAAAATTTTACTTACATTTGATTTCGTACAACTTCAGGGAAGTACTATTTGTTAAATTCTTCCACAAACTCATCCCATGTCCAGGGCAATCCTGAGGTCTTTGGAGCCCTAGTCCTAGAAACAGACTTCCACCAAGGGCCTGCCTCCCCATCTGTCATGTAAGCTGCCCATCTGACACTCTCGTCCTCGGGGCAGGTAAGGACGCTAAAAACTTTTTCCATCTTGCTCAGCCAATTCTCCGCATCCATTGGTTCCGCTTGCCTTGAAAAGCTAGGAGGACGCATCCTCCTAAACTCTGTAAATGTTGAGGGCACTACCTGCGTAGGACCTACTAGAGGTGTAGGTGGCTGATGTTGCTCAGTGGTATTGTGAGTTGTCAAGGATGTTGCTTGTTAAGCCATGGCGGTTGCCATGGTTTTCATAGTGTGCATCATCCTCTGACGCTCTTCTCTCTCTTCATTTTTTTCTCTTACTCTTTCCTGTTCCCTCTGATCTCTATCCTGACGGTCTCTTTTTCGACTCTCTTCATGGTCTTGGCTCTCTTGGCCACTACTTCCTAAAGCCCCTCTGTTTTCCATTGGTACTTTATTCATAGCCGAGATGAAATCATCTCTACTACGTAAATTTTTATCATGACCGCCCCTAGGTCAGCCTCTTCCCCTAGAAGACATTACGGCCTGCACATAAAACTAAAGTTTCATTATCAGAAGTCCTTATGCTCTAACAAAACTAAGAATTCTCATAAATTCTAAAAGAAACAGCTTTGATACCAACTATAACAGCTCAGATTTTGGCTCCCCAAAACCCGTGCCATCAGCATGACCCTCGAGCCCATGCCCCATATGCCTGCACGGAACATTAGTATAACCAAGCAACAATAAAATAAAATAAAGCATAAAAACTGAATCGAACTAAATCTCCAGTTCTATATATATATGGCCATCAAATGAATAACCCAAAAAATGGTTCTAGTCCCATGCCAACGCATGAGCAAAAGAACCCATCTGAATCATCAATGACGTCACAATAGTCACCTTGGATGGTTCGCCAAAAGAATATATCATTGTTTAATTACATTTTCTCAAAAAGGGCTTGACATACCAAGTCGTACAGTGCTCTCTCAAAACTAAATTAAAGTACGCAGGGGTCCTCTAGAAGAAGTCCTCAGGAGGGAGCTCCAACTCCTCCTTAGGTACGTAATCCGAATCCTCCGGATCTACGCCTCCTGAAGTGGCAGCAGCCGCAAGCACAAGACCTGTGACATATAGTCTAAAGGGTGAGCTACATCCTAGCTCAATAGGCAAACAGCTGAATGAACATATAAGTTAATCTCTTACATATATTTCAGGATATTTAACAGCATGATGTATCAATGAATTAGCTAGAAAAATATATTAAATGATTGAAAAGATGCACTGGATGTTACTGTTACTTTACATGTGTTCATTTGTTCTCAACTTGCTCGTATAAGACAATGATTTGGCCTAAAGACTTAAATCATAACTTAAATATTTTCCGATTTACTATAGCATCGAGTGCCCGATGGAATACCCTCCATCGTCGTCTAATCAGACCATTATTATATCCTTTTTCATTCATTCTATACTACCTAGACCCCTTTCTCATAGGCGACGGGGTTTAAGTCTCATAAATAAATGGCTACATCGTACAGCAATGTGTACAAATTGGTCGATTTGGATTACAGATATTCCCGAGTCGTCATTGGGTATCCCGCCACGTCGGTGGGGTATTATCCAAACCTTAAATATCAAAAGTGCACTACATATAGTTATTCACCGTGTGATTGTGCTAAATATATTATATTAGGCCTTATCAATTCTCATTCACTTTGCTTTACATTTTAACATACATCCCTGGGATGTCCAACTTAATGCATCACACAGATGCCCTTATCATATTCACATCCCCTGGGGACGTCACATACTCATTTCCTTATTTAGTGTTCACACACACGCACCCTTAAGATTCACATTTTCGATGCATAAGTATTCATTTCTATATCACTACATACATGCTCTTGCTATTAAAATACATGTTCAAGGTGTTCCCTACCTCACGCACGCTAATTATCAAGCGTCAAGGTCCAAGGTGTTTCCCATGCTTGCACTCACTTGTACAACCTATGATACATCATAGCATAAGCAAAACATCAAGAAAGATGTATCAAAGAAGGTACTAGACCCTCCTAGAATCCAAAAGTAAAAAATAAAAGCCAACAGAAACTGTCCAAATTGATTGATCGATCTCCAAAATCGATCGATCAAATTCCCAAAATCGATTAATCGATCCTAATCTATTAATTAAAATTCCAAAATTGATCGATCAATTTCTCAAATCGATCAATCGGTTTTCTCAAGCTCTGATTTTCCAGCCACTGGGAATGCTCAGACGATTAATCGATTGAAAATCGATTAATCGAAATTCACAATTCGATTGATCGATTTAAAATCGATCAATCAGTTTCGGGCATCTTTTCCTAGCTAACTTCCAGGCCAAAATTGATTGATCGATAGTCCAAATCGATTGATCGATTTGGTCAGAAACTAGCCCTTAGCGGGCATTTCCTCCAGCTTTCTTCCTTACCCTTTTCCATTTTTTTTCTACATTTTTTTATTCAACATTTTACCAATCTATTTTAGAGCTAATGCACAACAATATGCTCATTAAAATCCAACAAAAACTCACCTTAAATCAACCCTTGGTTGATCCAAAGGTTTGGCTCAAAGGCTAGGGCTCCTAGCTCCGACTCCAACGAACTTCTATGCGTCGTATCTGGAGTTAATGGTTGAGCATGCCTTCCAATTCGAATTCGCACTAACTCTCCTTAGCATTTACTCTCTCCTTTCCTCTAGACTCTCTCTCTCTTCATAACTCTACACCAACCCTTCAAAGAGAAATAACTTCTCTTTAATTGTTTAAGCCCTTAACCCTTCCTCTATTTTGGTGTTAAACACATACACCAAAGACAAGTGTATGTGATCTCTAACAATATCCTACGCTATGCATACATGTACACTTGCAATAATATAAATTTAACCATAGTCATTGTGTTGACCCTCACTTGGTCAAACCTATGATCAATCAGGCACGCATCCCAAGGTCACTATTTAATGCCGAAATTTCGAGTGTGTTACAAAATTGGTTCCAGAAACTAAGAACTAGAACCAAGGAAAAAAGGTAAAGATTAAGGACTAAAGATATTTAGAATCTAATAGCTAGAACTAAAATTAAGAACCTAAGATCTAGAACCCGAGTTCTAGAACTAAAAACTAAAACTAAGAACTAGAAAATTAAGATCTAGAAAGTAATTATACCTGAGGCCAGAGCCACAGAGGGAGGTCACAAAATCCTAAGCTTGGAACAAGAACTAGAAACTTTGATTGCTGAAGATGTTGTGATGTGTTGATGTTATGATGTTATGATGTTATTGGGACGGGGTAGTGGGTCCTATTTATAGGTATTTGGCAAATTGTGCGTCCTGTGGGGTGTGCTTAATTGGTCGGTGGATTTCAATTACGCGCCCTGTCTGGTGCGCTCAATTGCATTGTGCGCCTAGTGTCAAGTGCTCAATCACTTTGAGTCGGTGACTGACTCAGTGAGTGACCGGCTGACTGGATCAGCTGGGAATCATAGTTCTAGTCTAATTAGACTAATTGCGCACGTTATCTAGTACGCACAGTCAATTAAGCGCCTGAATACATGCGCTTAATAGGGGATTTCAGGTGGTCTAGGGAATTAGAGACCGGATTGGCTTAGGAACCATTTACGCGCTTGTGCTATGGAGGATAAATAGATTGCACGCTCTCAATAGAGCGTACAATCAGGTCTGAAGGCGGTTTCTAGAAAGGTAGAAAGCCGGTCCAAGATGGACAGATTGCGCGCTAGTGGTGAAGCGTGCAATATGATTATGCACACCTGGTAAGGCGCATAATCAAGGCCTAAGGCGGTCCTCAAGAAGAGCAATCCTAGTCCAAGAAGGACCAATTGTGCGCCAGCCATGGGACGTGCACTCGATTTAAGCGCGCTAGAAGCGGCGCGTAATTTGAGAATTTCCTAGGTTTGAGCCGGATTCGAGCCACAGAGCTATTATTTTAGCTTGAGTCTCAACCATATACTATTGTTTCAGTGCATGGTCCCCGTATAGGGTTTTAAAGTCTTCAGAAGAGGTTAGTCCTTTTTCAGAGATCGCGGGCAAGGTTAAAGGTTGACCAAACAAATGCATATACTCCGAGAGAGTAAAATGGGGGTGCCTACAATCACCCAAATAGTGGTTCATAATAACAGTTTACATTTCATGAATCCCTTGTTCTAAACTAAATAAAAAAGCCGGACATACCAAGCCTTTAACAAAAATCCTCAAAATATCTCTCTAGGTCACCTAAGGGAAGTAATCTTCTGGCAGAAGAACAGATTCCTCCTCTAAGATATAATCTGGATCTTCGTCACAGCTAGACTCTTCAATTCCTATCTCAGCATCTGTACATGTGACGTATAGTCAAAGGGTGATTCTTTAAAATGAACTCAAAAAGCAGTCAAAGGGTGGCTTCCTAACATGCATAATATATTTAAAAGCATAGATCTTATGACTGAATTCAAAGCACATTTTACAACAACTGAGATTTTAGATGCGTGAATCAAAACATAATAGAATTCAAGTTACACAGTCATGATTGGTTTCGTAGTTTCAATGTTTTTGTTTAATTCAATTTCATATGCTTCTTCTGCTTCAAAATGACTTAAAACTATAACTTAACTAATCTCCCAAGCATATATAGCATTGGGAGCCACATAAATACCAATGGAAATCCTCGAACCACCGTTGTTCAATGAACAATTTCACATGAATGTCAAGCCCCTGAGCTAAGTTAACAGGGTCACTTGTGCTAGAGTGCCAAGCCCCTAAGCTATATTAGCAGGGTCACTTGTGCCTCACATATTGACCATTGGCCGGTCCTCATGTACGGATATCTCGCCGGACCAGATACACGATGGGGACTCATTTCACATGAATCTTAAATCATTGTGCAGATGCTAACTTATAGTTTATCCCCGTGTAGTTGATCAGTGTGATTAACTTATAGCTAGATTTAGAGTTTCACACACTTGCTTATCACGTTCACGTACACGCTTATCACATTCACATACACGCTTGCTTGTCACACTTATCATGTTCACACATATTACTTATCATGCTTATCATGTTCACACACACGTGCTTATCACACACACACACATGCTTATCATGTTCACATTATCTATACATTTCACATCAAATGTCACGTTAATGAATTTTCCCTACTGATCAGTTACAGAATTTACCATTTTATCACCCTTAACTTAGTATTCCTACTAAGACCCTAAATCTTAAACCTTAAACCCTTAACTTAGTGTTGCTAGGACTTAGTTTGCTACTAATAAGTTACTGATGTACAGATATTAGAGATAATCATTAAAAGAGAGCCTAAATGTTAATCTTCAGCAAAATGAACTCAAAAAGCAGTAAAAAGACGATTAAGCATTAAAGATGATTCTTTAAAAAGATGATTCTTCAGAAGTGACAAAAGAAGAAAAAGAGAGTGTTCGAAATAAGAAATCCTCCAAGTAAGGAAGCCACAAGAAGAGAAAATAGTGATTGACGATTTTCCAGAGAAGCAAGAATAGAAATAGAAAATCGTGATTAATGATTTTCTAAAGAAAAGAAGAAAATGAAAAATCATTATCTATGATTGTGATTATAGAAGCTTTCCTAATTATTGTGGATATTGCTACTGCTGATCACGTGAGAACTGTCACCGCCAAAAATAGAATTAGAAGATCTCTTGCATTAGAAGTTCAGTTGATCACGAATCTGAGAAGATTGATGAAGATATACTCTGAAGGACTCTGCTGCTGAAAATTAAAGAACAATCCAGAAGTGCATCAACCGTGAAAAGCAAGGAAAGATAAAATTAGGAATTAGAGTTGTATCAGGATACTTTTATTTTTAGTAGTTTCTTTTGATAGAATTAGATCTCTATAAACCGACCCCTTATGATCTATAAGTAAGAGGGCTCGGCATAGGAATAAGCATCGAAGAATTTCAGCATCAATTGACGCCTGAGATTAGATTTCTTTTCGATCAAAGTACTGTATATTAGTTAGAGTAGATTAGATATCAGAGGTTCCTCAAGAGCAATTGACGACTGCAATTGAGTGTTGAAGATTAGAGTAGACATCTGTAATTTCTCAGGAGCAATTGACGACTGCGGCTGAGGAATGAAGGATATATTTTACTTTGCTTTTTAGATTAGAATTTATTTGCTTTGTAAACAACTCCAAATTTTAATTTGAATTGACGACTCAAGTTAGAATTTGTAGATTAGTGTAACGGTTTATACTTTTCCATCATCAGTTTTCTAAGGTTTGATTGACGCCCAGATCTTAGGAAGTTGTTTATTACATTAAATCTATATTAATAGAATTTTGGACATGATTGATGACCAATGCTAAGAGACTAGAAATATGGTGTAACAGTACTATTTAATTTCATAAATATCCAATAGCTGAAGATTGGGAATGACGACCTCAATCAGAAGGAGGATTTAGATTTATTTTTATGCACTTTAGTTTAATAAAATTCTTTTATTCATATTTCTCTAGTAGATTAAATCTTAATGATAAATAGAAGTTTTTAAGATAAGGATTTAAATAGAAAGAAATAAGGAAATAAATAGATCACAAACTATCTCATGGGAACAATCCTATGCTAGTACTATAATTTCTATTGTGCACTTGCAATAGGTTAAGACTTGAATTTAATATATATACATATATATATACACATAAAAAAGTAAGATCAAGTTTTTAGCGCCGTTGCCAGGGAAGCAGAATTTATCTTAATTTTTATTTTTATTCTTTTAGAAACCAATATTTATCTTTCTCTTTTTATATTCCTTTATATATATATATATATATATATTTTATCCCTTCTTAATCTTTTGTAGGTTTATTCGGAATAAGCAAATCAAAGTTTCAACTTCCCCTAATCACGGAATTTAGAGGCTCAAATTTATTTCTCTCCCTGCTCTTCTAGAATAAAAATTATATAAAAAATTATAGATACAAATTTTTTTTCCTGGTGTATGCATCATACCCGGTCTAGAAGTCTAGACTATCTTGAATACGACCCAGAAATTAAGTAGACTTTCTTGCACAGACTCACATTAAATTGATCCTTTGTAAGAGATCCTCTAAACTTGGCTGACGAGCTTTCAATTGAAGCACATTTTAGCCCTATAGCTTTGACCGAGCCCTCTTGTATAGTTATATCGGAGGCAGCTGAAGGTCACAACTATGAAATCAAGCCCCACACACCTCAAACTCTACCTACTTTTCATGGTTTTGATAAGGAAGACCCTTACCAACATCTGAGGGACTTCATTAAACTTTGCACAATGTTGCAAACCACGACCAATAAAGAACAATAAAGAACAATAAAGAACAATAAGACTGCCCTCCTGTATAGTTATATCGGAGGCAGCTGAAGGTCACAACTATGAAATCAAGCCCCACACACCTCAAACTCTACCTACTTTTCATGGTCTTGATAAGGAAGACCCTTACCAACATCTGAGGGACTTCATTAAACTTTGCACAATGTTGCAAACCACGACCAATAAAGAACAATAAGACTGCATCTGTTCCCTTTCTCTCTCAAAGATAGGGCGAAGGCATGGTTAGTTTCACTACCTACTAGAAGTAAAACCACTTGAGAAGATATACAATCCAAAATTTTGGGCGAATACTTTCCAATTGGTAGGACAAACCAAATTCGTCAAGCAATCCATGGCTTCTTGCAAAAGCTCGAAGAATTATTGCATGAGAGTTGGCAACGGATGAACGATTTGCTACGTAAATGCCCTTATCACGAGGTGCCAAATTGGTCTATAGCGTAAATTTTCAACCAAGGATTGACTAAGACTAACCAGTCCACAGTCGATGTCGTAAGTGGAGGAGCCTTCATGGCTTAAAACGGCCAGCAGACCTGTAATTTATTCAAGAAACTGGCCAACACTTCAAAGCAAAAACAAGCTTTGCTGCAGACTGATCTAGGTATTGCTCGTCATACCCCGCTAGCAAGAGGGGGGGTTTATGAGATCAATAAAGACAAAGTGAAAGCTGAGGATGATATGAGTGCAAAAGTCTTAGCCCTTGAGTCAAAAATTGCCACACTCATGAATCCCAATCCAAAGACCCTAGATAGTCCCGCAGCAAACCATTCCACTTGCTAGACTCACATATACTGAAAACCCTACTGCGCCACAATACCAAGAGATGGTGGAAACATAACAAGTAATGGCTTTTCAGAGGGGAGATTATGGGAATAACTACAATCTGTCATGGAGAAATCATCCAGGATTTAACTATGGTTCCACGGTAGGAGCACAGCTAACACCAACAGTTGCGCAATTACGATTTTCCCAAACCCAAGTCTTCTACTAGAGACCATAAATACAGGCGACACAACCCCAGTTTGGATCATGGAGTAATATGTCTGATGCTACGATTGTTCAAATTCTTCAAGATTTGTAACAACAGTCGCACCAACATTCAAAAGACTTACACCAACTCGCTCAATTTTCTCAAACCCTTCACTCACATACTCAGTCTATAACAAAGCTAGAAAGCCAGATTGGTCAATTAGCTTCGCAAGTGGCAAGGAGAGAAAGTGACTAATTACCCATGCAGCTTGTAAACAATCCTAGAGGCCAAGCTTTCCTGGGGGAGACAGCTGCTCCCCATGATACAATTTAATAGACCCTCATGGATCGTCGAGCTACTGACTCATCCGTAACACCTTTCTATAAAATATGTACAATTATTTTCTTTTCCTTAGTTTTAAAAACACATTGAGACCTAAATCGTTGAGGAATGAAAGATTGCAATGTGTGTTCGATTTTCCATTTTTACGAACAAATCGTATGGATTTGAATGTTTTTTTTAAAAGTAGCCAATCGTAGTGATTACGATTTGACTGATAAGAAGGTTCATAAATTGTAGCTTCTAAGTTAGAATCGATTGCCGATTCTAGGTTAAAATGCGAGGATGATCGGTTCAGCAAGTCACCATGAAGTTAGGGCCTACATATCTGAGAGAGGATACATCGGCCCCATTATCGAACTTCCATTTTTGTTTTCATCCCTTCCCTCCAGTTTTTAAATCCCTTCAATAAAAAACTCAACCGTCTTTATTTCTTAAACTTACCTTGCGATTCTGGGTAGATTTCAGAATCCTATTCACAATTTGAAGAGATAATTGTAAATTAGGGTTTGGAAATTATTCGACAGTGAGGTAATTCTTAACATGAGTCTCTGAAATTCATTTTACTAAAATTCATTTTACTTTTAAACATGCAAGTTGCGATTTGTTAAGCAATATTCTTTTAACAACCTGTAGAAAGAGAATTAGAGAATGGTAGAGACAATTGAAAAACGAGCGAGAGTAGATGGAGAAGAGCGAGGTAATAGTTCAGACTCTTCCCCAATTAAATGACTTTTAAAAAGGGCTGCTGCCCAAAAAGCTCAATAAAAAATAGTAGCCCCACCAAAAAAGAAGGTGAAGACCTCATGGGTGATCATTCAAGGAACACCTGAGGCAGAAATGACTAGAGCAATAGTTGCCCCCAAGAAAGGCACAAATATTGATAAAGGCAAAAAGCCAATGTCTTCTGAACGAACATTGGATCGGGTCCCAGATTAAACCAAACACAATCTTGTGGGATCCGAGGTTGCTGTAGATGTTGCTTTCTGAAAATATTTTGAAATTAGTAGAGGAGCCATAAAATATTTTTAGGACGCGAGACTCCACTACTTTCTAGATCCCGGAGTTACACAAGTCTACCCAAGGCTTGTAAAACTATTCTATGCCAACATGGTTAATAGCAGCAAGGGTTTATCACGAATTTTGTCTACAACCATTGATGGAATTTGTGATAGGCTGGCTTTCCTAATCGCGAGACTCGGGTCGTCCGGTCAACGCTAAGGCCGACCTCCGAATGTAACACTTGGCACATCTACACGTAAAGTTGAAACAAAGCGGAAACCATAGCTAAACATCAAATGCAGAAGTAAATCTCCAAATCTATATATATATAAATATATATATATATAGATATATATATCTAAAAACTCAAAATAACGGTTCTAATTTCAAGCAAAACTCATGAGCAGAAGAACCAAGAAGAACCACCGGTGATGGCCCACCATCACCGAAACATGGTTCACAAAAGAATAGTACAAGTTTATCCAAAAGAATATATTAATACATCTCAACCCAATTGCTTGACCAATCTCCAAAGGCTGGACCTACCTGTGCCTCGCACATAGAAAACTGTCCTCAGGAGGAGGCTCTAACTCCTCTTCCAATGACACATATTCGAAGTCCTCCTTGTCTTGATCCTCCGTGCCTAATTCTTCACCTGTACGTGTGACTTATAGTCGAGGAATGAGCTTCATCTAATCTCAGTAGGGAAAAACTAATAGCATGCATATCTCATCAAAACACATATATCTCATGACATAAATAAAAACATAATTTTTCCTTACTGGTAATCCAATTTCTAAAGCAAAGGAATGAGCAAAGAAAATTATTGGTGCACATTTCAAGATGACTAAATGAAACAAACATTTTTCTTATTGAAGGAAACTTAGCATATGCACATCTACTGATTCACGTAACATAGAAAAAGAAACTTAAAGTATTTTACTTAAGTAATTCCTCGAGCATGTATAGCATCGAGCCCCCGATGGAATACCCACCATCGTCGTTCATATGAACTATTCACATATGGTGCCCAAGGTCCCAACAAAGATGGACGCTTGTGTCGAACATAGATTTTACCGTTGGCCGGTAGGATTTCACAATCTCACAAAGGTTGTATGGATATCCCGCCATGCCAATCATGGATATCCCCCCGTGTCGGTCGCGGATATATTGCCGCGTCGATCGGGCATTCACATATAAACCTCAAATCATCGTGCATAACTTATAGTTTATCACTGTGTGATATGATAAGTATAATTAAGTTTGAAAGTTAAAACTAAAATACAATCTTTCACACACACTTATTGAAATGAATCACAAGGGATTCCACATGGTGGCACACTACCAAAACAAAGCTTGAAAGGTTTTTCTTATCACAGTTACATTCTCCAAATCACACATGCACAATAACACAGTCACCCTTATATCTTAAACCAAATTCATGCTTATTCGATGACAAAAGTTATCATATCATAACACACATGCTAATTGTATCAAATATACATGGTATGGGGGTTTCCCTACCTCGACACGAAGTCACAAGTGAAGTCCCTCAATGCGGTCTAGCCTCAACCTCACACAAGCACAAGGTCAACCTAACACATTAATTCACAATGCACATGTCAGAAATGATGCGAAACGGAAAGATATAAGATCCCTCCAAATCCCTCAGATAAAACACAACAAAATCTTGAATCAGACAAATTCGATTGATCAATTCCCTATTTCGATCGATCAAAATCCAAATTTTATTGATCAATAATATTTTTGATCGGTCAAATCCCTCAGAATCCAAAAGTCTGACACTACAATCTCGATCGAACGATTTATAATTCGATCGATCGGATCTCAAATTCGATCGATTGAAATATATTTTGATCGGTCAAATCCTAACAGCATAAAATTCACAATCCCTGTTATATGCCTTTCGATCGAATCTTATTTCAATCGAACGAATTTCTCAAAAATTCGTATTCCACCTTCTCAAGTCAATTTCGATCGATCGAATCTAATTTCGATTGATTGAATCTAATTTTGATTGATCGAAATTTACAAATTTCATGCATTCTTTGGTTTTCTCATTTCACTTCTATTTTTTCTCAAATCTATCATCTTTTCTTTATAATTTTTCAATCATATTATAAGTGAAGCATTATCTAACACTAATTCATAATTTAAACATAAATTCCATACCTCAATTTTATCCGATTCCTCTTTCCTCATTTTCAGCTCAGTTTAGGGTTTCCCTTAACTTCACACTCAAAAACGGATCGCACACGCACTCACACACATTCAAAGCCCACACTCCTCTCTTCTCATTACTTTCTCAACCACAATTCACATGAAACATTAATTCTGCTAGGTTTTATTTATTTCACTTAGCCTTGGTCTTGGGTGTTAAGCACATACACCATCCTTAGGTGCATACTACTCATCTATGGCTCATACTCAAATCCAGCCATTTCTAGTTCACTTAGCACATCACCTCTACATAACTCACCGATTCATTCTTCATCAGGTCGGGCACATGACCAGTCGGGAATGCACCCCGAGGCGCACCATTCAAAGGTCAATTTTATGGGACATTACATTCTCCCCACCTTTGGAATTTTCATCCTCGAAAATGGATCTAACAATGAGGTGTAAGACACTAAAAAGGTGACCTTGAACGGTACCACACATGACTAAACAAGCAATTTAGTTAATTAAAATTTCCACACACACACCACTATCACTCAACATGATTTATGCCTTGCAAGAAACATAGCAATATAAAACCATTTGTTATATACACATCCACAACATATAACAAAATAAACAAACGTGGCAACCATGCCACAATAGTTATAACCAGTTATATAGTTATCCAAAAAAAATTTATCTTTCTACAAGAAATTTCTCAAAATGCATAAAAAAATTCCTTCCAAGCACGTCAATCATCAACCACTCCCTCCTCTCCTGTAGGGTCATCTGCTCCAATCGCGTCGCCGGCTCCATCCGCTTGTAGGTCGAACACACTAGCACGCATCGTGGCCATCCGTTGGAGGTAGTCCGTCGGATACATGTGGTGCATGGTGTCCTCCAACATGAGCTCGTGGGAATCGAGTCGACGATTTAATTTTGCGGTTGCTCTCTGTAATGAGGGCCGCTAACTCCTCAATGGTCATGTCAGCATCCTGCAAATGTGGTGGAGGCATGAGAATGTGAGCATACTGAGCTGGAGGTATGATTTATGGCTGATCCTGATAAGGCACATCCTGGGGTGGCTGTTCATGCTCTAGGGCGTCTTGGGCCTACTGTTCAGGTTTTGGAGCGCCCTAAACTGACTGCTCTTGGGCATGGGGAGCAATAGGAGAAGGAGGTCACTGTGGAGCCGGTTGGAGACGTGGCTTTAACCGATTATAAGTCTTCTTCCAATGTTTAAAAGTATTAAGCTCCACATTATCCGATGATTTAGGCTCACGGGAGAAATTGTATGCGTAGCACCCCCCGGATACTCCTCAAGCAAGCTAGAGATGAGGCCTACATAGGGGACGAACTCTTCCGGCTTATCTACTCCCTCTAACATTTTTCCCCTGGCATATGTCATGCCCTCAAAAACCACTTCCACAACATTAAACCACTACTCCTTAAACGCTGAGAATAATGCCTACATCATTACTCCAAGTCTGTCAATCTTATGGCGTATGGGGTATAAGTTACACTTGAAAATGGTGTCTAGCATCCACATATAGCTAGGCAAATCTGCTCGATTAATCACTCGACCAGATCCAAGTCGACCTTGAGTAATTTGCGCTGCTATCTCTAGACGAGGTATTGGTGCGGGGTTTTGAGGTAACAAGTCAATACTGTCACCATAACTGTTATAACACTCTAAGGATTTACATGCCATCTTATGTGTGAAAACGTAGCTTCTTCCATCGATCTTGGTACAAATGGTATCGGGATTCTTACCTTTGTACATATTTTGGTAGAACAATCGCACAAGGCAAGGGTAGTAGTACTCATGAATAGGTTTCAGAAGGTTATCTAATCCGGCCCTCCCCATGTAATCAAGAGCCTAGCCGTCAACACCTGGCACGTTGGGCATCTCAAGCAGGGCCGGATCGATCTTATAGTCATAGGCAAACCCTTTGGCAGCCCACCATTCTGTTGGTTGCTCAATCAGTGGTGGTGGTGAAGTAGGTGGTGGTATTGGTTGTTGTGAAGAGGCTGGTGGTGGTTGCGAAGAACCCGCTTGAGTCTTGGGTTTCTTCAAAGTCAGAACCTTAGACGCTTGTCTCGTCTTTGGGGCCATTGGTCTAAAAAATTTAGCCTAGGATTCTTATAATCCAAACAATACACTTGAAATTGAGTGCATCGGGGAGGGCTGATTGGTTTCAGTATCGGTTTGTGCCAATACCAAGATGTGTCATCTCTAGTATTGGTGATGTAGTATACTACAAAGATAGTTTGGATGATACCAGAGATGCTAAATTTGTCTCCCCTTGCTCCACATGGCACCAAACCTATGTCTAATGGTGCCATATGGAAAGAATGTGGCCCTGGTGCTGATGTCAACTTCTTTTTGTTTTGAAGTAGCTTAATTAATTGCTTAGGAGAAATTTTAGACTACCCTTCTATTTGCTACTTGATCAATTCCCTATGGTGTTTTAAGCTTTCTTTAATAGCATGCCTTTTGGCAGGTTTTGAATTGGTTTAGACTTTGAGTAGATATGTATTAATATCGGCAGCCAATTAGTATCAGTTTTGAGGTCGCTAAACTAAGTATGTTCTTTGACAATTGTTATTTTGGAATACATTTTATTTATTTATTTGTTGTAATAACTTTTTAATCTTTTATATTGGTGATCAACCAGATCAAGTTCTTGGTGGTCAAGCAGACTTAGCCTTTGATCTGAATCGTCAATGGCATCGGGTGCACTGCTATATGAATCCTAGGGGAATGTGTGTCTGTTTCAGGCTTGCTGGGATTTGTTGAGGTTACCATGTGAGCCGAGATTGTTGTTTCAGGCTAATGGTGATGTTGAGGTCTTTTTTTTATATATAATATTTTGTGTACAGTTCAATGTAAATTTTACTGCCCTTTTATTTCCTAGAGATGTGGTGTGTACAGGGATGCTAATCTGACATTTATTAAGGCGTGCTGGATCTTTCTCTCATTTTTATGCTGTGGGGAAAATTTAACAGTGCTGCTATTGTGACGTCGAATTTTTCCATGCACACACCAACTCAAAGAAAACCACTCTGGAACTTTCCTATGTTTGATGTATACATAGTAAAAGTTGGCGTGGAAATAGCAGTACATAATTTAATCATCAATATTTCAACGGCTTCTATTGCAATTTGCACATTCCTTGCTCTATTCTTTTGATAAGGCCCTTGCTTAATTATCCATTTGTAATTTTTTTAGGTTTACTGCACTCATACTACACCGGATTACTCCCTTCCTTGGAAAAAACAAAGACAATATACAAGTATAGGAAGGCATGTACTAAACTCCATGGCTGTTAGTATCCTTTAAGATACTAGATTCTTTTTTCTCCAGTTCTGTGAGTTGATAAATAAATTATTCTGTTATATACTCTCTGTAATTTCTTGGGTTACTATTAATTCTAGTAATTAACAATGGGGAAGGTATTGCTTGACAAATTCTTGTTTATGCAGTACTTTTATGATAGGGGATGGGAAGCTTTTATGGTAGGCCTATGGTTGATAATTTGATGTATATTTTTTCGTTCATTCGCTAAACCTATGGTTTTATCATTCTCATGGAATCAATTATTCTTTCACCATAAAGATCAATAAACCAACCGTTCTAATATTTGGTATTATCATTGTTTTTTTTTACATTTTCACGTACACCGTTTAGGTGAGTTGATGAGTGCACGAGAGCACCCCACTGCAGCATGTAGAGTAGCTGTTGCAGCAAGTCTTCTACTTATGCCAGGTAAATATATATAGCTTTGATTTTTTTTAGTCTTACATTAATTGATTGCTCACTGTTGTTTCGGCAAATTCAAGCCTATTGCAAACATATAAAGTAGGTATGAACACCTGTTGGTGCAGACATGGATACGAGGTCTCTGAAAGGGGGAGCCTAGAAAATTATGCTTGTGCAATTACTTATATGTCAATATTAAAAGATATATTATGATATAGATATTTGTTCATAAAAGCTTGAAATATAGTCGAAATGTATCTAGAAAACTGAAATATACTAGAATCATAAAAGCTTAACTCGAAAAATTCTCCCAAATCCCGAACTTCCAATGGTTTTAAGTCCAATTTCAGGTCCTGACCTGAAATTTGGTCACCATTGTTCTAAAACCATTGGATGCATGGGCTGATGATGTGTAAACTATGCATGGGTTGATGAATTTCACTAATACTTAGCTGTGACAGATAGAAGGGTAATTGGATGTTGTATTGGCTGTGGCAAATAGAAGGCAATCAATATTTTATTTTGAAGGCAATCCATATTTTTTGAAGGCAATCCATATTTTAGAAGGCAATCCATATTTGAAGGCAATCCATATTTGAAAGCTAACCGAAACTACATTAATTCGTTTTGGTTCGATTCAGGTTCTAACTGAACCGAATCGAAAACCAAAATTTCGGTTTGGGTTTGACTCGGTTACAATAACTTGCAACCCTAAATGCCTTTGATGAAATCTAAGAAAACCACTACCTTAGTTTCGACAATGTGAAAATAACGCCTACCCTTAAGACTACCATATAGGGCTGCCAATGGTTGGGTCGACCCGATACCCACTTGACATTATATTTTAGCAGGTCAGGCACATAGACATGATTTGTTCGGTCGGGTCGAGCAAGAGACATTCGAGTATCTGATCCAAACTTCTGGTCGGGTCAACTAAGAGGCCTGGTCGGGCAAATTTAGGGTCGGATCGGATCAGGTTGCCTAAGAGGTCAGGCTGGACAGGGTCGGGTTGACCCAATCTGACCTGATATTTACATATAAAAAAACATTGAAAATGGGAAATTTTTTACCAGGTTGGGTCGAGTTTTCTGCTCTGGCATCTAGTCGCTTCAGGTTGGGTCCGGCCAAGTGCACCATCAGGTCAGGTTGGGTCGGTTCAAGTGTACCATCAGATCAGGCTGGGCGTATGCCAATTTCACATTAGGCAGCCAATATTTTGGCCCGATCCGACCTGATTCCTTGACAGCCCTGCCACCTTATCTCTTCTTGCACTACAAAAAATAAGACTATTAGCGGCAATTATTTGCAGTAGAAAGCTGCTGCTATTAACAAAAAACTATTAAGACTATTAGCGGCAAGGGTATTAGCTGCAATTTTTTTGTTAATAGCGGCAGTTTTTGGCTGTCAGTCTTTTTTTTTGTAGTACTGCAATAGAAAGGTCAGTAGAAACTCAGTTGTGGTCCAATGGCTGCACCTATCACTTAATCTTCAACTGAACTTTCAACATAGTGTGCATTTTGTTAACCATTGCACTTTAAACTTTATCCATCCATCAAATTCCTAGCGAGTGATCATAGGGTTAGGGAGTGTCCACACATAAATCTTAAATGCTATCCATCTATCTATTGGGAGATTCGCATCTCCCAGTATATATTAGAAAATTTTTGGAGAGGGAGACACTATGGCTGGAGACACTTTGCCCAATATGATTGTGTTGAAGGCAATCCATATTTTTTTTGTGAGACACTATGGTTGGAGGAGTGCTACTAGCCTACTAGAGTACTATGGACTTCATTTCAGAATTTTGATGGTATGTTAAAGTTGTTCAAATTTTGGATATCTTCCCTACTGTTTATTATATTGTTTGGAATATACAATGATACATTGGTTGAACATTTGCTCCTGTGGTTCGAGGACAACCTTATCTATTATTTATGTAGAGAAGACAGTTAGGGGTATGTAATAGAGGTGTTTAAGAGTGGCATTTTATCCCTCAATTTATCTTAGGCAGTGCTAACTGTATTCCCTCTTTGGTGTCACTTACAGTTGTCTAACGACGGTTTTCATGAGACAGAATTCGGCATCTTTGCCAACTTCGCCGGCGGTACATTCAATTGTATGCCAATTCACTGCAACATTTTCTCTTTGGTGTTGTAATTTTGTTTAATAATCTATCTTGAAATTGCTGATCTGTCAATTTTATTTTTTTGGGTACTGCTGAATAAATCTTATACAGGCATCAGCAAATCAGCTTCTCCCCCCAGCTAACATGCTAGAATTCTCGAGCATGTGTAGAGTGCTCACTGATAAGGTCCTCGAGAAGCTTACCAGAAATTAGGTTTCAATTTATTTGATCTTCCTTTGATATTATCCTTTTACTAAAAAGCCCTTTTTGTCATAGTACAGGGGCTCCTCAAACTCAGCCAATCTCGTGTAGATAAATTGAAGAGAGTAACCTTACAGGTTGACGAAGCAGACATTATTATTATTATTTGAAAAGTGAGTATATTCTTGAAAATCAGCAAAAGTCGGCTTTTGACAAAGATTCAGTGGCTGAAGGCTTAAAGATTCAGTGGCTAAAGGCTATTAATAAGCCTGATAATCTTTTGATGTTGGAACTTTTGTACTTATTAGTTGAGGATGGTCTATGGTTCATTGTAGAGGATTTTACCAGCTTATCTATTAGAAAAAAATAGAATTAGTTTTTTTTTCACCATATTGCTTTTGGATTGGAAGGGACCAAAGAACAGTACTCATTAGCCATTGATGTGGGGGGAGCACTTGCACATAGATAGTGTGCAAGTATGAGCAAGATAACTAATACTTGCACACAAAAAATAGGAACTTTTTTTAAAGATTAGTTGCGAAGGTAGAGTTTGTATGTGTATGTAATGGCTCTCTTATTATTATTATCGTTATTATATAGCCTGATAATCTTTTGATGTTGGCAAAGAGAGTAATCCCTTTGGCTAAATATATCTGTGAATGGAAATTGCTATTTTGATGATTTTTAAACTAAATCAGGAAGCTACTCATCCCAAACATTCTTTACCTGTGTTGGTTCAAAATCTGTGAGTTTTTGTGATCTCAGGTAATCCGAAATTGTACTTTAGGTTTTCAGATGGGCAGAAGAAGCTCCTGAGGACCAGCGGCTTTTTTTTTCATTTCAATTTAAAAATTTTAGTTATTTTTATTTATTTTATTATTATTATTATTATTTTTTTTAATTTCGGCATAGGTGTTTTCAATTTTTTTTAAAAATTTTTTTTATTTTTTATTTTAAAAAATTTTCCAACCTACGTCGACAAAATTATCACCGATAGTTGGAGAACTCTACGCCGATGGTTGGCGTAAGCTACACCAACGGTTCTCTATGCCGACGGCTGGCAGCCGTCGGAATAGGTCCCTTTTGTTGTAGTGACCAGGGTTACTTAGGCATTAATACTGAACCAATTTCGTTCAACGAACAGTTTGGTTTGGCTTGATAAAATATCAAATTATAAACTGAGACTAAATGAACCACAATGCTATAATTTCCAGCTTACGTGTGAAAAAATAAAAATTTGCAGATGGGTACCTCTATTCACACCTACCTACTGAGGGCGCCCACGCTGAAAGCCAACTGATTGCATTGAAAGAGACGATGGTAATAGTTTTTTATTCCAATCTCCCACACAAGGCATCTTGAGGCCATGGGCTTGCTATCAGACACTCAGTTTTTGATTCCACGAGACAGAGACTCAAAAAAATGACCCTTAAATCACATAGCACACATCACGCTCCAATATGATTTTTATGGCCACTTTTTGGGATCCGTGACAGATGGGATAAAAAGCTTGACCGTCTGATGGCACGCCCATGGTCTCAAGATTCATTGTGCGGAAGATTGGAATGAAAAACAATCACCATCTAAAGATTCAATGGAGTCACCGCTTTTCAGTGTAGAAGCCCACTAGTAATCTGGCTGGCGCGAATAGAGGTACCCCCTTTGCAGATTCGATTATTTATTGAGAAAAGAAATGGGGTTCTTTGATAAAATACACCTGCTAGGTTAAAGCAGCTTTTTGGTCACCAAAACTAGCCACAAGCTAATTTCCACACATTTGAAGACCTCAAAGTCCGTTTTTGTCAGGTTTTGACGGATTTTGGTGGCTGAGAGTGAGAGGCACTTGACGCATGAACTTAAACAGAATCCAGTCATGGCACTTGACAATGATAAGGAAATATGAATGAAGAACGAAAAAAAAAGGTGCAAACGAGGAACCAAATTATGAACGGGATTTGCTCGACATTTGCAAACTGCAAGCCTAAATTTGGACTGAGTGAGCCAACAAACCAGGTACATACCTCAAAGACCACTTTTTTTTAAGGCAAGGAAGCACCAGAGTCAGATTAATCCTTAGATTCTAGATTCACAAGGGGCATGTCCAGTTCACGGTAATAAGACAATACTACAGGTAAGCCTACTCTTTCATCGTTCAGTTCGTCATAAAGATTATGTAAAAGCACTATGCACATTACATGCAATTTTTTGTTTTTGACTTAAAAGCACCCTGCGATCCACTTGATATTATGCATTTCAGCTAACAAAATAATTTGAGATAAGAATTTCAGCTAACTAAAGATCTAGAAAATGATAAATGGAAATTTCAAACCTGCGCCAAAGCCTCTTCACTAGGATTAGAGGGTTGTGCAAATGCGACTTTGGCACCCCTATCACGACCCAAAACAGCATCTGGCTTTCTCAACCTCGGAAATGCTGCCATAGCATCAGCATGGCTTCCAAATTCTAGAAATGCGAACCCTTTACTCTTTCCCTCATTCTTGGGATCATCAAGTAAAATTACTTCCTCAAGCTGATCAATTCCAAATCCTTTCAAGGTCTCAGGCTCCTTATGAGACAAAAATAAGAAATAAAAAGTGCATTCTATATTGCAGGTATTTCGCAGAAATTGTATTAGCAATGCATGTCTGTAATTCAGATATAAACTATCATGAAAATAAGTATTAACTGCACTGACTATATTAATAAAAAAATAAAATAAGTATTCACGAGGCAGTAGGCAATAGAAAACTACATCAAAGTAAATCTTACTTGATCTTTGGTCCATGTCTTGCAAATATTACCAACGTAAAGTGTATCCTTGTCCTGACTAGCGGAAATCCCAACATGTTTGCCTCTCACCTGACCAAAATAATATCATACAATAAGTGTTTATGTTGAACAGTAACACGAGGGAAAAGAAAAAAGAAACTCAACAATGATTGAAAGATTAAGTACCCTCTGTTCCGTCCTTCAACTCGGAAAGAGCCTTATTGGCTTGCTGGTTGAAAATTTTACCAATCCTTGTACTAAGATGAAGGCTGGTCCACACCACATTTGGACAGCTTCTCTTTCCCTTCCATCAGCCCGGAAGATCGTGCTAACCTGGAGGAAGCTTTTTCCGAAGACGAGGTGTGGAAAGCTATCAAGTTTAGTAGTAATAACAAATCGCTGGGGCCCGATGGTTTTAAAATGGAAATTTACAAGACCTTTTGGCCTATCCTTAAGCATGATATCCTCGAATTCTTTAAGGAGTTCCACTCTCGGGTAGCGGTGGGCAAAAGGCTCAACTCGACTTTTCTAACCCTGATCCCAAAGAAAGACGGTGCGACTGATTTGCGGGACTTTCGACCCATTAGTCTAATTAACTGCCTCTTCAAAATCTTGTCTAAGGTGCTGGCGAACCGTTTGAAAACAATTCTGGGATCAATTATTTTCGAAAACCAAGGGGCCTTCATCCAAGGCCGTCAACTCATGGACACTGCGATTATCGCTCACGAGGTAGTTCACTCCGCCCATTCCAGCCACCTGCCGGCTTTTAAATGGAAGGTTGACATGGAGAAGGCATATAATTGGGTGAGCTGGGATTGTTTAGATTATATGAAAGCGTGTGTTACCACCCCTTGGTTCTCTGTGATCATCAATGGTACTCTTGCGGGCTATTTTAAAAGTTTTGGAGGTTTACATCAGGGAGACCCCCCCTCCCCGTTTCTCTTCAATCTAGTCGGGGAAGCTTTGGGAGCCCTCATTTGCAAATCCCTGGAGTTGAACCAGATTTCGGGTATTCCGTAGGGTAGTGGGGGGGATGTCGTCACGCACCTTCAATACGCCGATGACACCATTCTTTTCGGTAGAGCCAACCAACAACGTAAAAGAGTTGTTGCTTCATCCACCAAGGGCCTTGATATGCCAAAGTTTCACAATGAAAGACAACGTCGTATGTGTGTTACATTCAGGATACAAGAGATTCCCCAAATCATGCGCATATTTGTAGAATTCAGAAGCACTGGCATTGGGTACATCACTTTGTTCCTGCTCCAAACCATCTGCGCCTTCATTTGAGTATGGAAATCTAAAAGCATCTTGCACCATCTCCCTTATGTCATCAACCAAAACATTCTCGTTGTCATCGGCTCTAATATCTACCATGGTTTCATGTCTAGGCAGTGGCCCTCTCTGCTCCTCGTGATAAGTCCATACAACATAGCTTTTCATCATCTCATTTATTACCAAATGCTCCTTCAATAAGTCGGGTTCTAAATAAACACAATTACAACATATTGTACAAGGACACTTGAGCCTCCCATTGCAAGTAATTCTATGGGCTAAACCGCTATCGACAAATGCAGCCAACCCTTTGTCATATTCTCTAGAATATCTCGACTTTTTTACCTAACTCTTTTCCATCATATAAAAGTTTCAAACCCCTAAAAGTATAGGGAATGTACATTTTAATATTTTTTTAAATGATAAAGGTTTATATTTCTTGTACCATATTCATTAGTTTTGCCCATTCGAGAGTATCAAGTCATATTTAATTGTTCACATAATAAGAGTTCAGAGTTTCTCTAAAAATTTCGACAACATCTCCACGTAGTTTTTCAAATACACGAACTTTTCATATTATTTTATACTTTTCATTATCCACAATGGACAACGAAAATTACAAAATGATATATGAAAGTACGTATTGTAAGAACAAAGGAGAAATATGTCAAAATCATTTGGAAAAACTCTAAAAATCATATTAGTGAACAACTAATGTACATGATATTCTCAAACTATCTATCTTCAGATAGATAATCCGAAAGGTTATATGTCAATAATTCGACATATAACTTTTTAGACGAACACTTATTCTATATGATAATATTCATATGTATTCAACTGTATATTGACCATTAATCTATAACAAAAGTTATAGATTAATCAACTGAATATTGAAAGGACGTGCAGACCACTTTACCGCTCATAATGTATGAATCGCCCATCAAATAGAATCTCAAAGATAAATGAGCTATGAAAAAGCGTGATTTCCTAAGAAACCGAGCTAGTGAAAGCGTAGTAATACTAACATGACATTTACCACAACTATAAAATAAATCTAGTTTCATCTATATAATAAAGAAAATTAGAAATGTTAGCCAGAAGACCTACACTAAGATCCTTTGTCCTCGGATGCTTTTGCAGTGAGAAGAAAATCCCTTGGGTTATCTCAATAACATAATAATAAGATAGTCCTTAAAAAAAATTAAAGTGTCTTCTTTCCTATAGCTCTAATTCAATTTGGTGAAGACTGAGAAAATAGAAAATATAGCAAATATACGCATGCCACAAACAAAGATGAATAGGCTATATTAATGGGTGGGTGATATTAAAGAGGTACCTTATTTGTATTGCATTCTAAACCACAAAGAATCTGTTAACCAAGCATTGTTTGGTAAAATCCTTTTGATTATGATGCATATGTTTTTCACCAAGACAAGCTATGAAAGTGAAAAATTAGACATTGAAGCAAAGTGGGCTAAGTAGGCTGTCATAGACCTATATGTGATTATGATCAATCGGTGAACAAAGTTGATCTCTATTTACGTAGTGCAAACTCTGGATTTATTGCAATGCCCCTACTTTATTATTGATTGGAGATGAAGAATAAAAAAACAAAAAACAAAAAACAAAACAAAATATGAGCATTCCCATTCAAACAACACATGCAAAGTCACAGCCATTCTTAGGGGTATCAATGGGCCAGGCTTGAGGTCGGACTTACCGTGCCCCATAATGTGCCGGGTATGTGCTAAGGTAGGTAGGCCTGATGCATTAATGGACTGGCCCAGCCCTACCCGATTAGTAACCCGGGTGGGTATGGACTAGTTCCAAAAGCTAGATTGAAAATTGGCTCATTTAATCCTTGCCCAAATTCGACCCGAATGCGTCAAAGGAGTTATTTTATTTAGAAATTGTCGGGTGACCCCTAGACCGGCCCAAATGCATCAAAGGAGACATTTTAAAGCATAAGTTAAGCTTTGACTAGTTTTTAGTCACGTGGAGCTCCACTTGACACTCAAAATACTATTGGGGTGGTACATGGAGCACGGGTATGCTGTTTAGATCAATTTTTTATAAAAAAAATTTTAAATATAATTTCAAAATATAAGTCAAACTTTGACTAGTTTCAATGGTGCAAACTTTATGATTAAAAAAATACATGGTGAAGATATTTCCCAATTTTTTTTGTTCAAAGATGATCTAAGCAATGCACCCGTGCTCCCTGTGACATTAAAATAATATTTCAGGTGCCATGTGGATCTCCACATGGAACCTTGGAGGGCGTTCACCATCCTCCATTGAAGGACATAATTATATATCTGTGTGTGGGTGAGTCTGTGTGTGTTTGTGTATAGTGTGCGCTCTAATGTTGTATGCAAGATAGGTACACCAAGCTCACGTAGAGATCACTTGTATAGATCAATTTAAAAAAATAATAATTCAAAACTGAATTTTAAAATTGTGTTAAGTTTTGACTGTGTTTCAACTTTCAATGGTCAAGCCTAAAAATATAAAATATGGAAATGTTGTTTTAATCTTTTTTTAAATGACCTAAACAGCGCTACCTTCCTCTATGTGGACCTTCGTGTACTGTGAAAGTAGAGCACCTTCCCAGCTCCCTATGTGTGACAGCCCGGATTTCGACACCCCGAAACTCGTGCCATCAGCACGATCTCCAGACCGTGCCCTTGGCTAAGCACGAAACATTGGTACATCAAGCAAATTATAAACAAAAGGAACAAATGATATAAAACATGGAACATCATGACTTTAAATATTTCTCAATGGACAGTTATACCCTCCTGCCCCTGCATGAGTGGAGAACCGATCCGAATCATCGATGATAACTGATCATCCCATATGGTTCGCCCAAAAGAATTATCTCAATTTAATTACATTGTTTAAACAGAAATAAAGGCTTGACATACCAAGCTGTACCAAATAATCTCACAAAATAACTCTCTCAAAATGCACAGTAGAGTCCTCCAGAAGAAGTCCTCTGGAGGTGGCTCCAACTCGTCTAAGGGCGTGCGATCCGACTCACCAGGATCCATGTCACCCGAGACCTCCGCTGCTACTAGTACTGGACCTGCGACGTATTGTCTAAAGGGTGAGCTACATCCTAGCTCAATAGGGAACAAACACAGTCAACATATAAGTTAAAACCACACATATATTTCATGATATTTTAAACATGCAGGATCTATGCAGTTACTGAGAAAAACAACTTGAAAAAATGGTAATGTACATTTGCTTTTAATAACAGTTTAGAGTTTTCACATCTCTTTTACTGGATCATGAATGACATTGAAAAGGCCTAAAGCAAACTTAAATCTTCAACTTAAGTAATCCCCGAGCAATATAGCATCGAGCCCTGATGAGATACCCTTCATCGTCGTCTAAATAGACAGTTGTTATACGTATTCCCTGGGAATACAAAACTACCCAAGCCCCTCTTCCCTGGGAATCGGCGGCGGGGTTCATTCATATCTCAACATCCCTGGGATGTGCTTACTGTGTATGGATAAACCTCTGTACTGACTTACGGTTTTGCCGCCGTATCGGTCATGGATATCCTGCCGCGTTAGTCGTGGGTATCCTGCCACGTCGGTGGGGTATCCTGGTCAAACCTCAAATAACAAAAATAACGGGTGCTTTACATATAGTTGTTCACCATATAAGTGTGCTATCTTATATCAATTAGGCCTTATCGAATGTTACTCAATCTTGTCTACATCCCTGGGATATATCCAATTACTCTTATCATTTTGCTATCTTGTTACTTTCTCAACCCCTGGGGATGTTTTATTCTTAGTTACACTGTTGGTGTCACACACACACTCTTTTCACGAAACTTTACTTAACTAAAAAAATTTCCGATTTAAATTGCATATCACTACATACATGCTCTTGCAAATTAAAGTACATGTTCAAAGTGTTCCCTACCTCAAGTCTTTGAAATTCCAAGCATCAAGGTCTCACACGGCTCCTTGTGCTCATGCTCACACGTACCGCCTATGATATAACATAACACATGCAACTCATCACTAAAAATGTAACAAAGAAGGTCCAAGACCCCCTGAACCTCAAAGTCAAACTAAGAAGTCAACTAAAACAGTCTCAGTCGATTAATCGATCACCCAATCCGATTAATCGAACCTGATTCGATTAATCAATTTCCAAAATCGATTAATCGAAATTCAAAATCGATTAATCGATTCCCAAAATCGATTAATTGAAATCTTCAATCGATTAATCGATCTCAAATTGATTAATCGAAAGCCTCAACTCACATATCGATTCTCAATTCGAGTAATCGAGATCCCAAAATTGATTAATCGATCCCAAATTGATTAATCGAAATCTGAAATCGATTAATCGATATCCCAATTCGATTAGTCGATTTCACCAGGTCTCATTTCTCCAGCCACTGGAGCTTCTCAGTCGATTAATCGACACCTAGATCGATTAATCAAAATTCAAAATCGATTAATCGAAACTCAGTTCGATTAATCGATTTCGGGGTCCTTTGACTTTTCAACTTCCCAGACTAAATCGATTAATCGATTTGTCCAGACTCAGCCCCCTTTCGGGCTGATCTTCTAAATCCTTCTCAAACAAATTTTCTTTCTTTTTCTAAGCCTTTATCCTATGATTTTAAGTAATTTTGACTGCAATTAAACCTCTATGATCTATGCATTTAATTCACAAAAATTTTACCTCAATCGAATCTCAATTTGATTGGATCTCAAGGTTGGAATGGCTAGGGTTCCAGCTTTGGCTCCAATGGAATCCTTCGCGTTGAATCCAGCCTTAAATACTCGAATCCCTTCTTGGCTTGCATTCACTCCTTGCTCAACAACCCTCTTTACTTCTCTCTCTCTCTCTCTTCTTAATTCTCTTCAACAACCCAAACAATGAATTTAGGGTTCTTTAAACCCTTATATACCCATTGTCCATGTGTTGAGCACATACACTCAAGATAGGTGTATGTGACTCCAGCTTTACATTACATTCCTCCTACTTATGTCATATTCACATCATATCCGTTCATCACTCTTGAGTCAACTAGTGAACTCCCAATTGGTCAAACCTATGACCAGTCGAGCACAGATCCCGAGGTCACTGTTTAACATAAATTTTCGAGACATTATATCCTCCCCACCTTGGGAATTTTCGTCCCCGAAAATAACCCAAGGCGCTTCGTATGGGGTAACCCCTCCACACGTAGGTGAGGTGGTCGAGTAAGTCACCCATGATTAATCCTAGCAACTAACATACACATACTGTACAATAGATTTATATTATTGGAAAAAGTTGACAAAATTTGTTCTATTCATTTACTCAAAATTTACAATTGGTTGATACATATATAAGCTCACAAAATGCATACAAAAGATAACGAAAATAGAAACATCAGCTGTAGCTCATGCCGTCCCCTCTCCTGGCTGATCTGGTGCTGGAGCAGGCTCTGACTGGACTAGTTGCGCTGGCTGGACTGGTGATGGCTGGGTCATCTCCGTGGTCAGGTGACCTGTCTCACCGGTCACATGGGCCAACTGTATGCATCAGAGGTACTCGTGTGGAAGACTGGACCCATATGGAAGGCAGCCCGACCTGCTATCCACGCCTCCTCCTACGCGAGGCACTGCTGGTAGTCAAACAGATAGATGTACCGTAGAGTGTGGTACATCAGAAAGTCCATTCGTCGGTTCATCCGCTCATTGTTGGCCTCATTGCGGGCCAACACGTCCTCAATGGTTGGGCCGGAGTGAGCTGCTCGGCGGCGGTGGGATGAAGTAGGTGTCGTTGCGGCTGATCGTGAGGGTGGTGTAGCTGATGTGGTGGGAGGAGGCACGATGGGCTGCTGGCCAGCTGATATTGAGGGGTGAGATGGGGCTCCCTCAGCTGGTGGAATGACTGGTGGGGCGCCCCCCACTGGTGGTGCTCCCCCAACGGGTGGATCCTGCTGTGGTGGTGGGGGTGGTGGTGGTGCTACTGCTGCTAGTAGGGTCTTCTTGAGGAGGTTGTAGCTACGGCTCCATGAAGTAATGGAGAATTGCTTCATGCAATCAGTAGCCCTCACCTCGTGAGGCGATATAGCGTAGTCGGGGGTGTCGGAGTAACACTCCAACATGCTCGAGATGAGCCAAGCGTATGACATTTTCTCCTTGGGCCTTAAATTTCCCTTCATCAACTTCCCTTTTATGTAGATCATCCCCTCGAGGATGATCGTTGTAGCGTCAAACCAACGGCCACAGAAGGCCGCGTAAAGTACCTGCTGCATTAACTCCACCTGCTCGGTGTCATGGCGCATGGGGTAGAGGTTACACTTGATTATGGAATCAAGCATCCACATATAATGGGGAAGGTCGACCCTCCTAATGGAGGATCCCGACCCCTTCTTCCCCCCGGTCATGAGGGTCATGATCTCCTCAAATCTCACCTCCTCTTCAAAGGGTGGAAAGAGGGTGGTCTTGGGTACAAAGTCCAAATGGCACTCTAGGACTTCGTGCACGTGGCGGCATGTGAAAGTGTAGTCGCGACCCTCAATAGTGGCCGTGACTATGTCGTCCGTGGGCCCCTTCTTGAGCCCCTGGTAGAATAGGCGGACCAATCTAGGGTAGTAGGACCCACGGATTGGTTTCAAGAGGTTGCCGTGCCCGGCCTTTAGAAGGTAATTACGAGCCCATTGGGTCTCGGCCTGTACATCGGGATTTGTAAATAATTCCTCATCGATGATGTACTCATCATCGATGGTCTTAGCTGCCCATCACTCATTTGGTTGGAGCACATTGGTGGGAGGTGGTGGCATAGGCGAAGACTCACATGAAGACTCGCTCGAAGCCGCGCTCGTCGAACTGGAGGTGGTCTCCGATGCCGACGGTGATGGAGTCCTCACCGGTGATGGGGTAGGTGGTGGCGGTGCGGCGTTCTTTCGCCGGACCAACAACTTTATAGCCGCTTTCTTAGTGGTTAGTCGGGCTCAGGGCTGCATTTCGACTCAAAATGCCCAAAAGTCTAGGGTTTATTAGGTTAAATTTAAAAGGAAGTAGAAATCTAGGGTTTCCCTTAGATTTCGATGCGAAAGTAGGCGATCTCGGTCTGAAATCGATGAAGAATGCCCAAAACCCTAGCTCGGATGGATGGTCAGAGAAGAAGGAGAATGGCGCCCAAGCTTCAAAATTTTCAAATGGGCACCAAAAACCCCAACTCATATATATAGGTAAGATTCGATTAATCGATTTTCCAAAATCGATTAATCGACATAAAAAGTTTTGCCTACCGCGCAAAATCGATTAATCGAGATACATTTCGATTAATCAAATTCGTGGTCCTTTCAAATTTTAAAAATTTCAAGTCACTGGTGCTTGCCAGTCGATTAATCGATTTGTCAAATCGATTAATTGATTTTCGAAATTGATTAATCAAAATACTCCTCGATTAATCGAATTTTTAAAACTTTTAGATGTTTAATTTCCCTCCTCACTGTGATATGCCAGTCGATTATTCTATATAGCAAATCAATTAATCGATTTTTCCAAAATCGATTAATCAATTTTTCCAAAATCAATTAATCGAACATAAATTCGATTAATCGAATTTATCAACCCTTAAGTTTTTCAAAATAATTGGTTCACTGGCCTCTGCTTGTCAATTAATCAAAATCTATTATCGATTAATCAAATTTCTAAAATTGATTAATCGAATCTCCTCGATTAATCGAAATGCCAAATTTTTATTTCTTTCCTAAGTTCTACCCACTGGCTGATGCCAGTCGATCAGTCGACCAAAAATCGATTAATCGAATTTCCAAATCGATTAATCGATTTGAAAATCGATTAATTGGTTTTGGTCAGACTTCTCGAATTTTGTTGTTTCTTTTTTTTTTTTTTTTATGTCCTTTATTTCTATGGTAATATTTAACCAAAATTTTTGATTTTTCTCATTGAATAAGTTGACCAACTGATCATCATTGGATAACATGAGTAGTGCGAATCCACAAACATGCTTGCGGTGTTACAATTTGGCGCTCAACTCATTGTAAACAAGTCCAGGCACTGTTCTTTTACATCGGTATCTCGTTTCCACGTAGCCTCTTTGGTCGGATGATTCTTCCATCGAACAAGCACTAAGGGGATCACTTTGGTACGCAGTACTTGTTCCTTCCGATCCAAAATCTCCGCCGGCTCTTCTATCATGCTCATGTCTTCATGCATCTCCAAAGGTTGACTTCCTAACACATGAGATGGGTCCCTCACATATTTCCTGAGCATCGATACGTGGAATACATTGTGTACCCTATCAAACAAAGGTGGTAATCCAATGCGGTAAGCAACTTCTCCTACTCGACCCAAAACTTCAAACGGTCCATGATAGCGGGGACTTAATTTCCCTCTCTTACCAAATCTCATCACACCTTTTATAGGCGACACCTTGACAAATACGTGTTCACCCACCTTATAGTTGACACTAGTCCGCTTGAGGTCGGCATAGCTTTTCTGTCTGCTCTGTGCTACTTTGAGTTTGGCCCTTATCATATGAACATAGGCGGCATTGTCTTCCAGTAATTCGGGTCCTAAAACAAATTTCTCCCTAGTTTCTTCCCAATTAATAAGTGATCTACATCGCCTTCCGTACAAAGCTTCATATGGTGCCATCCCAATGCTCGTCTGAAAACTATTGTTATACGCAAACTCAATTAATGGTAGGTGCTGATCCCACTATCCTTGAAGTTCTAACATACACGCTCTAAGCATGTCTTCGATCACTTGGTTCACTCGTTCTGTTTGACCATCAGTTCAAGGATGGAAAGCTGAACTGAAGTCCAGTCGCGTTCCCATTCCTTCTTGAAATTTCTTCCAAAACTTGGACGTGTACAGTGGATCTCGATCTGAAACAATGCTGCTCGGAATCCAGTGTAGTCGGACAATCTCCTTCATATATAATTCTGCCAGTCTTCCTGTCGTGTACATCATGTTGTAAGGAAAGAAGTGCGCTGATTTGGTCAATCGGTCTACGACTACCCAAATGGCATTGTATCTCTTGGCAGTACGCGGTAATCCAACTATGAAGTCTATAGAGATCGATTCCCACTTTCACTCCGGTATTGTTAAAGCCTGCAATAATCTAGCAGGATGTCTATGATCAATCTTCACCTGCTGACACGTCAAACACCGTGACACGTACTCTGCCACGTCTTGTTTCAAACCTCTCTACCAATAGTTCTTTTTCAAGTCTTGGTACATTTTAGTGCTACCAGGGTGGATAGCATAGTTTGACTTGTGGACTTCATCAAGAATTGTTCGCCTTAGATCGGCATTGTCCGGAATGCAGAGACGGCCCTTGAAAAATAAGGAACCATCTTCTTTCACTGAGAAGCCCGGTTGAATGCCCTCAATCACATCTTGAAGAATCTTTGTTAGCGTCGGATCTTTCATCTATAGGTCGTGGATATGCTAAAATATCACTGGTCTCACTGATATGTTAGCCAAAAAGGCTCCTGAAGCTTGCGACTCGATGTTCGCATCATACAGTGCCAGATCTCCAAATAACTTCCACCGGTGCATACCCAAAATCAAACTAGCCAACTAAGTTGAACTCTTCCGACTCAAGGCGTCGGCTACTACATTAGCCTTGCCTGAATGGTACTGTATAGAACAGTCATAATCCTTGAGAAATTCCATCCATCTGCGCTGCCTCATGTTGAGTTCTTTTTATGTAAACAGGTATCGGAGGCTTTTATGGTCGGTGAAAATCTCAAACGTCTCACCATACAGGTAATGTTCTTTCAGCTATCTCGATCCGTAAGCTATCACCTTCTTGTGTTGGTTGAGCACACAACCTAAACCATTGTATGAACCATAGCTATATACTGCATATCCTACATTGCCTGAAGGAATCGCTAGCACTGGAACTGAAGTGAGTCTCGTCTTGAGTTCTTAAAAACTCTTCTCGCATGCCTCACTCCACTCAAATCTTGAATCCTTTCTCGTAAGCTTTGTGAGAGGTCCTGATATCTTAAAAAAACCCTCAACGAAACGTCGGTAGTACCCTACTAATCTAAGAAAATCTGACGGGCCACCTTCTTGCTGTTCGCTAACCTAACGCTCTATTTTTGTTGGATCTACAGTGACACCATGCTTTGAGACAACATGTCCCAAAAAGCTAACCTCCTCCAACCAAAACTCACACTTGCTGAGTTTGGCGTACAGTTGGTGTTCACGTAGAGTCTGTAGAGTAATCCTCAGGTGTTCTTCGTGTTCCGCTTCTGATTTAGAGTATATCAGGATATCGTCAACAAACAGTACGACACACGAGTCTAGGTGTGGTTTAAATACCCTATTCATTAAATCCATAAACGATGCTGGAGCATTCGTCAACCCAAACGGCATCACTAAGAACTCATAGTGTCCATACCGTGTCCTGAAAGCTGTCTTATGGATGTCCTCTGCTTTGACTCTCAACTGATGGTACCCAGATCTCAGATCGATCTTGAAAAAATACTTTGTTCCTTGCAGTTGATCAAACAGATCGTCAATTCCAGGCAAAGGGTAGCGGTTCTTCGCAGTGAGTTTGTTCAGTTGTCGATAGTCAATGCATAGACGCATTGACCCATCCTTCTTCTTGACAAATAAGATCGGTGCTCCCCACAGAGACACTCTCGGTCTGATAAACCCTTCATCCATGAGTTCTTGCAACTGCTCTTTCAACTCCTTCAACTCAGCCAGAGCCATTCTATATGGTGCTTTCGAAACAGGCTCCGTTCCTGGTGCTAAGTCGATGGCAAATTCCACTTCTCTTTCTGGAGGTAATCCAGGCAACTCCTCAGGAAACACATCGACAAACTCTCGCACTACTGCTATCTCAGAGATAACATTCTTCTCCTCCTTATCCTCCTTCAAGAATGCCAAGTAACCACTGCAGCCCTTTCTGATCATGCATTTGGCTCTGACTGCAGAGATAAGTGGCATGTGTGAAGACCTCACTCCTTGAAATCTAAACGATCTCCTTGTGTTGGGTCTGAAGATGATGACCTTGTTCTTGCAATCGACCGTCGCACAATGTTGCAACAACCAGTTCATGCCAAGGATTACATCGAACCCTTACATGTTTAGTAGTATCAACTTCGCATCTAACTGGTGAACATCGCGATCCTGAGCAACTACAATGACTGATTTGCAAATTAACTCCGTGTCCACTAACTCTCCAGTCGGAATAGACACAGATAGAACAAAGTCTAATGTCTCTGGAACAATCTTCATCCTCCTTGCAAATCGAGGGGTGACAAATGAGTGGGTAGACCCTGGGTCTATCAACACTCTAGCGTCGTATCCTACAAAGCATCCTTTCTCGTATACAGTTAACGTACCTATAATATACATACATACATACATATACACACATAAATTGCATATCAATTTAGTGTTTAGGAAAAGAATCTATGCTATTGTTAATTGAATGCACCTTCTCTATCTGAAATTTTAAGGAATTTGAAAATTCTTTATTTAAAAGAAATCTCACCTTGGATGACATCATGCACGTTCCCTGCCTCCTGAGCAGTGACTGCATAGGCTCTTCCATGAACAACCGGCTTCTGTGCTTGAATAGGTCGTGGCACTGAAATTGAAGCCGTCTTCCTTTTATCAACCTCAGGGCAATCCTTGATCAAGTGGCCCACCTTGCCACATCGAAAACAGCCCCGAGTTCCCATCCTGCAGTCTACTGTCCTATGAGACTTGCCACACTCGGCACAAGTCTCCCGAGGTACGGGAGAAGCTGTCCTTGAGAATCCCTGTGTGACGGTAGCACCAGTAGTCATGGCAGGGCTCTCATAGCGTAACGGTCTCCCTGACGCAAGTAATGGAAATCTCTGTTGGTTGTTTTGTTGCGTCGGTCTTCTAAAACCCCCTTGGAACTGTGGTCTCTGACCTTAGAATTGGGCTACGAATCTCGGCTTTTTATTCACTGGCTCGTAGTTCCCCGTTCTGTTTTGATCTGTATTTCCCCTCTGCTGCTCTCTCTGTCGATATCTATTATTATTTTCTTCCTCTACAATAAGGGCCTTACTCATGACCTCTTCATAGGTCCTTAGTTGGAATGGGGCTACTCCTCCCCTTACTTCAGGCTTCAAGCCTTGCTGAAACCTCTTCGCTTTCATCACGTCGGTGGCGACGTAATCAGGAGCAAAGCGGGCAAGTCGTAGGAACTCCACTCCATATTCCTTGACAGTCATCCTCCCCTGTACTAGTTGTAAAAATTGAATCTCCATCTGGTTTCTCACTACCTCCGAAAAATACTGTTTGTTGAACTCTTCAACAAACTCTTCCCAGGTCCAGGGCAACTCTGGGGTCTCCTGAGCCCTAGTCCATATCACGGACTTCCACCAGGGCCCAGCCTCCCCGTCTAGCATGTAGGCTGCCCAACGGACACTCTCATCTGCCGTGCACATCAGCACGCTAAACACCTTTTCCATCTCCATTAGCCAATTCTCGACTGCCATAGTGTCTGCCTGCTCAGAAAAAGTAGGAGGTCTCATCCTCCTAAACTCAGTAAATGATGAAGCTCGGCAAGGTGTCCCATCTGGTGGTGTAGGTGGTCGCGCTCTTGGGCACGCAAAGGATGCGGCCTGCTGTGCCATGGCAGCTGCCATGATCTCCATGGTGTGCATCATCCTTTGGCACTCTTCTCTATCCTCATTTCGTTCTCTAACTCTTTCTTGTTCTCTCTGATCTTGATCCTGTCGATCTCGATCTTGATTCTCTCTCTGATCTTGGCTTCCTTGGCCACCACTGCCAGAAGCCCCTCCATCTCCTATGGGTACTCTATTTGTAGGAGATATGTACCCATCTCCACTACGTAGACTTCTATTTTGGCCGCCCCTCGGTCGGCCCCTCCCTCTAGAAGACATTGAAGGCTGCATTTGAAACTAAAGTTTCATTAGTAGAAGTTCCTATGCTCTGACATAAAGAATGATTGTCAGAATTTCTAAAAGAAAAAGCTATGATACCAATCAGTGATACTGGATTTGCACAAACTTGTGTTTTCAAAGATTTATCTCCTACATCAAGCAAATTATAAACAAAAGAAACAAATGATATAAAATATGGAACATCATGACTTTAAACATTTCTCAAAAGACAGTTCTACCCTCCTACCCCTGCATGAGTGGAGAACCGATCCGAACCTTCGATGATAACTGATCATCCCAGATGGTTCGCCCAAAAGAATTATCTCAATTTAATTACATTGTTTAAACAAAAATAAAGGCTTGACATACCAAGTCGTACCAAATAATCTCACAAAACAACTCTCTCAAAATGCACAGCAGAGTCCTCTAGAAGAAGTCCTCTGGAGGTGGCTCCAACTCGTCTAAGGGCGTGTGATCCAACTCACCAGGATCCACGTCACTCGAGACCTCCGCTGCTGCTAGTACTGGACTTACGACGTATAGTCTAAAGGGTGAGCTACATCCTAGCTCAATAGGGAACAAACATAGTGAACATATAAGTTAAAACCTCACATATATTCCATGATATTTTAAGCATGTAGGATCTATGCAGTTACTAAGAATAACAGCTTGAAAAGATGGTAATGTACATTTGCTTTTAATAACAGTTTACAGTTTTCACATCTCTTTTACTGGATCATGAATGACATTGAAAAGGCCTAAAGTAAACTTAAATCTTCAACTTAAGTAATCCCCGAGCAATATAGCATCGAGCCCCGATGGGATACCCTTCATCGTCGTCTAAATAGACAGTTGTTATACGTATTCCCTGGGAATACAAAACTACCCAAGCCCAGTCGGGGGTGGGGTTAAATTCATATCTCAACATCCCTGGGATGCGCTTACTATGTACGGATAAACCTCCGTACTGGCTTACGGTTTCGCCGCCGTATCGGTCTCGGATATCCTGTCACGTCAGTCGTGGGTATTTCGCCACGTCGGTGGGGTATCCTGGTCAAACCTCAAATAACAAAAATAACGGGTGCTTTATATATAGTTGTTCACCGTGTAAGTGTGTTATCTTATATCAGTTAGGCCTTATCGAATGTTACTCAATCTTGTCTACATCCTTGGGATGTATCCAATTACTCTTATCATTTTGCTATCTTGTTACTTTCTCATCCCCTGGGGATCTCTTATTCTTAGTTACACTGTTGGTGTCACACACACACCCTTTTCATAAAAATTTACTTAACTAAAATAATTTTTGATTTAAATTACATATCACTACATGCATGCTCTTGTAAATTAAAGTACATGTTCAAAGTATTCCCTACCTCAAGTCTTTGAAATTCCAAGCATCAAGGTCTCACGCGGCTCCTTGTGTTCATGCTCACACATACCGCCTATGGTACAACATAACACATGCAACTCATCACTAAAGATGTAACAAAGAAGGTCCAAGACCCCCCTGAACATCAAAGTCAAACTAAGAAGTCAACTAAAATAGTCTCAGTCGATTAATCGATCTTCCAATTCGATTAATCGAACCTGATTCGATTAATCGATTTTCAAAATTGATTAATTGAAATTCCAAATCGATTAATCGATTCCCAAAATCGATTAATCAAAATCTTCAATCGATTAATCGATCTCAAATCGATTAATCGAAAGCCTCAACTTACACATATCGATTCTCAATTCAAGTAATCGAGATCCCAAAGTTGATTAATCGATCCCAAATCGATTAATCGAAATCTGAAATTGATTAATCGAAATCCCAATTCGATTAGTCGATTTAACCAAGTCTCATTTCTCCAGCCACTGGAGCTTCTCAGTCGATTAATCGACACGTAGATCGATTAATTGAAATTCAAAATCGATTAATCGAAACTCAGTTCGATTAATCGATTTCGGGGTCCTTTGACTTTTCACCTTCCCAGACCAAATTGATTAATCGATTTGGCCAAACTTAGCCCCCTTTCCGGCTGATCTTCCAAATCCTTCTCAAACAAATTTTCTTTCTTTTTCTAAGTCTTTATCCTATGATTTTAAGTAATTTTGACTGCAATTAAACCTCTATGATCTATGCATTTAATTCACAAAAATTTTACCTCAATCGAATCTCAATTTGATTGGATCTCAAGGTTGGAATGGCTAGGGTTCCAGCTTTGGCTCCAAAGGAATCCTATGCGTTGAATCCGGCCTTAAATACTCGAATCCCTTCTTGGCTTGCATTCACTCCTTGCTCAACAACCCTCTTTACTTCTCTCTCTCTCTTCTTAATTCTCTTCAACAACCCAAACAATGAATTTAGGGTTCTTTAAACGCTTATATACCCATTGTCCATGTGTTGAGCACATACACCCAAGATAGGTGTATGTGACTCCAACTTTACATTGAATTCCTCCTACTTACGTCATATTCACATCATATCTGTTCATCACTCTCGAGTCAACTAGTGAACTCCCACTTGGTCAAACCTATGACAAGTCGGGCACGGATCCTAAGGTCACTGTTTAACACAAATTTTTGAGACATTACACTATGTATATTCATGTTTATAATAACCATCTATTCTATAAAGTGGTAGTTGCACTATTCGAGAAAAATGTCCCTTTTCTCATCGCTCCTATATCTTTGACTTATCTATAAGTAAATAAAGAGTTCACTGCTATCCTTAAAGGCCATGACTATAAAATCTGATGGATTATTTTTCTCGAATAGTGCAATATCAAAACAATATTGATAAAATCCTTGAAAATTTAGTACGAGATATGAAATAGTAGTATTTGAGATCAAAGGAAATCCTTAATCAATTTTGAAAATGGATATGTAAGAATTTCTCTTGTCACCAAATGTAGGGTATTTTCGTGATAGTAGTATTATACCTTGCTTC
Source organism: Chloranthus sessilifolius (assembly GCA_021018995.1). Classification (NCBI taxonomy): domain Eukaryota; kingdom Viridiplantae; phylum Streptophyta; class Magnoliopsida; order Chloranthales; family Chloranthaceae; genus Chloranthus; species Chloranthus sessilifolius. The sequence goes on from CM037585.1 coordinate 85,578,943, forward strand.
TGTTTTCTTCTTAACTAAAATGTGCTTCCACTTTCATTGGAAAATATCAGTTTTTAGATTTTTTTTTTCCCTTAACTTAGCTCAAGTCTAGTGTTGTTTGCTTATTGTGTTAACTACCAATTTAACAGTCATTGGTTACTCCTATTACAGGAGAGATGTTGGTCAGTCCTGCGAAAGCTCTCTTCATGGACGAGATCTCTACTAGGCTTGACAGTTATACCACCTTTCAAATTGTTAAGTACATGAGATAGATCGTTCATGTTATGGATGAAACCATGCTCATCTCTCTTCTACAGCCTGCACCTGAGACGTTCTATTTGTTTGACGACATTATTTTGATATCTGAGGGTCAGATAGTCTATCAAGGTCGTCGTGAGCAATATGCATTATTTCATTTTGTGTAAAAATCTTAGCTATTGCAAGAGATCACTAACTAGTCCCTAATTAATGCATCTTAACCATGTAAAATTTTGCTCAAAAATCTAAAGAATCCGATCTAAATCAGCTAAGTCTACTACATAGACAGAAGAGAGTCTTGACTTTCATGTTCAACCAGATCTGCAATCCAACTCGTTGAATCAGATTTCATGTTCAACCAGATCTGCAGTCCTTAGATAGAAGAGAGTCTTGACTTTTATGTTTTCCATTTTTATAAGATGACATTCAGTCAAGATCCTCTTATATCAAAGGGCCACAAATCTGGTTGAAACTATGATGCTCTGATTTTTGTATTTATAAATGCCTAAAACTGAAAAAAAAAATGTAAATAAAAACTAAAACAGATCAGTGAATTTTTAAATGAAAAATTCAGATTAGTGAGTATTTTGCATTTAAAAAAAATAATAATAAGATATTTATAGAAATAAGAACAAGAGATAGCAGTAAAATAAAATATAAACCTATAACCAAAACAATAATCAATTAATAATTACCTTTTCACAACATAGAGGAGATGCGAAGAAACAGACACAATCAGTGAATCGCTTCTGCAAATCGGCCTGTGAGATGATCCAAACTCCGTCAAAAGGCAGATCAAAATAGTTCGTCAAATTGCTTTCCAAAAAAAGTTCTACTAATTCCAAAAAATAATCCTATAATTCCAAACAAATTGCAAACAAATTTTACAAATTCAAAATCTACTTGATCTGAATCAAAATCAAAATTTGTTAACTCACGAATCAAAATTTGAAATCAACTTGGAATCTGAATCGAAATCATAATCGAAATGCAGCTTGAATGGAAATCGAAATTGAACCACACCTTAGATCAGAACTTTGTATGACTCACACCTTAGATCTGAGCTTTTTTTGATCCAATTCAAATGGCTAGGGCACCAAAATCAAGATCATTCGAGCATCACATTAGCCTAGATTTACTTGCATCCGATTGAAGCAATTAGAGCACGCCAGATTTTTCGATTTCTTCCAACAAATCTAAAACGAAGTTGAGATTAGAGAGAAAAATTGGGAGATCGATTAGGGATTCACGCTTTCAAAGACGGGAGAGAACGATGGAGAAAGGGTTTCGCTTGGGTTTTCTTCTATGAGATCAGAGCGAGGGAATGAGATTGAGTTTCTCCTTGCGACGAGGTAGAAGTGAGTAAATTTGTTGGTGTTGCCTATTTATAAGGAAAGGCTGAGTTAGGGTATTTGTAGTTGCAAAAAATATAAGACTTATATTTGACCATATACTAAAGACCAAACTGATCTCTTCGAGACAGGTTGATGCGGTCTCTATTGGTGTCATTGATACTTTTTGAGATAGTTTTTCAGGTAGTCTCTAAAGTATCCACCTGCCTATACATAAAGTGAACCGACTATATATGTTATTTTATATAGGGAGACCACTGTACCCGTCTCTAATAAAAGGAATCGAGACGACCTTCGAAGTGGTCGTCTCTAATAAATTGTTATTGGAGACGGCCTAGAAAAGTCGTCTCTAATAATGGTCTTCAAAATTCCTTTTTTTGTAGTGACTGTTATTATATACGAATTCAATCAACGGTAGGTGCTGATCACATGATCCTTGAAAATCGATCATACACGCTCGAAGCATGTCTTCGATGATCTGGTTGACTCTCTCAGTCTGACCGTTGGTCTGCGGGTGGAACACCGAACTAAAATCCAACCTTGTGCACATACCTTCTTGAAATTTTTGCCAAAATATTGAAATATACAATGGGTCACGGTCTGAAACAATGCTCGTCGGAATACCATGTAGTAAGATGATCTCTCGTATATATAAATCTGCTAGTTTGCTTGCTGTATAGGTTGTGCTGTAAGACAGGAAATGTGTTGACTTTGTTAAGCGGTCAACAACTACCTATATAGCATTATGACGTTTTGCCGTCCTTAACAATCCTACAATGAAGTCCATAGAGATCGACTCCCATTTTCACTCAGGTATTGGTAGAGGTTGCAATAAGCCAGCTGGATGTCTATGATTTACCTTTACTTGCTGACACACCAAGCACTTAGAAACATACTCGATAATATCCTTCTGCAATCCTCTCCACCAACTTCCTCAAATCCTGGTACATCTTGGTACCACCAGGATGAATAACATACTTGGACTTATAAGCTTCGTCCAATATCGTTTGCCACAGGTCAACATCAATTGGTATACATAGACGTCCTCTGAATAGTAACGGTCCATCCTCTCAAATAGAAAAGTCTTCTCTGGTGCCATTTATCACACCCTGTCTGATCTTCTGTAGCTCGACATCTTTCATCTGAAGCTCATAGATGCGATCAAAAATTGTTGGTCTGATTGTGATGTTTGCCAATAATGCACCTGGAACCTTCACTTTAATGCTCTTGTCATACAAGGAAATGTCTTCTAACAATTTCCATCGATGAAGTCTCGTAATAAGACTAGCTAACTGAGTCGAGTTCTTTCGACTTAAAGCATCTGTCATGACGCTTGCTTTACCTGAATGATACTGAATCGAGCAGTCATAGTCCTTGAGAAATTCAATCCATCTCCGTTGCCTCATATTCAAATCTTTCTACTTAAACAAGTATTTGAGGCTTTTGTGGTTCGTGAAAATCTCAAAGGTCTCACTGTATAGGTAGTATCTCCAGATCTTAAGTGTAAAGATCACCGCGGCTAACTCAAGATCATGCGTTAGATAGTTCTTCTCATGCTCTTTCAACTGTCTCGACCCATAAGCAATAACCTTCCTATTCTGGTTGAGTACACAACCTCAATCACTATAAGAAGCATCACTATAAACTGCGAACCCCCCACTGCCTGCTGGAATCGCTAAAACTGGTGCAGAGGTAAGTCATTTCTTAAGTTCTTGGAAACTCTCTTCACATGCACTAGTCCACTCAAATTTAACATCCTTCCTTATAAGTCGCATGAGCGGTCTTGAAATCTTAGAGAATCCTTCCACAAATCTTCGGTAATAACTAGCTAGATTGAGGAAACTATGAATCTCAGTCACAACCTTTAGTCGTTCCTAATCCACTAATGCCTTAATCTTTGCTGGATCAACTGTCACACCTACTTTTAAAACTACGTGGCCTAAAAAGCTCACTTTCTCCAACCAAAACTCACACTTACTAAGTTTGGCGTAAAACTGATGCTCATGTAGCGTCTATAATGCAATTTGTAAGTGTTGCTCGTGTTCTTCCTTAGATTTCGAATAGATGAGAATGTCGTCCATGAACACTACTACACATGTGTCAAGATGTAGTTTAAACACTCTGTTCATAAGATCCATGAATGAAGCTCGTGCGTTCATCAAGCCGAAAGGCATCACTAGATACTCGTAATGCCCAAATCTAGTTCTGAATGCTGTCTTCTGAACATCTTCGGCTTTTACTCTCAATTGATGATACCCGATCTCAAGTCAATCTTGGTAAAGGACTTTGCCCCTTGCAACTAGTTAAAGAGATCATCAATCCTGGGTAAAGGATATTTGTTCTTTATTGTCAGCTTGTTCAATTGACGATAGTCGATGCAGAGTCTCATCGACCCGTCTTTCTTCTTGACAAACAAGACCGGTGCTCCCCAAGGAGACACACTAGATCTTATGAAGCCCTTATCTAACAGTTCTTGTAACTATTCCTTCAACTCCTTCAGCTCAGCAGGAGCCATTCGGTAAGGCGCTTTAGATATAGGCTCTGTGCCTGACGCTAAGTCAATCATGAATTCCACTTCATGATAAGGTGGCAATCCCAACAATTCATCAGGAAATACATCTGGAAATTCACAAGCAATTGGAATATCGTCGATAACATTCTTCACGTCCCATTGCTCTTATAAAAATGCTAGGTATCCTTTGCACCCATTCTACATCATCCGTTCAGCCCGTACCACGGAGATGGTCGGTATAATCTTTCCTTTATCACCAACAAATTGGAATGACTTCTGCTTTGGTGGACGAAAGGTGACAATTTTCGTAGGCAATCAACGCTCGCATGATAAGAAGATAGTCAATCCATACCAAGGAGCACGTTGAATCATTGCATGTTCAATAATATAAGATCCGTCATTGTCTCGCGATCTTCAATTCGCACAATAATAGATCGACAATATGTGCTTGTAGTCACTGCACTTCCCATAGGAACTCACACGTCCAAAATGAACTCCAACTCCTTGGGAACGACTTTCAATCTCCCTGCAAATTCTGGAGTCACAAATGAGTGGGTAGACCATGGGTCTATCAGAACTCGTTCGTCACAATGATCACCGTCATTTTCTTTATATAATTGTAACATACCTATATTAATACACATACTAGACATTCAGGAATGCATGGTAAAATTAAACTGTCACAGAACAAAATCTACAGGATCATCTTATTTATGCACTTTCTTCATCTAGAAAGCAATTAAATCAACTTGAACATAACTAGACGATTCTACCTGGAATAACATCGTTGCTTGCCCGAGCCTCTTCGACGGTTACTGTAAAAGCACGACCTTGTACAGTCGGTCTTGTAGTTCGCATAGGCCTTTGCGTGGTAGCAGAAGAAACCATACTTTCTTTTCTCAGCTCTGAGCAGTCTTTGATCATATGGCCCATCTTTTCGCATTTAAAACACCCCCCCGTGTCTCGCCTGCAATCAGAAGTTTTATGAGATTTGCCACAGTGGGCACACGTAACTTGGGGACTTGAAGACGCTGCTCTCGACACCCCCTGCGTGACTGATGCTCTTGAAGTCTGAGTCTGAGCAGGGCCCTCTATACGGAGAGGTCTGACAGGAGTAGACATAGGTGGCCTGGGATAGTTTGTGTAGGCAGGTTTTCTTGAAACGTGGGCTGGTGGTGTGAACCTCGCCTTTTTATTCCCCGGGTCATAAGCACTAGTTCTCCCTTGACCCGCCTTGTTCTTGTTTTGCTGATCCCTTCTCTTATACATATTATTTATATCTCTTCGCCACAATCGCCTTGCCTAACACCTCGGCGTAGGTTTCTAGCTCAAACATTGAGACCCTATCTCTCACATTCGGTCTCAGGCCTTCTTCAAATTTTCTGGCCTTCATCTCCTAAGTGGCTACTAATTCTGGTGCAAACCTCGATAGCCTTGTAAATTCATTACCATACTCCCTTACGGTCATGTTTCCTTGTTCTAAATTGGTAAAATCTTTCTTCAACTGATTCTTCACTTGCTTGGGAAAATATTCTTTGTTAAATACTTGAACAAACTCTGCCCAAGTCCATAAGTTATGAGGATTTTCGATCTCTCTCTTTCTCAATACCGACTTCCACCACGAGTCGGCATCACCCTCGAGTTGGAAGGAAGCCCAGCCAACTTTCTCATCTTCACTGCTCTGAAGTCGCTGTAGAAGCTTCTTTATTTGATTTAACCATTTCTCCGCTTCAAGCGGATCAGTCTACCCATAGAAGCTAGGAGGTCTCAATCTCTTAAAGTCGACAAAAGATGAGGGCAATAGTGCTGGTGGAGGTGGTGGTGGTGGCTACTGCTGGTGATTCATATTGTTGGCAGCCAATAAAGCCGTTTGCTCAGCCAGTAGAGCAGTCTGTTGGGCCATTACGGCGGCCACAATCTTCTTGGCCTGAGCCATCCTAACCACTGCCTCATCCCTCTGATCTCCCTCATCAGAAGGGTGTCTCCGACCTCCACTAGAACCCGGAGGAACTTCACTCCCACTCCTCAAGTTCCTATCACGACTGCTTCTAGGTCGTCCTCTACTCCTACTAGACATAATTTCTGCAAACATAAAACCAAGGTTCCATTAGTAGAAGGTCCCTACATTCTGATGATATCTCAAACACATAATACATCTCGAAGATAATTTCAGAAATTTCTAAAGCTATGCTTTGATACATACTGTGACAGCTCGGATTTCCTAATCGCGAGACCCGGGCCGTCGTGTCGATGCTAAGGTTGATCCTCGAACGGAACACTTGACACATCCACACGCAAAGCAAAAACAAAGCAAAAACCATAGCTAAAGATCAAATGCAGAAGTAAATCTCCAAATCTATATATATCCAAAAACTCAAAATAACGGTTCTAATCCCATGCAAAACTCATGGGCAGAAGAATCGAGAAGAACCACCGGTGATGGCCGACCATCACCGAAACATGGTTCACAAAAGAATAGTACAAGTTTATCCAAAAGAATATATTAATACATCTCAACCCAAGTGCTAGACCAATCTCCAAAGGCCGAACCTACCCGTGACTCGCACACAGAAAACAGTCCTTAGGAGGAGCGCTAACTCCTCTTCCAACGGCACGTATTCGGAGTCCTCCTTGTCTTGATCCTCCATACCTAATTCTTCACCTGTACCTATGACGTATAGTCGAGGAATGAGCTTCATCTGAGCTCAGTAGGGAAAAACTAATAGCATGCATATCTCATCAAAATACATAAATCTCATGACATAAATAAAAACATGATTTTTCCTTACTGGTAACCCAATTTCGAAAGTAAAGGAATGAGCAAAGCAAATTATTGGTGCACATTTCAAGATGACTGAATGAAACAAGCATTTTTCTTATTGAAGGAAACTTAGCATATGCACATCTACTGATTCACATAACATAGAAAAAGAAACTTAAAGTGCTTTACTTGAGTAATTCCTCGAGCATGTATAGCATTGAGCCCCCGATGGAATACCCATCATCTTCGTTAATATGAACCATTCACATATGGTGGCCAAGGTCCCAACAAAGATGGACGCTTTTGCCGAACACAAATTTTACCATTGGCCGATAGGATTTCACAATCTCACAAAGGTTATATGGATATCCCACCATACCGGTCACGATTATCCTGCCGTGTCGGTCGTGGATATACCGCCGCGTCGGTCGGGTATTCACATATAAACATCAAATCATCGTGCATAACTTATAGTTTATCACCGTGTGATGTAATAAGTATAATTAAGTTTGAAAGTTAAAACTCAAACACAATCTTTCACACACACATATTGAAATGAATCACGAAGGATTCCAGATGGTGGCACATTGCCAAAACAAGCTTGAAAGGTTTTTCTCATTACAGTTACATTCTCCAAATCACACACGCACACTAACACATTCACCCTTATATCTTAAACCAAATTCATGCTTATTCAATGAAAAACTTATCATATCATAACAAGCAAAGTAACAGTGATGTATCAAATATACATGGTATAGGGGTTTCCCTACCTCGACATGAAGTCACAAGCGAAGTCCCACAATGTGGTCTAGCCTCAACCTCACACAAGCACAAGGTCAACCTAACACATCAATTCACAATGCACACGTTAGAAATGACATGAAATGGAAAGATATAAGATCCCTCCAAAATCCCTCAGACAAAACACAATAAGATCCTGAATCAGGCAAATTAGATCGTTCGATTCCCTATTTCGATCGATCAAAATCCAAATTTGATCGATTGAAAATATTTTTGATCGGTCGAATCCTTCAGAATCAAAAAGTCTGGCACTACAATCTCGATCGAACAATTTATAATTCGATCGATTGGATCCTAAATTCGATCAATCGAAATATATTTCGATCGGTCGCATCCTGACAGCATAAAATTCACAATCCCTGTTATATACCTTTCAATCGAACGAGTGTGTGACTCGTTCAGTCGAAACACATTTTGTTCGATCGAATCTTATTTCGATCGAACGAATTTCTCCAGAATTCGTATTCCACCTTCTCAAGTCAATTTTGATTGATCGAATCCAATTTCGATCGATCAAAATTTACAGATTTCATCCATTCTTTGGTTTTCTCATTTCACTTTCATTTTTTCTCAAATCTATCATCTTTTCTTATAATTTTTCAATCATATTATAAGTGAAGCATTATCTAACACTAATTCACAATTTAAACATAAATTCCATACCTCGATTTTATCTGATTCCTCTTTCCTCGTTTTCAGCTCAGTTTAGGGTTTCACAAGGTGGAACTCAGATTCTTCTTCAATCAAGATCCCTTAAGTTCACACGTACTCACACGCATTCAAAGCCCACACTCCTTCTCTCTTTTCATTAACATTCTCAACTACAATTCACATGAAACATTAATTCTTCTAGGTTATATTTATTTCACTTAGCCTTGATCTTGGGTGTTAAGCACATACACCAGCCTTAGGTGCATACTACTCATTCAAGGCTCATACTAAAATCCAACCATTTCTGGTTCACTTAGCACATCACCTCTACATAACTCACCGATTCATTCTTCGTCAGGTCGGGCACATGGCCAATCGGGCACGCACCCTGAGGTGAACTGTTCAAAGGTCAATTTTATGGGGTGTTACAGATTTCCAATTGAAATAACAAACACAATGGTTGCCGGAGTGATGAATGCACCTTTGGAGAGACCTGAAGTGTCCTTTGACACACCAGAAGCAAATATACTTAAAGAAGCACCTGAGACCCTTCCGAATTTTACTCAAATGGTCACTGAACTGCTAGGCAAACCTTCGAAGGACAAATCATTTTTCTTGCGAAAGGATTTAGAAGAACGAAATTTGTCCCTTCATTTCCTCGATGTTTTAATCCATAAGACCTTCCATCCCACGGGCCATGGAACTCAGCGAAGAGCCCTTTTCATGAGAGCCTTATATCTTATGGCTAATCTCTATTGGTTTGATGTTCCTTCCTTCCTCTTAGAGGTGATGAACATAGTAAGGGAGAAGTTACCACAAACGAAGTATCAAACAAATAAATTATGTCTACCCTTTAGAGGTTTGATTATGAATTTATTGATGAATATGGGATATAAAATTAATCCGAAGGAGAAATCCCTACCAAAAAGTGACGAGAGCCTCATAGCTAAGGCTTATCGGAGAACTTTAAGTGCCACTAATAAAAAGAGAGTTCCCATTTCTTCACAAACAGAGGAGGTCCCATTTGCACTAGAGACCACTCAAGTTCTCGATGAACAAGATGAGCCTCCCACAAGGCTCTTAATAGGTACTTTAGAAGCAACTACATAAGAGGTAGTGATTACTTTTACTCAACCTCAAGAAAGCATAGAAATTGGCGCAACTGTGCAAGAACTTTCAATAGTCTATATGACTCAGCTCTGGATTCCCCAACAGGGCCTACCATGCCCCAAGATATTGAACCAACCTCCACTGAAGCAGAGCCGGTGAACCAAACAGTGAAGTGGAAGAGAGAATTCTGACACCAGTAGAACAACAGGGTGCTGAAATGGCTACTTCTAGACAAGCCCCTATCAGTCCCTTAGATATTGCCCCACCAGAAACACTATCAGTTCAACCTCCTATTTCTCAATCAATAAGAGAAAACCTGGAAACTGAAGTCCCACCTTCTGTTGACCCTATAACAAACACCACAGTGCCTACATCCCAAGCTGCAGAACCAAGACTACATATCGAAGCCCCACGGGAGAGCTTCAGTGCATTACTACATGAAGATATGTCTGTTCCAACCACTACTTCAACAGTTCCTGTGACTGAACAAACTGATCTAGATAGAAGATTAAAGGAAGTAGAGCAATGGCAACTTTCAAATGCCCCATTACCAGGTGTTGTAAGGAGGATGATGGACGAATTACATATGCTAAAGAACAGAGTCCGAGACAGTATGCCTACTATACAGGAAAAGCAGGAAATGATTACAAATATGAAACAGAAGGCAGTAAAGAATATCATGTGCATTGGGTAGCCGAAACAAACACGAAAATCAAAGAGGAAACTGCAGTCCTTAGAAACTCAGTTGCACAAGTACAAGAAGAGAACAGGATTCTGAAAGAAAACCAACAAGGGTGGGAAAGGCAAGAGAAAGAATATGAAGACAAAATAGCACAGCTGGCGGAACAGTTGGTAGAATTTATTGGCAATCCAGATGATAGGGAAACAAAGAAAGAAAGAGCCTACAAAAAATACAGCAGACACTACATGCCCAACTATACGAAAAGAATCACCAACTGACGATAGAAAAAGGGAAAGTGCTTAAATTAGAAGATGATAAGGAATCCCTAATACTCACTTGCAAGGAACATAAACAACATATTGACTCTCTCACAAATAGATATTGGGTCAATGTAGCAAGAGCAAGGGAAGAAACAGAAAAGCTGGGAGATGAGATGAAAGAAAAGTTTGCTGTGATATGCCAACTTCAAAATGCAGCAAAAGCAAATGAAGAGGAACTGTCTATACTGCGGGAAAGGTATGAATCATTCGCAACAGAGAATGAAAATCCGGAGGCTCACTCTACCGAGGTACCACTGAAACCACAAGAAGAACATGAACTAGAAGTCCATTTGACTGTTCCACAATAGAAATATCCGACTCAAAAGATGATGGCATAAATAGTCTTATCTCTATACCAACTCCACCGAATGTACCATCCAATTCAATTGTCCCATATCCGACATCACCAAGTGAGTAAAATACCAGATAAAATGAAAACCCCACAGGTATGATATTCTTAGCTTTTTCCTAGGTTTCTACTTTGTAATTTTTAGTATCTTTTCTGTTTATTGTAAATATTTAGTAATTAATGAAATTTTCTTTTTACTAACTTGAATTTTTTTTTACTAACAGTGTTACTAACATCTAACTTTGTAGTTCTATAAAACCGGTAGTATTTTCTCTCAAGATTGGGGGAAGATTTTTGATTCTATTGTAGATTATAAACCCGGTAACTAATCCAATATTTAAAATAAGGTAATATGTTTCTTGTATGTCCCCTATTTTGCACAATAAGGACATTATCCTATTTAAGTTTTGGGGGGGGATATATCAATTTTGAAAATATAGTAGTTCTCTTTACAATTTTTGTTTAGAATTTTTAGAAATTCTTTTAGAAAGTTAATCATTATATGAGAATTATTATAAGAAAATTGAAAATCCAAAATTCTTAGTGATCCATCATAGTAGTTGTTCAATCAAAATAAAAATAGTTACAATTTAAAGTAAAGCATCTCTAGAACACTGTATCAGATTGTGATAGCTCGGATTTCAACACCTCGAAACTTGTGCCATCAGCACAACCCTCAAGGTCATGCCCCATAAACTTGCACAGAACATTGGTATAACCAAGCATATTAAAGGATAAGAATTGAATCTAACTAAATCTCCCATGCATTAATGGTATATTTTGCTAAAAGCTCAAAAAGGCAGTTCTAATCTTATGCCACTGTATGAATAGAAGAACCGACCCGAACCATCGGTGATAAACAAGGTCACCTCAGATGGTTCGCCAAACGAATATGCATATCATTCGTTTAATTATATTTTCAAAATATTTAGCTTGACATTCCAAGCCACACAGTACTCTCACAAAACTAATTAAAATACGCACGGAAAAATCTCCTAGAAGAAGTCCTCAAGAGGGGGCTCCTGATCCTCCCCAGGTACGTACTCTGAATCTCCTAGATCGACGTCTCCAAAAGTAGCAGCAGCCGTAAGTATGGGACCTACGATGTATAGTCTAAAGGAGTGAGCTACATCATAGCTCAATAGGGAATCAAACAGGATTGCACATATAAATTAGTTTCTTACATGTATTCCATGATATTCAACAATATGATGTGTCAATAAGATTTCTTGGAAAATAAAACAGTTTAAATAATTGAAAAGATGCATTTAGATGTCACTATTTCTTTACTTGTTTCAATTATTCTCTACCTGTTCATTTACCACAATGATTCGGCCTAAAGACTTAAATCATAGCTTAAATATTCTCCGACTTACTATAGCGTCGGGTGCCCGATGGAATACCCATCATTGTCATCTAGTCAGACATTTTTCTATTCTCTTTTAATGCTACCCAGGTCCCTTTTCCCTTAGGTGACGGGGTTTACATCTCATACATAAGTACCGACATCCCTGGGAAGTCCAACTGGTGTACGGATTGGCTGCCGTACCGGTCACAAATATCCTGCCGCATCAGTCGTGAGTAAACCCCCACATCAGTGGGGTATTCTTCAAACCTTAAATATCAAGTGCACTATATATAGTTATTCACCTTGTGATTGTGTTAAATATAGTAATTTAGGCCTTATCATTCATTTTTTCTTTGCTTTACATGATCACATACATCTCTGGGATGCCTAAGTCAATGCATCACACAGATGCTTTTATCATATTCACATCCCCTGGGAACGTCATACATATCTACTTTACATGGTGTTCACATACACACCCACACTTAGAATTCACATTTTGAATGCATAATTACTCTTTACTATATCGCTACATACATGATCTTGTAACTAAAGTATATATTCAAGGTGTTCCCTACCTTAAAGCAAAGTTATCATTTAACGCATCGCCATCCCCTAGGGAAATCAACGCATCTAGCACACGCCAAACCTATATTGCATGTGCCAAAGATACCCTCAGAAAAGTCTCTAAGAATCTTGAGAACTATAGCTCCTAAGAATAATAAAAAATAAAGTAAAATTCTATGTATTACCTCGCGCGAGCGAGCACTATTCATCGCTCGAGCGATCACTCAACCTCGCTCGAGCGATCATAAATGAGGTTCATACTATCGCGCGAGTGATTATAAATGATGCCTTTTGACTTCATGTGACCTTCGCTCGAGCGATCTTCCTCTTCACAAAGTTTCTCGCTCGAGTGAGGCTAGAACTTTTCCCTTTATATAATTTGTCCTTTCTCGCTCGAGCTAGTTATTTTAACTGCTCGAGCGAGGAGCGATGACAGTAATTGCTCGATCATTTCAAGAACTACCTCCTACCTCATTTAATACCCTATTTAAATATCAACATGATTCAACTAACCATTAACACCTTATTTAAAACATATATAAGCATTAAACATACCTTAGATTAATCGAATCTCTTCTAGATTTGATCCAAAATCAACCATACGAAAGAGGGTTTCAAAACCCTTCCTCCAAACCCCTTCTTGATCCTTCCCAAGCTCTCTAGACTAAGAAATCTTCTTCACTCTCATCACGATCATCTTCATCCCATATATTAGAAATTCCTAAGGTGAATCTCACCTACTTCTCAAGGATCTTCCTATTTCTAGCTTCCTTTTAATGAAACTCTTTTTCTTTTTCTTCTTTCTCCCTATCTCTCTCTCTCTTTCTAAGCTCAGCAAGACAAGTATGGGAGACTCCTCCCCTTTCTCTCACATACTTTAGCTAGTGTGCTAATCCCACACTTACCTCCTAAGTGTTTTGCATCCACTTGGCCTACTTGCCAAACATATATACCTAAGAGTATATATATATAGATTTTAGTTTTTTCTTGTGCACCATAAACGCCATAGCACTATTCATGGCACACGTGACCTGCATAGTACACGGAAATCATGGATGTTACACAAATGAATGTTTGACACGATATGATTGATCTGAACTACAAAAATTTTAGATTATAGTTTCAAAATTATATAATCAGTGAGCTATAGAGCCTATTTCCTCTTTTATTCTGAGAAAGAGAGACTATTGTTATTCATGCTAAATTTTCTTGAACTTCTCTACTAACTGAAATCTCATTGCTGAACTTAGAATCAAGAAATTTTGTAAATATGATGATTTATTTATTTAGAACTGTTTATTAAATATATCAAAGTAATAAGACATCCATATTAATAAATCGTAAAAATGACCAAAGGCCATCTTTTGTTAAACCAGAGCCAAAAAGCCAAAATCCAAGAATATTTTACCCTTTGAACCCATATTAGAAGCCTAAAAGCTAAATTTCTTTGTACCAAAATTTTATAAACCTTTAACCATATGTGCTACCCAAAACTTTCTACCTTTAACCCTTACAATTTCTGAGAGTTTAGAATATAACAGAAGGAGAGAAGAGGGAGTGAAAGGAGTATGAGTTAACAGATAAAGGATCTACTGAAAAGGGTACAATCGAGAAGAAATATAATTGTATGAAAAAAATGGGAAAAGGAATGAAAAATCGTAAAAAGAAGAGAAACCGTAGAATACGATTCTAAAAAAAAAAGAAGGAAAGACCTTTGTGATTTATAATTTGCAAAAATATGAGTCTAGTAGAGATGTATAAAATAGATACTATGAATAAATGAAGAAGTTATATGAACAGAATCGATTATCCTTTCCATGAGATTTATCTTATTAGTTAATTATCCGATGAAATTTGAATATACATCTACAATATTGTCAGAACCCAAAATTTTGATTATTTTTGAGAGTATGCCAATAAGTGAGAGTTTGGATGAAAATGTTATCTAAAAACTGCAGTTTAGAAAAATCTATGATGAATAAACTTTTCACTGATATGCACACACTCCACGCTATACCAAATTAAAATTATTGAGTTCTGATAGAAGATAATTACGATGATGGAAAGCTAAGGATAAAAGATTTGAAAATTTTTGAGAAAATAATGAACATGTAATGAATGATTGAGTATTTAGTATATACAAATTAATCTATATTTTGAATTTTTACTTTTGAAAAATATTTTGAAATTTTTTTTTTTTTTTTGAAAGTTTGCAGGTAACTTTACAGAAAATCTTCAGGAGACTATAACTCTTCCACTAGGGATCACCTAAGGGTTTGAAGGCTTGTTGCAGTCGCTAAATGGAATCGTGCTTCCTATGAAAGTGGCATTTAAATTCATAGCTCTAGATATTTTATGTTTCCTTGTTTGCTAGGGACTAGCAAAACTTAAGTTTGGGAGTGTGATCAGTCACATAATTTACCATTTTATCACCCTTAATTTAGTGTTGCTAGGACTTAGTTTGCTACTAATAAGTTACTGATGTGCATATATTAGAGATAATCAGTAAAAGAGAACCTAAATGTTAATCTTCATCAAAATGAACTCAAAAAGTAGTAAAAAGACGATTAAGTGTTAAAGATGATTCGCCAAACAGCTGAAGGCTGAGAAATCATAATTCTTTAAAAAGACGATTCTTGAGAAGGCGACAAAAGAAGAAAAGGCGAGTGTTCGAAATAAGAAATCGTCTAAGTAAGGAAGCGACAAGAAGATAAAATCGTGATTGACGATTTTCCAGAGAAGCGAGAATAGAAATAGAAAATCGTGATTAAGGATTTTCTAAAGAAAAGAAGAAAATGAAAAATCATTATCTACGATTGCGATTATAGAAGCATTCCTAATTATTGTGGATATTGCTACTACTGATCATGTGAGAACTATCACCACCACAAGTAGAATTAGAAGATCTCTTGCATTAGAAGTTCAGTTGATCACGAATCTGAGAAGATTGATGAAGATATACTCCAAAGGACTCTGCTGTTGAAAATTAAAGAACAATCTAAAAGTACATCAACCGTGGAAAGCAAGGAAAGATAAAATTAGGAATTAGAGTTGTGTTAGGATACTTTTATTTTTAGTAATTTCTTTTGATAGAATTAGATCCCTATAAACCAACCCCTTATGATCTATATGCAAGAGGGCTCAGTATAGGAATAAGCATCGAAAAATTTCAACACCAATTGACACCTGATATTGGATTTTCTTTCGATAAAAGTAGTGTATACTAGTTAGAGTAGAATTGATATCATAGGTTCCTCTAGAGCAATAATTGACGATTGCAATTGAGTGTTGAAAATTAGAGTAGATATCTATAATTTCTCAGGAGCAATTGACGACTGTGGCTGAGGGGTGAAGGATATATTTTACTTTGCTTTTTAGTTTAGAATTTATTTGCTTTGTAATCATCGCTAATTTTTTATTTGAATTGACGACTCAGGTTTTAATTTGCATATTAGTATAACGGTTTTTACTTTTCCATCATCAATTTTCTAAGGTTTGATTGATGCCCAAATTTTAGAAAGTTATTGATTAGATTAAATCTATATTGATAGAATCATAGACTTGATTGATGACCAATGCTAAGAGACTAGAAATATGGTGTAATGGTACTATTTAATTTCATAAATATTCAATAACTGAAGATTGAGATTGACGACCGCAATCAGAAGGAGGATTTAGATTTATTTTTATGCACTTTAGTTTAATAAAATTCTTTTATATATATTTCTCCAGTAGAATAGATCTTAAAGATAAATAGAAGTTTTTAAGATAAGGATTTAAATAGAAGAAAGAAACAAGGAAATAAATAGATAACAAACTTCCTCATGGGAACGATCCTATTCTAGTACTATAATTTCCATTGTGCGCTTGGAATAGCTTAAGACTTGAATTTAATATATATATACACATAAAAAATCAAGATCACCTACCTCTTATGAAAAACACGTCAAATCCCACGAAACGGAGTGAAGATCCTCAAATGCATATCCGATTCATAACATATATTTCAAGATAATGAAAGGTCATTAACTATTGCTTATAAGATCACACACCAAATATTCGGAAGATTCTCGAAGAAAAATCTGAAATGGCCCAAACTTGCTCAATTGCATGCTCGAGTTCTAAGGTCGCAAGAGTGACTCATATGGCACCTCACAATTGCGCGAGCTCGCTCGAGCGACTGTGCTCTCTTACTCTTTCTCACTCTCACAACCTGAGATAGTCGCGCGGGTGAGCTCTAAGGTCGTGTGAGCGACTGTTCACGGGTGAGTTTCACGCCTAAACTGAAGCTCATCTCGCGCGAGCGAATCTCAAAGTTGTGCGAGCGACTTTTGGGACTTTGGGGCTTTTTCTCAAAAATTCACTTTCTTTCTTTTCTCCCCTTTCACCTAACCCTCACTCACATTAAGTACAACATAAATAGGCATTAATTGACTTTATTTAACATCTTAAATTTATCCTAAATGCACTCAAATTCTACAAGTTGTTACCTTGTTAAATCTCATGGATTCATGATCGAATGAACGCATAAATCGATGCTTCTTCCACATGAATAAAAAAGGTATGAGTTCCACCTTCTCGTGTCGGAATGCAAGCACAATCGATTCCATTCCAATTGACACAACTCACACTTCACGCTCTACCACAATTCCAACGTGGAGTTCTCACACTCTTTCCAATTCCAAAACAAACACTCCCTAGGTCACCTCTTGTGCCAACAATCAAGGAGGAGCAATTTGCACGATAGATCGCCCACGATCTCGCTCTCAAGCACACAGTTCTCACTAGCTCTCTCTCTTCTTTCTCTCTTCTTTCTCTCTTCTTGTCCAAAAATTTCAAAGGCAATGCATAGAAAAGGGTTTACCCTTATCATATACATTTGGTTGGCTTCCACGTGAAGCACACCCACCCTTAGGTGTTTCACACTAAGTTTGGTTCGCTTGTGAACCCCACACATCTAAGTTAGTTGTTTGCTCATTCTCCCTCACGTTAAGTGATCTTACTAAATCCAGAATGGTACAGTGCGCCGCATCGACTCGTGTACCAAGTTGCTCTACACAGTTTTCCTAAATTTGGGGGTGTTACACAAAGTATATTGTCATTAAAAAAATAGGCCAGTGCTTTGGAAATTTAAAGCAACATTAATCCAAAAAATTCAAAAATCTATGTGCATAAAAAAAACTATTACATCAATGAGGTTTCATTAACAACCCTAGCAAAAAATTCTAGCCTCTCGTGATACACGAATTTAACATAAATAAAGAGAAAAGTGAAAATATCCTGTAAAAGTGTGTGTTGCCATCCTCCTCTTCTCCGTGCAAGAATCCTCCAAGTTCTCCATGAAACATAGTAGAATCAGATAGTCTAATAATAAATATTGCGTCAACTATCCGAAAATGGTGTCATGTACATCATAAATAATATCCGTCAATAAATAATCAAATTTCTATGATATGCAATATTTAACCAAGGTTCGATTCTCAGTTAGAATGTTCTATCATATATATATATATATATATATATATATATATATATATATATATATATATATATAAAATTTTATTTGTTACTACAAATATTGTCCACCTCAATACAATCAATATGGCGGAAGCGAATAAATTACAAGGTGAATCACTTATCGTTATGCATTGATATTCTCAAAATATTCTCTCACATATTTTATTTTCGTAACATCTGAAGTTATCCAAGTTTTAGACTCATTTATCAATGCACAAATTATCATCAATGTCATCTTTCCGACTTTCCAATTTATAATATTAAAAAATCTCTAGCCACATTATATACCATGCATGGAGAAGAGGAGGATGGCAACAAACTTTGTAACCGTCTCAAAAGGAATCACTTTCCAAGTTCTTCCAATGACCCGGCCTGGCCTATGATACCAATTTTGGCCCATTTTATTCCTTATTATTTTCGGGCTACTTCTGAGCTATCTACAAGTCCATTTTTCGGACATTATATATGAATTTTGACTTTCTCAGGCATTTCAGATTCATTTTTTGGAGTCTATTATTGCATAGGACCTCTATGTTGTGACATTTTCATGACCTGATGTCAGTTTGACATTTTTTTAATCAAATAGTTATTTTATATTTGAGTGCTTTTAATTAAAGTTGTAATTAAAATTAAAATTTATGATTTATATGTGTTTAATTACTTGATGATATATGTTTCATGTGCACTCATAAAGTTTTATCTTTCATGAAATGTTTACTTAAGGATTTGATCAAATGTCTATTTCAGTTAAAGTTATGTACTAGGGATTTTGTACCATCTTTTCATATTAAATTTCTAATTATTTTGATGTTAAAGAATTCAACTTAAAAGATTATATATGTGAACATATTAAAGTTGAATTGGACTCTATTCCTTACACATTTAACATGAACCATGTATAAATTAAACATTGAATTCCTAATTCTAAGAACTGAAATATGACATTGACGGATAATAGGTTTAGGTTCTTTCCTATGGAGAATCGAGTGATCATTTGGGGACACTTGGTGAATGAGTTGGTTCTTGGTCAAAGGTAGACAATTCATAAACCTCTTAGTTTCCAAATCTTAGATATTTTTTCTATTAAGATCACTAGGCGTTCCATTGCGTTGAGTATTTGTGTATGACCCAAAGGTGTCATAGGTACTTGACGTAGTGTGTGTAAATAGAAGTCTTGTATGAGATGGTTAGATAGGATAATCCTATTTGTCTAAAGGTATAAGAAGTGTTTGATTTTAATCAAACCGTAGAGCCATGGTCTATGATGAATTTTACGTGATTGGAAGCAAAGGCAAGTCATGGTGTCTGCCCAAACGTGAGTCATGACCTTACCAAGTGCTTTCCTAAAATATGGCATGTGCACATAGTGTCACTTCATATGTTTGAACTAAAACCCCTGGTTTAAGAGAAAGGGAATAAATCTAAAGAATTAATTAAGTTTTACTTTTGGTGTTGACTTTCAAAAGGTGATCCTAAATTAAAAATTTTACAACAATGGGTCTCTTGTCAATTACCAAACACATAGCAAGAGTTGAACCACTTTCTGGGTCCAATTTCAGTACTTGGAAAATGATTCTTGACATTTGTTTCGGGATCTTAGACATATATTTTGTCTTTTATACACTTAAATCTGGGACGGTTACCTAGGATTTCCCTGCCAAGGATAAGGAATTTTTTTAGAAATAGGCCAAGGTTAATTCGTTAGCCATATTGTAGACACCCAAATTCGGCCCAAGGTCCGATCAATCTGTACTTCGGGAGAGATGTACCCCTGTGCTTCCGATGGCACCCCCCTGAACCCTTAGGAACCTACCTAGACCAGTAGGAATCACCCGAAGACCTTTAGAGCCATTCTCCCAATCCTTAGAAGTCACCCTAGAATCCCTTCCCAGACCTAACTTAAACCCTTCGAGCGGTTGATGGGAGGAGAGCTACAAAATTTCACACAGACTACTGCCATTGATGTGCCATATACCATTGGAAAGAGGACTTCTTCAGCTTTCCAACGAGCCAAAGATCACCAAATTTGGAGCTACGATTCAAAAGTCATAGCCAATTGAAGTTTCACATAGAATCATAAAAATTTTACTCAGGCGTAGATATTACATACGCCCAGCCATTTTTACCCCAGATTACTCGGCTGTATATATTATATACGCCTATTTATTTTGGGGAAAATTTGGTCGGGCGTATATAATATATACGCCCAGTATAGGTGGGACCCACCACGGGCTTCATCTTCTCAAAAATCCCCTGATTTTGGTGAAAATTAT
The DNA here is from genome assembly GCA_021018995.1 of Chloranthus sessilifolius. Classification (NCBI taxonomy): domain Eukaryota; kingdom Viridiplantae; phylum Streptophyta; class Magnoliopsida; order Chloranthales; family Chloranthaceae; genus Chloranthus; species Chloranthus sessilifolius. The sequence goes on from CM037585.1 coordinate 85,599,426, forward strand.
CGTTTTAAACCGGGCGATATAATATATACGCCCAAATTTTAGCTACGAATCGCCACCGAGCTCAATTTCCTCCATCTAGTTTGACCCTTTGACCATCCCCTTGGTTGAGGTGGGTGTCTTGAGATTGGTTGCACCCCCTTTGAGCTTAGTGGCAACCCTTAAGTCACCCATGGTCTCACCCCATCATCCGCCATTGAAACCAGTTTCCCAAAACCCTAGGACCTTGAAAACCCAAAAAACCTTAGATGGGAGATTACCTAATTGCTAAACTAATTAACTCTTAAGTAAGCCCCTAACCCATCCCTTCTCTATAAATAGAGAGTCCTCCCTCTTCCTTAAGGGTTGGAAAAATTGGAGGTTAAGGATTTGGAGCTTAAGAGAGAACCCTTGTGAGAGAAAATGCACACATTTTTCCAGAATTCTAGCATGCTTAGTTCATCCCTTTCAACTCATTTCCACCATAAGATCACTCCCTTTTGCTAAAGTCTAGCCTCTAGCTTCACTCTACACCCCCCACTTTATTGAATCCTAGCATTAGAACACATTTTCACACACCAAAGTTTAAGATCTTCCATGGAAAGCGAAGATCTTCCATGGTGCAACAAGGGCCCGTGAGCTCCGGCTCACCCCTCTCTTCCTCTACCTTCTTGGTGTCTCCTCCGTCCAAGGATTCAAGCCGTTACGCCGCCGAAATTTCGGTTTAGCTCAAAGCTTGATAGGACCGTATTGCCTTCGCGGAAGGGGAAACTCCGCCCTTTTTATTTTTATTTTTGGCCATAGATAGAGACCGCTACGTGGGGGTTGATCGGGTGCCTAAACCCTTCCCGATCGATAACCGAAGCCCCTACCCTAGAGCCTTTGGCACAGACCGGTAAATCAGAGCCATATTTAGCACTTCGGTGCTCAAAATATCGATTTGAAGGTTTCCCGGGTCACCAAAAGCTCCGGGTGGCGACTCCACCATTTTCATTTTTAAGGCGAGCGCATCGCCGCGACGGGTTTGAGAGGATCCACGGTCGCACAGATGGCGACTCTGCTGGGGATATCACCCTAGCTCTTCCCCTCTTGTTGGCCTTTCCTTTTATTTTGTTATTTTACTAATCATGGCTGTTTTTTGTTCTAATTTGCTGCTATTTTTCATTATTTTTGGTTGTTTTTACTAACGTACTCACCCCTACGATTCAGTCCTTTCAGTGCCTTAGCCGTTTGGCGGGCCTACTTGCGCCTTAAATTTCAGCTTTTACGATTCTAGTCATTTAAGCCGCCTTAGCCGTTTGGCGGGCCCGCTAGCATTTATTTTCACGTCATTTAAATTTTGGTCATTTACAAGCCTTAGCCATTTGGCGGGCCTACTTGCGCACTTTATTTCAGTCATCATATTTCACCTTTGAACGCCGGCCCGTTGAGGCGGCACGGGTTTGTCATCCCCGACCCGATTTTGGACTTAATTTCACTCCCCTATAAAAATTTCTAATTAAAAGTGAACCAACAGTATGGGGACATAATCGAATTTATTTTTGCATTTTTAGGTAGTTTTCGGGGGGTTTAGGCACAAATACAATTTACTCAGTTCCCAGTAAGGCGGCAGCCCTAGTGGTGATGATCCTGAAAAGAACCACCCCTTCCAGTACCTGAGAAGGCGCTTGCGCTGGAGGTATATCGGTTGGGTTGCCAATTCCGATCAAGCAGTAAAACCCGCATTGGTGAGAGCGTAGAAAACCCAAAATTCAGTCGTGTATCCCTAGGAAACGGAAAGGAGGGACCAGATAACAAGCACAGCAGTCCCCGGCAGCATTTCTCCCAAGAGACCAGTTCAAAGACCCACATTCGGGCTTACTGTCCACTGTCAAACAGAACCTTTTGCCCAGCGTATATAATATATGCGCCTAGCAAAATAGCCCCAGATTTACGGTATATATATATATCGCCATTAAAATCGATTTTAAGCGTATATAATATATCGCCTTGACCAATCTGTACTTTTTGGTCGGGCGTGCATTATATATCGCAAGATATATCTTGGTAAGACAACCCGACCTGAGGCCCAATCCACCACCCCAATTCCCCGATTAGCGGTATTAGTGTCCGCGGTAGCCTCCCACATTCTCTAACACCCAATCGCCCTTGATCAAAAGAAGGCGACTTCTTATTGATTTGCTTCGGGGGATCGGGTCATTTGCGTGGATTCTCTCGCCTTCAATAGAACGAAAGGGTCCCCTTTCGCTTCTTCCGAAGTGTGTCGGATCCCACCGTGGGACCTACTAAAGGCACATATATCGCCCGAAACGGGAGTTGACCCTGGGCACCAGGTCATCAGTCATCTAAGTAGAGGGGAGTTAATTGCAATTTGAAAAAAAAAAAAAAAGAGAAAGAAAATCCTCATCTTCAAAATCCACCTTCAAAAAAAATAGAAAAAATCAATCAAAATCAAAAATCAAAAATCACAAAATTCACTTTTCAAAAATAAAAAAAAATAATAAAATCATCATCACTTTCCAAAACCCAAAAAAAAAACACAAAAAAAAAAAAAAAAACAATAAAAAATATACCATGGTGTGACCGGCACTACGGCGACCTCAAACCCAGCCTGTAGGAGAAGAACCAGGAAGGTATTCGGCCCTTATCCGCAACATCAATACAACACTCGTCAGTGGATCATGTCAAGAGCCGATACATCCCCACCGTCATCCCCTTCCCATTCCCGTATAGGAGAAGATCCGGTCTCCGACACCTTCACCCAAGCCAGGTTCGATATCACAGGCCCATTTGGGGCGCCCGTGTTCACCTCCACCTCATCCCCTTCCCTAACATTCCCCCAAAATACCCCTTTTTCATCCCCTACTGAAACCCCTCATTTCCCAACCGATCCTTACGTCCCCATCTCCCATCTAAACACCATTACCGCATCCCCATACTTCCAAAGACCCCCCAGGGAGTCCCATCCCCCGCCTACTTCCCACATTCCATCCCTCTCATCACCCATGCCCCCAACATCCTACATCCCACCCACCCCATCTCACATACCATTCCCACCACATGGCCCATCCACATCCCAACATACCCCCCCATTTACCCAAGTCATGCCCAATTTCTCCCAACCACCTCCATCCTTAAGTGATCCATCACCCCCCAATCTCACACCTGAGTCCATGCCTCGATGGAGGACATGAGAACGATGTATGCCTTGTGGGCTGCTTCTCGCAACCCTACCTCTCAAATACCGCATCCAAATTTCCAAAACCTCCATACCCCATTCCCTCCTAACCATGCCCAACCACCCATCGTCCATACCTCCCAAAATCTCCCACCTCAATTTCAGACCCAAACCCACACAAATCCATGGGCCCCAGCCTAAACACCACTAGAGACATGGGCCCAGGCCCAAAACTCTCAAAACCCATGGGCCCAAGCCTAAGCTTATCAAGCCCAAACCCCAGCCCAAACACCTCCAAACCCATGGGCTCAAGCCCAAACCCACCAAGCCCAGGCCCCAGCCCAAACACCTCCAAACCCATGGGCCCAAGCCCAAACCCACCAAGTCCAGGCCCCAGCCCAAGACCCTCAAAACCCATGGGCCCAAGCCCACGCCCATCAGACCCAGGTCCAGGTCCAAGCCCCCCAGGGCCTTTGGACCCAAACCTATCAAACCCCAGCCCAGGGCCCATGGACACAAACTCAACCCCCTCATGGCCCAGTAACCCAAACTCAACAAGGCCCATTGGCCCAAAGTCATATTAAGCCCCACCCCAAGGCCCAAGGCCCGTCAGTCCAAGCCTTTCAAAACCATCAAACCCAAATCCCTCAAACCCAAGGCCCATCCGCCCACGCTCATCAAAGCCCATTCACTAACCCCATACCCCCTCACCAATGCCCTTCATTCACCTATACCCCTTACGCCCCCATCCCACCTCCAACGGGAAATCCAATCCATCCCATTCCTCAAAACCACAACATCCCACCATCTTAATCACACCCCCATCACCCCTAGAATGTGCCACCAACTCAGCACATCACTTAACCACAAAACGCTCACCCATTTATCCCTTCTCATCCCCTATAAACCATGTGGCCCCACCAAGTCATCCAACCCATCACCCCCCAAGTCCAAATAGCAGAGCTCGCCCCTCACCAATACCACGACCAACAATATGAGGAGGATGAGATTCGCAATAGTGGAGGAACTGCCAGTTTTAACCCTCCCGGGCCCACCATCATCACACCTAGGGTCGAACCAAATCAAGGGGAAGCGGTCCCATACGACCTCAAAGGAACGAGAAAGAAAGAATAGATAGTACGTATGAGCGACTTATGAAGATGGGAGGAATGGAACTACACTCGATGGACTTTTTAGACTTATGTCTGTTCTCTAACGTCCCCCTGCCACAGAAATTTAAGATGCCATCATTTGATAAGTATAATGGCACTGGCAACCCCATCGCCCACTTGAAATCTTACTGCGGGGATATGTGCCAGTATGGCGGAGATGAACGACTCCTCATCAAAGTGGTCCAGAAGAGTTTGGCCAGACTATTTGGCGAGATGGTTCATATCCTGGAACCATCCATGATAAAAATTGGAAAGATCGACACGCTTATTTCAAGAACAATATGTCTATAACATGGACATAGAACCAAGGAAGTCCGACGGTCGATTAAAGCAAAGACATGATGAAACATTCGATTGCTTACTTAGGGAGGTGGAGGGCCTTAGCCGCTCGGGTAACTCATCGAATTCCGATGATGAGCGATTTAATTGATAACCAAGGAGCCCTCCTCATGAGATTTTTAGTATATCGGCCATGATCAAGTTTTCTTGATCGGTCCGAAATGCCAACCGTTGCGAAGACGCCATTAGAGAGGGCAGGTTAGGAAGGAATGCAGCCAACGGGGCCACTGGGGTTCAAAAAGCCGCCGAACCAAGAATTGAAAGAAGACCAGGGACAGAGGTACAGAACATTGTTTACCCCCAGGCCAATACCAACGCCCCCCCAATACAACTCCAAGTTACACAACCACCCTCGACCCATTTTGAGCGATTAAGGCCAAGGCAAACGGACCAAGAGCCCGTTACCGAACAGATGAAAGCACGTTTCGAACGAGTATTCACCTCGTTGGGGCAATCCTTGAGTGTCTTACTGCCGGTATTACTACAGAAAGTCCTGGTCAATTTACTCCAACCTCGCCCGTCACCCCACCCAATACCAAGGAATTATGATCCGAATCTGCATGGCAATTTCCACTAGGGACCGGGTCACCCTACGGACCAGTGCTTCCCGTTAAAGCATGCAGTCCAAGATCTGATAAAGGCGAGAAAGATCATACCCCCGCCACTTCCCCAAGGGCAGAACCAGAATATCCATCAAGCCCCACTACCACCGCACCCAAGAGGCCCCAGGCCTAACATACATTGGATAGAGGAAGAAGAAGAAGAGTTTGACCCTTTAGATTATATTAGCAATAAGGAGGAATTTTCACTCCCCAGGCCAAACGAAGATGAACTAGTTGTTGGGATGATTGAGCCACTGTATCTTGCCGATTATTTTTCCACACCAGCTTGCCAAGAGGAGCCCTTAGATTTAGGGCAGTATTTTTCCACCCCCACTCCCGCCTATCAAATCCAAACGGGCACAGCCCCGCCGCAATCATACGTATATCCACCCCACGCCCAATTTACCCCATACACCCCACCGTCACACCCAAATCGTCCGTACCATACGCAATTCTGCCATCCCCGTATTAACCTATCCCATACACACCCTCAAATCTCTCCACCCAATACATTACTCCACCATCCCCAAGTTACCCCATTCCATACACACCTTCAAATCCCACCACCCAATTTACCCCATACACCCCTCCATCACCCCCGAATTACCCCGCTCCATGCACGACTCCATCATCCTCAATCTATCCCATTTCATCTACCAACCCCTCATTATCCCACCATGCCACAAACCCTTCATATTCCCCCATTCCCCCCACTACCCCGCCATGTCCCGGTCATCCCGCTCAATGCACAACTCCATCGCCCCCAATTTACCCCACTTCATCCACAAACCCGTCACCATCCCATCATACCTCCCCATATACAAATCCTTCATACCCCCATCATCTCGCGCCCACCACACCTCAAACGTCTCCCCATCCCTCCAGCCCAGTCACACTCTCGCCATCCCTTCGCTATTTTGGTCCTAATCCAACTCCACCACCACCCGGACAAGCAACCCCTCACCCAATCCCCACATCACCCAATCACCACTGGTCCTACCATGCCCAAGTAACACCAGTACAAGCCCCCTCCGCGCCCATAACTCCAATTCTGTCAATTCCCCCCACTACCATTCCTCCCCCCATTGGAGTTAATCTGGTCGGACCCGAGAAACCAGTATATCCGGCCCAATCCTCCCCGGAATCCTCACGCACCCCATTTCTCATCCCAAAAATTGCTTATGACCCGCATCAGGTACCATTGAGCTATGAACAGATGGACATGAATGCCGGGTGCAACCAAGAAGAGGCTGTTAAATTTGTTACTCGATCAGGCCAGATTTCTGCCTAGCCAGAAGCATCAGGGGCAATCAGAGGAGAAGAAAAGAAGAAAGAACAGGCCACAGGAAATCCCTTTGAAAAAATGGCCAAGGAACATATACTGGAGACATAGCTCAATAGAACGCCCGCACATATTACCGTGTGGGATTTATTTATCACGTCTCCACTCCATTTTCAAGACCGAATGGGAGCGCTCAAGGACGCGCATGTCTCCACCCATGTAACTCCAGATGAAGTAGGGGAAATAATAGGGCAAGTGTTGGCCCCAAACGCCATCTCTTTCACCGATGCAGACCTATCGATCAAGGGGAATGACCATTCTAAACCCCTGAATATAACAGTGGAAGTAGGGAACTTGGTGGTGCCGTTGGTCCTGATCGACAACGGGTTGGCTCTGAATGTATGCCCTCTAAGGATGGCAATCAAAATTAGGGCGAACCCCGACACCTTCCGGCCATCCATATCAAGCGCACGGGGATTCGACAACACTAGAAGGGAAATCATAGGAGAAGTAGACCTTGACCTGATCCTCAGACCGCAAACCTTCACCACCCCCTTTCAAGTGATGGACATCAAGTCTACCTTCAATCTGCTATTGGGCCAGACATGGATACATAAGCTCCGAGCAATACCATCTACTCTATACCAAAAGCTCCGATTCATCTCAGAAGGAAAAATTGTCACCATCATAGGTGAGAGCAGAGAGGACATGGGGAAGAGCGCTCTGCACATTGAGAATCCGAAAGTGCTGAACATACCGCACACAGCTGAGGACATCGATCTCCATCGATTTGAGTATGACTTCTCAAATGTTACCCTCGAACCAACTGAAAAGACCCCGGATAAAACTGGAGGAGGAATGGACGTAGCTGTGTTCATGCTCCACAGATGGGGCCATCAAAAAGGGAAAGGACTGGGCCCATGCCTTCAAGGAAGAAGAGACCCCGTCAAGGCCAAGGGGCAACAAACTAAATTCGGGGCCAGAAGAGGAAGTCAGAGAAGCCAGGGAGAAGATGAGAGCCGCAGCAGCCGCCAAGGCCAGAGGAATCATCTTGGAAGAGGAACCTCATGCTCGCCCCCACATCCGTGAAACCTTTGTGAGCACCGAGGTAGTAAAAATTGATCTGAATGGGGAGACGAGGGTAACCCCACATAAGCCTACTTCAATCCACCCCACCCATCCCTACATCATCCCCCCAGACTTCGAAATGGACTTAGCCGCCCTTTCCTTGTTTGAAGAAGAAGTGCCCCGATCCACCCCTCACTCCAGCACCAACCACTCTGGGCCCCTCCTAACCATAGAGGATAAGGTCCCGGAGGATCCCTCTGTAAATATGTTGAGGGAAGAAATGCAAGAGCCTACCGATGCCGCTACCGACCGAAGAGGTAAAGGCCAAGCCTTGCAGGTGAGTAACTGGGCATCCTTGCCCCAACTCTTAAGAGCCGCCAAATGCCATGAAAATGGCACCGACTCTCCAAAAAAAAACAACCTGTAAAAAGTGAGGTTAGCCTCTGGATTACTCTACCTTGTATATATAGAGATCCACCTTGCCAGGGGCTGACCTCCGAAAAAATACAAAAGATCATAAAAATAAAAAAAATACCAATTGTAAAAATATTATCCTTTAAAATTCCCAATAAAATTAAAATCAATGTCGTGATACCCGTCCCATGTGAAGCCGACCCCTTCCCTGTAGAAATACAAGAAGAGGTAGGAGTCACGAGTCTGGACGAGGAAGTCCAAACCAACGAGCTCCCCAATGAGCTCCTCAAACAATTTGCCGATTTTGAGCATGGCCCTACCCCGATCGTCAAAGAGACAGAGGACGTCAATTTGGGCACCACAGAGGCCCCCAGAATCACCAAAATCGGAACGTCGCTGTCTCCTGTGGAGAGGAAAGGTATGATAGACTTCCTTCGCTCATACCTTCGGTCATACCAAGACGTCTTCGCATGGTCGTATGAAGACATGCCTGGTTTGGATACCGATCTAGTTGAGCATGAGTTGCCACTCTACCCCGATGTTAAGCCGGTGAAACATAAGCTGAGATGACTCCGACCCAAATGGATGTTGAAGGTAAAGGATGAGGTCATTAAACAGTATGACGCAGGTTTCCTCATGGTATCCAAATGCCCACAGTGGCTAGCCAATATCGTCCCCGTACCAAAGAAGGATGGAAAGGCTCGAATGTGTATCGACTTCTGAAATCTCAATAAGGCGAGCCCTAAGGACGATTTCCCACTGCCACACATCGACATCTTGGTCGATAACACTGCAAAGCATGAGATGCTCTCGTTTATGGATGGATTCTCAGGATACAATTAGATAAAGATGGCAGAGGTTGATCGCGAGAAGGCAGTGTTCATTACCCCCTGGGGAACCTTCTGCTACAAAGTAATGCCATTCAGGCTGAAGAATGTTGGGGCGACCTATCAAAGAGCAATGACGGCCCTGTTCCACGACATGATGCACCGAGAGATCGAAGTATACGTCGATGACATGATTGCCAAATCGCCAGAAAGGGAGGACCACTTGATAGAAAATACAGATTGCGGTTGAATCCCCAGAAATGCGCGCTTGGTGCTATGTCCGAAAAGCTACTGGGCTTTATTGTCAGTAGGAGAGGGATCGAGGTCGATCCGACCAAGATCAAGGCCATCACTGAGATGCCACCACCATCTACAGAGAAGGAAGTCAGAGGCTTTTTAGGCAGGATCCAGTATATCAGCTAATTCATCGCACAGTTAACTCTGATATGCGCACTAATCTTCAAGCTGCTGAGAAAGGACTCACCAGTTGAGTGGAATGATGACTGCCAGGCTGCATTCGACAAGATTAAAGGTTATCTCCTGAAACCTCCGATATTGGTACCACCTGTACCCGATAGACCCTTGATAATGTACTTGTCTACGACTGAGTTTTCCATGGGCTGTGTGTTAGGACAACATGATGAGATGGGAAGAAGAGAGCAGGCCATCTATTACCTAAGCAAGAAATTCACTGATTACGAGATGCGCTATTCTCATCTAGAGAAAGCATGCCTGGCGCTCGTTTGGGCTACTCAGAGACTTCGACACTACCTGTTATCCCAAGCCGTTCTACTTCTAGCACGGATGGATCCGTTGAAGTACCAATTCGAGAAACCCGCTCACTAATGAATCAAGACGTTGGCAACTACTCCTATCCGAGTTTGACATTACTTATGTCACCCAGAAGTCGATTAAGGGGCAAGCACTCGTCGATCATCTTCCTGAGAACCCTCTGTCGAACTATGAGCCTCTAAGGACCGAATTCCCCGATGAAGACATTTTGTTCATGACCGACGAGGATACAGAGGAAACAGAGGAGCCCTGGGTAATGCACTTCTATGGGGCATCGCATGTTGAGGGCCAGGGAGTTGGCGCCATTCTTATCTCGTCGAAAGGATCCCATATACCCATCTCAATCAAATTAAACTTCCCATGCACCAACAATATGGCCGAGTATGAGGCCTGTACAGCTGGTTTACAGGCGGCTCTTGATCTAAATATAACTCACCTTAGGGTCTTTGGAGATTCACAGTTAATTACATGCCAAACCAACGGGGATTGGAAGACCAAGGATGAGAAACTGATCCCATACCATGAACATCTGGAGGATCTGATAACTTGCTTTGAGGAAGTCACCTTCTCTTATGTGCCACGAGCAAGAAATCGGTTTGCTGACGCCCTGGCTACCCTGGCCTCTATGGTTGAGATTCCATATGGAGTGGTGATGAAGTCGATCATGATAGAGCAGAGGAGCGAACCGGCTTTCTGTCACCTAATCGAAGGACCTACGGAGATAGAAGATGAACCACCCTGGCAACAAACTATGTCATCTGCGGCGATCTCCTGTATAGACGGTCTCACGAAAATATTCTGCTCTGATGCCTAACCCAAAAAGAAGTGGTTGAGATCATGAAGGAGATTCGTGAAGGGGTCTGCGGAGCCCACGTCGGCGGTCACATGCTTGCTAAGAAAATTCTAAGGCAAGGATACTTTTGAACTACTTTGGAGACTGATTGCTGCAAGCACGTACAGAAGTGCTACAAATGCCAAGAGCACTCCAGCTTAATACACACTCTGGCCATTGACTTGCACAGCATGGCCGCTCCTTGGCCGTTCGCCACCTGGGGTCTCGACGTCATCGGCAAGTTCAATCCTAAGGCTTCCAATGGACATCAATTCATCCTCGTCGCTGTGGAATACTTTACAAAATGGGTAGAGGAGGCCTCCTATACGAGCATTAAGGCTAGCCATGTTGAGAAGTTCATCAAGAACAACATCATTTGCAGATTCGGTGTACCCAAAGATATCATCACTGATAATGGCACTAATTTCGCTAATAGGCACATTCGGGCCTTGTGTGAGCGATTGAAGATCAAGCATCATCGTTCATCCCCGTACAGGCCTCAGACGAATGGAGCTGGGGAGGCAGCCAACAAAACTCTGATCCGCATCTTAGAGAAGATGGTAGTTACTTACAGAGATTGGAGTGAGTAGTTACCCTTCGCACTTTGGGCCTATAGAACGTCTATCCGCACCGCAACAGGGGCAACACCATTCTCCCTTGTGTATGGGACCGAGGCCGTGCTACCCGTTGAGGTCGAGGTACCGTCACTCCGTATCCTTTTAGAATCCCATCTACCTGAAGCTGAGAGGGAAAGAGCCCGTTTTGAACAGCTAGACTTTATTGATGAGAAAAGACTCCTAGCCCTGTGCCACACTCAGGTCTATCAGAGGAGAATTGCACGTGCTTACAATAAGTGCGTCCGCGGCCGAGATTTGAAGGTAGGAGACACTGTACTGAAGAAAATTTTTCTGTCTCTGCACGCCGATCCGAGAGGGAAGTTTAGGCCAAATTGGGAAGGACCCTATGTCGTCCGAGAGGTTCTGCCGGGATACGCCGTTCGCCTCGCCACCATGGACGGAGTCCACTTTCCTGATCCCATCAACGCTGGATACCTCCGTAAATTCTACTCATAGGTCTTGGGACAAGGTAAGTTTTGATAAAAGTAGATGCGTGACCGCTTAAGGGCTCCATAAAAGAGGCCATCATTTCAAAGTCAAGTGGCCCAAAAGAATATTCCCTAAAAACCTTCACCCCTTTTTACTAAACACCTCGGGACAACAACCATTTCTTTCATATACCTCACCCAAAATTCCAAAAAAGAGAAGAAAGGAGGGAGGAAAAATCCAAACAACAAAGAAAAGGAGGGGTACCCAAAAAAAAAAAAAAAAAAAACAATGAATGATGACTGGGGCATAAAAAGCCTTTGGAAAGGAAATGGAGTCCCCGAATCTAGAAATCACTCCAAACTTAGATCAAATCCCCATAAAAACCCAACCTGTTTGAACCCCAACCACATTACAACCCGGAAGAAAGCCCTCTTTAAGGTCCACAAGCGGTTATAACATCTACTACATCAGAACAAGCCGAGTTAACAAACCACACAGAACTTCATTCAGCCGGCTATGACGGAATCGACGCCCATGTCGTGGCTTTCTGGTTCTTGAAAAAAAAAAGAGAGAAAGAAAAAAAACAAAAAGAAAAAAAAAAGAGAAGAAAATTAATTTGAGTTCAAAGCAAGACGGACGTGGTGAAAACCCGAAAGGGCGCCATGGGTAAAAACAACGAACTCACGCGGACCGGGTGAAAACCTGAAAGGGCACCTGGGGTAAGAGAGCGAACCCATGGACGTGGTGAAAACCCGAAAGGGCGCTACGGGTAAAAACAGGGATGTCAGGCATGGCGAAAACCCGTCTTGGGCGCTATGAGCAAAAAATGTCAAGAAAAGAGAGATTAGGAGAAGATCTGTCCTAGCTTGCCTGCTTTTGTTTGGATCCCTTGAGCCTCTCCTCTTTGCTGGGCCACCCATGTGAAAATTGGATCAGATCCCGATCAAGTATGTCGTCTCTACCACGGCGTCTGACGCATGACCAAAGGAAAAGACAGAAGGCTAGACCAATCCCGGGGAAGCTGACCTTCCCATGTTTAAAGAAAAAACCTGCATCTCACGAACAGGATTCAACCATGCTCAAAAAAAAAAAGGGGGGACCCGCTGGGTTGGCCTTGTGGTTACCGGCATCACAAAAGAAAAGAAAATTCCAAAAAAGAAAATAGATTTCCCTTTCCCATAAAAAGCCCCACACTGTGGAGGAGAAAATTTTAAAAAAGAAAATAGATTTCCCTTTCCCATAAAAAGCCTCACACTGTGGAGGAGAAAATTCCAAAAAAGATAATAGATTTCCCTTACCCATAAAAGGCCCCACATTGTGGAGGAGAAAATTTCAAAAGAGAAAATAAATTTCCCTTTCCCATAAAAAGCCCCACACTGTGGAGAAAAAAATTTCAAAAAAGAAAATAGATTTCCCTTTCCCATAAAAAGCCTCACACTATGGAGGAGAAAATTCCAAAAATAAAATAGATTTCCCTTTCCCATAAAAAGCCTCACATTGTGGAGGAGAAAATTCCAAAAACAAAAAAAAAGAAGAAAATAGATTTCCCTTTTCCATAAAAAAAAAAAAAACCCCCACTTGGTGAAAGAGGAAATCCCCATAAAATGTCTTACATTGCAGAATTACAAAAAGAAAAACAAGAGCGCATGTATAGATTCCGTTCCCTTTATTTACAAGTGTTGCCTGCAGAGTGTCACATCCCAAAAAGATAATGACATGACACACTTTCTATTTTGCTGCTTCCTTTACAAAAAAAAAAAACAAAACCCAAAATGTATATAGCTATGTATATATGAAGAAAAAAAAAGAAGAGAAAAGAACAGAAAAAGATAACCCAAAAAGAGATCTCTGTTAGGGGGCTTTCCCCCCCGTGTATATGATCTATGATATGTGCAGGAACAGGTCAAGGGTGGGGAGCACGCTTCAAAGCGCTAATCTCTGCAAGCAGGGATTTCTCGCGAGCATTTCGATCAGACATCCACCTACCATGAAGACTCTTCTGCTGTCTCCATGAAGCTTCAGCTGCGTTGCGGGACTCAGTCAAAAGACCAGTTAACCAAAGAACCTCACTCTTAGCAGCTCTCACCTTCGCAATCTCGGCTCTGGCCTTGTGTATGCCCCATATCAAGGCTCGGACCATCGAGGCCCACGTGTCGTCGGCCATGGTGCACGCGTCCCCAAATGACCCTTCGAGTTTCCTTCGATTGGCCCATAGGGACCGTGCTACAATAAGCGGATGTAGATCCGTAGGCGCCCACCTCATGCGCCCACAAAATAAAAAAAAAGAGAATAAAAAAATAATGAAAATAATAAAATATAATATATACAACGCTGGTTCTCAAAAGAGCGTCGCAACGCTTGTTTGCCCCACTCCGAGAGCCGTGTTAAATCAATTCGGAATGATCGAGTTCACCCAAAAGCTCTGGAACCTCGTTTCAGGCAGGGACATTTTATACCTGACCCGACAGGCAAGTAATTTTGCCCATCTCCGATTACTGTTCCCTACAGAGTCCCCCCAGCAAGAGTCAAGGCCTGATCCGGCAGGCAAACCAAGAACCCATCACCGGAATACACACATCCCTAAGGTATATCAACATGGCAAGTTGATTCGCCTAAGGATATGTGCAAAAATAATGGCAGTTTGAGCGTGCCCAGGGTCTCCATTTGACATGAAAAGAAGAAAGAAAAAAGAGAAGAGGAAAAAAAAAAGAAGAAAGGAAAGGAGAAGAAATAACAACTTATTGCTGCTTAGTGAAAACCCTGAGTGGGTTAACCCCACCTTCCGACATTCACTCTGGTCATCCGCCTTCCAATTGATATTGACCAAGAGTGCCACCGACTTCAAACCATTCGAATAGTCTATTGTTAGTCGAAACTGACCCGTCAAAAATGAAATTACAACCAACCAAACTATGTGCGAACATACAGACCAAAGGGCTCTTTTCCCTTTTTATTTCCTTTTACACAGGCTTAAAACCTGTATAGGCACGGTATCCCTGTTGAATGTACGCACTTGCGTCTGGGTATCCGCAGGATGGTCGTTATCCTCATAAATTGTACCTTAGGGTCGAGGCTTCTGTTCGCGCCTATTTACTGCTTATCGCCCCTGATGGGTGTCTATCTATGCATAGTTAGTAGGATGTGATTTCATTAGGGATGGAGGCTGGAAATTAGCCATCTCTTTCAAGGGATGTTTGGTTCTAGCCCGATCTTTAGCTTTGTCTCGAGTTAAAGCACTTCGGTCCGTGCGAATCAAGAGCACCTCACCACTGGAGCGTACACATCCCCAAGGTGCACCTATCCCCGGCATGGCGCACGCACTCTTAAAAGCGTATCAACTGGCATTTGATCCACTTAAAGAGTTGTGCAAAAATAAAGTTGTCAGAGGTCATCGAGCTCTGCTTAGAGGCCTCGAAACAAAAGAAAATTCAGAAAATGACAAAAAAAAAAAAAATTATTACTCAGAAAATGGGCATGCATTCCCAAGAGGTGTTACGACATCAATATTCGCTCTGCTCGGATCAATCATGCTAAAGCAACCTCAAGGTTGATGGGTTCACCCAAAGACTCCGAGCCTTACCTAGGTAAGGGCACTCGTGGCCAACCCAGTGGAGCTGTCAATATCCCACAGGATTGGGCACAAGTTTGTAGGCCCTCGCTTTGTGTGCTTCGCATCAATTCCGAAGCATAGATCGATCATCCCGTTTCATGGAGCTGTCTGGTTCAGATTAATACTCAACATCACAAATCTATAATTTCCCTCAGGAAGTGGACGATATCCTGGCTAGCGGGCTTACACTTTCTGTGATCATCGCAGTTATGCCCAGTAATGTCGCAATGCGCTTGGGGACTGTTAGCTCTGAGGTACGGACGATATCCCGAAATGAGAGGGCTTACGTACACTCACCATCACCATGAATGTTTGAGAATTGAGTTAAACCAGGCAGACCCATCAAACATGCCTTGGACGTCTTCGGATGTCTCTTGTCTTTGGCATCCGATCATTAGTGATCGAATACAAAAGAGGGGCATCTGTAGAGACCCAAATTCGGCCCAAGGCCCGATCAATCTGTACTTCGGGAGAGATGTACCCCTGTGCTTCCGATGGCACCCCCCTGAACCCTTAGGAACCTACCTAGACCAGTAGGAATCACCCTAAGACCTTTAGAGCCATTCCCCCAATCCTTAGAAGTCACCCCTACACCCTAGAATCCCTTCCCAGACCTAACTTAAACCCTTATGGCGGTTGATGAGAGGAGAGCTACAGAATTTCACACAGGCTAGTACCATGGATGTGCCATATACCATTGGAAAGAGAACTTCTTCAGCTTTCCAACGAGCCAAAGATCACCAAATTTGGAGCTACGATTCAAAAGTTATGGCCAATTGAAGTTTCACATAGAATCATAAAAATTTTACTCAGGCGTAGATATTACATACGCCCAACCATTTTTACCCCAGATTACTCAGGTGTATATATTATATACGCCTACCTATTTTGGGGAAAATTTGGCCGAGCGTATATAATATATACGCCCAGTATAGGTGGGACCCACCACGGGCTTCATCTTCTCAAAACTCCCCTGATTTTGGTGAAAATTACTGTTCCTAAACTGGGCGTATATAATATATATGCCCAGCTTAGCTACAGTAACTGTCACCAGTAGCTCGAATTTCCTCCATCTAGTTTGACCCTTTGACCATCCCCTTGGTTGAGGTGGGTGTCTTGAGATTGGTTGCACCCCCTTTGAGCTTAGTGGCAACCCTTAAGTCACCCATGTTCTCACCCCATCATCCGCCATTGAAACCAGTTTCCCAAAACCCTAGGACCTTGAAAACCCAAAAAACTTTAGATGGGGGATTACCTAATTGCTAAACCAATTAGCTCTTAAGTAAGCCCCTAACCCATCCCTTCTCTATAAATAGAGAGTCCTCCCTCTTCCTTAAGGGTTGGAAAAATTGGAGGTTAAGGATTTGGAGCTTAAGAGAGAACCCTAGGGAGAGAAAATGCACACATTTTTCCAGAATTTCAGCATGCTTAGTTCATCCCTTTCAACCCATTTCCACCATTAGATCACTCCCTTTTGCTAAAGTCTAGCCTCTAGCTTCACTCTACACCCCCCACTTTATTGAATCCTAGCATTAGAACCCATTTTCACACCATTTAAGCCATCGGAACACGCCAAAGCAAAGATCTTCCGCGGTGCAACAGGGGCCCGTGAGCTCCGGCTCACCCCTCTCTTCCTCTACCTTCTTGGTGTCTCCTCCGTCCAAGGATTCAAGCCGTTACGCCGCCGAAATTTCGGTTTGGCTCAAAGCTTGATAGGACCGTATTGCCTTCGGGGAAGGGGAAACTCCGCCCTTTTTATTTTTATTTTTGGCCATAGATAGAGACCGCTACGTGCGGGTTGATCGGGTGCCTAAACCCTTCCCGATCGATAACCGAAGCCCCTACCCTAGAGCCTTTGGCACAGACCGGTAAATCAAAGTCATATTTAGCACTTCGGTGCTCAAAATATCGATTTGAAGGTTTCCCGGGTCACCAAAAGCTCCGGGTGGTGACACCACCATTTTCATTTTTAAGGCGAGCGCATCGCCGTGACGGGTTCGGGAGGATCCACGGTCGCACACATATTGATAATCAGGGCTACCATTAATGCCTCTTTCAGGGATGGCATGCCTGCTATAGAGACCGCTTCTGAATTAATAGCTATTATTAAGAAAAACTATATTAACAGTAATAAATAAGGTGTATATGATTATATGCATGATCTCATGCACCTTCGGTATGATGGCAGTGGAATGTGAGAGACCACATATCAAATTTGTCTCAAATCTTCTTAGGTATTGAAGAATACGAACTTAACATAGATGAAAAGTTGATGGTCTATATTGGGGTTGCTTCTCTCTTTAAGGCTTTCGACATTTTTAAGGTAAATTATAATTCACGAGAGCAAAACTAGAACTTTACCAAGTTAACTCTGATGTGCACTATTGAAGAAAAGAGACTTAAAGGTAACCAACATTAATTTGCTCATTTAGGGACTTCTAGCTCCAGTAAAAAGAATTTTAAGAGGAAGGGTCCTAAGAGGAATCAAAAAGAAAATCAGCCACAACAAAATTTTTAGTATAAGCGTAAAGGCAAGGGCCAAAATGTTGGAAAGGCAGCGCGTCCTTAGGGTCAATCTGAAAGCATAAGCGGTTTCTAATTTTGCGACAAAGAAGGCCACATCAAGAGCAAATGCGTAAATTATAAGAAGTGACTCTTGTGCTTCTGTGAATGTTACACACTCTTTTCAGGTGCTCAGAAGTAGGAGAAGATCCAAACAGGAGGATAGGTTGTTCCTTGGGAATGACCAGGCGATGCAGGTGGATAGCGTCGCCACCTGCGATTTAGTTTTAGATTCTGGACATATACATGGGACATATTTTATTCTCTCATTTAGGAGAAATATTATTTCATTATCTAGACTTGCAAACTGTGATTATGTTTTTACTTTTAGTAGTATGAGTTTAGATATTGTTTTTTATGGTTCTATGGTTGGTCGTGGCATTTTTGTTGATAGTTTATATTTATTATCTGTTGATTCTTCTCGTACCATTATTTTGGTTGTTGAGGCCATTAACTTGATACATTCCAGGTCAAAGCGCTCTTTACTTATGGATGATTCTGCAGCTTTATGGCATAGGAGGTTAGGTCACATTTCGAAAAAAAGAATGAAATTGTTAGTTAGATCTTGTATTATTAGACCCTTAGATTTCATCAATTTTGAGAAATGTGTAGATTGTATGAAAGATAAAACTTTCATGCAGAGAAAATTCTCTGCCTCTCGGGCCACTGAGGTTTTGCAGTTGATATATACAGATATTTGTGTGCCTTCTTCGATTGCTGCTCGTGGCGGCAAAAGGTATTTCATTACCTTTATTGATGACTACTCCAGATACACATACATCTTCTTATTAGAGACAAAATATCAAGCTTTAGAGGTCTTCAAGACCTATCAATTGGAAGTAGAAAATCAATTGAGAAGGAAATTAAAACTATGCGTTCTATTAGAGGTGGAGAATATTTTGATAAAATGGGTCCTGATGGGTTCAATCATGGACCATTCATGGAGTACTTACAGACTTAAGACATTGTTCCACAATATACTTCTCCTAACACTCTGCAGCAGAATGGTATTTCATAAATAAGAAATTGTACTTCTCAAGAGGCTGTTCGAAGAGTTTTGGGGTGAAGCCTTCAAGATAGAAGTTTACATTTTCAACAGGGTTCCTTGTAAGGCTGTACTTGAAATTCCTTACAAGAGATGGACAACAAAGGATCCAAAGCTCGGACATTTACATAAATAAAGTTGTGAAGCTGAAACTAAGTTTTATAATCCCAACATTAAGAAGTTGGATCCTCGCACAGTTAGTTATTATTTTATTAGTTATAGACACTGATCTAAGACTTGGAGATTTTATTATTCTGGAAGAGTCATCGATATCGCTGAGACTCATAGAGCTGATTTTTTGGAGAATAGAAAATCCAGTGAGAGTTCGCGTCATAATAATATTACTTTTATTGATAACTCTGAATTTGATTTTGTGCCTTTATTTGGTGGTAATGTTATACCAACTGATCCCACAGACGTGATACTTTGATTCAGACGAATCCCGTGACACTTAAATTGAAGGAGAATATCCTATTCCACCTCATATTTCGCCAGTACCACTGGCTCACCCTAAAAGATTTGAGTGTCAACGTAAACCTACTTTTCTAGATTTCTACTAGGTGTATACGTAAGAGGCTCAGGTTGAGGGTGTTGATCTTGATGATCCATCGATATTTCAGCAAGCTATTGATAGAAATGCATCTTCACACTAGCAGGAGGCCATGAGAGAGGAGTTATTGTCCATCGAAAAGAATAAGATTTGGGACCTTGTGGATTTTCCAGAGGATCGCAAGGCAGTTGAATGCAAATGAGTTTATAAGACTAAGAGAGACTCTATTGACAAAATTGAAAGATTCAAATCGAAACTTATCGCAAAGGATTTCAAACAGAAGGAGGGCATAGACTATGATGAGACCTACTCTCTGGTCTCTTCTAAGGATTCATTAAGGATAGTGATGGCTTTAGTTGGACATTATGATCTTGAATTACATCAGATGGACGTGAAGACTACTTTTCTAAATGGAGACCCTATAGAATACATATACATGTCACAAGCAGTGGATTTTGTGATTAAAGGAAAAGGATAACTAGTTTGCAGATTGAATAAGTCTATTTATGAAATTAAGCAAGATTTTAGGCAGTGATATTTGAGATTCGATGAGGTTATCACAAGTTATGGGTTTAAGAGAAATATTATTGATGATTGTATATATCTCAAAAAATAGTGGGAGCAAATTTATCATTCTAGTTTTACATGGATGATGTAATACTGGCAAGCAACGAAATTCAATTACTCCATGATACCAAGGGTTTTCTCTCCAAGGCATTTGATTTGAAGGATTTGGGTGTTGCTGAGTAGTACTTGGCATCAAAATTCATCGTGAAAGAGCTACCAGTTGTTTAGGTCTTTCGCAGAAGGCCTACATAGATAAAGTACTTAAACAATATGGCATAGATAGATGCGCTCCAGGTGAAGTGATCATTCACATATTTTACCATTTTGATATGTTCATTTGAGTGTTGTTAGTTCATCATTTGATACTAACAACTTCTTGATAGTGGTAATTTAGATCAGCAGACAAAAGAGAAAAAAAAGAAATATTTGTGCAAAAAGGGACTTCGAAAGCACAAGATCGAAAATCGCAACTCAGAGATCAAAAATCATAGATGCAATCTCAGTTATATGAGCAAGCAAAGCAGAATCATAGCCTTATGATTTCCTCATGATACAAAGGTAGAAAAAAAAGATACAATCGTAAGCTCAAAGCCAGAGAAAGAATAGAATCGCAGTCTTGCGATAGAACGAGAAGAGGAATCATAAGCATACAATTGCACTACGAGAGCATTCAAAGCAATACAAGAATAGTTGAGAAGCCTGCGAGAGGATAAGAAAAGATTACGAGCGATCGAAGAACAAATCGTAAGAACACATTGAATCATCTAAAACGTAATAACAATTTCGATAATTAAAGCTACATGATTCGATCTTGAAAGCTCATGACACCATTGTAAACTGGTGCACCATAATGTAGAATCGCAATTCACAAGATGAACCCATGAACTCCACGATTCTAGGAGATCCTATGAGATTTGTTGCTAATAACAAGGAAGAAATATCCCATGATTCTAGAAGAAGTTTCAAACGAAGAAGGATACGTGTTAGGAAGAATAGTTTTAGGAAAAGTAGTTTTAGGTAATTTTCTTAGAATAGATTCCTAAATTATTGTAACCAACCTCTTGTGAATCTATAAATAAGAGAGCCAGCGTCCAGAATAAACCATCCATGGAGTTCTCAATCATAGTTTACAACTAAGATTGGGAAGCCGGATGATCAAAGTAGCTTAGCTTTTATTCCAATTTTTATTTTGGTCTTTAGATCATCGAAGGAATTCTTAATCTTAACTGAAAACTAAGATTTGGGAGACTAGAGATTTAGAAATAGTTTAGATTTAATTTCAGTACTTTTAAATTTAGTCTTTTGTAATTATTTTTTGATTCAATAGAATAATGAGTAGCTAATTCATTTTAAGTTTAGGAACCCGATATCAATGACTAGTATAGTTTTATAAATTTGGAATTGTGATTGGTTAATGAATATGAGTTTTAAAACTTGTCCTTTAGTTTTGAAAGATTTTCATGATTTTTATAGTCTCTTTATCTTTTTTGCCGTTGTTGCCCTAGATTGAGATTACTAGACTTCCATCACCCGACTATTTTACCGTCGTCGCCTTAGATAGTTTCATTAACGATTTTCATACTAGAAAGGTTTATGTTCCTTTATGCCTTAAACCGATCTTTTATTCTTCTTATGTTGTCGTTATCGCCTTAAGATAATTACATGGAATTCGGAGAAATATGTTATAACTGATTAGGACTACAAAATCTGCAATAGGGAACCTAAGCTTATTCATAAAATAGTTGTATTTCAATCCCTGCACTTTCGGTTTAAACAAAAAAAAATTTAGCCTTTAAAGGCAAATAGAAAAAAATTTAGGAATACACCTTCCATGTGGATCGATACCTATACACGTGTTGCAATTCCATTGTGCACTTGCAAGAGGATAAGACAAAGTCTAGTAGAGAACTATCAAGCTTTTGGCACCGCTGTCTGGGAAGCGAAAATATTCCCAAAATCTAGTATTTGTCTTTCAGTTTTTTATT
Organism: Chloranthus sessilifolius; assembly: GCA_021018995.1. Lineage (NCBI taxonomy): Eukaryota > Viridiplantae > Streptophyta > Magnoliopsida > Chloranthales > Chloranthaceae > Chloranthus > Chloranthus sessilifolius. The sequence continues at coordinate 85,621,273 of CM037585.1, forward strand.
TTGTTTTCTATTCTTTTATTCTTTATAGGTTTGAGCACGGAGTTGCAAATCAAAGTTCAAACATCTCCTTGCAAGGGAAGCTAGAGGCCCAAATTTGCTCTCTATCAAACCTTACCATTCTTTAAAATATATATATATATATATATATATAAAATATTTTTTTCTGATTTATGTATAACACTCGTTCCAAATCTAGAAATATTTTTGAGTATTAAATGCCCTGCCGCCCCATTGTACTCAGAGATGATCGAAAAGGAACATGTTTATGCATTCCAGCAAAGTGATTACGGTAACAAGTATAACCCGCAGTGGAGAAACCATCCTGATTTTAACTATAGCTCTACTAGTGGCCAACAGCAAGGACCATCTATTGTAGAATCAAGATATCCTCCGAACCAAAATTTTCAATAGCCATACATGCCACCCATGAGGCCACATCAGCCTACAGAACAACAACATTATAGGCCACCTCTGAGAAGCAGATTTGATGTCACAGTTGTTCAAATCCTTAGGGATCTATAGCAACAGTCGCATCAACACTCCAAGTATTTATCCTAGCTTACTCAACTCTCTCAAATAGTACTTTCACATACCCAGTCCATTACGCAACTAGAAGCCCAAATCGAGTAGCTAGCTATGCAAATGTTGAAGAGAGGGAATGGCCAGTTACAGTCACAACCAGTGAGTAACCCAAGAGAACATGTTTCTGTGGGAGAAACATCGATTTCGACAGAACATGTCCAAGCTGCTCAACTTTTACGGAGTGGTAAGACTGTGGACAACAAAGTGGAGATGCCTACTTCAATAGCCGTCCCTGAGACTGAGGATAGAGAGTCTAAGATTACTGATGAGGTTACCCAACCAGAAAAATAAAAAATAGACGAGCCTAGAAATAAAATTCAGAAAAATAATAAAGATAGTGTGCCCAATATTGTGACTGAAGTACCATGCACATTTACTAAGTCTGGATATTTCATGGTTTATAGGGTGGATGACATTGTTGAAAGACCACTCTCGAAAAGACTCAGGACCTTAATTGATAAAAAGGGTGACCAAAATATGATATATGAAAAACCTTTTTGCGTACCTCTCATAGATTGAGGTGGTCAGGCTGAAGACCGAAAACTTAGCGCTTCTTGGGAGGCAACCCATGTTTGTACTATATTAGTTTAATTAATTTTACATTTGTTAAGGTTATTTTTAGAGTAATTTAATTTGTTTGCTAATTTTGTAGGGTATTTTCTATAAAATAATATATATATATATATATATATATATATATATATATAAACCTACGCTTGCTTTCAAATTTTTATACTGAGAACATTGTCCACTTTAAGTTTGGGCGTATACACTGCCGTGTATTAAAAAAAAAATTGTATAAATATTAGGTTTGCTTTAGTTGTTTAGTTTAGTTATTTGTTTACTTTGTTTTTATTTTGCTTAAAATTTGAGTAGAAATTTTGATAAAATTTGATTCCAAAAAATAGTTACCATCATCCTAAAAGGAGTTCATAATCAATGATTGGATGTAGTTGATATTCATGCTTAGTTCAATTGCACACTACACCAAAACTGAGTTATTGAAACTATAAATGTCTTTGAATTGCAGAATTTAGATTTTAATTTCAGAAATCATAAACTAGTGAACTTTTGAGACATTTCGATTCTTTGAGAGAGAACACAGTTCGAAAATTTTCAATTTTTCTTTGAACTTCTTGCTAAAAATTGAAATCTCATACTTTTTCTTATTTGAATCCATGACTGCAATTGTGTTATCTGTTATTCTAGAACTGCTTATCATGAGTATTGACACAATATGACAGCATTACTAGTGAAACTTGGAAATGAGAGGAGGTCATCTTTTGATGAGTTTGAGCCATAAAAAAACCAAAATCCTTATATTTTACCTCTTGAAGCCACATTTGAAGCCTGTAGCCAAATATCTTTGTACCCAAATTATATTTCCCATAACCAAATTAATATCCTAAAATTCTTAGTCTTTTACCCCTGTACTTCTAAGAATTTATAACAAAGGGAAAATTGGAGAGTTGAAGGATGTGAAAAACTGAAAAGGGAATGTTCTAAAAATAGGGTACTTCTGAAAAATAAAAAAAAATCATAATGTGGAAAGTGTGGAATAAAAAAAAAAGAACCAAAATGGCTTCCAATCTTTGAGAAAAAAATCAAGAGTAAATCATAACAGAAAATAAAGAAGAGGGATAGCAAAAAGATCAAAAGAAAAAGAAAAGTATTGATAAACAAGAGAAATTGGGAAGAAGAGATCCAACTTTTTGGATCCTTACTGAAAAAAAAAAGATGAAGAAGAATAGGTTAGAGTTAAGTTGAATTCTCATAAATTTTCAATCCTCTTACCCTTTTGTAGGAATCTTAACCCAAGCCCTATTACAAGCTAATTAAAGATCACCTTGATCGAAGAATCACCACAGAAAGAGCCTAGTAGAGATATTTATGATAAGTACTATGAAATTCGGATAGCACAAAAATAAAATATATGGATTATCTTTCCATGAGATTTAATTTTCTGTATCCTTGCATTATTCAACATATAAACCATATGGTGAAAACCTAACAACATCAACATCTTTTGAGAGTGTATGCCTGTAACATACCAAAAAAAATTTCGAACCCGAACATGCCAACCAAATACACGTGTTCGATACCGTAGACTATCTGCACTTTGGATTTAAGAATGATCATTAACTAATTAGGAATGTGTACGCTCATACTGAGGTTATATATTTGATTGCATGCATAAGTACACAAGCTCCTTGAGAGCGCACTTGGTAAAGAACTTGACTAAGCAAACACAAGGTCATGAGATCAAGACCTACTGTGCACATTAGAACCTTAGTTTTTGTTTTGTTTTATCTTTTAAACCCGTACACTGTGTTGGGTGTACCAGTTGCACACCAAAACAGTGCTCTTAACTTAAAAGACAATTCTCACGCATAAGTGCATGCGTTTTGTGGTCTTGTTGTATGAGAAAGGAGGAGCTGGGTGAGGAAGAAAAGAAACATCTCTCTTCTTCAATCTCTTGAAAGCCAACCGTTGGATTTCTTCTCCAACCATGAAAGAACTTCGATCTCGACGTCGTTACAATCGGAGTAAAGGAAAATCAACCATCATATGGGCGGGAAGCTACGTGCTAAATTCCTTCAAGATCCCGATCATTGCAAACCCCTCATGCATGATCGAAGAAGGTTCTTAGTCCATCCATCGCAAGAACTCTGATTTGCGATGCCTTGATGATCGAAGAAAATCAAATCATCGGGAAAGACAATTTCGGCGCTGATTCCTTTGATTCTAGCCATCGTAATCTCTGTATGCGCGATTAGGAAGGTAAACCTTGGGACCCTTAGCATGCATGCATAGATCGTAGGGTGAATTGTGAGATTAAAAATTTATGGTGTGTGTGTTTGGATTTCATGCGGGGGTTTCAAAGATCAGACACGTGTGGAGTGCGAACACCGAGTTTTTAGATAATCGACCTCTGAATTCCTTGCATGTGTGAGATTAGGAGATAGATTTGGAATTAAAATCATGTAGAATAGATTTAGGTTTAACATTGTGTGAATCTAGATGTGCATACCTTAGATTTTAAAATTTTTCGAAGTTGGGACGAAGAAGACTCCCAAAAAGTTGCAAAAGATCGCTCACAGTCGCCTCGACAAGTGAAAACCTCGTTGCGGCGGGTGCTACATGGAAATCCAAGCCAAAAAAGTGCTGTCCAAACTCACCACGGCGAGCTATAGAATTCTGAACACCTCGTCGTAGCGAGCTACAATAACTCGCCTCGGCGAGCTACTAGTCACAGCGCCAGCAACTGCTTGGTATTTTGGTCATAACTTTTGTCCCCAAACTCTGATTGACACGATTCTCATGGCATTGGAAAGAGGATAGGAAGACCTATAACATTCATGAATTAATAAGTTCATGAATCAAATGTTTTAAATCTCAAAATTAGGAGGCAAATGTGATGAGTTCTACATGATCCCCAAAATTTGCAAGAACTTATCCACCCCTTCTATTTAAATTTTTCTTTGACAAAGCTTGAGGAACCTTTTCTTATTTGATCCCTTAGACATTAACAAATGGTTTATGGACCTCTTTGATCTAGGTTATAGACGGGAGGCCGTCGATAGGATCCTTGCATTATTTTCGTTCGACGTCGGAATTGACGTAGGAAAAGTTCACTACTAAATTGCATTTGATCTTCGATGATTAGACTATGTGATATAATTGAATGTGAACCCTGAGTTTTGAATATTTAAATTGAGTTTTATGTATTGAATTTGGAAACAAGTGTAGGGGAAATTAAACTGCAATTTTAGTTTGACTTCGATTCATAGATTTAATGTGATGAGTAAACATTAATGAAATGATTAGAATTTGAATGATTGGTAACTATATTTGAATAGTTGAAAACTTTGAAACTATGAATCAAATATAGCTCTGTGATTGAACACGAACCCTAAGTTTTGAATATCTAAATTGAGTTTTATGTATCGAATTTGGAAACAAGTGTAAGGAAAATTTAATGCTCAGTTTCATTTAGATCTTGATTCATGGATTTTAAATATAAAATCGAATCCGATAGAATCTGATATGAATTGATATGCACAATAAATCAGATATGGCCTGATATGAACTGATATGAACGGATATGAGTTGATCTTTGAATCTAAAATATCAACTCTGAAATATGAGCTTTGAATTTGAAATGTGGTCTTTGAATCTGAAATATGAACTCTGAAATATGATCTCTGAATCTTATATATCTAATCTTCAAATATGGACTCCAAAATTTAAATCATTATAGAGGGTCATCCGTATATTTGAACTGACATGGCGGTGAATCCGTGTATTTGAACTGACACGGCGGTGGATCTATATCTGTACTGGTATTTTGAAATATGAATGTCAGATATCGACACGACGGTGAAACCCTGTATTTCGACAATGAACTTCAAACTCTGATCATCTATGTAATTGAACCGACATGGTGGTGGATCAGTATTTGAACCGACACAATGGTGAATCCGTATATTTGAACATCGAATTAGAACTTTGAACATCGACCTAAACTTTGAACACAAAATTATGATTTAAACTGACATGGCAATAAATCTATGTATTTGAACTCTGGATTAGAAATCTGAACGCTGACCAGTGAATTGAACTTTGAACACGAAATTATGATTTGAACCGACACAGTAGTAAATCTGTGTATTTGAACTCCGAATTAGAAATCTGGACGCTCACCAGTGAAATCTGAATAATGAACTATGAATACTAAACTCTGAATTTTGAACAGTGCATCCGAACTTTGAAATTTGAGTATGAATATTAAATTGAACTCCAATTCCAAACCTTGAATTAGAACTTGAAATTAAGTCCGAACTCCGAATTTTGAATAACAAACTAAATCTGTATATGAAATTAAAAATCTAAAATGTGAATCCTGCACAAGAAATTTGAACTCTGAATTCGACTTGGAACTAAGACTTTAAACTCTGAATCTGAATACGCATTCGAACTTGAATTTAGGACTTTGATTTTTAGCTAGGATTTCGCAAAACTCTGTTTTGATGAGTATGTCTTTGAAATCAATTTTGTTTTCGATACGAAAATGTTTTCATTCCGATTTGAAAATGCCTTTGAATTTTGATCATCAGATCTATGTTTTGAAAATATGAAATGTAGTTAGTATTGATCTTTTCTCTACTGAGCATGGACTTTAGCTCATCCCTCGACTATACGTCACAGGTACAAAGCATCGACCAAGACTTGAATCAGGCTTGAAGAGGATCCAGTAGATTGTAATTTTAGGCTTGGTGTAGAGACTGTTGGGTTTCATTTTGGATCTTCAGACTTGATATATTCACAGGACTTTGTAAACAATTAAATTTTTATTTCTCTACTTGTACACCACTGTTTAGGTGATGGTTGGCCATCACCGGTGGTTTTAAATTGTTAGCCTATGTTTTGTACAAAGGTAGAATCTTCTATTCTTGCAATACATATTTATTGCTTTGAATTTTGCATTGTGTGGATGTACCAAGTATACTGTAATTCAGATTGTGATCTACGATCTGACGGTCCAAGTTTTTCCTAGTTGTTTAATATATATATATATATATATATCAAGAAATCCGCTTTGGAAAAATCCAGGCTGCCACAGGTGGTATCAAAGCTTGGGCTTTAGGTCTTATGGGAGACTCAGAGCCGTAACACTAGGTCTAGATATATGGCATTAGATTCTGTCCGAACTTTGGAGGGATCCTCGATCCCTATTCTTTAGGTCTTCTAAGGAGACGGAGCCATACATCTGAGTGGCTTCAGCTTCTATCGAAACATAGAAGACTCTAAACCATGTTCGAGTGATATTCTAGTCTTTAAGATTACTTCATACTACAATGTTTATTAGATCTCAACAGGTCGTTATGGCCACACTCGTTAGGCCAGGGAGCATTCGCGCCAAGGACACGTCAGGTGGTGAAAGAATCACCATGAGTACAAACAACACTCTTTTGCGAGGAGGAAACAATAACAGACACGATGGACAACTGTTAAAAAACATGGTGAATACCATGGCACTGCTCACAAAAAGATGTCAACCATCTAGCTTCCAGGAGTTCAGGAGGATGAGACCTCCTAGTTTTTATGGCCAGACTGATCCGCTTGAAGCAAAGAAATGGTTGAACCAAATCGAGAAGATCTTCCAGAGAATTCGTTGCACCGAAGAAGAGAAAGTGAGTTGGGCATCCATTCAACTCGAAGGAGAGGCGGATCCGTGGTGGAAATCCATTGAAAAGACTCAAGCACCAGGGACACCATGGACATGAGTAGAATTCACCAAGGTATTCAATCATACATACTTCCCAGTCCCTGAAAGGTATCAGATGGAAGTCAAGTTTGTGACTCTAGAACAAGGAAAAATGACAGTACATGAATATGAGGCTAAGTTCACCAAGCTCTCTAGGTTCGCACGATTGCTAGTGGCCACGGAATTAATGAAGGCCCAAATGTTTGAACGCGGCCTGAAGCTGGTGATCAAGGAGAGGATTTCTCTGTTTGAGGCAACGACCTATGCACAAGTTATAAGATTGACCCTCATCGCCGAAAGGGATGCTGACAGTATGCATAAGAGAAGAGAAGAACAAAATGTGAGTAGATGAAGTCGAGCACAATCTTGTGCCTTCAAGTAGACGAGCAAACAACTTAGACTCTTGATGCCAGCACTCTTGCAACCTGCTTAGACTATCCATTCGAGACCACCTGTCTCTACATCCACTAGGCCCTTTCACCTTTCATGCCTCACTACAACCGGAGCCTCAATAATGAAACAAACGTCAAGCACTGCTGCGCCCACATTGATTCAGTCATGCTCAAGATGCAAGCTACAACATAAGACGGAAAAGTGCCGATGGGCAACGGGTTCATGCTTCAAGTGTGGCTGGGTAGGATATTGGATAAGGGATTGTACTAAGGAAACGAAATGACAGACGCCATTGGAAATTCCTCAGGGGACCCAAGGTATAAGTTCGCTAGTTATTTTCAAGTTTTCCTTTAATCTTAGATGGCGAATACTTTTAGAGGGTGTGTTATTATATTATTACATGAATGTTTCGACACTAATACCCATACGCTTAACTAAGTCGTACACACAACACTTAGGTACTTTATACTTTAATGAGTGATTTAAATCTTTTTAGGATACAAGTCAGGTCAGGTAGGTCTTCGGCCCATCTGATTGGTCATTTTTTAGTAATCACATGCTCCTGATGGATGGGTCATCCTTAAATATATGTTGCTCGACGCGTTAGGATTTTTATGGCAATGATGATGAGAGGCCATTTAGTACAGGTCAATTGTGGTCGCAGATGGTATACTATTTCGATGGTTGACGGCCTCGTTTAAGGGTAGTTTTGGTTAAATAATACCTTAGATTTTGTCATAATAGTGTGTTAAAACCTTGTTGCGGTGACCTTACATTATTTCAGGATCAAATGGGGTTGGACTGATGATTATCGGTATTTCTATCGTTCAACATTGAATGGTTCCTAATCTTTGGCATGGTTCGCGAAAAGAACCAACCAAACTGTCACAACTTCCCACTGTAGTGACTGGATGTTGAACATTGCGTCAATTAGACCACCAAAAGTCCCAAGCTGAATTTTCGAGGACGGAAATTCCTTAAAGGAGGGGAGAATGTAATGTCCTTGATTTTCGAGGATGTTGAATCACAAACTCTTGAGGAGAATGTGACTGATTTTGTTCGGAACTACCCAGTATCCATACCTCACATAAATTTTCGACGACAAAAATTCTTTAAGGTGAGAAGGATGTAACATCTCAAAAAAATTTCAAAACCCGAACATGCCAACCGAATACACGGGTTCAATACCATAGACTATCTGTGCTTTGGATTTAAGAATGATCATTAACTAATTAGGAATGTGTACCCTCATACTGAGGTTATATATTTAATGGCGTGCATAAGTACACAAGCTCCTTGAGAGCACGCCTGGGAAAGAACTTGATTAAGCAAACACAAGGTCACAAGATCAATACCTGTTGTGCACATTAGAACCTTAGTTTTTGGTTTTGTTTTATTTTTTAAACCTGTACACCGTGTTGAGTGTATCGGCTGCACACCAAAACAGTGCTCTTAACTTAAAAGAAAATTCTCACGCATAAGTGCATGCGTTTTGTTTGAGAGGTCTTGTTGTATGAGAAAGGAGGAGCCGGGTGAGGAAGAAAAGAAACATCTCTCTTCTTCAATCTCTTGAAAGCCAATCATTGGATTTCTGCTCCAACCGCGAAAGAACTTCGATCTCAACACCGTTAAGATCAGAGCAAAGGAAAATCAACCATTGGATGAGCGCGAAGCTATGCGCTAAATTCCATCAAGATCCCGATCATTGCAAGCCCCTCATGCATGATCCAAGAAGGTTCTTAGTCCATCCAACGCAAGAACTCTGATTTGCAACGCCGTGATGATCGAAGAAAATCAAATCATCGGGTGAACGGCAATTTCGACACCGATTCCTTTGATTTTAGCCATCGTAATCTCTATATGCGCAATTAGGAAGGTAAACACCGGGACCCTTAGCATGCGTGCATAGATCGTAGGGTGAATTGTGAGATTTAAAATTTATGGTGTGTGCGTTTGGATTTCACACAGGGGTTTCAAAGATCGAATGCTTGTGGAGAGCGAACACTGAGTTTTTCGATAATCGACCTCCGAAATCCTTGCATGTGTGAGATTAGGAGATAGATTTACAATTAAAATCATGTAGAATAGATTTAGGTTTAACATTGTGTGAATCTAGATGTGCATACCTTAGATTTTGCAATTTTTCGAAGTTGGAAAGAATAAGACTCCCAAAAAGGTTGCAAAAGATCGCTCACAATCGCCTTGGCGAGTGAAAATGTAACATCCCTAAAATTTCTGATTTTGAATAGTATACCTCGGGATGCGTGCTCGACTGGTCACTTGTTTGACCAAGTAAAGGTTGACTTGTTGGCTTAGGTTAGAGGGGATAGTATGTGTGTGGTATAAGAGTCATTTGATTTGGGTCATATACACCTATTTAGGTGTGTGTGCTTTACACCCAAGATATGAGTTGGGTTATAATGAATTGTCAGAATTTATTTCTCAGTGGTTTTGGTTGTTGAGAATTTATGAATAAATGAATGAGAGGGTGAGGGTGTTCGTGTGTATTGAATGTGCGTGATTGAGGGTAGATCAGAAAGCTTGCGGATTAAAGGCTTTGAATCAACAAGAAATCGGAGATTTCGAGTTGTGAAACCCTTGTTGTGAAAGGGAACTAGGGATCAAGAGATTTGATCAGCTAGAAAGGTAAGCTTAATTTTTGAGTGAATTTCTAATTGTTATACTAGGAATCTAACTAATTGTGTGTGAAAAATAGGTAAGTAAAGGGTATAGATGGTTGAGAAATGAGTTCTAGAAGTTAGAACTCGATGGTGTTCAGAAGTTGGCAAAACCAATCGAACAACATTAGTGAACGTTCGATCGATTTTGCCAAAGGAGAAAATCTGTAGTGTTGGGTTTTAGGGGAAACCGATCGAACGAAATTAGTGATCGTTCGATCGATTTTACCAAGGTAGCAAAATCTGTAGTGTTGTGTCTTAGAGGAAACCGATCGAATGAAATCAGTTCGTTCAATAGATTTTGGGAAATCGTTCGAACAATTTAGAACCGTTCGATCGATTTAGAATCGTTCGATCGGTTTGGGTTGATTTTGGTTTTTGTTGGATTTTACTTTACGAACTGTGATTAGGCTTTCGAACTCTTTGTTTTACGTTTGTTTTTATACGTTGAATGTGTTTTGACCATGCTTGGGTTTAGGCCGAACCTTGAACAAATTAGGCTAGCTTGGGTCAAGGAATTTTTGGAGTAATTTCATGTGAGGTAGGAAAAGTTCTGGACATATACTCTTGATTACAATAGCATGTGTGTAGTGATATGTGTGTGTAAAATCAAATGTGTTGTGATACGTGTTTCTGAAATTTAGTCAAAGCATGTGAATTTAAGGTGTATGTACACCAAGGAAGAAACCAGTAAGCATATGAATATGTGACATCCCAGGGATGGGTGATGCAGTGGGCATCTTGGTGATGCAGATGAGTATGTGACATCACAAGGATGGATTTCTTTTGATGTGATCATCTAGGTGACAAAAAATGATGTAGAGAAGACTTGAACAAAACTTTAAATTATTATATTTAGCATAACTTCACAGTGAATAATTATATGTATTTTGCACAGTTGATTTGAGGTTAGGAGAATACCCCACTAACACGACGGGATACCCGTGACTGACGCGACAGGATATCTGTGACCGGTATGACGGGATATCCGTACAAGCATGTCATGCAATTACCAAGAGGGTAATGGGTATGCCAAGTCACCTCAGTGAAAGGGACTTGAGCTTGTATTTAGTTGAAACATAATTCAACTGAACGAAGATGGAGGGTATTCCATCGAGGCTCGATGTTATATTGCTCGGGGATGATTTAAGTTTGTGACACAAGTCTTGGTGTGATATGAGAGCAAGCTAATTAAAAGATAAGATGCGATATATATGAATTCAGTTCAAATTTATTTTGGCAATGTAAATGTTTTCAAACTATTTTCTGCTTATGAGATTATGCTTCGCTTATGTCATGAAACATGTGTGAGTATGATAGCTTTACATTTTCAGATATTCCCCTATTGAGCTATGATGTAGCTCACCCCCCTTTTGGCTATATGTCATAGGTTCTGAGATAGTGGCTGCTTTTGAAGACGTTGATCCAGAAGATATAGAGTACATTCCTGAGGAGGAGTCGGAGCCCCCTCCTGGGGAGTTCTTTTAGTAGACCCTCTGCGTTACTTTGATTATTTTGAGAGAGTTATTGTACGGCTTGGTATGTCCAGTCTTGTTTTGAGATAATGTATTAATTGTGAGATATTCTTTTGGCAAACCATTGGGGGTGACCTTTGTTTTGTCACCGATGATTCGGGTTGGTTCTTTTGCTCATGCAGTGGCATGTGATTAGAACTATCTTTTGGGCTTATATGTTTTGACATTACCTTTTTAGAACTAGAGAATTAGTTTAGTTGTTTACCTTTTTGTGCGTTAATTATGAGCTTTACTTTTGCTTTGTGCGGGGATATACCAAGTGTACCGTGTATGCTTATGGGCACGACCTCCAGGGTCGTGCCAATGGTGCGGGTTTCGGGGCATCGAAATTCTGGCTGTCACAGTTGGTATCAGAGCAGTTTCTTTAGAATTTCTGATAAGTTTTGATTTTGTCAGAGTATAGGGACCTTCTGCTAATGAAACTATAGTTTCATATTGTAAAGCGTTATGTCTTCTAGAGGGAGGGGTCGGCCGAGGGGCGGCCATGGGAGGAATTTACGGAGTGGAGACGGTTTGGTCTCAGCTTCAAATAGAGTGCCATTGGAGAATAGAGAGGCTCCGAAAGGCAGTAATCAGGGAAATAGAAATCAGGAGAGGAATCAGGAGAGAGATCAGAAAGATCAAGAAAAGGTTCGAGAGAGAAATAAAGAAAGAGAAGAGCAACAAAGAATGATGCACACTATGGAAACCATGGCAAATGTCAGGGCTCAACATGCAGCATCTTTGGCAGCTCATAATGCTAATGACCAACATCAGACACCACCTACGCCTCCAGTGATTACTATGAAACCATTACCCTCAGAGTTTACGGAGTTTCGGAGGATGCGCCGTCCAAATTTTTCAGGATAAACAGAGCCAATACAAGCAGAGAATTGGCTAAGTGAAATGGTAAAGGTATTTAGTGTGCTTATGTGCACTGAAGATGAAAGTGTTCGATGGGCAGCTTATATGTTAGACGGTGAGGCAGGCCCATGGTGGAAGTCCGTGTCGAGGATTAGAGCACATGAAACTATAGGATTATTCTAGACCTGGGATGAATTCGTAACAAAATTCAATAAACAATATTTCCCTGAGGTAGTGAGAAATCAGATGGAAGTGAAATTTCTTCAACTAGAGCAGGGAAAAATCTTAGTAAGAGAAAATGGAGTAGAGTTCATGAGGCTCAAGCGATTTGCTCTTGAGTATGTGGTTACAGATTTGATGAAGGCCAAGAGACTTCAATGCGGCTTGAGGCTGGATATCAGGGGAAGAGTGGCGGCCTTTGAATTAAAATTGTATGGAGAGGTTATGAGCAAGGCTCTGGTTATAGAGGAAGATAATGAAGACAAATATCGGAGGAGAGACCAACAGGGAAAGGGAGGATAGATCAGAGTAAAGTTGGAAACTATGAATCGGTGAACAAAAAACCGCGATTCGTAGCACCCATTCAGAGACAGCAGTTTTACACCAGTTTTATCATACCGTTGTATACGCATTATCCTAGATTACCTATGCTTGCATCTGAGAGACCGATTAGATATGAGAACCTTTCTACCACCACCGGGGCATCTGTTACTCAGGATTTCTCTAGGGCAGCATCTTCCACCCCTATTGAGACATGTGCCAAATGTGCTAAGTTGCATAAGACATCGGACTGTAGGCGAGGCATGAGAGGGTGCTTCAAGTGCGAAAAAATGGGGCACATAATAAGAGATTGCCCATAAATGAGGAAAGATGGGACAACTTCAGTTCCGATGATTAGGCAAGAAAGGACAGCTTCTGCTCCTGTAACTAGACAAATGCAAGCAAAGAAGCCAATTGTTCAAGGACAGACATATGCGGTAACGACTCAGGATGCCCACCACAATAACGATATCATACAAGGTGAAATTTCCTTACTTAAAGTGTTTCATTTATTTAAATTTTAGATAGAGAAGCTGTATCTATATAGAGATTTGTTTAATCTAGTTCTTCACACATTTGAACTTGATGCAGGAGTAGATTGCTAAGATGCATGTGCTATATAGGTACTTTACAAATGTATGGGAAGGGTAGTGACTTAGCATATAAAGCGAGAGTGTTGATAGACCCAGGGTCTACCCACTCCTTTATTACTTCGTTGTTTGCAAAGAAAGTGAAGGTCATTATCGAGGCCTTGGACTTCATCTTGCCAATGTCAGTTCCGAAGGGGAATTCAGTGAGTACTGATATGGTCTGTCGGTCGGTCATTGTCGCGGTGAGGGATTATGATGTTCATGAATTAGTGGTAGAATTAATCCTATTGGACATGAAAGGATTTGACATGATCCTTGGCATGGATTGGTTACCCAAGCATTATGCAAGTGTCGATTGTAGGAACAAAGTGGTCACATTTAGACCGAATACGAGGAGATCATTCCGATTCTTAGGGATGAGATCGAAGTTTGTGCCACTTATTTCTGCAGTCAGAGCCGAGTGTCTGATAAGGAAAGGATGCAGTGGTTACCTAGCATTTCTGAAGGAGGAGAAGGGAACGAAAAACATCATCACGGAGATTCCAATTGCGTGTGAATTTGAGGACATTCCCAGAGGAATTGCTTGGTTTACCACTGGATCGAGAGATTCAATTCCCAATTGACTTAGCTTCAGGCATCAAGCTAGTATCAAAAGCACCTTACAGAATGGCTCCTACTGAACTGTCAATTGAACAAGCTGACAATCAAGAACAAGTGCCCTTTGTCGAGGATTGATGATCTGTTTGATCAGTTATAATGCACAAGATTCTTCTCCAAGATTGACCTGAGATCAGGATATCATCAGTTGAGAGTAAAGGCAGAGGACATATCAAAGACGGCGTTCAGAATGAGATATGGACACTATGAGTTTCTGGTGATACCGTTCGGATTAACAAATGTCCTGACATCATTTATGGACTTAATGAATCGAGTGTTTAAATGACACCATGATTCATGTGTCGTAGTGTTTGTAAATGACATCCTCATCTACTTGAAGACCAAGAAAGAGAATGAAGAATATTTGAGAATTGCTCTACAAATCTTGTGTGACTCCCAGCTATATGCAAAGCTCGGTAAGTGCGAGTTTTAGCTTGAGAAGGTCAATTTCTTAGGACATGTGGTCTCAAAGGATGGAGTTATTGTAGATCCAACTAAGATCGAAGCCGTAGTGGAGTGGGAGCAGCCAAAAATAGTAACAGAGATTCGAAGCTTCCTCGGTTTGGCTGAGTATTACAGGCAATTTGTAGAGGGATTTTCAAAGCTCTCTAGACCACTTACAAGGCTTACCAAGGACGTGAAGTTTGAATGGACTGAAGAATGCGAGAAAAATTTTCAAGAACTCAAGAAGCGACTGACTTCAGCTCCAGTTTTAGCTATCCCTTTAGACAGTGGAGGATATGCTGTTTACAGTGACGCTTCACACAGTGGGTTAGGATGTGTGCTCAACCAGAATAAGAAGATGATTTCTTACGTGTACAGTTGAAAGATCATGAGAGGCATTATCCAACCCACGATTTGGAGCTAGCGGCCATTATATTTGCGCTCAAGATATGGAGGCACTACTTGTACGACGAAACCTTCGAGATATTCACAGATCATAAAAGCCTCAGATATTTGCTCACACAAAAAGAGCTTAACAAAAGGTAGCGCAGATGGATGGAATTTCTCAATGACTATGATTGCTGCATTCAGTACCACCCACGAAAGGCGAATGTGGTGGCAGATGCCTCATTACAGGATTTCACAGATGGAAATTGTTAGAGGATCTTTCTTTATATTATGCAAAGATGGAGGTGCAAGCTTCAGGGGCTTTCTTGACCAACATTACAGTGAGACTGATGATTTATGAGCATATTCATGGGTTACAGATGAAAGATCCAACGTTAGTCAAGATTAGACAGGGTATGATTGAGTGCATCAGGCCGGATTTCTCTATTAAGGAAGATGGTTCTTTGCTATTCAGGGGATGTCTTTGTATTCCAGTTGATGCCGATCTATGACAAACTATTTTAGATGCGGCCCATAAATAGAGATATGCTATTCACCCTGGTAGCACAAAAATGTATCAAGATATGAGAAAGAGTTATTGGTGGAGAGGTCTAAAGCAAGACATAGCCGAGTACGTGTCAAGGTGTTTGACATGTCAGCAGGTGAAAGTAGATCATAGGCATCCTGCAGGGTTGTTGCAACCTCTACCTATACCAGAGTGGAAGTGGGAGTCCATTTTAATGGATTTCATTATGGAGTTACTGCAGACCGTGAAGCAACACAGTGCCATTTGGGTAGTTGTCGATAGATTAACCAAGTCAACCCACTTTTTACCATACAATACCATGTATACGGCTGGAAGACTTGCATAGCTATACATGAAGGAGATCGTTTGACTATTGTATACTTCGGATCGTGACCCACTGTATACTTCAAAATTTTGGCAAAAGTTTCAGGAGGGTATGGGCACTCGATTGGATTTCAGTTCGGCTTTCCATCCGCAGACTGATGGAGAAATAGAACAGGTAAATTAGATAATAGAGGATATGCTCAGAGCATGTATGCTTGATTTTCAAGGATCATGGGATCAACATCTACCGTTGATCGAGTTTGCATACAATAATAGTTTTCAAGCAAGCATTGGAATGGCACCTTATGAAGCACTCTATGAAAGGCAGTGTAGATCACCTATCAATTGGGAAGAGACCATCAAAAAGTACATATTGGGCCTGGAAATACTTGAAGACAATGCCACTATCATTCATGTGATATGAGAAAGAACTAAATCGGCTCAGAGAAGGCAGAAGAGTTATGCCAATATCAAGAGAACGAGTGTGGACTTTGTGGTTGGCGATCACGTATTCGTAAAGATATCGCCCATGAAAGGGGTTATGAGATTTGGGAAGAGGGGAAAGCTAAGCCCTCGTTACTTTGGGCCCTTTGTGGTGTTGGGTCGAGTTGGTGAGGTCGCCTACAGAATTAGATTACCCCCTTCCTTTGATCGGGTACATAATGTGTTTCATGTATCCATGCTTCGAAAATATGTCAAGGATCCTACACATATCTTGGACGATCAACTGATCGAGATGTATGAAGACATAACTATTTTGGATAGAAAAGAGCAAATTTTATGCACGAAGATTATTCCATTAGTACTTGTCAAATGGAGGAATCATCCTGCTGAAGAAGCGACTTGGGAGGCAAGACAAAAATCAAGGAACTCTACCCTCATTTGTTTGAGAAACATTGAATGGCAAGTGGTAAGTGTATTGCAAATTTCAAATTTTACTTGTAATGAGTGTTTTGACCACTCAACTTTTAAGTCATGTGTAGAGCAAAAATGAAATGAATTTAAATTGTGGTGTAATTTGATGTTTAAATTCTAGTTGAGCTACTGTCTAGACTATGGAGGGTTGGTTGGAAAGGATATCTATATTTTACGAAACTGTCTTTACAGTTAACATTTGTTTTTGCAAGGAATTTTTTAGGCAAATAAAAGCAACTTTGCTCTATTTTGGTAAAACCGTTCGATCAAAATTCAAATCATTCGATCGAACTGCAAATAGCTGAGTCTGTCTGTCTGTCATAAATCGTTCGATTGAAACTACAAACCGTTCGATCGAAACCACTAGGCCAGTGGGTTCAAAAAGGGATTGACAGGGTTGTTTGGAAAACCGTTCGATTGGAATTAGTAATCAATCGAACGAATTTTTAGGGGGTTGCATTACATGTTGGACACCGATCGAACGATTTCAAACCGTTCGATCGATTTCGCGACCTATATATATATATGGCATGCAGATTTTTCACTTCTCACATAAATTTTTCAAGCTTGTTTTTCTTTGGGAGACTTCTAGGGCTCAGCATTGGTGATTCCCGGCCTTTTCGAGCTCGGATTGTTGCACGATCAACTCCTAATGTCACCTAGAGGTAAACACTAACCTCTTTAAAAAATTTTATTTGCGTTTAGTATACCATACCCTAGGTTTTAGTTAATTTGGGGCAAAACCCTAGCCCTACTTCTTTTAGATTATGGATTGTGGTTGTGATGGCACCCAAGACTCGTCAAACTATGACGAGCACCGCTTCAAAGAAACCCATGACACAAGTGGGTTCCTCTTCACAACCACCATCGAAGAAACCCATGGCACTGGCGGTTTCTTCATCATGACCACCTTCGCAAACCTAACCATCACCACAATAAGTACATCAACCACCACCACAAAGACGTGAGTAGTCCAGTGAATGGTGGGCTGATAAAGACTTTGAGCCTGAATGGGTAATTGACCCGAAAATATTTGCGAAGCGTGAAGAGACACTTTAGGCCTTTAACTATATCTCTATGGCGGGATTAGACGGTATACTACGACCGTGCAAAGAAAAGTTTTACCCTCGTCTTGTGAGGCTGTTTTACCAAAATATGGAGGACAACACTAACTCGACAATCCTTAGAACAAAAATAGATAATAGGGCATACGAGTTCACTTATGACGATGTAGCCGATGCATTAGAGTGTTATCACACCTTTAGTACTGAAATTGCATTGGTGGAACCTTTTCCTACACCTTTGGACCACAAGGTTGTGGCAGTTGAGATGACCCACGGTAGGGTAGGATCCGACAACTCAATCAAATGAGTCAATTTATCGTGTGAGCTGTGGATGCTCGATTCCATTATCAAATGTAATTTGTATCTGTTGAGGCATAAGACAAAGAGAGTGGGAGAAATTCAAATGGCCTTGTTTTTGGCTTTCAATGGCCGATGGTTTAGTGCACCACGTGTCGTTCTTGAGGGTATGAAATACGCTCAGAAGGAGATGTTAGAAGGGGCAAAGAAACCGATTGACGATATGCCCTATGCTCGTCTCATTTCCCTTATGGTGGAGGATTTTGCCGGTGATGAGACATATACCCTTTCGAAAAGTGAGTCGAAGTTGACTAACATTGTGCAGCCCTGTACTATGGTTGACTGGAGCTGAACTTATGTAAAGTTGACAAAGAAACTGACAGTTGAGGTACAGCCACAGCCCGATCCGCAAGACCAAGACCAACCATCTCACAATACTTCAATTCTGGATGAGCCGGCTGCTACCATTCCACCTCAGCTGCGTGCTCGACAGCGTGCCCAGACCCATGCAGCACCACCACATTCGGGTGTTCCTACGCCGACTATTGCTGACATCTATGCGCTCATGAAAGAAAACACACGTCAGATGGCTGAAAACAATCGCCTACTCAATCGCTAATTAGACTACCATGATGCCTTGCATGCCAAGAAAATGCGCTTCATGTACCCCGCCGACTATCTTCAATGTATGACAACAGCTCAAGCGTGGTTTCTTGAGGTGTCAGGCTCGAGTGCGGGAGACCGTGGTGAGGACGAAGATCAACCCGGTGATGCGAAGATTTGAGTGGTATCTTGTGGGGTATAAATTTTGTGAATGGTCATGTATATTTTGGGCTTTTGTAAACTTTTAAAATAGGTACCTTGGACGTGTGTCCTTTCAAACAATCGTGGCATGGTTGCCAGTTCTCACTATCTTTTGGATTATTGGGGCATGGTTGCCACCAAGCGATGTAAATATATTTTTGGATGTGATTTCATGCTTGACCTATATTTCTGTACTTTCTTTTTGTTTTGAAATTATATGCCATGGTTGTTGATATGGTCTTGTTTAGTTGGGTGTCCTCTATGCCATGGTTTTTGTTGTGATTTGATTTACTTGGCTGTTGTAAATGCCTCATTGTGCAAGTGTTTCTATGCCATGGTTGTTGTAACTGCCTGGTTATGCAGGTGTGTAATTGGGTGTCTTCACCTATTTTTTTTATGGTTCAACAACTAATTGGTTGCTTTTATGCATTGTATATCTGCTTTACAGGGTTTTATTTGTGGTTTTGTTTTAAAATACTTATTAGGTGTTTTCTATGGTATGGATGGATTTATTAGGTATCTTGTGTATGGATGTTTGACACCTAAATCCCTTGAAACCAGGGGAACCCTTGGCCAATTTTCGCAGACGAAAATGTATAAAGAATGTAATGTCCCTAAAATTTCTGACATTGAATAGTGTACCTCGAGATGCATGCCCGACTGGTCACTTGTTTGACCAAGTAAAGGTTGACTTAATGGCTTAGGTTAGAGGGGTTATATGTGAAATGTAGTATGTGTGTGCTATAAGAGTCGTTTGATTTGGGTCATACACACCTATTTAGGTGTGTGTGCTTTACACCCAAGACATGAGTTGGGTTAGAATGAATTGTGAGAATTTATTTCTCATTAGTTTTAGTTGTTGAGAATTTGTGAAGGAATGAGTGAGAGGAGTGAGGGTGTGGATGTGTATTGAATGTGTGTGATTGAGGGTAGATCGAAAAGCTTACTGATTAAAGGCTTTGAATCGATAAGAAATCGGAGATTTTGAGTTGTGAAACCCTTGTTGTGAAAGGGAGCTAGGGATCAACAGATCAGATCGGCTAGAAAGGTAAGCTTAATTTTTGAGTGAATTTCTAGTTGTTATACCATGAATCTAACTAATTGTGTGTGAAAAATAGGTAAGTAAAGGGTATAGATGGTTGAGAAATGAGTTCTAGAAGTTAGAACTCGATGGTGTTTTGAAGTTGGTAAAACCGATCGAACGAAATTAGTGAAGGTTCGATCAATTTTGCCAAAGGAGAAAATCTGTAGTGTTGGATTTCAGGGGAAACCGATCGAATGAAATTAGTGATCGTCAATCAATTTTACCAAGGTAGTAAAATCTATAGTGTTGTGTCTTAGAGGAAACCGATCGAATGAAATCAGTTCGTTCGATCGATTTTGGGAAATCGTTCTAACTATTTATAACCGTTCAATCGATTTTGGCAAACAGTTCGATCGATTTAGAATCTTTCGATCGGTTTGGGCTGATTCTAGCTTTTTTGGGGTTTTACTTTATGAACTATGATTAGGCTTCCAAACTCTTTGTTTTACGATATGTTGAATGTGTTTTGACCATGCATAGGTTTGAGCCGGACCTTGAACAATTTAGGCTAGCTCGGTCGAGGAATTTTTGGAGTAATTTCATGTGAGGTAGGGAAAGTTTTGGACATGTACTCTTTATTACAATAGCATGTGTGTAGTGATATGTGTGTGTAAAATCAAATGTGTTGTGATACGAGTTTCTGAAATTTAGTCAAAGCATGTGAATTTAAGGTGTGTGTACACTGAGGAAGAAATCAGTAAGCATATGAATATGTGACATCCCAAGGAAGGGTGTGCAAAGTGGGCATCTCAGTGATGCAGATGAGTATGTGAAATCCCAGGGATGTATTTCTTTTGATGTGAACATCTAGGTGACCCAAAATGATGTAGACAAGACTTGAATAAAACTTTAAATTATTATATTTAGCACAATTTCACGGTGAATAACTATATGTATTTTGCACAGTTGATTTGAGGCTAGGAGAATACTCCACCCACACGGCGGAATACCCGTGACTGACGTGACAGGATATCCATGACCGATACGGTAGGATATCTGTACAAGCATGTGATACAATTACTAAGAGGGTAATGGGTATGCTAAGTCGCCTCAGTTAAAGGGACTTGAGCTTGTATTTAGTTGAAACATAGTTCAATTGAATGACGATGGAGGGCATTCTATCAGGGCTCAATGCTATATTGCTTGGGAATTATTTAAGTTATTGATTTTAGTTTGTGACACAAGTCTTGGTGTGATATGAGAGCAAGCTAATTAAAAGATAAGATGCGATATGTGTGCATTCAGTTCATGTTTATTTTGGCAATGTAAATATTTTCAAACTGCTTTCTGCTTATGAGATCATGCTTCGCTTATGTCATGAAACATGTGTGAGTATGATAGCTTTACCTTTTCAGATATTCCCCTATTGAGCTATGATGTAGCTCACCCCCCTTTGGACTATACGTCATAGGTTCTGAGATAGCGGTTGCTTCTAGAGACGTTGATCTAGAGGATACAGAGTACATTTCCGAAGAGGAGTCAGAGCCCCCTCCTGAGGAATTCTTTTAGTAGACCCTCTGCATTACTTTGATTATTTTGAGAGAGTTATTGTGCGGCTTGTATATCCAACCTTATTTTGAGATAATGTATTAATTGTGAGATATTCTTTTGGCAAACCATCGGGGGTAACCTTTGCTTCATTACCGATGGTTCGGTTTAGTTCTTTTGCTCATGCAGTGGCATGGGATTAGAAATATCTTTTGGGCTTATATGTTTTGACATTACCTTTTTAGAACTGGAGATTTAGTTCAGTTGTTTAGCTTTTTTTGCGTTAATTATGAGCTTTACTTCTACTTTGTGTGGGGATATAGCATGTGTACCGTGCATGCTTATGGGGCACGACCTCAAGGGTCATGCCGGCGGTGAGGGTTTCGGGGTGCCAAAATTTGGGTTGTCACAGTAAACCTCGCTGCAATAAGACCCTGTCTGAACCACTCACCGTGGTGAGTGCTACATAGAAATCTTGGCCAAAATAGTGTTGTCCAAAATCTCCACGGCGAGCTATAGAATTCTGAACACCTCGTTGCGGCGAGCTACAATAACTCACCTCGGCGAGCTACTGTTCACAGCACCGGTAACTGCTCGGTATTTTGGACATAACTTTTTACTCCAAAATTTGATTGGTGCGATTTGTATGGTGTTGGAAAGAGGACAACGAGACTTATAACTTTTATGAATTAAAATATTCATGAATTAAATATTTTAAAGCTCCAAATTGGGTGGCAAGTGTGATGAGTTCTACATGATCCCCAAAATTTGCAAGAACTTATCCACCCTGCCTATTTCAATTTTTCCTTGAAAAAGCTTGAGGAACCTTGGCTTATTCGATCCCTTAGACATTAACATGTGGTTTATGGACCTCTTTAATCTATGTTGTAGACGGGAGGCCATTGATAGGATCCTTGCATTGTTTTTGTTCGATGTCAGAATTAAGGGAGGGAAAGTTCACTACTAAATTGCATTTGATATTCGATGCTTAGACTCTGTGATATAATTGAATGCAAACCCTAAGTTTTGAATATTTAAATTGAGTTTTATGTATTGAATTTGGAAACAAGTGTAGGGGAAATTCAACGGCAATTTCATTTTGACTTCGATTCATAGATTTAATGTGATGAGCAAACAGGAATGAAATGATTAGAATTTGAATGATTGGTAATTGTATTTGAATAGTTGAAAATTTTGAAACTATGAATCAAATATAGCTTTGTGACATAATTGAATACGAACCCTAAGTTTTGAATATCTAAATTGAGTTTTATGTATCGAATTTGGAAACAAGTGTAAGGAAAATTTAATGCCCAGTTTCATTTAGATCTTGATTCATGGATTTTAAATATAAAATCAAATCCGATAGAATCTGATATGAATTGATATGCACAATGAATTGGATATGCCCTAATATGAACTGATATGAACGAATATGAGTTGATCTTTGAATCTGAAATATGATCTCTGAATTTGAAATATGATCTTTGATTATGAAATATGAACTCTAAAATATGATCTTTGAATTTGAAGTCTCTGATCTTCGAATATGGACTCCAAAATTTGAATAAGTACTGAGGGTCATCCGTGTATTTGAACCGACACGGTGGTGAATCTGTGTATTTAAACCGACACGGCGGTGAATCTGTGTATTTGAACCAACATGACGGTGGATCTATATCTATACTGGTACTTTGAAATATGGATGTTTGATACCGACACGGCGGTGAAACCGTGTATTTGAACAATGAACTTCTAACTCTGATCATCCGTGTATTTGAATCGACACGGTGGTGGATCAGTATTTGAACTGACACGACGGTGAATCTGTGTAATTAAACTTTGAATTAGAACTCTGAACATCAACTTGAACTTTGAACACGAAATTATGATTAGAACCAACACGGCTGTAAATCCGTGTATTTGAACTCCAGATTAGAAATATGAACGCTGACCAGTGAATTGAACTTTGAACATGAAATTATGATTTGAATCGACACAACAATAAATCTTTGTATTTGAAATCTGGATTAGAAATCTAAACGTTGACCAGTGAAATTTGAATAATGAACTAAGAATACTAAACTCTGAATTTTGAATAGTACATCCGAACTTTGAAATTTGAATATGAATATTAAATTGAACTCCGAATCCGAACCTTGAATTAGAACTTGAAATTAAGTCCGAACTCCGAATTTTGAATAAGAAACTGAATCTATATATGAAATTTAAAATCTGAAATGTGAATCTTGCACAGGAAATTTGAACACTGTATCTGACTTGGAACTAAGACTTTGAACTCTGAATCTGAATACGTGTCCAAACTTGAATTGAGGACTTTGATTTTTAGCTAAGATTTCGCAAAACTCTATTTTGATGAGTATGTCATTGAAATTAGTTTTGTTTCTGATACGAAAATGTTTTCGTTTCAGTTTTAAAATGCCTTTGAATTATGATCATCAGATCTATGTTTTGAAAACATGGAATGTAGTTAGTATTGATCCTTTCTCTACTGAGCTTGGACTGTAGCTCATCCCTCGACTATACGTCACAGGTACAGGCATCGACCAAGACTTGAATTAGGCTTGAAGAAGATCCGGTAGACTGCAATTTTGGGATTGGTGTAGAGGCTTTTGGGTTCCGTTTTGGATCTTCAGACTTGGTATATTCATTGGACTTTGTAGACAATAAAATTTATATTTCTCTACTTGTACACTAGTTTAGGTGATGGTCGGCCATCACCGGTGGTTTTAATTTGTTAGTCTGTGTTTTATACAAAGATAAAATGTTCTATTCCTAACATATGTATTAATGGCTTTGAATTCCGTATTGTGTGGGTGTACCAAGTACACTGTAATTCAGATTGTGATCTACGATCTGACGGTCTAAGTTTTTCCCAGTTGTTCAAAAAAAAAAAAAAATTCAGGAAATTCGCGTTGGAAAAATCCAGGCTATCAAAATGCCACAATGAGAATTGCACGAAAATGTTTTCTAAATATACAATTTAAAAAAATTTATACTGAATAGAATTTTGTCACTGGTACGCACACTACACACTTTACATGAGTTGAGATGTTGAGATTCCGGTGAAAGATAACTGATAGGATGGGATGAAACTTATAGATGGAATCATATTTTTGAAAAAGAATTGCAACCATGTACTCAACAACTATTGTATTTTAATATTTTGAAAAAGTTTTAAAAAATTCAAAAAGATTTGAAGTTTTTTGGTACCTTCACTGAAAACCTTTAGGAGACATAACTCCTCCACTAGAGATCACCTAGGGGTTTAAAGGCTTGTTGCATAGGCTAAATGCAATCGTTACGAAAGTGACATTTCTTTTTTTAGTTAGAAAAAAATATTTTTCTCATGTTTGCTAGGGATTAGCAAAACTTAAGTTTGGGGGTGCGATCATTCACATATTTTACCATTTTGATATCCTCATTTGAGTGTTGTTAGTCCATAGTTTGATACTAAGAACTTCTTGATAGTGGCTATTTAGATCAGCGGACAAAAGAGGAAGAAAAGAAATATATGTGCAAAAAGAGACTTCAAAAGAACAAGATCTAAAATCGCAACTCAGAGATCAGAAATTGCAGATACAATCTTAGTTATACGAGCAGGCGAAGTAAACTCATAGCCTTACGATCTTCTCATGATTCAATCGTAGAACAAAAAGATGCAATCATAAGCTTAAAGCCAGAGAAAGAATAGAATCGTAGTCTTGCAATAGAACGAGAAGAGGAATCGCAAGCATACGATTGCACTACAAGAGCATTCAAAGCAATACGAGAATAGCTGAGAAGCCTGTGAAAGAGTAAGAAAATATTACGAGTGATCGAAGAACAAATTGTAAGAACACAGTGAATCATCTAAATTGTAATCAGGACTTCGATAATTAAAGCTACATGATTCGATCCTGAAAGATCATGACACCATTATAAACTCGTGCAACATAATGTAGAATGATAATTCACAAGAGGAACCCATGCACTCCACGATTCTAGGAGATCTAGCAAGATTTGCTGTTGATAACAAGGAAGAATTATCCCATGATTCTATAAGTTCCAAAAGAAGAAGGATACGTGTTAGGAAGAATAGTTTTAGGTAGTTTGCTTAGAATAGAGTTCTAAATTATTGCAACTGGCCTCTTATGAATCTATAAATAAGAGAGCCAGCGTCCAGAATAAACCATCCAAGGAGTTCTCAATCATAGCTGACAAGTAAGATTGGGAAGCCGGAAGATCAAAGTAGCTTACTTTTTATTCCAGTTTTTATTTCAGTCTTTAGGTCATCAAAGGAATTCTCCATCTAAACTGAAAACTAAGATCTGGGAGATCAGAGATGTAGAAATTGTTTAGATTTAATTTCAGTACTTTTTAGTTCAGTCTTTTGTAATTGTTTTTCGATTTAGTAGAATGATGAGTAGCTAATTCTTTTTAAGTTTAGGAACCAGATATTAAATACTAGTATGAATAATTAAGAGTTTCTTTGTTTTCTGAATTCAGAATATTATGATTGGTTAATGAATATTAGTTTTAAAACTTGTCTATAAGTTTTGAAAGGTTTTCATGATTTCTATAGTCTCTTTCTCTTTGTTGTCGTTGTTGCCCTAGGATTGAGATTACTAGACTTTCATAACCCAACTATGTTGTCGTTGTTGCCTTCATTTCATTAATGATTTTCATGTTAGAAAGGTTTATGTTACCGTTATGTCTTAAATCGATCTTTTATTCTTCTTATGTTGTCGTTGTTACCTTAAGATAATTACATGGAATTCGAAGAAATAAGTTATAATTGATTAAGACTATGAAATCTGCGATTAGGAACCTATGCTTATTCATAAAATAGTTTTATTTCAATCCCTGCACTTTAGTTTTAAACAAATAATTTTATATTCGTTACAGGCAAATAGAGGAATTTTTAGGAATACACCTTCCCTGTGGATCATACCTATACATGTGCTGCAATTTCATTGTGCACTTGCAAGAGGATAAGATAAAGTGTAGTAAAAGAGCAATCATGAAGCACCTATAGTAAAGGGTGACGTTAATTCCTAGGATCTAGAGCTTAGAACTGAGGCAAAAAGGCAACAAATATATCAAAAGGAGTATGCTTCAGTTGTGGGTAGTCTAATGTATGCAATGATTTGTCTACATCCCGATATCAGTTTCGTTGTCACCCCACTTAGCTCATATCAGTCTAATCCAGGATTTGCACATTGAAAGTTGTGAAGAAGGTACTTCATTACTTACAGATTACCAAAGGTTTTACGTTGACCTATCGTAGGTCAAATGAGCTTAAGGTTGTTGGATACTCAAATTCCAACTTTGTTGGTTGTAAGGATAGTGTCAAATTGATAACATGTTATTTTTTTCTACTTGAGCAAGGAATTGTTTCATGGAGAAACGCCAAACAAACTTTGATAGAGGATTCGACTATGTACGTAGTGTTTATTGGTTGTTATGAGGCTATTCGTCCGTTATGGTTGAAGAATTTCATCGGAGATCTAAAGATTATTGATTTCATTCATCGTCCTCTTATTATTGATCAGTCACATAATTTACAATTTTATCACCCTTAACTTAGTGTTGCTAGGACTTAGTATGCTACTAACAAGTTACTGATGTGCAGATATTAAGGAAAAATAGTAAAAGAGAACCTAAGTGGTAATATTCATCAAAATGAACTCAAAAAGCAATAAGAAAGATGATTGAGCATGTAAAGATGATTTGCCAATACAAGAAAGTTGAGAAATCGTATTTAATTATTTTGTGCCACTGCTAAAGTAAAAGAAGAAAGAAAGAAATAAGAAATCGTAATTTTACGATTCTTTAAAAAGACGATTCTTCAGAAGCGATAAAAGAGTGAATACGATATAAAAGAAAAGCAATCATTTGAACAGAAAATCGTCCAATATGAAAGCCATGGAAAGATAGAAAATCGTGATTTATGATTTTCCAAAATAAGCTATAATAGAGATAAGAAAT
The DNA here is from genome assembly GCA_021018995.1 of Chloranthus sessilifolius. NCBI lineage: Eukaryota > Viridiplantae > Streptophyta > Magnoliopsida > Chloranthales > Chloranthaceae > Chloranthus > Chloranthus sessilifolius. The sequence continues at coordinate 85,648,683 of CM037585.1, forward strand.
CGTGATTTACAATTTTTCAAAAGAAGCTATATTAGAGATAAGAAATTGTGATTTACAATTTCCTAGAAGAGAAGGCTTTCTTACTGCGCATACTGCTACTACTGATCACGTGAGAACTATCACCGCCATTAGCATAATTAGAAGATCTCTTGAATTAGAAGTTCAGTTGATCACAGATCTGAGAAGATTGATGCTGAAGAACTCTACGGTTGTTATCAAGGAAAGAAATTAGAAACACATCAACCGTGGAAAGCAAGGAAGAATAAAATTAGGAATTAGAGTTATATTAGGAAACTTTTATTTTTAGTAGTGTCTTTTGATAGAACTAGATCTTTGTAAACCGACCCCTTATGATCTATAAATAAGAGGACTTGGCATAGAAATAAGCATCGAAGAATTTTGGCATCAATTGATGTAACGTCCCTGAGTTCTGACCTATGAACTGCATGCCTTGGTATACGTGCCTGACGATCTGTACGTCGAGGATGGTGTCGATGGTCTATAAAATGTCTATAGATCAAATATGACAGATCAAATTTTGTATAGATAGGTTAGGTTATGAGCTATTGAACTGCATACACCCAACCTTGGTGTAATCGCTTTGTACCATAGCCTAGAGCTTGGTTATAAAGGGAAATAAATACCATTGAATGGTTTACATTCAATACCCTCTTTTACTGCTTATGATTTGGAGTTAAGAGGAGAGAGGGTGAATCAGGCGTCGAATGTGAATTAAATGCGTGATCGATTAATCCTCGAAGCTAGCAATTGAGGGTTTTGAGCGGCGAACAACTGTTATTTGCTTGGTGGAACCCTAATCCGATCAAGAAGCAAGGAGCGAGGATTCAGATGGAATCAAGGTGCAAAATTAGGGATAGATTTTGAAATTTGTGTTAGTTATGGTTTTTACTTAATTTAGAATCAAAGAATCTTAAGAAAATAGTTTCATTTGAGAAAGAGACGAGAAAGAATGCGAAAAACTCAAGAATAAAAAGAATCTATTCATTTTGACAGATCGAAATTTAGTTCGATCGATCAAAATAGACTTAAGAAGGAAGAATTCGAAATCTGGAAGAATTCGTTCGATCAAAATGAATTTCGATTGAACGAAGTGTGTTTCGATCGATCAAATTCAACACTCGATCGATCAAAACGTATAGACCAGAGATTTTGGAAAAGTCCATTATGAGAATTCGACCGATCGAAATATCTTCGATCGATCAAATTATGTGATTTCAATTGATCGAATTAAAATTTGTTCAATCAAACAGTGTTAGTTGCCATTTAACTCCTGAGGAATTTGACCGATCGAAATAGTTTCGATTGATCGAATTATGTGATTTTGATCAATTGAATTGGGATTCGTTTAATCGAAATGCGTTATAATCATTTGGCTCTGATAGGATTCGATCGATCAAAATTATTTTTGAACGATCAAATTGGTGATTCGTTCGATCGAAATGGCAGAATCGTTCGATCGAACTGAGAGGTGAAATATGCTTTGGAGAGTTCGACTAATCGAAATGAGATTCGATCGATCGAAAATGGGTTTCGATCGATCGAAATAGGGATTCGATTGATCGAAATTGCTAGATTTTAGATTTTGTCAAGTTTGGACCGTGAGATTTTGAGGGAAGTTGTTAAAGTATGTTTAGCATAGTTCTAATGTGTGAACCATGGATTTTATATGTTTAGGTGACCTGGCATTCTGTAGGGAACACTTGATATCATGTGCATTTATTATATTAGCATGTGTGTTATGCCATGATGCAAATTTGGATTCAATCTTTTGAATTTCATTTATAACTTCAAATTGAAAAGGCATGTGCATCATTATGTTTCCGAATTGTTTTATGGAATCTTTCGAGATTCATTCCGTTTTATGTATGTGGGTGTGACCTTCATATTTCGTTCTGACATTTGATATAAACTATAATTATCACTTTACACGGCAGTAAGCTATATGTATGCACAACGATTTAAGGTTATGTGAATACTCGACCAGTAGGGCGGCCAATCCATACACCTTTGTGCTATGTGCTTTGTGACTCCTACCGTATAATAGTAATTATGTTCAGCCAAGTATCCACCTTTTTGGGACCTTGGATATATGTAAAAAAGGGTTCATATGAGCGACAATGGTGGGTATTCCATCGGGGGCTTGAGGCTATAGTTCCTCATTCTAATATTTTAAGTAAAGCACTTTAAGTTTTCTTTTCATATGCTGAAATGAAATGAGAGCATGTGTATGAATTTCAAACAAGCATTGTATGTGCTTTTCATGTCATGATAATCACATAGTCCATAATTTCTCTAAAATTTCGTTTCATTATGCCATAAGAGATATGTTGATGTTATAATAAGCATGCTATGAGTTTTTCCCTACTGAGCTTGGATGAAGCTCATTCCTTGACTAAATGCCACAGGTTCAGGTGAAGGCATTGGAACAAAGATCTTAGATAGGAAGGATCCTGAGTTATCACCTGGTGAGGATCTAGAAGAACTTCTCTCTGAGTGTTGTTTTCTTTGTGCGATGCCAAACATAGCTTGCCTTAGGTTGAGAGAGTAGTATTTTGAAACAATGTGAAGAATACGTGGTTTAGATGATAATTGTAAATTAATTCTTTTTGGTGAACCATGTTTTGGTAAGGAATGGTCCTTATCGGTGGTTCTCATTGGTTCTCTTTCCATAGGTAATCATATAGAATTAGAACTGTCGTTTTGAGATTTTGTGGGATAGTACTAGTTCCATTATGTCGTTGTGATAGTATTAGTTCCATGATTCTACTTTGTTTCTGCTGTGCAATGTGAAGCTATGTAATGCGTTTGGGTTCGTTCAAGCAAGTAAGTCTTTGAAATCGACCGACAGTTAGAGTTTTAGAGACGTCTGACAAGTCTTAGACCATTTAGAGATTTGAGATTTTGTTAGATACTAGGGACCTTCTATTAATGAGACTTTTGTTTCATTATAATAGATTTCAATGGATCAACGTGGGAGAGGTCGGCCTAGAGGAGGTCGCCAGAGGAGTGTGAGGAGTATTGATGACATTCCTTCGAGTTTCAGAGGAGAGCAGAGACCACCTCCTGAGGCGGAGAGGGGTCATCATGATGAGTCAACAGATAGGATGGCTAGGGCTACGGAGGCCAGAGTTGCTGCTATGACGCAACAGACCCAACAGACTGCTTTTTTGGCTGAGCAGGCGGCGTTGTTAGCAGCCAATAATGTTAGTCATCGACAGCAGCCACCACCACCACCACCTCCTGCTTTGTTGCCATCATCCTTTGTGGACTTCAGGACATTGAGACCTCCGATATTCCAAGGGCAGACTGATCTACTTGAAGTGGAAAAATGGTTGAAACATATATAGAAGTTATTAGAGAGACTCTAGAGCCCTGAACATGAGAAAGTTGGTTGGGCCTCCTTCTAACTTGAAGGCGACGCCGATGCTTGGTGGAAGTCGGTGTTGAGAAAGAGAGAAGTGGAAGGTCGATAGGACCAATGGACATGGGCAGAGTTTGTAAGGGAGTTTAATAGGGAGTATTTCCCTAAACAAGTTAGAAATCAATTGAAGAAGGATTTTACAAATCTTGTGAAAGGGAGCATGACCGTAACGGAGTACAGTAATGAGTTTGTGCGATTATCAAGGTTTGCTCCAGAATTAGTAGCCATAGAAGAAATGAAGGCCAGTAGATTTGAAGAGGGCCTGAGATCGAATATTCAAGAAAGGGTATCAATATTTGAGCTTGAAACGTATGCTGATGTGATGGGGAAGGCCGTCGTGGCAGAAAGGGATATCAATAAGAGGCAAGATTGGAAGAAAAAAGTAAATCTGAAGGGAGTGAGTGACTACGACTCGAGGAACAAAAAGTCGAGGTTGTTAGCACCTACTCTAGTCTGAAGACCAGCCTACACAAGTTATCAGAGGCCTAATACGTTTACTCCTATGAGATCATTCCGTAGAGAAGGCCCTACTCAGACTCCGGAGTCTAGGGCATTAGTCACCCAGGGATCTTCAAGAGTTTCATCTTCAAGTCCACAAGTGAAATGTGCCTGTTGTGGCAAACAACATAAAACTTCAAACTATAGACGGGAGACGGGAGGATATTTTAAATGTGGGAAATTAGGCCACAGGATACGAGATTGCCTCGAGATGAGGAAGGAGGGCATTGTTTCTACTGCTATGGTGCAAAGGCTGACACAAACCCATTTAAACTGTCATTCAAGGCCACGCCTTTGCGAAAAACGTAATTCAAGGTATAATTTTTTTTTTATGCTTAAAATCAATTACTTATTTTCTAGATGAAGAAAGTGCATTGATAGGAAGATTAAGGTACATTTTGATAACTGTGTGGTCATGACATACGTGTCTGAACATTAGTGTATGTATTAGCTCATATAGGTACACTACAAATCTATCGAGAAAACAACGACAATCGTCATGTTGCATGAGTTCTGATAGACCCAGGGTCTACCCACTCGTATATAACTCCAGAATTTACGGGGAAATTGAAAATAGTACTCGAGGAGTTAGATTTCATTTTGAACGTGTCCATTCCTACCGGGAGTGCAGTAACCATAAATACCTGTTGTCGATCAGTCATTGTTCAAGTGGAGGATCAAGAGACTATAGCGGACCTCATTTTGTTGAACATGCAAGGACTTGATGTACTCCTTGGCATGAATTGCCTATCTGCTTATCACACAAGCGTTGAGTACCTACGAAAAGTAGTTACTTTTTGTCCACCAAAACAAGTCCTTTTGGTTTATTAGTGAGAAGGGAAAGATAGTGCCGATCATCTCCGCGGTACGAGCTGAGAGGATGATGAAGAATGGGTGCGAAGGGTACTTAGCATTCCTTTAAGAGCAAAAGGAAATAAAGAATGTTATCACCGATATTCTGATTGCCTGTGAGTTTGAGGACATGTTTCCCGACGAGCTACTTAGATTGCCACCTAACCGGGAGATTGAATTTACAATAGATTTAGCTCCAGGCACAGAACCAGTCTCCAAAGTTCCCTATCGCATGGCTCCGGCTGAACTAAAGGAATTAAAGGAGAAATTGCAAGAACTATTAGATAAAGGCTTCATAAGACCAAGTGTATTCCCTTGGGGAGCACCGGTCTTGTTTGTTAAGAAGAAGGACGGGTCGATGAGACTTTACATCGACTACCGTCAGTTAAACAAGCTTACGATCAAGAACAAGTACCCATTACCAAGGATCGACGACCTGTTTGACCAGTTGTAGGGTGCGAAATTCTTTACGAAGATCGATCTGAGATCCAGGTACCATCAATTAAAGGTGAAGGTGAAAGATGTGCAGAATATGGCGTTTAGAACTAGATACGGGCATTACGAGTTCTTAGTGATGCCTTTTGGCTTGACGAATGCACCGGCTTCAATCATTGACCTCATGAATCAGGTCTTCAAACAACACTTGGATACGTGTGTAGTGGTGTTCGTAGATGACATTATTATTTATTCAAAGACCAGAGAAGAACATGAACATCATTTGTGCATCGCCTTGCAGACTCTACGTGAACATCAGTTATATGCCAAACTCAATAAATGTGAGTTCTAGCTAGAACAAGTGAGCTTCCTCGGTCACGTAGTATCAGAAGCACACGTGACTGTAGATCCGACAAAGATTGAGGCAGTATTAGATTAGGAACAACCCAAGACTGTGACAGAGATTCATAGTTTCCTCGATCTAGCTGGATATTATTGACGATTTGTGGAAGGATTCTCAAAGAGTTCAGGGCCGCTCATCCGACTTACAAGGAAAAATGTTAAATTTGAGTGGACCAGTGAATGTGAAGAGAGCTTCCAAGAACTCAAGAAGCGGCTTACCTCTGCTCTAGTGTTGGCTATTCCATCAGGTACTAGGGGTTTCACCGATTATAGTGATGCATCATATGGTGGTTTGGGCTGTGTTTTGAATCAAAATGCCAAAGTCATAGCTTATGGATAAAGACAGTTGAAAGACCACGAGAAGAACTACCCAACGCACGATCTAGAGTTAGTTGCTATAATTTTTGCACTTAAGATTTGGAGACATTACCTGTATGGTGAAACCTTCAAGATTTTCACGGATCACAAGAGCCTTAAGTACCTATTTACGCAGAAAGAATTGAATATGAGGCAACGGAGATGGATAGAATTTCTCAAGGATTACGACTGTACTATACAATATCACCCAGGTAAAGCAAATGTCGTGGCTGATGCATTGAGTAGAAAGAATGTGGCTCAGTTGGCTAGTCTCATTATGGGACTTTGACGATGGAAATTATTGGAGGACCTTTCTTTGTATGACAAGAATATTGAGGTCAAGGATACTGGGGTACTGTTGGAAAATCTCACGATTAGACCAACCATTTTCGATCGCATTAATGAACTCCAGTTGAAAGACACAGAGCTCATAAAGATTACACAAAGCGTGACTGCCGGTACAAGTGTAGCTTTTTGCATCAAAGAGGATGGATCATTGCTATTCCGTGGAAGGTTATGCATACCTGTTGATGCTGAGCTCAGGCAGACCATATTGGACGAAGCTCACAAGTTCAAGTACGTCATTCATTCTGGCGGTACTAAGATGTACCAGGATTTGAGGAAGAATTATTGGTGGAGAGGGTTGAAGTTCACTGAGTATGTCTCTAAATGCTTGGTGCGTCCACAAGTAAAGGTGGATCATAGACACCCAGCTGGTCTATTGCAACCTCTACCAATACCGGAATGGAAATGGGAGTCTATCTCTATGGACTTCATTGTGGGATTATCGAGAATGTTGAGACTCCACAATGCCATATGGGTCATAGTGGATCGACTGACGAAGTCGGCACACTTTTTTCCCTACAACACAACATACACTACGAGCAAGCTGGCGGATTTGTATTTGAAAGAAATTGTCCAATTGCACAGTATTCCTACAAGCATCGTGTTCGATCGTAATCCATTGTATACATTGATATTTTGGCAAAGATTTCAAGAAGGTATGGGCACGAGATTGGACTTCAATTTCGCATTCCATTCGCAGACTGATAGTCAGACTGAGAGAGTCAATCAGATTATTGAAGATATGCTTCGAGCATGCATGATTGATTTTCAAGGATTGTGGGATCAACATCTTCCGTTGATAGAATTCGCGTATAACAATAGCTTCCAGCAGAGCATTGGGATGGCTCTGTATGAAGCACTGTATGGACGGAGGTGTAGGTCTCCGATCAACTGGGAGGAAATAGGCGCCAAATTTGTATTAGGACCAGAAGTCATAGGGAAAAATGCCGAGACCGTTCGTATTATACGAGAAAGAATCAAGGTGGCACAGAGTCAACAAAAGAGCTATGCAGATATTAAGCGATCGACCATGGATTTTCAAGTGGGGGATCACGTGTTCGTGAAGATATCTCCAATGAAGGGTGTGATGTGCTTTGGGAAGCGTGAAAAGTTGAGTCCTCGCTATATTGGACCATTCGAGGTATTAGGAAGAGTGGGTGAGGTTGCATATAGGGTTGAATTACCCCCGCAGCTTGATCGAGTGCACGACGTATTTCACGTCTCTATGTTACGAAAGTACGTCCAAGACCCAACTCATATCCTCAATGCGCCACTAGTTGAAGTCTACAAGGATTTGACGGTCATTGAGGAACTAATGCAAATTTTAGACCGAACCGAGCAAGTGTTATGTACAAAATGGATTCCCTTGGTGTTGGTTCAATGAAAGAATCACTCTAGAGAGGAGGCGACGTGGGAACACGAAGCCGAGATTCGCGCCTAACATCCTTCATTATTTTGTGATATGGACAGGGAAAGGATTTGTAAAGGTTCATTATGATCCCAATTATATGTAACCCATTCGAATGATGAATGAGATGGGTGAATTTAATGTTTAAAGCTCAAAATTGTGAAAGAAAACTCAAAAATACAACAACGAAGTGTTTTATGATGATTTCGATCGATCGAATATGATTTCGATCGATCAAAATATAAACCGACTGATCAAAATGTCTTAGTAGAAAGTGGATATTTTGAATAAAAACCTGTTAAAATTCTTTCGATCGAACTAATTTTTGATCGATCAAAATTTCGATTTCGACTGAATGAAATTTATTTTGTTTGATCACAGAATTTGGAGAAACTGAGAGGTTCGACCGATCAAAAAAATTTTGATCTATCGAATTCAATTTCGTTCGATCGAAATGTTGGGCCCAGTCTTATGCGAAGCCAATTTCGACCGATCAAAATTTATTTCGATCGATTAAAATCGTGGATCATTCTTTATAAAGTGGATTTCGATCGATTGAATCACACATATATATATAAAAACTGCATTTTTAAAAAGTTTGGGGGTTCCGTTAGGGTTTTTGAGGGTTTCGTGTTGGGGGATCAGACAATCGATGGATTGCGTGTGGATTCGCTGAGGAATCAAATCCAAACCTCATAAAAATTGGTAAATCCCTGACCTTGGGCTTTTGATTTCAGTTTTGTGTACTAAATCTTAGAGATTTGAAAAGAACCCTAGATTTTTCATCCTTCTTAGTTATGCCTCCAAAAACTAGATTAACGTCTAAAACCCTTACATCGAAGAAGCCTAAGACGGTAGCGAGTTCTTCGCAACCCAAACCCGCCACAGGATCTTTGCAACCACCGCCAAACCCTCCACTATAAACCACTGCCGAGCAACCAACTCCTTCTGAAGTTCCCCAACCAGACCGACCAAATGAATGGTGGGCCGAGAAGGGCTTTGCTTATGAGTACACCATTTATCAGGTGCTTTTCGAAACCCCCAATGTGCCTGGCATTGATGCTTGGGAACTTGACTATTTAGGTAAAGTCGGTTTGGACAATATTTTGAAACCCATTCATCTGTACTATTATTCGCTCCTCGTGCGCTTATTTTATGTCTTCCATCTACACCAAGATCGATGGAAGACATATGTTTTTACCCATGCGATGGCCTATTAGGCCTTATAATGTTTTGATGCCTACGGCCCTGGAATTAACTCTTTGCTCCCGAACCTTCCAAATTTGACCCATCTCTACGTAGTGGAGAGAATGACTTGAGGGCGAGTTGCACCTGATAGAGCAATCAAACGAGCGGATCTATCGAGCTATATGTGGATGCTCAATATGATCTTCAAGTGCAACCTATACCCGATCCGCCATAAAACTGAGAGATTAGGAGTGTTGATGGAAGCGCTATTTGCCACTTTTGAGGGCAAATGGTTTGATGCGGCTACGTTGGTTTTTGAGGGAATAAAACATGGGAGGAAGAAACTGTTAGTGGGAGCGGAAAAGCTCGAGGATTACATTCCTTATGCAAGCTTTATCTCCGTGATTTTTGATGAGTATTTCGCAACTTTGGTGCATAAAGTTTCTTCGAGGGAGCCTAAAGCCTTCGATTTTGAGATTTTCTACACCTTCAAGCATTAGAGAAAAACCTTCAATCGGTTGAATCCACACCTTCAGTCAGCTCCTCAAGTACCTCCTATTCCTCCTCAACCTCAAGAAGAACCTGCCCAGGGTGCACCACAACAAGACCAACCTGTTCCCGATGTACCTCTTTAAGAGCAACCTGAGGTCATCCCTCCAGTACATCAGCAAGCTGACATACCGATACCACCTGACCATCAAGCAGCTCCGATCACCAATGAGGCGTTGGCTATGCTCATCAAGGAGGGTAATCACCAGCTCAATCCGTGCCTTGATTACTACGAGCTGCTCATGGAGGACGTGTTGCACGCCATGTAACCTACTAACAATGCCCAGAGGATGGCGGCCATGTGTGCGCGGGTATTCGGCGCTTCTACGTCTGACACTGCTGCTGAGGATCCATGGCCTGATGAGGCGGCCAGTGCTGATCATGTCGACGAGGAGTGGATGATGTGGCAGATCCTACTAGAGCGGCTGATCCTACTAGAGCGGCTGATCTTATTGGAGCTACGGGAGGGGCGGATGCGTGATGAGTTTCAGACAGAGACTTTTGTGAGCTTGAGAGATTTTTTCCTTTTTAGAAATTTAATTTGGGATGGATAAATGTATGACTTTTTAACTGTTGTAGCATGGTTGCCACACCTTTTTTTTTTGTGGTCTTGACTATGGTGGCATGGTTGCCACGTTTACTTTTGTTATAACTATGATGGCATGGTTGCCACGATGATCTAAATTTTGATATGCTAATCTTTGATGTTTAAGCATGTGCTTGATTGGCATTAACTACAATTTATTGTGTGTGGACTGCGTATGTGTGCTGGGATTTTATAATGAATTGGGTTGTTTAGCCATGTGTGGTACCTTACAAGGCCACCCTTCTTGTGCCTAACCATACGTTGGATCAATTTTCGAGGATGAAAATTCCTAAGGTGGGGAGACTGTAATGTCCTTGAGTTCAGACCTATGAACTATATACCTCGGTATGCATGCCTAACCATCTGTATGACGAGGACCGTGTCGATGGTCTATGTAATGTCTATAGATCAAATCTGACGAATCAGATTTTGTATAGATAGGTTAGGTTATGAGCTATTGAACCGCATACACCCAACCTTGGTGTAATTGCTTTGTACCATAGCCTAGGGCTTGGTTATAAAGGGAAATAAATACCATTGAATGTTTTGCATTCAATACCCTCTTTTACTGCTTATGATTTGGAGTTAAGAGGAGAGAGGGTGAATCAGGCGTCGAATGTGAATTAAATGTGTGATCGATCCATCCTCGAAGCTAGCAGTTGAAGGTTTTGAGTGGCGAACAACTGTTATTCGCTTGGTGGAACCCTAATCCGATCAAGAAGCAAGGAGCGAGGATTCGGATGAGATCAAGGTACGAAATTAGGGATAAATTTTGAAATTTACGTTAGTTATGATTTTTACTTAATTTAGAATCAAAGAATCATAAGAAAATAGTTTGATTTGAGAAAGAGAAGAGAAAGAATGCAAAAAACTGAAGAACAGAAAGAATCTGTTCATTTCGACCGATCAAAATTTAGTTCAATCGATCAAAATGGACTTAAGAAGGAAGAATTCAAAATCTGGAAGAATTCGCTCGATCGAAATGAATTTCTATCGAATGAAGTGTGTTTCGATCGATCGAAACGTATAAAACAGAGATTTTGGAAAAGTCTGTTGTGAGAATTCGACCGATCAAAATATCTTTGATCGATCAAATTATGTGATTTTGATCGATCGAATTAAAATTTGTTCGATCGAACTGTGTTAGTTGTCATTTAACTCCTGAGGAATTTGACCAATCGAAATAGTTTCGATCGATCGAATTATGTGATTTTGATCGATCGAATTGGGATTCTTTCGATCAAAATGTGTTATAATCATTTGGCTCTGATAGGATTTGATCGATCAAAATTATTTTTGATCGATCGAATTTGTGATTCATTTAATCGAAATGGTACAATCGTTCGATCTAAATGAGAGGTGAAATATGCTTTGGGGAGTTCGACCGATCGAAATGAGATTTGATCGATCAAAAACGGGTTTCGATTGATCGAAATAGGGATTCGATCGATCTAAATTTCTAGATTTTGGATTTTGTCAAGTTTTGATTGTGAGATTTTGAGGGAAGTTGTTAGAGTATGTTTAGCATAGTTCCAATGTGTGAACCATGGATTTTTTATGTTTAGGTGACCTGACATTGTGCAACAAAGAACAAGCCCAAACGGCAGATTGAGCGCATGCGGGTTAAGATTTTGAGGTAGGTAACACTTGATATCATGTGCATTTACTATGTTAGCATGTGTGTTATGTCATGATGTAAATTTAGATTCAATCTTGTGAATTTCGTTTATAACATCAAATTCAAAAGGCATATGCATCATTATGTTTCCGAATTATGCAAGTGTTATGGAATCTTCCGAGATTCATTTCGTTTTATGTATGTGGGTGGGACCTTCACTTTTCATTCTAACATTTGATATAAACTATAATTATCGCTTTACATGGTGGTAAGCTATATGTATGCACAATGATTTAAGATTATGTGAATACTCGATCGGTACGACAGCCAATCAGTACACCTTTGTGCTATGTGCTTTGTGACTCCTACCGTATAACGGTAATTATGTTCGGCCAAGTGTCCACCTTTTTAGGACCTTGGATATATGTGAAAAAGGTTTCATATGAGCGACGATGGTGGGTATTCCATCGGGGGCTTGAGGCTATAGTTCCTCATTCTAATATTTTAAGTAAAGCACTTTAAGTTTTCTTTTCATATGTTAGAATGAAATGAGAGTATGTGTATGAATTTCAAACAAGCATTGTATGTGCTTTTCATGTCATGATAATCACATAGTGCATAAGTTCTGATAAATTTCATTTCATTATGCCATAATAGATATGTTGATGTTATAATAAGCATGCTATGAGTTTTTCCCTACTAAGCTTGGATGGAGCTCATTCCTTGACTAAATGTCACAGGTTCAGGTGAAGGCATTGGAATAGAGATCATGGAGAGGGAGGATCCTGAGTTATCACCTGGTGAAGATCTCGAAGAACTTCCTCCTGAGTGTTGTTTTCTTTATGCGATGCCAAACATAGCTGGCCTTAGGTTGAGAGAGTAGTATTTTGAGACGATGTGAAGAATACTTGTTTTAGATGATAACTGTAAATTAATTCTTTTTGGTGAATCATGTTTCGGTAAGGAATGACCCTTACCGGTGGTTCTCGTCGATTCTCTTTCCATAAGTATTCATATGGAATTAGAACTGTCGTTTTAAGCTTTTGTGGGATAGTACTAGTTCCATTATGTCATTATGATGGTTAGTTAGCATGGTTCTACTTTATTTCCGTTGTGCAACGTGAGGTTGTGTAATGCGTTCGGATTCGGCCTTAGTGCCAACCCACTGACGGCACGAGTTTTGGGGTGCTGAAATTTAGGCTGTCACAATTGACGCCTAAGGTTGAATTTTCTTTCGATCAGTAGTGTATACTAGTTAGAAAAAATTAGATATCCAAGGTTTCTCAAGAGCAATTGACGATTGCTATTGAGTGCTGAAGATTAGAGTAGATATCTGTAATTTCTCAGGAGCAATTGACGACTGCGGCTGAGGGGTGAAGGATATATTTTACTTTGCTTTCTAGATTAGATTTTATTTTCTTTTATTTACTACTTTGTAAACATCTCTATGTTTTAATTTGAATTGACGACTCAAGTTAGAATTTGCAAATTATTGTAACAGTTTTTACTTTTCCATCTTCAGTTTTCTAAGGTTTGATTGACGCCCAAATTTTAGGAAATTGTTGATTAGATTAAATCTCTATTGATAAGATCTTAGACTCGATTGACGACCAATGCTAAGAGACTAAAAATATGGAGTAGCGGTATTATTTAAATTCATAAATATCTGACAGTTGAAGATTAGGATTGATGACCTCAATCAGAAGGAGGATTTAGATTTATTTTATACACCTTAGATTAAAACAAATTCTTTCATTCATATTTCTCCAGTAGATTAGATCTTAAAGATAACTAGAAGTTTTTAAGATAAAAATTTAAATAGAAGATAAAAATAGGAGATAAATAGATAAACAAACTTCTTCGTGGGAACGATTCTATGCTAGTACTATAATTTACATTTTGCGCTTGCAATAGGTTAAGACTTGAATTTAAAATAATTTTTATATACACAAAAAGACAAGACATCAAGTTTTTGGCACCACTATCGGGGAAGTGAATTTATCTTTATTTCTATTTTTATCTAATATTTTTATTCTTTTAGAAACCAATATTTATCTTTCTCTTTTTAAATTTCCTTATATTTTTAATTTTCTTTAATCACTTCTTAATCATTTGCAGGTTTATTCGGAATAAGTAAATCAAGGTTTCAACTTCCCTTGATTAGAGAAGCTAGAGGCCTAGATTTGTTCTCTCTCCCTACTTTTCTAAAATAAAAATTATATAAAAAATTATATATACAAAAAAAAGAAAAAATTTGGTGTATGCATCATACCTGCTCTAGAAGTCTGGACTATCTTGAATACGACTCATAAATTGAGCAGTCTCTCTTGCGCAGACTCGTATTAAACCGATCCTCTGCAAGAGATCCTCAAAACATGGCTGACGAGCTTTCAATTGAAGTGCATTTCGGCCCTATAGCTTTGACTGAGCCCTCTTGTATAGTTATACCGGAGGTAGCTGAAGGTCAAAACTATGAAATCAAGCCCCACATACACACATCAAACTCTACCTACTTTTCATGGGCTTGATAGGGAAGATCCTTACCAACATTTGAGAGACTTTATTGAACTTTGCACAATGCTTGTGACAACCCAAATTGTTACCCAAAACCCGTGTCATTGGCACGTCCCTCGAGGTCTTGCCCCATGTACATGCACAGAACATTTGGTGTATCCACATAACTAGAAAGTAAAGCATGCACTAACTAACAAATATAGAAATAAAACTCCAGTTTTATAAGATAAAGTCAAAACATGAAGCTCAAAAGACAGTTCTAATCTCATGCCACTACATGAGCGAAAGAACCAACCCGAACCATTAGTGACGAAACAACCTTCACCCCAGATGGTTTGCCAAAAGAATGTCTCACTAAAATTACATTGTCTTATACAAAAGGCTGGATATACCAAGCCGTACAATTTTTCTCACAAAAATCTATCAAAGTACGCAGAGGGCCCTCTAGAAGAAATCCTAAGGAGGGGGCTCTGACTCCTCCATAGGCACGTAATCAGAATCCTCTAGGTCAACGTCTCTCGAAGCAGCAGCAACAGCTAACACTGAACCTGTGACGTATAATCGAAGGAGTGAGCTACATCATAGCTTAATAGGGAATCAATGGAATAAACATATAAGTCTATCTTACTCACATATATTCCATGGCATTAGAAACATGATTTATCAATAAAAGATAGCTGAAAAATAATTTAAGTTACTGAAAGCATGAACTGAATGCATCTATTACTCTACATGTGTTAACTTATTTTTAATTTGGTTCTCATAGGCCAGAAGATCTGTCTTGAAACTTAAATCAAATAACTTAAATAATCCTCGAGCAATTTAGCATCGAGCCCTGATGGAATACTCACCATTGTCATCCAATTGAATTATATTTCAATGTAACATAGCCCAAGTCCCTTCCTCCTAGGCGACGGGGTGCATAACTCATATACATCCCTAGAATGTCTTACTGGTGTACGGATTGGCCGCCGTACCGATCACAGATATTCTGCCGAGTCAGTCACAGGTATACCGCCGAGTCGGTGGGGTATTCTACGAACCTCAAATCAATTGTACAAAATACATATAGTTCATCATCGTGTAATTGTGCTAATTATAATATTGAAAGCTTGTTCAAGGCTCGTTCACATAGTTTCTCATTTGACTTTACGACCCTGGGATGTCATATACTCATATGCATCACCTAGATGCTCACATCAAAAGAAATACATCCCTGGGATGTCACACATTTATATGCTTACTGGTTTCTTCCTTAGTATACACACACCTTAAATTCATATACTTTAACTAAATTTTGGAAGTACAAGCATATCTCTATACCCTTACACATGCATACACATTTTCACATCACTATATACATGCTATCGTAATCAAAGTATATGTTCAAAGTATTCCCTGCCTCACGTGCTTTAGCCCCAAGCATCAAGGTCCAAAGTAGCTCCCCATGCTCAAAACCGAGTGCTCAACCTAAAGCACAATCATGTCATGCACAAAGCATCAAGAACGATGCATAAAAGAAGGGTGCAAGGCCCTCAAAGAACTCTACAATCAAAAACAGAACTCACACTAAAATTGTCAAAATCGATTAATCGATCCCAATATTGATTAATTGAATTTCCAAAATCCATTAATCGATCGCAATTCGATTAATCGAAATTTCAAAATCGATTAATTGATCCTAAAATCGATTAATCGGTTTTTCCAATCTCCATATTTTCCAGCCACTGGAAGTACCCAATTGAGTAATTGATTCTAAATCGATTAATCGAAAACCAAAAATCGATTAATCAGTTTCAGGCTTTAGTCTTCAAAATTGATTTCTGACAAAAATCGATTAATCGATTCTCAATTCGATTAATCAATTTTGTCAGAAAACAGCCATCTTCGGGCTGTTCATTAATCTTTCTTTTCTTACAATTTTTCCTCTTTCTCTTTCTTTACTTCACCATTAATTTGGTAAATTCATGCCCAAATATTACACACACCATAATTCAATGAAATCTTACCTTGAATCTAAAGTATAGGTGATTCAATGGCTTGGATCAAAAGCTAGGGTTCTTAGCTTCAACTCCAACGATTCACACGCGTTACCTTCGAGATTAACCACTCACGTATGGCTTCAAATCCAAAATTCCACACCAAATCCTTAGCATTTACTCCTTCTCCCTTCCTCACTCTCTCTCTCTCTCTCTTCATAAATTCCTAACCACCAAAATCAAAGAGAAATAACTTCTCTTTAACTAATACCTTTTTAACCCATTCAACTTCTTTGGTGCAAAGCACACACACCTATAACAGGTGTATGTGACCTTATAACAAGACCCACACCACACACCTAGGTGTACTTTTCACCTCAAGCGTAGTCTAGCCTAAGTCATCAAGTTTACTTTCACTTGGGCAAACTTACGGCCAGTCGGACATGCATCCCGAGGACCTTTTCGAAGCCCAATTTTTGGGGATGTTACATTCTCCCTTCCTTAGGAATATTCGTCCTCAAAAATATACCCAAAGGCTTCCCTTTCATGGAAGACCCACACACATTTATCCACGACGATGTACATAACCACAATCACTACACATCCTATAGAAAACGCAAACCATTCGTATATTTCCAAGCATCCATAACACATCCTGTATAAAAAAGCGATTCGTGTGAATAATTCTAATCAATGACCACATAGTCTGCATAAAAATCCCATCTGTCGTAAAAGAAACACAAATCATTCTAATTGTAGAGAATATGATAAACAAGCTAATTGTACAGTTACAACCCATTTAATCACAAGAAAGAGATGGCAGTCATGCCATATAGTTCAGTACATCAGATTTTCAAAACAATGACAACCCAAAAATAATTACAACCCAAAAAGAATTACATCAAAAGCTGGCAATCATGCAGTCCCGTCCCATGGCTGATCCTCCTCATCATGCTCATGGGTACCCTAACCCAATGCGTCAGGAGTCCATGTCCACGCCGCTGCTATGCGCTGATGGTAATCGCTGGGATACATAAACTGCATGGTCTGGTACAATAACGCCTCATGAAAATCAAGTCGGTGGTTCATCCGAGTGTTGCTCTCCTCTGTACACTTGTGGTGCGCTATCATCTGGCAGTTGTTCTCCATCATGAGGGTGAGAACACCATCTATAGTACCAGGTGGTGGGGCCTGAGATGCCCGTCTCCTATGAGACCGCATAGGAGTAGCAGGAGCAGACTGCATAGGAGCAAGAGGTGGTGCAAGAGGCTGCTATGCAGGCTGTACAGAGTCAAGAGGCTGCTCCCCCGTTGCTAGTTAGTCCTGCTGTGGTGGGGCATCACTAGCGTGAGCAGGTGCTGCTCCCTCCGGTGGTAGCACCTTCTTTAAAAGATTGAAGCTTCAGCTCCACGAAGTGATGGAATAAGTTTTGAAATGATTTGTAGCCCTCGACTCGGTCGAAGGAATAACATATTCTACGGCAGCAGAGTAGCATTCAAGCATGCTAGAAATAAGGCGAGCATAAGGAATACACCCCTTCGGTCTCAAGGGTCCCTTCATCATTTTACCCTTGATATAGATCATGACCTGCAACACGAGTTTAGTAGCTTCGAACCAACGGCCTCGGTATGTCGCATACAACACCTATTGCACCCCCTCTACCCTTTCAGTGTCATGGTGCATAGGGTAGAGGTTGCACTTAATAATGGTGTCGAGCCACAGATGAGGGGGTAAGTCAACCCTCCTAATGAATTTTTTGAACCCCTTGTTTCCCTTGGTCATCTCGATTTTAATTTCTTCAAAATTTATGGGTTGTCCGAAAAGGGGTAAAAGATTGGTCTCGAGTACGTAGACCGGAAAACATTCCAAAGACTCATGAATGTGGCACAGGCTAAAAAGATAGTTACGACTATTGATTTCGATCGTAATGGTGCCAGATTCCCTACTCTTTTTCAAATGCTGGTAAAATAACCTAACGAGCCTAGGGTAATAATATTCATGCAAGGGTTTCAAGAGATTATCGAGGCTCGCATCCATGAGGTATTATCGGGCCCACTTTGTCTCGCCCTCAACCTCCGAATCCTCAGAGAGAGCTCCTTCGATAATATATTCATTCTCAAAGTCCTTTGCAGCCCACCACTCCTTTGGTTGTGATAAATTTCCGGGTTGAGGTGGTGGTGGTGACGATTCGCATGATCACGCATCCGTCAAATAAGAGGACGAAGCAGAAAGTGAAGCTGAAGGTGATGGTGGTGGTGGCGCGGCGTTCTTATGTCGTACGGGCATTTTAGAAGTCGCTTGCTTCGAAGCTAGCTGATTTTTAGGCGGCATTCTAGGGTTAAAAAGCTAAAATTTGAAACCTAGGGTTGGGATTTACTCAAAATGTAAGAAAATTTCAAAAATTAGGGCTTATTGTTTGTATTCGATCCAAGGGTTAGGGTTTGTGATTCGATTTCGATTCCCATGGCCCCAAATCCTCTCGGTTGTCACCAGCCAAAGGGAAGAAGAAAGGCGCCCAAATTTTAAAAAAAATAGTTTGAAATTTGAATGGGAAACAAATTCCCAAAACTACTACTTATAGGCAAAAATCGATTAATCGATTTCAAAATCGATTAATCGATTTTTACTACTTAAACTCAGCTGCTCGAAATCGATTAATCAATTTCAAAAATCGATTAGTCGATTTTCAAAATTGATTAATCGAATTTAAGTCGATTACTCGAATTTAACTTATATTATTTTTCCAGGTTCCTTAGCTCACTGATGTCAGCTAGTCGTTCAATCGAACCATTTTCGATTAGTCGAAAATCAAAATCGATTAATCGATTAATCGGTTTTGACAGAAACTGCAAAAATTTTCATTTCTTATTTTTCTTCATTAGCTTCTGTCTTTTTGTCAGGTTCCCTATGGCTTTTAGGTGAGCCACTTACTGACCTTTCTCTTGCTTCTTACCACTGATTGCTACCCCTACAAGCCTATATTCAAGACTTAGACGTATGCACCCTCATGCTAAACATATTCGATTTCTCGAAAGACTAATTTATAAATAATATTTTGCTTTCCTTCCCTTAGTAAGGTCAACATATATATGCGGACCTCCGCTTACATAGACATGTTAAGTTTACAAAAATACATGCAATGATACAAGGATGTCCTCAACTCTCCTCAAACAAGTTCGAATACTGTTCCCTCACATCTGCCTTCTGTTCCCAAGTAGCTTCTTCGATCGGATGATTCCTCCACCTAACAAGCACTAAAGGGATAACCTTCGTGCATAAAACTTGCTCTTTTCTATCCAATATATGAGTCGCTTCTTCTATCATGGTCATGTCTTCGTGCATTTCGATCGACTAATCTCCCAATACATGTGTAGGGTCATTTACATACTTTTGGAGCATGAATACATGAAATACATTATGTAGCCGATCGAACAATGGAGGTAATTCAATGCGATAAGCGACCTCGCCGACTCGACCCAAAACCTCAAAGGGTCCAAGGTAACGGGGACTCAGCTTTCCCCTCTTCCCAAATCTCATGATGCCTTTCATGGGTGATACCTTTACGAACACATGCTCGCCAATGGCATAGTCCACGCTCATTCTTTTGATATCGGCATAGCTCTTCTATCTACTCTGAGCCGATTTATGTCTCTCTCTTATCATACAAATAATAATGGCATTATCTTCAAGTAACGCTGATCCTAATACAAACTTTTTGCCGATCTCTTCCCAATTGATAGGTGATCTATATCGCCTTCCATAGAGAGCTTCGTAAGGTGCCATTCCAATGCTCACTTGGAAGCTATTGTTGTATGCAAATTCGTTCAACGGTAGATGTTGATCCCATGATCCTTGTAATTCCAGCATACACGCTCTGAGCATGTCTTCTATCACCTAATTTACCTACTCTGTTTGGCCATCGGTCTGCTGATGGAACACCAAACTAAAGTCCAATCGCATACCCATGCCTTCCTGAAACTTCTTCAAAATTTTTGAAGTATATAACGGGTCACGATCAGAGACAATGCTTCTAGGAATCCCGTGCAAACGTACTATCTCCTTCATTTATAACTCCGCAAGTCTTCCTGCTATGTATATCATGTTGTAGGGTATGAAATGAGCTGACTTGGTCAGTCGATCAACAACTACCCAAATAACGTTGTATCTCTTTGTTGTACGCGGTAACCCTACAATAAAATCCATGGAGATTGATTCCCACTTCCACTCCGATATAGGTAGAGGTTGCAACAATCCAGCGAGATGTCTGTGGTCCAGTTTCACCTGCTAACATGTCAAACACCTTGACACATACTTGGCTACGTCTTGCTTCAGACCTCTCCACCAGTAACTCTTCCTCATGTCTAGATACATTTTGGTGCTATCGGGGTGGATCGCTGTTGACAAGTGAAAAATACCATTTTTTACCCCTGAACTTGAGTCTTGATAGACCTTTGAGAGAACTAAATAAGTGTTTTAAGTACTTATGTTACAGCTAACAATAAAGACAGGCTTAACCATAAAAGCAGCTTAAAAGTGCCAATAAGATGACAATCCATGTCAATCCAAAGGAAGAAAGTGAAGAAACAACCTCATCAGCTGTTGAAAGGTCTGAATAGAAGAAGCAAAGACCTGGAAGAGAAGTATGGAATAATTCAATGTAAAATGCACTCTGAGTCCTTTTCAGAAGAACTGCTTTTCAAAGAACTCAAACTCTGAAAAGGAATAAAACTCAGCGTAGTATTCAAGAGCATCCGAATCGCTCAAGAGAGGATTAAACTTTGTGAAAAGAAGAAAACACAATTCGAACAGAACCAGAACATTGCGAAAAGAGCTTCAGGAGTCACAACACTTTACGAAAAGGCCCCTAAGCCGTGCGAAGAGGAATTCTAGAGATTCGCAGCTTTAACAAGGGCAATTCAGTAATCTATTACACGCGTCCCAATGCATTTTAAAACCTAGGGACATTCCAGAGGGTTCTAAGCATGAAGTGAAGGAATATTCCACCCCACGTGAGCACCTAGAGAGGGAATAACTTGGCGGGAACTTCTAGAAACTCTAACAAACTTTCAAAATGCATAACAGAATTGATGCCTTTTTCACCTGATTGGCTAAACCAGATTGAGGAATTCTGATTGGCCAGAACAGATCTGGATCCCCGTGCTCGACTACCATTGGTCAATACAGATCTGAGAACCTCTGATTGGTTGATACACATCTGAGCTGGACCTGGGGAAAGCTATAAATAGACGAAGCATTTGCCCAATTGGGGCATCCAGATTTTGAGTTTCATTTCTAATCCCCCATTTCCCAGCTGCATACTTTGTCTCAATCCTTGTAATAGCCTACTTTGTACTTGCATTTGAGAGCTGTGAGATACTGCTATAACTCAAAGGAGAGTTTGCATCCAAAACTACAAATCCGAGAGTCGTTAAGCCGCTCAGAATTGTAAGGATGAATTTTAAAAGGTTGTCAGAACTATGCATTCTCCATTGGACTCATGTCAAGGGTTCCTCTCGATCTCCTCGACATTAGACTCCTTTAGATTCATTATTTTGCATGCAATTTCCTTGATTCATTAATCCGTGAGAATTAGTGTTTGTAACCTAGTCTCTTCTGATTTGTAGTGATGTTTCTTGTTCTGAATTGAGGATTTGGATTAAAGACTATTGGATGGTTTGTGGCCATTAAAGTGGACAGACCATAGCCATAAGTGTAAGCCTAATCTTTGAATTAGATTTATCTCTCTTACATCTGTGCTTGTAGCTAGATGAAGATTGGATCACCTCTGTTGAGTCAAGATTATTCTCATTAGATTTCAAAGACCAAATCAGATTTAGATATTACTTCTCCATCTTTGTTTCAATCATTCCCCCAACTCGGATCTGGATCATTTAGTTTAAATTTTTCTTTGTTTTTAGTTACTTAAACGTGACAAATTCAAACCTCTCATCTTATCAGTTTTCTAGATAGGATAAGAAGCCAGATCTAGTAGCTCAGATCTGGAGGTTTATCTTACATTTTAGACAAATTCTCTGTGGACGATCTTTCACTCACTTACTTTTAAAACTTGCTACAATTGGTACGATCTTACTAATTCTCTTCTAACTGTGCTGATATTTCTTTATTTTTTTTATATAGTCTAGAGCCATTGTAATTTAGCAGCTATAAATCTGTTTTCAAAACACACATAAATCAAGCACACTAAGAAGTAACAACAAGTTTTTTGCGTCGTTGCCGGGGAATTTGTTCTAAAATAGGTAGACCTAAGTTTTTACCTTTATTTTTTTTATATCATTACTAAACTATTCTATTGTTTATACCTGTGCAGTTATTCATGTTCAATTTTTAAAGAAGGGAAACTACTTAAAAAGAAATTCTGAAGGTTTGCTGTGAATAATCAGATTTTTTGTTATGAGTTGCATGTTTGGTAGGACTCTCAGCCCTGAGATTGTCCCACTTAATTTAGAAGTTGAAAGGCTACTACGAACCAAACAAACAACACAGAATTCTGCTACTATGGGTGAAGAACCTCGACTTTTGAGGGATTACTTTGCACCTGGTGCTTATAATTCTCCCTTTTGCATTCAATTTCCTACTGTTGAAGGAAATTATGAGATCAAGTCATCAACTATCCAAATGCTTCCTTCCTTCCATGGGTTGAGTAAGGAAGACCCATACAAACATGTGGATGAATTCTTGGCTCTTTGCACCACATTCAACATAGCTGGACTTGGTCCAGAAGCAACCAAGCTTAGGCTCTTTCCTTTTTCATTAAAGGATAAAGCTAGAGCATGGTTATCCATGTTAGCACCAAACAGTATCACTTCTTGGAATGATTTGCAGTGTCAATTTTTAGCCAAATATTTCCCAATGTCTAAAACAAGCCAATTGAGACAAAGTATCATTTCATTCTCCCAAAACTCAACTGAAACTTTCCATGAAGTATGGGAAAGATTTAAGGAACTTTTAAGGCAATGTCCTCATCATCAAATTCCTAGATGGCAGCTAGTTCAAAGCTTCTATCAAGGAATTGATCAAAAAGGCAAAAATATGGTGGATGCCTCCTGTGGAGGCACTTACTTGCAAAAAATAGTTGAAGAGGTTTGGGACTTATTTGAAGTGATTGGTGAAAACTCAACTCAGCAGGAATCTCTGTCAAGAGAAATTGAAAATCCTACTAGGTTGAACAATCACCAACCCACCAAAGGGAAGATCTATGAGGTGAATGAGTTGGAAAGAAAGATGGACAATCTAACCACAAAGTTTGATAGATTGATGGACTCACTTAAAAATCCAAATGTTGCAAGAGTAGAGGAGGCATGTCTGATATGCCAGTCCCCTACTCATTCAATTGACCAATGTCCTGCTGCACCACAGTTCCCAGACTTAATGGTGGAACAAGCTCATGCTGTTCAATGCAGTCAAATGAATATCCATGGAGAGGACACCCCAATTTGAGGTGGAACCAAGGGAATTATCAATCCCAACAGCAGCAACAACCAAAGAACCAAATGCCTTTCAAAACTGCACAACCTTATCAGCAGAATTTTTATGTCAAACCAAACTTTCATTTATTCCACAACAACACGTGATGCTCAGCTTCAAACCCCTTCCAGGTCCCCTTCTTTTGAAGATCAAGTGCTAAATTCACTTCAAAATTTAGGATCTTTAACTCAGACTGTGAACTTTCACAGCCAGAGCATAAAGAAGATTGAAGAAACATTGGGACAACTTTCAAATACCTTGGCAAAAAGAGAGGAAGGAAAGTTACCCAGCCAACCTTTGAACAATCCCAAAGGACAGTTCATGGTTGGAGAAGCCTCTAATTCACATGAAGAAGTAAAAGCATCACCACTTTGAGAAGTGGAAAATGATAGATAACAAAGTGAGTCGAAGAAAGAAATGAGGAAGAGGATAAAGATATGCAAAAGAGCAAGATAGTGATAGCGAGTAATGATGTACCTAAGAAAAACCAAAAAAATGAAAAACAAAAAATTCAAAAAAATTTCTAAAAATACTTCTAAAGCTGTAGATGAAAGATTAGTTCCTCATTTACCATTTCCTCATGCAATGAAATCTGTATCCCCTTTTGATAAAGGGAACACACAAATAGATGACATGATGGAGACTTTCAAGCAAGTCAAGATAAATTTACCTTTGCTTGAGGCAATCAAACAAATTCCAGCATATGCAAAATTTTTGAAAGATGTTTGCACTCACAAAAGACAGTCTAGGATACAGTTGTCCAAGAAGGTCTTTGCTGTGGAAAGAATTAACCAGGTGTTATCCATTGCTACACCTCCTAAACTTCAAGATCCTGGAATCCCCACAATCCCTTGCATTGTTGGGGAACACACCATTGAAAAGGTTTTATTAGATCTGGGTGCTAGTGTCAACCTACTTCCATATTCTGTATATGAGAAACTAGGTTTGGGAGAATTAAAACCCACTCATGTGGTGTTACAACTAGCGCAGATCTCAAAGAAAGCCGAGGATGATTGAAGATGTATTGGTGCGAGTAGATAAATTCTTCTATCCTGTTGATTTTCTAGGTGTCGATATGGCACCAACCAAAAGCAAAACTTCCATCCCTGTCATCTCTGGAAGAGCATTCACTGCCACAAATGCTTGCATTCAATGCAGGTATGGTATTATGGAAATCTCATTTGGAAACATGAAGGTAAAATTAAATGTTTATAATGCAGTCCACCTCAATTCACTCAAGAATGTTTTCATGTTGATCTATTGGATGAACTTGTGGAAGGGACTTTACAACAATTTCATAGGGTGAAGACTTCACCACGGATGTTAAAGATGCTTGGGGATATGCTGAAAAGAAGCAAGTTGTATCTCAAATTCGAGGAAATAAATGATGTGCAAGGAATTCTTAGTCAATATGCAAGTTTCTCTTCTTGGAAACCTGCAACTCTCTCCCTTCCACAAACGTCTAAGGTACCTTTGTTCCCTTCTTTTTCAAATTTCAATTAGAACTAAAAGCAAGCCAAAAAATTTGAAGTATGTGTTCTTAGGTAATCATAAATCATTGCCTACCATTATTTCTTCCTCTCTCACAAAGGAGCAAGAGGAAGAGCTGTTGATAGTCTTGAAAGAACATAAAAGGGCAATTGGCTGGACTATTACTGATTTAGGAGGAATCGTCCATTCAAAAAAATCCACTTGGAAGAAGATGCAAAGCCTTCTAGGGAAATGCAAAGGAGGTTGAACCCTCATATGCAAGAAGTGGTCATGAAAGAGGTTGTTAAGTTGTTAGATGCAGGGGTCATTTACCCCATTTCAGATTCAGCTTGGGTGGCACCTACACAGGTGGTGCCTAAGAAATCTGGAATCACTATTGCAACCTCAGATTCTGGTGAGCTTATGTCAACCAGACAAACAACTGGATGGAGAGTCTGTATTGATTACAGAAAATTAAATGCAATGACCAGAAAAGACCATTTCCCCCTCCCATTTATTGATCAGATCTTAGATAAGCTAGCAGGAAAAGCTTATTACTGTTTTCTTGATGGTTACTCTGGTTACAACCAGATTCCTGTGTACCCACAAGATCAAGAAAAGACCACATTCACTTGCCCTTTTGGCACTTTTGCCTATAGGAGAATGCCTTTTGGTCTTTGTAATGCTCCTGCTACCTTCCAAAGATGCATGTATGCCATTTTTTCTGATATGATTGACCAATTTATGGAGATTTTTATGGATGATTTTTCAATCTATGGCGACAGTTTTTCCCAGTGTTTACACCATCTCAAATTGATACTACAAAGATGTGAAGAAACCAATCTGGTTTTGAGCTGGAAAAAGAGCCATTTCATGGTCACCCAAGGCATTGTCCTTGGCCATGTTGTTTCTCACAAGGGCATTGAGGTGGACAGAGCAAAAATTGATTTAATTGCACATTTACCACCTCCCAAAACTGTTAAACAAATCAGATGTTTTCTGGGACATGCTGGATTTTATAGAAGGTTCATCAAAGACTTCAGTAAAATAACCAAACCTCTTTGTCATTTGCTGTGCCAAGATGTCCCTTTTGTTTTCAATAATGAATGCATGAAGGCTTTTGAATTCCTAAAGAACTGTTTGATTTCAGCTCCAATATTGCAGTCTCCAGATTATTCATTACCTTTTGAACTGATGTGTGATGCATCAGATTATGCTTTGGGAGCTGTCCTTGGACAGAGAAAAGAAAGTCAGCATGTCATAGCTTATGCCAGTAGATCAATGATTGATGCACAGCTCAATTACACAACAACTGAGAAGGAGCTGCTGGCAATTGTTTTTGCTTTAGAAAAATTCAGGTCATATGTCTTGGGTTCACAAATAGTGGCGTTCACTGACCACTCTGCTTTGAAATACCTTCTGTCTAAAAAGGACACCAAACCAAGATTAATTAGGTGGATTCTCCTATTATAGGAATTTGATCTACAGATTAAAGATAAAAAAGGGGTGGAAAATGTGGTGGCTGATCACCTCTCCAGAATTTTAACTGCTGAGATTGATAGGTTGCCTATCAATGAATCTTTCCCTGATGAGCAACTTTTTGCCATTAGTGTACACACTCCTTGGTTTGCAAACATAGTCAACTTTTTGGCTACTGGAAGAATTCCATAACATTGGAATAGAATGGATACAGATCTTTTCTTCTCAAAGGTTAACCACTTCATCTCGGAGGATCCTTATCTGTTTAAGAATTTTGCAAATCAAATAATAAGGAAATGTGTCCCTGACCAAGAATTTCATAGAATACTTTCTATGTGTCATGAACAGGCCTGTGGAGGTCATTTTAGTGGGAACAAAACTGTTGCAAAAGTTTTATAGTGTGGATTTTATTGGCCTACACTTTTCAAGGATGCCCTGCAGCATTGTAAGTCCTGCCAGAACTGTCAGAAATTAAGCAGCATTTCCAAAAGAAACTCAATGCCTTTACAACCTATTTTGATAGTAGAATTGTTTGATGTTTGGGGGATAGACTTCATAGGTCCCTTCCCTCCTTCCAATGGGAATAACTTCATTTTAGTAGCTGTGGATTATGTATCCCAATGGATTGAAGCCACAACTACTAAAACAAATGATCAGAAAGTGGTTCTGAAATTTCTTAAGGATCACATTTTTTCCAGGTTTGGTTTTCCCAGAGCCATTATCAGTGATGGGGGAAGCCATTTTTGTAATAGACATTTTGAAACTTTGTTGAAGAAATACTCTGTGACTCATAGAGTAGCCACTCCATATCATCCACAAACCAGTGGACAAGTGGAGATTTCCAATAGAGAAATCAAACATATTTTGGAAAAGACTGTGAAGAAGGACAGAAAGGATTGGTCCTTTAAGCTGAATGATGCATTGTGGGGATATAGGACAGCCTATAAAACCCCAATTGGTATGTCCCCATTTAGGTTGGTCTATGGCAAAGCATGCCATTTACCAGTAGAGTTAGAATATAAAGCTTTTTGGGCCATTAAAACATTGAACATGGATCTAACTACTGCTGGTAATCATAGGAAACTGCAACTTGCTGAGTTAGAAGAATTGCGAATGGATGCATACACAAATTCAAGATTGTATAAAGAGAAAGTCAAAACTTTTCATGATAAAAATTTATTGAGAAAAGAGTTCACAGCTGGTTCTAAGGTATGGTTATTTAACTCAAAGCTCAAGTTTTCCCGTGAAAATCGAGATCCGTATGGAAGGGCCATACATCATTATTCGTGATCCAAGTAATGGAAGAATCATAAAGGTAAATGGTCAGAGGCTCAAACCATGCATTGAAAATACCCAGGAGCCTGTGCTGCCCATCTATCATCACGAATCTCCAAAAATCTGATGGTAGAAAACTGTACATTATGTTTGTATATCATAGTTTTTGCTTATTTTCTCTGTTTCTGCTTTTATCTCTTTTCGCATAGTTTAAACATGCTCAAAGTTAAGTCAGTAATAATTCTCTTTTCGCAAAGTCCAATTTACTTTTCGAATAGACTCTGGATCTATGAGGAACTGCTCGAAAGCAAGGATTTGCTTTTCGCATAGTTGGTGCTGAAACCATTTTCTTTTCGAAAAGATAGTTCTGAAGCTAATTCCTTTCCGAAATAATGTTTCTGAAGCTGTTAACTTGTCGAATGGTACTGATGCCATTCACAATTGTAAAAAGGTCCCTTATGGAACTTTTCAAAAACTTAAGGGCACTTTGCGATATTAACTTTGAGTATATTTAAACCCTTTCGACGGTGGGGTTACATTTAAAACTCTCTCTGCAGAGCGACTCTTTCCACTGAAACCCTACTTCGTTCTTTCCTTGCATGATTTAAGAAGCTTACTACACTTTTGTCTCTTGTTCGATCATTTGCGTTTGCGAGAAGGATTTCAGCTTTAACTGGATTTCGCAAGCAAACAACTTCGTTTAAACATAAACCCTAGATCTCGATATTTCTCCGCCCATTCTCTACGGTTAGCATTTAGTAATTTGATTACGTGTCAACATCTATTTTGGGCATTTTATACATCAATCTAGAATGGGAAAAGCAGAGAAATCATTGGTCGCTATGTTCCCCAAATCCTCGCTAAGAAAGTGAGCAAATCGACCCCAAAAGGGAAAAGCCAAAACTTTAGCTAAACGGAAACTATCTATGGATAAAGCAGATAGGGTGGAGAAAGGAAAGAAAATTAGACATGAGGAACCCATACTGGCCGCTACTAGCCACGAGCTGAGCTTCCTCCTCTGCCCATTCATTTGGTCTTACCTAACCCTTCATTGAAGCTCGAAACTAATACTGAGTGATGGTGGAAAACTTTTTCGTCACCAAACCAGATTGCTTACCATCCTTAAGATACATTAGAGAGGCTTCACTAAGCAATATCCTTACCCCTTGCCAGAGAAAATTTACCCAAGAATGGTGAAGTTATGGTACCAAAACCTAATCAAGGTCACTGAAAGAGATGCTGATGTCCCTACCCTAGTCATTTTCATTGATAATTGCGATCTTACTGTGACATTTGAAGACATAGGGAATGCTTTAGGGATACCATTCCAATTTGATCGCTCTGGTCCTTTGGCTGCTCCAGAAACAGCCTCCTTTAGAGAGATGGTCAGATATTTAACCTGGTATTGTAGGGCCTCAACTCCATCATGAGAAGAGACCTTGCCCCCCAATTT
Organism: Chloranthus sessilifolius; assembly: GCA_021018995.1. NCBI lineage: Eukaryota > Viridiplantae > Streptophyta > Magnoliopsida > Chloranthales > Chloranthaceae > Chloranthus > Chloranthus sessilifolius. Next base: position 85,678,018 of record CM037585.1, read on the forward strand.
CTATTAATGGATTCCATTTTAAGGGGAAGCTTCTATGTCACTGGGCACAGCCAAGAGAGGAGAACACCAATTTTAGAGGCCCTCTTTCATTTCTCCAAGGGGCAGTTTTTCAATGCCCCTATGCTAATTTTCGAAGCCATGGCTGACATTAGTGCCAAGTTGAAAAAGGAGCAGAAGCTAGCTGGCCTACCATTTGGCAGATTGATCACAGCCCTCCTCAGAGCCAAATTTGACATTGATAGTGAGGAGCCATTTGAAGTCATTACCCCTCACAATTTTAGGAAAAAGGCTTGGACTACAAGCCAGGCTATGCAAAGAAGGATGAGAGAGGCAGGTGAACCTGCACATGCCCCTGCTGCTGCACCTAAACCTGCAGTTGTGAGTGAACCTATCCTTGCAGCTGTGAGTGAGCCAGAACCCATCCCTACAGATGAGCACACTGAACCCATCCACCTGAATGAAGAGAGCACACTGAGCACTGCCTTTAACTTTGCCAGATCCAGTTTTGCCAACTCCTGTGGTGACCAGCTCTTTAGCTGCACCACTTCTTGAACCAACTCTGCCTGTCCCTGTGGTGACCAGCTCCTTAGCTGCACCCATTGTTGATAAAAATCCCCTTCCTTTGGTGACCAGCTCTTCAGCTGCACCTACTCTGGAGGACGTTGGCCTTGCACCCTACTCCCCTACTCCAGCCCCTGACATTTCACCTATCCCAGCTGTCCCATCTCCCACACCCTCCATCATTCCAATTGTGGATTCCCCCTCTACACCAACCACTCCAACCATTCTCACACCACCAATTTCGCCCTCCAATGCCCAAGTTTTAGAGGAGTTAGCTGCAGATTTTATTGCCCCATCTCCCTGCACTCCTCTGCTCCAAAGCCCCTCACCTTCCCCTGCTCATTCAGCCCACACACCTGAGGTCTCCCATACACCTGAACCTGTGCCCTTCACTACAGAGGCCTACTCCTCCTTAATGGGTTCTATTTTTGAATCCATGGAACTTGAACCTACCCTTATACCTGCTCCTCATCACTTCACTCACTTCCCTACCTCTCCCTTTACAGCCATTGCACCTCCACCCTCCACATCAGTTGTCCTAGTCCATGCCATGCCCACCTCTCCCACACCTGCATCCATTTCCCAAATTCTTACCTACCTCCAATCCATCCAAGCCCAACTCCAAATCAACACAGACAACCAGTCTGTAACCAATGAACTGCTCCAAACCTTAGCTTCCACATCCCAAACAACCACCATTACCCCTGTACCTATTGTTGATTCCCAGGCCACCCAAACTGACCCAGAGATATTATTGGTTGATCTGACCACCCCCACCACTACTGCCCATGCAACACAAACTGAACCTGAAGTCCCCTTGGTTGCATCCCCTCCACCACTCCCCATTTTCTCTGAGCAAGCCACTCAGACAGACCCTGCTGTCAACCTTCTAGACACTTCTTCCCCCCCTCCCACAGCTGGGACACCTTTGGTCCCCTACCATTCCATTCCCCTCCCCCGATACGCCACCCTCATCAAAGCCATGGAAGATAATCCCTATATCCGCAGAGATGTTCAAAAGGGGCTAGCTGATTTACAAGCTTACATCCGTACCCCTTATGAAAACCAGATTCGGAAGTTGGAGATCTTTATGAAATTTGAAAGAGAGAAAATGAAGGACCTGCTGGGTCAAACATTTCAGCTGGTGAGGACTGAGCAACACAAGGTGTCCATGTTGCAAGCCCAACTTGACCAAGAAAAATTGAAGACCACTAGCCTTAGCAAATACCTTGGCCTCACCAAAAAGATCAAATCTGAGGAGTATACTGAGCTACAAAACACCATTCCGGAGAAAGCTCAATCAAGTTTGGACTCCAACACTGACTCTAGCTCTGATTCTGATAGTGACTCCAGTTCGGAGCCACTTGAACCAACCTATGATACAGATTTTGACCCCAGTTATTAGCTCTCATTGTACTTTTTGTGTTATAAAGTTGTAATAGAAAATTATGTTTTGTGTATACTCATGCATTGCTCTGCCTTCTTGCCATCATTACTTTTGTTGTTTTTTTCTTGTATATATTTTTCTCTGTTTTGGACCTGGACCCTGCTACCCTTTGGTTTGGGGTGTGAAATAGCAATAATCAATAAAGGAGTTAACATCAAGACAGCTTTTGGATCGAATTTTTTTATATATTTTTCACACCTGTTGTTTTGAAATATATTAAGAAGTTTAAAAAAAAAAAAAAAAAAAAAACTCTTTAAAATTACTTTCCTGTGTAATTCTAAAAGACTTTCATGAAGTAAATGTCAGGAAATTTTCAAAAGAAAATTGATGTTTTAGTAAACCTAAAATGAAGGAAAACAGTGAAGATATACCTCAAGAAGTTGATATAAAACCACACCCAGTGAGGTTTGGGCCTGAAATGTATTCTTTGGAGGTATGCTTTGGCAATCTTTTCTGCTTTTGGGACTATGTGAGTCTGCTTACTTACACTAGAAGTTACACATATCCAAATCGAAATAATTTGATAGCACTCATGATATTAAAGACATGATATAAGGCCTCCTTTTGGACAGTTTGAACCTTACAAAGCCCCACCTTTTGAAACTGCCCTTGATACACACCATTTGAGCTAAATAAATCTATGATTCCTTTGAAATCTCCTCCAATAAACCTCATCAACCTCATTTAGCCTAACCCTACCCTGAGAAGGCAGAAGATAAAGGGAAGGAAGCTGAGGAAGGAGAATTGAGTAACAATTTAATAGCAAAAGAAGAGTAAAAGTTGAAGGCAATGATGAAACAGCAGAGGGAATGTGGCATGCAGTCAGTGCTAATTCGAAAAAGAAAAAAAAAATATTTGAGCAAAACAAAAGAAAGAAGGCATTTTCATTGGAAGTTTGAAAAAGAAAGAGAAAAAGATGGCCACTTTGGCTCTGGAAATTCAAAAGAAGAAGATGAAACTATGCTGAAGAAGAGTGGGTTTGTATATAACCTCCTGACCTTGACTGACTTCTCAAATATGAACACCATTCCAACCCTTTTGAGAAATTTCACCCATAAGCCACAATAAAACCCAAGTAAAAGTCCTTACTGATCAATGATGGATTGAGCTATCACATGGAGATAAGAATTTGTGTAATCTATGGTGAAAAGAGCAGTGAATTTATAACTAAAAGCAATGCCTATGCTCCTGCTTACAGTCCTATTTGAGGACTGTAACTGCTCTTGAGCTGTGTGAAATAGTACAACCCTCTCATTTGCTTATTGAGTGAAAATCCTGGTGAGAATTGGGTTTAAAATCAACTGATTAGGGCAACATCGAAGCTGGATTCCTAAATCAAAGGCTAGCTGTTCGTTAATTTTCCTTGTAAATGGCCTCTGACATAAATCGACTAAGTAGTAACAAGAATTACTGCAGAATTTTAGTTTTAAACTGATATCTTTCTTGAAAAACCTTCTTACAAAATAACTGATGCAGGTGTGAATAATAAATTGAGGAAAGTGGCTGTAACAGAACTGCAGTGATCTTGACTAACTTATTGAAGAAGTTTGTGGGTACCTTCACTGAAAACCCTTAGGAGACTTCACTCCTCCACTAGGGATCACCTAGGGGTTTAAAAGGCTTGTTGCATATGCTAAATGCAACTGTGCTCCCTACAAAAGTGGCTCTTTACTTTGTTTTTTTTATTTTGTCTTTGCTCAGGGACTAGCAAAGCTTAGGTCTGGGGGTGTGTTGACAAGCGAAAAATATCATTTTTTACCCCTGAACTTGAGTCTTGATAGACCTTTGAGAGAACTAAATAAGTGTTTTAAGTGCTTATGTTGCAGCTAACAATAAAGACAGGCTTAATCATAAAAGCAGCTTAAAAGTGCCAATAAGATGACAATCCATGTCAATCCAAAGGAAGAAAGTGAAGAAACAACCTCATCAGCTGTTGAAAGGTTTGAATAGAAGAAGCAAAGACCTGGAAGAGAAGTATGGAATAATTCGAACAGAAAAATGCACTACAGAGTCCTTTTCAGAAGAACTCATACTTTCAGAAAGAACTCAAACTCTGCGAAAAGGAATAAAACTCCAGGCGTAGCATTCGAAGAGCATCTGAACTGTTCGAAGAGAGGATTGAACTTTGCGAAAAGAAGAAACACAATTCGAACAGAACCAGAACATTGCGAAAAGAGCTTCAGGAGTCACAACACTTTGCGAAAAGGCCCCTAAGCTGTGTGAAGAGGCATTCTGGAGATTTGCAGCTTTAACAAGGGCAATTTAGTAATATATTGCACGCATCCCAATGCATTTTAAAACCTAGGGACATTCCAAAGGGTGCTAAGCATGAAGCGAAGGAATATTCCACCCCACGTGAGCACCTAGAGAGGGAATAACTTGGCGGGAACTTCTAGAAACTCTAACAAACTTTCAAAATGCATAACAGAATTGATGCCTTTTTCACCTGATTGGCTGAACCAGATCGAGGAATTTTGATTGGCCAGAACAGATCTGGATCCCCGTGCTTGACTACCATTGGTCAATACAGATCTGAGAACCTCTGATTGGTTGATACACATCTGAGCTGGACCTGGGGAAAGCTATAAATAGACGAAGCATTTGCCCAATTGGGGCATCCAGATTTTGAGTTTCATTTCTAATCCCCCATTTCCCAGCCAGACAGCTTGTCTGCAATCCTTGTAATAGCCTACTTTGTACTTGCATTTGAGAGTCGAGATAGTAACTCAAAGGAGAGTTTGCATCCAAGACTGCAAATCCGAGAGCTGTTAAGCCGTGCTCTGTAAATTGTAAGGATGAATTTTAAAAGGTTGTTGTAAACTATGCATTCTCCATTGGACTCATGTCAAGGGTTCCCTCTGATCTCCTCAGTACATTAGACTCCTTTAGATTCATTGTTTTGCATGCAATTTCCCTTGATTCATTAATCCTGTGAGAATTAGTGTTTGTAACCTAGTCTCTTACAACATTTATTGTGATGTTTCTTGTTCTGAATTGAGGATTTGGATTAAAGACTATTGGATGGTTTGCGCCCATTAAAGTGGACAGACCATAGCCATAAGTGTAAGCCTAATCCTTGAATTAGATTTATCTCTCTTACATCTGTGCTTGTAGCCAGATGAAGATTGGATCACCTCTGTTGAGCTGCAGTTATTCTCATTAGATTTCAAAGACCAAATCAGATTTAGATATTACTTCTCCATCTTTGTTTCAATCATTCCCCCAACTTGGATCTGGATCATTTAGTTTAAATTTTTCTTTGTTTTTAGTTACTTAAACGTGACAAATTCAAACCTCTCATCTTATCAGTTTTCTAGATAGGATAAGAAGCCAAATCTGGTAGCTCAGATTTGGAGGTTTATCTTACATTTTAGACAAATTCTCTGTGGACGATCTTTCACTCACTTACTTTTAAAACTTGCTACAATTGGCCCTGATCTTGCAGGCTAATTCTCTTCTAACTGTGCTGATATTTCTTTATTTTTTTTATATAATCTAGAGCCACTGTAATTTAGCAGCTATAAATCTGTTTTCAAAACACATATAAATCAAGCACACTAAGAAGTAACAACAATCGCATACCTAGATTTGTGAGCCTCATCTAAAATAGTTTAGCACAGATCGACATCAACTGGAATATAAAGGCGTCCCCTGAATAGTAAGGAACCATCCTCTTTCATCGAGAATTCTGGTTTGGTGCCCTCAATCACATCTTGTCGAATTTTGATTAACTCCGGGTCTTTCATCTGTAGCTCATGAATATGCTCAAAGATCGTCGGTCTCACTGTGATGTTGGCCAAGAAAGCCCTTGAGGCTTGTACCTCGATGTTTACATCATACAATGAAAGATCTTCAAACAACTTCCATCTATGCATCCCCATGATAAGATTAGCTAATTGAGTTGAACCCTTACGACTCAAGGCATCTTCTACGACATTGGCCTTGCTTGGGTGATATTGTATGGAGCAATCATAATCCTTGAGAAATTCCATCCATATGCGTTGCCTCCTACTCAACTCTTTCTGTGTAAATAGGTACCTGAGGCTCTTATGGTCGGTGAAGATCTCAAAGGTCTCACCGTACAAATAATGTCTTTAACTTTTCAATGTAAATATTACTGTTGCTAGTTCCAAGTCACTTGTCGGGTAATTCTTCTCATGATCCTTCAACTGCCTTGAGCCATAAGCAATTACTTTCTTGTGTTGGTTGAGCACACAGCCCAAACCATTATGAGAAGCATCGCTATATATCGCAAACCCTCCATTGCCGGAAGGAATTGCTAGTACTGGAGCAGAAGTGAGTCTCTTCTTGAGTTCTAGAAAACTCTTTTTGCACGCTTCATTTCACTCAAATCTCACATCCTTTCTCATGAGTCTCGTAAGCGATCTCGATATTTTCAAAAATCCCTCCACAAAATGTCAATAGTTTCCAGTTAGACCAAGGAAACTACGGATATCTATCACCGTCTTTGGTTGTTCCCATTGTACCACTGCTTCGATCTTAGCCGGATCTACTATGACACCATCCTTTGAGACGACATGCCCCAAAAAGCTAACTTTCTCTAACCAAAACTCGCACTTACTGAGCTTGGCATATAATTGGTGTTCTCGCAGAGTCTGTAGAGAGATTCTCAAATGTTCTTCATGCTCCTTCTTCGATTTTGAATATATCAGAATGTCGTCGACGAATACTATGACACAAGTGTTCAGGTGTGGTTTAAACACCCGATTCATCAAATCCATAACTGACGTCGGTGCATTCGTCAAACCAAACGCCATCACTAAGAATTCGTAGAGTCCGTATCGCATATTGAATGCTATCTTCTGGATGTCATCTGCCTTGACTCTTACCTGATGGTATCTAGATCTCAGATCGATCTTGGAGAAATACCTTACTCCTTACAGCTAATCAAACAAATTATCAATCCTAGGTAATGGATATCGATTCTTGATGGTTAGTTTGTTTAACTGACTATAGTCGATGCATAGCCTCATCGACTCATCCTTCTTCTTGACAAACAAGACTGGTGCTCTCCAAGGAGACACGCTCAGCCTTACAAACCCCTTATCTAAGAGATCTTGTAACTGCTCTTTCAATTCCTTCAACTCAACAGGAGCCATTCGGTACGGTACTTTGGAAATAGGCTCCATTCTCGGTGTTAAGTCGATTGCAAATTCCACCTCTCTATCAGGAGGTAACCCTGACAATTCCTCTGAAAAGACATCCTCAAACTCACTCGCAATTGCTATCTCTGAAATGATGTTCTTTCCTTCCTTATCTTCCTTCAAGAATGCCAAGTAACCACTGCATCCCTTTCTGATCAAGCGCTCGGCTCTGACGGTGGACACAAGTGGCAGAAACTTCGTTCTCACCCCTACGAATCAGAATGATCTCCTTGTATTCGGTCTAAAGATAAGCACGTTGTTCTTACAATCGACCATTGCACAATGAGTTGACAACCAATCCATGCCAAGGATCACGTCGAATCCTTGCATATTCAACAGAACTAAATTTGCTGCTAGTTCAAAGACGTCCCCATCTCTAATGGTTACTATCACCGACTTACAAACCAAGTTCATATTGACCGATTCTCCAGTCGGGATAGACACAGCCAAGATAAAATCCAACATCTCTAGGTTGACCTTAATCTTCTTTGCAAATCAAGGAGTAGTAAATGAATGGGTAGACCCCGGGTCTATCAACACTCTAGCTTCATCGGCTGCATCGCTTCCCTTTCCGTATAATTGTAAGGTACCTATATCATACATATATATATATATAACATACTTATACATCAAAATTTATATACGGGAATGAGTCTACTCTACTTCCTATATGGATACACCTTCTCTATCTAAAAACTTTAAGTAGTTGAAATTCTAAATTTTTAAAAGAAAATCTCACCTTGGATAATGTCATTGACATTCTGTGCTTCTTGGGCAGTAACCACATAGGCTCTTCCTTGCACGACCGGCTTCTTTGATTGTATCGGCCTCGGCATGGAAGCAGAAGTCGCTCTCTCCTTGTTCGTCTCAGGGCAATCTCGGATTAAGTGGCCTATCTTCCCACACATGAAACAACCCCGAGTACCCCGCCTACAATCTGCCATTTTGTGAGACTTGTCACACTTGGCACAACTCTCAGCCATTGTAGAAGATGCTGCCCGAGAGAAACCTTGGGTAACTGATACTCCAATAGTGGTAACAGGGTTCTTATATCTGATCGGCCTCCCAGACGCAAGCATAGGTAGTCTAGGATAATTTGTCTGCGTCGGTCTAACAAAGCCCGTCTGAAACTGTTGCCTCTGAATGGGTGCTACAATTCACGGCTTTTTATTCATCGGCACATAGTTTCCCACTTTACTATGCTCCATCCTTCCCCTTCCTTGCTGGTCTTCTCCAATATCAATCCTCGTTATCTTCCTCGATCACCAGAGCCTTGCTCATAACCTCTCCATAGGTTTTAAGTTCAAAGGCTGCCACTCTCCCCCTGATATCCAGCCTTAAGCCGCGTTGAAGCCTCTTGGCTTTCATCAAGTCGGTAACCACGTTATTAGGAGCAAAGCGAGCGAGCCTCATAAACTCTACTCCGTATTCCCTTACTGACATCTTTCCCTATTCAAGGTGTAAGAACTTTACTTCCATCTGGTTACACATAACTTCAGGGAAATACTATTTGTTGAATTCGATCACGAATTCATCCCATTTCCATGGCAATCCTGGGGTTTCCTGAGCCCTAATCCTTGACACAAACTTCCACCATGGGCCTGCTTCCCCATCTAACATATACACTGCCCATCAAACACTTTCATCCTCAGTGCACGTAAGCACACTAAACACCTTCTCCATCTCACTTAGCCAATTCTCTGCATCCATTGGCTCTGCTTGCCCTGAAAAACTCGGAGGACGCATCCTTCAAAACTCTGTGAATGCTGAGGGCAATGGCTGTGTAGTACCCACTGGAGGCATTGGTGGTGGCTGATGATGGTCATTAACATTATGTGCTGCCAAGGACGCCACTTGCTAAGCCATGGCATTCGCTACAGTTTCCATGGTGTGCGTCATCCTCTGACGTTCTTCCCTTTCTTCATTTTGTTCTTTTACCCTTTCTTATTCTCTCTGATCTCTATCTTGATTCCCCTCTTGGTCTCTGTTCTCCTGACTACTGCCTCTTGGGGCATCCCTATTCCCCAACGACACTCTATTTGAAGCCGAGACAAAACCGTCTCTGCTTCGCAAGTTTCTATCATGGCCGCCCCTAGGTCGGCCCCTACCTCTAGATGACATAACGCTCTGCAACATGAAACTATAGTTTCATTAGCAGAAGGTCCTATGATCTGACAAAATTAAGACTTGTCAGAAAATCTTAAAGAAATAGCTTTGATACCATTCTGTGAAGACCAGACCCACATGCCACAATATTGTCCGGTTCTGGGCTTAGGTCCCCGCCCTGATTTTATTTCTAGCATGGGCTTAAGTCCCCACCCAAAATGCGTCATGACATGTAGCGTCCGCAATCACATATAGCCCAGGGTCAGGACTTTTCGCTATCCAATGTGGGACTATTACAATCCCCCCACCTTATAGAAGAGCCATCCTCGACTCTGATACCAACTGTGATAGCCCAGATTTTGACACCCTATAACTCGTGCCATCGGCACGTCCCTTGAGACCGTGCCCCATATACATGCATGGAACATTTGGTATATCCACGCACCTAGAAAGTAAAACATGCACTAACTAACAAATACAGAACTAAAACTCCAGTTCTATAAGATAAGGCCAAAACATGAAGCTCAAAAGACAGTTCTAATCTCATGCCATTGCATGAGCAAAAGAACCAACCCGAACCATCGGTGACGAAACAATCTTCATCCCAGATGGTTCACCAAAAGAATGTCTCACTAAATTTATATTGTCTTATATAAAAGACTAGACGTACCAAGCTGTACCATTTCTCTCACAAAAATCTATCAAAGTACGCGGAGGGTCCTCTAGAAGAAATCCTTAGGAGGGGGCTCTGACTCCTCCCCAGGCACGTAATCAGAATCTTTCGAATCAACGTCTCCCGAAGCAGGAGCAACCGCTAACACTGGACCTATGGCGTATAGTCGAAGGAGTGAGCTATATCATAGCTTAATAGGGAATCAACTGAATGAACATATAAGTATATCTTACTCGCATATATTCCATGACATTAGAAACATGATTTATCAATAAAAGATAGCTGGAAAATAGTTTAAGTTACTGAAAGCATGAACTGAATGCATCTGTTACTCTACATGTGTTAACTTGTTTTCAATTTTATTCTCATATGCCAAAAAATCTGTCTTGAAACTTAAATCAAACAACTTAAATAATCCTCGAGCAATATAGCATCGAGCCCTGATGGAATACCCACCATCGTCGTCCAATTGAACTATATTTCAATGTAACATAACCCATGCCCCTTTCTCCTAGACGACGGGGCGCAAAACTCATATACATCTCTGGGATGTCTTACTAGTGTACGGATTGGCCGCTGTATCGGTCACGGATATTCTGCCGAGTCAGTCACGGGTATATCGTCGAGTCGGTGGGGTATTCTACGAACCTCAAATCAATAGTGCAAAATACATATAGTTTATCACCGTGTGATTATGCTAATTATAATATTCAAAGTTTGTTCAAGGCTCATTCACATAGTTTCTCATTTGATTATACATCCCTAGGATGTCACATACTCATATGCATCACCTAGATGCTCACATCAAAAGAAATACATCCCTAGGATGTCACACATTTATATACTTACTGATTTCTTCCTTAGTGTACACACACCTTAAATTCACATGCTTTAATTAAATTTTGGAAATACAAGCATATCTCTATGCCCTTACACATGCATACACATGTTCACATCACTACAAACATGCTATCGTAATCAAAGTATATGTTCAAAGTATTCCCTACCTCACGTGCTTTAGCCCCAAGCAATTAAGGTCCAAAGTTGCTCCCCATGCTCAAATCCGAGTGCTCAACCTAAAGCACAATCATGTCATAAACAAAGCATCAGGAACGATGCATAAAAGAAGGGTACAAGGCCCTCCCAGAACTCCACGGTTAAAAACAGAACTAACACTAAAACTGTCAAAATCAATTAATCGATCCCAATATCGATTAATCGAATTTCCAAAATTGATTAATTGATCCCAAATCGATTAATCAAAATTCCAAAATTGATTAATCGATTAATCGGTTTTTCCAATCTCCACATTTTCCAGCCACTGGAAGTACCCAGTCGAGTAATCGATTCCAAATTGATTAATTGAAAACCAAAAATTGATTAATCGAATTAATTTTGATTAATCAGTTTCGTACTTTAGTCGTCAGAATTGATTTCTAACAAAAATCGATTAATCGATTCTCAAATCGATTAATCGATTTTTTCATAAAATAGCCCTCTTCGGGCCGTTCATTAAGCTTTATTTTCTTATAATTTTTCCTCTTTCTCTTTCTTTACTTCACCATTAATTCGATAAATTCATGCACAAATATTATACATTCCATAATTCAATGAAATCTTACCTTGAATCCAAAGTATAGGTGATTCAATGGCTTGGATCAAAAGCTAGGGTTCTTATCTTCGACTCCAACGATTCACACACGTTACCTTCGAGATTAAATGCCCACGTATGGCTTCAAATCCGAAATTCCATACCAAATCCTTAGCATTTACTCCTTCTCCCTTCCTCACTCTCTCTCCCTCTCTTCATAAATTCCTATCCACCAAAATTAAAGAGAAATAACTTCTCTTTAACCAATACCTATTTAACCCATTCCACTTCTTTGGTGCAAAGCACACGCACCTATAACAGGTGTATGTGACCTTATAATAAGACCCACACCACACACCTAGGTGTACTTTTCACCTCAAGCGTAGTCTAGCCTAAGTCATCAAGTTGACTTTTACTTGATCAAACTTATGACCAGTCGGGCAAGCATCTCGAGGACCTTTTCGAAGCCTAATTTTTGGAGATGTTACAATGCTGTAGACCACAACCAATAAAGAAGCAATAAGACTACGTCTGTTCCCTTTCTCTCTTAAAGATAGGGCGAAGGCATGGTTTGTTTCACTACCTGCCACAAGTATGATCACTTGGGAAGATTTACAGTCCAAATTTTTAGGTGAATACTTTCTAATTGGTAGGACAAACCAAATTCGCCAAGCAATCCAAGGCTTCAGGCAAAAGCCTGAAGAATTATTTCATGAGAGTTGGCAATGGATGAAGGATTTTCTACATAAATACCCTTATCACGAGGTGGCTAATTGTTCTATAGCATAAAGTTTCTACCAAGGATTGACTAAGACTAACCAGTCCACAGTCGATGTCGTAAGTGAAGGAGCCTTCATGGCTCAAAACGGCCAGCAGACCTAGAATTTATTCGAGAAACTGGCCAACACTTCAAATAAAATATAGGCTTTGCTGTAGACTGGTCTAGAAATTACTCGTCATACCCCACTCACAAGAGTGGGGGTTTATGAGATCACTAAGGACAAAGTGAAAGTTGAGGACGACATGAGTGCAAAAGTCTTAGCCCTTGAGCAAAAAATTGTCACACTCATGAATTCCAATCTAAACACTCTGGACAGACCCGAGGTAAACCATTCTAATTGTCAAACTCAAACATATACTAAAAACCCTGCTGTGCCACAATACCAAGTGATGGTGGAAACAGAACAAGTAATGGCTTTTCAGAGGGTAGATTACGGGAATAACTACAATCCGTCGTGGAGAAATCATCCAGGATTTAACTATGGTTTCACTGTAGGAGCACAACTAGCACAAACAGTTGTGCAACCATGATTTTTCTAGGCGGCACAACCCCAGTTTGAACCACATAGCAATATATTTGATGCTACGATTGTTCAAATCCTTCAAGATTTTTACCAACAGTCGCACCAGCATTCAAAAGATTTACACCAACTTGCTCAATTCTCTCAGACCCTTCATTCACATACTCAGTCCATAACAAAGCTAGAAAGCCAGATTGGTCAACTAGCTTCACAAGTGGCAAGGAGAGAAAGTGGCCAATTACCTGCGCAGCTTGTAAATAATCCTAGAGGCCAAGCTTTCCTGGGGGAGACAGCTGCTCCCCACAATACAAATTAATAGACCGTCATGGATCGTCGAGCTATCGACTCATCCGTGGCACCAATTATAAACTCTGTAAATTATTTTATTTCACTTTTCCTTTTACTTTTTTTTAAAAGTATCATATTACAACTTAAATCGTCAAAAAATGATAGATCGTAATTTATACTTTATATCTAGTATAACGAACAATCATATGGATTTACGATTGATCGTGATTGTGTCTAAATAGAAATGCAGCAATTGCGATCCTTAAACTCATTAAATGCTAGAATCAACTTACGATTCTAGGTAAATTTGACTAATGGCTGGCTTAGCAGGTCATCGCCGAAAACATGACCCATATATTCTTAAAAAGGGGATATGTCGATCCCATTTTCAAAAACCCCTTCATTTTTCTCTCCTAACTTCCCTCTCTTTTTCAAATCCCCTATAATCTTAATCGTTATGCTGCCCAATCAAACCATAAATTTTTGAAAAAAATCTCCTTTTTGCCTTCCGTTTTATTTTGAGAGAACCTTACAAGCATTTTATTGCATAAATTCAAAATTAGGGTTTCAATCTTCAACAAGGTAAAGGAATGATTTTTGAATAAAAAGGTGTTTTGCATGGGTTATTTATTTATTACTTGATTTTTAAAGTATGATTAATAGTGTTGATTAACTTTTACAGAAAAGAGTAATGACGAACGAACAAGGAAAGAGACAAAGGGAAGATGGGGAAGAAGATGAAGGTAACAATTCGAATAACACCCCAATTATTCATCATATTGCAAGGTCATTTGCCATTGAAGCTAAATCAAAAGTAACAGGCCCTCCCAAGAAGAAAATCAAAGCCTTAGGAGTAGTTATCGGAGAAGGTCCCACAGACACTACTGAGAAAGATTTTGTGTCTGCCCCAAAAATGGGACCCAAATTAGATAAAGACAAAAGGCTAGCGTCCTCTGATACACCATCAGATAAACTCCCTACTTTAATAAAGCAACACATCGTGGGAGTCGAGGTTGTAATGGACATTGACGCCTTGAAAAAATTGGAAATGGGAGGAGAGGCAATAAAGTATTTTAAAGATGCAGGGCTCCATTATTTTCTAAAACCTGGAGTTACTCAAGTCTACCCTAGATTGCAAAGATTATTTTATGCCAATATGAGTAATAGCAGTAAGGGACCAGCCCCAACTTTGTCAACAACCATTGATGGGTTTCCAATTTTGATTACAAAAGTAATGGTTGTTGGGGTGATGAATGCACCTCTGGAAAGACAGGGCCTGTCCTTTGGCACTCCTGAAGTGAATATCCTTAGACCTTCACCCGAGACCATGCCAGATTTTATTCAATGGCCACAGATTTGCTATGCAAACCACCGAGTGATAAATCATTTTTTCTACGTAAAGACTTAGAGGAACGAAACTTATCCCTCCACTTTTTCGATGTTTTAATTCACAAAACTGTTCACCCCATGGGACATGGGACCCAACGAAGAGCCCTCTTTGTAAAATCCTTGTTCCTAATGACACACCGCAATTGGTTTGATATCCCTTCTTACCTTTTGGAGGTGATGAACACAGTAAAGGAGAAGTTACCTCAAAAGAAATATCAAACAAACAAATTATATCTACCCTTTGGTGGGTTAATTACAAATCTATTGGTAAATGTGGGATACGATATTGATTCCAAGGATAAAGAATTACCCCATAGTAATGAGAGTATGACCCCTAAGACCTATCGAAGAAGTTTAAGTGCTACAAATAAAAAGAAAATCCCTATTTCAACACAACCAAAAGAGGTCTTATCTGCTCTAAAAACTATTCAAGAATAGTTAGAGACTACCATAGAACAGACATCAGAATTTGAGACCATGAAAACAGTGGTAATGGAAGAAGTTGTGAGTAATTCTACTCCACCCCTTGAGAAAGCGAAGAGCAGCTCCTCACTAACAGAGAGAGTACTGAGGAAAGAATACAAGTTGCAGACCAAGCTAGTCTGTACGACCCTACGCTGGATTCACCAACAGGGCCTCTTGCTTTACCCCCTTCAACAGAGGCAATTACACAGCCTATTACCTCATAAGTAGAGCCTGAGAATCCAAGTATTCTAGCCCTAGATACAAGCTACCCAGCAGAGAATCCCATAATAGAGACTGCCGAAGAAACCACTACTCAGAGAGAGGAGCAAATTGATGAGCTGGCTACTTCTAGCCATGATCCTGAATAGGTTGAGTCAGTCATCCCACCAACAGTTCCAGAGGTTATAGAGCAGACTCCAATATTTAACACTACAGCAGAAGGACCAAGTGTTGAGACTCCAAGGGTGGGTTTTGGTGAGTTAATAACCCAAGGATTATCTCCTCCAGGCATAAATACATCAACACCAACCTTCTTAGAAGCACTAAATAACCTGGAGAGAAGATTGACAGGAGTAGAACAATGGCAGAGCACCAATGCACCAAATTTAGTGCCAGTACCAAGATCTATGAGGAAATTAGTGGAAGAGTTTACAAGATTGAGAAATAGAGTCATCGAGGTTATGCCCACAGCTCAAGAAAGACATGAATTAGCTGAAAATTTGAAGTGAGAAGCAACAAGAGAGCACCAGGCACAATGGGCTGCAGATACAAACAGAAGAATCCAGGAAGCCACTGTAGCCTCCCAAGCACAAATAGAGCAGCTACTAACCCAAAACAATGCACTATGAGAGAATCAACAAGCATGGGAGGTCGAGAGAAAAACATAGAAAGATAAAATTGCTGAGCTGATTGAACAATATGGAGAATTCATAGCAGATCCGGATTTCAGAGAAACAATACGAGAAAAGGCCCATAAGGAATATAAATAGACCTTGAATAATTTGCTGAGTGAAAAGACTCAAGAACTTACAAGAGAACAAGGGATATCAATTAAATTACAAGAGGAAAAAGAGTCCCTGATTCTTATTTGTGCTGAACAAAAGGAAAAGGTTGAGTCTATCATAAATAATTTTTGGACCATAGTAACAAAAGAAAAGGCTGTTTTTGAGAAACTAAGAAATGAAAATGATGCAAAGTATGCTGTCATTTTCCAACTCCAAAGAGAAGCGAAAGAAAGAGGTACCGAGCTGAGAGCATTAAAAGAAAAATATGAAGCATTAATAGCGGAGAAGGAAGACATCTCTGTCTCCTATAAAGCTATTGACAAAGAACCAATACCAGCACCTGCGGCAGAGGATAGTTCTAATTGTTCCATGGCCGTCATGATAGACTCTGATGAAGTCTTGTCGAGCAGTCATTCTCCACTAATGACCTTACAAGAACCAGCTCAACCAAGTATATCAATAATACCTTACTCATCATCTTCAAGTGAGTGATAGAGTAAATTATACATCAGTAAAGCCTCACAAGTAGGAAGATTTTGAATATTTTGGAATATTTTCTTTTTAAATATTATAAATATTTAGTTCATATATAAAGTTTTCTTTTTGATTAATTTACTAACAGTACTACTAGCATCTAACTTTTTAGTTCCATAAAGCCGGTAGTATTTTCTCTCAAGTTTGGGGGAAATTTTTATATTATTTTTACAGATTATATATCCGGTAACTAACCCAGTAGTAAACTAAGGTAGTAATTTTTCTGTATGTCCCCTGTTTTGCACAATGAGGACATTGTTCTATTTAAGTTTGGGGGGGATACATATCAATTTTGAAAATATAATATATTAGTATAGTTTTTTTTAGAATTTTAACTTTACTTTTAGAATTTTCTAAATATTTTTTTGAAAGTTAATCATTAAATGGGAATTATTAAAAAAAAAAATGAAAATCCGAAATTCTTAGCAATCCATCATAGTAGTAGTTCAATAATCAAAATGAAAATAGTTACAACTCAAAGTAAAGCATCTCTAGAATACTGTATTAGATGAATGTTTGAAATGATATACTTGATCTGAACTGCAAATATTTTAGATTATAGTTTCAAAATCATATAGCCGGTGAGCTATAGAGCCTATTTCCTCTTTTATTCTGAGAAAGAGAGACTGTTGTCATTCATGCTAAATTTCCTTGAACTTCTCTACTAATTGAAATCTCATTGCTGAACTTAGAATCAAGAAATTTTTTAAATATGATGATTTATTTATTTAGAATTGTCTATTAAATATATCAAAACAGTAAGACATTCATATTAGTAAATCGTGAAAGTGACAAAGGCCATCTTTTGTTAAACCAGAGCCAAAAAGTCAAAAATCCTATAATATTTTATCCTTTGAACCCATATTAAAAGCCTAAAAGTTAAATTTCTTTGTACCAAAATTTTATAAGCCTTTAACCATATGTGCTATCCAAAACTTTCTACCTTTAACCCTTATAATTTCTTAGAGTTTAAAATATAAAAGAAGGGGAGAAGAGGGAGTGAAAGGAGTAGATGAGTTAACAGATAAACGATCTGTTGAAAAGGGTACAAGTAAGAAGAAATACATTCGTATGAAAATAAATGGGAAAAGGAATGAAAAATCGTAAAAGACGATTCCATGAAAAAAAAAAAAGAAGTAAAAAGCTTTTGATTGAAGAAAAAAAAAAGGGATTTAAACTAGAAAAGAAATGGGAAGAAGCTATCCAAAATAAGGATACTTACTGAAGCTGAAAAGTATAGAAGAAGAAGAGAAGGAAGAGTTAAATTCTTGGCAATAATTTTGAATCCACTTTACCTTTTTTCTTTGAAACCTCCTGAAAACTCAAAGCCCCATTACAAGCCAAAGGAAAGACCTTTGTGATTTACGATTTGCAAGAATATGAGTCTAGTAGAGATATATAAAATAGATACTATGAATAAATGAAGAAGTTATATAAAAAGAATTGATTATCCTTTCCATGAGATTTTTCTTAGTTAATTATCCAATGAAATTTGCATATATATATCTACAATATTGCCCAAAATTTCAATTATTTTTGAGAGTATGCCAATAGTGAGAGTTTGGATGAAAATATTTTCTAAAAATTATAGTTTAGAAAAATCTATGATGAATAAACTTTTCACTGATATGCACACACTTCACGTTATACCGAATTGAAATTATTGAGTTCTAATAGAGAATGATTAAGATGATGGAAAGCTAAGGATAAAAGATTTTAAAATTTATTAAAAAGTGATGAACATATAATGAATAACTAAGTATTTAGTATATAAAAATTAATCTATATTTTGAATTTTACTTTTGAAAATTATTTTGAAAAACCCAAAAAAATATTAAAAGTTTGTAGGTAACTTCACTGAAAACCTTCAGGAGACTATAACTCCTCCACTAGGGATCACCTAGGGGTTTAAAGGCTTATGCATCTGCTAAATATAATTGTGCTCCCTACGAAAGGGACATTTAAATTCATAGTTTTAGATATTTTATATTTCCTTGTTAGCTAGGGACTAGCATAACTTTAGTTTGGGGGTGAGATTAGTCACATAATTTACCATTTTATCACCCTTAACTTAGTGTTGCTAGGACTTAGAATGTTACTAACAAGTTGCTGATGTGCAGATTTTAAGGAAAAATAGTAAAAGAGAACCTAAGTGTTAATATTTATCAAAATGAACTCAAAAAGTAATAAGAAAGATGATTGCGCGTGTAAAGACGATTCACCAATACAAGAAAGCTGAGAAATCGTATTTAACGATTTTGCACCATTGTTGAAGTAAAAGAAGAAAGAAAGAAATTAGAAATCGTAATTTTATAATTCTTTAAAAAGATGATTCTTCAAAAGCGACAAAAGAGTGAAGATGATACAAAAGAAAAGTGATCGTTTGAATAGAAAATCGTCCAGTATGAAAGCCATGGAAAGATAGAAAATCGTGATTTACGATTTTTCAAAAAAAGCTATAATAGAGATAAGAAATCGTGATTTACGATATCTCAGAAGAGAAGGCTTTCTTACTGTGAATACTGTTGATCACATGAGAACTATCACCGCCATGAACAGAATTAGAATTTAACATCCTGAAAATTTTGACTTTGAATAGTGTACCTCAGGATGCGTGCCCGTCTGGTCACTTATTTGACCAAGTGAGAATGATTTGGTGGTTTATTTTAGGTTACACTAGATGAGAAAGAGTATGGATGTGTGGTGTAAGAACAGTTCACTTGGGTCATATACATTCACTAGTGTGTGTGTGTGTGTTTTACACACTTTGGCGTGTTAGTGTTTCACACATCAGATAAATGTTTAGGGGTTACACCCATTTGAGTGTATGTCGTTTGCTTGGGAACAAATCCCATTGAGCCTTAAGTGAATGGGGAAGCTTCTTGTAGAAGCTATTCCCGATTTGCACAAGGGGTTTGGGTTTTGGGTTTTTGAGGAGAGAAGGAAGAGAGAAAAAGGAGGAGATGAAATGAACGTGTCGAATTCATGTGCGCCGAGCCTTAGATTTGCGTGAAGAAGATTTGTGAGATCGTGTAAGGGGAAGATCGTCGTCGGTTTCGACATTTGGTTGTGGTTTTGTTAGATTTGGAGCCCACTGGGGTTTTGAAAACCCATTCTTCTCACAAAGAGATGTGTGTTTGAGCCACTAATTGTAGTGAGAGTTGGGTGAAGTGTGTGTGGAAGGATCGCCTACGATTACATTGGCTTGGTTGTGATCGTGGAGCTCGTAAGAGATCAATGTGGGTTTTGGAAACCCTTTTGTGCAACGAGGAAGATGATCTGATCGGTGAATAAATCGTTAGATTAAAGGTAAGAAAATTTATATTAAGTTGTGATTTAAAGTTGTATTAGTTTTTAGTAATAATATGAGTGAAAGATTTGAAGAAAATGAGTTAGATTTGGAGAAAAATGAGTTGGGAATGTTAGAACCCGAGTTTGGGTGGAATGTGACAGCATGAATTTTGACACCCCGAAACTCGTGCCATCAGCATGACCCTCAAGGCCGTGCGCCATAAGCTTGTACGAAACATTGGTATAACCAAGCAACAATAAAGCATAAGAACTAAATTGAACTAAATCTCCAGTTCTATATGTATATCCTTCAAAATAAATAACTCAAAAGATGATTGTAGTCTCATGCCAACACCTGAGCAAAAGAACCCACCCGAACCATCGGTGACGACACAACTGTCACCCTAGATGGTTTGCCAAAAGAATAGATCACTGTTTAATTATATTTTCTCAAAGAGGGCTTTTGACAGGGTTTTGGGCATTTTTGATTGATTGATTGATTGATAAATAAATAAATAACTCCCAAAAATTGATTGATTGATTTTAAATCGATCAATCGGTTTTGGGCATTTTTGCCGAGCTAACACTTCCAGGCCAAAATCAATTGATCGATTTTCCAATTCGATCAATCGATTTAGTCAAAAATCCACCCCTTTGCGGGCATTTCTTCTAACTTTCTTCCCTACCATTATCCATTCTTTTTCTACATTTTTAATTCAACATTTAACCAATCTATCCTAGAGCTAATGCACAACAACACATTCATTAAAATCTAACAAAACTCACCTCAAACCAATCTCTTGATTGATTGAATGGTTGGGTCAAAGGCTAGGGCTCTTAACTCTGGCCCTAACAAACTCTAATGCGTCGTCTCCGGAGTTAATGCTTGAGCACGCCTTCCAATTCGAATCCACACTAATTCTCTTTAGCATTTACTCTCTCCCTTCCTCTAGACTCTCTCTCTTCTCATAACTCTCTACACCAACCTAAACTTAAGAGAAATAACTTATCTTAAGTTATTTGCTCCTTTTCAACCCTTCAAGCTTTGGTGTAAAGCACATATGCCAACGCTCGGTGTATATGATCTTTAAATTAGATTAACTACTCACACGTGTTTGTTCACATCAAGGTTGCTTTAATCGTAGTCATCGTGTTGACTTTCACTTGGTCAAACCTATGACCAATTAGGCACGCATCTCAAGGACACTATTCAAAGCCCAAATTTTGAGGATGTTACAGGAAATCTGACGAAACCGTTTGATCGAAATTAGTAATCGATCGAATAATTTTGTCAAGAGTAAAATTTGAATGTTTCTGGTCAGTTTCAAAATCGTTCGATCAGTTTTGAAAACCGTTTGAACGAAATAAGTAACCGTTCAATCGATTTTAAATCGTTCAGTCGATTTTGACTCTGCTTGCCGACACTGCTTTAGTATTTTGGCCTAACTTTTTAGTCTGAACTCTAATTGACGTGATTCTTACGACGTTGGAAAGAGGACATCGAGATCTATAACTTTTGTGTTTTGACCAACTCATGAATCTAAAGTTTTAAAAGTCAAAATTTAGGGGTAAGGTTGCATCAAATTCTATATTGGCATGAAATTGCCTGTGTCAACCTCGGTTTTGAGAAAATACTTAAATGTATCTAAGTAATTAGTGATTGGAGTTAATTCTTGAAGAATCGTTGTGTGCTTGTGATGTAGATTAAGGGCGGCGGCCATCAATAGGACTTTGCTTGGCTCCTTATAAATTCAAGGGTTAAGGTAGGGGAAATTTAATATGTGATTGCATTTTTGAAATTGATTCATAGGTGCCTTGATTTAATCAAATGAAAATGATAAGTGTGATTTGAAGTTTTGTTATTTAAAAATTGATGCTTCAATCTAATTAGACGTGTAGGGGAACTTTAAAACAAACATACATGTTTAACTTTGATTCATAGTTCTTTGACATGTTTGCATGAAAAATGATAAGTTTGACAGTGATTTGAATTAGAACTTGAACTCCTTGTAAATTAGAATTTGAAATCTTTTGAGTCCGAAATGTGAAGTTTGAACTGTGAACTTAATCTAGAATTTTTATTATAGTATTTGAATTAAACTTGATCTTTAAATGGTGAGTTTTGAAACCTTTGAACCAAGAATGGGAGCTTTGGTCTGTGATTTAGGAATCTGAATTAGAATGTGAACTTGAAATCTTAGAGTCTTGTAGATCTGTGTGAATGTACGCCCTTGGATCGCTTTTGCAGGATTTATGTATGCTTTTGGACTTCATTGTGATCATGTATGCCCTTGCACCGCTTTTGCGGGATTTACGTACACCCTTGGACTTTGTTGTTATTCATGTATGCCCTTGGACCGCTTTTGCGGGATTTACGTACACTCTTGGACTTCATTGTGATTCATGTACGCCCTTGGACTGCTTTTGCGGGATTTACGTACTCCTTTGGATACCCTTGTGAATGTACGCCCTTGGACCACTTTTGCGAGATTTATGTACACCCTTGGACTTCATTGTGATTTATGTACACCCTTGGACTGCTTTTGCGGGATTCATGTACGCTCTTGGACCGCTTTTAGGAGATTTTACGTACTCTTCGGATTATACTTCTTGAATCAAGCCATAAGTTATGAGATTAAAGTGGGCCGCTATGGGCGGATTATGTGTATGTGGACCGCTATGGGTGGATTATGTGTATGTGGACCGCTTTGGGCAGATTATGTGTATGTGGACCGCTATGGGCGGAGTATAAATACTAAGTGGGCCGTTGGGGCGGAAATCAAATCAATTTTCGTGTGTGTTAAGTGTTTTGAGGTGAAATATTTTTATAAGAAAATGTCTTGAAATCAGTTTTGGTGTGATGAGGAAGTGTTTTTATAACCAGTTTTCTGTAATAAGGAAGTGTTTTGAAATCAGTTGTGTGATAAGAAAATGTATTTGAAATCAGTTTTGGTGTGTTAAAGAAATGTCATGAAATCCGTTTTGTGCAATAAGATAGTGTTTTGGAAATCAGCTTGGTGTGATAAGAAAATGTATTTGAAATCAGTTCTGTTTGATAAGAAAAGTGCCTTGGAAGTTAGTTTTAGTTTTAATATGAAAACTTTTATTTGGATGTGATGTAGTGTTGAATTTTCCTCTGCTAAGCTAGGATGTAGCTCACTAGGTATAGCTTCTATTTGGACACCGAACTTACAAATTGAGGAATTGAGGAGTGCTATGATATTCGGGATCATAGATTGAGTAGTTTATGGAGTTTGGTGAGTTCGGACTTGTTACCCTTTGTACTCGTATATAATTTTATACACCACTGTTTGGTGATGGTTGGCCATCACCAGTGGTTAGTTTTAGTTATTATAATATTGGATATTAGAATTGGAAATTTATTCATGCCATATTTTTATACCAAGTAATTCTGTATCAGATTGTGATCTATGATCTGGCTGTCCGGGTTTTCCCTTTTGGTATTTGGTATAAGTTGAGAAAAAAAAATTATATCTCGAAAAAATCAGGTTGGGAAATTTGGGTTGTCACATAGAAGATCTCTTGAATTAAAAGTTCAGCTAATCTCGGATCTGAGAAGATTGATAAAGATTGATGCTGAAGAACTCTACGACTATTATCACGAAAAAAAATTAGAAACACATCAACCGTGGAAAGCAAGGAAGAATAAAATTAGGAATTAGAGTTATATTAGAAAACTTTTATTTTTAGTAGTTTCTTTTGATGGAACTCGATCTTTGTAAACTGACCCCTTATGATTTAGAAATAAGAGGGCTTGGCATAAGAATAAGCATCGAAGAATTTCAGCATCAATTGACGCCTAAGGTTAGATTTTCTTCCAATCAGTAGTGTATACCAGTTAGAATAGATTAGATATCCAAGGTTTTTCAAGAGCAATTGACGATTGCAATTGAGTGCTGAAGATTAGAGTAGATATCTGTAATTTCTCAGGAGCAATTGACGACTGCGGCTGAGGGGTGAAGGATATATTTTACTTTGCTTTCTAGATTAGATTTTATTTTCTTTTATTTACTGCTTTGTAAACATCTCTAAGTTTTAATTTGAATTGACGACTCAGGTTAGAATTTGTAGATTAGTGTAACGGCTTTTATTTTTCCATCTTCAGTTTTTAAAGGTTTGATGCCTAGATTTTAAGAGATTATTGATTAGATTAAATCTATATCGATAGGATCTTAGACTTGATTGGCGACCAATGCTAAGAGACTAGAAATATGGTGTAACGGTATTATTTAAATTCATAAATATCTGATAGCTGAAGATTGGGATTAACGACCTCAATCAGAAGGAGGATTTAGATTTATTTTATGCACCTTAGATTAAAATAAATTTTTTCATTCATATTTCTCCAGTAGATTAGATCTTAATGATAACTAGAAGTTTTTAAGATAAGAATTTAAATAGAAGATAAATAGATAAACAAACTTCCTTGTAGGAACGATCCTATGCTAGTATTATAATTTCCATTGTACGCTTGCAATAGGTTAAGACTTGAATTTAACATAATTTATATATACACAAAAAGATAAGACATCAAGTTTTTGGCACCGTTGTCGGGGAGCGAATTTATCTTATTTCTATTTTTATCTAATATTTTCATTCTTTTAGAAACCAATATTTATCTTTCTGTTTTTAAATTTTCTTATATTTTTATTTTTCTTTGATCACTTCTTAACCTTTTGCAGGCTTAATTGGAATAAGTAAATCAAGGTTTCAAATTCCCCTAATCAGAGAAACCAGAGGCCAAATTTTTTCTCTCTCCCTGCTCTTCTAAAATAAAAATTATATAAAAGATTATATATACAAAAAAAAAAAACTTTCTTTGGTGTATGCATTATACCCGGTCTAGAAGTCTAAACTATCTTTAATACGACTCAGAAATTGAGCGGACTCTCCTGCGCAGACTCGCATTAAACTGATCCTCTGCAAGAGATCCTCAAAACATGGCTGATGAGCTCTTTCAATTGAAGCACATTTCAGCCCTATAGCTTTGACTGAAACCTCTTGTATAGTTATACCAGAGGCAGCTGAAGATCAAAACTATGAAATCAAGCTCCACACACTTCAAACTTTACCTACTTTTCATGGGCTTGATAGGGAAGACCCTTACCAACATCTGAGGGACTTCATTGAATTTTGCACAATGTTGTAAACCACGACCAATAAAGAAGCAATAAGATTGCGTCTGTTCCCTTTCTCTCTCAAAGATAGGGTGAACGTATGGTTAGTTTCACTACCTGCCAAAAGTATAACCACTTGGGAAGATTTATAGTCTAAATTTTTAGGCCAATGCTTTCTAATTGGTAGGACAAACTAAATTCGCCAAGCAATCCCAGGCTTCAGGCAAAAGCCTGGAGAATTATTTCATGAGAGTTGGCAACGGATGAGGATTTGCTATGTAAATGCCCTCATCACGAGGTGCCTAATTGGTCTATAGTGCAAAGTTTCTACTAAGGATTGATTGAGACTAACAAGTCCACAGTCGATACCGTAAGTGGAGGAGCCTTCATGACTCAAAACTGCCAACAGACTTAGAATTTATTCAAGAAACTGGCTAACACTTCAAAGCAAAAACAAGCTTGTAGACACCAAAATTTGGCCCAAGGCCCGATTGAAACATCTTTCGAGAGAGGTGCAATTCTGAGCTTTTGATGACATGTATGGAACCGTTAGGAACCCCCCTAGAACTCTTAGGAACCTTTCCAAACCCTTAGGAATCACCCTAGATCCCTTAGGTACCTGACCCGAACCTTTAAAAATTAATCCCGACCCTTGAAACCCGTTCTGAACCTAAACCTAACCTTATCAAGCAAATGGTTGAGGAGGGGTGCACAGGAACTAGCTATGGCCCTCTATTGCAATTGAATCTTATACCGTTGAAAAGTAGAGGTTGTCATCTTTCCAACGGTCCAAGAATCGCCCTAATCGGAGGTATACATCAAAAGATACAGCAAATCGAGCCCAGAGGGCATAAGTGTAAATTCATGTGGGCCCCATAGGGATTTGGCACAACCAATAGTTGCGCCAAGGTTAAAGGTGGGGCCCACCCTCGTGAACCAACTTTCAGGCACTGTTTACAACTGTTTTACTATACATTTGCCTG
This sequence comes from Chloranthus sessilifolius, assembly GCA_021018995.1. Taxonomy (NCBI): domain Eukaryota; kingdom Viridiplantae; phylum Streptophyta; class Magnoliopsida; order Chloranthales; family Chloranthaceae; genus Chloranthus; species Chloranthus sessilifolius. The sequence continues at coordinate 85,703,954 of CM037585.1, forward strand.
GCACAACTATTAGTTAGGCCAGCCATATGAATAGTAACTTTTAGATTTTGCCTCAAAAATCATGATTGGAGTTTGACTTCTTGACCACTTTGACCTTTAGGGTGTGCTTTGCTAGTTCTGTTGCACCCATTCCCTACCTATTTACAATCCTTCAAGTGGCTTAAGGCCTCACCCCATCATCCACAATTGGAGGACCTTCTCACACATCTCAAGGCTCCAAAAACCCAAAGAATCCTTAGATGTGAGATTACCTAATTGCTAAACCCATTTAGCATCTAAACACTCTCCTAATCTACCCTTTTCCTATAAATAGAGCCCTCCTCCCCTTGGTTTAAAGGTTGAGAATTTTTACCTAAGAGAGGAAGTACTTAAAGTGAGAAGATCTTTCTCCCTTTGGTGCACACTTCCCATACAAAAATCAGAATTCAAAAACCTCTTTCCCACCCTTGCCTTTCATGAAAAGCCTCTAGGTTAGGTGTCTGTGATCCGCTAGCCTTCCTTCTCTACCTCTTAGCTTCAAGCTTTAGGAGTTAGAACCCCATTCCATACCATACAAGCCTTCAAAAGCTCATCAAAGCAAGCCAAGCAAGGTTCCTCTACGGTGCTACAAGGGCCCGAGGGCTCTGGCTCTCCCCTTTCTTCTCCTATCTCTTCTTTGGCTCCTCCCGTCCTCCCATTTGGGTCATTACGTCGCCGAATTTTCGGTAGGAACGGAGTGGCACAAATAGGATTTAAAGCCCATTTGGGCAAGAGGAAGCTATTTTCTTTTCTTGTACTTTATTTTTATTTTGGCCATTAGTAGAGACTGCATTAAGCGGGTTGATCGAGTTCCTAACACCTTCCCGATCGATAATCGAAGCCCCTACCTAAGAGCCTTTGGTGTGGACTTGATTCAAAGTCATATTTGTGGCACTTCGGTGCTTATAAAAATGATATAGGTATCCCAGGACACCAAAAGCTCCGAGTGGTGACTCTATATTTTTTGGATAGAAAGCGCATCGTCGCGACGGGACCGTCACAGATCCCACGGTTGCACAGATGGCCACTCTGCTAGGGAGATCTTGTAGAGCTTCTCCTTGAAATTTAGCCCTTTATTTTTATTTTTACTAACCATTTTTGCTATTTTCTTTTACTATTTTTTTATTTTTCTCACTCCTACTTTTTTGTCATTTACAAGCCTTAGCCGATTGGCTGGCCTACATGCGCATCGTCTTTTAAATTTCTTTACTTTTTCGTCATTTTAGTGCATTAGCCGATTGGCGGGCCTACTTGCATTTTGTCTTTTAATTTCATTTAAATTTTTGTCATTTAAAGAGCCTTAGCCGATTGGCAGGCCTACGTGTGCACTCATATTCCAACAGTGGACGCCGGCTCGTAGTGGCGGCACTGGATCATCACCCTTGGTCTTTGATCTAAAGAAAACTTCCAAAAAAAAGGAGAAAGCTTTGAAAAAAATTAATTAAAATTGAACCATGTTAGGGCGCTTAATCAATTTGCTTTTACGGGGTAGATTTTAAAAGGGTGGGTATTAGGCAAACACACAAACACCCGGGTCTTAATATGGCGGCAGCCCCTAGTGGTGATGATCCAAAAAAGTCCCATCCCACCTAGTATCTGAGAAGGCGCTTGCGCCAGAGGTATATTGGGTGGGTTCCCATTCCAAAGCTTAAAACCCTTGGGGAGCACGCTAGCGAGTTACACCGGACTCAAACCCTTTAGGTGCGGTGAGGAGAAAATCAATCACCAAAAAATAGCTCAGTTCTCGTAAGCCTAGCTTTCACAAAAACCAAAAAAAGGGACTCATTTCGGGTGTTGGTGGCTGCTGTCATCAGTTCTGGAGCATCAATTTTTGTCATGGCGATTAGTTAGCATCTGAAATTTATAATTGCACAGGCCAAGTAAAATCAAGTCTTTACCTTCGCGCAATTAATAGTTGAGCCAATGTAAAAACGTGCCCCTGCCACCTGGGCGCAGGTATTAGTTGCACCAGGTCTGTTCAACACCACACCAGCTCGAATCTGTGGCCTTCTTCACCTCTCAAATCCCCTGATCAGGGTGCTTAGTGCCTTGTTTGGGCCTTGCCATCTCCGACACCCAATACACCCCCACCAGTAAAAAGAGGGCAACTTTTTTTTGGCTCATTCTGGGGGATCGAGTTATTTGCCTCGATTTTCGTGCCTTCAATAGATCGAAGGTTCTCCTTCGATTCTTCCGAAGCGCATCGAAATTGTAGCTGCGGGACTTGAATTAGGGTACGAGTGCCACCCGAGAAGGAAATTCTAAGCCCTCAGAACCTTTGTTTTTTAAAAACTTTTTCCAAAAAAAAAATCAAAATATAATAAAAAGCAAATCAAAAACTAAAAAAATATAGTTTGTGGTGCTGGCACAACGACATCATCTTGCCCTCCGTCGTCCCATAGGGGAAGAAGGAGGAGGATTTTCGGGCCTTATCCGAGGCACCCATACCCAACCTGATACCGAGACATGTCGTGGGTAGTGGACCCGACTTACGCGGGTCCCGACTCATCCCCGCCACATTCTCCAACCCACTCCCATTCGGGAGAAGTTTTTTCCTCCATCCCCCTCACCCAATCACCCTTTGCCGTTACCAGCCCGTTTGGCGCCCCCATTTTCCCAACCACTACCTCCCAAAAATATCTAAAGTCCAACCCCCCATTCTCCATCTTTTGCCCAAACCATACCCATGCCAAATCCAACGCATTTCCCATCCACATCCATACAGAACCCAAACTCATTCTCCCAATCCACATCCATGCCCCATTTCCCATCTTCCCCCTATAGGCTAGATCCACCCACATTCACATACACCACTTCCTCCCTATCTAACCCCCCACATATCCCCCCATCTACCCGGGTCATGCCCATTTTTACTGGGCCCATGCCAGATTTTTTTCAAGCATCCACCCCTAACATCCCTAATCCTTCCACATCCTTTGCCCCACCTCAACTCTCCAATCCACCCCATACCCTACCTCTTACCATGGCCATGCCCGATCATACTAGGGCCATGCCCAATTTCCCCTCCATCCCATCTCCACCACCCACATTCAATCCTCCCTCCATGACCATGATGGAGGAGATGTTCCAAGCCTACTCCATATGGAAGGCTTCTCAAAACACCTCCCCTCCTCCACACCCCATGTCCCTAAACCCATCTCACACCCTAGCCAATCTCCATGCCTCACTCCTGAATGACCCCCATCAACCCCTCATAATCCACACCATCCAAACTCCCATTACCCACATGCCCCAAGGCCCCATGGCCTAATCTCCCACTACTCATACACCCTAAGGCCAAATGGCCCAGTTTCCAACCTCCCACATATCCCAAGGCCCATTGGCCCAAACCCCCTTTTCCCACATATCCCAGGGCCCCATGACCCAATACCCCACCACCCAAACCTACCCAGGGCCCATGGCCTAGACTTATCAAGGCCCCTTGGGCCAAACCCATCAAGGGCCCATGGCCCAGACCCACAAAGGGCCCATGGCCCAGACCCACCAAGGCCTAGTGGGCAAAATCTATCAAAGGTCCATGGCCCAAACCCACAAAGGGCCCATGACCCATACCGACCAAGGCCCATTGGGTTAATCCATCAAGGGCCCATGGCCCAGACCCACCAAGGCCCATTGGCCTAAACCTGCCCAGGCCCATTGGCCCAAACCCATCAAGGGCCCATGGCCCATACCTACCTAGGGCCCATGGCCCAAACCTACCAAGGGCCCCTGGCTCAAACCCATCAGTGGCCCATAGCCCAAAATGACCAACGCTTCATGGCCCAAACCTAAACCCCACACTCATACCTTCCACAATACCCCCAACATTTCACCCAACCTTCACAGCCACGTCAAACCCATGCCATACTCCAAACCCAATTTTCCCATGGCCCCACGCCCCAAGGCCATCTCCAAACCTTCCCCCATACCCAATGGCCCCACCTCTAAACCAAAATCCCATCACCCAACAAACCTTTCCTCACCCCCAATGGGCTCACCCCACCCCCACTCATGTCATTCTCGTCCAACCCGGGCAACAACAATAAGAAAATCCCGTCCTCACTGCACATTATGTCGACTAGCAGTATGAGGAGGGCGAGATTAGGAATAGCGGAGCCTACGCTAGGGAATTAACCAACCTTAACCCTCCTCCCATAATTGCCCACCCCCTGGTGGCCCAGAGTGAAGTCCAACTAACGGCCGAGAAAGTGGCCCCTTTATCAAAAGAGTCAAAGCAGTTGAAAGAATAGTTGGACAAAATACAGAAGTAGCTGATAAACTGGGTGGTGCCGAAATCCATGCCACGGACTTCACAGATTTATACTTGTTCGCTAAGGTCCCCCTGCCCCCCAAATTTAAAATGCCAGCCTTTGACAAATATAATGGCATGGGCAATCCTATTGCGCACTTGAAGTCCTACTGTGGGGACATGTGCCAATACGGAGGGGACGAAAGACTACTAATAAAAGTCTTTCAGAAGAGTCTGACCGGGCCGACTTTGGGATGGTTCACATCTTTAAAACCATCCATGATAAAAACATGGAGGGACCTAACGCACCTCTTTCACCTCTTTCAAGAACAATATGTCTACAATATAGACATTGAGCCGCGTAAGTCAGACTTGGCCCGTTTGAAATAGAACCAAAACGAGACCTTCAGCGACTACTTAGGACGCTGGAGAGCACTGACAGCTCAGGTCAGATATAGAATACCTGATGATGAGCAGATAGAGATGATTTCAAAAAGTACTCTGTTGGTGATCTCAAACTTTTTGATATACCAGCAGCAGTCCAGCTTTGTTGATCTGGTAAGAAATGTTAATCGATGTGAGGATGCCATCAGGGAGAGCCGTCTGAGCAAGAATACACCGAGCGGACCCAGTGGAGTTAGAAGATTCTCATAATAAAGGAACAAGAAGAAAACAAGGGTCGATGTTCAGAACATTGCCAATCCCAGGCCCAATAACATTACTACCCCGTTTCAATTTCAAGCAGTCCCACTAACACCAGTTAGGCCTGAGCAGATGCAGAGAATAGCGAATGGGCAAGGAATGTAAATGACTCTAGAGCAGAGGAGAGCCCGCTACGACTGAGTTTTTATGCCTCTGGGGCAATCATTGAGTGTACTTTTGCCTTTGTTCGTGGAAAAGGGATTAGTCACTATCCGTCAACCGCAACCTCCTCCTCACCAGATCCCAAAGAACTATGGCCCGAATACCCACTGCAATTTTTGTCAGGGTCTTGGTCAACCAACTAATCACTGCTTCCCATTGAAGCACTTAATCCAGGATTTGATTGACGTCGAGAAAATCATTCCCCCTGCACCTTCTCAGCATGCTAATATTGACCAAATGCCACTACTCCCACATCCTATCGGAGGAGCAGGTCCTAGACCCACCGTCGGAATGATAGACGATGAGGAGTTTGAATTTGACCAATCCAATTATATCAGTGATCAGAAGAGTTATGTAGCACCATTGTCAAGAAACATGGAAGAGAGAAACATAGGGGTAATTGAACCCCTAAAATTATCAAAATATTTTCCCCACCCGACCTCGTAAATTGAACCCTTGGATCTCAGGACATACTTTCCATCCACCACACCCATAAATTATGTACATATCAATGCATACCAACCATACACTACCACCCCCAGCAATTACCTGATGAGCCAACATGCCCCCAATCCTACGCCCGCACCCTCCAGTTATCAATGGCCCATGCCCACCCCATATCCCCCAGTTCAACTACAGGCAAACTCCACCGCCCCCATCAATTACCCAATAAGCCATCAGGCCCCCAATCCCACACCAGCACCCGTCAGTTATCAATGGCTTGCGCCCATCCCATCACCCCAAGTGTCGCCTGCGAACTCCACCACACCGGTCAATTACCTAACGGCCCATCAAACCCTCTAGCTCTCGCCAGCGCCCACCAGCTATCAATGGCCTACTTTTACCTCCTTCCCTCCAATGCCACCACTCTTAAGCTTCACCACCCCTAACTGGCCCAATTTTTCCATCCAACCCGCTACCATCGAAAAATATCAGGTGTTGCCCACACCTCCTGAGACGACAGTGCAAGTGCCTCAAGTACCGGCAGTCATACCATTCCGGCTCTCGGGACCAACTTATGATCCTCATCAAGTCTCACTAAGCTATGAGCAAATAGATGTCAATACCGGTAACAGCAGTAGAGAAGGGGCAGCGGACTTTGTCACACTGTCTAGGAGGATATCGAAGTAGCCAAAGGTGCCAGCAGCAGCACAAGCCCAACCAGAGGGGAAGAAAGACATCTCTGTGAACCCCTTCGAAAAAATATGTTTGGAACATATACTAGAGACTCAGCTAAGGAGAATGCCCACCCATATAACCATCTGGGATTTGTTGATGATATCCCCATTCCATTTTCAAGCATTAATGGGGGCATTAAAAAATGCACATGTATCACTCCAAGTTAGCCCAAATAAATTCGGGCAGATAATTGGGCAAGTGATGGCTCCGAATGCCATTTCATTCTCGAATGCTGATTTACCTGAAGAAGGGTGTAGCCACTCCAAGTCATTAAATATAACCGTTGAGTCTGAAAATATGATCATTCCCCTGATTTTAATTGATAATGGGTCCGCATTGAACATATGCCCATTAAGAACTGCCACTAAGATCGGGGTCGATCCATGCATGCTGAGGCCCACCAGAACTAGCGTAAGAGGGTTTGACAATACCAGGAGAGAAATAATGGGAGAAGTTTATCTTGAGCTATTGATAGGGCTAATGGCCTTTTCCATCTTATTTCAAGTCATGAATATCAAATCTTCATTTAATCTATTATTGGGGAACCCGTGGCTGCACGAGGTCGGAGCCATACCTTTCACTTTGCACCAAAAACTCAAGTTTACGTCTAGGCATAAAATTATTATAATAATTGGTGAGGAGCACAGCGAGAATGAAAAATCTACCAATAGCGTCGAAAAACCCAATGTGCTGGATATATCGCACACTGCTGAGGATGTCGACCTGCACAGTTTTGAATACGAGGTGTCAGCGATACTCCCGGAGCCCATTGGGGCCATCATGCTTAAAACAGGAGGCAGTATGGTAGAGGCAGTGGCTATGCTCCAAAAGTGGGGCTATCAGAAAGGCCGAGGGCTCGGGTCCATATTACAAGGTAAAAGAAAGCCAGTTGTTGCTAAGGGGCAGAAGGTCAGATTCGAGCTGGGATACAAGCCCACAGAGGAAGAGGTCCGAGAGGCCAAAGAGAAAGTCAGGGTTGCCGCAGCAGTAAGAGCTCAAGGAATCAACATAGAAGAGAAACCTCACCCTAGGCCGCACATCAGGGAATCCTTTGTCAACGCAGGGGTCTTAAAGATCGACCGAAATGGGTAAACCCATTTGACCCCACACAAACCCAATACATCCCACCAATCCCCAGATCTCCCTTCCTAGCTTGGAGATAGATTCGGCCCCATTGTTCCTTTTCGAGGAACGACGTCTAGTACCTGAACAAACACTCCCTATGGTAAATCACCATAAAATAGTATTAACGTTTGAGGACATCATCTCGGACAAATTGGGGATCAATATGATGGAGGCTGACCCAATAAGCCATATCCTTCAACACCCTCCATCCCAACAGGTAAAGGAGCGGCCCCTTAGATACGCAACTGGGCATCTTTTCCCCAAACATTGGAAGCAGGGAGTGGCCTAAAGTTTGGCACCTATTTTTTTAAAAAAAATAACCTATAAAAAGTGAGATAAGCCCTTAGCAGGCAATACCTTGTATATATAGCAACCCGCCTTGCCAAGAGTCCATCTCTGAAGAAAATAAAAGTCTCAAAAACATGGAAAAAATATAAAATCTCCAAAACATTAAAAAAATCTGAAGTCCAAAAATATCGTCATTTAAAATTCTAGAAAAAGTCCCACAAAAGGATGCCTTAATCGAAATACCCGTCCCACGTAAAATTGACCCCTTCCCTATAGAAATACAAGAAGAGGTAGGGTTTACGAGTCTGGATGAGGATAGTCCTTTGGAGGAGCTCCCCAATGAGTTCCTTGACCGGTTCGCCGACTTTGAGCATGGCCCTACCCCCATTGTCGAGGAAACTGAAGATATCAATCTAGGGACTGAGGAGATTCCCAGAATAAGCATTGTCGAAACGTCGTTGTCTCCTGAAGAAAGGAAAAGCATGATCAACTTCCTTCGGTCATACCAAGACATTTTTGCCTGGTCGTACGAGGACATGCCTGGTCTGGACACTGATTTTGTTGAGCATGAGTTGCCTCTCTACCCTTATATGAAGCCAGTTAAGTAGAAGCTGAGACATCTTCGACCTGAGTGGATGTTGAAAGTCAAAGACGAGGTCATCAAGCAATGTGATGCGGGGTTTCTCATAGAATCTAAATACTCGCAGTATCTAGCCAATATCGTGCCTGTACCGAAGAAGGATGAAAAGGTTCTCATGTGCATCGATTTCTGCAACTTGAATAGGGCAAGCCCGAAGGACGATTTCCAACTGCTGCATATCGACATCTTGGTAATGATAACACTGCTAAGCACGGGATGCTTTCATTTATGGATGGATTCTCAGGATACAATCAGATCAAGATGGCGGAGGTTGATCACGAGAAAACGGCATTTATCACTCCTTGGGGAGCCTTCTGCTACAAAGTCATGCCATTTGGGATAAAGAATGCTGGTGTAACATACCAAAGTGCTATGACTGCACTATTTCATAACATGATGCATCGAGAGATTGAAGTGTATGTTGATGATATGATAGCCAAGTCACCAGAGTGAGGCGACCATCTGGTAAACCTCCAAAAATAGTTTGAGAGGCTGAGAAAATACAGGTTACGTTTGAATCTACAGAAGTGCGCTTTTGGCGCTATGTCTAGAAAATTGCTAGGATTCATCATCAGCAGGAGACGGATCGAGGTCTACCCAGTCAAAGTCAAAGCTATCACAGAGATGCCACCACCATCTACTGAGAAAGAGGTTAGAGGATTCTGGGGCAGAATACAATATATCAGTTGGTTCATTACGCAACTAACACTGATATACATGCCGATATTCAAGCTACTAAGGAAGAACTCGCCCGTTGAATGGAACAACGATTGTCAGGCAGCATTTGATAAAATCGAAGGCTACCTCCTTAATCCACCTATTTTCGTACCACCTGAGCCGGGGAGACCACTCTTAATGTATCTCTCCACGACGGAAGTTTTGATGGGATGTGTTTTAGGGCAGCCTGATGAAACGGGAAGAAGAGAGCAGGCATCTACTATCTGAGCAAGAAATTCACTGATTATGAGATGCGCTATTCTCATCTGGAGAAAGCATGCCTGACCCTTGTATGGGCTACTCAGAGGCTCCGCCACTACTTACTATCCCAGGCCATTCTACTTTTGGCCCGAATGGACCCATTGAAATACCTTTTCGAGAAGCCAGCTCTCACTGGGCGGACTGCATGATGGCAGTTGTTATTGTCTGAGTTTGGCATCACGTATGTCACTCAGAAGTCGATTAAGGGGCAGGCACTTGCTGATCATCTTGTCGATAATCCTTTGTTAGATTATGTACTTTAAGAACCGAGTTCCCTGATGAGGACATCCTGTTCATGACGGAAGACGATACTAAGGAAGCAGAGGAGTCATGGGTAATGCACTTTGACAGGGCCACAAATGTCGAAGGTCAAGGAGTTGGTGCCATTATGATTTCACATTAAGAATCCCATGTACTGGTCTCTATTAAGCTCAAATTCCCTTGCACAAAGAACATAGCTGAGTATGAAGCTTGTGCCGCTGGTCTGCAGGGAGCTCCCGATCTAAATATAACTCACCTCTGAGTGTTTAGCGATTCACAGTTAATCATATGCCAGATGAACGGTGATTGAAAGATGAAAGATGAGAAACTGATCCCTTACCATGAGCACCTCGAGGATCTGATAACTTGCTTTCAAGACGTGACATTCACATATGTCCCCCGGATAAGGAATCGCTTCGCTGATGCACTAGCGATGTTGGCATCAATGATAGAAATCTCATATGGTACTGAGATGAAGCCAATCATGATCGAGCAGAGGAATGAGCCGGCCTTCTGCTTACAGATTGAGGACCCTATAAAGCCTGATGATGAGCCACCTTTGTTCTCAAATATCAAGAATTTTCTCGAGACCTTAACTTTCCCTGAGGGTACATCCAAGACGGACCGACGAACCATCCAGCATCTAGCAGCAGGCTATGTCATTTGTGGGGAATGCCTTTACAAGCGGTCGTACAATAACATCTTACTCAGGTGCCTTACAGAGAGTGAAGCGACCAACATCATGAGAGAGATCCACGAAGGAGAATGTGGAGCCCACGTCAGCAGTCACATGCTTGCTAAGAAAATTCTGCAACAGGGATACTGTTGGACCACTATGGAATCAGATTGTTTCCAACATGTTCAAAAATGCTACAAGTGTTAGGAACACTCCAGTCTGATACACGCTCCTGCCATCGATCTTCACTACATGACCACTCCTTGGCTATTTGCTACCTGGGGCCTAGACATCATCGAAATGAATCACCCAAAAGCATCGAATGGACATCGGTTCATCCTCGTCGCCATTGAATACTTCACCAAATGGGTAGAAGCGACGTCATATGCCAACATCACGGCCAGACACGTCGAGAAGTTCCTCAAGAATAATATTGTGTGTCGATTTAGAGTACCCAAAGATATCATCACAGACAATGGCACCAATTTTGTGAATAAGCGCATCTGAGCCTTCTGCGAGCAATACAAAATCAAGCACCATCACTCGTCACCTTATCGGCCTCAAAGTAATGGAGCCGTAGAAGCTGCGAACAAGACGGTAGTCCGCATCCTCAAGAAAATGGTCGTCACTTGCCGAGATTGGAACAAAATGCTGCCATTTGCCTTATGGGCCTACAGAACTTCAATCTATACCACTACAGGGGCAACACCATTCTCCCTTGTGTATGGAACTGAGGTCGTCCTACCAGTTGAGGTTGAAGTACCCTGGCTCCGAATTCTCATGGAATCAGGCTTACCTGAAGCGGAGAGAGAGATCTCGCTTCGAACAATTGAACTTATTGGACGAGAAGAGACTCCTAGCCTTGTGTCACACTCAAGTATACCAGGAGTGAATTGCACGCGCTTACAATAAATGTGTTCGTGGTCGAGATCTGAAGGTAGGAGACACTGTACTGAAGAGGATCTTTCCATCCCTCCACGCCAATCCAAGAGGAAAGTTCAAGCCAAAATAGGAAGGACCTTACGTCATCTGAGAAGTGCTACAGGGATACGTCATCCGCCTCGCCACCATGGACGGAGATCATCTTCTTGAGCCCATCAATGCTGAATACGTCCAACGGTTCTACTCTTAGTTTATCACGATAAGGTAAGTATTGGTGAAATAGATACATGATTGCTTAAGAACCACCCAAAAGAGGCCATCATTCCAAATACAATAGCTAAAAAGCATCCCTAAAAATGATGATATCCTTTACTACCCCATTTGAGCTTGGGCCTTTCTTTCGAAAACCACCTTCCCCAAAAAAAATGTGTGTACATATACAAAAAAGGGAAGTAAAGTTACTATCAAAATTCAAAAAAATTGAAAAAGCAAAACCTCAAAAAGAGATTGCCTGGAATGGAGCAAAAAGAAAAAAAAAATGTAGAAGAATCACGGGGCATGTACAGTAAAAACCCCCAAGGAAGAAAGTATGTTGAGAAAACTGAAGCCGTATCAAGGAAACCCTTTTAGCCTAGCATACCTTCAAATCCTAACCTAACCCATGGCCAAGCTACACCCTAAAGAAAGCCCTCTTTTAGGTTTATAAGCAGTCATAATATCTGTTAAGTTAACACAAGCCAAGTTGTTGGACGACACCAGAACCCCATCTAGCCGGCTATGACGGAATCGACGTCTATGTTGTGGCTTTTGAAAAAATGAAAGAATAAAAAAAAAAAAAATAAAAAAAATAAAAATACAGGCTCAAAGCAAGATGGGCGTGGTAAAAACCTGAAAGGGCATTACAGGTAAAAACAACGAGCTTGTGCGGACCAGGTGAAAACCCGAAAGGGCGCTTGGGGTAAGAGAGCTAAACCCATGGACGTGGTGAAAACTCGAAAGGGCGCCACGGGTAAAAAAGGAGATAAATAAAAAAAAGAAAAAGAAAAGAGAAAAAATTGAAAAAGAAAGGTTTATACTGATTGAGAAGATTGATGTTTGAGGAACCCTTTTATTACTCTTCCAGTACCCTCTTGTCCGACTGGGCCGCTCATGCTTGTTCGAATTGAGTCCCAACCAGAATTGTCTTTGTGAAATCGCACTGTCAAATGTATGACTCAAGGTAGGGAGAAAGGTTTGACTCGAGCCAAGGGGATGGACATTCCTGCCTTGGTAAGACTGTTGAAACTCTTTTAGAATCAACCAGTCAAAGAGGGGTTCGACCATGCTCAAAAGAGGACCAAGGGTTTCACAAGGTAATTAAGGCACCGCACAATATATATATATATATATATATATATATGCACAAAACAAAAAGACCAAAAAGTCTATGTAGATGTATATAATAGACTACTCTTCATTTATAAAATGCACCGCTTACACCACATCCCAAAAATTGCCGGTGTGATGACTAGCGTGCTTTCCTTTTTACAAATAAATGAAAAATAGCAAAACCATGAAGAAAATATGTATACAAAAAATGCATTTATCTGTAAAGGGGTTTTTATGCCCCTTTTTTGTGTGTCTGATCTGTGCAAAAAGTTCTGTGTGCAGGATGGAGTTAGTGGCCCAGCTCGCGCTTCAATGCACTAATCTCAGCATGAAGGTCATCTTCTCGGACATTCTACTCAGTTAGCTAGCGACCATGCAGGCTCTTATACCTCTTCCGAGAAGAGTCAGCGGCTCCAAAAGCAATGCTCAGTGAACCCTTCAAACGGAGGACCTCGCTCTCTATTGCTTCTGCTCTAACCTTTTCATGTACCAAAAGTTCTTGCAGGACCCTTTTCTCGTCCACAAGTAACTCGATACGGGCTCGGAGTGCCGTCTCCTTCTTTGGCCAGGGGCGTCCAGTATCAACGATCTCTGTCGAATCTGAACCATCAGCAACAGGCCGCTCAGTCAATAGCCAGGCCTCGTACTCAGGAGAAGTTCTAACCAAATCTCCCTGCTCAAAATCACACATCAACCTCGATTGACGTGTCTCCCAAAGAGCATCAATCCGATCTATGTCTCCAGAGGATCCCCTAGAAAAGATCAAATCACATAGAGGGGGTTTGGCCTCGCAAAGCACTTGCTGGGGGCAGCCAAATTGGCACAATACCTAGAATGGGAAGTAGAAGGTACTGGAAGCAGTCAATCCTAGGAGGGTGATGCCCTCATGGTCTCTAGAGTGAACTACTGGGAAGGTCCGGTCCAACCAAGGAAGCCTCCATGTTAGCTCGGCATCGATCAACCAAAGTTTCAGAGCTGACGCATCGCCCTGTTGAAGCAAATGGCACCTGCCCAAAAAGCACTGAGCCACCTCACCTCGAGCAATATAAAAGTGGGGCATAGGCCCCAAGATAGCGAGGTGCTCGCCCAACCAGACCTGAAGCAACAAGGGGCACCCCCGAAGGCCCTCCACTTTCCCAAAGCAAATGAATCAAGGCCTCGATATAGCTCGGTAAGCACCAAATGCATTCAAAATGTCACAAATTACCAAGGAGAAGCTCTCCCCCTCGATAAAAAAGAGGATTTTAGAGATGAGATCGAGTGCTAGAGCTTTCACGTTGAAAATGTTCCTAATCGACAATTTTCAGAGACTTTCATCACCGAAAAGTTTTTTGAGGAATTTTAGCGAACACCTTGTGGGCCCCCCCGATGAGACTTTTCTCATACTCAAGTTTCTTCAAATCGAGAGTAAGGTGGATGGATTTGGAATAGCCTGGCCGAGGCGTGACTCTTACAAGGCCCCTGTATCGCTTTAGGCCAGACAGATTGGATAGCTCCTCGAGGGTTGGGGTTAGCTCCCGCTTCTCAAAATGGAATACATGGGAATTCACATCCCAAAATGAAGCGGCAGCGAAAAGGAGTTCCCACCGTGGAGGAACCTTTAGAAAGGAAGGAAGGCGAGATAGCCCAAGGCGCTCCAAGTCGGCGAGCTCACTCTCATTCAAGCTCCCAAACCAGGCTGTTAGAAATTTGGGCCCCAGGTCCTAGGAAGTGGGTAAATTGGCTCCAGGCCCTCCACATAAGGGAGGGTTAGAAAGCAGGTCCATGAATGTACAAAGATCTTCTGAGAAGACAAAAATCGATGTATGGTGATGAACTGGCCTTGGAAAAGCAAGAGCAAAAAGAATTGGTCAAAAGGGCCAAATCAAACAAAAAAGAAGTGATTTTTGGACTAACTCGGGTATTTAAGGACCCACTGCTCCCCAGGTTAAACAGGGCGCAACTATTAGTTGCGTCAGTGTTTTTCTCCCCCAGGTTGAGCCTGGCGTAACTATTAGTTGTGCCAGCACATTTTGGTCCCCATTTATGCCTGGCACAACTAATAGTTACGTCAGTACATATTTTATGGGATTTCAACTTGGCGCAACTAATAGTTGCACCACAGTACAGTCCCCCCTCTTCAGCCATCTCGGGACCCAGCTGTGGGGACTTACACCCCTTTGGCTTTTTCACACACCTCCTTTCACTAACAGTTTGGCAATTATTTTATTTATTCATATGTAGGACTGATCCTACATCAAAGCATACGCCCAAGGAGTCGCCTTCTGAGAACATTTTGGGCAAACACATCCTGCAGAGAAACAGGTCCGATGCAAAGAGATCATGGCATAAAATCAAAGAAGAAATACTAAAAATATTTTCCAAAAATAATGATCCAATGTATCACATCAACCCCAAAATGATTAAACAAATCCAAATCAAATTTCAAAGAGTACTGAGTTTTTAAAACAAAACCTAAAAGCCGATTCCTTGCTCGCGCCCTTTGATTTCTTGCGACGGCGAGAGGAGCTCTGAAAGGTCCGAATATCCCCCACCCTAGACCACGCTTGCGAGATCGTACGAAGCAAAGAACGCGACTCCTTAGCACGGGCACGCTGCAAGGCATAGTCAAAGTCAAGAGTCAGGATTAGTTAACGGACAAATGATAATGAAATGAATGAGAGGAGTAGAGCAGCAAAGTACTCACCGGCACGCTGCAAGGCATAGTCAAAGTCAAGAGTCAGGATTAGTTAACGGACAAATGATAATGAAATGAATGAGAGGAGTAGAGCAGCAAAGTACTCACCGTCTCCACCTCCCCAAGCTCTACAAGATGATGATGATACTCCACATATTCCATGGCCGAGTTGAAGTCCTACATTCAGAATGATATAACATCAGTTATCAGGGCAATCTTAAAGCATGTGCAATAGGAGGCTGAAACGGAAAGAGATTGGGCCATTAGCAGACTTACCCTGGAACCACCTCAGGAGGAGGGACACGGGCCACCTCAGCAGAAAGCCGCGCTTGTCGATCCATGTCGATGCAGAGGCACGAAAGGAAGCTGTCATCCTAGCGCTGGAATGTTCCATAGACCATGGGCGAATCGCCACCAGGGATACCAGCAAGAGAGGTACCTGACGGACCAGCACCCGAAGAGCCCTCGCCTGAGGGACCCACACCAGAAGGGCTAGCACCGGAGGGATCTTCCCCTGACATATCAGCTGCACTCGTCCCACCTGCACCATCTGAATTATCCCCTGGAGCAAACTGTGAACAAAATAAAGATCCGCTTATAAGGGATGAAGGCTGAATTAAGGCATAAAGGGAACTAATCCAATCTAAGAAGAATTACCTAACCGAGTGGGCCACCGAACACAAGAAAATTGGGGCCAGGTATAAAGCGTGGCAAGATAAACCGGTATGGCAGGCACTCGTACCAAAGATGATAGTCCCCGGGAACATGGAGTGCATGGATGAGAAGCCCATTGTTGAAGAAGGTCATGGTAAGCTCCTCGATACTGCCAACGGGATACTAAACATCCGCCAGACGGTCCACAGGTATGGCATAATAACCCTAGAATTGGTGCACCACTCGCTCTCCCAGATAATAGAATTTAGCCCATGCTCCATAGAAGAAAACGACGTGGCAATTGTTAAATAGGCGGGAAGCACCTACAGCTGCTGGGTCCTAGAAGGAGGATGCAAGGTACGGGTCAGGGAGGATCTACCCAAGTCAAAAAAAGAATCCAAGCAGTTAGCACATCAGTAAAAGGGATTCCTGAGCTAAGAATAAACAAAGTTGAAAGAGAGTTTTACCTGCTCAGGAACCATCAGGTCAAGTTGGGACCTTAGACCCGTCTCCAAGTGCTTTAAACCTACATCGCGGCGTCGGGCCTGATTCCAGTTGCTGAGGAGGGGATAGGTGAGCACCTCCGAGAAAAGAAGCAGGCACCCAGGGTGAAAGTGATGATATCCCCATACCTGAAAAGGGGGCATTGCACAAAAGCGGGTCAGTAGCATATATGGATCATTCAAAAAAAAATGGCAAAGGCAAAGGAATGAGGAATTACCTCCAGGGTGGCCCAAAATCCCATAGTAGACTTTGAATCTTCGGTCATGACCCGAGATAAATTGTATATCAGCCATGCATACCCTGCCCCTCCCCAGTCATACCTGTGGACGTCACCCCAGTTGTCCATCACACTCAGCAGGGCTAGGCTGACTCAACCACCGCTCGCATTGGTGAAAAGGGTCTTACCAAGCAGGACTAAGAGAGTAATGCGGGCTAGGGCGATTACCTGCTCTGGCGTGATGTAGAGCACCCTGTCTGACTGACCCAGATCCACTAACTCATTAGGTGTATAAAGTGAGGTCAGCCAAGACATCTTGACCTCGGTGCCATGTGTCTACCCGTGAGGAGGATAGGCCCCAATCAATCGAATGATGTCCTCTCGATTCGGCACCGCGAGATTGGATATCGGTATCCCCCCTATCTTGATGCCGGTAATCATGGCCTAGTTGACAGGAGTCAAAGTCATCTCTGCATACGGCATGTGAAAGGTCATCGTCTCAGGGCAAAATTGTTCAATTAGGGCTTTCAGATAGGCAGCATTGGCCCTCATGACGAGGCAAGATAGAAATTCTCCGAAGCCCACCTGTGCCAGAAGGACCTTTACTATGGGAGGGACGTAGAGGTAGAAATCTTGGAAGTCGAGCCACCCGCCACGGAATACAATGATGGGCAGGTCCTGCACCTAAGAAAATGCGCATCAGATCACAGGGGTAAAGCAAAAATTGCATAATGGAACTGAATTGAACCTCTCTTTTACCTTGCTTGCTGTCTCGAAATTTGAAATGTGGGTATGATGTTGGTGAAGGAGGCCGACTCGGGCGGCCTCGCCTTGCATCTCGATCCACAGGCCTGCTCTCCGATCTACCCAGATGAACTGCTCCCCCCGCTAGCCGTATACAATCTCGGGCCCCTCCTCGTAGTCCTCCTCGAGAATATGCTCACCCTCACCCGACATTCTGGGGCAACAAAAAGTAATCACGTCAGAGCAGATCAATGATAAAGTGCAATGATATTCTATGCTGCAAAAGGGAGGTAAGTATGCTCACCCTTCCCCTTTCTTTTCACATATTTTCATAAATGAGAGATACACATGCCTAAATGAAAAAAAGAGATCCCTTTTAGGTTGAAAATGAAAAAAAAAATCTTTTCTTCAGAAAATGACAAAAAAAAAATTTCCCCTTCCTGTATTTGAAAAAATAGCAAGTTAGAATCAAATAAAATCATTTATGTTTCTAAAGAAATAATAAAAAAAGGCCCTTCTTTTACACTTAGAAAAATAAAAAAATCCTCCCTTTATGTCTAGGAAAACAAAAGCAAAAAAAAAGGGGAGAGAAAGAAATCATCATCACACTTCTAAACAAAAAAAAATCTTTCTCTTCTCCTTAGGTCCCAAGGAAAAAACAAATAGTCATTTCTTCGTGTTCCTAAAAACAAAAAAAACCAAAAACAAAAAAAATTTCCTTTACCTTATTCACAAAAGTAAAAAAAAAATTATTATTAAAATAATAATCCTTTACCTTGTTTGTCAAAATAAAAAGTAAAGACCAAAAACAAAAAAATTCTTTGCACTTTACTTTGCAAATATAAAAACAAAAACAAAAAAAATCCTTTACTTACAAAAATATAAAAAATCAATCAACCAAAAAATCAAACAAAAAATAAAATCCTTTGCTTTATTTTAGTAAAAACAAAAACAAAAAATTTTCTTTGCAAAAAATATAAACCAAAAAAATCCCTTTCCATATACACAAATAAAAAAAAAAAAAAAAAAAAAAAAATATATATATATATATATATATATATATATATATATATATATACATATATATATATTAGGCACCAATATATCCATGAAATAACAAAATAGGGCATCCACACTTCATCAATAAACATACACACCATATAAATAGACCATTACTCATCAAAGAATACAAGATCATGATCAAATCTACAAGGAAAAGCAAGAAAAATCAAAGAAAATGGGTTTTAATGGTTACCTTTAGAGAGAAAAGGGGTCTTTGATCTAGCGTGAGCCAACGATCGATCCACACAAGTAAAGCGATGACAATGGGGCACGTGTAGAGGCAATGTAAAGGAACCCTAGGGCGGGGGCGGTTTTCAGTTTCAAAGAGGAAGGAGGGGGAGAAAAATTCGAAATAAAAACCCCAGCCCGAACTCGGGCTGTTTAAATTCCCCCCACACAAGCCTGGCTCAACTATTAGTTGCGCCAAGCAAAATGTTTCCCACCTTTTGCTTGGCACAACTATTAGTTGTGCCAGGCTATTTTGAGGCCCCTAGTGGCCTGGCACAACTAATAGTTGTGCTAGGCACTTAGGACGGGTCTTGGGCCTGGTACAGGCCAGATGGGAAGACTGGTCCCCCCACTCTTTTTGTTTGTTCTGTCGCTCCCGGCAAATGCACGCGCTCCCAAGGTGGCATTTCGATCATCCTTCGACTTGCCAAGAGAGCCATGCTAAAATAAAAGCGAATCAAGATCAATGAGCATCCCGATCCTATAAAGGAAAATATAAAGAAAAATCCAAAAAAAAATCCCCACAGAGAAGCCGAAAGTATTCACAAGAAAAATCCACATAAAATAATAGCTTCAAAATTCCAAAAAATCACATAAAATAATAACTTCAAAACTCTAAAAAAATCACATAAAATAACAGTTGAAAAAAAAAAAAATCGCATAAAATGATAGAAAAATCAAAAATAGATTTGTATTCCCCATAGAGACGCACAAGCATAAGGCGGTAAAACATCAATATTTCATCCGCAATGCAGTTGTGCCATACTAAAGTCCTGAGTCGGAGGTTCGCCTCTGATTTTTGGACAATGTCAGTCTCGGTCAAACAGTCAATGTTTCGATCGAGTCAATTTCACTGCTAAATCTTTGCAATGAGTGCACTGTTTTGAATTCATATGAACTTAAGTGTCTTAACCTTCAAATTCTCCATTGGAAAAGGTCAATTGTTGGTTAAGACCAACCTATTGAGAATGAGATTATGTGTCAATCAAACTATGTGCAACCATGCATTCAGAAAGGTTCATTTCCCTTTTTATTTTCTACAGGCTTAAAAACTGTATGGGCAGCGGTATCCCTGTAAAGTGTACACCATGCGTTTGGGTATTCGTATGATGGTCGTTTGTCGCCGTAAATTATAGCCGGGCGGGTCCGAGTCGAGGCTTCCATCACCTTTGTTGTTGATTATTGCCTCTGATGGGTGCATGATTATGTATAGTTAATTGATGTTTATGATCATTGTCAGCAGAGACCAGGATTGGATGTCCATTCATGGAGATACCCCGATATTTGGTTGGATCTGTTCGAGGTAATCAAAGCTGGATGCTCTAGGCCATGTTAATCTAAGGCATGCTTTTGAAAATGGCATGCACTCCCAAAAAGCGTTGTGACATCTATTCACTTCGCTTGAGCAATTATGCTAAATAAACTTTGGGGTCGATAGGTTCGCCAAAGACCTCGAACCCTGCTTTCAGCAGGGGCACCCGCGAACAGTGAGATGGGGCCATCAAATGCCTCGTAGGATTGAACGCAAACTGTGGAGCCTTGCGTATGCTCATTTCGCGCCTATCTTCGAATGTGAGTCGATCTCCCCCCTTTTACTCATGAAGCTGTTGCATTCAAAATGAATTTTAAGCATCAAATACCTTCAAAATCATCACAAAAAGCAAACATCTTTCTCGACTATAGGGAGCTCGCAACTCATTCCACCTCGATTATACCCAATAATATCGCTAAGCACTTGGGAACCGATTACCTCGAGAAATGAATGTTTAGCCTGGCGTCCCAGGGCTTTTGTTTTCTCACCGTGTTACTCATTTGATATTTAGAGTTCATTCTGAATGCAGCAAACCCGTCAGTAATGCCTTGGGCCTCTTCGGATGTCTCTTTTTCTTTGGCATTCGATCATTAGTGATCGGATACCAAAGAGGGGCATCTATAGACACCAAAATTTGGCCCAAGGCCCAATCGAAATACCTTTCGAGAGAGTTATAATTCTGAGCTTTTGATGACATGTATGGAACCTTTAGGAACCCCCTAGAACCCTTAGGAACCTTTCCAAACCCTTAGGAATCACCCTAGATCCCTTAGGAACTTAACCCGAGCCTTTAGAAATCAATCCCAACCCTTAGAACCCGTTCTGAACCTAAACCTAATCTTATCAAGCAAATGGTTGAGGAGGGGTGCACCAAAACTAGCTACGGCCCTCTATTGCAATCAAATCTCATACCATTAAAAAGTAGAGGTCGTCAGCTTTCTAACGGTCTAAGAATCGCCCCAATTGGAGGTATACATCAAAAGATACGGCAAACCAAGCCCGGAGGGCATAAGTGTAAATTCATGTGGGCCCCCATAGGGATTTGGCACAACTAATAGTTGCGCCAGTTATATTTTTGCCTGGCGCAACTATTAGTTGCACCAGGCCAATTCTCCCAGATTTTAAGCCTGGCGCAACTACTAGTTGCGCCAAGGTTAAAGGTGGGGCCCACCCTTGCGAACCAACATCCAGGCACTGTTTACAACTGTTTTATTGTAATAGTTGCACCAGGCATATGAACAGTAACCTCTGGATTTTACCTCAAAAAGCATGATTGGGGTTTGACTTATTGACCACCTTGACCTTTGGGGTATGTTTTGCTAGTTCTGTTGCACCCATTCCCTACCTATTTGCAACCCTTCAAGTGGCTTAAGGCCTCACCCCATCATCCACCATTAGAAGACCTTCTCACATATCTCAAGGCTCCAAAAACCCTAGGAATCCTTAGATGTGAGATTACCTAAGTTCTAAACCTATTTAGCACCTAAACACTCTCCTAATCCACCCTTTTCCTATAAATAGAGCCCCCCTCCCCTTGGTTTAAAGGTTGAGAATTTTTATCTAAGAGAGAAAGAGCTTAAAGTGAGAAGATCTTTCTCCCTTTGGAGCATACTTCTCATATAAAAACCAGAATTCAAAAACCTCTTCCCCACCCTTGCCTTTCATGAAAAGCCTCTAGGTTAGGTGTGTGCGTGATCCCCTAGCCTTCCTTCTCTACCTCTTAGCTTCAACTCTTAGGAGTTAGAACCCCATTTCATACCATACAAGCCTTCAAAAGCTCATCAAAGCAAGCCAAGCAAGGCTCCTCTATGGTGCTACAAGGGCCCAAGGGCTCCGGCTCTCCCCTTTCTTCTCCTATCTCTTCTTTGGCTCCTCCCGTCCTCCCATTTGTGTCGTTACGCTGCCGAATTGTTGGTAGGAACGGAGGGGCACAAATAGGATTTAAGGCCCATTTGGGCAAGAGGAAGCTATTTTCTTTTCTTGTACCTTATTTATGTTTTGGCCATTAGTAGAGACCGCATTAAGCAGGTTGATCGGCTGCCTAACACCTTCATGATCGATAACTGAAGCCCCTACCCAAGAGCCTTTGGTGTGGACCAGATTCAGAGTCATATTTGTAGCACTTCGGTACTTATAAAAATGATATAGGTATCCTGGGACACCAAAAGCTTCGGGTGACGACTCTATATTTTTTCGATAGAGAGCGCATCGTCGCGACGGGACTGTCACAGGTCCCACGGTTGCACAAGGCTTAGCTGAAGACTAATCTAGATATTACTCGTCATACCCCTATTCGAACCCGCTTTTTTCTAGGTTCCTTTCGGTCCCCGAAAAGAGTGGCCCAATTCGGTCCTAAGTGGACTCTGGCGATGGGTGGTAGAAAATATTAAGTGCTAAAATTGAAGAGGTAAATTCTTAAAGGAAATATCTGGTTCGTTGCGATAGCCAGCTGCAGATATTTATCAATGCTGCGACACGTCACTGATCACGCTTGTGAGGAGGTGTGGGTTCCGTCTTTGCTGAATCGTCGGCCAACCAACGTCAGCAACACTGGGTTGCTCGGGTGTCTAGATAATTTGTTCTCCTTTTGTTGCTTTAATTCTAATTAGTTTAAGTTTCCTAATCCTACTAGAAGTCTGGTTATGCATAGGATTCCTAGTGTTATCTTAACTTTAATTATTATTTTTGATCTTTTGCTTTTTTAGTTTGACTAATTCTCCTAAGAAATTTAGTTAATCTGAGTTTCCTAGTTCTACTATGAGTGTAATGATTTCTAATGTCTTACTTCTATTAGGATCTAATTATTTTAAGTGTTCTGCTTCTATTAGGTATCTAATTAATTTCTAGTATCCTAATTCTATTAGGAATCTAATTAAGTCTCCTAATTGTACTAAGAATGCAGATATGCTAATTTTACTGAGACTCTAATTAATTAAAAGTGTGCTAATTCTATTGAAACCCTAATTAATTGAAGACGTACTAATCTTATTATAATTCTAATCAAAGTAAGTATACTAATTTTACTGAAATTCTAATTAAAGCAAGTATGCTAATTTTACTGAAATTCTAATTAAAGCAAGTACACTAATTCTACTGAAATTCTAGTTGAAGCAACCAAAAAAAGGGGGGTTTGGGCCCGCTATGCTAAGGAGGATCGGCCCCGTTCCCTGGTACCCTTCATAACCTCCCTTGAGTAAATCGGGTGACTAGGATTAAAGTAAACTGAATTTGAATTATAAGATGATATTTTTGGATTGAAAAGTCAATAGTTCTTGGATTATGTTTTTTTGAAGCTAGAAATTAAGAACTAAACTATAAATCGGGATTTTTAAATTCTAGAACTGTGAAAAATTGGTAAATTAAGACTGGAATTTAAAATCTAAAGACTAAAATTCGAACCGAAATCAGAAAAATTAGGTTGTATGATTAAATACTGGTTCTAGAAACTAAGAACTAGAACCATAGATTAATGATAGGACAAAAGATTGAGATTTCGGGATAAAAATAAGATTTAAAATTGTAAATTAAACAATCATATTAAGGACTGGTTCCAGATTTCGAGAACTAGAACCAGATATTAAACACTACGGACTAAAAAAAAAGGGTACAACGGCCTAAGACTGAAAGTTTATACTAATAGTTAAAACTAAAAATCTAAATCTAAGAATTAAGAACTAGAAATGACAATTAAAAACTAAAAAGAAAATTTTACCTAAGGCCGGGACTGCAGAGGGGAATCTCGAAATCCTAAGCATGAAGGCGAAGAACTCGAAACTCGAATCCCGGAGTCGTTGTTGTTCTTTTTTGGTCGAGGTAGGGGGGATCTATTTATAAGTGTTTTACTAATTACATCCCCTCTAGAGTGCGCTTAATTAGTCGGTCAAATTCAATTACACGCCCTATTTGGGGTGCTTAATTGAATTGTGCGCCCTACATCAGGCGCATAACCACTTTGAATCGGTAACTGACTTAGTGAGTGATCGGCTGACTGGCTTAGCCAGGGTGTCCTAGTCCTAGTCTGACTGGACTAATTGCATGCCCAGTTTGGGATGCACAATTTGATTAAATGCCATGTTGATGGTGGTTAATCGTAGAGTTTTGGTGGTCTAGGGAGTTAGAGTCCAGGTCCGAAACAAACCAATTATGCGATGGTGATTGGGCACATAATCCGATCGCGTGCATTATTTGATGTGCATAATTAGGTCTTGAGGCAGTCTAAGGGAAGGGGAGTTTGGTCTGACGGGGACTAATTGAGCGCAGGTATTGTGGCATTCATTCGAATTACGCGCATGGTTCTATGCGCATAATTCTGGATTGTCTTGATTTCAAGTCGGTTCCTAGGCGCATGGCTATTGTTTCAGCCTGCATTTTGGCTGTATACTATTGTTTTAGTATATAGTCCCCACCCTTGGGGTTATGGGGTCTGAGCCACAGAGCTATTGTTTCAGCCTGTGTCCAGCCATGTATTATTATTTTAGTATATGGTCCCCTCAGCTATGGGATCTGAGCCACAGAGCTATTATTTCAGCCATATACTATTGTTTCAGTATATCGTCCCATATTAAGGCCAAAGGTTGACCAAACAAACTTATATAGTCTAAGAGGGAAAAATGAGAGTGTCTACAGATGCCCCTCTTCGGGGCGCTCTTGCAAAGTAAGAACGCATCGAAGAAGTAGACACCCCTCATCCGAGGTGCCTTCTCGTTCTTTTGGGAAATCACAAATGTAGACTGGGGATGCTTACATGACATGCTTGGCTTTCTTATCTATCAGTACAAGCTAAAATGGAGCATTCGGGGGCCCAATGGTAGCTGTCGAAAGGCATATTCCTGGCCATGGATGCGGGAGGACATCCCGTCGCGTGGCGCGACCTACTACAAGTAGCAGTCAACGAGGGAAGTCAGCGTATCCTAATCCGCGGGTGCAAGGGGCATCCCATCGTATGGTGCGACCAGCTGCGAGTGACAGTCAAACAGAAAGGAGAATCATCAAATCCTAATCTATGGGTGCAAGGGGCATCCCGTCACATGTCCCGACCTGCTGCAAGGGGCAGTCAAATAGAGGGAAATGATGCAGTCGAGGTACCACAGGGCATCATACTAATGTCTAGAGATAGGTTCTAGAGACCGATAATAATAAAAAGAATATCATGTAATAGCGAAGGCTTTCGCAAGTCATGTTAGACCGGGCGTGTCATTGCTCATACCAATGGCGCGCCAGGTGTCCCTTTTCTAGTGGACTTTTATGACTTCTAGAATTGAATATATTCAATGTTCGGTTTCCCAAGGGAATGATCGGATTAGGGCAATAAGAGGTAAATTTTGCTAACTAGGGTTATTTCTTTTCTCTTATTTTTTTTGAAGATGTTTGCATGTTTATTTTTTTCTTTATTTCTTTTTTTGTTTTTGTTTTTGAAAGTGCGGGTATTTAACTTAAGATCAATTTGGTGTTAAAACTATAAAAAATGTGGCTTCTGAGATATCACTGAGCAGATCCACCGGTACGAGATTTGGAGACCCGATCATTTATGGGGTTGTCAAGACGACACTTGGCATGTCGGATGCTTGATCTAATCTTCTCGTGAATATTAATGATGGTCACTTATGAGAGGACTACAGTGATTTCCGGATAGAGAGCAATGGGTTTTAAAAATATTTTGACTTAATCATAGATAACTATATTTTTATAAGAAAATATCGAGTAAAAGGGAAGGGGTGATACTTACCTAATGGGGCAGTACTTCCCTGATTTGTTGTTGATGGTTTCCATATAGCTTACGATGGGATTGATCGATTGTTGTCGTGATATCATGATGGGACATTAGATGGTTTCTCTTCTTTTCACTTCTGCTGTAGCAGGATCTGGTGGTCACCAATGTGATAGACTGTCTTGGGGAGGTGAGGCTTGCGATGGTGATCCTCCCGCATGGTTGTATATTATGATGAGTCCCGCTAGTTGTAGGCACGATGGGACATTGAGGAAGGTTGTGATGAGGTGTTTGAGTTGCGACTTGATATTGGTCGGGTGCAATGGGACATCAGAGGAGTCCCTCTTCTTTATTCATAGGTTTCTGCAATGGTGTCTGGTAACTGTTGTGGAGAGGCAGTTGGGAATGAGGCCTTCTGCTTGCGTGATGGGACATTAGTTGAGCCTTTCCCTTCATCTGTTATGCGAAGTTATGCGATAGGATTTCGGGGAGTGTGTGGTGTGTGATGGGACTTGGTGGTTGTTTGACACAGGGTGTCCAAATTGCTTAGTGAGATGTTCGTGATGGGACATTTGTGGTAGGTCGCGATGAGATATGAAAGGTTTGGCTCTCTGATTTTTATGATGAGGCATTGACTGAGCCTTTTCCATTCTCGATTGTGCATGGTGTCGAGCTCTGTCTGGGTGTTTTGGGTAGTAGTGTCGCGATGAAACAGGTTTGTAAGGCGATTAAGACGGGACTTGTGCAATGTTGTTGATTCCTTAGTTGTTTTAATGTCGTGATAAGGTTATATGGTGTTTCTTTCTTTGGTAGATTTTCGGTCATATAAGATCACATTGTGGTTGTATCGAGGCAGGATGTGTTCATGAGTGTGCGATGGGTGGTTGGTCTGATAACTCCTTGACTGTTGCAATGGGACAATGATGAAGTCTTGAGATCGCGACGAGACGTGGTCTTTTGGCAATGGTAGGGTGTTTGGGAGGCTTATTTTTGGCTTTCGTGATGGGATATGGGGGGCATGGCTAATTAGGCCACTGAGCTAAGTGTTGGGATGGTGTTTGTATATCCTATCATGATGGGACATGACGGGATTCTCCTTCCCTAGTCAGGTCGTGATGGGACGAGTAGTGTGTTGTGTTGTGACAAGGTGTGTCTATTTTATTGGAGGTAAATGATGTGGTTGATAATTACGCGCCTGATTTAGAGCGTCTAATTGAGTTAAATGCCTATTTCAAGGCGTTTGATTTAGAGCTTAAGGATTCATTTACGTGTTTGTGTGTGTGTGTATAATATATTTATGTGTTTCTAGAATAGCGCGCAATCGAAAGGTCACTGAATTCGTAGAACGGTAGTGTTCAGGTGTCGATCTGGATTTTGCGCGTGAATGTTAGCGTGTAATCCAACTATGCGGATGGATGAGAGTGTGTAATTGGAGCGTCACTAGGTCACTATGTGAGTGACCCTTCGATTCCATGTTGTGAGTGAGGCGTCTAATAGGATTGCGCGGTTCGTATTGGACGCGTGACTAGAGCGTTGCGCCGTTCGCATGGGCGATGGTTTTATTATGCACTCTATTTAGTGTGTGTGATTTAATTTGCACGCAATTTCCTTTGTGCATGACTGAATTGCGCGTTAGTGTCCTAGCCCGTGAATGAGTCCGTACTCTATATAAGCAGAGGGTCTTCATTTTCCTTGCATCTCTCAGTTTGGTCTTGAGTTTTACCTTTTTTTATTTCTTTATACTCGGATATCCATATTTTTACGATATTGTGTGGTCTGATTGTCTGATCACGATGTCATTTCTTTCGATGTTTATAATTTCGGGTGATATTGGACCTGAGGTGGTACTCAGGGATGGCATAACTCTGAGGATGGGCGGTATTGGGAAAGAGGAGGCTAGCCTTCACATCGGTCTCTTTTAGGGAGAAGTGAAGGGAGCGTTGAGGATGCGGCGGCGAAGGAGGTGAAGATAGTGGAAGAGAAGGTGTTACAAGTGGAGGGATGTGTTACCCAACCAATCTTCCATCTGCCTTTTCTGTTGCTTCTGATCGGACGCTGCTCCTCGCTTTGTGTCCGTTTTGGGTTTTCAATTTTCGTTTTGGGTTGTAGGTTAGGTTTTTTAGGTTTCCGTTCTGGGTTGTAAATTCAGGAGGTATGCCTTCGGTGACTTATGTAAGAATTTTGTTACATGAATAAAAGATGTTCGTTTATTAATGTTTATTGTTTGTTGTTCATTTTGTTCTGAGCTTTTAATTAGGTTTAATTAGGCATATTAAGGCATTTATTTTGTTTTGCGATTTTATTTGTCTAAACTCCAACTAACTAGGATCTTGTTATTTGTTTTTTTTTTATTTGGCCCCATTCGGGGTTTTATTAGAATGTTATCTAGCTTGGTCTAACATTTATTTGGGTATTTGGAGGTTTAGGATTTAGTTGACTTTGTTTAGCTTATCTAGTCCTTATTTTGTTTTGTATTTGTTTGTTTGGGTTATGTAGGATTTATTGGAAATTTGACGTGACACTTGTTAGATGTGTGAACTTGGGTTTAAATTTTTTTTTTTGAAAGTTCTAGATGGGGTTAGATGTTTCGATTCTATTGATCTATCTATTTGGAGGGATTTGTGTTTCTTTCAAGGGCAAGTGTTGTGTGATAATTGGTTAATATAGGTTGTTCATGGATTAATGTCTTTTAGGGGGTATCTGTCTGGCTTGGGATTGAATCAAGTGAAAAGTGCCTAGTAGTGTGGCACTTGTCACCTTATGGTGGAAGGGGTTTAGTTTATAATTAGGGGCTAGGGGTTTGGTTTTCATTTTGCATTTTATTTCATTTCGCATTTTATTTTGAATTGAAAATTAAAAGGTTTGGGAGCATTTTTTTCTACTCTTCTTCTTTTGAAATCTAGGGCATTGTTAGTTTCTGATTAATGTCTTTCCTTCCTTTTTATTCTGTATCCCGGGTATTAAATCCTAGGAAGATTTGTAATTATTTTTGTTTGTTTGGGAATGAATGGAATTGGGAATGCAAGGTAGTAATCGAATTGCTATCATGCTAGGGGAAGAGATGGAGGAGAAGAAGGCAGTGGAAAGAAAATCGAGGAAAAGAGCTGGGTCAGAGTTCACGTGATCGACACTAATGGCTCCTCGGTAGGCTCTGTGGATTGTCATTTTGTTAGCCTTCTCTGTTATGCTTTCTAGGATAGGCTTCCATATGTGTATCCCACAGATCCTGGGTGGCTTTCTGTGAGCCACTCTTTCTTTTTTGCCGACTCAGGGCTGGGAGATGCTACTGCTATGCTGTGAAGCATCCCCGGGAGAAAAGGATGGGAAGATCAGATTTTTATTGGTATTCGTTCAGGGCGTGCTTTCTTTTCGGGCCTCTCTAGGATCTCCTCTTTCTCGAATAAATCAGGATTCAGGCACTGCCTGAAAGTGTTGATTTTAGATTGGTTATTTTTTACTGTATATTTAGAGGGTATGCCCTCGGTGTATTTTATAATGATTTTATTTATTTACGAAGTTAACACATTTTTTTAATTTCATTTATGGTTACCTATATTTGGTGAATTTTTGGTTTGGTTTACTGTGTGGCTTACTTTACTTACTTGAGCGTGATATTACTTATTTCTTTCGATTTGGCTTGGTTCTGTCTAGGTGTGTAAGTTATTTGCTCTAGGGATGTTGAGGGGCTCCTTTTTTTTTTGGAGTGTATGTTTTCTAAGTTTGGAGTGTTTTTGGATTTGCCTTAGCAAGGGTGTAATTTGGATCGATAATCAGTGTTCAAGATGTCCTTCTTTTAGGCATCGGATCTGTTGTTCTGGGCATGCAATTCTTATGTTCATTTTTTTTGTTCCTGGGGAATTACACGCTTACCATAGGGGGCATAAATGAATTGAGAATTTGTATAGCTACGCGCGATTGAGGGGTTTAGAGGATCATTATGCGTCAGTAGGTTTACACATAACTAGATTAAACGCGTTGCATAGAATGAGGGATTAGGGCGGCACCTAGTCACTATGCGGGTGACCTTTGGGATTTATGCACCTTGATTTGAGTGCTGATATAATTACGCGTCTGGTATGGGGCACGCAACTGGGACGTCGGGCTAGTTTGAGTGGGCGACGATTTGGTTATGTGCTCAAAGGAGGGTGTGTAATGGTGTTTAAGCGCGAAGAGGATGGTGTGCAATTTCATTGCATGCCCTAAGCAAGGCGCATGATTTAACCGTGCTCTATATATACTTGGGAAGTCTTCATTCTTCCCGCACTATCCATTTTTTTCTTCGATTCTCCGTTTCCTTGTCTTCTTGTGCTTTGATTTCCATGTTTTCATGGTATCTTGCGATCTGGGTGTCCGTTTTAGGTGCCATTTCTTGCGTTCTTTCTAGTTTCTTGAGTTCTTTCTTCTAGGATGGAGTCTGAGGGTAGTGGTAGACCTGACTTTACTACCTTCGAGTGGGAGGGGTTGATGATAGGGGAGGTACGTGAGACTTCCGAGGTTGGGGTCGATGTTAGTTCCTTGGAAGAGGATGTTGGGGTGATGGTTAGAGAGGAGGTACCTGAGGTAGATCAGATGGTGATCAAGGAGGAGGGTGCTGAGGATCAGGACGTTGAGGATTAGGGTGCTGAGGATCAGGGCAGAAGGCGTATCCCATTGGAGGAGTTCCTTGCGCAAGACCAGGTAAGTACCCATGAGTAAGAGTTCCTCCTATTACTTAGGTATTTAGGTTATAACATAGGCTTCCTAGGATTTGGAAACCCTTTTATTTACGCTGGGCTTGCATTTGTTATTGGTTGTGCATTCCCCTGCATTATGATCGTATCTAATTTTAGGTCATGTGTATGTCACCGTCTAGTAGCATTTTTTTCATGTTTTGCATAAATTATCATGGTGGTTTACCTTTTATTGCTTAGTGTAGTCGTAGGTGCTAGTCTTATGTCATCTCTTTTGTTTCTTTTTTATTTTATCATCTGACAGGAGCCTTTACAACTGGCTATCAGCTCGGTGTGGTCTGAGTCTCATACATGGTATCGTGCTTTGCCTGAGTCCAGCAAGCACGATTGGTGTCTTTTGGCTTCGGGCTGATCCTGGAGTTGGAGCCTTTTCAAGTTGATCGTGGTCTGATTGCAGCGATCCTGGAGAGGTGGAGAGAGGGGCAGCAGGCACTGCTTTTCCTAGTTGGGATGATGCTGCCAACCCCAGAGGATTGGGTCCACATTACTGGGATCCGATTCGAGGGGGAGCCGATCACGGGGCAGATGGTTGGAGACTACGTGGGGGTATGCGAGGAGATTCTTGGTGTCACATATCGGTCGAGTGGCTCGGGGCTAGGTATGGTCCGACTCACATGGTTCTTTGACATGTTTGGTAGTGGATTTGTCCATCCGAAGCATCATTCAGAGCTGAGGGTGCTATTCAAGGCACGTTGCATGGCGATGGCCCGCCGGGAGGTTGTGGTTGAGCCGGGGTTGGAAGTGGATCGAGTGCTTCGGGCCTTTTTTATGCATTTATTTGGTGCAGTGCTCTTTTCTTCATTGACTCAAGGATGTGTTATCGGGTTATTTTTTAAACTTCTTGGGGATTTGGACCGGGTCCTTACTTATGCTTGGGGTGCCACAGCGTTGGCACATATCTACGAACAGCTCTACCGTCGAGGGCGAGGTGTCGCGACGATTAGAGGTTTCCTTCCTTTTCTTCAAGTGGGTTTTAGCTAATTGTTATTACTCCGGTGTATTAGTTATCTAAGATTTTGTCATGGTGATCATTCTAGCTTTCATATTTTTCAGTTTTGGGTGTATGATTATTTTGCTTTTCTTCATCTGTGGGTCCTGACGGAGGTTGATATCACGTTCCCGCGGATGCATGTGTGGAGGATTGCGATAGGGCGTTGTCGTCGGTCTTCAGATCTTCAGACCACACGTGGTCTTTTCGAGGACATGCATGTAGGGCAGGTATCTATCGTCGTGTACATTTTTTATTTCATTTTTTTTTGGGCTTTAGGATCTAATGCTTTACTAACGGGTTGGTTTGCTTATCCAGTTGTAGGTGATTTGGAGGCCTTATGCGACCAAGGAGGATGCCGATGTGCCAGCTATACAGACTGGTCGGCCCTTCTTTGATGTGGACATCTGGGTCCATTGCTGTGAGAAGGTGGAGCGGATCCACCTATCCCGGGTGACACGTCAGTTGGGGCATCCATAGGGAGTCCCTTCGAATATTCGTCACAGGGTGGAAAAAAGGATGACTAGTCCCCCTGGTTGGAACTTTGTGAGACGGATGACGACTCAAATGGCCAATTTTAGAGCTGGGGGAACTAGGGTGATGGGGGCACACGACGAGGCAGATGCCCGAGAGTTTGTGAGATGGTTCTGGGCATTGGGCGGTGGGCGCCTATTCACACATCCCTTCCACAGGAGTGGCTCTTTTGCAGTCAGCGGTTCGGAGTCGGCGTTAGCATTGGGGGAGAGATTAGTCGTACTAGAGTAGGGCCATCTTACAGCAGGTGTTTGAGGGGCGTTAGATGCCCTCCATAGGGTGATGGAGCAGACAGGTGCGCTCCTCATCCTGATGAGGAGATGTTACGCTCCTTAGCTACCTCAGTTGCTCAGGCTAGGGCAGCGAAGGATGAGATGAGGGGCCAGCTAGCAAAGACTCAACGACTCCTGGTGAGTTAGTTCACTGAACTAGTTGTTTATACTATGTTGGTTTAGTTTTCTGGTCGTTCTAATATGATTGTCCTGTCTCATTTTCTTTTGCCAGTCCGAGAGGGAGGTTGAGGATGCCAGTCATGCGGCAATGGTTGAGCTGCTATGCAGTCAACAGCAGGCTGGTTGGGAGGTAGAGGCTAGTCTGCGATATGAGATTGATCGATTGGTAAGTGTCTTCCTTTGTTTATTAAATGTTAGTATTTTGGGGATTCTCATTAGGTCTGACACGTTTGTAAATGTTTGCAGAGGGCAGAGCTTTTCGCCGCGAGGCTTCTGCTCAAGCATTCGATCCATCTTCCGCTACCTCTTCTAGTCGAGAGCATCCAACGATGGCTCAGCTTTAGGCCGAGCTAGAGCACTGGGTGAGTCTCTTCAATCTCCTGAATCATCTGTATGATTTTAGTAGCTTGTTGGGTGTTATGCTTTGATTTGCTTGATAGTTTACTAACATTCTGTGGGATTTTAGCGTCAGGTTGCTGAGGACCTTCAGATGAGGGAGGTGAGTACTGCCTCTCTATGCCCTAAGAGTCAGGTATAGTTTTTTGGTTTCGTGAAGTTCAGTTAAGGTTATTTCACTTATTTTGTTCTGACATATTTTGTGTTGGCTTATTTGGCTTTTACGCAGCCCGTATCGGACTCTGCTCTTGAGGCTCCCCCTCAGGAGTCCGCTCCTGCTCCTTCTCAGGTGTGCCTTAGTGTATTCATCATCCATTTGTAATTTTTCATTAGGGGTTTGGTTATTTGATGCATTTATTGTTCCATGTTGTAGTCGTCCACATTTGCAGTCCCTTTAGTACCGTTGGCTGATTCGATGACTGCTGTGACTGTCAAGCGTCTCCTTAGGGAGAGGGTGGATCTGGTATGTTTCTCTTTTCTTCAGCTCTTCCTTCTTTTGCGAATATATTAGTTTCTTGACTTGGTGTGGTCATGCAGGCTCAGCAGCTTGAGGAGTCATGTCTAGTGGTAGCATGAGCATGTGCTACTCCGAAGGTGAGGCGGATCCTTGGTGGTGCTCACAGTCGTGAGCACCTGTTGGTAGATCTGATCGTTGCACAGGGAACTTAGACCGAGGTGTTGGAGGCAGCGCGTCTGACGACACGGGCAGAGATGCAAGCGACCATAGATTGACTATAGTACCGTCTGATGAGGAGTGAGCGAGGGGTGCGCCAGATGGTTGGCCATCTCGCTGGATTGGAGTTGGAGGCCACAGGCTCCTTAGCTGGGCAGCCTCGTCGTACAACATGTAACCGTGTGAGAGCTTATGTATGTGAGGATTTTGTTATTCAGGAGTTACTTGCTAGGTGTCCTTCTCGCTCTTGGTCGAGGCGGACCGCTAGTCAGGCAAGTGAGGGGGGCTCAGTTGCGAGGCCTTCTCATTTTTCAGACTATCCACCGACTCTAGGTGCCGGGCTAGCTCTTTTAGAGGACTAGACTCCTGATCTTCAAGCCGACGATACTAGGGATAGTGGTGAGCGACCATCTCAGAGGCAGTGCAAGGAGTAGAGGTGTATGTATATTTTGTGTTTATTGCTCGTGTTCATTGTATATATAGGGGGTATGCCCCCAGTGATGGATGTAAAAAGAAAATTTTGGGATATATGGATATATATATATATATATATATATATTTTAGTTCATATGTACCTGATTCGGCTTTTCATTTTGTGTTACCTCTCGTGCTTCAGCTGCTTGCCTTTAGCGCCGTCGGTTGTCATTGGGACTTGGATGCTCCTCAAGTTGGCCCACTAATAGTTGAAGGTGGATCTGTGTCTGTACATGAAGAGTAAGACTGCTAGTAATTTTATTCTCTCCCTTGCTGATTGTTAAGGGGGGAGGTGTCGCAGACCAGGGTCTGGTAAGAAGAGGTATACATATAGTTATGTTTCTTCTCTTTTCTTTTTTCTTTTTTTTTTTATACTTTTATAAAAAAAAAGAAAATAGTGCAACAAGGAAAACAAATAACTAAAAGAAAATTCTAAAACTAAAAAAATGCCCCAGTGTAGGAGCGTAGTAGGATCGGTAGTGTAGTATCTTTGATAGCTTTCCTTCGGTAGTAACTTCGTCGCTCCACATTCTCTTGATGGGCAAGCAGGAGCTTCTAATGTAATCCTTCTTCTAAAAATAAAAATGCCCTAGTGTCAAGGTGCAATGGAGCTTATCTAGAGTTTTGATGAGTACTTTGGGTCTATGGGGAGCCATGTATACTTGGTGAGTCGGTTTTGAAGAAAATGTTTACTGTTACTGTCATTGAACTAGGGGAGTCGTTTTGATTATATTAGCTGTATATAGGGCGTCCACCCTTGGTGGTGATCATCCTATCCCGTTGTCATTTATTCTAGAGAAGTGCAGTAGGTATAATGGGTGATTGCATCAGTCGTCATTCATCGGTTTTCAGTTTCATTTCTAGAAATATCCGGAAGGCTTCCAATTTATCGTCTAAAAGAAAGAAGGTGAAAAGAGGGGTAAGGCTTAGTGATGTGGGGGAATAGTTTGTATTTGACGATTTCTAAAAGAGATGAGTAGCAGTCTTTTTCTGAAAGGGGGGCAGGATGCCATGATTGAACTCTCCGTCATGTTTCGGTACCATCAAAGTCTCACATTCTATGGTTAGTAAGAGTTTATCCTCCTCCTGCCACCTTACAACGACATCTAGTAGTATCGAGACACCAGGGATGCCCTCATAGTTTGCTTATACATTTCTAGTGGAGTTACCAGAGACGTCCTCACGACCTACTTATGCTTCCCTGAGCTCATTGACTTGTTCATTCATGGTATTGCTCTCACTTGATTTTTCTTTTGTATGTGTATATACTTTTTTCAAAAGTAACCTATTAACACAAGAATGGTGAGTTTTGATTAAACCTAGAATCTTTAATTTTTGTGCTCTAACGTCTCCTCCAATGGCAGGGGAAAGGAAATTGAGAATCGGGTGTTACTTATGCTTTTAAAAGAGGTCAGGTATATCGCTAGTCCTTTGATCAGATTGCCCGAATAAGAAAGTGGGCGGTAAATTGGAAGTCCTAAGGATACTCCGGGAATTGATGACGTACAACCAACGAATGGGTCGTGACAACTACGGGGATGATAGATATAAGTATTTGACTATGGGATGAGATGATCACAAGGTCAAGGGTAGTATTTTCTGAGGTACATGGCATTCCAAGGATTGGGGAGTTCTTCCCCATCCTGGTTCACCAACTTGTATGCATTCCCAAGGTATGCGGCTGCTATAACATATGGGCCCTCCCAGTTTGGTTTCAGTTTCCCTTTCGGATGGGTGTATTTGGAGGGCATTATTTTCTTCAAGACTAACTCTCCAATGTTAAAAGTTTGCTAGAGGACCTTCTTATTGTAGGCTTTGGCCATCCTCCTTTAGTATACTTGAGCATGATCAGCTGCCCTTAGTCGCGTCTCATCGAATTGCTCCAGCTTGACGAGGAAAGCAATTCTCCTTTCATCTAAGGATAGCTCATCATCAAGTTGGATCCGTAAGGATGGTACTTGTATCTCGTATTGTAGGACTCCCTCCATCCCGTAGGTAAGGCGGTAAGGAGTTTGGCCAGTGGCCGTGCGAATAGAAGTCCTGTAGGCCCAGAGTGCTTCGGGTAGTCGTTGGGGCTAGTCAGCTCCATTGCTTGTCTCCACTGTTCATTTTAGAGTTCGGATCAGCGTTTTGTTCATAGCTTCTGCTTACCTATTTCCTTGAGGGTAGAATGGTGATAAGTGATGTAAATCAATGTCAAACTTCTTATACAATTTTGTAGCCTTCTCCGCGATGAATTGCGGTCCTTGTCGATGACAAACATTCTGGGTACTCTAAACAGAGTAATGAAGTTTCGAATGATAAACTACACAAGTGTTGAAGCAGTGATTCTGACATATGATTTGGCTTTTGCTCATTTAGTGCAACACTCGATAATCGTGAGAATAAACACATGCTTGTGAGTGTTCCCAACAGTTTCTATGAAGGGTCTGATGATGTCAAAGGCCCACATTAAGAATGGCCATGGTGATGTTATAGGGTTCAACGTAATTGATGGAGCTTTGATAAGCACGTCATGTTCTTGGCATTGGTTGCAGCCTTGGATGTAAAGGTGGCAATCTCTTATCATTGTCGACAAGAAGTAGCCTTGTCATGCAATCTGATCTGAGAGTCTCTGTCTTTCAGCGTGGGCGCCGCAGGCACCGGCATGCGCCTCTCTGATGATGTATTGTCCTTCGACTATCGTGACGCATCGTAGCAGTACTCCTTTAGTGAAGGCTTCTTTGTATAGTATCTCACCTAAGATGCAGAATCTAGCACATTGATTTCTTATGGTCTTCCATTCAATCTTTGTGGCATATGGAGGGACATATTGATGCTTAAGGAAATTCCATATGTCGAAATACCATGGCTGTCCATCGTCGGTGGGTGATTTCTCAAATCTGAAGGTTGGACGTTGGCTTTTGTTTTGGCAGGGTTTCCTGGCGTGATTACTTCATTTCGCTCTTGTGTCCTGGGGAGGACTGATAACTCCTGCTTAACTGTCCATGCTACCTCGTGTGCGGATACTGTTAGTTTTTTTATGAAAAATGATTTTGTTCTTTGTCCAATTGGTATTTGAATGACTGAGGCTAATGTGACGAGGGAATCTGCGAGCTCATTTTCTAGTCTAAGGATGTGTGTGAAAGAAATTTTCTCGAACTTCATTATCAGGTATTGAGCCGTTTCTAGTAATGTTGTAAGTCTTCTCTCTTTGGTCTTCCATTCTCCGATGACTTGTGATATTACGAGCTTTGAGTCATTGATGGTTTTCAACTGCTTGATGCCCAATTGCAATGCTGCTTGTAGTCCAGCTACGAAGGCTTCGTACTCTGCGATGTTATTAGTGATGGGGAAATCTAGTTGAAAAGCTTTAGGTATGAAAACTCCTTCTGGGCTTAGCAGGACTATCCTGATGCCTTTCCCTTTATGATTGAGAGTGCCGTCGAAGTAGAGTGTCCATGAGGTCTTATCGGGCTCTTCGTGAGTAGGTATTCATTGGGGAAATCTGCGTGTACGGGCTCATCGTCTGGAAGGGGGAGATCTGCGACATAATTGGCAATTGCTGATCCTTTGATGGATTTCTGCGTGACATAGGTGATGTCAAACTCTTGTAGCAGCATATGCCAGTGAGCAATTTTTTCGGATGTAGTGGGCTTCTTAAATATGTACTTTAGAGGGTCCATGCGTGCCAACACTAATATCCTATGTGCTCCGAAGTAGTACCATAATTTTGTCGAGGCCCATACCAGTGCGAGGCATGTCTTCTCCATTAGCATATATTTTTGTTGGCTGCCACATAGAGGATCAGGGGTCTTCTAGGAATTGGTGGGGATAGTATCGATGGGTTGAGGAGGTACGTCTTGATGTTGTCGAAGGCTTGCTGACACTGGTCATCCCATATGTATTTGGCTCCTCCTTTAAGTAGTCTGTAGAAAGGGTCGCATTTGTCCGAGTGCTGGGAGATAAATCTCCTGATGAATTACAATCTTCCTAGTAGACCTCGTAATTCTTTGATGTTGCTGGGAGGTGGCATTTCAAGGATAGCTCTGACTTTTACAGGGTTGACTTCAATTCCTCGCTTACTGACTATGAAGCCAAGTGGTTTTCCATAAGTGACTCCGAACAAGCATTTCTTTGGGTTCAGTTTCAATTGATATTTCTCAGATCTTTTTAGTACGAGTCGGAGTGCTTCAACATGTCCTGTCCGGATCTGAGACTTCACTAATATGTCATCAACGTAGACTTCTACACATTTGTGCATCATGTCATGAAATATAGCGATTATGGTGCATTGATATGTGGCTCCTGCGTTCTTGAGGCCGAAAGGCATGATGACGTAGCAGTAAGTTTCTCATGGCGTGGTGAAAGAAGTCTTCTCTTGATCGGTCTCTGCTAATCTAATCTGATTATACCCAGAGAATCCATCCATAAAGGATAACATCTCCTGTCCAGCGGTGTTATTGACCAGAGTGTCAATGTTTGAGAGTGGGAAATCATCCTTTGGGCATGCTTGGTTGAGGATTCGAAAGTCGGTGCACACCCAGACTCTGTCGTCTTTCTTAGCGACAGGTACTATGTTGGCGACCCACTTGGGATAGAGGATGACTCGGATAATTTTTCTTTGTGTAGTTTGTCAACTTCCCCTTTGACTTAAAGCACCACTTGTGGGTGCATCCTCATGAGTTTTTGCTTAACAGGTTTTGCATCGGGTTCCAGGACTAGACGATGTTCTACTAAGCTTGGATCCAAACCAGGCATGTCTTCATAGGACCATGTAAAGGAGCTCAGGTGATCTTGCAAGACTTGGATAATCTATTTTCGTTCCTTGGGGTTAAGTGTCGCGCTGATTAGCAGCTTCTTTAGCTTCTCCTCGGTGCCGAAGTTAATTTCTTCAGTAGGTTTCGCGGCAGTTTGTGTTTGCTCGTCGAAGCGTTTGATGACCCGTTGGAAGTCCTATGTTTCCTCAGTGGCTGGTGCTCCTTCTTCATTATCTGTGAGTTCATAAACTACAAAATGGCTACACTGGGGAGTTAGTTTTGCTAGAGGTAGCCCTTCATCGGGGTAACTGATGACCGCGATGTCCTTAGTTAGGTGTAAATCAAGTCTATTGATTCTCCTCTCGAAGTCGTGAGGTATCTCATCGGGTATGATTTCCAACTTATCGCTTCGTCGGGATGCTCGACAGTTTCGTGAGGAAGAGGTAGTAGGGTCACGCCATTCAGAGTCGGAGTGAGGCTCCATAGGGTGATTCTGTATATATGTTATTACTTCTTTGCTGACATGACCGATGCTCATAGCCTTAAGGGAGAAGTCCCTTAGTGGGTCATCGAATGGTGTTGCGATGAAGGCCTGCTTCTCTTTTCCAAAATTTTCTACTTTTTTAGGCTTTTGTGTTCTTAGATTTTTATGGTCTTTTCGATTTTCTATTTTTTTTATTTTTGATAATAAATATGCTATAGGATCGATTGCCTGAAAAGGAACCGGTAGAGTTGTCCCCTCTAGTTGAGGGAGCGAGATGGCTGTTGGAGTCGTTCGTGTAATTCTTCTGGTAACGTAGACTCGCTCTGAGTTTGGCATTTTTTTTTTGTAGTCCTCATCGGGAGCAATCTTTTGGATGAGCGATGCTGGCTGTGGCACTGCTAATGTCCCAGCTTCTTCTAGCATGTTGATTGCTTCATTTTTGAAAATGCTTTGGAGATCATAGTCGGCTAGGCTTTCGTCCTCCGAGCTAGAGTGAAGTTGTCCTTCCGGTCGAGTAGGATAAGTGCGCATGCATGGCAGCGAGGTTGATAAGGGTAAGACATACAGGGGGATTCCCAAGGGCATTCCCATCCCTCTAAATTGGGGTCAAAACTGGCATTAAGTTCATCTTCCTGGTCTGATAGCACCTGAAGGTCTTGGTTAATTTTCTCTGCTAGTTCGAGCGTGGGAATATTTATCCAATAGTCTTCATCATCACTTGGTGGTGGTTGCCATTCATCCTCGAGAGATTTTAAAAATATTTGAAGCTGCGTTGGGTCCGAGGACTGGGGAGTATCTAGCTCAAGTTCTTCGAATTCTATGATGGTGATGTGAGTTTCTTCTTCTGTAGTTGTCCATCAATTTTCTCACAGGATGGCCCTTTCGCATCGTGTCAGAGTCTGACTCTTAATGTTGGGAGCGATTTCTTTCTTTGAGTAATTTCAAATGCTCTGCTCTCAAGTGGTCTTCGATTTCTATGTCGGTAAGCTTCGTCTAGCAATCTTCCTCTTCGCTTGACATTGAGGAGCTATCCTCTTTTACGGATCCTTGAATCTGCGGAGATTGGGAGATGCGGGGCTCAGGTTCCTGCTCATTCTCTAGATTTGCGATGAGGAAGTCTTCCTCGTCGGCTAACTCCCAGTCTTCTATGTGTGGCCTAAGCTCTGGAGATTCTTCCCTTCTTTCTTCTGTAAATCGCTCAGTATCGAACAGAGGTCCGACTCCTTCGAGTGGTTCATCGATGTCATCATTTAGGTTTGTCAGATCAATGAATGCCCTAGCCATCTGCTCAATCTTGGTTTCCTGTGATTTTTAGGGAGTACTTTTTTTCGCTTTGGTATGTCAGCTTTCTCGGTAGTCCCGTAAAAGAAGTGGTCTTACAGAGACAATTTCGGAGAGGTAGGCAGTATATCAGTTTGCTAGCTATTTGACTCGTAACCTAATCCTATATGCATATGAATTTTCTTTGGGACCACAAGCCGATACGACCTTGTTTGTTCTTGCCGAGTCCGGTGTGAGGGATGTACTCGAGCTGGTACACGAGGTCTCACCCTTTTGTTGAGGTAGGATTGATGTCGTAGAGTTTGACAAGGTTGGGGCTGGCCTCTCTTCTCATTAATTTTGGTTGATGCATCAGAGGAGGGCTGACTTCTGCAATGGTTACCTCATTGGGGACTC
Organism: Chloranthus sessilifolius; assembly: GCA_021018995.1. NCBI lineage: Eukaryota > Viridiplantae > Streptophyta > Magnoliopsida > Chloranthales > Chloranthaceae > Chloranthus > Chloranthus sessilifolius. Next base: position 85,744,734 of record CM037585.1, read on the forward strand.
GCGTCTTCTTGATGTGTCCTATGTTCAACACGGAGTCATGGGCTATAGGGATACTCGCCGTGTAATCGGTGTCATCTCTTGAAGAGGTGCATCGGCATATATGCGGACAATGGAATCTTCATGTGGGAACTTGACGCACTGATGGTATGTGGATGCCACAGTCTTCATGGATTCTAACCACTTCCTACCTAGGATGAGATTGTAAGTGCTAGAGGAGTCAAACACATGGAAGGTGACGTCTTTTGTTAAGGGTCAGAGGCGGACCTGAAGCTTGATAGTCCCCTTGACGAAACGACATGAGCCATCGTAAGCTATGAGGGATAGGGCTGAAGGTCTGATGTCTTGTTCTATGTACTCGAGCGTCCTTAGTGTAGTGATAGGGCAGATATTGAATCCTACTCTGGTATCAACAAGTGCATGGGGTACGAAGAACCCTTTGATTATAACTGTTAAGTATATAAGAGCCAAACTTACTTGGAGCGACTCCTTAGGCATGTCTGCATCCGTGAAGATAAGTGCCGGAGGTTGTCCCATGACTGAGGTGATTTGATGCTGCTCATCTAACGTTGTTGTAGACAACCCCATTTTACCCTCTCGGAATATACAAATCTATTCCGCTCGTGACTTTTTGGGAAGGACTTACCTTCTCTGGAAGTTTCACAACCCTAATGTGGGACCATATACTAAAACAATAGTATATGGCTGGACACAGGCTGAAATTATAGCTCTGTGTCTCAAGCCCCATGACCCTGACGTAGGGACCATGCACTGAAACAATAGTACATGGCTGAACACAGGTTGGAACAATAGCTCTGTGGCTTAGATCCTGACGTAGGGAGACTGTATACTGAATAATAGTATATAGTCGAAATGCGGATTGAAACAATAGTCTTGCATTTCAGACCCCTTTACCCTAATGTGGGACCATATACTGAAACAATAGTATATGGCTGGACACAGGCTGAAATAATAGCTCTATGGCTCAGACCCCTCTAACCCTAAATTGAGAACCATGCACTGAAACAATAGTATATGGATGAGCACAGGCTGAAACAATAGCTCTATGGCTCTGATCCCAACGTAGGGAGGCTATATGCTGAAATAATAGTACATAGTCGAAATGCAAGCTGAAATAATAGTCTGGCATTTCAGACCTGGCCTAGACCCGAACAACCCCAAATTATGCACCTAAAACCACACGCGCAATTCAATCACATGCCAAACCACAAATGTGCAATCAGTCTCCTCTCCAGACCAGACTTTCTTTCCCCAGACTACCTCAAGACTCAATCACGTGCCCCACATGACATGGGGAATCGAATTGAGCACCCCACCACCAACGCGTAATTGGCCTACACCAGACCTAGTCTAACAGTCCTTGACCCCTAAGATTCCATGATTAAACGCTTCAAATGAAGTACTTAATCAGATTGCACACTCCACACCAGGCACGCAATTAGTCCTAATATGGTTAGAACTAGTAAACTTAGCTGAGCCAGTAAGTTGGTCACTCACTGAGTCAGTGACCGACCCAAAGCGATTAAGCACCGGAAAACTGACGCGCTATTTGGTTAAATGCCTAAAACAAGGTGTTTAATTAGACAAAAACCTATAAAAGCCTTTTTTTTTTAATTCGACTGGGGGACACACAGAGAGAGGGCTAAAAAACACACACAGAGAGGGCCAAAAAAAATTCACAGAGAGGATGGAAAATTTCGAAGAATTTTGAGAACGAACATAGAGAGAAACAGAGCCATGATTTCGAGGTTCAAGCTTCGAATTTTTTAGATTCCTCTCCGCAACCCCGACCTTAGGTAAAAATCTAGCCCTTAGTTTCCGACCTTAGTTTTTTTTAGTTCTTAGATTTAGGTTTTTTCTTAGTTTTAATTATTAATATTAAATTTTCAGTTTAGACCATAGCACCCCCTTTTTTTTAGACCATAATTCCTAATTTCTGGTTCTAATTCCTCGAATTTGGAACTAGTCTTTAATCTGACGGTCTAATCACCGACCTTAGACTTCAATTTTATTCTAAAATCTTAATCCCGAGTCCTCTTATTAATCTCTAGTTCTAGTTCTTCGTTTCTAGAACCAGTCCTTAATCATACGGTCAGATTTTCTGATTTCAGATCCGAATTCAATCCTTAGATTTTAAATTCTAGTTTTAGTTCCTTAATTTAATATTTCTAAAATCCCAACTCTTAATTTAGTCTTTTAAAATCCTAGTTTCATAATTTAATCCATAATTATAACTTAAAATCAACTCTAAAAATCCAAAAACACCATCTTATAACCCAAAATCTAATTTGTTTTAATCTCAACCACCCGACTTGCCCAAGGGAGCTTACGGAGGGTAGTCGGGAATAAGGCCAATCCTCCTTAGCATAGCGGGCCCAAAACCCCTTTTTTTAGAATTTTAGTAGAATTAATTCCTCGATTTAATTAGAATTAGTAAAAGTTAGTTCCTTTATTTTGAGTAGAATTTTAGTACAATTAATTTATTGCTTTGATCACAATGCTAGTAGTTCCTTTACTTTAATTAAATTTTAGTATAAATAATCTATTGCTTTAATTAAATTTTAGTATAAATAATCTATTGCTTTAATTAGATTTTTAGTATGAATAATCCATTGCTTTAATTAGATTTTTAGCATACTTAATTTATAATTTTAATCATTTTTTAGTAAAATTAATTCACTGCTTTTGTTAGAATTTTAGTAAAATTAGTTTATTCGCTTTAATTAGAATTTTAGTCAAATCAGTCCTCTCTTTCAATTAGAATTGTAGTAGCAGTAGTATATTTTCTTTAGTTAAAACTACAGTAAAATTCGCATATTTATTCTACTTAGAATATCAGTATAATTAGCATGCTTGATTTAATTAGAGTTTTACTAGAATTGATATATTTGCATTCCTAGTATAATTAGGAGACTAATATTAATTAGACTTCTAATAGCATTAGGAAACTAAATTAATTAGATTCCTAATAAGATCAAGATACTTGAATTAATTAGACTCCTAGTAGGATTAGGAGACTTAATTAATTAGATTCCCAATAGCATCAAAATTCAAAACTAATTAGACTCCTAGTAGGATTAGGAGACTAAAATTAATTAGACTTCTAGTAAGATTAGAACACTTAAACTAAGTAGACTTACACTAGGATTAGGACAATAGAATATTAGATTAATTCACCACCACAAGTTCACATAATTAGATTCATAGTAGAATTAGGAAACTTAAGCCAAGTAGAATCACAATAATGAGGAAAGAAATGAAAAAGTAAACTATCTAAAGTATACGAAGAGCCAATGCTGCTGACGTTCGCAGGCGGGTGATTCAGTAAAGAAGTTACCCACACTCGCTCTAAAGCGTGATCACTGACGTATTGCAGCGTCGATAAATATTTGTCGTTGGCGATCACAACCGACTAGGAATCTTCCTAGAAATCCCCCTTTGATTTCCAACATTCAAACACCACATTGCTAGAGTCCACTTGGACAAAATTGGGCCACTGATTCTACGGGGACCGAAAGGAACCCAGAAAAAGTGCGCACCAACAGACTGGCGATCGCAATGGGACCCTTTTGCTGAACTCTTTCTTTCTTAGATAGCTGTTTTTATTTTATTTTCCTACTTTTTCTTTCCATTGCATCATTTCGAATCCCTTTAAATATATGAGTCTTCGTCAAAGACTTGAGATGCCCGATATAAGAAGAGTGAGTTTTGGAGACCCTCCACTATAGGGATATCACGATAACCTATTTACAAAGAAGAATCACCTTACAATTCCAGCCTACGACAACCTGAGATTAACATGGCTAGAGATCAGGAAAATATCTTTTCTACCCAGCACATCGGTAACAATCATGACAGGGGAGAAAGTAACACCGGACAAAACCTTACTGCTCAACAAATTGTAGAACTCAGTATTCAGAGAATACAAAGAGGAGATGATGACACAGAGGAATTACTTCAAGGACTGGCTGCCGCCTATGAGACTGTTAGGGCACGACAATATTCAGAGGAATAAGAACGGTAGGAAAGACTGCCTCCTACCCCGAGCACAGTGTCATCCTGCGCCTCACCATTGAGACAACCTACTCACACGTTCTTCAACAATGATTCCCCGAATAAGGTTGGCTCACGGGTTGTTCCAAAGGACAACACCATCAAGATCAAAATCTTCCAAAGATGCTCAATGAATACATGGCCAAGAGATAACGCCCTGGTAATTCATTTGGATTAGACAAATTTTGTCGAGATGTTGAATTTAACTTATTAACGGGATTTAAACCACCAAAATTTACCAAATACAATGGCACGGGAAATCCAAACCATCACTTGGCCCTCTTTGGCAATGATTGTCGACCCATACGCGATAATCAAGTATTCTCATCCACTACTTCCAACGCTCATTAGAAGGAGAAGCTTTAGATTGGTTTGCGGGACTCCTGCTGTATAAGATAGATACATTCGATGATTTAGTCAAACAATTCCTAGACCAATACAAGCACTTGATCTAAGAGACTGTCAGTCTCAGTGATCTAATGGTGGCAAGGCAAGGACCCGATGAAGAGTTCGCCGACTTCGTCACACGATGGAGGAAACTCATTGCCAGGAACGACACTTCAATGAAAGAGAAAGACTCGGTCGACATTATTATCGATAACACCAGAAAACCGTTAAAGAGTGCACTTGTCATAAGTGACTACCCAACTTCACTGCACTGAACTCCCGAGCATCCCGACTAGCGCGACACATCAAAGGTAGAGACCTCGCCCTATCCATAGTCACGTCGAAAGGAGGCTCCTCTAGTGAATCAAAGTCAAAAAATAATAAGAAAGCCTCAGGAACCAAATAGGTCAACACTGTTGTCAACCAAGGGTAGAACTCTGGGAACAGAAACTTCTAATCCTGGAATTTTGGGAAAAATCAAAATCAACAACGGTACACAAACCAAAACCAAGGAGCAAATCAACAAAGATATGCAAAAAAAAACCAAGGTCAGAACCAGAATCAGGGCTAATACCAGCACAAAAACCAATATCCTAACACCTATCAGAACCAAAATGCCACACATAATCGATCGGCCCACACGCATAACTATAATAACATCCCCTCGCTACAAAACTTCAACCCAGCTAGAGGCCCCTATCAGCCGAGACGGGAACACTATCTCCCTTTACCTAATATAATTCCCAATATCTTCTATCTCCTAAACACTCATAATCTTCTCTGATTCCCGCAGGAAAGACTCCAGCCATGGCCAACAAATCTAGACTATAGCAAATAGTGCGCATTCTATCGGTACGAGGGACATAATCTAGAAGACTATTAGGTCCTCTGTGATGTAATCTATGACATGAATGACCGAAACCAAATCGACTGGAAAGTGCTTAGAAATCCTAACCCTAATAATGACCAACCCAAATAGAACTTAAGAATCATTAATAATCCTATGCCCAACCACAACCAAGGAACACCGGCCCAGGTCACCACTGTAGATCTCCCCAATCAATCCTCCTTCCAACCCCCCACATTAATCACTCGCATCCAGCCTTCCAACATTTCTGCTACCCCTGTGAGAGCTTCTTCACTCCCGCACCCCTCGGCCTTGATCACCCCCATCGCCCTGCCAAGCCCACAGCCTTACCCAAAATTCACTCAGATATGAGTCCACTCCTTTAGGGCCTGAAGACCATTCCTCCATAGTCGTCCACCAGAACCTTCAACCCCTCCAAATCCTAAACCAACGCCATTGCCACTCCCCTCATCTAATTCAGAGCCCGAGTATGGAGATCATGTTCTTCAGAATGCAGCCCAAATTGTTACATGGGTGGATAGTGTCACCTAAAAGACTTCAAGCCAAGAAGATGAAACAAAGACTGAATGTTCGCTGAACATAAAAGAAAGTGAGCGAGAAGAATGCCCTAACCCGTGAGAGTCGCTAGTTTCCGGTTTCCTAGAAGAAGAGGATTACACCCAGTACCTCCCACCTTGGAGCGACACAGTGCAAGTACGCGCTCCGGCCTCAAATTTCACTTACTTCATCGGCACCTCAATGTCAAGCCATACCAGGTTTAGTCAACAACCGACTTGTCCAATTCTTAAATCAGTAACCAATTATCCACCTCCGCCTTTCCCTCGAAATAAGGATTTCACGAGCGCACAACCACTAGAGGGGAACATGAGAGAAAGAGAAGTTAACTTACCTCCCCCACCTCACATTATCCCTCCACCAATCCCTAAACCTCAACCACTCCAACCACCTGCACCCAAGGCTCATTGGCCAGGCAAAGAAATTACACTTGAGTCAGGACAAGAATATAACTTTCTAATGCATCTCTAAAAGACCCCGGGCCAGATATCCATACTAGAACTCATCAAGAAATCACCTGATCATCACCGGCTGTTGATAAGGACAGTTGAAGACACATAAGTGGATGAGGACACAACATTAGATGAGTTACATCAAATCACCTCGGTCATGGCACAATCTTTGACACTCACTTTTATAGACACAGACATGCCTAAAGAGTCCCTCAGCGGAAGTGCGGCTCCTATATACCTTACAGTCATAATTAGAGGATTCTCTGTACCCCATGCATTGGTCGATACTAGAGCAAGACTCAATATCTGCCCTATCACAATGTTAAAGACGCTCGAATACACAGAGCATATGTTAGGCCCTCAGCACTATCTCTTATAGCCTATGACGGCTCTCATCGTTTCGTCAAAGGAACTATCAAACTCTAGGTTCACCTCATACCTATAATAAAAGATGTCACTTTCCATGTTTCTGATTCCTCTAGTGCGTACATTCTTATCTTAAGAAAAAAATAGTTAGAGTCAAAGAAGGCCATCGCATCCACATACCACCAATGTGTCAAATTCCCGTACGAGAACTCTATTGTCCATATATATGCTGATGCACCTCTCCATTAGATGGACACTGATTACGCGATAAGTATTTCGACAGCCTAAAATTTTGTGTTGAACATGGACCATATTTAAAAGACTTGAATCTCCGATGAGGCAACCATTGCAGAAGTCCATCCCCCTACCCCTCCTAGTTCTCCCCCAATGCGTCAATAAAAATTAATGAGAAGAGAGGTTGGCCCAGACCTCGCCAAACTCTACGACATACACCCAACAGTGACAAAGGGATGGGACCTTATGTATCAACTCGGGTACATTGTTAAGACCTGAAAAGTACTACTTTTCACCCCTTAACTTAATCTCTGTTAGACCCTTAGTCATTTAATAAATGTGTTTTAAGCCCATCTTGTAGGCAATAAGCAGTAGCTGCAGATAAGGCCCTAACTATGCTAAAAAGCCTACTTTTGCCCCAGAAGTTCCTCAGAAGAAAGGAAGTTGACCCAGATAGAGAATTGGCTGCAGCATAGGCACATCACAACAACATCAAGTCAAGAAGTGAGCCTCGCATAGATGTCGCAGGGTTCAATTGAATCAGAAAGAATGCTTCGCACAGTTGTCGCAGGTTTTTGAAGGCAGCACACCAACTGCTCGCACTGTTCTCGCATAGATTAATGCTAGAAGGACCCAGAAAGTAGACTCCACACAATTCTCACGAGGTTCAGTTGTAAGCGCTCACGCAGTCTCGCGTAGTCTCGTGCAGCTCAAAAGAGGAGCATTTAATCTTCACGCAATTCACAGAGGAGAGAGAGCTCCAGGCATTCCTGCGCGCAGCTGTCGCACAGTGGTCGCGGGATGCAGACCTTCAGGAAATTGCTCGCGCGATCCAGAGGCCTATGCACATTGCTTCTTCGCGAGGAGCCCCGCGAGATTCACCAAGGAATGAACTGCGCGCGCGATTCCTGTGCCACTCAAATGGAAAGCACAATCCCACGACGACTAGAGCAATCCCGTGATGACCAAACTATCTATCCCGTGACTGTAAGAACTTCAAGTCAATTCAGTCTCGCAATGACAATTCTATCACACGACAAGACTTGGACACTCTTGATACCTAGCAAGGCTAGGGATCTTAACTTCCCCCCACTTCTATAGGGAAAGTTTGGGAACTTCCAGCAACTAGGGCACGCATCCCAATGCTCCAATCTCCGTGCACACGCCCTGAGGCATCCAAGGAATAGTAATGGGCCACATTTGCATCATTAAAATTAGAGTTTTCCTAACTATAATCCTCACACAGCCAATTGCTATATAAGCCTAAGCCTAGTTTAGGTTGAGGAGGCTGTTCTTCTTGAATCGACTGTAGAGTCCAGTAGGCTAAGGTTAGGGTTTAGGCATCTTCTTTTTCCCTTTTTCTTCTCTCCATAGTCCAACACTTGCTCGCTATGCCTTTGTATGTTTATTTGGAATAGTTTGAATGGTGTTTTATAATAAGATGTTATACTTATATGGGATTGGTGTTTGAGGGTTGTTCTGTGCAAGGCTGCTGCCTTGAGATCCTCCCTTGCTAAGTTGTATTATAAGCAATGGAGGATTAGTTTTAAGGATTTATTTAGATCCAAGTGACCTGTGTGTCCAGGCTAGTCACATATGTAGGCCTATGCCCCACCACAGGATCCACTAAATCTGAATCCCCATGGGAGCCTGAGCTGGTAGCCTTGTGAACATAGTGGTGGCAGTAATCTACTTGTTCTGTCCTAGACCTCTGTGGATAGTCTGTGACCATTTAAGTGGACAGGCTATAGCCCTTGGGTGAGACCAATCCACATATCTAAGACAGATTTTTCTTCTCTGCACTGGTGCTTGTAGCCCTGTGAGAGATTGTGCAGAGACAGACTCCTCTGTATTTCTATAGACCCACCATCAGATGGCAGATCTGATCTCGCTATAGAGATTGTAGGCTTGTGACTGGATCACTACTGTCTTTCTAAAGCAGTGAACAGCTAGACCTAGAGCTAGTACTCAAACTCTTGCTGGTCCTGTGTGTCCAGGCTAGTGCACATTGCAGGCCTAGCCCCATACACAGAACTTTAGAGGTTGAGGTTCCTATGGATTCTTGAGCTGGTAGCCTGGAAGAAGTAGTGCCTACAATGATAAACTTGTTCTGACCCATCTATGGACTGTGGTTCCCCTATTGGATAGTCTGTGACCATTTGAGTGGACAGGTTATAGCCATAAGGGATTGGATCATGGCACAACAGTGAGTTGGATCCTTTCTCCTCTTTGGTGATAATGTAGCCAATGGACAGGATTTCTATAGCAGCAGATCTGAGTCTAAGTTATAAAACCCGTAAGATCTGTACCTAATAATAGCTTACTTCTCATCCTTTTATATTTATTATCTCACACTCCATCATTCTTCTCAACCATTTCTGTAGTTCAGGCATTAGGTTACCTTAGGATTTAAATAATAGTGACCTTAAATCCCCTTCCATTTAGGATTGTCAGATCTGTAGTCAGATCTGGAGGGCCTACTAAAGATAGCTCCCTTGGAGCTTTAGATTATTTTTCCCTGTGGGACAAACTCTTACTTATTAAAACATGCTACAACAGGCCCTGTATCTTGCAGGTCTGTGTATTTTTAGACTTGCTGCTCTGTAGTTTTCAATCCAACTTTGATTTATTTTCACTAACACATTCTTATCACTATTTTCAATAAAGTTAGCAGCAAGCACTTAAAATATCCCAACAAGTTTTTGGCACCATTGCCGGGGAATCTTGATCTATTAGTAGACCCTAGATTTTTGTATTTTTTATTCTTTGGTAGCTGTGCTTGTGAATAACTGGTACTGCTGATTTACAATTAGAATTTTTCTTGCAGATCTGGACAGTAGCAGAGAGGGAAGTTGAACTGCACTTGGAATCTAGCTACCTCGGTTTGCATTTCTCTAACCCTTAAAAACTCAGTCTATTTCTCCTTTGCAAATTCCATAGCAGTTGATTAGGATAGTTGTAATTTTGTTAATTGCAATGTGTCTGCAAGTAGTCTTCCCTGTTGTTAGTGTGTATGCATTTTAGGAAGGAGATCCCTCAGTCCCACATTAGAGCCTCCTAGCCCTGAGATAGAAAAGGCCAGAAGACCAAGAAGGCCCAGACACACCACAGTTGAGCCCCTTACTGAAACTGAGACAGCAGTCATAGGTGAAGAGCAACCCAGAACATTGAAGGAATTGAATGCTCCTGATGATTATAATTTCCCATTCAGCATTCAATTCCCAGATGTTCAGGGAAACTATGAGATTAAAACCTCAATCATCCATATGCTTCCCTCTTTCTATGGGCTCAGCAAGGAAGACCCCTACAAGCACATTGACCAATTTTTGGCCCTGTGCACAACATTCTCCATTACTGGTTTGGGACCAGAAGCCACTAGATTAAAGCTCTTTCTTTTCTCCCTAAAGGACAGGGCCAGCACCTGGTTAGCTACTCCCCCAAACAACATCACTTCTTGGAAAGACCTCCAGAGAAGATTTTTGACCAAGTTCTTCCTAGAAACAAAAACCAGCCAGTTGAGGAAAGCAATACTTGCTTTTGCCCAATCCCCAACTGAGGATTTTAATCAAGCATGGGACAAATTCAAGGAGATGCTCAAACTATGTCCCCACCACAAGATCCCTGACTAGCAGCTTGTCCAGAGCTTCTATAATGGGATTGATGAGAAAAGTAGAGATATGGTAGATGCCTCTTGTGGTAGAACTTACATGCACAAAACAACTGATGAGGCATGGGACTTGTTCGAGGTCATCAGTAAAAATGCTTTCCAAAATATGTCCTTGTCAAGAACTATTCATGAGCCTTCTTCTAAATTTGGACTAGCTGAAACTTCCAAAGGAAAGATGTATGAAGTAACTGGGAATAATGACCTAAAAATACAGATGGCCAATCTTTCTGATAAGTTTGATAAACTATTAACTGCGGTGCAACCTAGATTGGCTGCACAGGTGATGGAGGCATGTTTGATATGCCAATCTCCACAACACACAGTGGAGGAGTGCCCATCTGCAGGGTAATATCCTAAGTATGTGATGGAACAAGCTACTGCTGCCCAATTATTTGGCCACTAATAATCTGTTGGCTACAACAAACAGCCATTTGGATACCAGCACAAAAATGTTGGTTACCAGTGGAGGGACCACCCAAATTTGAGGTGGAGTCAAGATAATTACATACAGCCACAACAGATGTTGGCCTTACCTCAAAGACCACAATAGTAATTTAACCAGGGATATGCCCCAAGGTCAAATTTCCAACATCAGCAGCTGCCCCAGTAGTAAAATCAGTTCGTAGTTCCCCCACCTCAGCCCCGAAATGCTTCTTTCGAGGATAAGGTTTTGACCTTATTACAAAGCCTTGGAATCTTGACTCAGATTATGACTTCTCACAGTCAAAGCATAAAGAAAATGGAAGAGCAGCTAGGCCAAATATCCAATGCCTTGGCCAAAAGAGAGGAAGGCAGGTTGCCAAGCCAATCAGTGGCCAACCCTAAGGGCCAATATTTGATTGGAGAAGGTTCCTCAAGTTTTGAGGGAGCTAATGCCATCACAACCCTAAGGTCTAGCAGGCTGCTGGACAACCAGGTTGGGAAGGAACAAGGAGAGGTCATTTCCAAAGAATTTTTGAATGAAAGTGAAAAAGAATTTGTTAGAGCACAGACCTAAGAGTTGCCTGCTACCCTGCAACAAGAGAAAAATAAAGAGGCTGTAGTTGAGCCTCAGCAGGAAATAAAAGATGAAAAAAGAAAAAAACTAAAGTTTAATCATAGGCTAGCAGCTGAGGAACCAGCAGTACCTCAGTTGCCATTTCCTCAGGCTTTGAGTGGCCCTGCCCCTTTGGATAAGGGGAATGCACAGATAGAGGAAATGATGGAGACCTTTAAGCAGGTAAAAATCAATTTACCCCTGCTTGATGCAATTATACAGGTCCCAGCCTATGCCAAATTTCTGAAAGACCTTTGTACCCAGAAAAGAAGAGCTAGGGGCCATTTGTCCAAAAAGGTCTTTGCAACTGATACAGTTAATTCTGTATTAAACATAACAATGCCAGAGAAGTTGCAAGACCCAGGGATACCCACTATTTCCTACATAATTGGAGACCACACAATTGGAAGGGCCCTTCTAGACCTTGGAGCCAGTGTAAACCTCATACAGTGTGTATCAGCAGCTACGTTTGGGGAAGCTAAAACCCACCCCCATTGTGTTGTTTATGGCTGACAGGTCTGAAAGGAGACCTATGGGAGTGGTTGAGGATGTCTTAGTAGGGGTGGACAAGTTCTTTTACCCTACAGACTTCCTGGTTTTGGACATGGGCTGCAACAAGAGTATAACCCATGTACCTGTTATTTTGGGCAGGCCATTCTTTGCCACTGCCAATGCATGCATTCAATGCAGGTCAGAGATTATGGAGATAACTTTCAGACACATGAAGGTTGAACTGAATGTATACAACAGTGCAAAGTACCCTCAGCTGGACAATGAGGAAAGCTTTGCAGTGAATGCACTAGAGGAAGTTGTTGAAGAAGAATTGCCCACTCTGATGGATTGGGGCAACATTGTCACAAGTTTAATTGAAGTTTGGGACATGGTAGAGGAAGGAAGTCCAGCTGTTATGACAGAAGACATGGCCACATTAAAGTTTTTTATGGGTTTAGTGCAGCATTCCATTTAGAAACCTATATTGCTGCCCTTCCTCAAACCAACAAAGCACGAATCTTGCCATCCACCCAACAAGTCCCTGATCTAGATCTCAAGAAGCTTCCAGAAATATTGAAATATGCTTTCCTTGAGAAAGATAAAAAACTTCCTGTAATTATCTCCTCCTCTCTTACCAATGAGCAAGAGGAAGAATTACTAATAGTCTTGAGGAAGCACAAAAAGGCAATTGGCTGAACCATTTTAGATCTAGGAGGGATAGATGCATCAATCTGTATGCACAGGATCCATTTAGAAGAGGGCTCAACACCCTCTAAGGAAATGCAGAGGAAATTAAATCCTCATATGCAGGAAGTGGTCCTCAAAGAGATTATTAAATTGCTAGATGCTGGGGTAATTTACCCCATTTCTTATTCTGAATGGGTGGCACCTATCCAAGTGGTGCCCAAGAAATCTAGCATTACAGTTGTTGCAACTGAGTCTAGAGAGTTGAGACCAGCCAGGGAGACCACTGGCTGGAGGGTTTGCATAGATTATCAAAAGCTCAACTCTAAAACCAGAAAAGACCACTTCCCTCTTCCCTTCATAGATCAAATTCTGGATAAGTTGGCTAGAAAAGCTTTTTATTGTTTTCTTGATGGGTACTCAGGATACAACCAAATCCCTGTGCACCCTTATGACCAAGAGAAAACTACATTTACTTGCCCTTTTGGCACCTTTGCTTACCGAAGGATGCCTTTTGGACTGTGTAATGCCCCAGCCACCTTTCAGAGGTGTATGTATGTCATATTCTCTGATATGATTGACAAGTTTTTGGAAATTTTTATGGATGATTTCTCTGTATATGGGGACAATTTTGGCTAATGTTTGCAACACCTCCACCTAGTCTTGCAAAGATGTGAGGAGACCAATCTGGTCTTAAGTTGGGAAAAGAGCCACTTCATGGTAACACAAGGTATTGTGTTGGGCCATGTAGTCTTTAAAGAAGGGATTGAGGTAGATAAGGCCAAAGTTGACCTCATTACAAATTTGCCCCCTCCAAGAACAGTTAAACAAATCAGATCTTTCCTTGGACATGCAGGATTCTACAAGAGGTTCATTAAAGACTTCAACAAAATTGCTAAACCATTGTGCCACCTGCTCTGCCAGGATGTGCCCTTTGATTTTTCTGCTGAATGTCTTGAGGCTTTTGAAACTTTGAAGATATGCCTCACCTCTGCCCCTGTACTCCAAACACCTGACTTATGCACTCCCCTTTGTGCTGATGTGTGATGAATCCAACTTGGCAATAGGTGCTGTTTTGGGCCAAAGGAAAGATAAGTTGCCAGTGGTCATTGCCTATCTCAGCAAATCACTTGCTAAAGCTAAGCTCAATTACACCACAACTGAGAAAGAGCTTCTAGTAGTGGTTTTTGCTATTGACAAATTTAAACCTTACCTACTTGGGTTTAAAACTGTAATCCTCACAAACCACTCAACATTGAAGTACCTATTGCCCAAGAAAGATGATAAGCTCAGGCTGATTAGATGGATACTCCTGTTGTCAGAGTTTGACATTGAAATCAAGGATAAAAAGGGTGTGGAAAATGTGGCGGCTGACCACTTGTCCAAAATTGTATTGGAAAAATGTGTTGATGACCCTGCAAATGATGTTTTCTCGGATGAACAATTATTTGCCATCCAATCCTTGGTTCCTTGGTATGCACACATTGTAAATTATTTAGTTATGGGCAAGATTCCTTCCCATTGGACCAAAATGGACAAAGACCTGTTCTTCTCATAGGTCAAATTCTTTTTCTGGGAGGAACCTTGCTTATACAAATATTGTGCAGACCAAATCATCCGAGAATGTGTTCCAGAAAGTGATGTCCCCAGTATTCTGACCATGTGCCATGAAAATGCCTGTGGGGGCCACTTTAGTGGAAGAAAAATAGCTGACAAGATCTTGCAGTGTGGGTTCTATTGGCCTTCTTTATTCAGAGCTGCCAATACACACTGCAGAACATATGAGAGATGTCAGAAATTAGGAGGGTTGTCCAAAAGAAACTCAATGCCTTTACAGCCCATCCTTGTTGTGGAATTGTTTGATGTCTGGGGTATTGACTTTATGGGCCCCTTTCCTCCTTCAAATGGTTATCATTTCATCTTAGTGGCAGTGGATTATATTTCAAAATGGATAGAAGCTATTGCAACAATAACCAATGATAATCAAGTTATCCTTAAGTTTGTAAAGCAGAATATCTTCTCAAGATTTGGCACCCCTAGAGCCATTATCAGTGATGGGGGTAGTCATTTCTGTAATAGGAATTTTGAGAGCTTGCTCAAGAAATATTCTGTCACCCATAGGATTGCTACTCCCTACCACCCGCAAACTAGTGGGCAAGTTGAAATTTCTAATAGGGAGATCAAACACATCCTTGAGAAGACAGTGAGGACTGATAGGAAGGACTGGGCTGAAAAGCTAAATGATGCATTATGGGCTTATAGGACTGCTTATAAGACTCCCATTGGGATGTCCCCATTCAGACTGGTTTATGGCAAGGCTTGCCATCTCCCAGTAGAGTTAGAACACAGGGCCTATTGGGCCACAAAAAATTTAAATCTAGACCTAACTTCTACTGGTCATCATAGGTTACTACAGCTGTCAGAACTGGATGAGCTGAGGATGGATGCATACGCCAATGCCCGGATATACAAGGAAAGGTCCAAGGCTTTCTTTGACAAGGGTTTGTTAAGAAAGAGCTTCATGGCTGGTGATAAGGTTTTGTTGTTTAACTCTAAACTTAAATTTTTTCCTAGCAAACTGAAATCCAGATGGGAAGGCCCCTATATTGTCATGAATGTTTCCCCATCTGGTGCTGTGAAAATCAAGGATATCAAGTCTGGGAAAACCTTAAAGGTGAATGGTCAGAGGCTTAAGCCTTGTTTAGAAAAACCTGCTGAACCTATGGACACCATTCACTTTCAAGGGAACCCTTCATTAAACTGATCCGTGGATGTGTCAATGTGTATTATATGTACTTTTGTTTTATTAGGTTTGTATTGTCTTCTTTTGTTTAAATTTTTTAGGAAATTTTAGTGGCCCCACTTGAGTCTGAACCTATCTGCTCTGATTTCTTTTTATGCTTGGTTTGATGATTAATGCTCTTGAATTGGTAGTTTTTGATTGAATGCACGATGTTTGAATAAAGATTTTTACTGCATATGCTTGAATGTTTGATTTTAAAGTGTATGGGGGTACCCATGGTGGTGAGACATGCCTAAGATCCAGCCATAGCACAAATGGAAATGGCAGAATGAAGAGAGCATGCTCTCTGTTTAATACTTTGCTGTCGCGGGGTCCAAAAGGAAACCTGGGAGCCTCTTCTGCAATCCAAATAGAATTTTCCACTAGCTGTCACGAGATTCAAAAGGAAACCTGGGAGCCTCTCATGCAATCCAAATAGAATTCTTCACTAACTGTCACGAGATTCAAAGGAAACTTGGGAGCCTCTCGCGTAATTCAAATGGAACACTTCACTAGCTGTCGATAGATTCAAAAGGAAACCTGGGAGCCTCTCGCACAATCCAAATAGAATTCTTCACTAGCTGTCGCGAGATTCAAAGGAAACCTGAGAGCCTCTCGCGTAATTCAAATGGAACACTTCACTAGCTGTCGCGAGATTCAAACAAAAACTTGGGAGCCTCTTGTGCAATTCAAATAGAATTCTTCATTAGCTGTCACGAGATTCAAAGTAAACCTGGGAGACTCTCGTGCAATCCAAGTTGCATTTACCCCATCGCCAGCTTCACTTCCCATCCCGCGACAGGTTATGTTCCAAAGCGCGCCAAGCCTAGCGATAAGTACTCTCGCAATTGTCTCCTTTCCCAGTTCTCTCTCATCTCTCCATCCAGCAAAACCCTAGCTTCTGGCGCTCTTCTACCTTTCTCATCCAGCGTTCATTCTACAACCCATTATTCACACCAACATCCTACAGATTTGTTCCAAATGCCATCCCCATCAGTTGCCCTCTACTCAGAGATCTCGTGGTGCACTGTGCGTCAGATCGAACCAAATCCTACGATTTTAGGGTGAGCACTCAGATCTTAGTCCCCTTTTTTTAATCTTCAAAAGTAGAATTTGTAATGGCCCCTAAGAGTGCACCACAGAAAAGTGGTAAGGATAAGGCCCCTGTTGAGCTTGCTCCTAAGAAGGTCAAGACTTCTAAGGCATACAAAAAAGGGAAGGATGTGGTTGAGGAGGTGGAGGAGACAACCCCTGAGTTTTCTACACCCTATGAGCTCATGGCTTTAATCCCCTTGGAGCTTGAAACAACTTTTGACCTGCCCTTCTTCGAGAAGGAGCCTCTCTCTGCCCCTACCATTGAGTTTATGAGAAAGGCTGGTCTGACACCCTTGATGAAACGAATTCTAGCACTAGCCTACCCTAGGCTAATGTAACTTTTTTATCAACACATCAGGGTCACCAAGGACAAAGATGGACAATCAGGCTTCCTCGTGCTAATTGATGATTTCGAGATGTTGATTAACCCCAAGCTGATTATAGAAGTTTTGGGCATCCCACCTGCATTTGACACTAGCTGTGGATATGGCTCTCCCCTGAGTGCCTCCATTGACACCATTGCAAGGGCGCTTACTAGAGGATTAAAGGCCTCATGGGATTCCATCAGAAGAAAAGAGTTGGGGCCAAGCCTCCTTTTCATTGACCAGGTCCTGAGAAAGAACATCTACTGCTCAAGCCATCAGCAGGAGAGGAGGGCCCCTATTGCTGATGTTGTTTACTCTTTCTCTCTGGGCCATGGCTTCCATGCAGCCTGGTTAATTTTTGAAGCGATGAAGGACTTGGTGGAAAAGCTAGGGCAGAAAAAGAAGCCACACACACTCCCTTATGCCAGAGTCATCACCAAGCTGCTCTTGAGGGGGGATACAAGATATTAAAAGGAGAAGAGACTACCACCCTTGCCCCTACAACTTTTGCCAAGAGGCAATGGGGAATCAACAGGAGCCTGATGGAAACTCAAAAGAAGAAGGCTGAGGTTCAGGCCCCTCCCAAGCAAATTGGTGAGGCAACTGCTACAAGGCCCACCCATTCTCCTAAGGAGGTGTTTCAAGAGCCTGTCACTACCTCTGCTACAGCAGCCCCCACATCCCCCACCTTTTACTCCAGGATCCCCTATCCTGACAACATCCCCTACCCCTACTCCATCTTTCTCACCCTCCTCTGTCTTCATTATCCATGCCCACACTCCTTTCTCCTGTGATTGGTACCTGGGAGGACACCACCCCCCATGTCAGCCCCTCCCCTTCCCCTACCCTAGCTCAATACACAGCCCCAATACTCTCATCATCTTCCCAAAACCCTGGCAGCCCTCCACTGATCTCCTATAAAAAAAGAAAAACCACTGACACAACCCCCACCATGTCCCTACCCCCACCCACAATCCCTTTTACCCCCACTGACAGACCTCCCATTGACCAAGACACCACTCCAGCCATGCCTACTACATCCCCACTTACAGACATAGAGCTCAACCTTAACACAACTATAGGATTCCAAGCCTTTGTGGCTAGTTTCCTTGACACCATGCCCACCCACTACACCCCCCTCCCAGACTCCCCAACTATCTCCCCACATCACTCACCAGAACCTCAGTCTCCTCCTTCCACTTTCCATCATGCCCCTTCCTCCCCTTTTCAACCTATGCCATCTTCTACATAATCTCAACCTCCCAACCCAGACACACTGACACTCATCCTCTCCCTCATCCAAGACATACAGTCCCAACTATCCACCACAACACACACACAGAACCAGATGCAAACTAAAATCACATCCATCAAATCCACACTTCAGACATTGACAAACCCACCCATCCCTCAACAATCCACTCAAACCCCCCTGGTCCTTTCCCCTCCTAGCCCTGACCCCAAAACCCAACCATTCTCTTTCATACCTTTCACCATTCTCTTTTTCCCTCCCCCATCACCCCCTACTCCTAGTGAGTCTACCTCATTTTCTTTCCCTCCCATGCCTTCAATTCCACCTCTTATACTACCCCCTCCAACATTCACTGACAAATCCACCCAAACAGACCCAGAACCTGTTACCCTCTCCCAACAACTAGACTTACCCACTAATAACATCACTTCCCTCACCCAGGACCAATCACATTTTTCTCCTTCCACTTCCTCTCTTCCTATCGTACCCAAAAACTCCTTTTACCTCCCTCCCTACCTCACCATCCTCCATGTCATGAGAGATACAATCCCTACCTTAGGAGGGATGTCCTGAGGGGCATGGCCCAACTTAGGCAATCCATTGAGACCCCCCTGCTGCAGCATATTGCTGAACTTGAGGAAGCCCACAGAAAGCAATTACTGAGTATTTTCCTTGGGTGGACTAACATCTTGGAGGCCTATGAGAAGGCAAAAACCATGCCTGCTTATCATCAGATGAATTTGAAGCTGGAGAAGGCAAATACTAATATGGAGAGGATGAAAGCCAGGATGTTTGAAAAGAGACTCAACAATGCCCAGGAAATCTTTCGACTCCAAAAGGAAATCCATGAAACTGACCTCTTGAATCTGCATTGGCTGCTGTCAGAAGTGCAGCTCAGCAGCCCACCCCACTCTCTGTACTCATGCCAGAACCTGAGCCTAAACCTACTCAACCTCCTGCTGCACCTCCTACTGAGCAGCCTCAACCTACCCAAACCCCTTCTGCACCTCCTACTGAGCAAACTTATCCTAAATAGAGGAAAGTCACTGCTAAGAGGACTGCTTCCACATCAGCCTCTATCAAAATTGGTAAAGAGTCAGCTACCCAGTCTGAGGAGGCACAACCCCCTGGCCAACCAGAAAAAGGGAAGTCCCCTGTAGCCCCCACTGAGCAAGATAAAGGAAAATCCCCTATGATCCCTCCTGAACCCAAGACCAGAAAAATGAGGGTGAGGGCACCAAAAGCTCCAACCATGAAGAAACTACCAACCCAACCTAAGAAACCAAGGCAGCCAAAGAAAAAGAGTCCAGCTGAGAGCAAAGCAAAGAAGAAAAAGACAAAAGCTCCCACAAATAGAACCAAGTCCAAGCCCAGTTCTGAGCACAAAGCTGAACTTAGGAAACATGCAAAACAGATGGGTTGGGACTGGTTCACAGATTCCGATTCCTCTTCCTCTTAACCTAGATTGTAGCTAGGCTTTTCTTTCCTTCCCACTTCTTTTCTTGTCATTGTAATTACAGTTGTCCATTTCTTTCTAAGTTAATAGAATTTTTGTTGTATCTTGCTTTGTGAATAATGTTTGTGTATGTTTATTTTTTTTATGACTATTACCCTGCACTTTCTGGCCTTTGAACCAATGAGGACACTGCTCCTCATGGTTTGGGGGTGTGGCAGGGTAGGTCTACCAATAGAATAGTTAGCTTTAATGTAGTAGTGGTGGTGTAATTAGAATGAATAAAGTCAATTTCCACTTAACTTGCTGCAATGAGGAAATTTGTGGAAAATTAAAATATTTTTTGCAGACATTTCGAAACTGGAAATTTTAAAATCTTGGCACCACCATGAAGCTAACATCAGAAATTTTAAGAGGAGAGAAAACGGTGAAAATACTCTCCATGAGTTAAAAAGAGGACCATACCTAGTAAGATTTAGGCCCATCAATGTCTATTGAAGAGTGTTTTGGTATTTTTTCTATTCTAAGGTTTGATTGACTCAACACTTTTTACTAGAAGTTAGGCACCTCCAAATCAAAACTAGGTGACAGCACTCATGACACTAAGGAAATGATTCAAGGCCCTCATTTGGATAGTTTGAGCTCGAAAACCCAACCATTTAAAACTACCTTTTTGCATACACTCTTTGAGCCTCAAAAAGTCCTATTTTTCTTTAACAAACACTGGAGTACTTGCACCTTAACCTCATGACCTGATTCAACCTTACCCTCACTCTGAGAAATCAGAAGGTAAAGGAGGAGTTGAAGGAAGTGAGAGTGGTCCAACATTTGGTAGAAAGAGAAGAAAAGTACCCTATGAACAATAGTGTTGGTGGTATTTGTGTGGCAGTTCATCATGAAAATCATAAAAATAAAAAATAAAAAAAGAAAAATAATAAAAAGAGAGAAAGGAAGAGAAGTTTGGAGAAGAATATCATCTGAAAATTGAAAAGAAGAGGAGAAACTGGCCACTTTGATTCTGAAATATATCAAGTAAGATGAAGTTGTGCTGAAATGAAGGTAGTGAAGTCATGAGTCACTCCATACTTTGCTGATTTCTCACTTTTGATTTTCTTTTTACCCTTTCATTCTTTATATCCCTCACCCATAAGCCACATTACAACACATTCAACAAGACCTTGAAGATCCAAAGTGAAATGAGCTGTCAGGTGGAGATGAGGGAGTGCCTAATCTATGGTGAAGAGTCATGAGGATGTCAGAAATTAGAAGCTTTACCTATGCTTATGCTTGCAGGCCCATTTGGGGTCTGTAACTGCTCTTGAGCTGCTTTAAATGTGAACAACACTAGATATCCATTGTTGAGAGATAGCCCTGGTGAGAATTGGGTCTGACTTATAACTTCATTGGGGTTGTATCCAACCTGATTTTTGAATTTAAGGCAAGCTTAGGACTGATATGTGCACATTAAATTTCTAATATAAAATGGTTGGTGGAAATGCAAACACATACTGAAAATTTTGAGTTTTAAATGGCCTGCATTACTACTACAATTTCCTCTGAATTCTAAAGGAAAGTGGATTAATGCTTTATTCATTGAAATTTATTTTGCCATTGACTGCACCACTTTTAACTATTTTTTTTATTGTGAAGTTTGTGGGTATCTTCACTGAAAACCCTCAGGAGACTTCACTCCTCCACTAGGGATCACCTAGGGGTTTAAAAAGGCTTGGTACATATGCTAAATGTACCCGTAATCCCTATGAAAATGACATTTAATTAGTTAAAGCTTTGCTAAGGGACTCACAAAGATTAGGTTTGGGGGTGTGTTAAGACCTGAAAAGTACTACTTTTCACCCCTTAACTTAATCTCTGTTAGACCCTTAGTCATTTAATAAATGTGTTTTAAGCCCATCTTGTAGGCAATAAGCAGCAGCTGTAGATAAGGCCCTAACTATGCTAAAAAGCCTACTTTTGCCCCAGAAGTTCCTCAGAAGAAAGGAAGTTGACCCAGATAGAGAATTGGCTGCAGCATAGGCACAGCACAGCAACATCAAGTCAAAAAGTGAGCCTCGCACAGATGTTACAGGGTTTAATTGAATCAGAAAGAATGCTTCGCACAGTTGTCACGGGTTTCTGAAGGTAGCACACCAACTGCTCGCGTTGTTCTCGCACAGATTAATGCCAGAAGGACCCAGAAAGTAGACTTCGCACAGTTCTCATGAGGTTCAGTTGTAAGCGCTCATGTAGTCTCGTGCAGTCTCGCGCAGCTAAAAAGAGGAGCATTTAATCTTCGCGTGATTCACTGAGGAGAGAGAGCTCCAGGCATTCTTGGCAGCTGTCGTGCAGTGGTCGCGGGATGCTGACCTTCAGGGAACTTCTCGTGCGATCTAGAGGCCTATGCACATTGCTTCTTCGCGAGGATCCGCATGAGATTCACCAAGGAATGAACTGCGCGCACGATTCCCATGCCACTCAAATGGAAAGCGTAGTCCCGCGATGACCAGAGCAATCCCGCGATGACCAAACTATTTATCTCGCGATTGCAAGAACTTCAAGTCAATTCAGTCCCGCGACGACAATTCTATCACGCGATAAGACCTAGACACTCTTGATACCTAGGAAGGCTCGGGATCTTAACTTCCCCCCACTTCTGTAAGGGCAGTCTGGGAACTTTCAGCAACTAGGGCACGCATCCTAATGCTCCAATCTCCGTGCACACGCCCTGAGGCATCCAAGGAATAGTAATGGGCCACGTTTGCATCATTAAAATTAGGGTTTTCCTAACCCTAATGCTCACACGGCCAACTACTATATAAGCCTAAGCCTAGTTTAGGTTGAGGAGGCTGTTCTTCTTGAATCGACTGTAGAGTCTAGTAGGCTAAGGTTAGGGTTTAGGCAGCTTCTTTTTCCCTTTTTCTTCTCTCCATAGTCCAACACTTGCTGGCTATGCCTTTGTATATTTATTTGAAATAGTTTTAATGGTGTTTTATAATAAGATGTTATACTTATATGGGATTGGTGTTTGAGGGTTGTTCTATGCAAGGCTGCTGCCTTGAGGTCCTCCATTGCTAAGTTATATTGTAAGCAATGGAGGATTGTTTTTAAGGATTTATTTAGATCCAAGTGACCTGTGCGTCCAGGCTAGGCACATATGTAGGACTATGCCCCACCACAGGATCCACTAAATCTGAATCCCCATGGGAGCCTGAGCTGGTAGCCTTGTGAACATGGTGGTGGCAGTAATCTACTTATTTTGTTCCAGACTTCTATGAGGAGGATAGCCTTTGTGGATAGTCTGTGACCATTTAAGTGGACAGGCTATAGCCCTAGGGTGAGGCCAATCCACATATCTAAGACAAATTCTTCTTCTCTGCACTGGTGCTTGTAGCCCTGTGAGAGATTGTGCAGAGATAGACTCCTCTGTATTTGTATAGAGCCACCATCAGATGGCAGATCTAATCTCGCTGTAGAGATTGTAGGCATGTGACTGGATCACTACTGTCTTTCTAAAGCAGTGAACAGCTAGACTCAGAGCTAGTACTCAAACTCTTGCTGGTCCTGTGTGTCCAGGCTAGTGCACATTACCGGCTTAGCCCCATACACAGAACTTTAGAGGTTGAGGTTCCTATAGATTCTTGAGCTGGTAGCCTGAAAGAAGTAGTGCCTACAATGATAAACTTGTTCTGACCCATCTATGGACTGTGGTTCCCCTATTTGATAGTCTGTGACCATTTGAGTGGACAAGTTATAGCCATAAGGGATTGGATCATGGCACAAGGGTGAGTTGGATCCTTTCTCCTCTTTGGTGATAATGTAGCCATTGGACAGGATTTCTATAGTAGCAGATCTGAGTCTGAGTTATAAAACCCGTCAGATCTGTACCTAATAGCTTACTTCTCACCCTTTTATATTTATTATCTCACACTCCATCATTCTTCTCAACCATTTTTGTAGTTCAGGCATTAGGTTACCTTAGGATTTAAACAATAGTGACCTTAAATCCCCTTCCATTTAGGATTGTCAGATCTGTAGTTAGATTTGGAGGGCCTACTAAAGATAGCTCCCTTGGAGCTTTAGATCATTCTTCCCTATGGGACAAACTCTTACTTATTAAAACTTGCTACAATAGGCCTTGTATCTTGCAGGTCTGTGTACTTTTAGACTTACTGCTCTGTAGTTTTCAATCCACCTTTGATTTATTTTCACTAACACATTCTTATTACTGTTTTCAATAAAGTTAGCAGCAAGCACTTAAAATATCCCAACATACATCCCCCACACCGAACTCGGTAAAAATAAGTAAGGTCGTATAGAACCTATTGTCCCGAGGAAAATACATAAACACATAAGGTTAGGTTACCAATCGGACGGCCCACAAGTCGACTTGTTCCCTACCTCACCAAAATGGTCTCTATATGACCACTTCATCTATAGGACCACTGAGAAAGCAGATGTACCGAAGCAGAAGGAAGTGTCCTTCAC
Source organism: Chloranthus sessilifolius (assembly GCA_021018995.1). NCBI lineage: Eukaryota > Viridiplantae > Streptophyta > Magnoliopsida > Chloranthales > Chloranthaceae > Chloranthus > Chloranthus sessilifolius. Next base: position 85,768,975 of record CM037585.1, read on the forward strand.
TAAGTCCCAAGAAGTAGAAATTGAATGAATGGCTGAAGCATTCAATGATTTAATGAATCTGAATGATGATATTGATAAACCGCTTGAAGGATTCAAACCCTTGTTTGACACTAAGGATTTTACAGAAGAGAGAAGGGAAGAACCTCTAGAACTCGAGCCACAAGTAGGAGATTGGGAATCCACCGATGAAGAAGATTTTCTCATAGCTGCCCTGGAAGATGATGAGGACTAGTTACACTCAACATGGGAAGAGAATGATACCCCACAAGAAGCTTTTAGCTCCCATAGCATTCGTCTCGGCCTTGACCTTGAAGGATGGGAGTGCCCGTGGGACTCCCCTTGTATCGCTCACCCATACCAACCCCGCTGTAGGGCATGCACCAACATATTAGAATGTTTTGCTAGTTGGATCTGACATTCCACGATAGTAGGAGCGAATGACTCCATCCCCGTAACGACAGAAGCAAGCAATGACCTACCAACTCAGCTACTGGCATAAGAAGAGGAAAATCCCAACAGTCATTTGGTCGACCCAGGGGGAAACACTCACATCACTCTCATTGAGTTTGAAGAGGAACTCGAACTAGACACTCCTCCATCCCCAGACATGCCACAACTCTAAATATTCTAGAAATCTCTCGAGGAAGAGTGGCAACCGCGGCCGAGTGAAGACGAGGACTACTGGATAGACCTCCCTGCACTCAAGTTAGCAAAGCAAGCTAACTTAGGACGTCAAGCATTATCAGATCAAGAAGATGAGTTTGATACCAGCCTTGACTCTGGCTTAGAAGAATGAGAATGCCCTTGGGGATCTCCCTGTATTTCTCACCATTACCAGCCGCGCTGCCGAGCATGCATACTCATCCTAGCATATTACGAAGTTCAAGGGAAAGAGCTCGCTGCCCCTGAGGGTCCCTTAGGAGATCACCCCTGACAGGAAGATGTTAAGTGGTGAAAATTGCCAATTTTCATCCTATAACCTGACCATTGATAGACTTGTGAGCACACTAATAAGCTCTTGTCAAGTGCATTTTGTAAACAACAATAAAAGAAGGTACTAATGCAAAAAATCACTCAAGAATGCCTAAAAAGGAACTATCTCAGCACAGGACAAACCTAGCAACAGCACACCAGAGGATAGCAAATCACTGGACCCTTGGAGCGCGTGGCTACAGCAAGGCAAGGTGAAGAAAGTGAAAACAGGCTGAGAACGTCCTATCGATTGGTCACCTGAAGACGTCGATAGGAGCTGAAAGCAAAGAAAGGAAGAATTCGTGTAGTTAAAGAGGTCTTCGATAGGATTTGAAGGCAGAAGAAGGATGAATTCATGTGGATCAAGGAGTTTGATAGGATCTCAGAACCTATCGAGTAGCTGAAAGGAAAGAAGAACTCATCCTATCAAAAACCTGCCTGACGTGTCAAAGGAACCTATCGAATGGTTTCTTGAACCTATCGAGATGAGAATGCTGGAAGAGAACCTATCGAAGGGTGATTAAGCCTTTCGATAAGACTGAAAGCAAACCTATCGAAATGGCAGAATGAAGAGCAAAACCTGTCGAAATGGTTTTTCAACCTGTCGAAGAGTTGCTCCAACCTGTCGAATACTCCAAACTAAGGGCTGAGAAGGCTGGAACTCTAACCAAAGATTCATCCTATCGAACGGATTTGAGAACCTAACAAAAGGACAAAAATGCTCAATTCCAACCTGTCGAAAGCTTCCTGAACCTGTCGAAATCGTGTGTAAAACTTCTCATAAATTTAGCTGTGCACATGTTGTGATTCAGTGACCTGCTGCATGCAACTCGAGGCACTTGGTGATCGACACGACAATTCTAGAGGATGCCTTAGAAAGCCCTAACCGACCCACATGCTTTAACAGAACTCTAACAAACTCTGACGACCTTCTAGAAGGGATTTTTGGCAGGAAAAATAGAGGAGAAAGCTATATATAGATCCCCAATTGCGATTGGGGGGATCGAGATCTGAGCTAAAATTTTGGAGATTAGCGCCTGCAGAGCAATTTCATTTCCCTCGTTTAGCCCAACCATGGTTTGCTAAGTCCCTTGGAGTAGCGAGGAGCGAAGTTAGATCTGTAATTGGGTGAGGTTAAGAGTGCTACTGTAGGTTCCTAGCTGCACAGACTACAGATCCGAGAGTATTTCTATTGTAAAGTGACCTTGTTTACAATGATAATGTTATTTTTAATGCTTTAATTAGATTTAAATTTCCTTTGGTTCCATTAGGTGATCGATCGGATTTGTGTAGAGGAGTTGTAGATCAGCTCACCCACTTAACTGGTAGAGCTCTTGGATACCATCTGATCTCCCTGGATCTGATGCTCCTGTGATTCCTTGAGTCTGTGACCTGGGAATTGTAGCATCTGTAGTAGTTTTAATTGTTTTAATTGAGGCTCTAGCTTTGTAGGAGATCCCTAGGATGGTCTGTGACCATTAAAGTGGACAGATCATAACCTTAAGATAAATCTAAGCTCAGGCCTCAATTGGATTCATCTGCTGTAATCTATGGATTCGATAAAGTCTATAGGATGGTCTGTGACCATTAAAGTGGACAGATCATAGCCTTAAGACTAGGTGGATCCTGTGATTTGGAGTGGAATTTATACCTTGCAGCTGTGCTTATAGCCAGCGAGGGAATTGTGTGTTTTGAACCTCTGTAGCATGATTAATTGAATCTAATTTCAGTGAAAACCAACCTCCAAGCTACTCTTCTCCATTTTCTGCATATTTTCTCTCTTCCCCTGTAAGATCTAAGCTCCTAAACTCGATCCAAGATAGCTTCTGTTTAATTGTAGCTTAGTTTAAGTGACAACCCATTCCAAACCTCTCCCCTATCTTTTAACTAAATTAGTAATAGCTAGGGTGCCAGATATGACATAGATATGAAGATTTGTCATATTTCTAAACAGCCTCCCTGTGGACATTCCCTTACTCACCATTCTTTTAAAGCTTGCTACAAAGGACCCTGTATCTTACAAATCTAGGATATTTTTGATGTGTTGAATTCATTCTCTATTTTATTTTGCTTTTACCATTACACAATAAATTAGCCCACTGAAATTCCCCAATAAGTTTTTGGCACCGCTACCAGGGAGGCAATTTAGAAATTGATAGATCTAAGTTTTGATCATAGATTTGTAGTTTTTGTTTGATTTTACTAACTGCATTTGTAAGTGGTGTTATTTTTCAGTAGTTTGTGTGCAGTTCATCAGATCTAAGGCTACCAGTGAGAGGAGAATTGTGCTAGAGATTGCTCTATAGTTTGCATCCCTCTACTCCCCTATTATTTTTCAGATCTGTTGATAATTTTTGTTAGAATAGTTAGAAAATTTGGTTGATTCTGTTTCTTGTGTGTTTGGATCTGTTCTACATTCCGAATCTGAGTGTTGTATGTTTGGTAGGAGAACTTTGCAACCTCAGATTGTCCCACTAAATCCAGAGGTTGAAAGACTTCTCAGATCCAGACCAACTATACCCACTTCTGTTGCATTTGATTCTGTAAGAATGGGTGAGCAACAGTAGCCGAGAACCCTTAAGGAGTTTAATGCACCAGGGGTTTACAATTCCCCCTTCTGCATTCAATTCCCAGCTGCTCAGGAAAACTATGAGATAAAATCATCCATCATTCAAATGCTGCCCTCATTTCATGGCCTGACCAAAGAAGACCCCTATAAGCACATTGATGGGTTCTTCGGACTGTGCACTATATTTAATATCACAGGTTTGGGGGAGGAGGCCACCAGGATGAGACTCTTTTCTTTTTCATTAAAGGACAGAGCCAGGACCTGGTTGTCTTTACTTCCACCTAACAGTATTCAGTCCTGGAGTGATCTCCAATGTCAATTTCTAGCCAAATTCTTTCCTATGTCAAAGACCAGCCAGTTGAGGAAGGGTATCATCTCTTTTACCCAAGATCCAACTGAAGACTTTCATCAATCCTGAGAGAGATTTAAGGAACTCCTCAAGAAATGCCCCCACCATCAAATCCCTGAATGACAATTGGTTCAAAGCTTTTATCAGGGAATTGATGCTAAAAGTAGAGATATGATAGATGCCTCCTGTGGTGGCACCTATCTCCATAAAATTGCTGAGGAGGCATGGGAGCTCTTTGATATCATTAGTGAGAACTCTATGCAAAGGGAAACCTTAGCAAGAGATTTAGAGCTTCCTAAATTGATAAAAGAGAACACCTCAAGGAGAAAGATATATGAAGTGAGTGTGCCAAGTGAGTTGGAATGGAAAGTGGACAGCTTAACTCTGAAATTTGATAGACTAATGGGAGCAATGCAGTCACTTGTGGTTGCTAGAGTGGAGGAGGCATGTGCCATATGCCAGTCCCCTGCTCATCCCGTGGAAGAATGCCCATCTGCTTACCAATTTCTTGATTTTATAACAGAGCATGTGGCTGCAACTCAGTCTTGTGGGCAGCAGCCTGCTGTTGGGTATCAATAGAGGAACCACCCTAATCTAAGGTGGAGATAAGAGGGATATCCCAGTCAGCAGTAGCAGCAGCCCCAGCAGCCCATGCCTTACAAAAATGCTCAGCCCTATTAAGAAGGTTATGCCCCAAGACCTCAGTATCAGCAACCCATAGCCCAACCTGTAGCTCCTCCTGTGTAGCAATCTGCACCCCTCCAGCTGTGAGAACATCATCATCATTCTTCGAGGAAGAAGTTCTATCTTCATTACAAAGCTTGAACACCTTGACCCAAACTGTGCACTCTCACAACCAGAGCGTTAAAAAGATAGAGGACCAACTTGGTTAGCTGTCTGATGCTCTGACTAGAAGAGAGGGAGGAAGGTTGCCTAGCCAACCACAGGACAATCCACGAAGGCAATTTGTAGTGGGTGAAGTTTCTTCCACTTATGAGGAAGCTAAATCTATTACAACTTTGAGAAGTGGTAAGTTAGTGGAAAACCAAGTGGGCTATGAGCTTGTGAGAAACTTGGAAGAGGAAATTGAGGTAATTTCTACCAGCATACAACAAAGACCACCAATGGTGGACTTACAGGAACAAACAGCTATGAATAAAGAGGATAATGAGGATCCTCAAGAAAAGAAAAAACTCAAAAAGAAAGAGGCCCTATTGGCTAAGGCTGCAATTGAGGGAGCAACCCCACACTTGCCATTTCCTAAGGCACTACAGGCACCTTCCCCTTTTGATAAAGGGCAAGGAAAAATTGAGGAAATGATGGAGACTTTCAAGCAAGTAAAGATCAATCTGCCTTTACTTGATACCATTAAACAAGTCCCAACCTATGCCAAATTCTTAAAAGACCTGTGCACCCATAAAAGATAGTCTAGGATACACCTATCCAAGAAAGTATTTTCAGCAAAAAAAGTTAAGCATGTCCTGTCCATTACAACTCCCCCCAAACTTCAAGATTCTGGACTCCCCACCATCCCCTACATCATTGGGGATCATACCATTGACAAAGCCCTATTAGATCTGGGAGCCAGTATAAATTTGCTTCCATATTCAATATATGAGAAGCTGAGCTTAGGCAAATTGAAGCCCACACATGTTGTTCTTCAGCTGGCTGATAGATCTGAAAGGAAACTTGTGGGGATAGTCGAGGATGTTTTGGTTAGAGTTAACAAATTCTTTTATCCTGTTGACTTTTTGGTGCTGGATATGGAACCAGGTAGGAATGCCACCTCCATACCTGTGATTCTAGGCAGACCCTTTTTGGCCGCAGCTAATGCTTGTATTCAATGCAGGTCTGGAATCATGGAAGTGTCCTTTAGAAATATGAAGGTCCAATTGAATGTATACAACGCAGCCAATCAACCTCATCCTGATGAGGATTGTTTTTCTCTAGATGTAATAGATGAGGTTGTCCAGGAAAATGTGAATATGCTGCTACATGGTAAGGAAAGGTGTAATGAATTAGCCGAAGTATGAAAAGAAATAGAGGTAGAGCAGGGTCCCACCTCTGAGATCGAGCATGTGAAACTTATCTCTTCTGAAGCTCCACCAGCACAGCACCATCCATGGAGGCCTACTTTGTTACCGCTACCACCCCCCTCTCAGACACCCCTATTGCCCTCCCTCATCAGTCCCCCACAGGTGGAGTTAAAGCCGCTCCTAAAATCTTTGAAATATGCCTTTTTAGGAGACAACACCAAACTGCCTGTGATAATCTCTTCTTCCCTCACTCTCGAGCAGGAAAAAGAACTACTGTGTGTATTAAAAAGGCATAAGAAGGCAATAGGTTGGACCATTACAGACCTTGGGGGAATAAATCCTGCTATGTGCATGCATAAAATTCATCTCGAGGAAGGATCCAAACCTTCTAGAGAAATGCAGAGAAAGCTCAACCCACACATGCAGGAGGTTGTGATGAGGGAGGTGGTCAAACTCCTAAATGCTGGGATAATTTATCCCATCTCGGATTCACAATGGGTAGCACCTACCCAGGTTGTACCCAAGAAATCTGGCATTACAGTTGTTGAAGCCGGTTTAGGAGAGCTGATCCCAACCAGACATACCACTGGTTGGAGGGTATGCACAGACTACCGAAAACTCAATGAAAAGATCAACAAGGATCACTTCCCACTGCCCTTCATAGACCAAATCTTGGACAAGCTGGCAGGCAAGGCCAGCTACTGTTTTCTTGATGGATATTCAGGGTATAATCAGATCCTCAGATACCCTCGTGATAAGAAAAGACCACATTCACTTGCCCATTTGGGACCTTTGCATACAAAAGGATGCCATTTGGGTTGTGTAATGCACCTGCCACATTCCAAAGATACATGTATGCTATCTTCTCTGACATGATTGATAAGTTTTTTGAGATCTTTATGGATGATTTATCCATTTATGGAGATGATTTTAGCCAATGCCTACAACACCTCAGCTCCGTACTGCAAAGGTGTGAGGAAACCAACCTAGTTTTGAGTTGGGAGAAAAGTCACTTCATGGTGACTCAAGGCACTGTTCTAGGACATGTTGTCTCTCACAAAGGAATCAAGGTTGATCAAGCTAAGATCGCTTTGATTGCTCATTTGTCCCCTCCGAAAACTGTCAAACAAGTTAGGTCATTTCTGGGTCATGCTGGCTTCTACAGAAGGTTCATAAAGGATTTCAGTAAAATCTCCAAACCCCTCTGCCACCTATTGTGTCAGGATGTCCCTTTTGACTTTAATGCTGAATGCCAAGTTGCTTTTGAACTACTAAAAACTTGTTTAACCACAGCTCCCATTTTACAATCCCCTGATTTTTCCTTGCCATTTGAACTGATGTGTGATGCATCAGATTTTGCCATTGAAGCAGTATTGGGGCAAAGAAAAGACAAGACACCTTTTGTAGTGGCATATGCCAGTAAATCAATGGTTGATTCTCAATTGAATTACACCACAACTAAGAAAGAGATATTAGCCATTGTTTTTTCCTTAGAAAAATTTAGGTCTTATGTGCTGGGATAAAAAATTATTATGCTCGCTGACCACTCAGCCTTGAAATGCCTTTTGTCCAAAAAAGAAGCTAAAGCTCGACTAATCAGATGAATTCTTCTCTTGCAGGAATTCAATTTAGAGATTAAGGACAAGAAGGGAGTTGAGAACGTGGTGGTTGACCATCTGTCAAGGATCCAAACAACTGACATAGCAAGTTTGCCAATCAATGACTCCTTTCCAGATGAGCAGCTTCTGACTATCCAGATAAGTATGCCCTGGTTTGCCAATATTGTCAACTACCTTGCTGTAGGTAGGATCCCCCCACATTGGAGCAAGGATGACAAAAATATGTTCTTTGCACAGATTTGACATTACATATGGAAGGATCCTTACCTTTTTAAGCATTATGCAGACCAGGTGATCCGACGTTGTGTACCTGAAACTGAATTTCACAACATCCTAATCATGGGGTCAGGTAACAAGACTACTGCCAAGGTCCTTCAAAGTAGTTTTTACTGGCCTACCCTATTCAAGGATGCCTGACAGCACTGTAAAGCTTGCCATTGATGCCAGCAAATGGGCAGTATTACAAGGAGAAACTCTATGCCCTTGCAACCTATACTTGTTGTTGAACTATTTGATGTCAGGGGAATCTATTTCATGGGACCTTTTCCCCCTTCTACTGGATACAATTTCATTTTTGTCGCTGTGGATTACGTCTCCAAATGGGTCGAAGCCATAGCTACAAGAACAAATGATCACAAAGCTGTCATTCAATTCCTGAAAGACAACATCTTCTCCAGATTTGGCTTTCCTAAAGCTATTATTAGTGATGGGGGAAGCCACTTCTGTAACAAACCTTTTGACAAACTGCTGGAACGATACTCTGTTACCCACAGAGTAGCCACTCCCTACCACCCACAAACCAGTGGACAAGTAGAGATCTCCAACAAGGAAATCAAACATATTCTCGAGAAGACTGTGAGATCCGACAGAAGAGATTGGTCCACAAGTTGATTGATGCCTTATGGGCATATAGAACAGCCTATAAAACCCCCATAGGCATGTCCCCATTCAGATTAGTCTATGGCAAGGCATGCCATTTGCCTATTGAATTGCAACACAAGACATATTGGGCCATTAAAGCAGTGAACTCTGACTTACACTTTGCTGGAATTCACAGGAAACTCCAGTTATCCGAGCTGGATGAACTGCGAATAGAGGCTTATGCAAATGCCCGAAGTTACAAGGAGAGAACCAAAGCTTTTCGCAATAGACATTTGCTTCGCAAAGAGTTCAAGCCCAATGAGAAGGTATGGTTGTTCAACTCCAGAATGAAATTCTTTCCAGGGAAGCTGCAATCCAGATGGGATGGACCTTTCACTGTGGTACACGTTTCCCCATCTGGAGCTGTTGAAGTCATGCATCCCACTGATGGCAGAACCCTTCAGGTCAATGGCTAGAGGCTGAAACTTTGCGTTGACAATATTCGTGAGCTTGAAGAGACCGTTGATCTTCAGGATCCTCCAGGGTAGTACCTGATTTCGATTTGTATCATATGTATTTTATTGATTTATACTTCTTTCCACCAATTCTTTTCACAATAAAATGGCCATGTCAAGTTCCAACAGTCTAGAATTCAAAGGCATAAGGTCAGCGGCCAATTTGCTGACTGGTAGCGCCGCAGATGAGTTGCTGGGGGCTAAGGCTAAATGCTCTGCACACATAGGCCATGTTTTTAAGCTCATTGAACCTCTCGATAGGTCATTTGGACCTTTTTGCTAGGTCAACAGCGAATGTCGATAGGATTGCTGAGGATTTTGATAGGTGTTATGACTCTCGATAGGTGAGAACAACTTTGTGATAGGCTCTGGACTCTTGCCTAGAACCTATCGACAAAAGTGCACATGTAATACCGTACCTATCGAAAGGTTGTTCGCACCCATCAGCATCCTAACGAAGTGAACATTCTATCCACCCTCCGTTCGACAGGACACCAACCTATCGTAAGCAGCCAACCTAGCCTATCAAATGCATGTTTATTCTACTCGATAGGATGGGTTAAACCTATCGAGAGCATTTAATTGCCTGCCCCATACTTGTTCGACTTCGATAGGAAGCTTAAACCTGTCGACACTCTACACTCATCCTATCGAAATCGACTTTCCTCCCCTCACTCCTTCCATACTTACTGTGTAGTTGTGCTGTGCGAACATTTTTACCATGTGTACCATGTACATCTGCACATAGCACGAGCCTTAAACTCCCCGCGCTAAATATAGGCTGCCAGTTAATGCACGTTTTTCATTCACCATGCTGATTGTTTGAATTCACCATCCACTCCTAGTCATCAATGGCGACAATATTGAATGCACCATTTCATATTCCCTCACACTTCCACTTTAAATAGATGCAGATAGCTCGACTTCGGCCCATCCCTTCCCTTCTACCCTCCACCCTCCTCCTCATAGCTATGGCAGATGGCAAGCCCACACTCACCCCTACACAACTCTACCTCTTCTGGCTGGAGCCATTACCACCTAAGGAACCAGACCCACTACAGTTCCTCTGGGATGAATATGAGGAGGTCCAGCGGATCCTCGCTAAGGAGAAAAAGGTCAAAGTTAGGAAGGAGAAGAAGAGGCTGAAGACCGCGCCACTGGTGTCTCCGCCACCATCCCCCTACCCCCTAACCTTCTTCTTTTTCCTTTTCTTCCTCCCTACCTGGCTTACAGTTCCTCTTCCACCCGATGCAGGCCGAGGATTTCCCTGAGCCAGGGGGGCAATTTCTTGAACTGTGTGCGATATTTTGTCCACCGGCCTACTTTTTACATCCTTTCTGCCTGCACATTGTAATCATGTAATTTTCCTCTGTTAATAATAATTTTGTTTCTTACTAGCTTCTATTTTTGCGCTGTCAAATATAAAAATTTTAAAAAAATGCTCCCCCCCGTACCTCCCCCTAATTTCATGTTGTTCACAGTGGGGATACTATTTAGTTTAGGTTTGGGGGTATGGCATGTATGTATGCCAATAAAGTAGTTACTTTTAGTACAGCTAGGCTACAATGAAGTATTTGGAATTAATTAGAGTAAATTCTCACTGGAATTTTTGTAAAAAAGAGGATATTAAGAAAATAACTTTTTAAAACTAAAATGAGTTGTAGTTTTAACATTTTTCATGAGGCAAATGTCAACAATTTGTGAAAAATAATTTTTGATGTGCAGTAAACCTGAAATGAGAGGAAATTGTGAAGACACACCCCTGAAAATGAAATGGAAGGCCATACCCAGTGAGATTTGGGCCTGAAAAAGTTTCCTTGAAGAGTGCCTTGGCAATTTTTCTGCTCTGTGGACTGATTGGATCTAATTCTAATCACTAGAAGTTAGACAATTCCAAATTGAAACGTTGACAAAGACTCATGACATTGAGGACATGAAGTAAGGCCATCCCTTGGACAGTTTGAGCCTAAAATTTTCCCACCTTTGAACTGCCCTTGATACACACCACTTGAGCCTTAAAAGTCCCAGTTTTCCTTGATGAAAATCAGAAAATTTGAACCCAAAAACCCTTTGACCTATTTCAGTTCACCCTCAATCTAAGGAATTCAAGAAATAGGAGGAGAAGTGAGGTCCGAGGTGCAAGGTTCGATGTTTGGTTAAAAAAAAAAGAACAAAGTATATTTGAAGGCCAGTGTGATGTATAGTTGTGGCCTCCTAATCCATAAAAAAAAAAAAAAAAAAAAGAAAAGAAAAGAAAATCAAAGAAAAAAAGAATGAGAAAGAGAAGTCATTTCATTGAAAGATTGAAATGAGGATTAGAAACTGATCACCTCAAATCTGAAAGTTGAAGAAGTAAATGAAATTGTGCTTAAATGAAGAAGGTTGAGCTGCAAATCACCTCCTTACCTTGTTGATTTCTCAATTTTGAATCTCATTTTACCCCTTTATTCTTTTACCAATTTCACCCCTAAGCCACAGTACAACCAAATAAAAAGACCTTACTGATCTGAAATGGATTGAGTTGTCTTGTGGAGATAAGGATCTGTCTAATCTATGGTGAAAAGAGTTAGAAATTTTCAAAAATTAGAGCAATGCCTATGCTCATGCTTACAGCCCAATTTGAGGACTGTAACTGCTCTTGAGTTATGTGAAATTCTACACCCTTCATTGTTGTTGTGAGTTAACAGCCTTGGTGAGACTTGGGCCTGAAATCCAATTTTATGGGGGTAGTATCAAAACAGAATTCTCAAATGAAAGGTGAGTCATGCATCAATCTTCAAACATAATAACTTGACATGAATTGATTGTTGATGAAGGAATTACTGCAAACTTTCATGTTTTAGTTGAAAAGTCTGGTAAGACTTGGGCCTGAAATCCAATTTGATGGGGGTAGTATCAACACAGAATTCGCAAGTGAAGGGTGAGCTATGCATCAATCCTTAGACACAATGCCTTGACATGAACCAATTGATGATGAAGAGGAGTTACTGCAAAAATTCATGTTTTAAGTTGGTGATTTATTTTTTTTCTACTGAAAACCCTCTAGAACTGAAAAGACATGATGAGAATTTATTCTAGTTTCCTAAAACTCTGTTTAGCAGGATGTACTACTATTAACTAACCTCATTAGGGAAGTTTGTGGGTACCTTCACTGAAAACCCTCAAGAGACTTCACTCCTCCACTAGGGATCACCTAGGGGTTTAAAAGGCTTGGTGCATATGCGAAATGCACCCGTGCTCCCTATGAAAGTGGCATTTTTATTCTTTTAATTATCCTTTGCTTAGGGACTAGCAAAGCTTAGGTTTAGGGATGTGTTAAGTGGTGAAAAATGCCACTTTTCACCCTATAACCTGACCACTGATAGACCTGTGAGCAAACTAATAATCTCTTGTCAAGTGCATTTTGTAGACAACAATAAAAGAAGGTATTAATGCAGAAAATCACTCAAGAATGCCCAAAAAGGAACTACCTCTCAGCACAGGACAAACCTAGCAACAGCACACTAGAGGATAGCACATCACTGGACCCTTGGAGTACGTGGCTACAGCAGGGCAAGGTGAAGGAAGTGAAAATAGGCTGAGAATGTCCTATCGATTGGTCACCTGAAGACGTCGATAGGAGCTGAAAGCAAAGAAAGGAAGAATTCTTGTAGTTGAAGCGGTCTTCGATAGGATTTGAAGGCAGAAGAAGGATGAATTCGTGTGGATCAAGGAGTTTGATAGGATCTCAGAACCTATCGAGTAGCTGAAAGGAAAGAAGAACTCATCCTATCGAAAACCTGCCTGACGTGTAAAAGGAACCTATCGAATGGTTTCTTGAACCTATCGAGATGAGAATGCTGGAAGAGAACCTATCGAAGGGTGATTAAGCCTTTCGATAAGACTGAAAGCAAACCTATTGAAATGGCAGAATGAAGAGCAAAACCTGTCGAAATGGTTTTTCAACCTGTCGAAGAGTTGCTCCAACCTGTCGAATACTCCAAACTAAGGGCTGAGAAGGCTGGAACTCTAACCAAAGATTCATCCTATCGAAACCTATCGAACGGATCTGAGAACCTAACGAAAGGACAAAAATGCTCAATTCCAACCTGTCGAAAGCTTCCTGAACCTGTCGAAATCGTGTGCAGAACTTCTCAGAAATTTAGCTGTGCACATGTTGTGATTCAGTGACCTGCTGCATACAACTCGAGGCACTTGGTGATTGACACGACAATTCCAGAGGATGCCTTAGAAAGCCCTAACCGACCCACATGCTTTAACAGAACTCTAACAAACTCTGACGACCTTCTAGAAGAGATTTTTGGCAGGAAAAATAGAAGAGAAAGCTATATATAGAGATCCCCAATTGCGATTGGGGGGATCGAGATCTGAGCTAAAATTTTGGAGATTAGCGCCTGCAGAGCAATTTCATTTCCCTCGTTTAGCCCAACCATGGTTTGCTAAGTCCCTTGGAGTAGCGAGGAGCGAAGTTAGATCTGTAATTGGGTGAGGTTAAGAGTGCTACTGTAGGTTCCTAGCTGCACAGACTACAGATCCGAGAGTATTTCTATTGTAAAGTGACCTTGTTTACAATGATAATGTTATTTTTAATGCTTTAATTAGATTTAAATTTCCTTTGGTTCCATTAGGTGATCGATCGGATTTGTGTAGAGGAGTTGTAGATCAGCTCACCCACTTAACTGGTAGAGCTCTTGGATACCATCTAATCTCCCTAGATCTGTTGCTCCTGTGATTCCTTGAGTCTGTGACTTGGGAATTGCAGCATCTGTAGTAGTTTTAATTATTTTAATTGAGGCTCTAGCTTTGTAGGAGATCCCTAGGATGGTCTGTGACCATTAAAGTTGACAGATCATAACCTTAATATAAATCTAAGCTCAGGCCTCAATTGGATTCATCTGCTGTAATGTATAGATTCGATAAAGTCTATAGGATGGTCTGTGACCATTAAAGTGGACAGATCATAGCCTTAAGACCAAGTGGATCCTGTGATTTGGAGTGGAATTTATACCTTGCAGTTGTGCTTATAGCCAGCGAGGGAATTGTGTGTTCTGAACCTCTGTAGCATGATTAATTGAATCTGATTTCAGTAAAAACCAACCTCCAAGCTACTCTTCTAGATATTCTGCATTTTTTCTCTCTTCCCCTGCCAGATCTAAGCTCCTAAACTCTATCCAAGATAGCTTCTATTTAATTGTAGCTTAGTTTAAGTGACAACCCATTCCAAACCTCTCCCCTATCTTTAACTAAATTAGTAATAGCCAGATCTGACACAGATCTGGAGATTTGTCATATTTCTAAACAACCTCCCTGTGGTCATTCCCTTACCATTCTTTTAAAGCTTGCTACAAAGGACCCTGTATCTTGCAGGTCTAGGATATTTTCGATATGCTGAATTCATTCTCTATTTTATTTTTATTTTATTTTGCTTTTACCATTACACAATAAATCAGCACACTGAAATTCCCCAACAGAAGAGCAACCATATTCTAACTCAGGGCATGATAGTTTGACTGATTACGATCTCCAGAGCTTCTTTGAAGATGAGGCGATCAATGTGATAGAGGAAATCTGAACGTCAGTGCCGCCGTCACCCGTGTCACTTATTCAAAGGATCTCATCAGATGAGAACTCCAAAAAAAAATGACAAATTCAGAACAAGTCCACATTTCTCAAAAAATCGCTTGAACGGCTCTAGCAGCCGTCTCGCTCCCTCAATTAGAGGAAGCAACTCTCCCGGCACCTCTTGAGGCGACCGACCTTGTACCATATTTACTATCAAAAATAGAAAAAATAGAAAAAGTAGAAAACCCTAAAAATTCATAAATATAAAATCCAAACAAATAAAAAAACCTTAGAAAAGAAAGGGAACCTGTCATCCTGAATCAACTTTGCGACCAGCAAGGAGACTTTTCTCCTAAGACTTCTGTCCGCTCTCCCGCACGCAGACGCAAGGCCTCCAGGACAAACAACAAGTCAGTGATCATAGCAGAGGAGATACTTCATGACTTTGAGAAAAAGATCAATAGCCTTGACCTTCACCTTATCAAAGATCTCTCGGTCATAAATTGTGCCGATGAAGGGTTACCTTTCACAAAATCAAATCCCCAGTGTAGCAATTTCGCAGTATATGAGCTTACCAAGGATGAAGAAGAAACACCAATCACCGAGGAGGAGCAGGACTTCTAACAAGTCATCAAGTGTTTCGACGAGCAAACCCAAGCTGCCACGAACCCACAGAAGAAATCAACTTTGGCACTGAAGAGAAATCCAAGAAGCTACTAATTAGCGCAACGCTTAATTCCAAGGAACGTCAACAAATCGTACAAGTCCTATAAGAACACCTCGACTCCTTTGCATGGTCCTATGAAGATATGCTTGGTTTAGACCCAAGCTTAATAGAACACCGTCTTGTCTTGGAACCCGATGCAAAGCCTATTAAGCAGAAACTCCGAAGGATGCACTCGCAAATGTCCCTTCAAGTTATAGAGGAGATTGACAAATTGCACAAAGCCAAATTCATCCGAGTCGTCCTCTACCCAAAATGGGTCACCAACATAGTGCCTGTTGCCAAGAAAGATGGAAGAGCATGGGTTTATATTAACTTCTGAAACTTCAACTAGGCATGCCTAAAAGATGACTTCCCACTTTCGCACATTGACACTCTAGTCGACAACACCATTGAACATGAGATGCTATCCTTTATAGACAGTTTTTTTGGATATAATTAGATCAAATTAGCAGAGTCTGACCAAGAGAAGACTTCTTTCACCACACCATGGGGAACTTACTACTACGTCTTCATGCCTTTTGGGCTCAAGAGCGCAGGAGCCACGTATCAACACGCCATGATGGGTATTTTTCATGACATGATGCACAAACGTGTAGAAGTCTACGTCGATGACATATTAGTGAAGTCCCAAACATGAGCAAGACATGATGAAGTGCTCTGATTGGTGCTACAAAGAGCCAAGAAATATCGACTAAAAATAAACCCAAAGAAATGTGTCTTTGGAGTCACATCCGAAAAATTACTCGATTTCATAGTCAGCAAGCGAGGAATCGAAGTTGACCCTGCTAAAGTCAAAGCTATCCTTGAGATGCCCCCTCCCAATAGTATCAAAGAATTACGAGGCCTGATAGGAAAATTGCAATTCATCAGGAGATTTATCTCCCAGCATTCAAACAGATGTGATCCTTTCTACAGAATATCTAAAGGAGGAACTAAGTACAAATGGGATGACCAGTGTCAGCAAGCCTTCGACAATATCAAGAAGTACCTTCTTAACCCACCAATATTATCGCCACCAGTTCCCAGAAGACCTCTAATTCTTTACCTCTCAGTGAACGACAAAGCAATGGGAGTAATTCTAGGAAAATATGAAGAAGATGACAAGAGAGAGAAGGCTATCTACTACCTTAGTAGGATGATGGTCGAGTACAAACAAAAATATAGTTCAATGGAGAAGACATGCCTCACATTGGTGTGGGCCTCAACCAAATTACGGCACTACTTTAGAGCACATAAGATACTAGTACTAGCCTGAATGGACTCTTTATAATACGTATTCGAAAAGCCCACAATATCAAGAAAGATCGCTCGCTGACATATGCTCTTGCAAGAATTCGACAGCACTTACGTCACACAGAAGTCGATCAAAGGATAAGAAATCTCTGATTACCTCACAGATCTCCCACTCTCGGGCAATGAGCCCATACACGCAGATTTTCTCGATAAAGACTTACTCACAATTCATAATGAAGAGCCCAACAAGACGTCATGGACCCTCTATTTTGACGGCGCTCTAAATCACAAAGGAAAAGGCATCGGGATAGTCCTAAACCCGAAAGGAGTTGTTATACCTAAAACTTTTCAACTAGACTTCCCTGTCACTAATAATGTCACAGAATATGAAGCTTTCATAGCTGGACTACAAGCAACACTACAATTAGGTGTTAAACAGTTGAAAACTATCGGTGATTCCAAGCTCGTAATCTCATAAGTTATAGGAGAATGGAAAACCAAGGAAAGGAGATTGATGGCATATCTAGAAACAACTCAATATTTAGTAAAGAAATTTGAAAGAATCTCTTTCACACACATCCCTAGATTAGAAAATAAACTCGCGAACGCCCTAGCCACATTAGCCTCTGTCATCCAAATACCCTTCGAACAAAGTATCAAGACCTTCTTCATTGAAAAGCTGACAGTACCCACCCACGAGGTAGTATAGACAATCAAAAGAGAATTACCAGTCCTCCCCATGAACACAGGACCAAAAGAAGCAATCACTCCAGATAATCACGTCAAGTCAGAAACTAAAATCGCTATGTTTAGATTTGAAAAATTACCAACTAATGACGGACAACCATGGTATTTTGACATTTAGAGCTTCCTGAAGCATCAACACGTCCCTCCATATGCCACGAAGATTGAACGGAAGACCATAAGGAACCGATGCGCCCGATTCTGCATACTCGAGGAAATATTATACAAAGAAGCCTTCACCAAAGGAGTACTGCTACGATACATCACAATCGCTGAAGGATAATACATTACTTGAGAAGCACACGCCAGTGCCTGCGATGCCCACATCGGTAGATAGAGACTCACCGACCAAATCATACGACAGGGCCACTTCTGGACGATAATGATAAGAGATTGACACCTCTATGTCCAATTCTGCAAACAATGCCAAGAACACACTGCACTTATCAAAGATCCATTACTTGCATTGAACACTATGACTTTGCCATGGCCATTTTTGATGTGGGCCTTCGATGTCATCAGACCTTTCACAAGCACAGTTGGAAACACTGTTACAAAGCCTAGTGTGCTTTAGTTTATTGTATGGTGGAAACCAATTAAAAATAAAATAAAATAAAAAATGGATTCAGCACAACTAGAGTACTCCTAGACCTACAAGATACAGGGCCTATTGTAGTAAGTTTCGATAAGTAAGAGTTTGTCCCACAGAGAAATTGATCTAGAACCCAAAAATGGGCTATAATAGTAGGCTTCCAAATCTGACTACAGATCTGACAATCCTAAAGAAAGGGAGCTGGGTGACACGACTACACTAAATAAATCCTAAATACAAAGAAATAAAATGTAGCCCTATCCTGAAGAAAGGGTTAAAAAGAAGATAGTGATGGTGTGTATAAAAATAAAATATATAAATTGGTAAGAAGTAAGCAGGTTAAGTTTAGAGTTAAAACAGTAATATAACTCATATTTAGTCTGTCTCTGCAGTGCTCCTTACTGAGATGCAATTAAAAGCCTCAACAAGGTGGAAATATTTAGTTTAACCCATGTCATTTGGGGTGCTCTTAAGGTTATAGGTTGTCCACTCAAATGGTCACAGGCTATCCTATAGACTCTATCAAATCCCATTAGTTAAACAAGAAGTTGCCCATCTAGTCCAGAGGAGTGGACTGATCATTTCCCCAGCCACTGGACCAGATCAACCCATGAACACTATTACAACACTATGTAATGTAAGTGCTACAAGCTCTCTAGATCTATGCACAGATTTGGCTGACATCCATAGGTATTCCAACCCATACGATCCTAAGTGTTTTGCTAAGGCTAACGGCTCACTAGTGCCCACAAAAAGGATCATGCAATAGGTTGAATAAGGCTTTAGATTTAGCTGGGCATTGCTACAAATGGCCTACAATGACTCAGCCTCAACCTGTAATTACTACAGAGAGATTAGATCTAACATCTGATGTCGGCTAGGTAAAATAGAGGGGAGCTAATTCTTGTACAAACCTCCTCACAAGGCTCTAGAAGCTCATGTGCAGGCGAGAAGAACCTTTCTCAAACATGTGGCTGGACACAACCTTAGGGCTATACTCTGTCCACTCAAATGGTCACAGGGTATCCCATTGGTTTGTCCATATCACAGAGGCCTGAGAAAGAGCATTAAAACTGTTGCAACCACCATGGTCCATAGGCCTCCGAGCTCCCCAGATCTCACTACAGATCTAACATTGCTTTCCATGGGGCTATCAAACCAAGGGAAACCAGATGGTAAACAATAGATCTACTAGAAACTGAATAGGCTAGTCTCAAATATATAGATCCTATAGACATCTAAAGAAACCATAAGATCTTTAAATTCAAATAGGCATTAAAACAACAATCCATTGATAAACACAAAACTTACAATAAACTGCCTCCAGGCTACAGCCCGTACACAACTGCTCATCCACAATCCCAATGTATACAAAACCTATTACAAACTGAAATAAAACTAAACCTAGCCACTTACAGGGGGATTAGCCAGCAAGTGCTGGGCTAAGAGAGAAGAAAAAAGGGAAAAAGAGGTGATCAAACCCTAACCCTAGCCTGCTGGAGCTCGTAGCCAATAGAGGATGAAAAGAAGGATTGATGATAAAACTAGACTCTAAGTGTAGCTTATATACTCTGTCGATACGGCCTTGGCTTTGAAGGGATTAATCCTAATTTTTCCAACAAACACAGCACTGTTATATCCCTTGAATGTCTTAAGTCGTGCGCCTCAAAATCCATGCCTCGAGATGTGTGCCCTAGCCTAAGGAAATTCCCAAAAGTTCCTTGAGTTAAACTTAGAAGTGGGGAGCCCGTGCTTCGCGGGGCTGGCATATGCATTCATTGATTCACGCAGTTGCAGGGCCTTCACAGAGTAGCTTTTGGTTGGTGGAAAGTGCTCACTCGTGTAGTTAATCTTCAGTTAATCGTGTAGTTCCTTTGCGCTGTAATACTGTCACAGAGATGATCTAGAGTGCCCATACTTCTCGCACAGTAGAGCTTTAGAAGCTCTCTCTCTCGCTAGGTACTCACACAGTTATGCTCTTGCGCTCGCATAGTAATTGGTAAGGTTTCAGAGTGTGTGAGATCTGCGTGAGGAGAATTCTAGGCGTCTCTCTCTTCCAGGACCACGCACGAACTCCGGAGGTGAATTTTAGTTCAGTTCACACATGAACTCGCTATGTTCTTCATGCGGCTGCTTTAAGGCCTGATCTTCGTTAGAGCTTCGTGATCACAAATTCTGAGAATTTTAATCTACGAGATCTTCATGTTGTCTTTATAGCTCTCCTCTTAACTGTGAGTCCTATCTGTGCAAGGGCATCTTCCACTGCATCCTTATAACTGTGAGTCCTATTTGTGCAAGGGCATCTTCGACTGCATCCTTAGCTTCACGAGAGAGCTTCTCAACTCTGCGAGATCTATCTTTCTATGCTCTATTGTATAGCACTTACTGCTTTTACAGTTTCTCCATTCTCAACCAACTTCATTCATCCGCTAGGCTTTTGGTCAATGATGATCAGCACCTGGTCACTGCGGTGAGCACTACCAGGTTGTTCCATTAGACTTTGATTCAGCGGTCATCTTTGCATGTCTTCTTCCTCTTCTTGGGGCCAATAAGGATGGATTTTGTATTAAGCTGCATAGATTATTGCTAACTATAAAATACACTTAACAAATGATTATTAGACTGCTTCAAGGTCTATAAAAGGCTAGGTTAAGAGGTGTAAAGTGGTACTTTTCAGTGAATAACACACCCTCAAACCTAATCTTTGCTAGTCCCTGAGCAAAGGAAAACTTAAAATAACTATTCTAAGAATTTAAATGCCACTTTCGTAGGGAGCACAGATACATTTATCCTATATACCAAACCTTTTAAACCCCTAGGTGATCCCTTGTGGAGGAGTGAAGTATCCTGAGGGTTTTCAGTGAAGGTACCCACAAACTTCACAATTAAAACAGTTAAAAGTAGTGCAGTCAATGACAAAACAAATTTTAATGAATAAAGTCTCAGTCCACACCTATCCTTTTAAAATCAGAGGAAATTACAGCAGTAATGCAGCCATTTAAAACTTAAAATCAACATGCATGTGCATCACCACCAATTAGTTCACATCAGGGATACAATGTGCATAAAATCAGTACAAAGCTTGCCTTAAATTCAAAAATTAGGTTGGATACAACACCAAAGAAGTTAAAATTCAGACCCAATTCTAACCAGGGCTATCTCTCAAACATGAAAATCAAAGCGTGTTTATATTCTAATCAGCTCAAGAGTAGTTATAGACCCCAAATGGGCCTGCAAGCATGAGCATAGGCAAAGCTTCTGATTTCTGACATCCTCATGACTTTTCTCCATAGATTAGACAACTTCTCATCACCACATGACAGCTCATTTCACTTTGGATCTACACGGTCTTTTTGAATGGATTGTAATGTGGCTTATGGGTGAGGGATATAAGGAATGAAGGGATAAAAAAAAGGGATTCTAAATTGAGAAATCAGCAAGGTAAGGAGTGATTGATGACTTCACTACCTTTATTTTAGCACAACTTCATCTAACTTGATATATATCAGAATCCAAGTGGCCAGCTTCTCCTCTTCTTTTTAATTTTTAGATGATGTTCTTCTCTAGACTTCTCTTTCTTTTTCTCTTTATTTTTTTTGTTTTTTTATTTTTTATTTTTTTATTTTTTTAGGATGAACTGTCACACAAAAATCACTGATACACTGCTGCTCATATGTTGCTTTTCTTCTCCTTCCACCAAATGTTGGTCCACTCTCACTATCTTCAACTCCTTCTCTTTTACCTTCTGAATTCTCAGAGTGAGGGTACAGTTGAATCAGGTCAAGAGGTTAAGGTGCAAGTACTCTAGTGTTCGTCAAAGAAAAGTAGGATTTTTAAGGCTCAACGAGTGTATGCAAAAGGGCAGTTTTAAAAGGTTGGATTTTCAAGCTCAAACTGTCCAAATGAAGGCCTTAGATTATTTCCATAGTGTCATGAGTGTTGTCAATCAGTTTTGATTTGGAGGTGCCTAACTTCTAGTGAAAAGTTCATGACTCAATCAGTCCTTAGAGCAGAAATAGTGCAAAAAACACTCTTCAAAAGAAAACGATGGGCCCAAATCTCACTAGGTATAGTCCTCGAATTAACCCATGGGGTGTATTTTTACTTTTTTCTCTCCTCTTAGGTTCACTAAGTACTAACTGAAAAATTTTCTGATGTTAGCTTCATGGTGGTGCAAAGATTTTAAAATTTTTAGTTTCAAAATGTCTGCAAAATTTTTTTTAACTTAAGACAAACTTTCTCATTCTAACAAGTTAGGTGGGAATTGATTTTATTCTTCCCAATTAAGCCAACCTGCTGCACTAAATTTAACTGCTTCATTGGCAGAGCTAGCTTGCCACACCCCCAAACCTATGAGGAGCAGTGTCCTCACTGATTCAAAGGTAGATGTGCAGCAAGCTCAAGACAGTTAACAAACAGAAACATCAAAAGAAAAAAACACATTACAAACAACCATAAAAATAAACAGACAGATATAAAGAAAGAATATATGGAAAAGACATGTCATTATAAGTACAAAATAAAAAGATTACAAAGAGATAGAAAATTATAAACCTAAGGACAATTTAGACATAGCAACAAGACATCCTGTCGAAAACAAAATGGTTCTTCCTCCTAGCTCAAGGATATCCTCAACCTACTGCATGTGGAAGAGGAACTGCATGCCAGGAGAGGGGGAAAGAATGGGGATCAGGGAGAAGGATGCTGAGCAGGTGGTGGGTGGATTGGAGAGGATGGGGGGGAGAAGCAGGTGGTTCGATCTTTCGCTTCTTCTTCTTTTGCTTATTCTTCTTCTTCTCCTCCTTGGCCAGGATCCTCTGGACCTCCTCGTACTCATCCCATAGGAATTGTAGTGAGTCAGGCTCCTTAGGCGGTGGCGGGTCCAACCACATCGGGTAGAATTTGTTTGGCAGATTAGTGGGTTTGTCGTTTGCCATAGTTGAGAGTAGGGAAGGACTGTGGAGGTTAGTGGAGAATGAATGAGACGAAGATAAACTACCCTTGTATTTAAAGTACTTGGGCAGTGGAATATGAATCGGCATATTAAATCTCGCCTCCTTCAAGCTCAATTGCCATAAAGAAATTAAAGGAAGTTAGTTGGCAATGAATTGTGATTATTATCGGGAATGGTAAGTCGCACAATTCATTATGGGGAATGAAGTCTCACAGTAAATGTTGGTCTATTTTTAACAATAGGATTTAAGGTAATCCCATATTTCGCACAACTTCCCATAGGTGTTCGCGGAGTAGAATTCTCGCGCATAACAAATGTACAGTAATAAGAAGGAAAATCGCGCAGAAGAACATAGCTCCATGAGTATAGAATCAGAACTGTGTGTGCCTCGCGAAGTTACTTCGTAGAGTAGAGTTTGGGACCGAGCGTGCAAAGTAGTTTCTCATTTCTCGCGTAGCTTAATTGGTGATCTCTGCGAAGAACAACCATTTGGAGATTCAGAGGTCTCGCGCAATAGAATATTTTGAAATCTACTTTTTGCGCCCTCATGACTCCGTGAAAAAGCTTTGAAATGGCTCACGATTGTGAAAATTAGGCCATAGAACCCCGCGAGAGACCAACACTCCACCTCTTTTCACAATTTGTTCCCTGGCCTGCACTTGTACAATGGCAGGCACCCATTCTGCGGCCCTCAACATCCATCTTTGTATATGTATCCCCTTTCCAAATGATCATGACCTCCCTCATACCAGCACATACATATCAAAGGTTCAAAATGATAAAATTCCTTCATGCAAACAATTCTATACAGTTACAGTGCTAGTACCTCAATCACCCAGCAGGAATAAGCATTCATCTCCCATGTTATCAACAGAAATAAACAAGTACTCAAAGCAGAATAAACAAAGTAGATGAAAAGAAACAAATCTCCATGATAAAAAAAAGTAAATGACAGGTTCCTAATCAAACAAAAGTAAACAACAATTCTAAATAGATATGGCACACATAATACAAAGTTGTGGATCACTGAATAGTGGGAGGTTCATGTAAGTGAATGGTCTGAGGAAGCTCCACTGTTTGTTCTATACAAATCTTGAGCCACTAACCATTTACTTTTATGATCTGCCCTGATAATGGATCAAGGATTTCTACAGCACCAGATGGGGAAGCTTTGATGACAGTGTAAGGTCCATCCCATC
The DNA here is from genome assembly GCA_021018995.1 of Chloranthus sessilifolius. Lineage (NCBI taxonomy): Eukaryota > Viridiplantae > Streptophyta > Magnoliopsida > Chloranthales > Chloranthaceae > Chloranthus > Chloranthus sessilifolius. The sequence goes on from CM037585.1 coordinate 85,792,907, forward strand.
TGGATTTCAACTTCCCTAGAAAAAATTTAAGTCTGGAGTTGAAATGCCAAACCTTAGTGCCAGCATTGAATTCCTTTCTTAACAGCTTCTTGTCAAAAAAGCCTTTGATCTCTCCTTGTACATTCTGGCATTTTCATAAACTTTTAGCCTCATTTCATCAAGTTATGCCATTTGCAACTTCCTGTGAGAACCAGCAGAAGTTAGATTTAAATTCATTGCTTTGATAACCCAATAGGCTCAATGTTCTAACTCTACAGATAGGTGGTAGGCCTTGCAATACACCAGCCTAAATGGGGATATGCCAATAGGGGTCTTGTAGGCAGTCCTATAAGGCCACAAAGCATCATTTAGTTTTTGTGCCCAATCCTTCCTATCAGTCTTCACAGTCTTCTCCAGAATATGCTTAATCTCTCTATTAGAATTTTTAACTTGCCCACTGGTCTGTGGGTGGTAGGGAGTTACAAATTCTGTGTGTAACAGAATACTTCATGACCAGGTTCGCAAAAGGTCTACTACAAAAGTGGCTCTCCCCATCACTGATGATAGCTCTGGGGATGCCAAATCATGAGAAGATATTGTCCTTTAAGAAGTTAAGGGCAACTGTGTGGTCATTGGTCCTTGTGGCAATGGCTTCCACCCATTTAGACACACAGTCCACTGCCACAAGTATGAAGTTAAGTCCAATAGATGAAGGAAAGGGGCCCATAAAATCAATGCCCCAAATGTCAAAAAGTTCAACAACTAGGATGGGCTGCAATGGTATGGAGTCTTTCTTGGAAATGCCTCCCATCCTTTGGCATCTCTCACAGGCCTTGCAATGTAAGTTTGCATCTCTGAACAAAGAAAACAAAAACAAACCACATTGGAGCACTTTTACTATAGTTTTTCTGCCACTGAAATGACCTCCACATGCTTGCTCATGGCACATAGAAAGAATATTGTGGAAGTCACTTTTAGGCACACATCTCCTAATGACCTGATCTGCACAGTGCTTGTAAAGGTATGGATCCTCCCACAGGAAATGCCTAGCCTAGGAGAAGAACAGGTCTTTGTCCATCTTAGACCAGTGTGGAGGGATCCTACCAGCAGTAAGAAAATTGACAGTGTGTACAAAGCAGGGCACACTAGATTGCAAAGGAAAAACTGCTCATCAGGGAACAACTCATTAACAGGTGTTGCGGCACATTCATCCAGAATAATCCTAGAGAGGTGGTCAGCCACTACATTCTCAACTCCCTTCTTGTCTTTTATCTCCAGATTAAACTCTTGCAAGAGGAGGATCCATCTGATCAATCTAGGCTTTGCATCCTTCTTAGCCAGTAGGTATTTCAGGGCTGAGTAATCTGTGAAAACCACAATCTTAGATCCCAACAAATAGGATCTAAACTTATCCACAACAAACACTACTGCTAATAGCTCATTCTCTGTTGTGGTATAGTTTAGCTAAGCATCAGCTAGTGTTTTGCTGATATAAAATATCATTGAAAGCAGTTTATCTCTCCTTTGTCCTAAGACAACACCTATGGCCAAGTCTGATGCATCACACATCAGTTCAAAGGGGAGTGAGTGTTAAGTAGTGAAAATGCTAGTTTTCACCCCTTAACCTGACCTTTGATGGACCTATGAGCACACTAATAAACACCTGTTGAGTCTGTTTTGTAGATAGCAATAAAAGATAGGAATAGTGTAGAAAACCACTCAAAAATGCTGCATAAAGAAGTCCATCTCTCAGCACAGTGCAGACCCAACAATGGCACATAGAGGACTGCACACCATTGGGCCCTTGGGGCGCATGGCAATAGCAGGGCAAGGCGAAGGAAGTGAAAATAGGCTGAAAATATCCTATCGAGAGGTTATCTAAAGACTTCGATAGGAGCTGAGAGCAAAAAATGGAGGAATTTGTACAGTTGGAAAGGTTTCAATAGGATCTGAACGCAGAGAAAGGATGGATTTTTGTTGATTGAGGAGTTCGATAGGATCTAAGAACCTATCGAGCAATTGAAAGAAAGAAAGAAATCATCCTATCGAAAGCCTGCTTGAGGTGTAAAGGGAACCTATCGGATGGTTGCCTGAACCTATCGAGATGGAGAAGCTGGAGCTCAGACCTATCAAAAGGTACTTAAACATTTCGACAGGAGTGAGAGCATTCCTATCGAAATGCTGGCATGCAGAGCTGAACCTGTCGAATGCTCCAGACAAAAGGGGCAGAGAACGCTGAAGCTTCAAGAGAAGGTTCATCCTATCGGAGCCTATCGAAGAGTTCTGAAAACCTAGCGAAAGGACCAAAAAGCTCCATTTGAACCTGTCGGAAGCTTCCCCAACCTGTCGAAATTGTGTGAAGAACTTCTCAGAAAATAGGCTATTCACACACTGCAATTGGGTGACTTGCTGCATGCAAACTGAGGCACTTTTATTACTGGCACGACAATCCAAAAGATGCCCTAGAAAACCCTAATCAACCCACGTGCTCTGATAAAACTCTAACAAACTCTGAGGACCTTCTAGAAGGGAATATTTGCGAGAAAAATAAGAGAGAAAGCTATATATTGAGATCCCCAATTGCAATTAGGGGGGATTGAGATTTGGATCAAATTCTGGAGATCAAAGCTTGCAGCAAAATTTCATCTTCCCTCTTTTAGCTCAACTATGGTTTGCTAATTCCCTAGGAGTAGCGATGGGAGAGGTTAGATCTGTAATTGGGTAAGGTTGAGAGTGTTATTGTGGGTTAATTGCTGCACAAACTACAGATCTGAGAGCATTTCATTGTAGAGTAAGTTTTATTGTAATGTGAATGTTGTTTTTATTGTTTTAATTAGATCTATAGTTCCTTTGGTTTCATTTGGTGCTCGATCGGATTTGTGTAGAGGAGTCTGTTGATCAGCTCACCCACTTAACTGGTAGACCTCTTGGATACCATCTAATCTCCCTAGATCTGATATCCCTACAATTTCTTGTGTCTGTGACCTAGAAATTGTAGCATCTTTAGTAGTTTTAATGCTTTGGTTGAAACCTTTAATTTGGAGGAATTCCCTAGGATGATCTGTGCCCATTGAAGTGGACAGATCATAGCCTTAAAATCAGTCCAATCTCTGGTTTCAATTGGATTCTTCTACCATAAACCTTTGGATCGAATGAAGTCTATAGGATGGTTTGTGACCATTGAAGTGGACAGACCATAGCCTTAAGATCAATTAAATCCTTTAGTTTAGAGTGGAGTCTTCTACCCTGGAGCTGTGCTTGTAACCAACTAAGGGTTGTGTGCTTTGAACCCCTGTAACATGATCAGCTCAACCTGATTGCAGTGAGACCAATCTCCAAGCTGCTCTTCTCTATTTTCTATTTTTAAAACCTTCCACTAGCAAGATCTAGATCTTTGGACTCGATCTTAGTTAGTTTGCATTTCATGTGTAGTTTAGTTGAAGTGACAACCCTTTAAAACCTCTCCCCTTTCTTTTACTAACCTAGTATTAGGTAGGGTGCCAGATCTCTTTCAGATCTGGAGATTTATCATATTTTGAACTCACCTCCCTATGGACATTCCTTTACTTACCTTTCTTTTAAAACTTGCTACAACAGGCCCTAACTACTTGCAGGTCTTGTGTGTGATCTGCCTTGATTTGAGTGAATTTAAACCCTTTTTGAAGGCAAGGCAAACAACCCAACAGTGAGTAATCTGGGGCCTGGATTACAGGGGCAGTAGTAAGGCACTTCTTCAAAGCCTCAAAGGCCTCAAGGCATTCAGCAGTAAATACAAATGGCACATCCTGGCAAAGCAGGTGGCACAATGGCTTGGCAATCTTGCTGAAGTCCTTAATGAACCTCCTATAAAATCCAGCATGTCCAAGAAATGATCTAATTTTCTTGACAGTCCTGGGTGGGGGCAGATGTGAGATCAAGTCTACTTTAGCCTTGTCAACCTCAATTCCCTTGTGAGAGACCACATGGCCTAGTACAATACCTTGTGTCACCATAAAGTGACTCTTTTCCCAACTTAGGACCAAGTTGGTCTCCTCACATCTTTGTAAAACTCTTTCAAGGTGACTCAGACACTGGCTAAAGCTGTCCCCATACATAGAGAAATCATCCATGAAGATTTCCAGAAATTTGTCAATCATATCAGAAAAAATTGCATACATGCACCTCTGAAAAGTGGTTGGGGCATTGCACAGTCCAAAAGGCATCCTTCCGTAAGCAAAGTTGCCAAAGGGACATGTGAAAGTAGTTTTCTCCTGATCTTGAGGATCCACAGGGATTTGGTTATACCCTGAGTATCCATCAAGAAAATAGTAATAAGCCTTCCCAGCCATCTTGTTTAGAATTTAGTCCATAAAAGGGAGAGGGAAATGGTCCTTTCTGGTCCTACAATTGAGCTTCTTATAATCAATGCACACTCTCCAGCCAGTGGTCTCTCTGGCTGGCATCAACTCCCCAGAATCAGAAGCAACAACTGCGATGCTTGACTTTTTAGGTACCACCTGGATAGGTGACATCCATTTGGAATCTGAAATGGGGTAAACCACCCCTGCATCCAACAGTTTCACTATTTCTTTGAGGACCACCTCTTGCATGTGAGGATTTAATTTCCTATGCATCTCCTTTGAGGGTTTTGCACCCTCATCTAGGTGAATCTTGTGCATGCAAACTGAGGCATCAATGCCTCTAAGGTCAGCTATTGTCCACCTAATTGCTTTCTTGTGCTTCTTATGAATATTTAGTAGTTTCTCCTCCTGCTCATTAGTGAGAGAGGAGGAGATAATCATGGGAAGCTTGTTGTCTTGCCCCAAGAAGGCATATTTCAATGTCACTGGAAGCTGTTTCAGCTCCAGCTCAGGGGGACTTTCAATTGAGGGCAACAAAGGTGCCTTAGTGGTTTGAGGATGGGGCAGCAATGTGTGCTGCACTAGGCCCACAGAAGACTCAGGATTTGTGTTGTCTTCTATCATGGGAATTTGGGCCCCTTTCACAACCAGACTCCAAACACTTTCCAGGCTTTCAGTTAGATTATCCCAATCCAGCAGATTCGATAATTCTCCTTCTATCAGGCCATCTAGTACATCTACTGCACCGCAGTCCTCAATGTCAATCTGAGGTACTGTAGCAGCATGGCACACATTTTAATGGGCCTTCATGTTCCCAAAAGTGACTTCCATTACCACTGACCTGCATTGTATGAAAGCATTTGCAATAGCCAAGAATGGCCTGCCAAGGATAATAGGAATTGGAGTTTTTCTTTTGCAAGGGTTCATGTTTAAAACAAGAAAATTAGCTGGATAATAGAATTTGTCCACCCCCACAAAGACATCCTCTAGCACACCCACAAGCCTCCTCTCAGACCGGTCAGCCAGTTGGAGTACAACTGAGGTAGGTTTAAGCTCCCCGAAACTTAGCTCCTCATACACTGAAAAGGGGAGTAAGTTCACACTGGCTCCCAAGTCCAAAAGGGCGTTACCAATGGTGTGGTTTCCGATTATGCAGGGGATAGTAGGTACCCCTGGATCTTGTAATTTTTCTGGTGTGGCAATGGACAGGAGTGACTCAATATGCTCAACAGTAAAAACTCTTTTGGATAACTGCACCCTTGCTTTCTTCTTTTGGGTGCAGAGGTCCTTTAAAAACTTAGTATAGGCAGGGACTTGTTTTATGGCATCAAGCAAAGGCAAATTGATTCTAACCTGCTTGAAAGTCTCCAACATTTCCTCCATTTGAGCATTCCCTTTATCAGGAGGGGATGAGTCAGCTAGAGCTTGAGGAAATGGTAGTTGGGGCATTGCTGATGCCACTACTGCATGCCCATTGACCTCATGGTCATATTTTTTTTTTTCTTTTATCTTCATTTATTTCTTTATGTTGGGGCATAGCATCAGCCCCCTTATCTTGCCCTTAGTTGATCAACAACAAGGGATACAATCCTTGGCTCTTTAACACTAGCACTTCTTTCATTTTTATTTTCATTCTTCGCAACCTCTTTTATTATCTTGCCCACCAGATTATCAACCACTCTCCCACTCCTAAGGGTAGTGATAGCATTGGCATCCTTATTAGTAGAGGGTGCTTCTTCAATCACACACTGCCCTTTCGGATTTGTCAGGGGCTGACCAAACAATTTTCCTTTTCCCTCCCATTCAGAGCATTACAAATCTGGCCCAGCTGGTCCTCAATCTTCTGGATGCTCTGTTCATGAGAATTGACAGCTTTCACCAAGCTCCCAAAATTTTGTATTGAAGCACGCATCTGCTCTTCAAATGAAGAGGATCTGGGCAATTATGGGGGCAGGGCCAACTGGTTAGACTGTGGGGCAAGTAACAAAAAAAATTTCCTTGGTGGGGTTAAGGATATGAATCTTGTCTCCACCTCAGATTTGGGTGGTTCCTCCAAGAATACCTATCAGCCTACTGCCCAAAAGTTTGAACAGCATTGGCTTGCTCCATAACAAAATTTGGAAACTGGATGACAGATGGACAATCATGAATAGAATGTGTGGGAGACTGGCATATCAGGCATGCTTCCTCCACCTGTGCAACCACTCGGGGCTGCATCACATTCATGAGTTTGCCAAATTTCAAGCTCAGGTTATCCACCTTTCTCTCCAGATCACTTTGCACTTTCACTTCATATATTCCACCTCTAGGGGTGGCCTCTTTACCATCTTAGCTGGAGTCTGACTATCATTGCGTGACAGAGACTCCTGCTGCATGAAATTTTCTTCGATTATGTCAAATAATTCCCAAGCTTCCTCAGTTGTCTTGTGGAGGTAACTACAACCACAGGAAGCATCCACCATGTCCCTGCTCTTGGAATTAATTTCTTGATAAAATATTTGGACAAGCTGTCACATTGGGATTTGGTGGTGGGGGCATTGTTTTAACATTGCCTGAAATCTTTCTCAAGCTTCATAAAAATCTTCAGTTGAGGACTGAGTGAATGACAAAATATTTGTCCTCATCTGGCTGGTTTCATTCATGGGAAAGAATTTGGCCAGGAATTGGTTTGAAGGTCACTCCATGACTGTATGCTATTGGTTGTGAGCTTTGATAGCCATGTGCTGGCTTTGTCCTTTAGTGAGAAAGGAAAAAGCCTCAGTTTGGTAGCCTCTAGCCCCAAGCCAACAATATTGAAAGTAGTGCAAAGTGCTAAAAATTACTCTATATGCTTGTAGGGATCTTCTTTACTAAGCCCATGAACCGAAGGTAGCATATTAATGGAGGAGGATTTAATCTCATAATTCTCTTTCAACAGAGGGGAATTGAATGCTGAAGGGAGAGGTGTACTCCCCAGGTGCATTGTACTCCTTTAATGTTCTCTACCTCTCAGCCATGATAGCTGGTTCAGTTTCAATAGCAGGACCCTGTGGGGTGCGTCTTGGTCTAAGAATCGTTTCAACCTCTAGATTTGGAAGTTTTAGCTCAGGGATTAAAGACCTTCTACCATGCATATACTCACACCCACAGTAAGTACAGAAAATGATCACAAGCACACACAAAGAATAGTTCAAACAAAAATTAATAACTACACAAATTTACACTAAACAAATATAGAGAAGTAAACATAAATAGACTGAGATTCTAGGGGAAAGTAAGTGCAAACAAAGCTAGCTTCACTCCAAATGTAGCTCTAGCTTTTCCCTTCTTCTGCTGTCCATTTCTGCAAATTTTCATAAAGAATCAGTAGTACTTTTATTCTAGTTTAGATACAGCTACAAATAATTTAGAAATCTAAATTATAGTACAATTTACATCTACTAAAAAGGTCAATATCCCCGGCAGCGACGTTAAAAACTTATTGCGGAGCCCAGTGTGCTTTAGTTTATTGTGTGGTGGAAACCAATTAAAAACAAAATGAAAAAAAAAGAATGGATTTAACATAACTAGAGTAGTCCTAGACCTGTAAGATACAGGGTCTATTATAGCAAGTTTTGATAAGTAAGAGTTTGTCCCACAGAGAAATTGATGTAGAACCCAAAAATGGGCTATAATAGTAGGCCTCCAAATCTGGCTACAGATCTAACAATCCTAAAGAAAGGGAGCTGGGTGTCACGACTACACTAAATTAATCCTAAAAAAAGAGAAATAAAATATAGCTCTATTCTGAAGAAAGGGTTAAGAAGAAGATAGTGATGGTGTGTACCAAAAATAAAATATAAAAATTGGTAAGAAGTAAGGAGGTTAAGTTCAAAGTTAAAACAGTAATGTAACTCAGATTTAGTCTGTCTCTGCAGTGCTCCTTGCTGAGACGCTATTAAAAGCCTTAGGAAGGTGGAAATATCTAGTTTAACCCATGCCATTTGGGGTGCTCTTAAGGTTGTAGGCTATCCACTCAAATGGTCACAACCTATCCTATAGAGTCTGTCAAATCCCATTAGTTAAACCAGAAGTTGCCCATTTAGTTCAGAGGAGTGAACTGATCATTTCCCCAGCCACTGGACTAGATCAAGCCATGAATACTATTGCAGCACTATGTATTGCCAGTGCTATAAGCTCCCCAGATCTGTGCATAGATCTAACTTACATCCATAGGTATTCCAACCCATAAAATCCTATGTGCTTTGCTAAGGCCAACGGCTCACTAGTGCCCACTAAAAGGACCATACAACAAATTGAATAGGGCTTTAGATTCAGCTGGGCATTACTACAAATGGCCTGCAATGACTCAGCCTCAAGCTACAATTACTACAGAGAGATCAGATCTAACATTTGATGTCAGCTAGGTAAAACAGAGGGGAGCTAGTTCCTATATAGACCTCCTCACAAGGCTCTAGAAGCTCATGTGCAGGGGAGAAGAACCTTTTTCAAACATGTGGTTGAACACAACCTTAGGGCTATACTCTATCCACTCAAATGGTCACAAGGTATCCCATTGGTTTGTCCATACCACAAAGGCCTGAGAAAAAGCATTAAGACTGTTGCAACCACCATGGTCCACAGGCCTCTAAGCTCCCCAGATCTCACAACAGATCTGCAGTGCTCTTTGCTGAGATGCTATTAAAAGCCTCAACAAGGTCGAAATATCTAGTTTAACCCATGCCATTTCGAGTGCTCTTAAGGTTGTAGGCTGTCCACTCAAATGGTCACAACCTATCCTATAGAGTCTGTCAAATCCCATTAGTTAAACCAAAAGTTGCCCATCTAGTCCAGAGGAGTGGATTGATAATTTCCCCAGCCACTGGACCAGATCAAGCCAGGAATACTATTGCAGCACTGTGTAATGCCAGTGCCACAAGCTCTCCAAATCTATGCACAGATCTGACTGACATCCATAAGTACTCCAACCCATAAGATCCTAAGTGCTTTGCTAAGGCTAACGGCTCACTAGTGCCCACAAAAAGGACTATGCAACAAGTTGAATAGGGCTTTAGATTCAGCTGTGCATTACTACAAATGGCCTGCAATAACTCAGCCTCAAGCTACAATTACTACAGAGAGATCAAATCTAACATCTGATGTCAGCTAGGTAAAACAAAGGGGAGCTAGTTCCTGTACAAACCTCCTCACAAGGCTCTAGAAGCTCATGTGCAGGGGAGAAGAACCTTTCTCAAACATGTGGCTGGACACAACCTTAGGGCTATACTATGTCCACTCAAATGGTCACAGGGTATCCCATTGGTCTGTCCATATCATAGAGGCCTGAGAAAGAGCATTAAGACTGCTGCAACTACCATAGTCCACAGGCCTCTGAGCTCCCCAGATCTCACTAGAGATCCAACATTGTTTTAGATGGGGCTATCAAACCAAGGAAAATCAGATGGTAAACAATAGATCTACTAAAAATTGAATGGGCTAGTCCCAAATACATAGATCCTATAGACATCTAAAGAAACCATAAGATCTTTATATTTAAATAGGCATTAAAACAACAATCCATTGATAAACACACAACTTACAATGAACTGCCTCCAGGCTGCAGCCTGTACACAACTGCTCATCCACAATCCCAATGTGTACAAAACCTATTACAAATTGAAATAAAACTAACCTAGCTGCTTATAGGGGGATTTGCCAGCAAGTGTTGGGCTAAGAGAGAAAAAAAAGGGAAAAAGAGGTGGTCAAACCCTAACCCTAGCCTGCTGGAGCTCGCAGCCGACAGAGGATGAAAAGATGGATTGATGATAAAACTAGACTCTAAGTATGGCTTATATACTCTATCCATACAGCCTTCGCTCTGAAGGGATTAACACTAATTTTTCTAGCAAATGTGGCACTATTACATCCCTTAAATATCTTGAGTCATGCACCTCAAAACTTGTGCCTTGAGATGTGTGCCCTAGTCTTGGGAAATTCCCAAAAGGTCCTTGAGTTAAACTGAGAAATGGGGAGCCCGTGCTTCGCGGGGCTAGCATATGCATTCATTGATTCGCACAGTTGTAGGGCCTTCGCGGAGTAGCTTTTGGTTGGTGGGAAGTGCTCACTTCTGTAGTTAATCGCACAGTTCTTTTATGCTGCAATGCTGTCACGAAGATGATCTGGAGTGCCTATACTTCTCGCGCAGTAGAGCTTCAGAAGCTCTCTCTCTCGCTAGGTACTAGCACAGTTATGCTCCTGCGCTCGTATAGTAATTGGTAAGGCTTCAGAGTGTGTGAGACCTACACGAGGAGATTTCTGGGCATCTCTCTTCTAGGGCCACGCCTGAACTCCGCGAGGTAAATTTTAGTTCTGTTCACACATGGAATCGCTATATTCTTCGCGCAGCTACTTTAAGGTCTGATCTCTGGGAGAGCTTCGCGACCATAAATTCTGAGGATTTTAATCTGTGAGATCTTTGCAATGTCTTTACAGCTCTCCTCTTAACTGTGAGTCCTATCTGTGTGAGGGCATCTTCCACTGTATCCATAGCTTTGCGAGGGAGCTTCTCAACTCTGCGAGATCTATATTTCTATGCTCTGCTGCATTGCACTTACTGCTTGTATAGTTTCTCCATTCTCAGCCAACTTCATTCATCTGCTAGGCTTTTGGTCAATGATGATCAGCACCTGGTCACCATGGTGAGCACTACCAGGGTGTTCCATTAGACTTTGGTTCAGCGGTCATCTTTGCATGTCTTCTTCCTCTTCTTTGGGCCAATAAAGATGGATTTTGTGTTAAGCTGCACGGATTATTGCTAACTACAAAACACACTTAGCAAATGATTATTAGACTGCTTCAAGGTCTATCAAAGGCTAGGTTAAGAGGTGAAAAGTGGTACTTTTCAGTGAATAACACACTCCCAAACCTAATCTTTGCTAGTCCCTGAGCAAAGGAAAACTTAAAACAACTATTCTATGAATTTAAATGCCACTTTCGTAGGGAGCACGGATACATTTAGCATATGTACCAAGCCTTTTAAACCCCTAGGTGATCCCTAGTGGAGGAGTGAAGTCTCCTGAGCGTTTTCAGTGAAGGTACCCACAAACTTCACTATTAAAATAGTTAAAAGTAGTGCAGTCAATGACAAAACAAATTTTACTGAATAAAGTCTCAGTCCATACCTATCCTTTTAAAATCATAGGAAATTACAGCAGTAATGCAGCCATTTAAAACTCAAAATCAACATGCATGTGCATCAGCACCAATTAGTTCACATCAGGGATACAATGTGCATATAATCAGTACAAAGCTTGCCTTAAATTCAAAAAATAGGTTGGATACAACTCCAAAGAAGTTAAAATTTAGACCCATTTCTGACCAGGGCTATCTCTCAATCATGAAAATCAAAAGCGTGTTTACATTCTTATCAGGTCAATAGTACTTACAGACCCCAACTGGGCCTGCAAGCATGAGCATAGGCAAAGCTTCTAATTTCTGACATCCTCATGACTTTTTACCATAGATTAGACAACTTCTCGTCTCCACATGACAGCTCATTTCTCTTTGGATCTATAAGGTCTTTTTGAATGGGTTGTAATGTGACTTATGGGTGAGGGATATAAAGAATGAAGGGGTAAAAAAAGGGATTCAAAATTGAGAAATCAGCAAGGTAAGGAATGATTGATGACTTCACTACCTTTATCTCAACACAACTTCATCTTACTTGATATATTTCAGAATCAAAGTGGCCAGCTTCTCCTCTTCTTTTCATTTTTCAGATGATGTTCTTCTCTAGACTTCTCTTTCTTTTTCTCTTTTTTTTTCTGTTTTTTTTATTTTTTAGGATGAACTGCCACACAAAAACCACTAATACACTGCTGCTCATATGTTGCTTTTCGTCTCCTTCCACCAAATGTTGGACCACTCACACTATCTTCAACTCCTTCTCTTTTACCTTCTGAATTCTCTGAGTGAGGGTATAGTTGAACCAGGTCAAAAGGTTAAGGTACAAGTACTCCAGTGTTTGTCAAAGAAAAGTAGGATTTTTAAGGCTCAACGAGTGCATGCAAAAGGGCAGTTTTAAAAGGTTGGATTTTCAGGCTCAAACTATCCAAATGAAGGCCTTGGATCATTTCCATAGTGGCATGAGTGTTGTCAATCAATTTTAATTTGGAGGTGCCTAACTTTTAGTGAAAAGTTCTTGACTCAATCATTCCTTAGAGCAGAAATAATGCCAAAAACACTCTTCAAAAGAAAATGATGGGCCCAAATCTCACTAGGTATGGTCCCATGGGGTGTATTTTCACCTTTTTCTCTCCTCTTAGGTTCACTAAGTACTAACTAAAAAAATTTCTGATGTTAGCTTCATGGTAGAGCAAAGATTTTAAAAGTTTTAGTTTCAAAATGTCTGCAAATTTTTTTTTAATTTACCACAAATTTTCTCATTCTAACAAGTTAGGTGGGAATTGATTTTATTCATCCCAATTAAACCAACCTGTTGCACTAAAGTTAATTGCTTCATTGGCATAGCTAGCTTGCCACACCCTCAAACCTATGAGGAGCAGTGTCCTCACTGATTCAAAGGTAGATGTGCAGCAAGCTCAAGATGATTAACAAACAGAAACATCAAAAGAGAAAAACACATAACAAACAACCATAAAAATAAACAGATAGATATAAAGAAAGAATATATGGAAAAGACATGTCATTATAAGTACAAAATAAATAGATTACAAAGAGATAGAAAATTATAAACCTAAGGACAATCTAGACATAGCAACAAGACATCCTGTCGAAAACAAAATGGTTCTTCCTCCTGGCTCAAGGATATCCTCAACATGCTGCCTGTGGAAGAGGAACTGCATGCCAGGAGAGGGGGAAAGAATGGGGATCAAAGAGAAGGATGTTGAGCAGGTGGTGGGGGGATTGGAGAGGATGGGGGGAGAAGCAGGTGGTTCGATCTTTTGCTTCTTCTTCTTTTGCTTATTCTTCTTCTTCTCCTCCTTGGCCAGGATCCTCTGGACCTCCTCGTTCTCATCCCAGAGGAATTGTAGTGGGTTAGGCTCCTTAGGCAGTGGCGGGTCCAACCACATCGAGTAGAATTTGTTTGGCAGATCAATGGGTTTATCATCCGCCATAGTTGAGAGTAGGGAAGGACTATGGAGGTTAGAGGAGAATGAATGAGATAAAGATGAACTACCCTTGTATTTAAAGTACTTGGGTGGTGGAATATGAATTGGCATATTAAATCTCGCCTCCTTCCAAGCTCAATTGTCATAAAGAAATTAAAGGAAGTTAGTTGGCATTGAATTGTGATTATTATCGGGAATGGTAAGTCGCACAATTCATTATGGGGAATAAAGTCGCACAGTAAATGTTGGTCTATTTTTAGCAATGGGATTTAAGGCAATCCCTCATTTCGCGCAGCTTCTCACAGGTGTTCGCGGAGTAGAATTCTCGCGCAGAACAAATGTACAGTAATAAGAAGGAAATTCGCACAGAAGAACATAGATCCGCAAGTACATAATCAGAAGGGTGTGTGCCTCGTGAAGTTACTTTGCGGAGTAGACTTTGGAACCGAGCGCGCGAAGCAGTTTCTCATTTCTCACGCAACTTAATTGGTGATCCCCGCGAAGAACCGCCATTTGAAGTTTCAGAGGTCTCCCACAATAGAATATTTTGAAATCTGCTTTTCGCGCCCTCATGACTCTGCGAGAAAGCTTTGAAATGACTGATGATTGTGAAAATTAGGCCATAGAACTCCGCGAGAGACCAACACTCCACCTCTTTTCACAATTTCTGCCCTGGCCTGCGCTTGTACAGTGGCAGGCACTCATTCTGCGGCCATCAGCATCCATCATTGTATATGTATCCCCTTTCCAAATGATCATGACCTCCCTCATACCAGCACATGCATATCAAAGATTCAAAATGATAAAATTCCTTCATGCAAACACTACTATACAGTTACAGTGCTTGTACCTCAATCACCCAGCAGCAATAAGCATTCATCTCCCATGTTATCAACAGAAATGAACAAGTACTCAAAGCAGAACAAACAAAGTAGATGAAAAAAAACAAATATCCATGATAAAAAAAAAGTAAATGACAGGTTCCTAATCAAACAAAAGCAAACAGCAATTCCAAATAAATATGGCTCACATAATACAAAGCTGTGGATCACTGAACAATGGGAGGTTCATGTAGGTGAATGGTCTGAGGAAGCTCCACTAGTTGTTCTATACAAATCTTGAGCCTCTAACCATTTACTTTCATGATCTGCCCTGATAATGGATCAAAGATTTCCATAGCACCAGATGGGGAAGCTTTGATGACAGTGTAAAGTCCATCCCATCTGGATTTCAACTTCCCTGGAAAAAATTTAAGTCTGGAGTTGAAAAGCCAAACCTTAGTGCCAGCATTGAATTCCTTTCTTAACAGCTTCTTGTCAAAGAATGTCTTTGATCTCTCCTTGTACATTCTGGCATTTGCATAAGCTTCTAGCCTCATTTCATCAAGTTCTATCATTTGCAACTTCCTGTGAGAACCAGCAAAAGTTAGATTTAAATTCATTGCTTTGATAATCCAATAGGCTCGATGTTCTAACTCTACAGGTAGGTGGCAGGCCTTGTCATACACCAGCCTAAATGGGGACATGCTAATAGGAGTCTTATAGGCAGTCCTATAAGCCCACAAAGCATCATTTAGTTTTTATTCCAAATCCTTCCTATCAGTCTTCACAGTCTTCTCCAGAATATGCTTAATCACTCTATTAGAAATTTTAACTTGCGCACTAGTCTGTGGGTGTAGGGAGTTGCAATTCTGTGTGTAACAGAATACTTCTTGAGCAGGATTGCAAAAGGTTTGTTAAAGAAGTGGCTCCCCCCATCACTGATGATAACTCTGGGGATGCGAAATGGCGAGAAAATATAGTCCTTTAAGAAGTTAAGGACAACTGTGTGGTCATTGGTCCTTGTGGCAATGGCTTTCACCCATTTGGACACATAGTCCATTGCCACAAGTATGAAGTTAAATCTCATAGACGAAGGAAAGGGGCCCATAAAATCAATGCCCCAAATGTCAAAAAGTTCAACAACTAGGATGGGCTGCAATGGCATACAGTCTTTCTTGGAAATGCCTCCCATCCTTTGACATCTCTCACAGGCCTTGCAATGTAAGTTTGAATCTCTGAACAAAGAAAGCCAAAACAAACCACATTGGAGCACTTTTGCTATAGTTTTTCTGCCACTGAAATGACCTCCACATGCTTGCTCATGGCACATAGAAAGAATGCAATGGAAGTCACTTTCAGGCACACATCTCCTAATGATCTGATCTGCACATTGCTTGTAAAGGTATGGATCCTCCCACAGAAAATGCCTAACCTGAGAGAAGAACAAGTCTTTGTCCATCTTAGACCAGTGTGGAGGGATCCTACCAGCAGTAAGAAAATTGATAGTGTGTGCAAAGCAGGGCACACTAGATTGCAAAGGAAAAAGCTGCTCATCAGGGAACAACTCATTAACAGGTGTTGCTGCACATTCATCCAGAATAATCCTAGAGAGGTGGTCAGCCACCACATTCTCAACTCCCTTCTTGTCTTTTATCTCTAGATTGAACTCCTTCAAGAGGAGGATCCATCTGATCAATCTAGGCTTTGCATCCTTCTTAGCCAATCGGTATTTCAGGGCTGAGTGATCTGTAAAAACCACAATCTTAGATCCCAACAAATAGGGTCTAAACTTATCCACAACAAACACTACTGCTAATGGCTCCTTCTCTATTGTGGTATAGTTTTGCTGAGCATCAGCTAATGTTTTGCTGATATAGTATATCACTGCAAGTAGCTTATCTCTCCTTTGTCCTAAGACAACACCTATGGCCAAGTCTGATGCATCACACATCAGTTCAAAGGGGAGTGAGTAATCTGGGGCCTGGATTACAAGGGCAGTAGTAAGGCACTTCTTCAAAGCCTCAAAGCCCTTAAGGCATTCAACAGTAAATACAAATGGCACATCCTAGCAAAGCAGGTGGCACAATGGTTTGGCAATCTTGCTAAAGTCCTTAATGAACCTCCTGTAAATTCTAACATGTCCAAGAAATGATCTGATTTGTTTGACAGTCCTGGGTGGGGGCAGATGTGAGATCAAGTCTACTTTAGCCTTGCCAACCTCAATTCCCTTGTGAGAGACCACATGACCTAGTATAATACCTTGTGTCACCATAAAGTGACTCTTTCCCCAACTTAGGACCAAGTTGGTCTCCTCACAGCTTTGTAAAACTCTTTCAAGGTGACTCAAATACTGGCTAAAGTTGTCCCCATACACAAAGAAATCATCCACGATGATTTCTAGGAATTTGTCAATCATATCAGAAAAAATTACATGTATGCACCTCTGAAAAGTGGCTGGGGCATTACACAGTCGAAAAGGCATCCTTCTGTAAGCAAAGGTGTTGAAGGAACATGTGAAAGTAGTTTTCTCCTGATCTTGAGGATCCATAGGGATTTGGTTGTACCCTGAGCATCCATCAAGAAAATGGTAATAAGCCTTCCCAGCCAGCTTGTCTAGAATTGGTCAATAAAAGGGAGAGGAAAATGGTCCTTTCTGGTCCTGGAGTTGAGCTTCCTATAATCAATGCACACTCTCTGGCCAGTGGTCTCTCTGGCTGGCATCAACTCCCCATAATCAGAAGTAACAACTGTGATGCCTGATTTTTTAGGTACCACCTGGATAGGTGACACCCATTCGGTATCTGAAATGGGGTAAATCACCCCTGCATCCAACAATTTCACTATTTCTTTGAGGACCACCTCTTACATGTGAGAATTTAATTTCCTATGCATCTCCCCTGAGGGTTTTGTACCCTCCTCCAGGGGAATCTTGTGCATACAAACTGAGGCAACATTGCCTCCAAGGTCAGCTATTGTCCACCCAATTGCTTTCTTGTACTTCTTAAGAATATTCAGTTGTTTCTCCTCCTGCTCATTAGTGAGAGAGGAGGAGATAATCACAAGAAGCTTGTTGTCTTACCCCAAGAAGGCATATTTCAATGTGGCTGGGAGCTGTTTCAGCTGTAGCTCAGGGGGACTTTCAATTGAGGGCAACAAAGGTGCCTTAGTGGTTTGAGGAAGGGGCAGCAATGTGTGCTGCACTAGGCCCACAATAGACTCTGGATTTGTGCTGTCTTCTGTCATGGGAATTTGAGCCCCTGTCACAACCAGACTCCAAACACTTTCCAGGCTTTTAGTCAGATTATACTAATCCAGCAAATTGGATAATTCTCCTTCTATCAGGCCATCTAGTACATCTACTGCATAGCAGTCCTCAATGTCAATCTGAGGTTCTGTAGCAGCATGGTACACATTTAAATGGGCCTTCATGTTCCCAAAGGTGACTTCCATTACCCCTGACCTGCATTGTATGCAAGCATTTGCAGTAGCCAAGAATGGCCTACCAAGGAAAACAGGAATTAAAGTTTTGCTTTTGCAAGGGTCCATGTCTAAAACAAGAAAATCAGCTGGATAATAGAATTTGTCGACCCCCACCAAGATATTCTCTACCACACCCACAGGCCTCCTCTCAGACTTGTCAGCCAGTTGGAGCACAACTAAGGTAGGTTTAAGCTGCCCCAAACCCCGCTCCTCATACACTGAAAAGGGGAGTAAGTTCACACTGGCCCCCAAGTCCAAAAGGCCTTTACCAATTGTGTGGTTTTCAATTATGCAGGGGATAGTAGAAAATCTTGTGGATAGGACAGGACTGACTCAATATGCTCAACAGTAAAAAATATTTTGGATAACTGCACCCTTGCTTTCCTCTTTTGGGTGCAGAGGTCCTTTAAAAACTTAGCATAGGCAGAGACTTGTTTTATGGCATCAAGCAAAGGTAAATTGATTCTAACCTGCTTGAAAGTCTCCAACATTTCCTCCATTTGAGCATTTCCTTTATCAGGAGGGGATGGGTCAGCTAGAGCTTGAGGAAATGGCAGCTGTGGCACTGCTGGTGCCACTGCTGCATGCCCATTGACCACATGGTCATATTTTTGTCTTTTTCTTTAATCTTCATTATTTCTTTATGTTGGGGCACAGCATCAGCCCCCTTATTCTGCCCTTGCTGATCAACAGCAAGGGATACAATCCTTGGCTCTTTAACACTAACACTTCTTTCATTTTCATTTTCATTTTTTGCAACCTCTTTTGTTACCTTGCCCACTAGATTATCAACCACTCTCTCACTCCTAAGGGTAGTGATAGCATTGGCATCCTTATTGGTAGAGGGTGCTTCTTCAATTATACACTGCCTTTCGGATTTGTCAGGGGCTAACCAAGTAATTTTCCTTTTTTCCTCCTATTCAGAGCATTACAAATCTGGCCCAGCTGGTCCTCAATTTTCTTGATGCTCTGTCCATTAGAATTGACAGTTTACACCAAGCTCCCTAAATTTTGTACTGAAGCAAGTATCTGCTCTTCAAATGAAGAGGATCTGGGCTGTTGTGGGGGCAGGGCCAACTGATTAGACTGTGGGGCAAGTAATAAAAAATTTTGCCTTGGTGGATAACCTGGATTAAACTGGTGTTGGGGTCTTTAAGGAGCTACCATTTGCTGTTGTTGGGGTTAAGGATATGAATCTTATCTCCAACTCAGATTTGGGTGGTTCCTCCAAGAATACGCAGCAGGCTACTACCCTAAAGTTTGAGCAGCATTGACTTGCTCCTTAACAAAATCTAGAAACTAGGTGGCAGATGGACAATTATGAATAGAATGTGTGGGAGACTGACATATTAGACATACTTCCTCCACCTGTGCAACCACTCGGGGTTGCATCACATTCATGAGTTTGTCAAATTTTAAGCTCAGGTTATCCACCTTTCTCTCCAGATCACTTTGCACTTTCACTTCATATATTCCACCTCTAGGGGTGACCTCTTTACCATCTTAGCTGGAGTCTGGCTATCATTGCTTGACAGAGACTCCTGCTGGATAGAATTTTCTCCTATTATGTCAAACAGCTCCCAATCTTCCTCAGCTGTCTTGTAGAGGTAACTATCACCACAGGAAGCATCCACCATATCCCTGCTCTTGGAATTAATTCTTTGATAAAATACTTGGACAAGCTGCCACATTGGGATTTGGTGGTGGGGGCATTGTTTTAACATCTCCTAGAATCTTTCTCAAACTTCATAAAAATCTTCAGTTGAGGATTGAGTGAATGACAAAATATTTGTCCTCATCTGGCTGGTTTTGTTCATGGGAAAGAATTTGGCCAGAAATTGGTTTGAAGGTCACTCCATGACTGTATGTTATTGGCTGGGAGCTTTGATAGCCATGTGCTGGCTTTGTTCTTTAGCGAGAAAGGAAAAAGTCTCAGTTTGGTAGCCTCTGGCCCCAAGCAAGCAATATTGAAGGTAGTGCAATGTGCTAAAAATTTGTCTATATGCTTGTAGGGATCTTCTTTATTAAGCCCATGAAACAAAGGTAGCATATTGATGGTGGAGGATTTAATCTCATAATTCTCTTCAACAAAGGGGAATTGAATGCAGAAGGGAGAGGTGTACTCCCCAGGTGCATTGTACTCCTTTAATGTTCTCTGCCTCTCAGACATGATAGCTAGTTCAGTTTCAATAGCAGGACCTTGTGGGGTACGTCTAGGTCTAAGGATCCTTTCAACCTCTAAATTTGGAAGTTCTAGCTCCGGGTTTAAAGACCTTCTACCATGCATATACTCACCCCACAGTAAGTACAAAAAATGCTCACAAGCACACATAAAGAATAGTTCAAACAAAAATTAACAACTATACAGATTTACACTAAACAAACACAGGGAAGTAAACATAAATGGACTAAGATTCTAGGGGAAAGTAGTACAAACAAAGCTTGCTTCACTCCAAATTTAGCTCTAGCTATTCCCTTCTTCTGCTGTCCATTTCTGCAAATTTCCTCAAAGAATCAGTAGTACTTTTATTCTAGTTTAGGTACAGCTACAAAGAATTTAGAAATCTAAATTACAGTACAACTCAGGTCTACTAAAAATATCAATATCCCCGGTAGCGGCGCCAAAAACTTATTACGGAGCCCAGTGTGCTTTAGTTAATTGTGTGGTGGAAACCAATTAAAAACAAAATGAAATAAAGGAACGGATTCAACATAACTATTGTACTCCTAGAGCTGCAAGATACAGGGCCTATTGTAGCAAGTTTTGATAAGTAAAAGTTTATCCCACTAAGAAATTGATCTAGAAGCCAAAAATGGGGTATAATAGTAGGCCTCCAAATCTAAAATCCTAAAGAAAGGGTGCTGGGTGTCATGACTATACTAAATTAATCCTAAAAATAGAGATATAAAATGTAGCCCTCTCCTGACAAAAGGGTTAAGAAGAAGATGGTGATGGTGTGTACCAAAATAAGACATAAAAATTGGTAAGAAGTAAGCAGGTTAAGTTCAGAGTTAAACCAATAATGCAACTCAAATTTAGTCTGTCTCTGCGGTGATCCTTACTGAGACGCTATTAAAAGCCTCAACAAGTTGGAAATATCTTATTTAATCCATGCCATTTAGGGTGCTCTTAAGGCTATAGGCTGTCCACTCAAATGGTCACAACCTATCCTATAGAGTCTGTCAAATCCCATTAGTTAAGCCAAAAGTTGCCCATCTAGTCCAGAGGAGTGAACTGATCATTTCCCCAGCCACTGGACCAGATCAAGCCATGAATACTATTGCAGCACTATGTAATGCCAGTGCTACAAGCTCCCCAGATCGGCACCCAGATCTGGCTGACATTCAAAAGTACTCCCACCCATAAGATCCTAAGTGCTTTGCTAAGACTAACAGCTCACTAGTGCCCACAAAAAGGACAATGCAACAAGTTGAATAGGGCTTTAGATTCAGCTGGACATTACTACAAATGGCCTGCAATAACTCAGCCTCAAGCTACAATTACTATAGAGAGATCAGATCTAACATCTGATGTCGGCTAGGTAAAACAGAGGAGAGCTAGTTCCTGTACAAACCTCCTCATAAGGCTCTAGAAGTTCATGTGTAGGGGAGAAGAACCTTTCTCAGACATGTGGCTGGACACAACCTTAGGGCTATACTCTGTCCACTCAAATGGTCACAGGGTATCCCATTGGTCTGTCCATACCACAGAGGCCTGAGAAAGAGCATTAAGACTGCTGCAACTACCATAGTCCACAGGCCTCTGGGCTCCCCAGTTCTCACTACAAATCCAACATTGCTTTCCATGGGGCTATCAAACCAAGGGAAATCAGATGGTAAATAATAGATCTACTAGAAACTAAATGGGCTAGTCCCAAATACATAGATCCTATAGACATCTAAAGAAACCATAAGATCTTTAGATTCAAATAGGCATTAAAACAACGATCCATTGATAAACACAAAACTTATAATGAACTGTCTCCAGGATGCAGCATGTACCCAACTGCTCATCCACAATCCCAATATATACATAACCTATTACAAATTGAAATAAAATTAAACCAAGCTGCTTACAGGGGGATTTGCCAGCAAGTGCTGGGCTAAGAGAGAAGAAAAAAGGGAAAAAGAGGTGATCAAACCCTGACCCTAGCCTGCTGGAGCTCGCAGCTGACAGAGGATGAAAAGAAGGATTGATGATAAAACTAGACTCTAAGTGTAGCTTATATACTCTGTCCATATGGCCTTGGCTTTGAAGGGATTAACCCTAATTTTTTTTGCAAATGTGGCACTGTTACATCCCTTAAATGTCTTAAGTCGTGCACCTCAAAATCCGTGCTTTGAGATGTGTGCCCTAGCCTTGGGAAATTCCCAAAAGGTTCTTGAGTTAAACTGAGAAGTGGGGAGCCCATGCTTCGCGGGGCTGGCATATGTATTTATTGATTCGCATAGTTGCAGGGCCTTCGCGGAGTAGCTTTTGGTTGGTGGGAAGTGCTCACTCACGTAGTTAATCTTTAGTTAATTATGCAGTTCCTTTGCACTGCAATGTTATCACAGAGATGATCTGGAGTGCCTATGCTTCTCGCGCAGTAGAGCTTCAGAAGCCCTCTCTCTCGCTAGGTACTCATGCAGTTATGCTCCTGCGCTCGCGTAGTAATTGGTAACGCTTCAAAGTGTGCGAGATCTGCACGAGGAAAATTATGGGTGTCTCTCTCTTCCAAGGCCATGCACGAACTCTGCAAGGTGAATTTTTGTTTAGTTCACACATGGACTCGCTATGTTCTTCGCGCAGCTACTTTAAGGCCTGATCTCCGCGAGAGCTTCGCGACCATAAATTTTGAGGATTTTAATCCGCGAGATCTTCTCGATGTCTTTACAGCTCTCCTCTTAACTGCGAGTCCTATCTGTGCGAGGGCATCTTCCACTGCATCCTTAGCTTCACGAGGGAGCTTCTCAACTCTGTGAGATCTATCTTTCTATGCTTTGCTGCATTACACTTGCTGCTTTTACAATTTCTCCATTCTCAGCCAACTTCATTCATCTGCTAGGCTTTTGGTCAATGATGATCAGCACCTGGTCACCATGGTGAGCACTACCAGGGTGTTCCATTAGACTTTGGTTCAGCTGTCATCTTTGCATGTCTTCTTCCTCTTCTTTGGGCCAATAAGGATGGATTTTATATTAAGCTGCACAGATTATTACTAACTATAAAACACACTTAAGAAATGATTGTTAGACTGCTTCAAGGTCTATTATTGGCTAGGTTAAGAGGTGAAAAGTGATACTTTTTAGTGAATAACACACCTCCAAACCTAATCTTTACTAGTCCCTGAGCAAAGGAAAACTTAAAACAACTATTCTAAGAATTTCAATGCCACTTTCGTAGAGAGCACGGATACATTTAGCATATGTACCAAGCCTTTTAAACCCCTAGGTGATCCCTAGTGGAGTAGTGAAGTCTCCTAAGGGTTTTCAGTGAAGGTACCCACAAACTTCACTATTAAAATAGTTAAAAGTAGTGTAGTCAATGACAAAACAAATTTTAATGAATAAAGTCTCAGTCCACACCTATCCTTTTAAAATCGTAGGAAATTACAGCAGTAATGCAGCCATTTAAAACTCAAAATCAACATGCATGTGCATCAGCACCAATTAGTTCACATCAGGGATACAATGTGCATATAATTAGTACAAAGCTTGCCTTAAATTTAAAAATCAGGTCGGATACAACTCCAAAGAAGTTAAAATTCATACCCAATTTTGACCAGGGCTATCTCTCAATCATGATAATCAAAAGCGTGTTTACATTCTCATCAGCTCAAGAGTAGTTACAAACCCCAAATGAGCCTACAAGCATGAGCATAGGCAAAGCTTCTAATTTCTGATATCCTCATGACTTTTCACCATAGATTAGACAACTTCTCGTCTCCACATGACAGCTCATTTCTCTTTGGATCTACAAGGTCTTTTTGAATGGGTTGTAATTTGGCTTGTGGGTGAGGGATATAAAGAATGAAGGGGTAAAAAAAAGGGATTCAAAATTGAGAAATCGGCAAGGTAGGGAGTGATAGATGACTTCACTTCCTTTATTTCAGCACAACTTCATCTTGCTTGATATATTTCAGAATCAAAGTGGCTAGCTTCTCCTCTTCTTTTCAATTTTTAGATGATGTTCTTCTCTAGACTTCTCTTTCTTTTTCTCTTTTTTTTTTTTTTTTTTTTTTCCTTTTAGGATGAACTGCCACACAAAAACCACTGATACACTGCTGCTCATATGTTGCCTTTCTTCTCCTTCCACCAAATGTTGGACCACTCTCACTATACCAAGTGGGCAGAAGATAAATCCTATGTCAGAATCACCGCTTCAATACTCGTAAGGTTTATCATTCGAAATATCATCACCAAGTTTGAAGTACCCAGGATGTACGTCACCGACAACGGACCACAGTTCACCGCAGAGAAGATGAAGAAGTTATGTAAGTAGTTCGGCATCGATCTATGCCACTCCTCACCATTCTACCCTCAAGGCAGTGGACAAGCAGAAGCTACGAATAAAATGCTGATTCGAATTCTAAAACTTACAATAGATACGAGCAATGGAGCTGATTAGCCTGAATGACTACCAGAAGCACTCTGGGCCTATAGGACCTCTATTCGTACGGCCACTAGCCAAACTCCCTACCTCCTCACCTACGGGATGGAGGCAGTCCTACCATATGAGATACAAGTACCATCCTTATAGATTCAACTCGATGATGAGCTATCCTTAGACGATAGGAGAATTGCCCTACTCGCGCAGCTAGAGTAGCTTGATGAAACACGCCTAAGGGCAGCTGATCATGCTCAGGTATGTCAGAGGAGAGTGGCCAAGGCTTATAATAAGAAAGTCCTTGAACGAACCTTTAATATTGGAGAATAAGTCTTGAAGAAAATCATGCCTTCCAAGCACGCCGACCCAAAAGGAAAACTGAAATTGAACTGGGAAGGCCCTTACGTTAGAACAGCCGCATACCCTGGGAATGCATATAAACTGACGAATCAAGACGGAGAAGAACCCCCTAGCCCTTAGAACGCCATGTACCTTAGAAAATACTACCTTTAGCCATGTGATCGTCACATCCTGTGGTTAAATATTTATACTTACCACCCCCGTAGTTGTTACGCCCTCTTCATTCATTGTACGTTATCAATTCTTATGATATCCTTAAGACCTCCAATTTATCGTCCACTTTCTTATTCGACCAATCTGATCAAAGGACTAGTGGCATGCCTAACTTCTTTCAAAAGCATAAGTAACACCCTATCCTCATTTTCCTTCCCCTGCCATTGGAGGAGACGTTAGAGCATAAAAAAAATAAAGGTGCTAGGTTCAATCAAAACTCATTATTCTTGCACCAGCAGGATGCTTTCAAAAAAAAAATTATATATATATATATATATATAATTGAGTGAGAGCATTGCGACGAATGAAGAAGTCAATGAGCTCAAGGAGGCATAAGCAGGCTATGAGGACATCTCTAGTAACTTTTTTAGAAGTGTATAAGCAAACTACGAGGGCATCCCTGATGTCCCCATACTACTAGATATCGTGGTAAGGTGGCGGGAGGTGGATAAACTCCTGCTACCCATAGAATGTGAGATTTTGATGGTGCCAAAATGTAACAAAGAGCTCAATCATGGAACCCTATACCCCCTCTGAGAAGAAGATTGTTACTCATCCCTTTTGCAAAGTGTTAGATACAAACTATTCCCCCATATCACTGAGCCTTATCCCTCTTCTACTTTTTATTTTTTTCGGATGATAAATCGGAAGCCTTACAGGATACTTCTAGGAATGAAAACAAAACTGATGAATGATGACTGATGCAAGCCCTACGATACCTACTGCACTTCTCTCTAATAACCACGGAATAGGATGACCACCACCCAAAGATAGACCCCAGTATACAACTGACATAATCAAAATGACCGTCCCTAATTCGATCACAGTACTGATGAACTTTTCTTCAAAACTAACTCACCAAGTACCCCTGACTTCTTATAGACCCAAAGTGCTCATCTAAAGCCCAGAAAAGCTCCATTGCATCTACACACTGGGGCATTTTTTATCAGAAGGAGAATCACCTTAAAAGCGCCGACTCATCCACAAAGAAGACGCGGAATAACGAAGTCACCATTCGAAGAATGCTACCGAAGATACTATACTGCGGATCCTACCATGCTCCTAACTGGGGCTTTTTTATTTATTTTAGTTATTTTCTTTCCCTATTGCATTATTTTCATTTTAAAAAAAAAGTGAGAAAAAAAAAGAGAGAAAGAAAAAAAAAAAGAGAAGAGAAAAAAAGAAGAAAAAAGAAAAGAAAAAAAGAGCATATATCCATCTTTTACTACCAGGCCTCGGTCTGAGATACTTACCCCCCTTGACAATTGGCAAGGGGGAGAACAAAATTATTGATAGCCTTGCCTTTACATGTGTAGTTACAAAGCAACCTTCAACCATCACCAGGCCAGCTCATGAAACATCCAAGTCCCGATGATGGTTGATGACACTAAAAACCAAAAGATAGATGCAATAGGTAACTAAAAGAAAAGGAGCCAATCAGGTACATCTAAACTAAAAATCTCTATATATATCAAAATTTTCTCTTTTTACATTTATCACCGAGAGCATTCCCCCTATATATACAATGCACACACACAATGAACATAAAAATACACACACTCCTACTCCTTACGCTGCCGCTGGGATGGTTGATCACTGCTGCCCCCAATATCATTAGCTCAGAGATTCGTAGACTGGTCCTCTGAAAATACAATCTCGGCACCTGGAGTCGGCGAAACCTCTAGACAACGAGGCTCAGCTACAAAACCCCCCTCACTCGCCTGACTAACAGACTGCCTCAATCGAGAACAAGGAGGATACCGTGCAAGAATATCATGAATGATAGAATCCTCACGAGCATAATCCCTAACACGATCACATGGTGTACGACGAGGCTGCCCGGTCGAGGAGCCCGTAGCCCTCGCACTCCCTGCTCACTCCTCATTAGACGATACTACAGCCGATCTAGGGACTCCTGCATCTCTGCCCACGTCATCCGGCACGCCGCCTCTAACACCTCAATCTGAGTCTTCTATGCAACCATCATCTCGACAAATAGGTCATCGCGACTGTGTGTCTCCCCAAGGGTCCATCTCACCTCAGAATAAAAATAAATGAAATAACCTAAACTGAATTACACCAAACCAAAAATTATACCGAACTCTCGGGGCGTAGAGAGGCAGTAGTCGCCTCCCTCGTCTGAAGGTCCTTGGCAACCTGACACTAAAATACCAACACGATGTTAGTAAACTATTAATGAAAAGTGAAACAATACAACCCAACTAACTATTACAATCATATAGACAGGTCAAAAAGAGAAACAAAACTCACCTAGTGCTCCAGCTTAGCCTGAAGTTGAGCCATCGTTGGATCCTCCCGACTAGAAGAAGCAACTGAAGAAGGATTGAATGCCTGAGCAGAAGCCCCCACGGCGGAAAGCTCTACCCTCTGCAAACAGTGATAAATGTGCTAAAATTAATAAGAATCTATAACTACCAATGATTAATAAATCTAACCAAGACACTTCCCAATTGGTCACTCTCAGATCGCAGGCTGGCCTCTACCTCACGGTCAGCCTGCTGCTGATCGTGTAACAACTCGACCATCGCCGCATGACTGGCGACCTTGGCCTCCCTCTCGGATTAGCCAAAGAAAACGAGACACAACAACTACATCAAAATGACTAAGAGATTAAGTTAACATAATACATAAACAATTAAACCAATAAATTAACTCACCAGGAGCCGTTGAGTCTCCGCTAGCCGAGTCCCCATCTCATCCTCTGCTCCCCTAGCCTGAGCAATAGAGGTGGCTAGGACGAGGAGCGCACCCCATCTGCTCCATCACCCTATGAAGGGCATCTAATGCTCCCCGCATGCTTGCTGTGAGATGGCCCTGCTCTAGCGTGGCCAGTCTCTCCCTCAATGCCGACGCTGACTCAGGACCACCGACCGTGAAAGAACCGCTCCCATGAAAGGGATGTGTGAAGAGGTGTCCACCACCTAATGCCTCGAACCACCTCACAAACTCTCGCATATCCACCTCATCACACGCCCCTATAACCCTGGTTCCCCCAGCTCTAAAATTAGCCATCTGAAGCGCTATCCGCTCTGCAAAGTTTCGACCGGGGGGGGCGGTCATCCTCTTCGCCACTTTGTGCAAATCTATGGAGGGACTCCCTGAGCGAGCCCCAGCTGTCGTACCACTCGAGATAGGTGGATCCTCTCCACCTTCTCAAAACAATGGACCCATATGCCCACATCAAAGAAAGGCTGGCTGGTCTTTATCACTGGCAAAGCAACATTGTCCCCATCTGCGTAGTGCCTCCAAATCACCTATAAATCAATAGACAAATCAGTCGATAAATGCTGAAACCTGAGAAATAAAAGCACCAAATCGAGAAAACACAATGGCAATACCGACAACACCTACATGCCCCACGTGCATGTCCTCAAAAAGACCTCGTCTGGTATGAAGATTCGAGGACCAGCAGCGACCGCTCAACGCTATCCTCCACACGTGCATCCACGAAAAATGTGAACCTAATCTCCGTCGGGAGCCCCAGGTGAAGAAAAGTGAAGTGATCATACACCCAGAACCAAAAAAAAAACATAAGAAGAAATGCTAAATAGGTGCTATGACCAAAAAAATTGAAGACACTATGACACCAATTAACTAAGACCCACCTAGAGGAAGGGAAGGAATCCTCCGATCATCGCGACACCTATTCCTCGATGATAAAGTTGCTCATATAGATGTGCCAATATGATAGCACCCCACACATAAGTAGGGACCCAATCCAAGTCCCTGAGAACCATCAAAAACAACTTGGTGATGCATCCCCAAGTTGAAGAAGAAAAGATTACCGCACCAAGGAAGTGTATCAAGAACGCTCGAATCACCCTATCCGCTGCCAACCCCTGCTCAACTACGGGCTCCCGACCTGCCAACATCATGAAACGTGCCTCATAAGACGTCCTTGCCTCTGAATGACACCTCAAAGGGATGAAGCCACTGGCGAATGTATAGTAGAACCAAGTGACCAGAACTACACCCGGCCCCAATCCACTCGATCTATACGGTATACCTAAAATCTCCTCACACATCTCCAGATATTCTCCTGCCATCTGCCCCGTGATCAGCTCACCCTTGAAATGAAGACTAGTAATGCGAACCCAGTCCTCTGGTGTCAGCAACAACATACCAACTAGAAAGAGAAGCGCGTGATGCTCCTCCCTCCACCTCTCCAGAATTGCCGCAATTAGACCGCGATCAACCTGAAAAGGCTCCAGCTCCAGGATCGGCCTGAAGCCAAAAGACACCAATCGTGCCTGCTGAAACTCTGGCAAGGCACGGTACCAAGTGTGAGACTCAGTCCATGTCGAGCTGATTGCCAGCTGCGAGGGCTCCTATCGAACAAAACACAAGCAACAAAAATAAGACCAACACACATACCTATGACAAAAGACAAGCAGACCTAGAGATAAAAGCAAATAAGGTATATTAAAAACACCCAATAATAATTTATAACAAGCATGCAAAACATGATAAGAATAGAAAAATAGAAATGTAACCTATCTCTAGATGCGATCATGATGCATGAGTGAGCACACAATCAATGATCAATGCAGGTTCGACATAAATTAAAAGGATTTCTAGATCCTAATAAGTCTATGTCATAACCTAAATGTCTAGAAAATAAAAAAAAATCTTGCTCACGGGTACCTACCTAGCCTCGTGCAAAGAAATCCTCCAACGGGAAGTGTGTGTGAGCATGAAGCTCCTCACCTTGATCCTCCTCAACCCCATCCTCGGCTCTCTCAGCCTCACCCTCAACTCTCTCACCCTCAACCCTCTCACCCTCATCCTCAGCTACACCCTGATCAATCTCGGGTACATCTTCCCTGACCACCACTTGGTCACCCTTGGGTACCTCCCCTCTGACTATCTCACTGACATCCTCCTCCGCAGCAATGACACCGATCCGAGCCTCGAAAGACTAACCGATCTCTGTCGCTAGTAGCTACTCCATCTCTGATACAGATGAATAGAACTGATCACTACCCCTAGGCTCCATCCTAGAAGAAAGAGCTCAAAAAATTAGAAAGAAAGGAAGAAACGGCTCCTGAAACGGATGACCGGACCACGAGATATCACGAAAACACGAAATCCATAGTGCAAGGAAACAAGGAAATGAAGAATCGGAGACAAAAACGGATACCACGGGAAGAATGAAAATATTTTGAAGTATTTATAGAGTACAGCCAAATCACGCATGTAAACTAACATGCTAAATCAAATTATGCACCATACTCCCTGTGCTCAATTCGGATCACATGCCCAGCCTTGAACGCGTAAACGGATCATCGCCAGCTCCAACTAACCCAACACCCTGGTTGTGCACAGCTTGACAGACGTGTAATCACCCCAAGCGCCTACACCGCGGCGCGTAAATGCCAAACCTCACTCGCACAGTGACTAGGCACCGCCCTAATCTTGCGTCCCATACCACGCATTTAATTCTGTTAAACGATGGGGCACTAACGCTTAATGACCCTCCGAATCTCTGAAACACGCGCGCCCATTCTGGTGCGCAATTGGGTTACACTCCCGAAGTGAAGCGCATAATTCGCCAAGTAGAACACAAAAAAAATATGCCCAGAACAGAAGGTTTACAGGCCTAAATTAGGAGATTTTCGACACTAATTACCAACCCTAATTACGCCCTTGCTAAGACCAATCGAAAAACATTCCTAACTTAGGAAATATACACCCTGAAAGCTAAAAAAATATACCCCCCATCACTCACCTACTCCAACTACAACAAAACTAAACTAAACTAAATAAAATGCCCCCAACATACCCTGGATCCAAAGTAAATAAACCAAATCAAACCAAACTTAAATAAATAAACATCACACTCAAAACAAGTCAAATAAGCTACAAAGTAAACTAAACCATAAATTTACTAAATAACCACAAAATGGAATTGAAAAATATAATCTTTTCATAAATAGATAAAATAATTACAAAACACACCGAGGGCATACATTCTGAATATACAACATAAAATAAGAAATTTAAAATCTGTATGTTCAGGCAATGCCCGAATCCTAATTTATTCAGGCTACAAGAAATCTCAGAGAAGCCCAGAGGAGGAACGCACCCTGAACCAATCCTGACAATGACAACAATTCCCCACCCCGAGCCGGCAGAAAAGAAAGAGTGGCTCACGGAAAACCACCCAAGGCCTACGGGATCGACCCATGGAAGCTCACCTTGGAAAGCATAACAAGGAGAAGCAACTAACACTAAATCCGTGGAGCCTACCGAGGAAAAATAGGCATCGGTCACGAGAACTCTGATCATCCCTTATCCTTGGGTTTCCTTTCTACCACTTTTTTCTCTTCCATCTCCTCTCCCGAGGGGGTGACACTTCGAGTTGGATTGATAGCATCAACCCTAGTATCACCTTGAATTTCCAATCCCATCCATTCCCAATAACTCACCTAATAATCACAACTCTTCAGGTTCAATACCTGGGATACAAATTAAAAAGGAAGAAAAGACATTAATGAACAAAAAAAATGCCCAAAATCATAAACAAAAAATGCCCCAAAACTTTTAATCCTAAGCTTAAAATAAAGTCCAAAAAAAAATAAAAAATCCAAAGCCTTGAGTTCATACTTATAAGAACTATACCCCCTAAACCACAGAGTGACAAGGGCCGCATCCTAAAAAGCCTTCCAATCTAATTAAATCTAAACCAAACACATACCCCCCTTGAAAAAAAAACCACTATCCATGACAAACCTAGATGAACCAATAATCACACAACACTTACCCCTAGGAAGCATAAAGCCACCCCAAGTACAAATAAACCAATACGATTAAAACACCCAACAACCATCTAGAGCTTTTGAAAACTCGGACATTTTAACAAGGAGTCATCCCAAATCAACCTAAGACTAAAACAAAAAAAAATCTTAAGCTTTAAAAAAAACTTAAAACAAAAAAAAAACCTCCAAAATGAGACCCCGACTTGTTTGAACGACGAGGTCGCCTCAAGATAATCCTCTGAATAAAACTCAATAAGGTTAAGTAAACCCTCTAAACAAAACTCAATAAAGCAGATTAATTTTGGGATAAATCCTAAATAAATCTAGAATGAATCCTAAAACAAATCCTAAATAAACAAATCACATAGAGCTAACTAATCCATTAATAAGCTTAAACAAATAAATAAGCACAATAAATAAAAACACCTCTTTATTTATAACTTAAAAGTCTTACAAGTATTACCGGAGGCATACCTTCTGAACTTACAACCCAAAATGAAAACCTAGAACCTAATTTACAACCTGAAATAAAAACTAGAGATCCAAAATGGACACAAAGCGAGGAGCAGAGCGTCCAATTGGAGGCATCAGAAACAGACCGCCCAACTTGGAGCGTCCAATCGGAGGCTTCAAGAAGGATTGGTTGGGAAACACATCCCTCCACTTGCAACTCCTTCTCTTCTGCCATCTTCACCTCCTCTGTCACCGCCCCCTCAACACTGTCTTCATTGCTCCCTAAAAGGGATCGACGTGAAGACTAGCATCCTTATTCCTAATACCGCCCATTCCCAAAATAATGTCATCCTCGAACATCCCCTCAGGACGAAGATCACGCGAAATTACAAACATAGGAAGAAACGGCATCTTAATCAGATGGTTAGATCACTTGATATCATTAATATATGAATTTTAGAACATAAAAGATCAGAAAAGTAAAACACGAGACTAAACCAAGGAATCAGAAACAAATGAAGGCTCCCTCTCTTATATAGAGTACGGACTCAATCACGCACCCAGACATGTGCTCTTAACTCAGTCACGCGTCGAGCATACCGCGCTCAATCCATTCACGCACTCACTATATACTGCGCAAACCTATTAAACGACTCACGCCACGCACTATGAAAGGTTGCCCGCATAGTGACCTGGTGACGCCTCGATCACGCGCTATGATTAGAGCGTGTGATCCAATCGCACACACATGTCCACACGCATAAACAAACCCTTCAAACCTTTGATCGAACGCCTAAAAATTATGCACAATCATATGGATGTGATACCTGACTTTAGACAAAATCTACACCCTCACACCTTTTTTATCCCGTCTCGATCAAAATTCTCCTATCCCATCGCGTAGCCTCACAAGCTGTTCAAAGATGAAGAGGGAGAGTTGCTCACCCTTCTCCCATCACATAGCCCTATAGGAAACATTGATTATGCCCTGGTCCCATTGTGACAGGACATACCTCCCTTATTGTAACCCCGTCACGCATGTCCCATTGCGATGAGATGCGCACACGTGATACCACCTCAATGTCCAAACTCATTGACCTAATCAACCATGCCACCACACATCCTCTCATGAGAAGCCAAAGGCGAAGCCAATCACGGTACAACCACAACGTGATCTCATATAACCTAAGATCTGCCAAAGAAACATGACACACCTATCGCGCAAATATCCCGTCAATGGCCCATCGCAAGCATCACTACCCAAAACATTCAGATACAACCCTACCACACCTCCATGAACATGTCCCCTCGTGATGCAACTATAACTCGATCTCACCACGAACATGCCCCATCGCGACACAACAACCTCACCTTATCTTATAGCCTATCACCAATACACCATCATTGAAGCATAGAGTCAAACCTTTTAAAAATCCCATCGCTAACTATGCTCAACCAATATCCCAGCACAGAAGTAGAGGGATTCCTCCCACGTCCCATCGCATCTCAAAAATTAAAAAAAGCCACCACGATCAAAAGGCCCCTATCAGGCCTACAACCAGTAATCCCCCAGATCTTAACATAGACCCCCAATATCCCATCACGTCTATGATTTGCTACGACAGGAAGAAAGAAAAAAGTCTTTCTCACACCTCATCGCACTTGCAACTATCGGTACTCACCCCAGCACACAACCGAAGAAAGGAAAAGTCACAAATGTCCCATTGCAACATCACCTCCCCAAGACACTACATCACATTGGTGATCGCCAGGCCCTGCCACAGTGGACATGAAGAAAACAGAAGAAATCTCCAAAGTCCCATCGCGGTATCACCCCAACAACCCATCAGTCCCATCACGGACCACACAAGCTATGCATAATTTAGGTAAGTATCACCCTTCTCTTTTACTCAATATTTCTTCTATAAAAAAAACTAAAAAATATATTTAGCTATGATTAAGTCCAAATATTTTCAAAACCCATCTCTCTCAACCCGTGAATCACTGTAGTCCTCCCATAAGAGACAATCATCAGTATACGTTGAGCAGGTTAGACGGAGTATCCGGCATGCCAAGTGTCGCCTTGACAACCACATAAATGATCGTGTCCACAAATCCCGTACTGGTAGATCTGCTCAACGACATCTCAGAAGCCACATTTTCCACCAATTTACCACCAAATTGATCTTAAGTTAAATTCCCAAAATTTCAAAAAAAAAGCCCTTTACTTCTAAAATCAAAAAAATCTCTTACTTCCAAAACTTTACTTTAAAAAAAAAATACAAAAAAAGAGAAACCAACATAATAATAAACAAAGAGACTTTACCTACTAAAATTTTACTTCAATTACCAGCCCAAATCGGCCATTCTCCTGGGAAACCGAACAATGAGTATATTTAATCTAAGAACTTACAAACGCCTATTGAAAAAGGAACGGTCCCTGGACCTCATTTATGGACATTTGTATAATGCCCCCCGGTACCTCAACTGCATCATATCCCTCTGTTTGACTGCCCCTTACAGTAGGTCACGACATGCAGCGGGATTCCCCTTGCACTCATTGATTAGGATATGGTGATTCTCCTTTCCGTTTGACCGTCACTCGTAGCAGGTCATGCCATGAAACAGGATGCCCCTTGCACCCGCGGATTAGGATACACTAACTTCCCTCATTGACTGTCTATGATAGTGGGTCGTGATACACAACGGGATCGACCCTGGGCATCTATGGCATGGAATACACCTTTCGACAGCTACCGCTGGGCCCTTGAATGCTCCATTTTAGCTTACGCTGATAGATAAGAAAGCCAAGAATGTTATGTCAGCGTCCCCAATTCACATTTGTGATTTCCCAAGAAAAATGAGAAGACACCTTGAATGAGGGGTGTCCACTTCTTCGACGCATTCTTACTTCGCAAGAGTGCGCCGAAGAGGGGCATCTATAGACCCCCCCATTTTGCTCTCTCAAAATATACAAATCTGTTTGGTCAACCTTTGACCTCGCCCGTGACTTTTCAGGAAGGACTTACCTTCTCTGAAAGTTGCAAGACCCTAATGTGGGACCATATATTGAAACAATAGTATATGGCTAGACACAGGCTGAAACAATAACTCTGTGGCTCAGGCCCCATGACCCCGACATAGGGACCATGCGCTAAAATAATAGTACATGGCTGAACACAGGCTGGAACAATAGGTTTGTGGCTCAGATCTAGACATAGGGAGACTATATACTAAAATAATCGTATATAGTCGAAATACATACTAAAACAATAGTCTGGCATTTCAGACCCCTTTAACCTAATGTGAGACCATATACTGAAACAATATTATATGGTTGGACATAAGCTGAAACAATAGCTCTGTGGCTCAGACCCCCCTAACCCTAAATTAGGAACCATGCACCGAAACAATAGTACATGGCTGAGCACAGGATGAAACCATAGCTCTGTGGCTTAGATCCCAATGTAGGGAGGCTATATGATGAAATAATAGTACATAGTTGAAATGCAGGTTGAAATAATAGTCTGGCATTTCAGACCCGAACAACCCCGAATTACGTACCTAAAACCATGCGTGTAATTCGATCGCATGCCAAACCATAAACGTGCAATCAGTCTCCTCTCAAATGATACTTCCTTTCTGTTGACAAGTGAAAAATACCATTTTTCACCCCTAAACTTAAGTCTTGATAGACCTTTGAGAGAACTAAATAAGTGTTTTAAGTGCCTATGTCGCAGCTAACAATAAAGACAGGCTTAACCATAAAAGCAGCTCAAAAGTGCCAAAAAGATGACAATCCATGTCAGTCCAAAGGAAGGAAGTGAAGAAACAACCTCATCAGCTGTGGAAAGGTCTAAAAGGAAGAGGCAAAGACCTGTAAGAGAAGAAGGGAACAATTCGAACAGAGAAATGCACTACAGAGTTCTTTTCGCAAAGAACCAGCACTTTTCGTAAAGAACCTGGAACTTTGCGAAAAGGACTAAAACTCCAGGCTTAGTTTTCGAAGAGCATCTGAACTCTTCGAAAAGAAGATTGAATTTTGCGAAAAGGAGAAAATGCAATTCGAAAAGAAGATTGAACTTTGCGAAAAGGAGAAAACACAATTCAAAAAGAGATTGAACATTACGAAAAGAGCTTCAGAAGTCACAGCACTTTGCGAAAAGGCCCTTAAGCTCTGCGAAAAGGTATTCTAGAGATTCGCAGCTTTAATAAGGGCAATTCAGTAATCTATTGCACGTGTCCCAATGCATTTTAAAACCCAAGGACATTCCGGAAGATTCTGAGCACGAACCAAAGGCATATTCCACCCCATGTGAACACCCAAAGATGAAATTACTTGGCGGGAACTTCTAGAAGCTCAAACAGATTTTTGAATTACATAACAGAATTGATGCTTCTATCACCTGATTGGTGAACGGATCGATCGAAGAATTCTGATTGGCCAGAACAGATCTGGATCCTCGTGCTCGACCACCATTGGTCAATACATTCTGAGCACCTCTGATTGGTTGAAACACATCTGAGCTGGACTTGGGGAAAACTATAAATAGACGAACCATTTGCCCAATTTGGGGATCCAGATTTTAAGTTTCATTCCTATTCCCCCATT
The DNA here is from genome assembly GCA_021018995.1 of Chloranthus sessilifolius. Taxonomy (NCBI): domain Eukaryota; kingdom Viridiplantae; phylum Streptophyta; class Magnoliopsida; order Chloranthales; family Chloranthaceae; genus Chloranthus; species Chloranthus sessilifolius. Next base: position 85,829,622 of record CM037585.1, read on the forward strand.
TCCAAACCAGATAGTTTGTCTGAAATCCCTGTAATAGCTTCACTTTGACTTGCAATTGAGAGCTGTGAGACATTTCTGTAATTCAAAAGAGAGTTGTATTCAAGACTACAAGAGAGTACTTTAAGCTGCGCTCTGTAATTGTAACGGTGGATTTGAAAAGGTTGTTGTAAACCGTATTTTCTCAATTGGACTCATGTTAAGGGTTCCCTCTGATCTCCTTATTGTATTAGACTCCTTTAGATTTACTATTTTTCATGCAATTTCCCTTGATTCATTAATCCTGTGAGAATTAGTGTTGGTAACCTAATCTCTCACGGCATTTGTAGTGATGCTTCTTGTTCTAAACTAAGGCTTTAGATTAAAGACTGTTGGATGGTTTGTGGCCATTAAAGTGGACAGACCATAGCCACAAGCTTAAACCTAATCCTTAAATTAGATTTATTTCTCTTACATCTGCGCTTGTAGCCAGATGAAGATTGGATCACCTCTGTTGGCCCTGATCTTACAGGCTAATTCTCTTCTAACTGTGCTGATATTTCTTTATTTGTTTATATAGTCTAGAGCCACTATAATTTAGCAGCTATAAATCTGTTTTCAAAACTCACATAAATCAAGCACACTAAGAAGCAACAACAAGTTTTTGGCGCCGTTGCCGGGGAATTTGTTCTAAAATAGATAGACCTAAGTTTTTCATTTTAATTTTTATCAGTACTAAACTATTGTATTATTTATACTTGTGCAGTTATTCATATTCCGGTTTTTAAAGAAGGGAAATTACTGAAAGGAATTCTGAAGGTTTGCTGTGCATAATCAGATTTTTTTTGTTCTGAGTTGTATGTTTGGTAGGAGGACTCTCAGCCCTGAGATTCTCCCATTGAATTTAGAAGTTGAAAGGCTACTACGAACCAAACAAACAACATGTAATTTCGCTACTAAGGCTGAAGAACCTCGAGTTTTGAGGGATTACTTTGCACCTGGTGCTTATAATTGGCCCTTTTGCATTCAATTTCCTACTGTTGAAGGAAATTATGAGATCAACTCATCAACTATCCAAATGCTTCCTTCCTTCCATGGGTTGAGTAAGGAAGACCCATACAAACATGTGGATGAATTCTTGGCTCTTTGCACCACATTCAACATAGACCGGGTCCGTATAACTAAGCTTAGGCTCTTTCCTTTTTCATTAAAGGATAAAGCTAGAGCATGGTTATCCATGTTAGCACCAAAGATCACTTCTTGGAATGATTTGTGTCAATTCTTAGCCAAATATTTCCCAATGTCTAAAACAAGCCAATTGAGACAAAGTATCATTTCATTCTCCAAAACTCAACCTAAACTTTCCATGAAGCATGGGAAAGATTCAAGGAACTATTAAGGCAATGTCCTCATCATCAAATTCCTAGGTGGCACCGTTCAAAGCTTCTATCAAGGAATTGATCAAAAAACAAAAATATGGTGGATGCCTCTGTGGAGGCACTTACTTTGCAAAAAATAGTTGAAGAGGTTTGGGACTTATTTGAAGTGATTGGTGAAAACTCAACTCACAGAATCTCTGTCAAGAGAAATTGAAAATCACCTAGGTTGAAGAACCACCAACCCACCAAAGGGAAGATCTATGAGGTGAATGAGTTGGAAAGAAAGATGGACAATCTAACCACAAAGTTTGATAGATTGATGGACTCACTTAAAACTCCAAATATTTTAAGAGTAGAGGAGGCATGTCTCGATATGCCATCCCTACTCATTCACTTGACCAATGTCCGCATCACAGCCCCAGATTTAATGGTGGAACAAGCTCATGTCGCTCAATCATTTGGACAGATGCAAATAAATGAATATCCATGGAGGGCACACCCCAATTTGAGGTGAAACCAAGGAATTACCAATCCCAACAACAAAGAACCAAAGAATCAAATGCCTTTCAAAGCTGCGCAGACATCAGAATTTTTATGTCAAACCAAACTTTCAAACCCATTCCACAACAACACTGCGCCGATGCAGATTGAAAACCCTTTCAGGTCCCTTTCTTTTGAAGATCAAGTCTTAAATTCACTTCAAAATTTAGGATCTTTAACTCAAACTGTGAATTTTCACAGCCAGAGCATAAAGAAGATTGAAGAAACATTGGGACAGCTTTCAAATACCTTGGCAAAAAGAGAAGAAGGAAAGTTACCCAGCCAACCTTTGAACAATCCCAAAGGACAGTTCATGGTTGGAGAAGCTTCTACTTCACATGAAGAAGTAAAAACTGTCACCACCTTGAGAAGTGGAAAAATGATAGATAACAAAGTGGGTACTGAAGAAGAAAGAAATGACGAAGAGGATAAAGATATACAGCAAGAGCAGCATAGTGATAGCAGTGGGGTTGCTGAAGTACCTCAGAGAAACCAAAAAAATGAAAAACAGAAAAGTAAAAAAATTTCTGAAAACACTTCTAAAGCTGTAGATGAAAGATTAGTTCCTCATTTACCATTTCCTCATGCAATGAAATCTGTATCCCCTTTTGATAAAGGGAACACAAAAATAGATGAGATGATGGAGACTTTCAAGCAAGTCAAAATAAATTTACCTTTGCTTGAAGCAATCAAACAAATTTCACCATATGCAAAATTTTTGAAAGATGTTTGCACTCATAAAAGACAGTCTAGGATACAGTTATCCAAAAAGGTCTTTGTTGTGGAAAGAATTAATCAGGTGTTATCCATTACTACACCTCCTAAACTTCAAGATCCTGGAATCCCCACAATCCCTTGCATTATTGGGGAACACACCATTGAAAAGGCTTTATTAGATCTGGGTGCTAGTGTCAACCTACTTCCATATTCTGTATATGAGAAACTAGGTTTGGGAGAATTAAAACCCACTCATGTGGTGTTACAACTAGCAGACAGATCTGAAAGAAAGCCAGTAGGGATGATTGAAGATGTATTGGTGGGAGTAGATAAATTCTTCTATCGTGCTGATTTTCTAGTTTTGGATATGGAACCAACTAAAAGCAAAACTTCCATCCCTGTCATTTTGGGAAGACCATTCTTGGCTACAACAAATGCTTGCATTCAATGCAGGTCTGGTATTATGGAAGTCTCATTTGGAAACATGAAAGTAAAATTAAATGTTTATAATGCAGTCACACAGCCTCAATTCAGCTCTGAAGAATGTTTTCATGTTGATCTATTGGATGAACTTGTGGAAGGGACTTTACAACAATTTTTGCAGGGTGAAGATTTCACCACAGATGTTAAAGATGCTTGGGGATATGCTGAAAATAAAGCAAGCTGTATCTCAAATTCTGAGGAAATAAATGTTGTGCAAGGAACTCTTAATCAATCAGCAAGTTTCTCTTCTTGGAAACCTGCTATTCTCCCCCTTCCACAAACATCTAAGGTACCTTTGTTACCTTCTTTTCTCAGCCCACCTGATTTAGAACTAAAGCAGCTGCCATAAAATCTGAAGTATGTGTTCTTAGGTAATCATAAATTATTGCCTGCCATTATTTCTTCCTCTCTCACAAAGGAGCAAGAGGAAGAACTGTTGATAGTCTTGAAAGAACATAAAAGGGCAATTGGTTGGACTATTACTGATTTAGGAGGAATTAGTCCAGCTGTTTGCATGCACAAAATCCACTTGGAAGAAGATGCAAAGCCTTCTAGAGAAATGCAAAGAAGGTTGAACCCTCATATGCAAGAAGTGGTCATGAAAGAGGTTGTTAAGTTGTTGGATTCAGCTTGGGTAGCACCTACACAGGTGGTACCTAAGAAATCTAGAATCACTGTTGTAACCTCAGATTCTAGTGAGCTTATGTCAACCAGGCAAACAACTGGATGGAGAGTCTATATTGATTACAGAAAATTAAATGCAATGATCAGAAAAGACCATTTCCCCCTCCCATTCATTGATCAGATCTTAGATAAGCTAGCAGGAAAAGATTATTACTGTTTTCTTGATGGTTACTCTGGTTACAACCAGATTCCTGTGTACCCACAAGATCAGGAAAAGACCACATTCAAGTGCCCTTTTGGCACTTTTGCCTATAGGAGAATGCCTTTTGGTCTTTGTAATGCTCCTGCTACCTTCCAAATATGCATGTATGTAATTTTTTCTTATATGATTGACCAGTTTATGGAGATTTTTATGGATGATTTCTCAATCTATGGCAAAAGTTTTTCCCAGTGTTTACACCATCTCAAATTGGTACTACAAAGATGCGAAGAAACCAATCTGGTTTTGAGCTGGGAAAAGAGCCATTTCATGGTCACCCAGGGCATTGTCCTTGGCCATGTTGTTTCCCCCAAGGGCATTGAGGTGGACAAAGCAAAAATTGAGTTAATTGCACATTTACCACCTCCCAAAACTGTTAAACAAATCAGAAGTTTTTTAGGACATGCTGGATTTTACAGAAGGTTCATCAAGGACTTCAGTAAAATAACTAAACCTCTTTGTCATTTGTTGTACCAAGATGTCCCTTTTGTGTTCAATAATGAATGCATGAAGGCTTTTGAAGTCCTAAAAAACTGTCTGATTTTAGCTCCAATATTGCAGTCTCCAGATTATTCATTACCTTTTGAACTGATGTGTGATGCATCAGATTATGCTTTGGGAGCTGTCCTTGGACAGAGAAAAGATAAGCTGCCTGATGTCATAGCTTATTCCAGTAGATCAATGATTGATGCACAGCTCAATTACACAACAACTGAGAAGGAGCTACTGGCAATTGTTTTTGCTTTAGAAAAATTCAGGTCATATGTCTTGGGTTCACAAATAGTGGTGTTCACTGACCACTCTGCCTTGAAATACCTTCTGTCTAAGAAGGACACCAAACCAAGATTAATCAGGTGGATTCTCCTATTACAGGAATTTGATCTACAAATTAAAGATAAAAAAGGGGTGGAGAATGTGGTGGCTGATCACCTCTCCAGAATTTTAACTACTGAGATTGATAGGATGCCTATCAATAAATCTTTCCCTGATGAGCAACTTTTTGCCATTAGTATACACACTCCTTGGTTTGCCAACATAGTCACCTTTTTTACTATTAGAAGAATTCCTCACCATTGGAATAGAATGGATAAAGATCTTTTCTTCTCAAAGGTTAAACACTTCATCTGGGAGGATCCTTATCTGTTTAAGAGTTGTGCAGATCAAATAATAAGGAAATGTGTCCCTGACCAAGAATTTCATAGAATACTTTCTATGTGTCATGAACAGGCCTGTGGAGGTCATTTTAGTGGGAACAAAACTGCTGTAAAAGTTTTGCAGTGTGGATTTTATTGGCCCACACTTTTCAAGGATGCCCTGCAGCATTGTAAGTCCTGTCAGAACTGTCAGAAATTAGGCAGCATCTCCAAGAGAAACTCAATGCCTTTACAACCTATTTTGGTAGTTGAGTTGTTTGATGTTTGGGGGATAGACTTCATGGGTCCCTTTCCTCCTTCCAATGGGAATAACTTCATTTTAGTACCTGTAGATTATGTATCCAAATGGATTGAAGCCACAGCTACTAAAACAAATGATCACAAAGTAGTTTTGAAATTTCTTAAGGATCACATTTTTTCCAGGTTTGGTTTTCCCAGAGCCATTATCAGTGATGGGGGAAGCCATTTTTGTAATAGACATTTTGAAACATTGTTGAAGAAATACTCTGTGACTCATAGAGTAGCCACTCCATATCATCCACAAACCAGTGGACAAGTGGAGATTTCCAATAGAGAAATCAAACATATTTTGGAAAAGAATGTGAAGAAGGACAGAAAGGATTGGTCCTTTAAGCTGAATGATGCATTGTGGGCATATAGGACAGCCTATAAAACCCCAATTGGTATGTCCCCATTTAGGGTGGTCTATGGCAAAGCATGCCATTTACCAGTAGAGTTAGAATATAAAGCTTTTTGGGCCATTAAAACATTGAACATGGATCTAACTACTGCTGGTAATCACAGGAAATTGCAACTTGCTGAGTTAGAAGAGCTGCAAATGGATGCATACACCAATTCAAGATTGTATAAAGAGAAAGTCAAAACGTTCCATGATAAAAATTCATTGAGAAAAGAGTTCACAGCTAGTTCTAAGGTATGGTTATTTAACTCAAAGCTCAAGTTTTTCCCAGGAAAACTGAGATCCAGATTGGAAGGGCCATACACTGTCATTCAAGCAGCCCCTTCTTGATCCAAGTAATGGAAGAATCATAAAGGTCAATGGTCAGAGGCTCAAACCATGCATTGAAAATACCCAGGAGCCTGTGCTGCCCATCTATCATCACGAATCTCCAAAAATTTGATGGTAGAAAACTGTACATTATGTTTGTATATCATAGTTTTTGCTTATTTCCTCTGTTTCTGCTTTTATCTCTTTTCGCATAGTTTAAACATGCTTAAAGTTCAGTCATAATTCGCAAAGTCCAAATTGCTTTTCGAATAGACTCTGGAGCTATAATGAACTACTCGAAAGCAAAGATGTGCTTTTCGAATAGTTGGTGCTGAAGCCATTTTCTTTTCGAAATGATAGTTCTGAAGCTAATTCCTTTACGAAATGATGTTTCTGAAGCTGTTAACTTGTCGAATGGTACTGATGCCGTTTGCAATTGTAAAAAGGTCTCTTTTGGAACTTTTCAAAAACTTAAAGGCGCTTTGCGATATTAACTTTGAGTGTATTTAAACCCCTTTCGAAGTCGGGGTTTCATTTCAAACTCTTTCTGCAGAGCGACTCTTCACTGCTACCCTACTTCGCTCTCTCCTCGCACGAGTTAACAAGTTTACTATCCTTTTGTAACTGATTGTGTAGATCATTTGCATTTTCAGAGAAGGATTTCAGCTTGTAATCTGGGGGATTTCTGCAAAGCAAACAACAAGTTCAAACATAAACCCTAGATCTCGGTATTTCTCTACCCATTCTCGCTGGTTATCATTAGTAAGTGATTCTGTGTCAGCATCTATTTTGGGCATTTTTTTACATCAATCTAGAATGGGAAAAGCAGAGAAATCATTGGCCGCAATGTTCTCCAAATCCTCTGCTAAAAAAGTAAGCAAACCGACCCCAAAAGCAAAAGGAAAAGCCAAAACTTCAACTAAACGAAAACTTTCAATGGATAAGGCAGACAGGGTGGAGAAAGGTAAGAAAATTAGACATGAGGAACCCACCTGCTTCTGCTAGCCCTGAGCCTGAGCTTACTCCTCTGCCCATTCATTTGGTCCTACCAAATCCCTTCATTGACACTCAGAAGCTAATACCCGAGTTGATGGTTGATGAAATGTTTTTCGTCACCAAACCAGAGTGTTTGCCTTCCTTAAGATACCTTAGAGAGGCTTCACTAAGCAATATCCTTACCCCCTTGCCATAGAAAATTTACCCAAGGATGGTGAAGTTATGGTACCAAAACCTAGTCAAGGTCACGAAAAAAGATGCTGATGTCCCTACCCTTGTAATTTTCATTGATGATTGCGGTCTTACTATGACATTTGAAGACATAGGGAACGCTTTAGGGATACCATTTCAATTTGATCCCTCTGGTCCTTTGGCTGCTCCAGAAACGGCCTCTTTTAGAGAGATAGCTGCCCATTTAACCCAAGGTATTGTGGGCACTGGGCAGTCCATCATGAGAAGAGACCTTGCCCCCCAATTTCTATTAATGGATTCCATTTAAAGGGGCAGCTTTTATGTCACTAGGCACAGCCAAGAGAGGAGAACACCAATTTTAGAGGCCCTCTTTCATTTCTCCAAGGGGCAGTTTTTCAATGCCCCTATGTTAATTTTTGAAGCTATGGCTGATGTAAGTACTAAGCTAAAGAAAGAGCAGAAGATAGCTGGCCTATCATTTGGCAGATTGATCACAGCCCTCCTTAGAGCCAAATTCGACATTGATAGTGAGGAGCCATTTGAATTCATTACCCCTCACAATTTTGGGAAAAAGGCTTGGACTACAAGCCGTGCTATCTTGAGAAGGATGAGAGAGGCAGAACTCGCACATGCCCCTGTTGCACTGAACTGCAGCCAGGAGTGAGCCGTAACCACATCTCATGGATGAACCTCCACAAGCCACCCTGCAGCGATTTGAGCTTACAATTGAGCCAGAACCCTCATCTGCAGATGAGCCTCCACTGCAGCCACCCCCAATGCATTTGAGCTTACAATTGAGCCTACCGCCATGTTGCAGATCCAAATTTGTCAAGCAACTTTTCCCGATCCACTTTGCAACTCCGACCAGCTCTTTACCCCACTTCTTGAAACATCTCTGCCAAGACTTTGGTGACCAGACCTACTTTGGAGGAAGTTGCCCTTGCACCCTACTCCCTACTCAAGCCCATGCACTTTCACCTATCCCAGTCCCATCTCCCACTCATTCCATCATTCCAATTGTGGACTCCCTCTACACGAACCACTCCAACCATTCTAACACAACCAAATTCACCGTCCAATGGCCAGGCTATAAAGGAGTTAGCTACAGATTTTATTGCCCCATCCCCCTGCACTCGACAGCTCCAAAGGCCCTCAAATTCTCCTGCTCCATCACCCACACACGAGACCTCTCCTACACAGAACACAGGCCCTTCACTATAGAGGCCTACTCTTCTCTAATGGGTTCTATTTTTGAAACCATGGAACTAGACCCCACCCCTATACTGCTCCTCCTCCCTTCACCCACTTTCCAACCTCTCCCTTCTACCATTGCACCTCCTCCCTCCACCTCCAGTTGTCCCAGTCTCTACTATGCCCACCTCTCCCACACCGCATCCATTACCCAAATCCTTACCTACCTCCAATCCATCCAAGCTCAACTTCAAATCAACACGCATAATCACAGAACCATGGAACGCCCATACCTTAGCTTCCACATCCCAAACAACCACCATTACCCCTGTACCTATTTTTTCTTCCCAGGCCACCCAAACGGATCCAGAGGTAATATTGGTTGATCTGCCCACCCCCACCACTACTACCCAGGCAGCACATACTCAAACTGAAGCTCCTTTGATTCCATCCCCTCCACCACTCCCCATTTTCTCTGAGCAAGCCACTCAGACAGACCCTGCTGTCCCCTTTCTAGCCACTTCTCCCCCCTACCACAGCTGGGCCACCTTTAGTCCCCTACCATTCCATTCCCCTCCCCCGATATGCCACCCTCATCAAAGCCATGGAAAATAACCCTTATATCCGCAGAGATGTTCAAAAGGGGCTAGCTGATTTGCAAGCTTACATCCGCACCCCCTATGAAAACCAAATCAGGAAGTTAGAGATTTTTATGAAATTTGAAAGAGATAAAATGCGAGACTCTGGGTCAAACATTTCAGCTGGTGAGGACTGAGCAACACAAGGTGTCCATGTTGCAAGCTCAACTGGATCAAGAAAAATTGAAGACCACTAGCCGCACCAAACACCTTGGCCTCATCAGAAAGATCAAATCTGAGGAGTATACTGAGCTACAAAACACCATTCCAGAGAGAACTCAATCAAGTTCAGACTCCAACACTGACTCTAGCTCTGATTACGACTCTATTCAGCCACAACCAAGCTATGATTCAGATTTTGACCCCAGTTTTTAGCTCTCCTTGTACTTTTTGTGTTATACTTGTAATAGAAAATTCTTTTGTGTATACTCTTGTGCATTTACATGCCTTCTTGCCATTATTACTTTTGTTGGTTTGGGGGTATGGCGGTGTATGCTAATAAAATAAGTAAGTTAATGCTTCTGACTTATGATCGAGAGAACTTTTGAAAATGAAGTCATTTCACATTGTTTTGAAAAATGAGGAAGTTAAAATTTTTTAAAATGAATTTCTCGTAATTCTAAAGACTTTCATGAAGTAAATGTCGAAATTTCCAAAGAAAATTGATGTTTTAGTAAACCTAAAATGAAGGAAAACAAAGTGAAGATATACCTCAAGAAGTTGATATAAAACCACACCCGGTGAGGTTTGAGCACAAATGTATTCTTTGGAGGTATGCTTTGGCAATCTTTTACGCTTTTAGGGACTATGTGAATCGCTTACTTACACTAGAAGTTACACATATTCAAATTGAAATATTTTGATAGCACTCATGATATTAAAGACATGATGTAAGGCCTCCTTTTGAACAGTTTGATCCTTACAAACCCCCACCTTTTAAAAACTACCCTTGATACTCACCTGTTGAGCTGTATATATCGATGTATCCTTTCTAATCTCATCCATTATTCCTCATCAGTTTCATTTTGCCTAACCCTACGACAAGTCGAGAGAAAGGGAAGAAAGTGAGGAAGGAGAATTGAGTAACAATTTAATAGCAAAAGAAGGGTAAAAGTTGAAGGCAATGATGAAACAAGAGAGGAATATGGCATGCAGCTAATTCGAAAAGAAAAGAAAAAAATTTGAGCAAAACAAAAGAAAGAAGGGATTTTCAAAGGAAGTATGAAAAAGAAAGAGAAAAAGATGGCGACTTTGGCTTTGGAAATTCAAAGAAGAAGATGAAACTATGCTGAAGAAAAGTGGGTTTGCATATAACCTCCTGACCTTGACTGACTTCTCAAATATGAACACCTTTCCAACCCTTTTTAGAGATTTCACCCATCAGCAACAATCAAACCTAAGTAAAAGTCCTTACTGATCATTGATGGATTGAGCTATCACATGGAGATAAGAATTTGTGTAGTCTATGGTGAAAGGAGCAGTGAATTTTTAACTAAAAGCAATGCCTATGCTCCTGCTTACAGTCCTATTTGAGGACTGTAATAGCTCTTGAGCTGTGTGAAATAGTATAACCTTCTCATTTGTTTTTTTTGAGTGAAAATCCTGGTGAGAATTGGGTTTGAAATCAACTGAGTAGGGCAACATCGAAGCTGGATTCCTAAATCAAAGGCTAACTGTTCGTAAATTTTCCCTGTAAATGGCCCCTGACATAAATCGACTGAGTAGTAACAAGAATTACTGCAGAATTTTAGTTTTAAACTGATAGTTTTCTCGAAAAAACCTTCTTACAAAATAACTGATGTAGGTGTGAATAATCAATTGAGGAAAGTGGCAGTAACAAAACTGCAGTGATCTTAACTAACTTAGTGAAGAAGTTTGTGGGTACCTTCACTGAAAACCCTCAGGAGACTTCACTCCTCCACTAGGGATCACCTAGGGGTTTAAAAGGCTTGTTGCATAGGCTAAATGCAACTGTGCTCCCTACAAAAGTGGCTCTTTACTTTATTTTTTATTTATTTATTATTTTTTTTTTTTTTTATTTCTTTTCTTTGCTCAGGGACTAGCAAAGCTTAGGTTTGGGGGTGTGTTGACAAGTGAAAAATACCATTTTTCACCCCTAAACTTAAGTCTTGATAGACCTTTGAGAGAACTAAATAAGTGTTTTAAGTGCCTATGTTGCAGCTAACAATAAAGATAGGCTTAACCATAAAAGCAGCTCAAAAGTGCCAAAAAGATGACAATCCATGTCAGTCCAAAGGAAGGAAGTGAAGAAACAACCTCATCAGCTGTGGAAAGGTCTAAAAGGAAGAGGCAAAGACCTGTAAGAGAAGCAGGGAACAATTCGAACAGAGAAATGCACTACAGAGTTCTTTTCGCAAAGAAGAACACGCACTTTCAGAAAGAACCTAGAACTTTCTGCGAAAAGGACTAAAACTCAGCTTAGTTTTGAATAGCATCGAACTCTTCGAAAAGAAGATTGAATTTTACGAAAAGGAGAAAACGCAATTGAAAAGAAGATTGAACTTTTCGAAAAGGAGAAAACACAATTGAAAGAGATTGAACATTTAAAGAGCTTGAAGTCACAAGACTTTCTGCGTAAGGGCTTTAACAAGGCAATTCGGAATCTTTTAAAACCCAAGGACATTCGAAGATTACGACACGAACCAAAGGCATATTCCACCCCATGTGAACACCCAAAGATGAAATTACTTGGCGGGAACTTCTAGAAGCTCAAACAGATTTTTGAATTACATAAATTGATTGATGCTTCTATCACACGATTGGCTAAACCGGATCGAAGAATTGATTGGCAACGGATCAGGATCCTCGTGCTCGACCACCATTGGTCAATAGATTCTGAGCACCTCTGATTGGTTGAAACACATCTGAGCTGGACTTGGGGAAAACTATAAATAGACGAACCATTTGCCCAATTTGGGGATCCAGATTTTGAGTTTCATTCCTATTCCCCCATTTCCAAACCAGATAGTTTGTCCAAATCCTCAGTAATAGCTTCACTTTGACTTGCAATTGAGAGTCGTGAGACATTTCAATTCAAAAGAGAGTTGTATTCAAGACTACAAATCGAGAGTCGCTTAAGTCGCCTCTGTAATTGTAACGGTGGATTTGAAAAGGTTGCTGTAAACCGTATTTTCTCAATTGGACTCACGTTAAGGGTTCCCTCTGATCTCCTTATTGCATTAGACTCCTTTAGATTTACTGTTTTTCATGCAATTTCTCTTGATTCATTAATCCTGTGAGAATTAGTGTTGGTAACCTAATCTCTCACGGCATTTGTAGTGATGCTTCTTGTTCTAAACTAAGGCTTTAGATTAAAGACTGTTGGATGGTTTGTGGCCATTAAAGTGGGCAGACCCTAGCCACAAGCTTAAACCTAATCCTTAAATTAGATTTATTTCTCTTACATCTGCGCTTGTAGCCAGATGAAGATTGGATCACCTCTGTTGAGCTGCAGTTATCCTCATTAGATTTGAAAGACCAAATCAGATTTAGATATTACTTCTCCATCTTTATTTCAATCACTCCCCCAACTCGGATCTGGATCATTTAGTTTAAAATTTTCTTTATTTTTAGTTTATTAAACGTGACCAATTCAAACCTCTCATCTTATCAGTTTTCTAGATAGGATAAGAAGCCAGATCTGGTAGCTCAGATCTGGAGGTTTATCTTACATTTTAGACAAATTCTCTGTGGACGATCTTTCACTCACTTACTTTTAAAACTTGCTACAATTGGCCCTGATCTTGCAGGCTAATTCTCTTCTAACTGTACTGATATTTCTTTATTTGTTTATATAGTCTAGTGCCACTGTAATTTAGCAGCTATAAATCTGTTTTCAAAACTCACATAAATCAAGCACACTAAGAAGCAACAACAAGTTTTTGGCGCCGTTGCCTGGGAATTTGTTCTAAAATATATAGACCTAAGTTTTTCATTTTAATTTTTATCAGTACTAAACTATTGTATTGTTTATACTTGTGCAGTTATTCATATTCCGGTTTTTAAAGAAGGGAAATTACTGAAAGGAATTCTGAAGGTTTGCTGTGCATAATCAGATTTTTTTTATTCTGAGTTGTATGTTTGGTAGGAGGACTCTCAGCCCTGAGATTCTCCCATTGAATTTAGAAGTTGAAAGGTTACTACGAACCAAACAAACAACACAGAATTCTGCTATTATGGGTGAAGAACCTCGACTTTTGAGGGATTACTTTGCACCTGGTGCTTATAATTCCCCCTTTTGCATTCAATTTCCTACTGTTGAAGGAAATTATGAGATCAACTCATCAACTATCCAAATGCTTCCTTCCTTCCATGGGTTGAGTAAGGAAGACCCATACAAACATGTGGATGAATTCTTAGCTCTTTGCACCACATTCAACATAGCTGGACTGGGTCCAGAAGTAACCAAGCTTAGGCTCTTTCCTTTTTCATTAAAGGATAAAGCTAGAGCATGGTTATCCATGTTACCACCAAACAGTATCACTTCTTGGAATGATTTGCAGTGTCAATTCTTAGCCAAATATTTCCCAATGTCTAAAACAAGCCAATTGAGACAAAGTATCATTTCATTCACCCAAAACTCAACTGAAACTTTCCATGAAGCATGGGAAAGATTCAAGGAACTGTTAAGGCAATGTCCTCATCATCAAATTCCTAGGTGGCAGCTGGTTCAAAGCTTCTATCAAGGAATTGATTAAAAAGGCAAAAATATGGTGGATGCCTCCTGTGGAGGCACTTACTTGCAAAAAATAGTCGAAGAGGTTTGGGACTTATTTGAAGTGATTGGTGAAAACTCAACTCAGCAGGAATCTCTGTCAAGAGAAATTGAAAATCCTGCTAGGTTGAACAACCACCAACCCACCAAAGGGAAGATCTATGAGGTGAATGAGTTGGAAAGAAAGATGGACAATCTAACCACAAAGTTTGATAGATTGATGGACTCACTTAAAACTCCAAATATTTCAAGAGTAGAGGAGGCATGTCTGATATGCCAGTCCCCTACTCATTCACTTGACCAATGTCCTGCTGCATCACAGTTCCTAGATTTAATGGTGGAACAAGCTCATGATGCTCAATCATTTGGACAGATGCAGTCAAATGAATATCCATAAAGGGCACACCCCAATTTGAGGTGGAACCAAGGGAATTACCAATCCCAACAACAGCAACAACCAAAGAATCAAATGCCTTTCAAAAACCGCATGCCCGATCAATGTAATTTTTATGTCAAACTAAACTTTCAGCAGCCCATTCCACAACAACCTGTACAGCAGTCTGCCCTAGTTCAAAACCCTTTCAGGTCCCTTTCTTTTGAAGATCAAGTCTTAAATTCACTTCAAAATTTAGGATCTTTAACTCAAACTGTGAATTTTCACAGCCAGAGCATAAAGAATATTGAAGAAATATTGGGGCAGCTTTCAAATACCTTGGCAAAAAGAGAAGAAGGAAAGTTACCCAGCCAACCTTTGAACAATCCCAAAGGATAGTTCATGGTTGGAGAAGCTTCTAATTCACATGAAGAAGTAAAAACTGCCACCACCTTGAGAAGTTGAAAAATGATAGATAACAAAGTGGGTACTGAAGAAGAAAGAAATGAGGAAGAGGATAAAGATATACAGCAAGAGCAGCATAGTGATAGCAGTGGGGTTGCTGATGTACCTCAGAAAAACCAAAAAAATGAAAAACAGAAAAGTAAAAAAATTTCTGAAAACACTTCTAAAGCTGTAGATGAAAGATTAGTTCCTCATTTACCATTTCCTCATGCAATGAAATCTGTATCCCCTTTTGATAAAGGGAACACAAAAATAGATGAGATGATGGTGACTTTCAAGCAAGTCAAAATAAATTTACCTTTGCTTGAAGCAATCAAACAAATTCCAGCATATGCAAAATTTTTGAAAGATGTTTGCACTCACAAAAGACAGTCTAGGATACAGTTATCCAAAAAGGACTTTGCTGTGGAAAGAATTAATCAGGTGTTATCCATTACTACACCTCCTAAACTTCAAGATCCTGGAATCCCCACAATCCCTTGCATTATTGGGGAACACACCATTGAAAAGGCTTTATTAGATCTGGGAGCTAGTGTCAACCTACTTCCATATTCTGTATATGAGTAACTATGTTTGGGAGAATTAAAACCCACTCATGTGGTGTTACAACTAGCAGACAGATCTGAAAGAAAGCCAGTAGGGATGATTGAAGATGTATTGGTGGGAGTAGATAAATTCTTCTATCGTGCTGATTTTCTAGTTTTGGATATGGAACCAACTAAAAGCAAAACTTCCATCCCTGTCATTTTGGGAAGACCATTCTTGGCTACAACAAATGCTTGCATTCAATGTAGGTCTGGTATTATGGAAGTCTCATTTGGAAACATGAAAGTAAAATTAAATGTTTATAATGCTCCACACGACCTCAATTCAGCTCAAGAATGTTTTCATGTTGATCTATTGGATGAACTTGTGGAAGGACTTTACAACAATTTTTGCGAGGTGAAGATTTCACCACGATGTTAAAAGATGCTTGGGGATATCTGAAAATAAAGCAAGTTGTATCTCAAATTTTGAGGAAATAAATGTTGTGCAAGGAACTCTTAATCAATCGAAGTTTCTCTTCTTGGAAACCTGCTACTCTCCCCCTTCCACAAACATCTAAGGTACCTTTGTTACCTTCTTTTCTCAGCCCACCTGATTTAGAACTAAAGCAGCTGCCAGAAAATCTGAAGTATGTGTTCTTAGGTAATCATAAATTATTGCCTGCCATTATTTCTTCCTCTCTCACAAAGGAGCAAGAGGAAGAACTGTTGATAGTCTTGAAAGAACATAAAAGGGCAATTGGTTGGACTATTACTGATTTAGGAGGAATTAGTCCAGCTGTTTGCATGCACAAAATCCACTTGGAAGAAGATGCAAAGCCTTCTAGAGAAATGCAAAGAAGGTTGAACCCTCATATGCAAGAAGTGGTCATGAAAGAGGTTGTTAAGTTGTTGGATGCAGGGGTCATTTACCCCATTTTAGATTCAGCTTGGGTAGCACCTACACAGGTGGTACCTAAGTAATCTGGAATCACTGTTGTAACCTCAGATTCTGGTGAGCTTATGTCAACCAGGCAAACAACTGGATGGAGAGTCTGTATTGATTACAGAAAATTAAATGCAATGATCAGAAAAGACCATTTCCCCCTCCTATTCATTGATCAGATCTTAGATAAGCTAGCAGGAAAAGCTTATTACTATTTTTTTGATGGTTACTCTGGTTACAACCAGATTCCTGTGTACCCACAAGATCAGGAAAAGACCACATTCACGTGCCCTTTTGGCACTTTTGCCTATAGGAGAATGCCTTTTGGTCTTTGTAATGCTCCTGCTACCTTCCAAAGATGCATGTATGTAATTTTTTCTTATATGATTGACCAGTTTATGGAGATTTTTATGGATGATTTCTCAATCTATGGCAAAAGTTTTTCCCAGTGTTTACACCATCTCAAATTGGTACTACAAAGATGCGAAGAAACCAATCTGGTTTTGAGATGGGAAAAGAGCCATTTCATGGTCACCAGGCATTGTCCTTGGCCATGTTGTTTCCACAAGGGCATTGAGGTGGACAAAGCAAAAATTGAGTTAATTGCACATTTACCACCTCCCAAAAGCATTAAACAAATCAAGTTTTTAGGACATCTTTGGATTTTTCTGGAAGGTTCATCAAGGACTTCAGTAAAATAACTAAACCTCTTTGTCATTTGCTGTGCCAAGATGTCCCTTTTGTTTTCAATAATGAATGCATGAAGGCTTTTGAATTCCTAAAAAATTGTCTGATTTTAGCTCCAATATTGCAGTCTCCAGATTATTCATTACCTTTTGAACTGATGTGTGATACATCAGATTATGCTTTGGGAGCTGTCCTTGGACCGAGAATAGATAAGCTGCCTCATGTCATAGCTTATTCCAGTAGATCAATGATTGATGCACAGCTCAATTACACAACAACTGAGAAGGAGCTACTGGCAATTGTTTTTGCTTTAGAAAAATTCAGGTCATATGTCTTGGGTTCACAAATAGTGGTGTTCACTGACCACTCTGCCTTGAAATACCTTCTGTCTAAGAAGGACACCAAACCAAGATTAATCAGGTGGATTCTCCTATTACAGGAATTTGATCTACAGATTAAAGATAAAAAAGGGGTGGAGAATGTGGTGGCTGATCACCTCTCCAGAATTTTAACTGCTGAGATTGATAGGATGCCTATCAATAAATCTTTCCCTGATGAGCAACTTTTTGCCATTAGTATACACACTCCTTGGTTTGCCAACATAGTCAACTTTTTGGCTACTAGAAGAATTCCTCACCATTGGAATAGAATGGATAAAGATCTTTTCTTCTCAAAGGTTAAACACTTCATCTGGGAGGATCCTTATCTGTTTAAGAGTTGTGCAGATCAAATAATAAGGAAATGTGTCCCTGACCAAGAATTTCATAGAATACTTTCTATGTGTCATGAACAGGCCTGTGGAGGTCATTTTAGTGGGAACAAAACTGCTGTAAAAGTTTTGCAGTGTGGATTTTATTGGCCCACACTTTTCAAGGATGCCCTGCAGCATTATAAGTCCTGCCAGAACTGTCAGAAATTAGGCAGCATCTCCAAGAGAAACTCAATGCCTTTACAACCTATTTTGGTAGTTGAGTTGTTTGATGTTTGGGGGATAGACTTCATGGGTCCCTTTCCTCCTTCCAATGGGAATAACTTCATTTTAGTAGCTGTGGATTATGTATCCAAATGGATTGAAGCCACAGCTACTAAAACAAATGATCACAAAGAAGTTTTGAAATTTCTTAAGGATCACATTTTTTCCAGGTTTGGTTTTCCCAGAGCCATTATCAGTGATGGGGAAGCCATTTTGTAATAGACATTTTGAAACATTGTTGAAGAAATACTCGTGACTCATAGAGTAGCCACTCCATATCATCCACAAACCCGGTGGACAAGTGGAGATTTCAATAGAAATCAAACATATTTTGGAAAAGACCTGAAGAATGACGTAAAGGATTGGTCCTTGTTTGAATGATGCATTGTGGGCATATAGGACAGCCTATAAAACCCCAATTGGTATGTCCCCATTTAGGTTGGTCTATGGCAAAGCATGCCATTTACCAGTAGAGTTAGAATATAAAGCTTTTTGGGCCATTAAAACATTGAACATGGATCTAACTACTGCTGGTAATCACAGGAAATTGCAACTTGCTGACTTAGAAGAGCTGCGAATGGATGCATACACCAATTCAAGATTGTATAAAGAGAAAGTCAAAACTTTCCATGATAAAAATTTATTGAGAAAAGAGTTCACAGCTGGTTCTAAGGTATGGTTATTTAACTCAAAGCTCAAGTTTTTCTCAGGAAAACTGAGATCCAGATTGGAAGGGCCATACACTGTCATTCAAGCAGCCCCTTCGGGAGCTGTTGATATCCTTGATCCAAGTAATGGAAGAATCATAAAGGTCAATGGTCAGAGGCTCAAACCATGCATTGAAAATACCCAGGAGCCTGTGCTGCCCATCTATCATCACGAATCTCCAAAAATTTGATGGTAGAAAACTGTACATTATGTTTGTATGCCATAGTTTTTGCTTATTTCCTCTGTTTCTGCTTTTATCTCTTTTCGCATAGTTTAAACATGCTTAAAGTTCAGTCGCAAAGTCATAATTCGCTTTTCGCAAAGTCCAAATTGCTTTTCGAATAGACTCTGAAGCTGTAATGAACTACTCGAAAGCAACGATGTGCTTTTCGAATAGTTGGTGCTGAAGCCATTTTCTTTTCGAAAAGATAGTTCTGAAGCTAATTCCTTTACGAAATGATGTTTCTGAAGCTGTTAACTTGTCGAATGGTACTGATGCCACTCGCAATTGTAAAAAGGTCTCTTTTGGAACTTTTCGAAAACTTAAAGGCGCTTTGCGATATTAACTTTGAGTATATTTAAACCCCTTTCGAAGTCGGGGTTTCATTTCAAACTCTTTCTGCAGAGCAACTTTTCACTGCTACCCTACTTCGCTCTCTCCTTGCACGAGTTAACAAGTTTACTACCCTTTTGTAACTGATTGTGTAGATCATTTGCATTTTCAAAGAAGGATTTCAGCTTGTAATCTGGGGGATTTCTGCAAAGCAAACAACAAGTTCAAACATAAACCCTAGATCTCGGTATTTCTCTACCCATTCTCTCTGGTTAACACTAGTAAGTGATTCTGTGTCAGCATCTATTTTGGGCATTTTTTTACATCAATCTAGAATGGGAAAAGCAGAGAAATCATTGGCCGCAATGTTCTCCAAATCCTCTGCTAAAAAAGTAAGCAAACCGACCCCAAAAGCAAAAGGAAAAGCCAAAACTTCAACTAAACGAAAACTTTCAATGGATAAGGCAGACAGGGTGGAGAAAGGTAAGAAAATTAGACATGAGGAACCCACCCCTGCTGCTGCTAGCCCTGAGCCTGAGCTTACTCCTCTGCCCATTCATTTGGTCCTACCAAATCCCTTCATTGACACTCAGAAGCTAATACCCGAGCTGATGGTTGACGAAACATTTTTCGTCACCAAACCAGAGTGCTTGCCTTCCTTAAGATACCTTAGAGAGGCTTCACTAAGCAATATCCTTACCCCCTTGCCAGAGAAAATTTACCCAAGGATGGTGAAGTTATGGTACCATAACCTAGTCAAGGTCATGGAAAAAGATGCTGATGTCCCTACCCTTGTAATTTTCATTGATGATTGCGATCTTACTATGACATTTGAAGACATAGGGAACGCTTTAGGGATACCATTTCAATTTGATCCCTCTGGTCCTTTGGCTGCTCCAGAAACGGCCTCTTTTAGAGAGATAGCTGCCCATTTAACCCAAGGTATTGTGGGCACTGGGCAGTCCATCATGAGAAGAGACCTTGCCCCCCAATTTCTATTAATGGATTACATTTTAAGGGGCAGCTTTTATGTCACTGGGCACAACCAAGAGAGGAGAACACCAATTTTAGAGGCCCTCTTTCATTTCTCCAAGGGGCAGTTCTTCAATGCCCCTATGTTAATTTTTGAAGCTATGGCTGATGTAAGTACTAAGCTGAAGAAAGAGCAGAAGATAGCTGGCCTACCATTTGGCAGATTGATCACAGCCCTCCTTAGAGCCAAATTCGACATTGATAGTGAGGAGCCATTTGAAGTCATTACCCCTCACAATTTTGGGAAAAAGGCTTGGACTACAAGCCAGGCTATGCTGAGAAGGATGAGAGAGGCAGGTGAACCTGCACATGCCCCTACTGTTGCACCTGAACCTGCAGTTCTGAGTGAGCCAGAACCCACGTCTGCAGATGAGCCTCCACCTGAAGCCACCCCTGCAGCAGCATTTGAGCTTACAATTGAGCCAGAACCCTCATCTGCAAATGAGCCTCCACCTGAAGCCACCCCTGCAGCTGCATTTGAGCTTACAATTGAGCCTGCCCCTGCCATGTTGCTAGATCCAAATTTGTCAGAAGCAACTTTGCCCGATCCACTTCTGCCAACTCCTGTGGTGACCAGCTCTTTAGCTGCCCCACTTCTTGAAACATCTCTGCAAGTACCTTTGGTGACCAGCTTTTCAGCTGCACCTACTTTGGAGGAAGTTGCCCTTGCACCCTACTCCCCTACTCAAGCCCATGCACTTTCACCTATCCCAGCTGTCCCATCTCCCACTCATTCCATAATTCCAATTGTGGACTCCCCCTCTACACCAACCACTCCAACCATTCTAACACCACCAATTTCACCCTCCAATGCCTAGGCTTTAGAGGAGTTAGCTACAGATTTTATTGCCCCATCCCCCTACACTCCTCTGCTCCAAAGCCCCTCAAATTCCCCTGCTCCATCATCCCACACACCTGAGACCTCTCCTACACACACAGACTCAGGCCCTTCACTTCTCTAATGGGTTCTATTTTTGAAACCATGGAACTAGACCCCACCCCTATACCTGCTCCTCCTCCCTTCACCCACTTTCCAACCTCTCCCTGTACAGCCATTGCACCTCCTCGGTCCACCTCAGTTGTCCCAGTCTCTAGTATGCGCACCTCTCACACACCTGCATCCATTACCCGAATCCTTACCTACCCCCAATCCATCCAAGCCCAACTTCAAATCAACACAGACAATCGATGCGAAACCATGGAATTGCTTCATACCTTAACCGCATCCCAAACAACCACCATTACCCACATTACCTATTTTTTCTTCCCAGGCCACCCAAACGGATCCAGAGGTAATATTGGTTGATGCCCACCCCACCACTACTACCCAGCAGCACATACTCAAACCTGAAGCTCCTTTGATTCCATCCTCCACCACTCCCCATTTCTCTCGAGCAAGCCACTCGATGCAGACCCTCCGTCCCCTTTCTAGCCACTTCCCCCCCCAGTCCCCTACCATTCCATTCCCTCCCCGATATGCCACCCTCATCAAAGCCATAGAAAATAACCCTTATATCCGCAGAGATGTTCAAAAGGGGCAAGCTGAATTGTAAGCTTACATCCGCACCCCCTATGAAAACCAAATCAGGAAGTTAGAGATTTTTATGAAATTTGAAAGAGATAAAATCACGGGACCTCTTTGGGTCAAACATTTCATTTGGTGAGGTGAGCAACACAAGGTGTCCATGTTGCAAGCTCAATGGATCAAGAAAATTGAAGACCACTAGCCTCACCAAACACCTTGGCCTCATCGGAAAGATCAAATCGAGGAGTATCTTGAGCTACAAAACACCATTCAGAGAGCTCAATCAAGTTCGGACTCTAACAGACTCTAGCTCGATTCGGTGACTCCGATTGAGCCACAGAACCAACCTATGATACAGATTTTGACCCCATTATTAGCTCTCCTTGTACTTTTTGTGTTATCTGATTGTAATAGAAAATTCTATTTGTGTATACTACTGTGCATTTCTGTCTGTCTTCTTGCCATTATTACTTTTGTTGTTTTTCTTTCTTATATTTTCCTCTGTTTTGGACCAGTGTGGACCCTGCTCTCCCTTGGTTTGGGGGTATGGCAGGTATGCCAATAAAATAAGTAAGTTAATGCTTGCGACTTATGATCGAGAACTTTTGAAAATGAAGTCATTTCACACTTGTTTTGAAAAATGAGGAAGTTAAAATTTTTTAAAATGAATTTCTCGTAATTCTAAAGACTTTCATGAAGTAAATGTCGAAATTTCCAAAAGAAAATTGATGTTTTAATAAACCTAAAATGATGGAAAGCGGTGAAGATATACCTCGAAGTTGATATAAAACCACACCCAGTGAGGTTTGAGCACAAATGTATTCTTTGGAGGTATGCTTTGGCAATTTTTTGCTTTTAGGGACTATGTGAATGCTTACTTACACTAGAAGTTACACATATCCAAATTGAAATATTTTGATATCACTCATGATATTAAAGACATGATGTAAGGCCTCCTTTTGAGCAGTTTGAACCTTACAAAGCCCCACCTTTTAAAAACTACCCTTGATACACACCGGTTGAGTCAGATAAATCAATGAATCCTTTGAAATCTCATCCAATAAACCTCATCAGTTTCATTTAGCCTAACCCTACCCTGAGAAGTCAGAAGAGAAAGGAAGAAAGCTGAGGGAAGGAGAATTGAGTAACAATTTAATAGCAAAAGAAGGGTAAAAGTTGAAGGCAATGATGAAACAATGAGGGAATATGGCATGCCGGTGCTAATTGAAAAAGAAAAGAAAAATATTTGAGCAAAACAAAAGAAAGAAGGCATTTTCATTGGAAGTTTGAAAAAGAAAGAGAAAAAGATGGCCACTTTGGCTCTGGAAATTCAAAAGAAGAAGATGAAACTATGCTGAAGAAAAGTGGGTTTGCATATAACCTCCTGACCTTGACTGACTTCTCAAATATGAACACCTTTCCAACCCTTTTTAGAGATTTCACCCATCGCCACAATCAAACCCGGTAAAAGTCCTTCGATCATTGATGGATTGAGCTATCAAATGGAGATAAGAATTTGTGTAGTCTATGGTGAAAGGAGCAAGTGAATTTTAACTAAAAGCAATGCCTATGCTCACCTTACATCCTATTTGAGGGGTAATAGCTCTTAATTTGTTGTGAAATAGTATAACCTTCTCATTTGTTTTTTTGAGTGAAAATCCTGGTGAGAATTGGGTTTGAAATCAACTGATTAGGGCAACATCGAAGCTGAATTCCTAAATCAAAGGCTAACTGTTCGTAAATTTTTCACGTAAATGGCCCTGACATAATCGTCTTGAGTAGTAACAAGAATTACTGAATTTTAGTTTTAAAGCGATAGTTTTCTCGAAAAACCTTCTTACAAAATAAGCGATGCGGTGTGAATAATCAATTGAGGAAAGTGGTAATGTAATCTTGAGCTGTAACTTAGTGAAGAAGTTTGTGGTACCTTCATGAAAACCCTCAGGAGACTTCACTCCACTAGGGATCACCTAGGGGTTTAAAAGGCTTGTTGCATAGGCTAAATGCAACTGTGCTCCCTACAAAAGTGGCTCTTTACTTTGTTTTTTATTTATTTATTTATTTATATTTATTTTTATTTCTTTTCTTTGCTCAGGGACTAGCAAAGCTTAGGTTTGGGGGTGTGTTGACAAGTGAAAAATACCATTTTTCACCCCTAAACTTAAGTCTTGATAGACCTTTGAGAGAACTAAATAAGTGTTTTAAGTGCCTATGTTGCAGCTAACAATAAAGATAGGCTTAACCATAAAAGCAGCTCAAAAGTGCCAAAAAGATGACAATCCATGTCAGTCCAAAGGAAGGAAGTGAAGAAACAACCTCATCAGCTGTGGAAAGGTCTAAAAGGAAGAGGCAAAGACCTGTAAGAGAAGCAGGGAACAATTCGAACAGAGAAATGCACTACAGAGTTCTTTTCGCAAAGAACCTGCACTTTTCGTAAAGAACCTAGAACTTTGCGAAAAGGACTAAAACTCCAGGCTTAGTTTTCGAATAGCATCTGAACTCTTCGAAAAGAAGATTGAATTTTGCGAAAAGGAGAAAATGCAATTCGAAAAGAAGATTGAACTTTGCGAAAAGGAGAAAACACAATTCGAAAAGAGATTGAACATTGCGAAAAGAGCTTCAGAAGTCACAGCACTTTGCGAAAAGGCCCTTAAGCTGTGCGAAAAGGTATTCTGGAGATTCGCAGCTTTAACAAGGGAAATTCAGTAATCTATTGCACGCGTCCCAATGCATTTTAAAACCCAAGGACATTCCGGAAGATCCTGAGCACGAACCGAAGGCATATTCCACCCCATGTGAACACCCAAAGATGAAATTACTTGGCGGGAACTTCTAGAAGCTCAAACAGATTTTTGAATTACATAACAGAATTGATGCTTCTATCACCTGATTGGCTGAACCAGATCGAAGAATTTTGATTGGCCAGAACAGATCTGGATCCTCGTGCTCGACCACCATTGGTCAATACATTCTGAGCACCTCTGATTGGTTGAAACACATCTGAGCTGGACTTGGGGAAAACTATAAATAGACGAACCATTTGCCCAATTTGGGGAACCAGATTTTGAGATTCATTCCTATTCCCCCATTTCCAAACCAGATAGTTTGTCTGAAATCCCTGTAATAGCTTCACTTTGACTTGCAATTGAGAGCTGTGAGACGTTTCTATAATTCAAAAGAGAGTTGTATTCAAGACTACAAATCTGAGAATGTTAAGTACATTTCTGTAATTGTAACGGTGGATTTGAAAAGGTTGCTGTAAACCGTATTTTCTCAATTGGACTCATGTTAAGGGTTCCCTCTGATCTCCTTATTGCATTAGACTCCTTTAGATTTACTGTTTTTCATGCAATTTCCCTTGATTCATTAATCCTGTGAGAATTAGTGTTGGTAACGTAATCTCTCACGGCATTTGTAGTGATGCTTCTTGTTCTAAACTAAGGCTTTGGATTAAAGACTGTTGGATGGTTTGTGGCCATTAAAGTGGACAGACCATAGCCATAAGCTTAAACCTAATCCTTAAATTAGATTTATTTCTCTTACATCTGCGCTTGTAGCCAAATGAAGATTGGATCACCTCTGTTGAGCTGCAGTTAACCTCATTAGATTTCAAAGACCAAATCAGATTTAGATATTACTTCTCCATCTTTGTTTCAATCACTCCCCCAACTCGGATCTGGATCATTTAGTTTAAAATTTTCTTTATTTTTAGTTTGTTAAACGTGACAAATTCAAACCTCTCATCTTATCAGTTTTCTAGATAGGATAAGAAGCCATATCTGGTAGCTCAGATCTGGAGGTTTATCTTACATTTTAGACAAATTCTCTGTGGGCGATCTTTCACTCACTTACTTTTAAAACTTGCTACAATTGGCCCTGATCTTGCAGGCTAATTCTCTTCTAACTGTGCTGATATTTCTTTATTTGTTTATATAGTCTAGAGCCACTGTAATTTAGCAGCTATAAATCTGTTTTCAAAATTCACATAAATCAATCACACTAAGAAGCAACAACACTTTCCCCAGAGCACCTCGAGAATTGATCATGCGCCCCACATGGCACGCATGATCGGATTGAGTGCCCCACCACCAGCACGCAATTGGCCTACACCTGACCTAGTCTCACAGTCCTTGACCCCCAAGATTCCATGATTAAACGCTTCAAATGAAGTACTTAAGCAAATTGCACACTCCACACCAAGGGCACAATTAGTTCTAACATGGTTAGAACTAGGAAACTCAGCTGAGCCAGTCAGCCAATCGCTCACTAAGTCAGTGACCGACTTAAAGCGATTAAGCACCAAGAAATCTGCGTGCAATTCGGTTAAATGCCTGAAATAGGGCGTTTAATTAGAGAAAAACCTTTAAAAGCCTTTTTTTTAAAATTTGATCGGGGGACACACAGAGAGAGGGCTAAAAAACACACACAGAGGGCCAAAAAAATTTCATAGAGAGGATGAAAATTTTTGAAGAATTTCGAGAACGAACATAGAGAGAAACAGAGCCATGATTTCGAGATT
This sequence comes from Chloranthus sessilifolius, assembly GCA_021018995.1. Taxonomy (NCBI): domain Eukaryota; kingdom Viridiplantae; phylum Streptophyta; class Magnoliopsida; order Chloranthales; family Chloranthaceae; genus Chloranthus; species Chloranthus sessilifolius. The sequence continues at coordinate 85,855,820 of CM037585.1, forward strand.
CAAGCTTCAAATTTTTGAGATTCCTCTCCGCAGCCCCGACATTAGGTAAAAATCTAGCCCTTAGTTTCTGACTTTAGTTTTTTTTAGTTCTTAGATTTAGGTTTTTTCTTAGTTTTAATTATTAATATTAAATTTTTAGTTTTAGACCATAGCACCCCTTTTTTTTTAGACCGTAATTCCTAATACCTGGTTCTAATTCCCCAAATCTGGAACCAGTCCTTAATCTGACAGCCTAATCACCTACCTTAGACTTCAATTTTATTGTAAAATCTTAATCTCCAGTCCTATTATTAATCTCTGGTTCTAGTTCTTAGTTTCTAGAACCAGTCCTTAATCATACAGTCTGATTTTCTTATTTCGGACCCGAATTCAGTCCTTAGATTTTAAATTCTAATTTTAATTCCTTAATTTAATATTTCTAAAATCCCAATTCTTAATTTAGTCTTCTAAAATTCTAGTTTCATAATTTAATCAATAATTATAATTCAAAATCAACTCTAAAAATAAAAAAATACTATCTTATAATCCAAAATCTAATTTGCTTTAATTTCAGCCACCCTACTTGCCCAAGGGAGCTTACGGAGGGTACTTGGGAATGAGGCCAATCCTCCTTAGCATAGTGGGCCCAAAACCCCCTTTTTGAGAATTTTAGTAGAATTAATTCCTCGATTTAATTAGAATTAGTAAAAGTTAGTTCCTTTATTTTGAGTAGAATTTTAGTATAATTAATTTATTGCTTTGATCACAATGCTAGTAAATTTAGTTCCTTTACTTTAATTAAATTTTAGTATAAATAATCTATTGCTTTAATTAAATTTTAGCATAAATAATCTATTACTTTAATTAGATTTTTAGTATGAATAATTCATTACTTTAATTAGATTTTTAGCATACTTAATTTATAATTTTAATCATTTTTTAGTAAAATTAATTCACTGCTTTAGTTAGAATTTAGTAAAATTAGTTTATTCGCTTTAATTAGAATTTGAGTAAAATCAGTCCTCTATTTCAATTAGAATTGCAGTACGAGTAGTATATTTGCTTTAGTTTGAACTGCAGTAAAATTAGCATATTTATTCTACTTAGAATTTCAGTATAATTAGCATGCTTGATTTAATTAGAGTTTTACTAGAATTGATATATTTGCATTCCTAGTACATTAGAGTTTTAATTAGGAGACTGATATTACTTAAACTTCTATTAGCATTAGGAAATTAAATTAATTAGATTCCTAATAAGATCAAGACACTTGAATTAATTAGACTCCTAATAGGATTAGGAGACTTAATTAATTAGATTCCCAATAGCATCAAAATTTCAAACTAATTAGACTCCTAGTAGGATTAGGAGACTAAAATTAATTAGGCTTTTAGTAAGATTGGAACACTTAAACCAAGTACACTTACACTAGGATTAGGACAATAGAATATTAGATTAATTCACCACCACAAGTTCACATAATTAGACTCATAGTAGAATTAGGGAACTTAAGCCAAGTAGAATCACAATAATGAGGAAAGAAAAGAAAAATTAAACTATCTAAAGTATAAGCAGAGCCAATGCTGCTGACGTTCGCAAGCAAATGATTCAGTAAAGAAGTAACTCACGCCCGCTCTAAAACGTGATCACTGACGAGTTGCAGCATCAATAAATATCTGCAGCTGGCGTTCACAACCAACTAGGAATCTTCCTAGAAATCCCCCTTTTATTTCTAACATTCAAACACCACATTGTCAAAGTCTACTTGGATAGAATTGGGCCACTGATTCGACGGGGATCGAAAGGAACCCAGAAAAAGTGCACACCAACAGTGGTATCTTTATCTACTTGAGTGTCCTCAAGTGTCTTTATTAGTAGTTAGTGGTGTCTGGACGATTTCTTAATAAGTTCCAGGATTGATATCTGGGTTGGGATCTTCTGGAGATGTCGCAGGAGATCGTACTCCTATCCCACTTCAAGTGTAGCCTCTTTACCTAGCCGGTGAGCCTTGTGTACGGGTGGTTAGAGTGGCTGAGGTGCTGGAATTGGTGGAGGAATGATGTGAGGTGGGGGAGGTAAGCTAGTGTCTTTCTCCCTTGCATTTCGTTCTGGTGGTTGTGCATCTGCATGTTCCTTATCCCGAGGAAATGGTGGTGGGGGATAGTTAGTTCCTGATTTAAGGACTGGGCAAGTTGGTTATTGATTGGGTCAGGCCGCTTTTGGCGCTGATGTATTCATGAGAGTGTTTGGTGTGAAAGGGGTGAGATTTCAAGAAGGAATGCATATTTGTGCCAGGTCGCTCCACGGTGGAAGGTACTAAGTGTAATCTTCCTCTTCCAGGAAGGCAGAGACCTACATTTCTTCTTCGGCCGATTCTTCTCTCAGACATTTTATCTCTACCACTGATGGGAGCCCTTCGGTCATCTCCTTGCATTGTCAACTGGCAGTATTCTTGGTGACACTATCGACCCATGATACGATCTGCTCTACAGTTTGAAGGACATGGTCCTTGTATTCTGGCTCAGAGTCAGATAAGGGAAGCGGTAGTGGTGTTGGCTTGGGATTTGATGGGGTTGAAGGTTCTGGCAGGTGATCATGAAGAAACGGTCTTCGAGCCTAAAAGGATTGGACTCACACCTAGGTGAAATTCGGATAGGGAGGTGGATTTGGGGGAGCGACTCATGTAATCAGGGTCGATGGGTGTGGGGGCTGGAAATCCCCTTTAGGGTTAGTGAGGGTACTAGGAGATTGGAGGCGGGTGATCAAAGCGAAAGGCTGGAAAGAGGGTTGACCGGGGAGGTCTACCATAGTGGCGTGGGCTAGTCCACCCTGATTATGGTTTGGCATAAGATTGTTAATGATTCCCAGGTTCTGCGGTGGTTGGTTATTGTTGGGGTTAGAGTTCCTGAGTGCTGCTCAGTCGATTTGGCCTCGGCCATTTATGTCATAGATTACGTCCCGGAGAACCCAATAGTCTTCCAAATTGTATCTCGCATATCGATGGAATGCATAATACTTGCTATAATCTAGGTTTGTCGGCCAGGGCCGGGGTCACTCCTGTGGAAATCTAAGAAGGTTCTGGGTATTAAGGAGATGGAAAATGTTGGTGTGCAACCGTGGATTTTCATCAAACCTGTCGTGACGATGTGCTCATGATAAAAATTTAGAGTCGCCACCCAGAGCTTTTGGTGTCTCAGGAAACCTAAATCAAATTTAAAGAGCACCAAAGTGCCAAAAATTGACCCTGAATCCGGACTACACCAAAGGCTCTTGGGTTGGGGCTTCGGTTATCGATTGGGAAGGTGTTAGGCACCCAATCAACCCGCTTAATGTGGTCTCTACTTATGGCCAAAATAAAATTGATACGAAAGAAATAAAAAAGCCTTCCTCTTGTCCAAAGGGCCTTAAAATCCTATTTGTGCCCCTCCGTTCCTACCGAAAATTTGACGGCGTAACGACACAAATGTGAGGATGAAGGAAGAATCGATAAGGTAGGAGAGTAGAGGGGAAAGCCAGAGCTCTTATGCCCTTGTTGTACCGCTGTGGAGCCTTACGTTGGCTTGCTTTGGTGAGCTTTTGATGGCTTGTATAACTTGATGATGGATTCTAACTCCTAGGGTGGATAGCTAAGAGGTAGAGAGGGGAGGCTAGGGGATAGCACACACCTAAACTAAAGCTTTTAGGTGAAAGGCTAAAGTCTTAGAAGGTTTAAAAGTTCTAGAATTTAGATGAAAAGAGTGCACTAGGGGAGAGAGAGAAGGGATTCCTTAATCACTAATTTGCAAATTTTTTCAAGCCTTTGTAAAGGGGGGGGGGTGCCTCTCTATTTATTGGAAAAAGAGAGGTTAGGAGGGTGTTTATAGGCTAACTTAGATTAGCAATTAGGTAATCTAGCCATCTAAGGTTTCTTAGGGTTTTTGAAGCTTTGAAATGTATGAAGTGATGCTCCAATGGTGGATGATAGGGTGGGGCTTTAAACCACTTAAGGGGTTGTAAATGGATAGTAAATGGGTGCAACTGAACTAGTAAAACACACCCCAAAGGTCAAGATGGTCAATAGGTCAAACTCCAATCTTGAAATTCGAGGTAAAAACCTACAGTCACTGTTCCTAAGCCTAGTGCAACTAATAGATGTGCCAGGTAAAGGTACAGTAAAACAGTGCTTGAACAGGGTTTGGGAAGTTGGCTGCCCGTGGTGGGGGCCACATATAGCTGGCGCAACTATTAGTTATGCCAAGCTATTTCTGGAGAGAAATGGCTTGGCACAAGTAATGCTTGCACCAAATCCCAAAGGAGAACTCAGCCAATTTATAATTTTACCCCTATGTTTTGGAACGCGATATCTTCTAGTATACAGCTCCGATTAGGGTGATTCTTGGCTTGTTGGAAAGTTGAGAAGTTCTACTTTTCAATGGTATATGATTCGATCATAGTAGAGGGTCATAGCTAGTTCCAATGCACCCCTCTTCATCCATTACTTAGGAAAGCTAGGTTTAGGTCTGAAATAGTTTCTAACGGTCAGGAAGGGTTTCTAAGGGTTCGGGAAGGTTCCTAAGAGATTTGAGGTGTTTCCTAAGAGTTTGGGATGGCTCCCTAGGTTTTGGAAAGGTTCCTAAGGGTTCCACATATGCCATCAAAATCTTAGAGATGCGCCTCTCTTGAAATATGTCTCGATCGGGCTTTAAGCCAAATTTGGGAGTCTACAAATGCCCCTCTTTGGTATCCGATCACTAATGATCGAATGCCAAAGAAAAGAGACTTTCGAAGAGGCCCAAGGCATTACTGATGGATCCGCTGTATTCAGAACAAACTTCAAACATCAGAAGGGTAACATGGTGAGAAGATGAAAGCCCTGTATGTCGAGAAAATGGTCATTTCTCAAGGTAATCAGTCCCCAAGCGCTTAGCTACATTACTGAGCATAATCGAGGTGGAATGAGTTGCGAAAGCCCAATAGCTGGGAAAAATGTTCACTTCTTGAGTTGTGAAAGCCCGTTAGTCGGGAAAAATGGTCACTTCTTGAGATGATTTGAAGGAGTTTGATGTTTAAGATTCATTCTGAGTGCAACAGCTGCGTAAGTAAGGGGGGTGATCGACCCACATTCAAAGATAAGCACAACGTAAGGTTTCATAGTTTGTGTCCAATCATATGAGGCATTGACCGCCTAATCTAACTGGTCACGGGTGCCCCTACTTGAAGAAGGGTTCGAGGTCTTTAGGCATACCCATCGGTCCTGAAGTTTATTTAGTACGACTACCCGAGCGGAGTGAATAGATGTCGCAACACTTTTTGGGAGTACGTGTTGTCTTTTCAAAAAACATATTTTTTATTATTTTATGTGGAAATTTTTTACCTTTTTTGTGTTTATCATTTTATGTGATTTTTTAGATTTTTAAGTTATCATTTCATGTGATTTTTTTTGGACTTTTAAGTTATCATTTCATGTGATTTTTTTTGGACTTTTAAGTTATCATTTCATGTGATTTTAATCTATCACTTCATTCTATTTTATTCTATCACTTTATGTGACTTTATTCTTTTATTTTATGTGAATTATTTTTGGGATTTTCTTTATCATTTTTATGTGGATTTTTGGTTTTTTCAAAGCTATCATTTTATGTGATTTTTTGGATTTTTAAGTTATCATTTTATGTGATTTTTGTTTTTTTAAACTATCATTTTATGTGAATGATTCTATCATTTTATGTGAATTATTTTTGGCTTTTTATGTGGGACCCTTTTTATCTTTTTTGGAATTTTTAACAATTTCCTATGTAGGATGAGGATGCTTATTGATCTCAATCCATTTTATTCTAGCAGGGTTTCCCGGGCAAGTCGAATAAGGATCGACATACCATTTGGGAGCACGTGCATCTGTCGGGGACAATCAGAACAAAGGGAAGGGTTACCGGGCCATGCATGTGACCTGCACCAGGCCCAAAATCCAGCCCATAAGTAGTCAGGCACAACTAATAGTTGTGCCAAGCCAATTGGGGGCTCAAAATAGCCTGGCGCAACTAATAGGTGCGCTAGGCATTTCTGGAGATCAATTTAAAGAGCCCGAGTTCAGGCAGCAGGGGTGTGATTTCAAAACTACTTTCTTCCCCGTCTCCAAACCGGAAGATAGAGCCTCCCCTAGGATTCCTTTGCATCGCCTCTACGCATCCCTTACTACCGGCATTTGCTTGCACCGATTGATCGAACACTTCGCACTAGATCAAAGACCCCTTTTTCTTCAAAGGTAACAATTTAAAACTCATTTTATTTGATTTTTCTTGCTTTTTTTTGCAAATATGATCATGAACTTGTATTTTTAGATGATAAATGGTTTATTTTTATTATAAGCATGTTTATTGATGATGTATTGATATTTTTTATGAATGATGCCCTATTTTTGTTGTTTTATGGGTTTTATTAATGTATAATATATATACATATTATATATTTTTTTGTTGTTTTTATTTGTGCATATAGAAAGGGTTTTATTTTTGTTTTTTTTTTGTGTTTGTTTTCATTTTTGAATATAAGGCAAGGATTTTTTTTTTTGTCTTTGTTTTTTGAAAACTAACTAATGAAAGAGGATTTTAGGTCTCTATTTTTGAAAATTAATTAAGGAGAATGTAACATCCATGATTTTCGTGTACTGTACAGGTCACGTGTGCCATGAATAGTGCTATGGCATTTGTGGTGCACAAGAGAGCTAAAATCTATATACATATACTCTTGGGTGTATATGTTTGGCAAGTAGGCCAAGTGGATGCAAAACACGTAGGAGGTATACGTGTGGTTAGCACACTAGTTAAAGTATGTGAGAGAAAAGGGAGGAGTCTCCCATACTTGTCTAGTTGAACTTAGAAAGAGAGAGAGATAGGGAAAAAGAAGAAAAAGAAAGAGTTTTATTAAAAGGGAACTAGAAATAGGAAGATCCTTGAGAAGAAGGTGAGATTTACCTTAGGGATTTCTAATCTATGGGATGAAGATGATGGTGATGAAAGTGAAGAAGATTCCATAGTCTAGAGAGCTTGGGAAGGATCAAGGATCAAGAATGGGTTTGGAGGAAGGGTTTTGAAACCCTCTTTTGTATGGTTGATCTTGGATCGAGTCTAGAAGAGATTCGATTGATCTAAGGTATATTTAATGTTTATATATATTTTAAATAAGGTATTAATGGTTAGTTGAATCATTTTGACGTTTAAATAGGGTATTAAATGAGGTAGGAGGTAGTTCTCGAAATGATCGAGCAATTACTGTCATCGCTCCTCGCTCGAGCAGTTAAAATAGCTCGCTCGAGCGAGAAACTTTGTGAAGAGGAAGATCACTCGAGCGAGGGTCGCGTGAAGTCAAAAGGCCTCGTTTATAATCTCCCGCGCGATAGTATGAGCCTCGTATATGATCGCTCGAGCGAGGCTGAGTGATCGCTCGAGCGATGAATAGTGCTCGCTCGCGTGACGTACTACACAGAATTTTACTTTATTTTTATTATTCTTGAAAGCTATAATTCCCAAGATTCTTAGAGAGTTTTCTAAGGGTATCTTTAGCACATCCAATGTAGGTTTGGCCTGTGTTAGATGCATTTGATTCCCTAGGGAATGGATATGTGTTAAATGATGGCTTTACTTTGAGGTAGCGAACACCTTGAACATGTATTTTAATTTCAAGAGCATGTATGTAGTGATATAGAAATGAAAACAAATGCATAGTAAATGTGAATCAGTAGGTGTGTGTGTGTGTATGACACAAAATAAGCAAGTGAATATGTGGCATCCCTAGGGGATGAGAATGTGATAAAGGCATCTGTGTGATGCATTGATTTAGACATCCCAGGGATGTATGTGAAATTATAAAGCAAGAATGAATGACAACTGATAAGGCCTAATCTATTATATTTAGCACAATCACACGGTGAATAACTATATGTAGTGCACTTGATACTTTTGTTATTTAAAGTTCTGGAGAATACTCCACCGACGTGGCGGGATATCCACGACTGACGCGGCAGGATATTCGTGACCGGTACGGCGGCCAATCCGCACATCCCAGGGATATAGATATGAAAATTAGACCTGGTCTCCTATGAGAAAGGGACCTGGGTAGTATTGATAATGAAAATAGTGATATAAAAACTGTCTAGTTAGACGACGATGGAGGGTATTCCATCGGGCGCCCGACTCTATAGTAAGTTAGGGAATATTTAAGTTACAGATTTAAGTCTTTAGGCTGAATCAATGGAAGGTTGAGAACAAAAGATAACATGTGAAATAATAATAACACTTAATGCATTTTACTTTTTTATCATTTAAACTGTTGTTTTTCCCAGTAAATTCATTAATACATCATGTTGTTTAATGTCATAGAATATATGTATGTTTATTGTGTTATTTTCCTATTGAGCAAGGATGTAGCTCACCCTTTAGACTATACGTCACAGGTCCCGTGCTTGTGGCTGCTGAGGCTTCGGGAGACGTAGATCCGACGAATTTAGATTACGTGCCCGGGGAAGAGTTGGAGCCTCCTCCTGAAGACTTCTTCTAGAGGACCCCCTGCGTACTTTTAGAGAGATTTTTAAGAGCATTCTGTACAGCTTGGTATGTGAAGCCCTTTTTGAGAGAAATATAATTATACTTTGATATTTCTTTTGGCAAACCATCTAGGGTGACCTAGTTTTATCACCGATGGTTCGGGCCGATTCTTTTGTCCATGCGTTGGCATGGAATGAGAACTGCCTTTTGAGCTTTATTTATAGAATAATATATATCATTAATGCATAGGAGATCTTGTTAAATTCATTTCTTATACTTTATTGTGCTTAGATATACCAATGTTCCATGCAGGTTTATGGGGCATGGCCTCGAGGGTCGTGCTGATGGTACAGGTTTTGGGGTGTCGAAATCTGGGCTGTCACAGTTTGTATCAAAGCCGTTTCTTTTAGAAATTCTAACAATCCTTATTTTTGTCAAAGCATAGGGACTTCTTTTAATAAAACTTTCGTTTCACGTGCAGACCATTATGTCTTCTAGGGGAAAAGGCCAACCCAGGGGCGGTCATGAGAGAAATTTATGTAGTAGAGATGATTTCATCTCGCCTACAAACAGAGTACCTATGGGAAGTAAAGGGGCTTTAGGTAGTAGTGGCCAAGAGAGCCAAGATCAAGAAGAGGGCCGAGAATGAGATCGATAGGAAAGAGACCTAAGAGAACAAGAAAGAATAAGGGAGAGGAATGAAGAGAGAGAGGAGCGTCAAAGGAAGATGCATACCATGGAAACCATGGCGACAGCCATGGCTCAACAAGCAGCATCTCTGGCAGCTCACAATGTCAGTGATCAGCAACAACCACCTACACCTCCAGTAGGTCCGACACCGCCAGTGCCCTTTGCATTTATAGAGTTTAGGAGGATGCGTCCTCCTAACTTTTCAAGGCAAGCTGAGCCAATAGGTTACATGCACGAAAGAGGAGAGTGTCCGTTAGGCAGCTTACATGATAGATGGGGAGGCAGCGCCTTAGTGGAAGTCCGTTTCTAAGACTAGGGCTCAGGAGACCCCAGGATTGCCCTAGACGTGGGACGAGTTTGTAGAAGAGTTTAACAAGTAGTATTTCCCCGAGGCAGTGAGAAATCAGATGGAGATACAGTTTTTATAGCTCTTGTAAGGGAGAATGACGGTAAGAGAGTATGGAGTGGAGTTCATGAGACTTGCTCGCTTCGCTCCTGATTATATGGTTACTGATGTGATGAGAGCAAAGAGGTTTCAACACGGCTTAACACCGGATATTAGAGGCGGAGTGGGAGAGGAAATATAGATCAGAGTAGGGCTGGGAACTACGAGTCGGTGAATAAAAATCCAAGATTCATAGCGCCTATTCAGAGGCAACCGTTTCAAGCAGGGTATGTGAGACAGGCGCAGCAGACAAACTATCAGAGATTTCCAATGCTTGCGCCGGGGAGGCCGATAAGATATGAGAACCCTACTACCACCACTGGAGCAGCAGTTACACAGAGTTTCTCATGAGCTACTTCTTCCACACCTAGGGAGACTTGTGCCAAGTGTGGCAAGTCTCACAAGACGACAGATTGTAGGCAAGGAACTTGAGGTTGTTATAAATGTGAAAAGGTGGGTCACGTAATTTGAGATTGCCCTGAGGTGAACAAAGAGAAGATGGCTTCTGCTTCGATGCCACGACTGATACAAGCGAGGAAGCCGGTCGTACAAGTGAGAGCCTACGCCTTCACTGCCTAAGAAGCAGGGAATGTACACGACGTTATCCAAGGTGATATTCCTTTTTAATAAAGAATTTAAATTTCTTAAAATTTTAGATAGAGAAGGTGCATTCATTTGGCAATAGTGTAGACTCGTTCTTATGCATTAAATCTTGAGAAGTAAATATGCACTATATCTGTATATATGTATGCTATAGGTACGTTACGAGTATATGAGAAAGGATGCTATGTAGCATGTGAAGCTCGAGTGTTGATAGACCCAGGGTCTACCCACTCCATTGTTACTTCGATGTTTGCAAAGAGAATGAAGATTGTCCCGGAGACATTAGACTTTATTCTATCAGTGTCAATTCCGACTAGAGAATTAGTCGACACAGAATTAGTTTGTAAGTCAGTAATAGTTGGCATCGATGATGGAGAAGTGCATGAATTGGTAGCAAATTTAATATTTTTAGACATGCAAGGATTCGATGTGATCCTTAGCATGGACTGGTTGTCACAACACTACGCGACTGTAGATTGCAAGAATAAGATCGTCACCTTCAGACCTAACACATGGAGATCGTTCCGATTTTGAGGAGAAAGATCGACGCATATGCCACTTATCTTTGCAGTTAGGGCAGAGCGCTTAATTAGAAAAGGTTGTAGTGGTTATTTGGAATTCTTGAAGGACGATAAAGAAGGGAAGAATGACATCTCAAAGATTGCAGTCTCGTATGAATTTGAAGATGTATTTTCGAAGGAATTACCAGGGTTACCTCCAGATAGAGAAGTGGAGTTCGCTATCGACTTAGCACCGAGAATGGAGCCTATTTTGAAAGCTCCATATAGGATGGCTCCTGCTGAGTTGAAGGAGTTAAAAGAGCAATTACAAGAGCTCATGGACAAGGGGTTTGTAAGACCGAGCGTGTCTCCATGGGGAGCACTGGTCTTATTTGTAATGAAGAAAGATGGGTCAATACGACTATGCATTGACTATCGCCAGTTAAACAAACTCACCATAAAGAACCAGTATCCTTTGCCTAGGATAGACGACTTATTCGATCAGCTACAAGGAGCGAGGTATTTTTCCAAGATCGATCTAAGATCTGGATACCATCAGTTGAGAGTCAAGGCAGAGGATATTCAGAAAACTACATTCAGGACATGGTACAGACACTACGAGTTCTTAGTGATGCCATTTAGTTTGATGAACGCCCCGGCATCATTTATGGATTTGATGAATCGGGTGTTTAAACCACACCTGGACTCCTGCATCGTGGTATTCGTTGACGATATCTTAATATATTCCAAGTCAAAGGAAGAGCATGAAGAACAATTGAGAGTTGCTCTACAAACTTTGCGTGAATACCAACTATACTCCAAGCTCAGTAAGTGCGAGTTTTGGTTAGAGGAAGTTAGCTTTTTAGGACATGTCGTCTCAAAGCATGGTGTCACGATAGATCCGGCTAAGATTGAAGCAGTGGTAAATTGGGAGCAACCAAAGACTATGACTGACGTCCGTAGTTTCCTTGGACTAGCTGGCTACTATCGATGTTTTGCAGAGGGGTTTTCAAAAATATCGGAACCTCTTACAAAACTTACATGAAAGGATGCAAGATTTGAGTGGAGTGAAGCATGCGAGAAGAGTTTTCAAGAACTCAAGAAGAGACTCATTTAGCTCCAGTGTTAGTGATTACTTCAAGCAGTGGAGGGTTCGTGGTATATAGTGATGATTCGCATAATGGTTTGGGTTGCGTGCTTAACCAATACAAAAAGGTGATAGCTTATGGGTTCAGATAACTAAAAGAGCACGAGAAGAACTACCCGACTCATGACCTGGAACTAGCAGTGATCATATTTGCACTGAAAATTTGGTGACATTATTTACACGGTGAGACCATTGAGATATTCACCGACCACAAAAGCTTCAGATACTTTTTTACACAGAAAGAGCTGAATATGAGGTAGCGCAGAAGGATGGAGTTCCTCACGGACTACGACTGTTCCATACAGTACCATCCAGGCAAGGCTAATATAGTAGCCGATGGCTTAAGTTGGAAGGGTTCAGCTCAGTTGGCTAGTTTGATTTTGGGTATGCACCGATGGAAATTATTTGAAGATCTTTCACTGTATGATGCAAATATCGAGGTGCAAGCCACAGGAGCCTTCTTGGCTAATATATCAGTGAGACCAATGAGCATATTCATGAGCTACAGGCGAAAGACCCGGAGTTAACCAAGATTCATCAAGATGTGATTGAAGGCATCAAACCTGAGTTCTAAGTGAAAGAAGATGGTTCTTTATTGTTCAAGGGCTATCTTTGCATTCCAGACAATGCCGATCTGCGGCAAACTATCCTTTATGAGGCTCACAAGTCTACATATGCTATCACCCTGGTAGCACTAAAATGTACCAAGATTTGAGAAAGAATTACTGATGGAGAGGTTTGAAGCAAGCCGTGGCTAAGTACGTGTCATGGTGTTTGACATGTCAGCTAGTAAATGTTGATCATGGACATCCTGCTGGATTATTACAACCTCTACCCATACCAGAGTGGAAGTGGGAATCAATCTCTATGGACTTCATCGTGGGATTACTGCGTATCGCGAAGAGATATGATTTCATTTGGGTAGTCGTAGACCGATTGACCAAGTCAGGACACTTCTTGTCTTACAATACGATGTACACGAAGGGAAGACTTGCAGAGTTATATATAAAGAAATTGTGCGATTACACGAGATTTCAAGCAGCATTATTTCTTATCGTGATCCGTTATACACTTCAAAGTTTTGGAAGAAATTTCAGGAAGGCATGGGAACGCGATTGGATTTCAGTTCAACATTCCATCCGCAAACTAATGGGAAATCTAAACGGGTAAATCAAGTCATAGAAGACACGCTCAGAGCATGTATGCTTGAACTACAGGGATCATGGGATCAACATCTACCATTGATCGAGTTTGCATACAATAATAGCTATTAGACGAGCATTGGCATGGCACCGTATGAAGCTCTCTATGGAGAGCTATGTAATTTGCCTATCAATTGGGAAGAGCTAGGTGAGAAATTTGTTTTGGGGCCAGAGTTACTTGAAGATAATGCCACTTATGTTCGTATGATAAGGGAGAAACTCTAAGCAGCTCAGAGCAAACAAAAAAGCTACGCCGATATCAAGAGGACGAGTGTAGACTACAAGGTGGGTGAACACGTGTTTGTGAAGGTATCGCCTATGAAAGGCGCTATGAGATTTGGAAAGAGAGGGAAGCTGAGTCACCATTATCTTGGACCCTTTGAGGTTTTGGGTCGAGTTGGAGAAGTTGCTTATCGCATTAGGTTACCACCGTTGTTTGATTGGGTATATAATGTCTTCAATGTATCTATGCTTCAGAAGTACGTGAATGACCCTTCCCATATCTTAGGAGGCTAAACAATTGAGATACATGAAGACATGAGCAGATAGAGGAACCGGCAGAAATATTGGATAGAAAGGAGCAAGTACTATGCACCAAAGTGATCCCCTTAGTGCTTGTTCAATGGAAAAATCATCCGGCCGAAGAAGCAACATGGGAGTGAGAGGCGGATGTCAAACAACAGTATCCTAGCCTAATTGAGGACACTAGTTAGTGCCCTACAAATATTGTAAAGTATATAATATTTTGGCAATGTATGTACAATTTTTGTTTTTAAAATGAATGGATGAGTTTTGCTAAATTTTAGGCATAGTTCATTTCAATCTTGATAGATTGATCATTCACCTATAAATTTCAAGTTCCAGGGATAGGAAATTCGATGTTAGAAAGAGCCTAGAAGTGAGAAATAACACAGGGTGAAAATCTAAGACCAAATGAACCAGAAAAATGTTTCTGGGCTCGCTCGAGCGATCACTTATGCTCACTCGCGTGAGGCATATGAAAATATAGCGCCAAAATTGTTCTGGACTCACTCGAGCGAGGGCTTATGACCACTCGAGCGAGGGCAGTGGTATAAATGGGGGGGCGCTCAATGTTCGCCCATTTCTTCACACGAGAGGGAGTTAGGGCACTGGGGTTTAGGGTTTTGCTTTGGAGACCTTGCTCTATGGATGATTTCAGGCCGGAATCAAACGATCCAATCCGTTCAAAACACGTAAAAAGGTAATTTCTACTCTAAATCCCCCTTGTTTTCCTCAATTTTAGTTCTTTTGATCCTCATGGCTTCTATAAGCCCTAACCCACAACCTAGAAAGAAGGTGACAATCTGATCGTCATCTTCTCGCAACAAAGTGCCACAAGCTCCACAGCCACCACAACCACCACCTCCACCACCACCACTTCAAACAGAGGCACCGGTCCTATTGGACGATTGGTGGGGGGCCAAAGTCTTTGAAACCGAGTGGGAAATCCACCCCACTTGCTTTCGAGATCCTACGTCCACCAAATGGACTTCTAATTTTCTCATGCAAAATCGCATGCGATCTTTATTAACGCCGTTTGGGAATCTGTATTATCTACGGCTCGTTAAATTATTTTATCAAACTCTTAAAAGCACTACCGACGAGGATATTCTCGTCGTTGAAATCGACGGAAGGTCATTTGAGTTTGGCGAGGCCGTCATTTCGCTCGCCATGAATTGCCCCCACACCTACACCCAAGAACCCAATTCACAACCACCTTTTGCCTAAGAAGCACCTTTCTAGACAATCGTTGCTGACATTATTGGTGGCACCACTACATCGGGACAATCTATCACTCGGTCCCAGTTGCCGCCACATATGTGGCCTCTTGACATTTTTTTTAAGAAGAATTTATACCCGGCGGGCCACGACCAAGTGCGTCGTGACGCATTTTAGAGGGCGATGCACTCTGGTTTTTACAACAAGTGGTTTAGCGCACCTAGGGTGGTTCTCAAGGGCATTATACATGCTCTTAAACGAAACATGAAGGGTGCTATTCCACCACCCATCAATCACCTATCATACGCCCGTCTTATTTCCCGCCTCTTTGACTTGCGCAACGGGAAAGAAGGCTTCCACATGCGAGCGGACGAGCCCGTCCTCACTGATAACATCGTCCCATTCTGGCAAGTGGTACAACCACCACAGACTGGACCGACTACTCCCTCCACTCCGTCTTCACAGCCCTTCCCTGCCGTCGACAACAACATGATGCGAGAGACCCTCCTACTAGGGCGAGAGATTCGGTTACATCAACGGTTTTAGGAGTCGCTCCTCATCGACCTCATGGGCCATGCATTTCCATAGACGTATCGGGAATGCATTGATGCTATGCGGGGTACTATCTTTGGTGCATCTAGCTCGAGTCCTGCTACTAGGGTGACTACAGCTGGTGCCACTACCGCGGGGGAGGTTGGTGATGATGGTGATGAAGAGGGCGACGACGATGATGGTGATGATGACGATGACGATGAAGAGGAATATGAGCAGAGTGACGATTAGGTCATCATCTGTCATTTAAATTCTTTTTTAGAATAGCAATGTAATATTTTTCAATATTTTAATGTGCATATCGGGATGTGATCCTTTAAACTGTGGTGACATGGTTGTAATTTTGTTATTAGACATGGTGATAGCTTCATGTATGTAGTTTTTTTTCATTATGGTTATATTGGTACCATGTGTGTGGTCATATTAGAATGTGTGGTTGTTTATAGCCTTCTAATGCAAGTGATCGGTGATGTGTGTAGTCATACCCGACTGTGTGATTCTGTGTTGTTCTCTTATGCAGGTTTTCTGAAAGTGTGTAGTCATCTTTGACAACCATTGAGTTCAATGTAATAGGTCTCCTATCTCTCAAGATAGGTTGATTTGAAATAGGTGTTATATTTATGGTGATAATACCTGCGCAATTGATTGTTATAATTTCAAGCGAATTTTGAAATGGGTATCATATTGGTTGTGATAATAGTTGCATATTGGTAGTTATATTTCACGTTGAAATCGAATGGGTGTAATATGGTCTGTTATATTTCAGGTTGATGTGGAATAAGTATTTTATCAGTTGTTATGAGAGAATATGAATTATGTTTTACCATAATGCAGGTGTGATTATGGAGAACTTTTGTCCAAATGCTTAATTAGATGATTGGACTACATGGGTAGCCTCTTCGGATACCCCTATTTCTTGTGTATAGTTTTGTTTTGAATACTCTCTTGGTAATTTTCGAGGACAAAAATTTTCTAAGGTGTGGTGAATGTAACATCCATGATTTTCGTGTACTCTATAGGTCACATGTACCATGAATAGTGTTATGGCATTTGTGGTGCACAAGAGAGCTAAAATCTATATAAATATACTCTTGGGTGTATATGTTTGGCAAGTAGGCCAAGTGGATGCAAAACACGTAGGAGGTATATGTGTTGTTAGCACACTAGTTAAAGTATGTGAGAGAAAGGGGAGGAGTCTCCCATACTTGTCTAGTTGAACTTAGAAAGAGAGAGAGAGATAGGGAGAAAGAAGAAAAAGAAAAAGAGTTTTATTAAAAGGAAACTAGAAATAAAATGATCCTTGAGAAGAAGGTGAGATTCACCTTAGGGATTTCCAATATATGGGATGAAGATGATGGTGATGAAAGTGAAGAAGATTCCTTAGTCTAGAGAGCTTGGGAAGGATCAAGGATCAAGAATGGGTTTGGAGGAAGGGTTTTGAAACCCTCTTTTATATGGTTGATCTTGGATCAAATCTATAAGAGATTCGATTGATCTAAGGTATGTTTAATGTTTATATATGTTTTAAATAAGGAATTAATGGTTAGTTGAATCATTTTGACATTTAAATAGGGTATTAAATGAGGTAGGAGGTAGTTCTCGAAATGATCGAGCAATTACTGTTATCGCTCCTCACTCAAGCGATTAAAATAGCTCACTTGAGCTAGGAAGGACAAAATATATAAGAGAAAAAGTTCTGGCCTCGCTCGAGCGAGGAACTTTGTGAAGAGGAAGATTGCTCGTGCGATAGTCGCGTGAAATTAAAAGGCCTCATTTATAATCGCTCGTGCGATAGTATGAGCCTCGTTTATGATCACTCGAGCGAGGTTGAGTGATCGCTCGAGTGATGAATAGTGCTCGCTCGCGCGAGATACTATATAGAATTTTACTTTATTTTTATTATTCTTGGAAGCTATAATTCCCAAGATTCTTAGGGACTTTTTTGAGGGTATCTTTGGCACATGCAATGTAGGTTTGGCGTGTGTTAGATGCTTTTGATTCCCTAGGAAATGGAGATGCGTTAAATGATGGCTTTGCTTGAAGGTAGGGAACACCATAAACATGTATTTTAATTTCAAGAGCATGTATGTAGTGATATAGAAATAAAAATAAATGCATAGTAAATGTGAATCAGTAGGTGTGTGTGTGTGACACAAAGTAAGCAAGTGAATATGTGGCATCCCCAGGGGATGAGAATGTGATAAAGGCATCTGTGTGATACATTGATTTAGGCATCCCATGGATGTATGTGAAATTGTAAAGCAAGAATGAATGAGAACTGATAAGGCCTAATCTATTATATTTAGCACAATCACACGGTGAATAACTATATGTAATCCACTTGATACTTTTGTTATTTAAGGTTCTGGAGAATACCCCACCAACGTGGCGGGATACCCACTACTGACACGGTAGGATATCCGTGACCGGTACGGCAGCCAATCCGTACACCAGTTGCACATCCCAGCGATGTAGATATGAGAATTAGACCCCGTCGCCTATGAGAAAGGGACCTGGGTAGTATTGATAATGAAAACAGTGATATGAAAACTATCTAGTTAGATGACGATGGAGGATATTCCATCGAGCGCCCGACTTTATAGTAAGTTGGGGAATATTTAAGTTACAGATTTAAGTGTTTAGGCCGAATCAGTGGAAGGTTGAGAACAAAAAAGAACATGTGAAATAAAAATAACATTCAGTGCATTTATTTTTTAGTCATTTAAACTGCTATTTTTTCCAGTAAATTCATTAATACATCATACTGGTTAATGTCATAGAATATATGTGAGAGCTTGGCTTATATATTCATTGTATTGTTTCCCTATTGAGCTAGGATGTAGCTCACCCTTTAGACTATACGTCGCAAGTCTCGTGCTTGCGGCTGCTGAGGCTTTGAGAGACGTAGATTCGAGAGATTCGGATTACGTGCCCGTGGAAGAGTTGGAGCCTCCTCCTGAGAACTTCTTCTAGAGGACCCTCTGCGTACTTTTAGAGAGATTTTTGAGAGCATTCTGTACGGCTTGGTATGTCAAACCCTTTTTGAGAGAAATGTAATTATACTTTGATATTTCTTTTGGCGAACCATCTGGGGTGACCTGGTTTTATCACCGATGGTTCGGGCCGGTTCTTTTGTCCATGCGTTGGCATGGAATGAGAACTGCCTTTTGAGCTTTTATTATAGAATAATATATCATTAATGCATAGGAGATCTTGTTAAATTCATTTCTTATGCTTTATTGTGCTTGGATATACCAATGTTCTGTGCAAGTTTATGGGGCATGGCCTCGAGGGTCGTGCTGATGGCACGGCCCTCGAGAAGTACACAAAGAAGGATTTTTTTTGTGTTTTTATTCTTGAAAACTAAGGATTTTGTTTATTATATTTTTTTGTTGATTTTTGATTTTATGGACATAAGAGAAGGGATATCTTGTTTGGGTTTTTTTTTTATTTTATAAACATAAAGGAAGATTTTTTTTATTTTTGATTTTAATGATAGAGGCATAAAGGAAGGGCTTTTCATTTTTAATTTGCTTTGTGTGTTTTTTTTTAGTTGTACTGACATAAAGAAAGGGATTTTTGGTTCCTTTTTTAATGTTGTTTTTTTCTTTTTTTTTTTAATTAAATTTTGCTTTTGCTTTATTTTCAAAGATAGAAAGGAAAATTTTATTTTATTCTTATTTATTTTTGAAGACAAAAAGAAAGGGGTTTTTTGGCGTTTTCATTCTATTTTTTGAAAACAAAAGAAAAGGGATTTTTTTCATGTATATTTTTTGATTTTTGGAAGTAAAAGAAAGGGGTGAGCATACTTACCTTCCCTTGTCCTGTAGCAAAAATGGTTCTTTATCATTGATCCACCCTGATAAGACTGCTTGCTTTTTCCTCAGAATGTCTGGTGACGAGGAATACATGTCGGAGGAAGGACATGAGGAGGGGACCGATGTGGTTTATGGTCCGCATGGGGAACAATTCTTTGTGGTAGAATGCTAGGCAGGTCCATGGCTTGAGATGCACGGCGAGGCCGCCGGAGTCGGCCTTCTCTACCAGTAATATATCTATATTTCCAATTTCGGCATTGCAGGTAAGGTAAAATATAAGTTCAGTTCTTCTTCCTGTGTGGTTTTGCTTTAATTCCATGACCTAATGCATCTTTCTCTTTTGACGCAAGACTTGCCCCATATCGTATTTTGAGGGGGTTGGCTGGACTTCCATTACTTTTATTGCTACATCTCGCCCGTCGTGAAGTATTTGCTAGAGCAGGCGGGCTTTGGAAAGTTTCTGTCCTTCCCACCCATGAGGGCGGACGCTGCATACCTGAGAGCTTTGATAGGGAGGTTTTGCCCAGAGACCATGTCTTTCCACATGGCCTTTGCTGAGATGACCTTGATGCCCGTGGATTGGGCGATGATTACCGGTGTCAAGGTAGGGGGCGTTTCGATCGCCAACCTCGCAGTGCCTAGACAAGACGATATTATCTGATTGATAGGGGATTACCACCCTCGTGGAAGTTTGCATGGTACCGAGGTCAAGATGACCTGGCTATCTGAGCTCTATGGTCTGAATGAGTTGGTAGATATAGGCCAACCAGATGTTGAGCTTTACATTGAGCCCGAGCGGGCGATCGTCTTGGCTCGTATCACGCTTTTGGTCCTGTTGGGCAAACCCCTCTTTACAAATGCAAGCAGCGAACAAGTCAACTTGGCACTGCTGAGCATCATGGATAACTGGCTCGACATCCATAGATACGATTGGGGTGGGGCCGGACATGCGATATTGATGTATGGCATAGCCCGAGTATCTACTGGAGATGCAAAGTCTGTTGTTGGTTTGTGGCCAGCTTTGGAGGTAATCTCTAACTCTTTTGCTTTTATCAGTTTATTTGGATGGTCGTTGTATACTACTGACTTATCCTTTGTGCACTGCTCTCCTCAGGCATGGGGGTACCTTCATTTTCAACCCAGACGCCTGCTTCTCCACTCCGAGATCTACACCTATCCCCTCCTGAGCAATTGGAACAACCTCTGGCGCCGAGACGTGGGCATGAAGCATCTGGAGATGGGCCTGAGGTCCCAATTTGATATGATGATCCCCGAGCAGGTAAGGCCTTTTCTCCTCTGTTTATTTCAGTTCGGAAATTCTCCTTTGTTATTTTTTTGTAATTTTTTGACTGATTGGCCACCTCTTGACTTGGACAGATTATTTATGACCTATACCTTGGCTCCATTTTCTAGGATCGGGCTACCGTAGGACCATCACGCTTTTTAACAATCGTCGCATCTCTTCTTCTATGGGGTGTGGGCTAGGGCCTATAATTTGTAGGAGCGAGTAGTTCATCAGTACCAGGGCTATCCCGCCATACCCATGGATCCTCCTGCAGAAGTTCTGAATCCTGTGGGTAGTATTGAGGAGCTCATTGCAGCCTCCTCCATAATGGGATCCCCATTAATGCCCTTCTCGTGCCCAGGGACTATCGGCTATGGTATGAGTCTTTGCATTATCAGTTCATCCTGTCGCGCTTTATTCCTAGCATCAATTTCCTAGCTTTTGATGGCTCGTGCACTCAGGTAATTCTCCTTTCTCTTTTAGATTAGTCCCCTTCCAGTTTTAATTCAGCTTTTGTTCCTACTGAGCGAATCTCTATTCTGTTCACAGTTTGTCCAAGGGGATGATTCAGATGATGGAGGTGGAATGGTGGTAGGTACTGCTGATGCCTCAGGGGTGGGTCCCTCAGATGCTGGTCCTTCCGGTGTGGGTTCCTCAGGTGTTAGCCCCTCAGGTGTTGGTCCTTCAGGCTCATCTTGCATGGGTGCCTTGGGTGGTGCACCCACTGTGGTTCATGGGACCTTCAAGCGCCTCGACAATGGCTTTCCCTCGGATCTATGCACCGATGTGGAGAGGCAAGCATGCCTCTCAGTTGAAGCGGCTTGGGTCCCTACTCTGGAGGTGGTTCAGGGGGTAAGCCTCTTTTCAATCATTCTAGATCCGTTGATAAATGCATGTGTTTATTACTAATCCCTGTAACTGACACCTTTCTCTCTCTGAATGTAGAACTTCGACTCGGCCATGGACCATGCCGTGTATTATCATAATATTACTGAGGTCCGGGATGTGGAGGTGGTGAGTATTCTTCTAACCTGCTTTTCTCACTGCCCTATCATCTTTGTCTTTCGATTACTCCTGATTTATGATCTTGACTATGACTTGCAGCGCGCACATGACAAGGAGTCGCGTTCTTTACTCAGTCAGCTCTCACAAACATGGTCCTAAGTAGGAGATCTGCAGACCTTTCAAAGGTCCTTACGTCGATGAAAGAAATCGAAGGGCGCCAACAAGGACTAGGCCTAGTTTCAGCACTTTGAACACTTCAAACACTTTGAGATGATTTTTGGGATTTTGGAAAATTTATAACAAATGATTATTGTGCACTTTTTTGGATGGCCTTTTACTTTGAAATTTTTAGTGCTCCTCCTTTGATCGCATGTTATGTTTCCCTTGCATTATCTCTATTTGCATGCAGGATAGTTTTGGCGATTGCTTGTAAAAATGGCCCTCGAGGTCGTATGCCTCAGTGCAGGTTTTTCCTGCTCAAAAGTTAAAGGATTTCACTCTTGAGCAAAAACCTTTGATTTTTATGTTTGTGAATGTCTTTTAAGGCATAAAACAGGTGAATAGGCTAACTGGCTAAGGGGGCTAGCAAAGACACACAAAAATCCCCTAAAAAGCTTCAAAAATGGCATAGAAGGGGGCCAAATTAGCCTGGCGCATGTATTACATGTGCCAAGCTAATCCTGGGGAGATTTACACTGGCGCAACTATTAGTTGCGCCAGGTATAGCCTGGGGGGCAGTGGGCCCTTTATATGCCCGAGACAGACCACTTTCTCTCTTTTCTCTTTGACTTCGCTTTTTTAGCTAATTTTTCCTCTCCTTGCTTTCCCAAGGGTGGGTCTATCAACATACATTGAATTTAATAATTTTGAAAGATCTTTGTATATCTATGGACCTGCTTTCCAACCCTCCCTTACATGGAGGGCTCAGAACCAATTTACTCCTTTCTTTGGGATTGGGGCCCAATTTTCTAAAAAGTTGGCTTGGGAGCTTGAATGAGAGCGAGATCATTGATCTGGAGCGGCTTGGACTATCCTGTCTTCCCCTCTTTCTTTAGGTTCCTCCACGGTGGGACCTACTTCATGTGGAAACCTAGTTTTGGGATACAAATGCCCATGTGCTCCATTTTGGGAAGCAGGAGCTAACTCCCACTCTTGAAGAGTTATCCAATTTGTCTAGCTTGAAGCTCCATAGAGGCCTCACAAGAGTCATGCTGAAGCCGGGTTATTCTAAGTCCGTTCACCTTACCCTAGGTTTGAAGAAATTTGAGTATGAGAAAAGTCTCATTAGGGGACCCACAAGGTGTTCCTTCAAGTTCCTCAAAGAACTTTTCGGTGACGAAAGTCTCCGAAAATTGCCGATTAGGAATATCTTCAATGTGAAAGCCTTTGCGCTCAGTCTCATCTCAGAAATCCTTTTCTTCACTGGGGAGAGAGCTTCTCTCTGGCTCTCTATGACATTTTGATCGAGTTGGTAGAGGGTCGATCAGTGATGCACCTGATCCTTGCTGAATTATACCAATGCCTTGATGCATTCACTTTGGGCAAGGTGGAGTGTTGGTGGATTTCTGAGTGTGTGCTTACTTTATTGGTTGGTGGTGAAAGTCATTTGAAAATCAAAGAAAGAGTAAAACAGGAGATGGAATCGGCACAACTAAGAAATCCTAGACCTGTAAGATACAGGGTCCATTGTAGCAAGTTTTGATAAGTAAGAGTTTGTGCCACAGGGAAAGGTGATCTACAGCTCCAAAGGAGCCATCTCTAGTAGTCCCTCCAGATCTGACTACAGATCTGGCAGTCCTAAAAGGAGGGGAGTTTAAGGTCACTTATTCTAAGTATTCTAATGTCTAAACTACAGAAAGGGTTGAGAGGATGGATGGAGTGTAGAAAATAAATATAAAAGGGTGAGAAGTATGTTATTGAACCCAGATCAGAGGAGTTTTGTAACTCATATTCATATATGATGCTATAGAAATCCTGTCCAGTGGCTACATTATCACCACTGAGGAGAAAGGATCCAACCCATCACTCTGCCATGATTCCACCCTTAAGGCTATAACCTGTCCAGTCAAATGGTCACAGATTATCCCATAGGGGAACCACTATCTAGGGATGGGTCAAAACATAACCAGTAAATTATTGTAGGCACTATTTCATCCAGGCTACCAGCTCAAGAATCTATAGGGAACCTCAACCTCTAATGCTCTATATGTGGGGCTAAGGCTGTATAGGACCATGATAGCCCAGACACATAGAACCAGCAAGAGATTGAGTACAACCTTCGATCTAGCTGTCCATTGCTTGAGTGAGGCGACAATGGTCCAGTCACCAGCCTACAATCTCTATAACCAAATCAAATCCAATATCTGATGGCGGATCTATACAAATATAGGGGAGTCTACCTCTGTACAATCTCCCACCAGGCTTCTACAAGCTCAAGTGTAAAGAAGAAGGATCCATCTTGGATTGGTGGAATAGAATCACCCTAAGGCTATAATCTGTCCACTTAAATGGTCATAGACTATCCCAGAGGTTATCCTCCTCACGGAGCCCAAGACAAAACAAGAACATTGCTGCTACCACCATGGTCACAAGGCTACCAGCTCAAACTCCCATGGGGATTTCAGATCTAGTGGGTCCTGTGGTGGGGCTAAGGCTGTATAGGACCATGATAGCCCAGACACACAGGTCACTTGGATCTAAGTGGCCCTTAGAATCAGTCCTCCATTGCTTTGAAACACAGCCAAAGCAATGGGGGATCACAAGGCAGCAGCCTTGCACAGAGCATCTCACATTCAATCACAAATCCCACAAAGTATAGATCCAATTACAGATCTTCCATTAATCTAGTTCAAAATACACACAAAGACATAGCCAGCAAGTGCTGGACTATGGAGAGAAGGAAAAAGAAAAAGAAAACTACTTACAACTACAAAAAGAAAAACTAAACGATCTCAGATCAGGTCTCCCAGAAATGAGATGGGTTCTTAGCTATTCCAGGATGTAGAAAGAAAAGAAAGTCAAACCTCCCCAAACCTAAGCTAAGTGTGGGTATTTATAGCAATGGTGTGGCGGCGCATTAGGGTTAGGAAACCCTAATTTTAATGATGCCACATGGTCGAATAGTGATCCTCCGATGCCTTGGGGCACATGCATAGAGATTTGAGCGTGAGAGTGCGTGCCCTAATAGCTGGAAATTCCCAAAAAGTCCTCAGCTGAAGAGATGGAAGTTTGAGGTTTAGAGCTTCGCTAGGTAGCCATTGTTTCCCAAACTTGTCGCGTGGTAGCTTTTATTCTTCACTAGGATGATTTGAAATTGAAGCTTCTACCTTCGCGAGGTTGGCTTAGTTTGCTCTTCAGGCAGTCGCGAGGTTGAGTGGACATCAGAGCCTCAGATGTCACGGGGTTGGAGCTTAAGCAGTCGCGAGGTTGATCTTCACGAAGATAGATTTGAATAGTGCGAGAACTTCACAAGCACTTATCTTCACTGGGCTTCGCGAGTTACCTCGCGAGGCTTTGATGAGTTCTGAACTGTACGAGGTTCCATGTCTTAACTGATCTTCGCGAGGGTGGCTTTACCTTTGTAAGGACGCTTTCTTCTTGAATGACGCGAGAACTGCGTGAGGAGTTCTCTTCTGATAGTTGCATCCCGCGGTGACTGCGCGACAGCTGTGCGAGGAGTCTTCTGAAGCTCTCTCTTCTTAGCCGTTCTGAGTGAACTGCGCGCAGGTGAGAGAAGTCTACTTTGAACTGTGCGAGACTGCGCGAGGTGTTCTGTTCTTGAGCTTCACGAGAGTTATGCGAGTTTATGTTTCTAAAGCTCTTCAGTCCATCATCTGCGCGAGAAGTTGTTGTAGAGTCTTGGGAAGCTCAGCTAGACTGCGCGAGGCTCATTTTCAGGTCTGGATTCAGACTTCATCCTTCTGAGGGACTTCTGGTGCCAAAACAGGCTTTTTAGCAGGATTCCTGGCCTTATTTCACTGCTGGGTACTACCTACATAAAACACTTAACAAGGACTTATTATGTGGCTATGGGTCTAATCAAAGGTTAAGTAAAGGGGTGAAAAGTGGTACTTTTCAGGTCCTAACACACCCCCAAACCTAACCTTTGCTAGTCCCTTAGTAAAGCTACATTAAACCTAATATAAAATTTAAATGCCACTTTCGTAGGGAGCACGGATACATTTAGCATATGTACCAAGCCTTTTAAACCCCTAGGTGATCCCTAGTGGAGGAGTGAAGTCTCCTGAGGGTTTTTAGTGAAGACACCCACAAACTTCTTCAATGAAACAGTTAACAAAAGTGCAATATCATCCAATGAGCAATCAAGGGGCAGACTTAGTTTACTCTTGCATCATTAAGCATAAAAGAAATTTAATTCATTGGTTGCAAAGTAACTTAAACAACATAAACTCTTCATGATTGCACAGCATTTCCAATTAGTTTACAATCACAGAAAACTGCGCTAGTGTGTGCCAGCACTGAGCTTATCCTTAGGTCAAAAATTAGGTTAAGGTCATACATAATGCATTCAAGTTCAGACCCAAAAACTTTGTAGGGCATACTCTCATAAGGGTTTTGTTGAGGGGTTCATTCTCTCACAGGCTCAAGAGCAGTTACATCCCCCAAATGGGTCTGTAAGCATGAGCATAGGCAGAGTTCTTAAGTGCTGACATCATTGGCAGTTCCTCACCATAGATTGGATAACTCTTTATCTTCACATGACAGCTCAATCAACTTTTGGATCACAAGGGCTTTTAAACTGGCTGTAATGTGGTATGGGGTTGAAAGAATGGAGGGTTGAGAAGGGGTTCAAAACTGAGAAATCAGTAGGTGACAGAGGTGATTCATGACTTCACCTTCTTAAATTCAGCTCCTTTCATCTTCTTTGAGATTTTCAGATTTGAAGTGATTAGTTTCTCTCCTTCATTTTGATTTTCCAATGAAAGTTCCTCTTGACTCCTCCCTTACTTCTCTTCATTGTTATTTTTGTTTCCTTCTTGTGGAATTTTCTGATTTTTTTTTTTTTTTTTTTTTGTTTTTACTTTTCAGAAATGCCACCATGCTCCTAATTATCATACTGCCAGATTTGAGGTATTTCTTTTCCATTCACCTACTGTTGACCATAGCTAGTCCATCTTCAACTTTTTCTCCTTTACCTTCTGAATTCTCAGAATGAGGGTAGGCTGAAGCAGGTTCATAGGTTCAGGTTCAAGTACTCAGGTGTATTTTGAAGAAATTTAGGATTTAAAGCTCAAAGGGGGTATGGACAAGGGCAGTTACTTAAGGGTTGGT
Organism: Chloranthus sessilifolius; assembly: GCA_021018995.1. Lineage (NCBI taxonomy): Eukaryota > Viridiplantae > Streptophyta > Magnoliopsida > Chloranthales > Chloranthaceae > Chloranthus > Chloranthus sessilifolius. Next base: position 85,882,597 of record CM037585.1, read on the forward strand.
CTTATGAGGCTCAAACTGTCCAAGAGAAGGCCTTGATCCTTTCCTCAGTCTCATGAGTACTGTCAGTTGTTTCAACTTGGATTTACCTAACTTCTAGTGAGCACAGTGACTCAGTCAATCTTTAGAACTAGCAGGGATTGCCTTGGTTACTCCTCAAAAGACGGAAATTTTTTTTATATAGGCCCAATTCTCACTGGTTATGATCTTCCTTTGAAATTTTAAGTATGTCCTCACCTTTTTCTCTCTCTACTAATTCACTAAGTGCTGATACAAGTGAGTTTTGTTGGTGATATTATCATGGAATTGTGGAGTATTAGAAGTTTATAATGTCCAAGGTTTGCAAAAATTTTAAACTTCTTATTTTCATGATTCTTAAGTGAACAGAGGTCCATTTCCATATTGCTCGGATAGATCTGCACTTATGTTAGCTATTCCATTGGCGAGGATCTGCACACACCCCAAACCTATGAGAAGCGGTGTCCTCCTTTGGTTCAAAGGTGTCTGTACCTGTGAGTTATTCTGACATAAAAGACCAGAACAAGAAACAAACACACAACATACAAAGCAAAATAGTAATGATAAAAGAATAAAGTCTATTAAAAATTAGAAGTGTACAAACTATAAGAAAACAGAAGCAAAAGAGTGCGAAAACAGATAAAATCCTATGGACAATCTAGTCAGAATCTGGCTCAAAACTTGTCCCAACCCATTTTCTTGGCATGTTCTTGAAGGTAAGCCTCCTCCTCGTTTTTCCTTCGTTCTCTCTCTGCCTTTCTTTGGTCGGCCGTTTTGGGTATGGTTGGAGCCCTGACCCTCATTTTTCTCTTCTTTGGTTCAGGAGGGATCTCTAAAGATTTATCAGTGGTTGGCTCAGGGGGTTTGGTGGGAGCTTTTCCTTTGGGGCCCTTACCTTTGGAGGCTTGCCCTTGCTGGGCCGGAGGGGGAATAAGAGGGGATTGGGCTGGTGCTGGCTCAGGAGGGACAACAGGGGATTTAGCTTTTGCTTTCACCTAAGGCAGGAGAGGACTTATCCCTTTCACTGGTTTAGGGGGAGCTACAGAAGATGGTTCTTGTACTTTGGCTGCAGGAATGGAAGGGTTCTTCCCTTTCACGGGCTGGCTTAGTGGTGGTGCTTCTTCAGACTGGGCAGATTTGTCTTTTCCAATTTTCAAAGAGCCACTTGGGGGAGTAGTCCTCTTGGCAGCAACCTTCCTTCGCTGAGGATAGGATTGTTCAGCAGGGCTTGAGGAAGGAATAGTAGCAGAAGTGGGGGCATTGGGATCCTTAGGTGGTGCAAAATTAGAGTCGGAGTCAGAAGGAAAAAGCTCAGTGGGATCCAATCCAAGGGCAGCAGCAGCCTGTCTGCGTTCCTCTTTGGAAAGTAGGCGACCATGGGGATCATCCTGAGCAGAAGCTCTGGTGACCTTTGGAGATGGGGATGGAGGGGTCGGCCTTTTACCCTTTTGGGCTGTAGTGGCTCTTTTGGAAGTGGGAGTTTTCTTGGAAGGAGTGCATTTTCTTTTGGGAGTAGGAGAGGGAACAGGGGGGGCACTGAGACAGGAGCAGGAGCTGCAGTAGGGACTTGAGGAGGAGCAATAGGTTGTGTAGGTACTGCAGTAGGAACTGTAGTAGGCATTTGAGGAGGAACAGGAGGAGGTACCTGAGTTGGGACTGTAGGAGGTGGGGGAACAGGTGGTGTAGGTGTTGGGGTAGGGGTGGTGGAAGAAGATGGGCCTGGTTGTGTGGAAGAAGATGGGGCCTCTGGGGGAGCGGTGGCGAGAGGGGTGGCCTGTATGGGTTGGGAAAGTAGGAAGGCAACTCTCTGTTCTAAGATTTCAATTTTCTTGTTAGCCCACAGGAGATTGGTATCTGCAAGCTCCTTACTGAGTCGGTTGATCTCTTGAGCATTGTTCAATTTTTTCTCTAATAATCGGTTGTGCTTTTTCGCCCTTTCTGCAATGGCTTTTTCAATCTCAGTAGTCATTCTGTAATGCGTTGCCGCAACCTTGTTCGCATTTAGGGTCTCCAAAATTGCCTCCCACCCTTTGGAAATATCTCTCAGCTGCTCGCGGTGAGCAAGCTTCAAGTCACTATGTTTCTGCAGTAAGGGGTATTCGATGGCTTGGCGGAGTTGGGCCATGCCATTGAATACATCCCTCTTGATGTAGGCATTGTCCCACATGGCATGGAGGAGGGTGAAGTAGGGGGGGTGTAATAGGAGTGTCTGGGTAAGATGGGGAGAAATGCAGTGGAAGAAGTAGAAGGGGATTGATCCTGGGGGGGAAGAGTGGGTGGTGTATGGATGAAGTCAAGAGAAGGGGTGGAAGTGGCTGGGGTAGTCTGTGTTGAATGGTCAATGAATTGAGGAGGGGGTGGGAGAAGAGGTGGAATGGAAGGTATGGGTGGAAAGTGAAATGAAGGAAGGGCAGTGAATGTGGATGGGTCTGGGTAAGGGACGAATGGAATGGTGAAGGGTTGAAATGGAAGGGATGGGGTTGCAAATAAGTGGGGTTGAATGGGAAAGGTGGAAGGGAATGGAATGGGGTCAGTTTGGGTAGAAGTGTTGGTAAATTAAGGTGGAGGTAGTATTAGAGGGGGTAGGGTAGGTAGAGAGGGGAAGGAGTGGTAGGGTATGGTGTCATGGAGGGAGAAGGGAGTAGGTAAGTCAATGTGGGTGAGGTATGTTGGAATGACAGTGGAGGTGGAAGTGGGTGGAGATAAGGCAGGGGTTGTGTGAGAGGTTTTCTTTTTAAGGTAGGTTATCAAGGGAGGGCTATCAGGGTTGAGGTCAGAGGATGTCGGAGGTACTGGGACTGTGTATTGAGGTAAGGTGGGTGAAGGGGGAGTGTTGTCATGGGGTTCAACACTTTCCACCCAGGAACGAATCACAGTGGGGGGTGGAATGGAAAAGGGAGATAAGAGAGGGAAATGGAGAGATGGAATAGGTGAAGAAATTGGTGGAGAGGTAAGTGTGGTGGGTGGAGGGATTGCTGCAGAAGCAGAGGTGACAGAAGCTCGCGCCACCTTCTTTGGGGCAGGGGCTTTAGCCTTCTTTTTGGGGGCAGGGGTGGCCTTTGCCACAGCAGCTCCCTCTCCCTGCTCGGAAACATTCTAAGCTTCAGCCTTCTTCTTCTTCTTCTGGGGATCCATTAGACTTCTGCTGATCCCCCATTGTCTTTTGGCAAAAGTGGTGGGAGTGAGGTCAGCAGATAATTCCCCCACTGGTATCTTGTATCCTCCCTTCAGAAGTAATTTGGTGATGAGTCTTCCGTAGGGGAGAGTGTGGACCTTCTTTTGCAGCCCAAGCTTCACCATCATATCTTTCATGGCCTGAAAAATCAACCATGCAGCATTAAATTCATGGCCCAGAGAGAAGGAATAGAGAGCATCAGCAATTGGTGTCCTCCTTTCTTGCTGATGACCGGAGCAGTAGATATTCTTCCTTAGCACTTGATCTTTGAACAGTAGCTTGGGATCCAAATCTCTTCTTCTGATGGAGTCCCCTATGGCCTTCAAGCCTCTGGTAATGGCCTGGGCAATGGTATCGAGAGGGGCATTCACAGGGGCACCATAACCGCAGTTGGGATAAAAAATGGCAGGGATGCCCATGACTTCAGCAATCAACGCTGGGTTAAGCAGCATCTCAAAATTGTCAACTAACACAAGGAGGCCAGGCTGCCCATGTGTGTCTGGTCTGACCCTAAGGTGTTGGTAAAATAGTTGCACTAACCTAGGATAGGCTAGTGCAGGAATCATTTACATCAAGGGGAACAAACCAGCCTTGCGCAAGAACTCAATGGTGGAGTCGACAACAGATTCAAAGAACAATATATCAAAAATGGATTCAGGTTCTAAGGGAATGGAAATGAGGAGCTCAGAGGGAGTAGAGTAATCAGGTGCTTTTGCAGCCACCTCAGGAATCACCTCCTTCCCTTTTTGTTGTGCCGTAGAGGACTTGGCTTTCTTAGGGACAGGCTCCACGGTGGCCTGGTCCCTAGCTCTCTTCACAGGTGCACTTTTAGGAGCCATCAAGATTCTTCTTGGTGAGTGTGCAATTGAAATTTTGAAAGGAAAGATCAAGAGCTGAGTCTAACCCTAAAAGTTAGGGTTCTATGCAATTGGATGCACGGTGGATCGCAAGAGCTCTTAGCAAGGGGCAACAGTTGATGGAAGCTTTAAGAATAAAAATCCAGAATTTCAAAGTGAGCAATGAACTATAGACAGGAAGCTAGAGCAGAGAGATTGAGAGGAGTGGGAGCTAGGGTTTCGCTGGAAGGAGAGGAAAGAGAAAGCAGTAATGAAAAGCAGCGCGGGGTGGGATTTAAATATCGCGAGGCTCGGCGCACTTTGAAAATATCCGCTCGCTGGCTTGGTATGAATGGGTCACGAGATTAGATGTTCATTTAAACTGCGCGAGGCAGCCCACCCAGTTATATCTGAAGCTCGCGACAACAAAACAAAGTAGTTCTTTATGAACTGTGCGAGAGGGGACCAAATCCATTATTCAGAACCCCGCGATGGCTTAACAGAGTTAGAATTCACTCACCCACCAGTTAGCCTTTTGCCCCTGACTTTGTGGGTGGATTCTCTCACAGTCTCTCTTCCAGGGACACCCATAAGCATAATAAAGCATTCATAAATTCCCATACTCTCAAAGCATTAAATTCACACATCATGAAAAGCATTCAAATACTACCATTATCATTCAATCACTTGAAATTAGCAGACAAGGGGAACAAGAATAAAAGTAGGCATAAAGCACTAAACTCAGATTCCAACAAGATTGCTACAAATTCATCTAAACTGTAAAGTACATATTATACAAAGGTGCACAGTTCTTATCATCAATTCAATGAAAGATTCCCTTCAGGGTCTGAGGATCCTTCACCAATCAAAAATTGGCTCTTTGGATTAACCACTGGTTGACTGGGCAACCTTCCCTCTTCTCTTTTGGCTAAGACGTTCGCTAGTTGTCCATTCTATTCTTCCATCTTCTTAATGTTCTGACCATGAGAGTTTACAGTCTGAGCCAAGGAACCCAGGTTTTGCAGTGAGGTCAAGACCTGGTCCTCGAAAGAAGTACTTCTAGGTTGAGAAGGGGGTAAGGCCAACTAGTTTTGCTGCTGATGGGGCTGCTGATGGTGCTGGAAGGTAGACCTAGGGGCATTCCCTTGATTGAATTGCTGTTGTGGCCTTTGTGGTAAGGCCAACATCTGTTGTGGCTGCATGTAGTTGTCTTGCCTCCACCTTAGATTTGGGTGGTCTCTCCATTGGTAACCAGCATTTTGGTGCTGGTATCCATATGGCTGCCTATTGTAACCCCCAGATTGTTGCTGGCCATAAGATTGAGCAGCAGCAGCATGTTCCAAAACCAATTCAGAAAATTGCCCTGCAGATGGACATTCCTTCACTGTGTGCTGTGGGGACTGGCATATCAGACATGCCTCTGCCACATGAGCAGCCCTTCTGGGTTGCATTACAGTCAATAATTTGTCAAACTTCATAGAGAGGTTTGCCATCTACAGCTGCAGGTCATTGTTCCCAGACACCTCATAAACTTTTCCTCTTGATCCAGCAGCAGGCCCCACCTTTGACTCAGATTCCTGACTAGTTCTTGCCAGGGATGGCTTTTGAAAAGCATTCTCACTAATCACCTCAAACAATTCCTATGCCTCCTTAGCAGTCTTGTGCATGTAGGATCCACCACAAGAGGCATCGACCATATCTTGATTTTTCTCATCAATCCCATTGTAGAAGCTTTGTACAAGCTGCCACTCTGGGATCTTATGGTGGGGGCATTGTTTGAGCATCTCTTTAAACCTATCCCAGGACTGGTTAAAATCCTCAGTTTGGGATTGAGCAAACGCAAGCATCTCTTTCCTCAACTGGCTAGTTTTGGTCTCAGGGAAGAACTTGATTAGGAACTTGGTCTGCAGGTCTTTTCATGAAGCAATGCTATTGTTGGGAAGAGCAGTCAGTCAGGTACTGGCCCTATCCTTCAGAGAGAAGGGAAAGAGTCTAAGCCTAGTAGCCTCAGGTCCCAAACTAGTGATATTAAAAATGGTGCACAAGGCCAAGAACTGGTCAATATGCTTGTAAGGGTCCTCCTTGCTAAGCCTATGGAAAGCTGGCAGCATTTGGATGATTGAAGTTTTTATTTCATAGTTCCCCTGAACATCAGGGAATTGAATGCTAAAAGGGGAGTTATAGTCATCCGGAGCATTCAACTCCTTGAGGGTTCTGGGTTGTTCTTCACCCATAATTGCTGTCACAGATTCACTTGGAGGCTCTCCTGTGGTGTGCCTGTCTCTTCTAAGTCTCCTTCCCCTTTCTAACTCAGGGTTAAGAGGCTCTAAAGCAGGGCTGAGGGATCTTCTCCCTAGCATACAAGCACTCCAACAGCAAGGAAAGCTTCTTGCAGGCACATTGTAAAAGAATAATTGTACAACTAACAAATTTATCTAACTAGATTACAGCTATTCAAAGAATACATTTAAAACTATCCTAGATACTGCTAGAAAATTTTTTAAGAAAGATAGACAGAGCTTTAAAAGTCAGAGAGTTTGCAAACAGAGGTAGCTAAGCTCCACTTGCAGTCCAACTATCCTTCACTGCTGCTGTCTAGATCTGCAAGAAAGATTCAAAATTATGTCAGCAGTATCAATTATTCACATGTCCAAAGAATACTAAGAATATAAAAACTAAGGGTCTACTAATAGATCATCTTTCCTCGCAGAGGCGCCAAAAGCTTATTGGCGGATTTCTGAGTGTGTGCTTACTTTATTGGTTGGTGGTGAAAGTCATTTGAAAACCAAAGAAAGAGTAAAACAGGAGATGGAATCAGCACAACTAAGAAATCCTAGACTTGCAAGATACAGGGTCCATTGTAACAAGTTTTGATAAGTAAGAGTTTGTCCCACAGGGAAAGGTGATCTACAGGTCCAAAGGAGCCATCTCTAGTAGTCCCTCCAGATCTGACTACAAATTTGGCAGTCCTAAAAGGAGGGGAGTTTAAGGTCACTTATTCTAAGTATTCTAATGTCTAAACTATAGAAAGGGTTGAGAGGATGGATGGAGTGTAGAAAATAAATATAAAAGGGTGAGAAGTATGTTATTGAACCCAGATCATAGGAGTTTTATAACTCAGATTCAGATCTGATGCTATAGAAATCCTGTCCAGTGGCTACATTATCACCACTGAGGAGAAAGGATCCAACCTATCACTCTGCCATGATTCCACCCTTAAGGCTATAACCTGTCCACTCAAATGGTCACAGATTATCCCATAGGGGAACCACTATCCAGGGATGGGTCAAACAATAACCAGTAAATCATTACAGGCACTATTTCATCTAGGCTACCAGCTCAAGAATCCATAGGTAACCTCAACCTCTAAAGCTCTATATGTGAGGCTAAGGCTGTATAGGACCATGATAGCCCAGACACATAGAACCAGCAAGAGATTGAGTACAACCTTAGATCTAGCTGTCCATTGCTTGAGTAAGGCTACAATGGTCCAGTCACAAGCCTACAATCTCTATAACCAAATCAGATCCAACATCTGATGGTGGATCTATACAAATATAGGGGAGTCTACCTCTGTACAATCTCCCACCAGGCTTCTACAAGCTCAAGTGTAAAGAAGAAGGATCCATCTTGGATCGGTGGATTAGAATCACCCTAAGGCTATAATCTGTCTACTTAAATGGTCACAGACTATCCCAGAGGTTATCCTCCTTACGGAGCCCAAGACAAAATAAGAATATCGCTGCTACCACCATGGTCACAAGGCTACCAGCTCAAGCTCCCATGGGGATTTCAGATCTAATGGGTCCTATGGTAGGGCTAAGGCTATATAGGACCATGATAGCCCAGACACACAGGTCACTTGGATCTAAGTGGCCCTTAGAATCAGTCCTCCATTGCTTTGAAACATAGCCAAAGCAATGGGGGATCACAAGGCAGCAGCCTTGCACAGAGCATCTCACATTCAATCACAAATCCCACAAAGTACAAATCCTATTTCAGAACTTCCATTAGTCTAGTTCAAAATACACACAAAGACATAGCCAGCAAGTGCTGGACTATGGAGAGAAGGAAAAAGAAAAAGAAAACTACTTACAACTACAAAAAGAAAAACTAAACGATCTCAGATCAGGTCTCTCAGAAATGAGATGGTTCCTAGCTATTCCAGGATGTAAAAAGAAAAGAAAGTCTAAGCTCCCCAAACCTAAGCTAAGTGTGGGTATTTATAGCAGTGGTGTGGCGGCGCATTAGGGTTAAGAAACCTTAATTTTAATGATGCCACATGGCCAAATAGTGATCCTCCGATGCCTTGGGGCGCGTGCATAGAGATTTGAGCATGGGAGTGTGTGCCCTAATCGCTAGAAATTCCTAGAAAGTCCTCAGCTGAAGAGATGGAAGTTTGAGGTTCAGAGCTTCGCTAGGTAGCCATTGTTTCCCAGACTTGTCGCGTGGTAGCTTTTGTTCTTCGCTAGGATGATTTGAAATTGAAGCTTCTGCCTTTGCGAGGTTGTCTTGGTTTGCTCTTCAGGCAGTCGCAAGGTTGAGTGGACATCAGAGCCTCAGATGTCGCGGGGTTGGAGCTTAAGCAGTCGCGAGGTTGATCTTCGTGAAGATAGATTTGAATAGCGCGAGAACTTCGCGAGCACTTATCTTCACTGGGCTTCGTGAGTTACCTCACGAGGCTTTGATGAGTTCTGAACTGTGCGAGGTTCCATGTCTTAACTGATCTTCGCAAGAGTGACTTTGCCTTCGCAAGGACACTTTCTTCTTGAATGGCGCGAGAACTGTGTGAGGAGTTCTCTTCTGATAGTTGCATCCATGATGGTGTGTGATGTGCGAGGAGTCTTCAAGCTCTCTTCTCGGCCGTTCGAGGAATCGCACTTGATTGAGAGAAGTCTACTTTGAACTGCACGAGACTGCACGAGACTGCGCGAGGTGTTCTATTCTTGAGCTTCGTGAGAGCTGCACGAGTTTATGTTTCTAAAGCTCTTCAGTCAATCATCTGCATGAGAAGTTGTTGTAGAGTCTTGGGAAGCTCAGCTGTACTGCGCGAGGCTCATTTTTAGGTCTGGATTTAGACTTCATCCTTCTGAGGGACTTCTGGCGCCAAAATAGGCTTTTTAGCAGGATTCCTGGCCTTATTTCACTGCTGGGTACTACCTACATAAAACACTTAACAAGGACTTATTAGGTGGCTATGGGTCTAATCAAAGGTTAAGTTAAGGGGTGAAAAGTGGTACTTTTCAGGTCTTAACATGGAGAGCCTCAGGGGATGTCTTTTATTGCTCCAAGTCTGATTAGGTGAGCATCTCGCTATCTTTTATTGCTCCAAGTCTGATTACATCGCTCGAGGTGAGGCGGTTCGATGCTTTCTGGGTAGGTATCACTTTATTCTGCAGGGAGATTTACCAGCTTTAAAGCGTTGGCTGACCAATGCAGAGCTGATATGGAGACTTCCTTGGTTGGATCAGACCTTCCTAGTAGTTCTTTCCAGAGACCGGCATCACCCTCCTAGGATTGACTAGCAGCACCTTCTACTTCCCATTTTAGGAGTTGCGTCAGTTCGGCTGCTATCAGTAGGTACCTTGTGAGGCAAAACCCCCTCTATGTGATTTGATATTTTCTAGGGGGTCCTCTGGGGACGTGGATCATATTGCTTCTCTTTGAGGGACACATCAGTCGACGCTGATGTGTGATATGGAGCAGGGAGATTCAGTTCAGTCTTCCCCTGATACGAGGCTTGGCTATCGGTCGAGCAACCTATTGCTGATCATCTGGATCAGGCAGAGAGTATTGATATGGGAGGCCCCTGGCTGAAGAAAGAGATGACACTTCGAGCTCACATTGAGATGTTGGTTGATGAGAAGAGGATCCTGTCAGTGCTTTTGGCCCAAGAGAATGTTAGAGCAAAGGTAGCAGAGACCAGAGCTGGCATTGCCAAGAGCGAGGTCCTTCATCTAGAAGGATCCTTGAATGTTGCTCATGGGGCTACTGATGCTTCTCGAAAGAGATACAAGAGCCTCCATAGCCACTGGCTGACTGAGAGGAATGTCCGGGAGGACGATTTTCGTGCGAAGATTAGTGCCTTGAAGCGCGAGCTAGGCTGTTGATTCCCTCCTACACATATATCCTTTTTTGCATAGAACATGTTCACAGAAAAGGGGCGTAAAAACCCCTTTACAGATGCACATTTTTTGGTATACATATTTTCTTTATGTTTTTAATTTTTATATTTTTGTAAAAAAAGAAAGAAAGAAAGCTAAACATCACATCAACTATTTTTTAGAACGTGGTGTAAGCGGTACAGTTCAAAATGGAAAAGGAAAATCTATTATATTTACAAAGACTTCTCTTTTTTGTTGTTCTTTTTTATTGATGGGTCCCTTTTTGGAATGTGCACAGCTTGGGCATGGAAATGGAAAAGCGAAATCATTATCTTTAACAAAAAGGGCTTCCCCACCTAGGTGCACGAAGTGTGGGCATGAAAGTGGAAAAGGGAAATTATTATCTTTGACAAAAGGGGCTTTCCGCCCTATCCTTTATTCTCTTTTGTTTGGTTTGTTGCCTCAATTAGAGGGTGAGATCTCAGGTCCCCTTTTGAGCATGGTCGAACCCCTTTTAAGTGGTCGGATCTGGGTGAGTTTCAACAGTTTTACCAAGACTGGAATGTCAATCCCTTTTGATTGATTCAAACCTTTCTCCTTACCTTGGGTCATGCGTTTGACAATGCAATTTCATAAAGATAGTTCTGGCCGGGGCCTAATTTGAACTAACAGGAGCGGCCCAGTCAGAAAAAGGGTATAAGGGAGAGTAACCAAAAGGGCTCCTCAAACATCAATCTTATCAATCAAGTCAAGGCTTTCTTTTTTAACTTCTTTTTAATCCTTTTTTACTCACAACGCCCAAGTTGGTTCGTTGTGCCCGTTTTTGCCCTCTTTTTACCCGTGGTGCCCCTTCAGGTTTTCACCACGTCCATGGATTTAGCTCTCTTACCCCAAGCACCCTTTCAGGTTTTCACCTGGTCCGCACAAACTTGTTGTTTTTACCCATAGTGCCCTTTCAAGTTTTCACCACGTCCATCTTGCTTTGAGCTTGTATTTTTATTTTTATTTTTTATTTTTATTTCTTTCATTTTTTCAAAAGTCACGACATAGATGTCGATTCTGTCAAAGCCGGCTAGATGGGGTTCTAGTGTCGTCTCACAACTCGGCTCGTGTTGACCTAACAGATACTATGATTGCTCGTGGACCTTAAAGAAGAGGGCTTCTCTCAGGGTGTAGCTTGGCTATGGGTTAGGTTAGGATTTGAAGGTATGATGGGCTATGAAGGTTTTCTTAATACAATTTTAGTTTTTCATAACATACTTTCTTCCTTGGGGGATTTTACTATACATGCCCCATATATTTTTTTCTTTTTCCTTTGTTTTATTTCAAGCAATCTCTTTTTGAGGTTTTACTTTTCTGATTTTTTTTTTTTGATAAGGCTTCTACTTCATCTCTTTTTTCTTTTATATTTGTCCACACTTTTTCTTTTTCAGGGAAGGGATTTATTGAAAGAAAGGCCCAGGCTCAAATGGAGTAGCAAAGGATATCATCATTTTTACGGATGCTTTTTGGCTACTGTGCTTGAAATGATGGCCTCTTTTAGGTGGTTCTTAAGCAGTCACGTATCTGTTTCACCAATACTTACCTTGTCGCAATAGACTAAGAGTAGAACCATCGGACGTATCCATCATTGATGGGCTCAGGAAAGTGATCTCTGTCCATGGTGGTGAGGCAGAGCGCGTACCTTGGGAGTACTTCTCGAATGACAAAGGATCCTTCCTAGTTGGGCTAGAATTTCCCTCTCAGATCGGCATGGAGAGAAGGGAAGATTTTCGTGTGTATTGTGTCACCCACTTTCAAATCTTAAATGTGAACACCTTTGTTGTAAGCACATGTGATTCGCCCTTGATAGGCCTGGGTGTGACACAAGTCTAGGAGCCTTTTCTCATCTAATAAGTTCAATTGTTCAAAGCGGGATCTCTCTCTCTTTGCTTCGGGTAGCCCAATTTCATGAGGATTCGAAGCGAGGGTACTTCAAACTCTATCGGTAGGACGACCTCGGTTCCATACACAAGGGAGAATGGTGCCGCCCCTGTAGCGATACAGATCGATGTTCTATAGGCCCACAAAGCAAATGACAGCATTTCACTCCAATCTCGGTAAGTGACGAACATTTTCTAGAGGATGTGGATGATTGTCTTATTTGCAGCCTCCATGCCACGGCTCCATTAGTTTAAGGCCGATAAGGTGATGAACGATGGTGCTTGTTCTTGTATTGCTCGCAGAAGGCTCAGATGCGCTTATTCGTAAAGTTTATGTCGTTGTCCATGATGATATCCTTGGGTACTCCAAATTGGCACACAATATTATTCTTAAGAAACTTCTCGACATGACTGGCCGTGATGTTGGCATATGACGCTGCTTCTACCCACTTGGTGAAGTATTCAATGGTGACGAGGGTGCACCGATATCCATTTTGATGCTTTTAGATTAATCATTCCGACAACGTCAAGGCCCCAGGTAGAAAATGGCTAAGGAGTGGTCATGTAGTGAAGATCAACGGTAGGAGCATGTATCAGACTGGAGTGTTTCTGACACTTATAGCATTTCTGAACATATTTGCAACAACTTGATTCCATAGTGGTCCAAAAGTATCCCTGCCGTAGAATTTTCTTAGCGAGCATGTGACTGCTGACGTGGGCACTGCATACTCACTCATGGATCTCCTTCATAATGTTGATTGCTTCGCTCTCAGTAAGGCACCTGAGCAAAATATTATTGTAGGATCGCTTGTAAAGGCGTTCACCACAGATGACGTAGCTTGTCACTAATCATTCAATAGTTCACCGATCCATCCTAGAGCTGCCCTCGAGAAAAGTTAGTCTTAAAGAAATTCTTAATATCTGAGAACCAAGGTGGCTCATCATCAGGCTTTAGGGGGTCCTCAATCTGCAGGCAGAAGTCTAGCTCATTCCTTTGCTTGATCATGATCAACTTCATCTCAAATCCATACGGGATTTCTACTGTTGATGCCAGAGTTGCTAGTGCGTCGGCGAAGCGATTCCTTATCCGTGGGACATATGAGAATGTCACATCCTTGAAACAAGCTATCAAATCCTCGAGGTGCTCATGGTAGGGGATCAGCTTCTTGTCCTTTGTCTTCTAGTCACCGTTCTTCTGGTAAATGATCACCTATAAATTGCCAGATACTCAAAGGTGAGTTATGTTTAGATCAAGAGCCGCCTGTAGGCCTGCAGTACAAGCCTCGTACTCGACCATGTTATTAGTGCAAGGGAAGTTGAGCATGATAGAAACTGGTACGTGTGATCCTCTGGGAGAAATCAGAATGGCACCAACTCCCTGATCCTCGACATTGGCTACCCCGTCAAAGTACATTACCCATGATTCTTCTGCTTCCTTAGTATCGTCATCCACCATGAACAGGATGTCTTCATTAGGAAATTCAGTTCTCAAAGGCTTATAATCTGGTAAAGGATTATTGACAAGATGATCGGTGAGTGCCTGCCCCTTGATCGACTTCTGAGTGACGAACGTGATGTCAAACTCAAACAATAAAAGCTGCCATCGTGCAGTCTACCCAGTGAGAGCTGGCTTCTCGACCAGGTATTTCAATGGGTCCATTTGGGCCAGGAGTAGAATGGCCTGGGATAACAAGTAATGGCGGAGCCTCTGAGTAGCCCATACAAGATCTAGGCATGATTTCTCCAGAAGAGAATAACACGTCTCATAATCAGTAAACTTCTTACTCAGATAGTAGATGGCCTGCTCTCTTCTTCCCGTCTTGTCATGCTTCCCTAAGACACATCCCATCGAGACTCCCGTCATGGAGAGATACATAAAGAGTGGTCTCCCCGGCTATGGTGGTACCAAAATAGGTGGGTTAAGGAGGTAGCTTTTGATTTTATCAAACGCTGCCTGACAATCGTCGTTCCATTCAACGGGTGAGTTCTTCCGAAGTAGCTTGAAGATTGACGTGTAGATTGGAGTTAGTTGTGCAATGAATCGAGTGATATATTGTATTCTGCCCAAGAACCCTCTAACCTCTTTTTCAGTAGATGTGTGGCGGGATTTTTGTGATAGCTTTAACTTTGACTGGGTCGACCTCGATCCCTCTCCTGCTGACGATGAATTCTAATAGTTTCTCGGACATAGCACCGAATGCACACTTTTGTAGATTTAGACGTAATCGATACTTTCTCAACCTCTCAAACAGCTTCTGAAGGTTTACCAAATGATCGCTTCGCTCCGGTGACTTGGCTATCATATCATCAACGTACACCTCAATCTCTTAATGTATCATATCAACAGCACAGTCATAGCTCTTTGGTAGGTTGCACTGATATTCCTCAGCCTGAATGGCATGACTCGGTAGCAAAAGGTTCCCCACGGAGTGATAAATGTCGTCTTCTCTCAATCTACCTCTGCCATCTTAATATGATTATATTCGAAGAATCCATCCATGAAAGAAAGCATCTAATGCGTAGCAGTGTTATCGACTAAGATGTCAATGTGCGGAAATGGGAAATCATCTTTCGGGCTTGACTTGTTCAAATTGCAGAAATCAACACACATACGGACCTTTCCATCCTTCTTCAGCACAGGCACAATATTGGCTAGCCACTGCAGATACTTGGATACCATGAGGAATCCCGCATCATACTGCTTAATGACATCATCCTTGACTTTCAACATCCACTTGGGTCGGAGACGTCTCAGCTTCTACTTAACCGACTTCATATCAGGGTAGAGTGGCAACTCATGTTTGACCAAATCGATGTCTAGACCAGGCATGTCCTCATACGACCAGGTAAAAATGTCTTGGTATGATCGAAGGAAGTCGATCATGCTTTTTCTTTCTTTGGGAGACACTGACATTCCAATTTTGATAATTTGAGGAATCTCCTCAGTCCCTAGATTGATGTCTTCGATTTCTTCAATAATGGGGGTAGGGCCATGCTCAAAGTCGACAAACCGGTCAAGGAGCTCATTGGGGAGCTCCTCCAAAGGGATATCCTCGTCCAAACTCGTAACTCCTACCTCTTCTTTTATTTCTACAGGAAAGGGGTCGATATTACGTGGGACGAGTATTTCAATTAAGGCATTTTTCTGTGAGATTTTATTTGGAATTTTAAATGACAATATTTTTAGATTTTGAATTTTTTCAATGTTTTTGAGATTTTTGTTTTCTTTGAAGATGGACCCTTGGCAACGCTAGTCTGCGTATATACAAGGTATTGCCTGCCAAGGGTTTATCTCACTTTTTATAGGTTGTTTTTATTTGGGAAATGGGTGCCAAATTTTAGGCCACTCCCCGCTTCTAGGGTTTGGGGCAAAGATTCCCAGTTGCATACCTGAGAGGTCTCTCCTTTACCTGCTTGGACGGAGGGTGCTGACTGATATAGCTCTTCGAAGTTAGCCCCCATCATGTGGATCCCAAATTCGTCTAAGATTATGTCCTCAAACATTAATACAATTTTGTGGTGATTTACCACAAGGGGAGATCGTTCAGGTATGGAGCGTCGTTCCTCAAAGAGGGATAACGTGGCCAGGTCTATCTCCAAGTCGGGAAGGGTAATGTGGGGATTGGTTGGGTGAATCAGTGTTGTAGGCTTATGTGGGGTTAATTGGGTTACCCCATTTTGGTCAATCTTAACAACCCTGACACTCACGAATGAATCTCTGATATGAGGCCTGGGACGAGGTTTTTCCTCTATGTGTATCCCCTTAGCTCTCGTAGCTGTCGTTGCAAGGCTTTCTCCTTAGCCTCTCGCACTTTTTCTTCCATGGGCTTGAAACCTAACCCAAACCTGACTTTCTGACCACCCTTGGTTGTGACAGGCTCCCTTCTATCTTGCAGTCTGAGCCCAAGTCCTCTTCCTCTTTGATAGCCCCACTTTTGGAGCATGGCCACTGTCGCTACCATTCCACCTTCGGTTCTTAGAATGATGCCCTCGATGGGCTCCGGAAGTACCGTCGATACTTCATACTCGAAACTCTGGAGGTCAGCATCCTCAGCAGTGTGCAGCACATCCAACACTTTGGACTTTTCAATGCTATTGGTGGCTTTTTCCTTCTCACTGTGCCCTTCGCCAATGATAGTGATAATCTTATGCTCGGATGCAAACTTGAGATTCTAGTGCAGCGTGGATGGGATCGCTCCAACTTTATGTAGCCATGGGTGCCTAATAATAGATTGAATGAGGATTTAATATCCATCAGTTGAAATAATATGGAGAAGGTCATTGGCCCAATCAATAGATCAAGGTCAACTTCCCCCATTATCTCTCTTCTCATATTATCAATTCCTTGGGCACTGGTTCTGGTGGGTCTCAACATGCACGGATCTACCCAATCTTTATGGCCATTCTTAAAGGGCATATATTCAGCATGGACCCATTGTTAATTAATACCAAAGGGATTATCATATTCCCAGGTTCACAGTAATATTAAGGGACTTGGAGTGACTGCTTCCCTCATCAGCTAAATCGACGTCCAAAAATGAAATGGCATTTAGAGCCATAACTTGACTAATTATTTGTCCAACTTCATTCGGGCTTACCTGAAGCAAAACATATGCATTCTTTAACGCCCCCATTAAAGCTTGAAAATGGAGTGGGGACGTCATTAATAGATCCCATACAGTGATGTGAGCTGGCATCCTTCTTAATTGAGTCTCCAGTATATGTTCCAGACTCATTTTTTCAAAAGTATTAATGGCACTATCTTTCTTTCCCTCCGGTTGGGCTTGTGTTGCTGCTGGTACTTCTGACTATTTAGAAATCTTCTCAGATCTCGTGATAAAGTCCATTGCCTCTTCTCTGCTGCTGCCAGTGTTGACATTTATCTGCTCATAACTCAGTGAGACCTGATGAGGATTGTAGGTTGGTCCCAAATCTGAAATGGAGTGGTTGCCAGTAACTGATGCACTTGTACTGATGGCTCCAGAAGGGTGGGTAATTCTCGGTTCACCTCAATGATAGATGGTTGGGTGGCAAACTTGGGCCAGGTTGGGGTGATGAGGTTTGCGGGTGGTTGCACCGGGGGTAATGGGGTAGGAGTGGGCCATTGATAGTTGATAGGTGATGGTGGGGAATGGAGGACCTGATGAGCTATCGGGTCATTGATGGGGTGGTTGTATATGGTTGATATGCATTTATGTGCACATAATTGATAGGTGTGGGTGATGAGAAATAAGCCCTAAGATTTAAGGGTTCAACTCGTGGTGCTGGGTTAGGGAAATAATCTGACAAATTCAAGGGTTCAATCACCCTGATAGTCTTCTCTTCGCAATCTCTTTGCAACGGTGCTAGATAAATTTTCTGGTCACTGATATAGTCTGACGGGTAAATTCAAATTCCTCCTCACATTCTTCTATCATCCCTATGGTGGGTATGGGACCTGATCCTCAGATAGGATGTTGGGGTAATGGCACCTAATGAATGTTTACGAGTTGCTTCACTTGAGAAGGTGCAGGTGGAATAATTTTCTCGGCATTAATTAAATCTTGGATCAATGATCAGTCGGATGACCCAGACCCTGATGAAAATTATAATGAGTAATAGGGTCATAATTCTTCGGGATTGGATTAGGAGGAGGTTGCAGTTGACGAGCAGTAACTAATCCCTTTTTTATTATCAAAGGCAAAAGTATATTCAAAGATTGCCCTAAGGGCATAAGCACTAGATTGTAGCAGGCTCTCCTCTGCTCTGGAGTCATCTACATCCCCTTTCCATTCCCTGTTCTCTGCATTGGTTCAGTTCTAACTGGTGCTGGTTGGGCTGCCTTAAATTGGAACAGAGTTATATTATTATTGGGCCAGGTGTTGGCAATGTTATGAACATCGGCCCTCGCTCCCTTCTCGTCTCTTTGCTCTAAGAACCTTCTAACTCCACTGGTTCCACTGGGTATACTTTTACTCAAGCGACCCTCCCTGATAGCATCTTCATAACGATTTATGTTCCTTACCATATCAGCAAAGCTGGACTGCTATTGGTACACTAGAAAATCTGAGATCACAAGCAAAGTATTTTTGAAAATCATTTCTATTTGTTCGTCATCAGGTATCCTATTTCTAACCTAAGATGCCAATGCTCTCCAACGCCCTAAATAATCACTAAAGGTCTCATTCGGGTTCTACTTCAACTGGGCCAAGTTTGACTTACGTGGTTAAATGTCTATATTGTAGACATACTATTCTTGAAACAAATGCTTCAAGTCCTTCCAGGTCTTTATCATAGATGGTTATAAGGACGTGAACCATCTCAAGGCCGGACTAGTCAAACTTTTCTGAAAGACCTTTATTAATAGTCTTTCATCCCCTCCATACTGGCACAGGTCCCTACATTAAGACTTGAGGTGTGCTATGGGATTGTCGGTGCCGTTATACTTATCAAAAGCTGGCATTTTAAATTTGGGAGGCAAGGGGACCTCAGCGAACAAACATAAATTCAAGAAGTCTATGCTATAGATTTCAACACCACCCATCTTCAACAATTGCTTCTGAATTTTGTCTAACTATTCTTTCAACTGCTCTGATTCCTTGGACATGGGGGCCACCTTCTCAGCAGTCGGTTGGGCTTCACTCTGGGCTACCAAGGGATGGGAAATTATAGGAGGAGGGTTAAGGTTGGTCAATGCCCCAGCATAAGCTCCACTGTTCCTGATCTTGTCTTCTTCATACTACTGGTCTACATAAGGTGTAGTGAGGGCGGGTTTCTCTTGCTGGTGTTGCATGGGCTGGATGGGAATGGCCTGAATGGGGGTTGGGTGAGTCCATTGGAGGTGAGGGAAGGTTTCTTGGGTGATGGGATGAGTGAAAGTTAGATTTTGGGGTGGGGTCTGATGAGGCCATTGGGCATGGGGAAAGGTTTGGAACTAACTTTGGGATGTTGGGATATGGGTGAATTGGGGTTCATGCAAGGTATGGGTTTGAACCAGGAATGAGGGTTGTGGATGGGTGAAATTTTGGAGGAATCGTTAAGGGTATGGGTGTAAGGCTCCAAGGTTAGGGCCTTGCTAGTCTTGGGTTTGGGCCATGAAGCCTTGGGAGGGTTGGGCTATGAAGGTTTGGCCCATGGGTCCTTGGGAAGTTTGGGCCATAAAGCCTTGGTCATTATAGGTCTGACCCATTAGGCCTTGGTGAGTCTGGGCCATGGGCCCTTGGAGGGTCTAGGCCATGGGCCCTTGGTGGGTCTGGGCCATGGGTTCTTAGGAAGTTTGGGCCTTAAAGCCTTGGTCATTATACATCTGACCCATTAGGCCTTAGTGAGTCTGGGCCATGGGCCCTTGATGGATCTGTGCCATGGGCCCTTGGTGGGTCTGGGCCATGTGCCCTTGATGGGTCTGGGCCACTGGCCCGTGGTGGGTCTGGGCCATGGGCCCTTGAGGGGTATGAATAATGGGGTTTTGGGCCATTGGGCCTTGGGGTATGTAGGTAATGGGGCTTTGGGCCATTGGGCCTTGGGGTATATGGGTAATGAGGGTTTGGGCCATTGGGCCTTGGGGTATGTGGGTAATGGGGGTTTGGATGGTGCGGATGATGGGGGGTTAATGGAGGTCGTGGGGGAATGAGGCATGGAGGCTTGATAGGGTCTCGGATGGATCCATGGATGTGTGGTATGGATGAGAGGGGACGTGTTGGGAAGCTTTCCACTTGTAAGTTTGGAACATCTCCTCCATCATGGCCATGGAAGGGGGATCGGATGGAGATGGGGTATTTAAGGTTTGGAGGGGCATAGATGGGATGGATGAAGAGGGAAAATTGGGCATGGCCCGGATAAGTGGTGGGATATGAGGTGGATTGGAGAAATGGGGTGGGGTATTGGTGAATGAGGATGGATTAGGCATGTATGGGGAAGATGTATGGGGCTTAGATGTAGAGGATGAGAGAGGAAAACTGTTC
This sequence comes from Chloranthus sessilifolius, assembly GCA_021018995.1. NCBI lineage: Eukaryota > Viridiplantae > Streptophyta > Magnoliopsida > Chloranthales > Chloranthaceae > Chloranthus > Chloranthus sessilifolius. Next base: position 85,902,589 of record CM037585.1, read on the forward strand.
ATGGCCCTGGTAAAAATAGGCCTGACCTGGGTAGATGGAGGGATGTATAGGGGATCGGATGCGGCATGGATAGATGCAGGTGGATTGGGTGTGCGTCGGGCGGATGAGAAATATGGTACATTGGTTAAAGTGGAGGATGGGGCCAAGTTTTGAACAGGTGTGGATGGAAAATGAGATGGGCTAGGAATGGCCATGGATGAGGCATGATTTGGGAAAATAATGGGGAAGGGGTTGGATTTTGGATACTTTGGGAAGTGGTGGAAGGGAAAATAGGGGCACCGGACGGGCCAGTTACGGTAAGGGTTGATTGGGTGAGGGGGACGGAAGTTAAAGCCTCTTCAGTATGGGAATGGGTTGGAGAATGTGGCAGGGATGAGTCAAGATCAGCGTAAGCCGGGTCCATAGCCCACGACATAGTTCTGTATCGAGTCGGGTACGGATGCCTCGGATGGGGCCCGTAAAGCTTCCTCCCTCTTTCCCTACGGGATGATGGAAGGCTCGATGATGCGGTTGTGCTGGCACCAACAAGACTCTAATATTTGTAGGTTTTTAATTTCAATAAATTTTTTTTAGAATTTTATAAGTGAAAAGAAATAAGGATTCCGAGGACTTTTGAATTCCCTTCTTGGGTGGCTCTCATACCCTAAATAGGTCTCACGGTAAAGGCTTTGAAGTGCTTTGGAAGAATCAAAGGGAAACCCCTTGATCTATTGAAGGCATGAAAACCAATGTAAATAACCCCGATCCCCCGAAACGAGTCAAAAAGAAGTCACCTTCTCTTGACCAACGAGGGCGTATTGGGTGTCGAAGATTGCGTGGCCCAAACAAAGGCACTGAAGACACTAATCGGGGAGTTTGGGGTGTGAAGCAGGCCACAGATTCGGGCTACTACTGCCTAAAACCAACCTGGCACAACTATTAGGTGCGCCAGAGTAAAATTACCCAGAATAAAGCTGGCGCAATTAATAGATGTGCCAGTGTATTTCTGGAGAATTTTGCATTGGTGCAACTAATAGTGGTGCCAGACAAAGATGGGCCTCCAGATATTTTGACAGTAGGAGTTCTGGCCCAAAATGAGTCTTCTAATTGGCTTTTTGTGGAAGCTAGGCTTCTGGGGATTGACTGTTTGTATGAATCGGCTCTCTTCCTCACCGAACCTAGGGATACAAGGTCGATTCAGGTCTGCTAATGCTCACTTTTTCCCCGGGTTTTAAGCTTGGTAACGAGAAGGTTACTCACCCGATATACCTCAAGTGCAAGCACTTTTCTGAGGTACTAGGTGAGCTAGGACTTTTTCGGATCATCACCACTAGGTGTTGCTGCCGTACTAAGACCCGGGAGTTTGTATGTGTGCCTAAATAACCCAACCCTTAAAAATTTACCCTGTAAAAATCAATTTAAATCCTCTTTGTTGGTTTAATTTTACTTTTCACTTTTAAGGAAGTTTTCTTAAGTTCATAGACCAGGGATGAGGATCCCGTGCCGCCTCTACGGGCCGACGTCCACTGACGGAATATGATTGGGGAATTAAAGGCGCAAGTAGGCCCGCCAAATGGCTAAGGCACTTAAAATGATGAAAATGTAAAGAAATTAAATGACAATGCACAAGTAGACCCATTGATCGGCTAAGGTGCTTGAAATGAGAAAAACGTAAAGAAATTTAAGACAGTGCGCAAGTAGGCCCTCCAATCGGCTAAGGCTCGTAAATGACATAAAAGTAGGGGTACATAAAATGACGTAATTGGACGGGTGAGTAAAAAAATAGTTAGTAAATAAAAAATAAAGAGGCCAAATTCAAGGGGAAACTCTACTAACTAGACCCCAGCATAGTCACCATCTGTGCAACCGTGGATTTTCGTCAAACCCGTTGCAACGATGCGCTCGTGATAAAAATTTAGAGTCGCCATCCGGAGCTTTTGGTGTCCCGAGAAATCTAATTCAAATTTAAAGAGCACTGAAGTGCCAAATATTGACTCTGAATCCGAACTACACCAAAGGCTCTTAGGTAGGGGCTTTGGTTATCGATTGGGAAGGTGTTAGGCACCCAATCAACCTGCTTAATGCGGTTTCTGCTTATGACCAAAACAAAAATGATATAAAAGAAATAAAAAATCCTTCCTCTTACCCAAAGGGCCTTAAAAGTCTATTTGTGCCCTTCTATTCCTACCAAAAATTCGACGGTGTAACGACACAAATGTGAGGATGAAGGAAGAACCAAGAAGGTAGGAGAGGAGAGGGGAAATTTGAAGTTCTCGGGCCCTTGTTGTACAGCTGTGGAGCCTTGCGTTAGCTTGCTTCGGTGAGCTTTTGATGGCTTGTATAACTTGATGATGGATTCTAACACCTAGGGTGGATAGCTAAGAGATAGAGAGGGGAGGCTAGGGGGTAGCACACACTTAAACTAATTCTTTTAGGTGAAAGGCTAACATTTTTATAAAGTTTGAAAGTTCTGAAATTTGGATAAAAAGAGTGCACTAGGGGAGAGAGAGAAGGGATTCCTTAATCTCTAATTTGCAAATTTTTTCAAGCCTTTGTAAAGGGGGGGGGTGCCTCTCTATTTATAGGAAAAAGAGAGGTTAGGAGGGCATTTAGAGGCTAACTTGGATTAGCAATTAGATAATCTGGCAATCTAAGGTTTCCTAGGGTTTTTGGAGCTTTGAAATGTGTGAAGTGATGCTCCAATAGTGGATGATAGGGTGGAAGCTTTAAACCACTTAAGGAGTTGCAAATAGATAGTAAATGGGTGCAACTGAATTAGCAAAACACACACCAAAGGTTAAGATGGTCAGCAGGTCAAACCCAATCTCAAAATTCGAGGTAAAAACTCACAGTCACTATTCCTAAGCCTAGTGGAACTAATAGATGCGCCAGGCAAAGGTACAGTAAAATAGTGCTTGAACAAGGTTTGGGAAGTTGGTTGCCCGTGGTGGAGCCCACATATAGCTGGCACAAGTAATACTTGTGCCAAATCCCAAAGGGGAACTCAATGCTTCGGAACGCAATATCTTCTCACATACAGCTCCGATTGGGGTGATTCTTGAGTTGTTGAAAAGCTGAGGACTTCTACTTTTCAATGGTATGTGATTCAATTATAGTAGAAGGTCACAACTAGTCGTAGTACACCCCTCTTCATCCATTACTCAGAAAAGCTAGGTTCAGGTCCGAAATGGTTTCTAAGAGTCGAGATGGGTTTCCAAGGGTTTGAAAAGGTTCCTAAGAGATCTGGGGTATTTCTTAAGGGTTTGGGATGGCTCCTAAGGTTTCGAGAAGGTTCCTAAGAGTTCCACACATGCCATTAAAAGCTCAGAGATGCGCCTCTCTCGAAATGTGTCTCGATCAGCCCTTAGGCCAAATTTGGGTGTCTACAGTTGGGAATGGTATCAGGCAAAGCTGGATAGTGTTCCCGTCTAGGCTGGTAGGGGCCCCTAGTTTGTTGGTTAAAATTTTATGGCAGAGGCACATTGTTGTAATTCTGGGTGTTGGCAGGCTGATTCTGCAATGTATTCTGGTTTTGGTAGGCATTGGGATATTGGTTCCTATTCTGATATTGTCCTTGGTTTTGATTCAGATATCTCTATTGATTTAGGCCCTGGTTTCGATTTACATATCGTTGCTGGCCTTAGTTATTTCTGAAGTTCCTTTCCTGAAAGTTTTCGTTTCCTCGGTTATGTCCTTGATTGGCAATGGTATTAACGTGCTCGGTTCCTGAGGATTTTTTATTATTCTTTGACTTTGATTCATCTGAAGAGCCTACTTTTGATGTAACTATAGATAGGGCGAGGTCTCTGCCTTTAATGAGTCACACCAAACGGGAGGCTCAGGAATGAAGTGCTATGAAATCGGGACAATCGCTTATAACGAGTGCACTCTTTAAGGGTTCTTTAATGTTGTCGATGATGATATCGACCGAGTCTTTCTCCTTCATTGAGGAACCAGTCCTAGCAGTAAGTTTCCTCCATCTTACAACAAAATCAATGAACTCTTTGTCAGGTTCCTGCTTTGCGCCATGTGGTCGCTAAGGCTGACCGTTTCCTGGACCAGGAGTTTGTATTAGTCGAGAAATTGATCGGGTAGATCGTTGAACGTATCTATCTTATACAGCGGTAGTCCTGTGAACCAGTCCAAGGCTTCTCCTTCTAAGGACCGCTCGAAATAGTGAATGAGAAGGCCTTGATTACAGCGTAAGGGCCGGCAATCATTGTAGAAGAGGACCAGATGATGATTCGGGTTCCCAGTACCATTGTACTTGTTGAATTTTGACGGTTTGAACCCTGCTAGTAAGCTAAATTCGAGTTCTCGGCAAAACTTATCAAATCCAAATGAGAGGCCAGGGCATTCCCTCTTAGCCATGTATTTGTCGAGCATCTTAGGAAGATCTTTGACTCTTACAGTGGCATCTCTTTGGGCAGTCCGTGAGTGCGCTCTATCTTGTGAATTGTCGTTAAAGAGGGTGTGAGCGGTTGGTCTTATGGGTGACACATGGGCCGATACCGTGCTTAGTGTAGGGGTGGCCTCTCCCTCTCTTATCTTTCCTGTTCATCTAAGTCTTCTCGTCCCTTGATCGTCTCATATGTGGCAGCCAATCCTCGGAGCAATTCTTCAGTGTCATCGTCTCCTTTTTGTATTCTCTAGATACTGAGCTCTGCGATTTGTCGGGCCGTGAGGTTCTATCCACTACTACTTTCTCCTCTGTTGTGGCTCTTGCTATGGTTCAGGGTAGAAAAGGAGTTCTCTCAGGTTGTTGCAGGTTTGAATCGTGGGGTGATTCTTTCTCATATATGGGATTATTGTGGTATCCCCATAGCGGAAGGTCTCCTAACCTCAATCTTCGTATTTCAGACATCTCGAGTCTTTGGCGCAGGCTCCTATACTCTACGTTTTTTTTTTTTTTAAAATTTATATATATTTTTTTTTACTTTCTTTTTATTGCAATTGGTTATGAAAAAAAACATGTAAACTACAATAAAATAAAATTAAGTATCTAGGCTAGAGAGACTTTGACAATAAGAGGTCCTATCGCGATTGTCAGTCTGTTGGTACCTGCTTTTTTCTAGGTTCCTTTCGGTCCTCGAAAAGAGTGGCCCAACTTGGTCCCAAGTGGACACTCTAGCGATGGGTGGTAGAAAATATTAAGTACTAAAATTGAAGAGGTAAATTCATAAAGAAAATACCTGGTTCATTGCGATCGCCAGTTGCATATATTTATTAACGTTGCAACACGACACTGATCACGCTTGTGAGGAGGTGTGGGTTCCTTCTTTACTGAATCATCGGCCGGTCAACGTCAGCAACACTGGGTCACTCGGGTGTCTAGATAATTTGTTCTCCTTTTGTTGCTTTAATTCTAATTAGTTTAAGTCTCCTAATCCTATTGGAAATCTAGTTATGCGTAGGATTCCCAGTGTTATCCTAACTTTAATTATTATTTTTGGTCTTTTGCTTTTTTAGTTTGACTAATTATCCTAAGAAATTCAGTTAATCTGAGTTTCCTGGTTCTACTATGAGTCTAATGATTTCTACTATCTTACTTCTATTAGGATCTAATTATTTTAAGTGTTCTACTTCTATTAAGTGTCTAATTAATTTCAAGTATCCAAATTTTACTAAGGGTCTAATTAATTAAGTATTCTAATTCTACTAGGAGTCTAATTAATTTAAAGTATCCTAATCCTATTAGGAATCTAATTAATTAAGTCTCCTAATTGTACTAAGAATGCAAATATGCTAATTGAAGACATACTAATCTTATTATAATTCTAATCCAATTAAGTATACTAATTTTACTGAAATTCTAATTAAAGCAAGGATGCTAATTTTATTGAAATTCTAATTAAAGCAAGTATACTAATTCTACTAAAATTTAAATTAAACCAACCAAAAAAATGGGGGTTTGGGCCTGCTATGCTAAGGAGGATCGGCCCCGTTATCAGGTAACCTCTGTAAGCTCCCTTGGGCAAATCAGGTTGCTAGGATTAAAGTAAACTAAATTTGAATTATAAGATGATATTTTTGGATTGAAAAGTCAATAATTTTTGGATTAAGTTTTTTTGAAGCTAGAAATTAATAACTAAACTATAAATCAGGATTTTTTAAATCTAGAACTGTGAAAAATTGGTAAATTAAGACCGGAATTTAAAATCTAAAGACTAAAATCCTGACTGAAATCATAAAAATCAGGCCGTATGATTAAAGACTTGTTCTTAAAACTAAGAACTAAAACCAGAGATTATTGATAGGACCAAAGATTGAGATTTCAGGATAAAAATAAGATTTAAAATTGTGAATTAAACAATCGTATTAAGGACTGGTTCCAGATTCCGAGAACTGAAACCAGATATTAAAAACTACGGACTAAAAAAAAAAGGGTACAACGGCCGAAGACTGAAAGTTAATACTAATAGTTAAAACCAGAAATCTAAATCTAAGAATTAAGAACTAGAATCGACAATTAAAAACCAAAAGGAAAATTTTACCTAAGGCTGAGGCTCCAGAGGGGAATATCAAAATCCTAAGCTTGAAGGCAAAGAACTCGAAACTCGAATCCCAGAGTTGTTGTTGTTCTTTTTTGGTGGAGGTAGGGGGATCTATTTATAAGTATTTTACTAAGTACACGCCCTCTAGAGTGTGCTTAATTAGCCGGTCAACTTCAATCACGCGCCCTATCCAGGGTGCTTAATTGAATTGAGCGCCCTGCATCAGGTGCATAACCAGTTTGAGTCGATGACCGACTTAGTGAGTGACTGGCTAACTGGCTCAGCCAGGGTGTCCTAATCTTAGTCTAACTGGACTAATTGCGTGCCCAGTTTGGGATGCACAATCCGAGTAAATGCCATGCTGACGGCGGTTAATCGTGGAGTTTTGGTGGTCTAGGGAGTTAGAGTCTAGATTTAAAACAAACCAATTATGCGCTGGTGATTGGGCGCATAGTCCAATCGCATGCATTGTTTGATGCACGTAATTGGGTCTCGAGGTGCTCTAAGGGAAGGGGAGTTTGGTCTGATGGGGACTGATTGAGTGCGGGTGTTGTGGCATTCAATTGAATTTTGTGCATGGTTCTGTGTGCGTAATTTGGGATTGTCCTGAGTTCAGGTCAGGTTCAAGGCGCATGACTATTGTTTCAGCTTGCGTTTCTACTATATACTATTGTTTCAGTAAATAGTCCCTGCCCTTGGGGTTATGAGGTTTGAGCCACAGAGCTATTATTTCAGCTTGTATTCAGCCATATACTATTATTTCAGTATATGGTCCCCTCATCTATGAGATCTGAGCCACAAAGCTATTGTTTCAGCCTGTGTTCAGTCATACACTATTGTTTTAGTATATGGTCCCACATTAAGGTCAATGGTTGACCAAACAAACTTATATACTTCGAGAAGGCAAAATGGGGGTGTCTACAACCCCACTCGCAAGTGGGGGTTTATGAGATCAGTAAGGACAAAGTGAAAATTGAGGACGACTTGAATGCAAAAGTCTTAGTCCTTGAGCAAAAAATTGCCACACATATACGGAAAATCCTGCTATGCCACAATACCATGAGATGGTGGAAATAGAACAAGTAATGACTTTTTAGAGGGGAGATTACAAGAATAACTACAATCCGTTGTAGAGAAATCATCCATGATTTAACTACGGTTCAACTATAGGAGCACAACTAGCACCAACAGTTGCGCAACCCCGATTTCCCCATGTTTTCCACCAGAGACCCCAAATGCATGCGGCACAACCCCAGTTTGGACTATGGAGCAATATGTCTGATGCTATGATTGTTCAAATCCTTTAAGATTTTCAACAATAGTTGCACCAGCATTCAAAAGATTTACACCAACTTGCTCAATTCTCTCAAACCCTTCATTCACATATTCAGTCCATAACAAAGCTAGAAAGCCAAATTGGTCAACTAGCTTCATAAGTGGTAAGGAGAGAAAGTGGTCAATTACCTACGTAGCCTATAAACAATCCTAGAGGCCAAGCTTTCCTGGGGGAGACAGTTGCTCCCCATAATACAAATTAATAGACCCTCATGGATCGTCGAGCTACCGACTCATCCGTAGCACCAATTGTAAACTATGTATATTATTTCATTTCACTTTTCCTTTTACTTTTTCTTTAAAGTATCATCGTATAACCTAAATCATCAAAAAATGATAGATCATAATTTATACTTACTATCTAGTATAGCGAACAATCGTATGGATTTACGATTGATCGTGAGTGTGTCTAAATAGAAATGCAGTGATTGTGATTCTTAAACTCATTAAATGCTAGAATCAACTTATGATTCTAGGTAAATGTGAGTAATGACCGGCTTAGCAGGTCATCGCTGAAAACAGGACCCATATATTCTTAAAAAGGGGATATGTCGGTCCCATTTTCAAAAACCCCTCCATTTTTCTCTCCTAACTTCCCTCTCTTTTTCAAATCCCCTGTAATCAACCGTTCTGCTACCCAATCAAACCATAAATTTTCGAAAAAAAATCCCCTTTTTGCCTTCCATTTTATTATGAGATAACCTTACGAGCATTTTATTACACAAATTCAAAATTAGGGTTTCAATCATCAACAAGGTAAGGGGATGATTTTTGAATAAAAAGGTGTTTTGCATGGGTTGTTTATTCAATACTTGGTTTTTAAAGTTTGATTAATAGTGTTGATTAACTTTTGCAGAAAAGAGTAATGACGAACGAACAAGGAAAGAGACAAAGGGAAGACGGGGAAGAAGATGAAGGTAATAATTCTGACAACACCCCAATTATTCATCATATCGCACGGTCTGTTGCCACTAAAGCTAAATCAAAAGAAACAGGCCCTCCCAAGAAGAAAATCAAATCCTTAGGGGTAGTTATCAAAGAAGGTCCCACAGACACCACTGAGAAAGATTCTATGTCTGCCTCGAAAATGGGACCCAAATTAGATAAAGGCAAAAGGCCAACGTCCTCTGATACACAAGCGGATAAACTCCCTACTTTAATAAAGCAACTCATTGTGGGAGCTGAGGTTGCGATGGACGTTGACGCCTTGGAAAAACTGGAAATGGGAGGAGAGGCAATAAAGTGTTTTAAAGATGCAGGGCTCCATTATTTTCTGGAACCTGGAGTTACTCAAGTCTACCCTAGATTGGTATGACTATTTTATGAAAATATGAGCAATAGCAGCAAGGGACCAGTCCCAACTCTATCAACAACCATTGATGGGTTTCCAATTTCGATTACAAAAGAAATGGTTGCTAGGGTCATGAATGAACCTCTGAAAAGACAGGACGATCGTCTGGCACTCCTGAAGCGAACATCCTTAGACCTTCACCCGAGACCATGCTAGATTATATTCAAATGGCCACAAATTTGCTAGGCAAACCACCAAGTGATAAATTATTTTTTCTGCATAAAGACTTAGAGGAACGGAACTTATCCCTTCACTTTTTCGATGTTTTAATTCACAAAATTGTTCACCCCACGGGACATGGGACCCAGTGAAGAGCCCTCTTTGCAAAAGCCTTATACCTAATGGCACACCACTATTGGTTTGATATCCCTTCTTACCTTTTGAAGGTGATGAACACAGTAAGGGAGAAGTTACCTCAAAAGAGGTATCAAACAACAAATTATATCTACCCTTTGGTGGGTTAATTAAAATATGTTGGTAAATGAGGGATACAATATTGATCCCAAGGAAAAAGAATTGCCTCGTAGCAATGAGAGCCTGACCCCTCAGACCTATCGAAGAACTTTAAGTGCTTCAAATAAAAAGAAAATCCATATTTTGGCACAACCAAAAGAGGTCATATCTGACCTAGAAACTATTCAAGAATAGTTAGAGACTGCCATAGAACAGACAGCAAAATTTGAGACCATGAAAACAGTAGTAATGGAAGAAGGTGTGAGTAATTCTACTCCACCCCTTGAGAAAGCAAAGAGCAGCTCCCAACTAACAGAGAGAGTACCTGAGAAAAGAGTACAAGTTGCAGACCAAGCTAGTTTGTACGACCCTATGCTGGATTCACCAATAGGTCCTACTTTGCCCCTTCAACAGAGGCAATTACATTGCCTATTACCTTAGAAGTAGAGCTTGAGAATCCAAGTATTCCAGCCCCAGATATAAGCTACCCAGCAGAGAATCCCACAATAGAGACTGTCGAAGAAACCACTACTCAGAGAGAGGAGCAAATTTATGAGCTAGCTACTTCTAGCCATGATCCTGAACAGGTTGAGTCGGTCATCCCACCAACAGTTCCAGAGGACCATAGAGCAAACTCCAATATTTAACACTACAGCAGATGGACCAAGTGTTGAGTCTCCAAGGGTGGGTTTTGTTGAGTTGATAACCCAAGGATTATCTCCTCCAGGCATAAATACATCAACACCAACCTTCTTAGAAACACTAAATAACCTGGAGAGAAGATTGACAGGAGTAGAACAATGGCAGAGCACCAATGCACCAAATTTAGTGCCAGTACCAAGATCTATGAGGAAGTTAGTGGAAGAGGTTACAAGATTGAGAAATAGAGTCATCAAAGTTATGCCCACTACTCAAGAAAGACATGAATTAGCTGAAAATTTGAAGTGATAAGCAATAAGAGAGGACCAGGCACAATGGGCTGTGGATACAAACAGAAGAATCCAGGAAGCCACTGCAGCCTCCCAAGCACAAATAGAGCATCTACTAACCCAAAACAATGCACTACAGGAGAATCAACAAGCATGGGAGGTCGAGAGAAAAACATATCAAGATAAAATTGTTGAGCTGACTGAACAATATGGAGAATTCATAGCAGATCCGGATTTCAAACAAACAGCACGAGAAAAGGCCCATAAGGAATATGAATAGACCTTGAATAATTTGTTGAGTGAAAAGACTCAAGAACTTACAAGAGAACAAGGGAAATCAATTAAATTACAAGAGAAAAAGGAGTCCCTGATTCTTATTTGTGCTGAACAAAAGGAAAAGATTGAGTCTATCATAAACAATTTCTGTACCATAGTAACAAAAGAAAAGGTTGTTTCTGAGAAAATAAGAAATGAAAATGACGCAAAGTATGTTGTCATTTGCCAACTCCAAAGAGAAGCGGAAGAAAGAGGTATCAAGCTCAGAGCATTAAAATCAAAATATGAAGCATTAATAGTAGAGGAGGAAGACATCTATGTCTCCTATAAAGCTACTGACGAAGAACCAATACCAACACCTACAGCAGAGGATAGTTCTGACTGTTCCACGGCCGTCATGAGAGACTCTGATGAAGACTTGTCGATCAGTCATTCTCCACTAATGACCTTACAAGAACCAGCTCAACCAAGTATATCAATAATACCTTTCTCCTCATCTTCAAGTGAGTGACAGAGTAAATTATACATCAGTAAAGCCTCACAAGTAGGAAGATTTTGAATATTTTGGAATATTTTCTTTTTAACTATTGTAAATAGTTACTTCATATATAAAGTTATCTTTTTTATTAATTTACTAACAGTACTACTAATATCTAACTTTTTAGTTCCATAAAGCTAGTAGTATTTTCTCTCAAGTTTGGGGGAAGATTTTTTATTATTTTTGTAGACTATATATCCGGTAACTAACCCAATAGTAAACTAAGGTAGTAATTTTTCTGTATGTCCCCTGCTTGGTACAATGAGGACATTGTCCTATTTAAGTTTGGGGGGATACATATCAATTTTGAAAATATAATATATTAGTATAATTTTTTTTAGAATTTTAACTTTACTTTTAGAATTTTCTAAATATTTTTTTTGAAAGTTAATCATTAATATGGGAATTATAAAAAAAAAATATGAAAATCCGGAATTTTTAGCAATCCATCATAGTAGTAGTTCAAAAATAAAAATGAAAATAGTTACAATTCAAAGTAAAGCATCTCTAGAACACTGTATCAGATGAATGTTTGAAATGATATGATTGATCTGAACTGCAAATATTTTATATTATAGTTTCAAAATCATATAACCGGTGAGCTATAGACCTTATTTGCTCTTTTATTCTGAGAAAGAGAGACTGTTTTTATTCATGCTAAATTTTCTTGAACTTCTATACTAATTAAAATCTCATTGCTTAATTTAGAATCAAGAAATTTTATAAATATGATGATTTATTTGTTTAGAATTGTCTATTAAATATATCAAAATAATAAGACATCCATATTAGTAAATTATGAAAATAACCAAAGGCCATGTTTTGTTAAACCAAAGCCAAAAATCTCAGAATATTTTATCCTTTGAGCCCATATTGGAAACCTAAAAGCTAAATTTCTTTGTACCAAAATTTTATAAACCTTTAACCATATGTGCTACCCAAAACTTTCTACCTTTAATCGTTATAATTTCTGAGAGTTTAGAATATAAATGAAGGGGAGAAGAGGGAGTGAAAGGAGTATATGAGTTAACAGATAAAGGATCTGCTGAAAAGAGTACAAGTAAAAAGAAATACATTCGTATGAAAATAAATGGGAAAAGGAATCAAAATCGTAAAAAGACGATTTGAAAAGGAATTAAAAATTGTAAAAGACGATTCCATGAAAAAAAAAAAGTAAAAAGCTTCAGATTGAAGAAAAAAATGTTATTTAAACTAGAAAAGAAATGGGAAGAAATTATCCAAAATAAGGATACTTACTGAAGTTGAAAAGTATAGAAGAAGAAGAGAAGGAAGAGCTAAATTCTCATAAATAATTTTGAATTCTCTTTACCATTTTTCTTTGAAACCTTCTGAAAATCGAAAGCCCCATTACAAGCCGAAGGAAAGACCTTTGTGATTTATAATTTGCAAGAATATGAGTCTAGTAGAGATATATAAAACATATACTATAAATAAATGAAGAAGTTATATAAATAGAATTGGTTATCTTTTCCATGAGATTTATCTTCTTAGTTAATTATCCAATGAAATTTGCATATATATCTACAATATTGTGAGAATCCAAAATTTCAATTACTTTTGCGAGTATGCCAATGGTGAGTTTGGATGAAATATTTTTTTAAAATTGCAATTTAGAAAAATCTATGATGAATAAACTTTTCATTGATATGCACACACTCCATGCTATACCTAATTGAAATTATTGAGTTATGATAGATGATGATTATGATGATGGAAAGTTAAGGATAAAAGATTTGAAATTTTATTAAAAAATAATGAACATGTAATGAATAACTAAGTATTTAGTATATAAAAATTAATCTATATTTTAAATTTTACTTTTGAAAAATATTTTGAAAAACCCAAAAAAATATTAAAAGTTTGTAGGTAACTTCACTGAAAACCTTCAGGAGACAACTCCTCCACTAGGGATCACCTAGGGGTTTAAAGGCTTGTTGCATCTACTAAATGTAATCATGCTCCCTACGAAAGTTGCATTTAAATTCATAGTTTTAGATATTTTATGTTTTATTATTTGGTAGGGACTAGCAAAACTTAAGTTAGGGGGTGTGATCAGTCCAATAATTTACCATTTTATCACCCTTAACTTAGTGTTACTAGGACTTAGTATGCTACTAACAAGTTACTGATGTGTAGCTATTAAGGAAAAACAGTAAAAGAGAACCTAAGTGTTAATATTTATCAAAATAAACTCAAAAAGCAATAAGAAAGATGATTGAGCGTGTAAAGACGATTTGCCAATACAAGAAAGCTGAGAAATCATATTTAACAATTTTACGCCACTGCTAAAGTAAAAGAAGAAAGAAATAAATAAGAAATCATAATTTTACGATTCTTTAAAAAGACGATTCTTCAGAAGCGACAAAAGAGTGAAGAGACATTTCTGGTCGGGACCCAATTCGAACTAGCATGAGCGGCCCAGTTGGACAAGTGGGTACAACAAGAGTAACAAAAAGGTTTCTCAAACATCAATCTTCTCAATCAGTCCAACCCTTTCTTCTTTTCTTTTTTTTTCTTCTCTTTTTCCTTTTTTCTCTTTTTTTTAATTTATTTATCTCCCTTTTTTACTCGTGGCGCCCTTTTGGGTTTTCACCACGTCTATGGGTTTAACTCTCTTATCCCAAGCGCCCTTTCGGGTTTTCACCTGGTCCGCACAAGCCCGCTGTTTTTATCAGTAATGCCCTTTCGGGTTTTCACTACGTCCATCTTGCTTTGAGCTTGTATTTTTATTTTATTTTTTATTCTTTTTATTATTTTTTTTTTCAAGAGCCACGACATAGACGTCGATTTCGTCATAGCCGGCTGGATGGGGTTCTGGTGTCGTTTCACGACTCGGCTCATGTTGACTTAACAGAAATTATGACTGCTTGCGAACCTACAAAGAGGGCTTCCTTCAGGGTGTAGCTTGGCCATGGGTTAGGTTAGGATTTGAAGGTATGCTGGGCTAAAAGGGTTTCCTTGATACGGCTTCAGTTTTCTCAACATACTTTCTTCCTTGGGGGTTTTTACCGTACATGCCCCGTGATTCTTCTATATACATTTTTTTTGTTATTCTTTTTCCTCCATTTCAGGCAATTTCTTTTTGAGATTTTTCTTTTTCGATTTTTTTGGATTTGATAGTAACTTTATACACATGCATCTTTTCTCTCTTTTTTTTTTTGGTATACGTACATATATATTTTTTTTGAGGGAATGGGTTTATTGAAAGAAAGGCCTAGGCTCAAATGGGGTAGCAAAAGATATCATCATTTTTAGGGATGTTTTTGGGCTACTGTGCTTGGAATGATGGCCTCTTTTGGGTGGTTCTTAAGCAGTCATGTATCTGTTTCTTCAATACTTAGCCTTATCGCGGTAGACTAAGAGTAGAACCATCGGATGTATCCAGCGTTGATGGGCTCAGGAAGATGATCTCCGTCCATGGTGGCGAGGCAGATGACATATCCCGGCAGCACTTCTCGAATGATATATGGTCCTTCCCAGTTCTGCTTAAACTTTCCTCTTGGATCGGCATAGAGGGATGGGAAGATCTTCTTCAGCACAGTGTCTCCTACCTTTAGATCTCGACCGCGGACACATTTATTATAAGTGCGTGTGATTCTCCCCTGATAAACTTGAGTGTGACACAAGGCTAGGAGTCTCTTCTCATCCAATAAGTTTAATTTTTTAAAGCGAGATCTCTCTCTCTGCTTTGGGTAAGCCTGATTCCATGAGGATTCGGAGCGAGGGTACTTCAACCTCTACCGGGAGGACGACCTCGGTTCCATACACAAGGGAGAATGGTGTTGCCCCTGTAGTGGTACGGATCGATGTTTGGTAGGCCCACAAAGCAAATGGCAGCATTTTGCTCCAATCTCGATAAGTGACGACCATTTTCTCAAGGATGCGGACGACTGTCTTGTTCGCGGCTTCCACGGCTCCATTAGTTTAAGACCGATAAGGGGATGAGCGATGGTGCTTGATCTTGTATTGCTCGCAGAAGTCTCAGATGCGCTTATTCTTAAAGTTTATGCCGTTGTCCATGATGATATCTTTGGGTACTCCAAATCGACACACAATATTGTTCTTGAGAAACTTCTCAACGTGACTGGCCGTGATGTTGGCATATGACACCACTTCTACCCATTTGGTGAAGTATTCAATGGTGACGAGGATGAACCAATGTCCGTTTGATGCTTTTGGATTAATCATTCCGACAACGTCAAGGCCCCAGGTAGCAAATGGCCAAGGAGTGGTCATGCAGTGAAGATCAATGGCAGGAGCGTGTATCAGAATGGAGTGTTCTTGACACTTGTAACATTTTTTAACATGTTTGCAGCAATCTGATTCAATGGTGGTCCAAAAGTATCCCTGCCATAGGATTTTCTTAACGAGCATGTGACCGCTGACGTGGGCTCCTCATACTCCCTCATGGATTTCTTTCATAATATTGACCGCTTCACTTTCAGTGAGGCACCTAAGTAAGATGTTATTGTATGATTGCTTGTAGCGGCATTCCCCGCAAAGGACGTAACCTGTCGCTAAACGTTGAATGGTTCGTCGGTCTGTCTTGGATGTACCCTCTGGAAAAGTTAGGGTCTTGAGGAAATTCTTGATATCTGAGAACCAAGGTGGCTCATCATCAGGCTTTGTAGGTTCCTCAATCTGGAGGCAGAAGGTCAGCACATTCCTCTGCTCAATCATGATCGGCTTCATCTCAACACCATAGGGCATTTCAATCATTGACGCTAAAAGTTGCTAATGCATCGGCAAAGCGATTCCTTATCCAGGGGACGTATGAGAAAGTCACATCTTGGAAGCAAGCTATCATATCCTCGAGGTGTTCATGATAGGGGATCAGTTTCTCATCTTTCATCTTCTAGTCACCATTCGTCTGACATATGATTAACTGTGAATCGCCAAATACTAGAAGGTGAGTTACATTCAGATCAAGAGCTGCCTGCAGACCAGTAGCGCAAGCTTCATACTCAGCCATATTGTTAGTGCAAGGGAAGTTAAGCTTGATAGAGACCGGTACACGGGATCCTTTTGGTGAAATTAGGATGGTGCCAACTCCTTGGCCCTCGACATTTTCTGCCCCATCAAAGTGCATTACCCATGATTCTTCTGCTTCTTCTGTATCATCTTCCGTCATGAACAAGATATCTTCATCAGGGAATTCGGTTCTTAACGGCTCATAGTCAGGTAAAGGATTATCAACAAGATGATCAGCAAGCACCTGCCCCTTGATCAATTTCTGAGTGACGTATGTGATGTCGAATTCAGATAATAAAAGTTGCCATCGTGCGGTTCGTCCAGTGAGAGCTAGCTTTTCAAATAGGTATTTTAATGGGTCCATTCGAGCCAAGAGTAGAACCGCCTGATATAGCAAATAGTAGCGGAGCCTTTGAGTAGCCCATACAAGATCCAGGCATGCTTTCTCTAGATGAGAGTAGCGCGCTTTATAATCAGTAAACTTCTTGCTCATATAGGAAATGGCCTGCTCTCTTCTTCCCGTTTCATCGTGCTGCCCCAAGACACATCCCATCGAAACTTCCATCGTGGAGAGATACATCAAGAGTGGTCTCCCTGGCTCAGGTGGTACCAAAATAGGTGGATTAAGGAGGTAGCTTTTGATTTTTTTGAACGCTACTTGACAATTGTCGTTCCATTCAACAGGCGAATTCTTCCTTAGTAACTTGAAGATCGGCGTGCAGATTGGAGTTAGTTGTGCAATGAACCGACTGATATACTATATTCTGCTCAGAAACCCTCTAACCGCTTCTCGATAGATGGTGGTGGCATTTTAGTGATGGCTTTGACTTTGATTAGGTCGACCTCGATCCCCCTCCTGCTGACGATGAACCCTAGAAGTTTCCCTGACATAGCACCAAATGCACACTTTTATGGATTCAGTCATAGCCGATACTTCCTCAGCCTTTCAAACAGCTTCTGAAGGTTTACCAGATGGTCGCTTCACTTTGGTGATTTAGCTATCATATCATCGACATATATTTTAATCTCTCGGTGCATCATGTCATGAAATAGTGCAGTCATAGCTCTCTGGTATGTTGCACAGACATTCTTCAGTCCGAATGGCATGACTCGATAGCAAAAGGTTCCCCAGGGGGTAATGAATGTTGTCTTCTTGCGATCAACCTCTACCATTTTGATCTGATTGTATCCTGAGAATCCATCCATAAAAGAAAGCATCCCATGCTTAGCTGTGTTATCAACCAAGATGTCGATGTGTAGTAATGAGAAATCATCCTTTGGGCTCGCTTTATTCAAATTGCAGAAATCGATACACAGGCGGACCTTTCCATCCTTCTTTAGCACAGGTACAATATTGGCTAGCCATTGCGGGTATTTTGATACCATGAGAAACCCTGCATCGTATTACTTGATGACCTCATCTTTGACTTTCAACATCCATCGGGTCGGAGACGTCTCAGCTTCTGCTTGACTGACTTCATATCAGGGTAGAGGGGCAACTCATGCTCGACCAAATCAGTATCCAGACTAGGCATGTCCTCGTACGACCAGGTAAAAATGTCTTGGTATGACTGAAGGAAGTCGATCATGCTTTTTCTTTCCTCAGGAGACAGTGACGTTCCGATTTTGGTTATCCTGGGAACCTCCTTAGTTCCTAGATTAACGTCTTCGGTCTCTTCGACAATGGGGGTAGGGCCATACTCAAAGTCAACAAATCAGTCAAGGAGCTCATTGGAGAGTTCCTCGAAGGGGACATCCTCATCCAAACTCGTGATCCCTACCTCTTCTTGTATTTCTATAGGAAAGCGGTCAATTTCACATGGGATGGGCATTTTGATTAAGGCATCATTTTGTGGGACATTTTCTGGAATTTTAAATGACAATATTTTTGGACTTTGGATTTTTTTAATATTTTTGGGATTTTGTATTTTTCCTATATTTTTGAGATTTTATATTTTTTCCATGTTTTTGAGATTTTTGTTTTCTTCGGAGACGGACCCTTGGCAAGGCGGGTTGCTATATACACAAGGTATTATTTGCCAAGGGCTTCTCTCACTTTTTATAGGTTGTGTTTTTTTTTGGGGAAACAAGTGCCAAATGTTAGGCCACTCCCCGCTTCTAGGGTTTAGGGCAAGGATGCCCAGTTGCGTACCTGAGGGGCCGCTTCTTTACATGTTGGGATGGAGGGTGCTGACTGATATGACTCATTGGAGTCTGCCTCCATCATATTGATCCCCATTTCTTTTGAGATCATGTCCTCAAATGATAATTCAATTTTATGGTGATTCACCACAGGGGGGTTTGTTCAGGTACTGACCGTCGTTCCTCGAAAAGGGATAATGCGGCCAAATCTATCTCCAAGCTGGGAAGGGAAATTTGGGGATTGGTGGGATGGATTGGGGTTGTGGGTTTGTGTGGGGTCAAATGGGTTACCCCATTTCGATCAATCTTTACGACCCCTGTGCTGACAAAGGAATCCCTGATGTTCAGCCTCGGGCGAGATTTTTCTTCTATGTTGATTCCTCAAGCTCTTGCCACTGAGGCGACCCTGGCTTTCTCTTTGGCCTCTCGGACCTCTTACTCTATGAGCTTGTATCCTAGCCTGAATCTTACTTTCTATCCCTTAGCCACAACTGGCTCTCTTCTGCCTTGTAATTTGGGTCCCAGACCCCTTCCTTTATGACAGCCCCACTTTTGGAGCATTGCCACTGCCGCTACCATACCGCCTCCCGTTTTAGACATGATGCCCTCAATGGGTTCTGAGAGTATAGCTGACACCTCATATTCAAAACTGTGGAGGTCGACATCCTCAGCAGTGTGCGGTATATCCAGTATGTTAGGTTTCTCCATGCTATTGGTGGCCTTCTCTTTCTCACTGTGCCCCTCTCTAATGATTGTGATAATCTTATGCCTAGATGCAAATTTGAGTTTCTGGTGTAACGTGGAAGGTATGGCTCCGACTTCATGTAGCCACGGGCGCCCCAATAACAGGTTAAATGAGGATTTGATATCCATGACTTGAAACAAGATGGAAAAGGTCATTGGCCCTATCAACAACTCAAGATCAACTTCTCCCATTATTTCTCTCCTGGTATTGTCAAACCCTCTGGCGATGGTTCTGGTGGGCCTTAGTATGAACGGATCAACCCTGATCTTGGTGGCGGTTCTTAACAGGCATATATTCAATGCAGTCCCATTATCAATTAGTACCAAGGGGATAATCATATTTTCGGACTCAACGGTTATATTCAAAGATTTTGAGTGACTACCTCCTTCCTCGGGTAAATCGGCATCAAAAAATGAAATGGCATTTGGAGCCATCACTTGACCAATTATCTGCCCGACTTCATCTGGGCTAACTTGGAGTGATACATGCGCATTTTTTAACGCCCCCATTAATGCTTGAAAATGGAGTGGGGACGTCATCAACAGATCCCATACAGTGATATGGGCAGGCATTCATCTCAGCTGAGTCTCCAGTATACGTTCTCGACTCATCTTCTCGAAGGGGTTCACCGCGTTGTCTTTCTTTCCCTGTTGGGGCCTGGTGCTTTGTGGGCCGCTTTGGTATCCTCCCACGACCTAGTAACAAAATCTGCCTTCTCTCTTCTTGCTGTTGTCGGATTTTGACATTTGTTTGTGGACCTGATGAGGATCATATGTGGGTCCCGAGAGCTAGAAAGGTAGGGCTGCCGGTACTTGAGGCACTTGCTCTGCGGGCTCAGGAGGTGTGGGCAACACTTGATTTACCTCTGTGATAGCCGATTGAGGGGAAAAATTAAGCCACATGGGGGTGGTGAAGCTTGAGGGCGGTGGTACTGAGGAAAAAGGGGCAACAGTAGGCCGTTGGTAGCTGATAGGTGCTGGCGGGGGGTTGGGGGTATGATGAGCTATCGGGTAATTAATGGGGGTGGTGGTGTATGCTTGATATGTATTTATATGCACATAATTGATGGGTGTTGGTGATGGAAAGTAAGCCCTAAGATCTAAGGGTTCAACTCGTGGTGCAGTCGGGTTGGGGAAATAATCTGACAAATTCAGGGGTTCAATTAGCTCGATGTTCCTTTCTTCAATATTTCTTGACAATAGCGCCACATAACTCTCTCGATCACTGATGTAATCGAATGGGTCAAACTCAAAGTCCTCTTCATTTTCCATCATTTCGATGATGGGATTGGGACCTGCTACTCTGGTAAGATGTGGGGGTAGTGGTACCTGGTGGATATTCGCATGCTAGTTTGCTTGGGTGGGTGCAGGGGGAATGATCTTCCCAGCATCGATTAAATCTTGGATCACGTGCTTCAATGGGAAGCAGCGATCAGTTGGGTGACCTGGACCCTGATGGAAATGGCAATGAGTATTGGGGTCAAAATTATATGGAATTGGATTGGGAGGAGGCCGTGGTTGGAGAACAGTTATTAAACCTTTTTCAATTAATAATGGCAAAAGTACACTCAAGGATTGCCCCAAGGGTGTAAAGACTCGATCATAACGGGCTCTCCTCTCTGGGGACATTTGCATTCCCTGCCCATTCCCTGCTCTCTATATCGGCTCAGTTCTAACAAGCGCTGGCTGTGCGGCTTGAAATTGAAACGGGATTATATTGTTATTATGGGGCCTGGTGTTGGCAATGTTCTGAACATCGACCCCTGTTCTCTTCTCATTCCTTTATTCAAAAAACCTTCTAACCCCACTGGTTCCACTTGGTACATTTTTATTCAGGCGGCCTTCCCTGATAGCATCCTCGCATTGATTAGCATTCCTCACCAGATCAGCAAAGCTAGACTACTGCTGGTATACCAAAAAGTTTGAGATCACTGGCAAAGTATTCTTTAAAATTATTTTGATCTGCTCATCGTCAGGTATCCTGTTTCTGACCTGAGCTACTAGTGCTCTCCATCGACCTAAATAGTCACTGAAAGTCTCATTCGGGTTCTGCCTTAGACGGGCTAAGTCTGACTTACGCGGCTCAATGTCGATATTGTAGACATATTATTCTTCGAATAGGTGCATTAAGTCCTTCCATGTCTTCATCATAGATTGTTCTAAAGATGTGAACCACCTCAAAGCCGGACCGGTTAAACTCTTTTAAAAGACTTTTATCAGTAGTCTTTTGTCCCCTCCATACTGGCACATGTCCCCACAGTAGGACTTCAGGTGTGCTATGGGATTGCCGGCGCCGTTGTATTTGTCGAAGGTCGACATTTTAAATTTGGAAGGCAAGGGGACATCAGCGAAGAAACACAAATCTGTGAAGTCCGTGGCGTGGATTTCAGTACCACCCATTTTCATTAACTACTTCTGTATTTTGTCCAACTGTTCTTTCAGCTGCTCTAATTCTTTAGACACAGGAGCTGCTTTCTCGGTAGTTGGTTGGACTTCACTTTGGGCTATTAGGGGGTGGGCAATTAAAGGAGGAGGGTTTAGGCTGCTCAATGCCCCAACATAGGCTCCATTGTTTCTAATCTCATCCTCTTCATGGTACTGGTCGACATATTGTGCAGTGAGGGTGGGATTCTCATGCTGGTGTTGCACGGACTGGATGGGAATGACAAGAGTGGGGGTTGGGTGAGTCCATTGGGGATGAGGGAAGGTTTGTTGGATGATGGGATGAGTGAAAGTTAGATTTTGGAGTGGGGCCTGATGAGGCCATTGAGCATGGGGGAAGGCCTGGAACTGGCTTTGGGATGTTGGGATATGGGAGAGTTGGGACTGATGTAAGGCATGGGTTTGAGCTTGGTATGAGGGTTGTGAATGGATGAAATTTTTGAGGAATTGTGAAGGGTATGGGTGTGAGGTTCCAAGGTTTTGTTGGGCTTGGGTTTGGGCTACGAAGCCTTTGGAGGGTTGGGCTATGAAGCCTTGGTCTTGATAGGTTTGGGCCATGGGCCATTGATGGGTCTGGCCCATTGACCTTAGCGGGCATGGCCCATTGGGCCTTGGTGGGTCTGGCCCATTGGCCCCTGAAAGGTTTGGGCCATAGGCCCTTGATGGGTCTGGGCCATGGGCCCTTGGTGGGTAAGGGCGAATTGGACCATTAGGCCTTGGGGCATGTGGGTAGTGGGGGTTTGGATGGTGTGTATGATGGGGGGTTGATGGGAGCCATGGGAGAGTGAAGCATGGAGATTGGCTAGGGTATGGGATGGGTTCATGGATATGGGGGGCGGAGGAGAGGAGGCATTTTGGGAAGCCTTCCACATGGAGTAGGCTTGGAACATCTCCTCCATCATGGTCATGGAAGGAGGGTCGGAAGGAGATGGTGGATTTAAGGAGTGATGGGGTATAGATGGGATGGAGGTGGAGGATAAATTGGGCATGGCCCTGGTAAAATTGGACATGACCCGGGTAAGTGATGGAATATGTGGTGGATTGGAGGGAAGAAGTGGGGCATTAGAAAAGGAGGGTTGGTTGGGTATGTATAGGGATGATGAAGGGTAAAGTGCTGGTGATTGGGAAAAATCGGGCATGGCCCCAGTAAAAATGGGCATGACCCGGGTAGATGGGGAGATGTGTGGGGGGTTGGATAAGGCAGAAGTAGTATATGTGAATGTGGGTGGATCGGGTCTATAGGGGGATGATGGGAATTGGGGCATGGATGTGGATTGGGAAAATGGGTTTGGGTTTGGCATGGGCATGGTTTGGGCAAAAGATGGAGAATGGAGGGTTGGATTTTGGATATTTTGGGGGGTAGTGGTTGAGAAAATGGGGCGTCAAATGGGCCGGTAACGGTAAAAGGGGGTTGGGTGAGGGGGATGGTGGAAAAAACTTCTCCCGAATGGGAGTGGGTTGGAGAATGTGGCGGGGATGAGTCAGGATCGGCGTAAGCCGGGTCCACTACCCACTACATTCTTCGGGAGCGGGTCGGGTAAGGGTGCCTTGGGTAAGGTCCAAAAATCCTCATTCTTCTTCCCCTACGGGACGGCGGAGGGCAAGATGATACCGTTGTGCCGGCACCACAAACTATCTATTTCTTTTTGGATTTTAATTATTTATTTTTTTGTAAATTTTTTTGAAAGAGTTTTGAAAAACAAAGGTTCCAAGGCCTTGGAATTCCCTTTTCAGGTGGCTCTCGTACCTTAATTTAAGACCCGCGGCTACGATTCCAAGGCACTTCGGAAGAATCAAAGGAGAACCTTTGATCTATTGAAGGCACAGAAATTGAGGAAAACAACTCGATCCCCCAGAATGAGCCAAAAAGAAGTTGCCCTCTTTTGACCGGCGGGAGCGTATTGGGTGTCGGAGATGGCAGGGCCTAAACAAGGCACTAAGCACACTAATCGGGGAACTTGGGAGGTGCAGAAGGCCACAGATTCGGGCTGGTGCTGTTAAACAGACCTGACGCAACTAATACTTGCGCCCAGGTTGCAAGGCACTATTTTTACACTAGCACAACTATTAGTTGCGCCAAGGTAAAAAAGTGGATTTTAAAGTTGGCGCAACTATTAGTTGCACCAATTATAATTTCCAGTTTTTTGCACTGGCGCAACTAATACATGCGCCAGGCAAAATCTGCTGCTCCAGATTGTTTGACAGCAGCCACCAACACCCGAAATGAGTCTTTTTTTTGGTTTTTTGTGGAAGCTAGGCTTCCGAGAATTGAGCTATTTTTTGGTGATCAATTCTCTCCTCACCGCACCTAAAGGGTTTGAGTCCGGTATAACTCGTTAACGCGCTCCCCAAGGGTTTTAAGCTTCAGAATAGGAACCCACCCAATATACCTCCAGCGCTAGCGCTTTCTCAGATACTAGGTGGGCTGGGGCTTTTCTGGATCATCACCACTAGGGGCTGCCGCCATACTAAGACCCGGGTAGTTGTATGTGTGCCTAAACCCAACCCTTTGAAAATCTATCCCGTAAAAACAAATTAATTAAGCTCCCTAACTTGGTTCAATTTTAATTTTTTTCAAAGCTTTTCTCTTTTTTTTGTGAAGGTTTTCTTTAGTTTAAAGACTGGGGGTAATTATCCCGTACCGCCATTACGGGCCGGCGTCCACTGTTAGGATATGACAAGAAATATAAAAAAAAATAACGGGGCCAGTCAAGCGACTAGGCGGGAAATATGAAGTGCTAAAATTTAAAACCGAATCGTAAAGGTAAGTAAAAAAGGTGCCAGTCAAGTGACTAGGCAAAAATTGCTGAAATTTAAAGCCGAAACGTAGAGGTAAGTAAAAGAGGTGCTAGTCAAGTGACTAGGCAAAAATTGTTGAAATTTAAAGTCAAAACGTAGGTAAGCAAGAAAGGTGCCAGTCAAGTGACTAGGCAAAAATTGCTGAAATTTAAATCTGAAACGTAGGGGTAAGTAAAAAGGTGCTAGTCAAGTGACTAGGCAAAAATTACAGAAATTTAAAGCCGAAATGTAGGGGTAAGTAAAATGACGTAATCAGAGGGGTGAGTAAAAAAAATAGCAAAAATACACTAAAAAAATAGCAATAATATGTTAGCAAAAGTCAAAAATAACAAGGCCAAGTTCAAAGGGAAGCTCTACAAGCTACTCCTCAGCAGAGTCTCCATCTGGGCAACCGTGGGAATCGAGAGGATCCCGTCTCGACGATGCGCTCTCTAACGAAAAATATAGAGTCGCCACCCGGAGCTTTCTGTTTCCCGGGATACCTAGTTCATTTTTATGAGCACCTAAGTGCTAAAAATATGACTCTGAATCCGGTCCACACCAAAGGCTCTTGGGTAGGGGCTTCGATTATCGATCGGGAAGGTGTTAAGCACCCGATCAACCCGCTTAACGCGGTCTCTACTAATGGCCAAAAATAAATGAAATGAAAGAAAAGAAAATAGTTTCCTCTTGCCCAAAAGGGCTTAGAATCGTATTTGTGCCCCTCCGTTCCTATAGAAATATCAACGGTGTAACGGCACAAATGGGAGGATGGAGGGAGCTAGAAAGAGATAGGAGAAGAAAGGGGAGAGCCGGAGCCCTCGGGCCCTTGTAGCTCCGTAGGAGAGCCTTGTGTGGCTTGCTTTGATGAGCTCTTGAAGGCTTTGTATGGTGGAAAGTGGGGTTCTAACCTCTAAGGCTTGCTAACTAAGAGGTAGAGAGGGAAGGTGAATGGGTAACATATACCTAAACTAAGGGATCTAAAGTGAAAAATATCACTCAAAGGAGGTTTTAGAATTCTAGAATTTGTATGAGAAGTGTGCACCAAAGGGAGAAAGATCTTCTCACTTTAAGCTCTCTCTCTCTTAGGCCAAAATTCTCAACCCTTAAGCAAAGGGGTGGCTCTCTATTTATAGAGAAAGGGAGGATTAGTGAGGGGTTAAAGTCCTAATTGAATTAGCAATTAGGTAATGGGCAATTTAAGATTTTTGTGGTTTTCTAGAGCTTGGAGAAGAGGGATTTGGGTTTAATGATAGATGATAGGGTGGTGACTTGAATGGCAAAAGGGTGAGAACATAAGCTAATAGGGTCACTAGGGTCCTAAAGAAACACACCCTAGACTTTGGGATGGTCCACATGTTAAACCCCCAATGTCAATTTTGGTCATTTTTTGGAGGAAAACCAGGTCCAAACTGTTGGAAGTTGAAGACCCGCAGGGGCCCGGCCCGGTTTGCAATTTGCTGCACAAATCTGTAATTTTCAAATTACTATAACTTTTTATGTATAACTCTAAATTAGGCGATTCTTGGCTCGTTGGAAAGCTAGGAAAGTCTACTTTCTAATGGTATAGGGCTTAGGTTGTGCAACTATCTATGCTAACCTTGGCACTCATCTTTTCAACCGCTGTTCAGAGGGTGTTAGAATCGTGCCCGAGAAGGGTTCTAATAGGTCTGGGAAGGCTATGAGTATTCCTAAGGGTTCGAGATTGGTTTCTAAAGGTTCGGGATAAGTTTTGAGGGATCTAAGGTGATTCCTAGGGGTTTGGGGTAATTCCTAAGGGTTCCATACATGCCATCAAAAGCTCAGAATTGCACCTCTCTCGAAAGGTGTTTCGATCGGGCCTTGGGCCAAATTTTGGTGTCTACAAGAAGCAAACTGCGTGCTAAAGTTTCTGCCTAAAGGTGATGCTAAGACGATGCAATCGGGCTGCCCCATAGAGTGAAAGTTTGCACATTGTTGATACTCTAATTAATTTGAATCTGATCCTAGGTTCGAGTTAAGTCCTTGGTTAGTTAGTGACATGTGGTCATTGTCCATGATAAACTTTTAGTGACATATGATCATGCTGTAATTCTCAAGGACAATCTATGATAGATATGGTTAGAACGTATCCCTTGCAGATAGTCAGTAGCATATGGTTATAAAAATCATCATATATATGATCATGACGTATTTCACAGAGAATAGTCAGTAATGTATGGCCAAGATATTTTATAAGTTTTAGAAGTATAGAGATTGACAGATGATCACTGTTACTGCAATCATAGATGCATTTATCATTTATCAGTTTATACTGGTGTTGAGCCTCTAAACAGCTTCAACCATACAACATAGCATGTGGCTAGAGGAAACCTCAGATGTGATGGAAATAAAACATGTGAGAATATTTTAGAATATAAATGTATATCGATAAGTGATTCACCTTGTAATTTATTCGCTTCCGCCATATTGATTCTGTTGAGGTGAACAATATTTGTAGTAATAAATAAAATTATTGAAAAAAAATATATTGAACAAAACATTTGTAATAGTCTCACATTGGATAGACAAAAGTCCTGACCCTGGGCTATATGTGATTGCGGACACTACATGTCATGACGCGTTTTGGGTGGAGACTTAAGCCCATGCTAGAAACAAAACCGGGGCGGGGACCTAAGCCCAAAACCGAACAATATTATGGCATGTGGGTCTGGGTCGTCACAGAATGGTACCACAGTTGAGGACGACTCTTTTTATAAAGTCGGAGGCTGTAATAGTCCCACATTGGATAGAGAAAAGTCCTGACCCTAGGTTATATGTGATAGGTCTCTAGTTCGAACACGGAGACCTATCGCATATATCTGGCCTCAGGCCTTCTTCAAATTTACTGGCTTTCATTTCCTCTATGGCCACTAGTTCCGGTGTGAACCTTGACAACCTTGTAAACTCAGTACCATACTCCCATACGGTCATACTTCCTTGCTCCAAATTAGCAAAGTCCTTCTTCAATTGATTTCTTACTTGCTTGGAAAAATATTCTTTATTGAACACGCGAACGAACTCCGCCTAATTCCATGGACCATAAGGACCCTCAACCTCTCTCTTCCTCAACACCGACTTCCACCACGAATCAGCATCACCTTCAAGCTGAAAGGAAGCCCAGCCAACTTTCTCATCTTTAGTACTCTGAAGTCTCTCTAGAAGCTTTTCCATCTAATTCAACCATTTCTCACCCTCTAATGGATCTGTCTGCCCATAGAAACTAGGTCTCAACCTCCTAAAATCGATGAAGGATGAAGGCAGCAATGCTGGAGGAGGTGGTGGTGGCTACTGATTATTACCCACATTATTGGCAGCCAAAATTGTTGTTTGCTCAGTCAATAGTGCAATCTGCTGAGTCTATTGGGCCATGGCAGTGACCACTGCCTCCATGGCCTGAGCCATCCTATCGGCTGCTTCGTCCTATGACCTCTCTCCTCAGGAGGGTGTCTCTGACCTCTCCATGAACTAGAAGGGATCTCCTCCCCACTCCTCATATTCCTTTCACGACCGCCTCTAGGTCGACCTCTTGGAGGCATCGCACACTGTCACGACGAAAACAAATTTCAATCAAAGTAATCACAAAAGTCTAAAGGAAGTCTCATCACACTCAGATGAAATCTAGAGTCACCCAAAGAAATCAAATTAGGGATGGTGAATTCCCCCTAAGGCCTGACAGAATCTAACTCCACTCATTCCCTAGAAGACCTAACGCCAAAGCTCTAATACCAACTGCGACAGCCCGGATTTTCCCAACCTAAAATTTTGAGTCATTTTTTTTTTTTCTTAAACTAACTTATACCAAATGGGAAAACCCGGACTGCTAGATCATAGATCACAATCTGATACAGAAAACTTGGCACATTCATATACATACGAAAATCAAACCAAAGTTACATATGTCATGAATAAAAATCTCCAATTCTAATATCCAATATGTACCGAACTAAACAAGCACCAGTGATGACCAACCATCACCAACAGTAGTGTACAATAGTACCAATGTACCAAACCTTAACTCACCAAATTCGCAGGGTACTAATTCTACGATCCCAAAACATAGTACAATTCCTTATGCGGAAGCTACTTATCTTCAAGTGTGTAGTCTGGGCCCTCCTCAAACCTACACCTGTGACGTATAGTCGGGGTGAGCTAACATCTAATCTCAGTAGAGAAAACTCAATAGCAATTACATCTTATTAGATAAATGCATAGCTTCAATGACAATCTCCAAAGCATTTTCATATCAAAACGGCATTTGAAAATTCCTTAAATTTCAAAGCCCAAATTTCAATCAATAATCTGAGTTCACATATTTTAGTGTCAAACGGAAAGTAAAATAAATTTCTTATTTCTTATTTTCTAGGATTCAGACGAATTTACAGTCAAGGTTCGAATTCAAATCATGGTTCAAGTTCAAATCAAGGTTCACATTCAAATCAGGGTTCAAGTTCACATCAAGGTTCACATTCGGATTTGCAAACAATGTCGAATTTGCAACAAATAACTAATCTGAGACCAAAGCATCCCATGTCGCGGGAATAGAGCATCCTAAGTGGAAGGAACAAGGTTAAGACCCCGGGGACTCTACCCCTCTCTAGAGCCTCTACTCCTCTCTGCCTCAAGTTCAAGGTTCAAGTTCAAGTAACAAGTTCGAGTTCAAGTTCCAAGTTCAGATTCAAGAGCAGATCGAGATTTCAGATTCAACGACGGATTCATATTCAAGCTCGGAGTGCGAAATCAAGGAATTCATGGTTCGGACTTAGAGGCCGAATTCAAGTTCCAATTTCATATTCCTTTCCACAATTTAAGTTCATTTTGCAAAGTTCCAAATACATAAAGTTCAAGTATTAGTCAATGATGTAAAACTATTCAATTGTCAAATACCATCAAATATAAAATTCTCAAATTTATAAAGTTCCAGTTCTAGTTTCAAAGAATTCAAACACTAGTTTAAATACGGTCAAACTTATAAATTTTTTTTTCATTCAATCATATCAAGATCATATCAAGAAGCTATGAACCAAATTCACAAAGTGTAATTTTACAGTGAGTTTCCCCTACCTTAACCTCGATGCTGCGCGAAGCCAAGAGAAGCTCTATCTATGACTTTCCGCCCTCAATCTACATCACAACATACATGTATCAAAGACCAACTCTAGTTACTAGAAACTTAGACATCTATAAATGTTTCTCAACACGAGGCAGAAATGGATAAGTTCATGCTAATCTGAAATTTGATGTAACTTCCCACAAACTTTTGACCTTTAAAACTTTGGATTCTTGAGTTAGTCAAAACACAAAAGTCATAGAGCTCGATGTCGTCTTTCCAATGCAACAAGGATCACATCAATCGGAGTTTGACACAAAAAAATTATGGCCAAAATACCAAAGCAATATTGGCACGCACAGTCAAATTCGATCAATCGAAATGAACTCGATCGATCGAATTTGAAACTCGATCGATCGAAATGGATTCGATCGATCGAAATCCAACAGAATCCATAATACTTCCTGTTCTGAACTTTTCGATCGATCGAGTTTCAACTCGATCAATCGAAATCCTTCAAAAATTAAGTTTCATCATTCTGAAGTCAAATTCGATAGATCGAATGGTTTCGATCGATCAAAAATCACAGATTTTGCCCAATCCTTGGTTTTCTCATTCAAAATTCAATTTTTTTCTCAAATCTAACATCTTTCACATCCTTTAATCCATCATTTTCACATTAAATCCAAACTAAAATATCACACACCTAAAAGATTTACAAAAAACTTACCTCAAAATGATCGATTAACCCATAGATCAGACCATCTTCCCCGTTTCCCAAAAAGGATTTCCAAAACCCAAATCGAGCATCTCCGAACCCCACAATCACAACCAAGCCTTTGCAATCATCGATAAACCTTCTACACACACCACACACAACACCTCGCTATGATTTGCGGCACAAAAAGCATGATCACACAAAGGAAGGGTTTCCAAAAACCCCCAAACAGCTCAAAACGCATAAAGCAATGCACAAATCTCAAAAACAGTGACGATCCCTCCCTTTACACGATCTCACAAACCCTTTTCACACAAAACCAAAGGTCAACGCACCCGGATCCGCAAGATTTCTCCTTCTTCTTCCAAAAACCCAAAGCCCCAAAACCCTCAACTCTTTCACATGGCTAAAGCTTCACAAGGAAGCTAGCCCTTTTCTAACTAAAAGGGTCGGCTCTCGTATAAAACACATACACCCCTCTTGGGTGTATACCAAAGTCACCAACTGACAAGGTGTTAAGCACATACACTCCAAAGTGTATGACCACACACAGGTCACACACACACGATCTGATCCACACAGTTCTCCACAATTTAGGGTTGTTACATTATCACATGGTAGAGTGGTGAGGAGATCAGTCATAGAATATATCACTTTACCACCCTTAACTTATGATGCTAGACCTTAGAATGTTACTAACGAGATGTTATGTGCAAATATTTAGAATAGTGAACATAAAAAAGCTAAAGTCTTAATCTTTGCCAAAATGAACTCAAAAAGTAGCAAGAACTACGATTGTGCATAGAAACAAACCAATTAGTAAGCCAAGAAAGAGAGAGTTTACGGTCGAACGTAAATCTCGAACGAACGAAAATAGAAGAAAAAGGAATCATAATCTATGAACCTATCAGAAGAGCTTATGACTGGAGGAATTAAAGCAAAGACACAAACGTTCGAAAAGAGTAAGAATAGTACAAAAAGAGACACAATCATAGTTACGATTGTGCGAAATAAAGCTCATGCTGCTGATCACGTGAAGACTACATCACTATGCAAAGAATTAAAAGATCTCTTGAATTAGAAGTTTAGCAACTTACGGATCTGAGAAGATTGGCGAAAGAACTCGGAAGATCTCTACCGCTGAAATAAAAGAGAAAAGTCCTACACACATCTACTATCCAAAGCAACGAAGATTAGGATTAGAAATTAGAGTTACATTAGGAATCTTTTATGATCTATAAATAAGAGGGCTCGACATAGGAGAAATTAATCGAAGGAACTCTTAGCATCAATTGACGACTGAGGTTGTGTTCTCTTCCAATCACCTTAGTTTACAGTAGTTTAGATATCCAAGGTTTCTCGAGAGCAATTGACGACTGCAATTGGAAGCTGAAAGATTAGAGTAGAGTATCTATAATTTCTCAGAAGAAATTAACGTCTGTGATTGAGGGTTGAAAGATCTTTTATTTGCTTTCTAGTTTAGATTTATTTTCATGCACTTTTACTGCTTTGTAAACATATATGAATTCTTGATTTTAATTGACGCCTAAAATTGAGAGTTTGCATATTAGTGTAACTATTTTACTTTTCCATCTTCAGTTTTCTTAAGTTTGATTGATGCCCAAATTTCAGAAAATTATTGATTAGTATAAATCTGTGTTAAGGAATTCTAGTTTTTAATTGACGCCCAAATTCTAGAAGACTGAGATACGGTGTAACGATACTTTATTTTGTAAACATCTGAGAACTAAAGGATTGTGTAACATCCTGAAAATTTTGACCTTAAACAGTGACCTCGGGATTTGTGCCTGATGGGTCGTAGGTTTGACCAAGTGATGGTAAAACAGTGAACTTCTATAGTTAATGTATTCATGTGATGTAAGTGTACCCTAAGTATGGGGTATGGGTGTTAGTTAAGGGTCACATACACCTATCTCTGGTGTATGTGCTTAACACCAAAACTGAAGGAGGGTTATAAGGGTTTAATAACCTAAAGGGAAGTCATTCCTTTGTTTGGTTGGTGAGAGAGTTAAGAGGAGAGAGAGAGAGTAAAGAGGGAGTTAATGGCAAGGAGAGTTATTATGGTTCGGATTTGAGCATTGAATGCCGGATTCGACGTGTGAAGAATCGTTAAAGCAAAAGCTTGGAACCCTAGCCAAGAAATCAACCATTCCATCATATAAGAAATTAAATTGAGGTGAGCTTTGTTAGATTTAAATGCATGAGTTTTGATGATTAAATTCAGTCAATAGATAGGATAAATGATGGAAAAAGATAGAAAAATAGAAAGAAAAAGATTTGGAGGAACAGCCCGAGAAGGGGCTGAGTTTTGACCAAATCGATTAATCAGTTTGGAAAATCGATTAATCAATTTTGGTCTGGAAGTTGAAAAAAGCATAAAAGCTCGAGATCGATTAATCGATCTTGAAATCGATTAGTCGATTTTGAATTTGATTAATCTATTTGGAAATCGACTAATCGACTGAGTACCTCCAGTGGCTAGAGAAATAAGGCTTGGGGAAACCGATTAATCTATTTGAGAATCGATTAATCAATTTTAGATTTTGATTAATCGATTTGGGAATCAATTAATCGATTGTGGACTTTTGATTAATGGATTTGGGATCGATTAATCGATTTTGGATTTCGATTAATCGATTAATAGATTTAGGGTTTCGATTAATCAATTTTGGAGATAGATTAATCGATTTTGACAGTTTTAGTTGGCTTTTTAATTGAACCATGAGGTTCATGGAGGATCTTGGACCTTCTCTATTGCATCCTTATTGATGCTGTGCATATGTTATGATGTACCATAGGTGGTACGAGCTAAGGCAAGCATGAGGAGCCGTATGGGACCTTGATGCTTGGACAGTCAGACACTTGAGGTAGGGAACACCTTGAACATGTACTTTGATTACAAAAACATGTATGTAGTGATATAGAAATGAAATGAATCATATAATCTCCATGTGTGTGTGTGTCATACACCAATGAAATGAAAATGCTTTAATCATATCATCTTCTCAGTATGTGCGTGTGTGTGTGACACCAAGTAAGCATATGAAAATGAGACATCCCCATGGGATGAGAAAGTGATAAAGGCATCAGTGTAATGCGAGTAATTTAGACATCCCAGAGATGTAAGTGAGATTGTAAAGTAAGATTGAACAAAGACTGATAAAGCCTAATTGATATAAAGTAGCACATTTACACGGTGAATAACTATATGTAATGCACATGATATTTTTATTATTTAAGGTTTGATCAGAATACCCCACCGACGTGACGACTCGGCAGAATATCCGGACTGCAGACGACGGCAAATCTGCATAATCGGCACGGCAGTCTATCCGTACATAGTAGCACATCCCAGGGATGTTGAGATGAGATTAGACCCCGTCGCCTATGAGAAAGGGACCTGGATAGTATTCAAAGTGATATATTTATAACAACTGTCTATTTAGACAACGATGGAGGGTATTCCATCGGGGCTCGATGCTATATTACTCGGAGATTACTTAAGTTGAAGATTTAAGTTTCTTTAGGCCTATGTAATGTAATTACATGAATAGTTGATAATAAATGTAACATGTAAACCACTAGTAAACTTCAATGCATATGTAACCCTTTAAACTATTTTTCATTCATAAATACATCATGCTATCATATCATTAAATATATGTGAGGATTTGCCTTATATGTTCATTGTGTTGTTCCCTATTGGGCTAGGATGTAGCTCACCCTTTAGACTATACGTCGCAGGTCCTTTGCTTGCAGCCGTAGAGGCTTCGAGAGACGCTGATCTGGGAGATTCGAAATTCATGCCCAAAGATGAGTTAGAGCCTCCTCCCGAGGACTTCTTCTAGGAGACTTTGTTGTGGACTTTGATAGGGTGAGTTCTGAGAGCTCATCATACGGCTTGGTATGTCAAGCCTTAATTTTGGGAAATGTAATTAAATAGATATATTCTTTTGGCGAACCATCTAGAGTGACTAAGTGATGTCACTGATGGTTCAGGTGGGTTCTTTTACTCATGCAGAGGCATGAGTTTAGAACCACCTTTTGTATTATAGATTTTGGAGTATATATGTATAGAACTGGAGAATTATTTCAGTATCAGTTCTTATGCATTTTATTCTCTTTATTATTTCTTGCTATGCCAATGTTCCGTACGTATCCATGGGGCACGGTCTGGAGGATCATGCTGATGGCACGTGTTTCGGGGTGCTAAAATTCAGGCTGTCACAGTTGGTATTAGAGCCGTTTATTTTAGAAAGTCTGACAAGTTAGAGCATAGGGACTTCTACTAACGAAACTTTGGTTTCACATGCAGCCGTTATGTCTTCTAGAGGAAGGGGCCGACCCAGGGGCGGCCATAATAGAAATTTGCATAGTAGAGATGACTACATCTCGCCTATGAACAGAGTACCCGTGGGGAATAGAGAGGCCGCAGAGGGTAGTGGTAGTGGGCTGGCAGAGAACCAGGATCGTGATTATCAGGATTGAGATCAAAGAGAATAAGAGAGAATTAGAGAAAGAAATGAAGAGAGAGAGGAGCATCAGAGGATGATGCACCCCTTAACTTAATCTCTGTTGGACCCTTAGTCATTTAATAAAAGTGTTTTAAGCTTGTTCTATAGATAATGAACAGTAGCTGCCAATGAACCCCTAACCATGCCAAGAAGCTCACTGTTGCCCCAGAACTACCTCAGCAGAATGAAGGATGAACACAGACAGAGAGTTGGCTGAAGCATAGGCACATCCAAGCAGAAATAGATCAAGAAGAATGCCTTGCGCGAATGTCACAGGGTTCAATTGAACTAAGGATAATGCCTTCGCGCAGTTGTCGCAAGCCCCTGGAGGAAGCACAACAACTGGTCGCACAGTTTACGCGCCGTTCTTGCACGGTTTGGTGCTAGAAAAGAATTGAAAAGCAAGCCTCACGAGATCCTCGTGAGGCTCAGTCTAAAGCATTCGCGCAGTCTCGCGCAGCTCAAAAGAAGAACCGCTAAGCTTCACGCGACTCACTCAGAAGAGAAAGCTTCAGGTATTCCTGTGCGCAGCTGTCGCACAGTGGTCGCGAGATACAGACCTTCAGTGAATCTCGTGCGACCCAGAAACTCATGAACACTGCTTCTTCGCGAAGATCTATCGCGAGATTCACCAAGGGATGAACCAAGCGACCAATCCCCGCACCATTCTAAGCTGAAAAAACAATCTCGCGATAGCCATTTGTATTCCGCGATGACTAAAATGCCAATCCCACGACTACGTGAATTTTAAGTCAATTCAACCCCACGATGCCAATTCTACCACACGGAAAGATCTAAAATCGTTTTTACCCAGCGAGGATCGAATTCTAAACTTCTTCCCACTTCTGTAAGGACAATCTGGGAATCTCCAGCAATTAGGGCACGCACTCTAATGCTTCAATCTCTGTGCACACACCCCGAGGCATCCAAGGGATAAGAATGAGCCACAATTACATTGAGAAATTAGGGTTTTCCTAACCCTAATTGGAAGGGAAGCCGACTGCTATATAAGCCTAAGCTTAGCTTAGGTTTAAAGGATCTTTTTTTTTGGGACTTAACTTCTGTTCTTCTTCCCCAAAAACCAACTGTAGAATTATAGTAGGCTACGGTTAGGGTTTAGGAGTTTTCTTTTTCCTTTTACTTTCTCTCCATAGTCCAACATTTGCTGGCTATGCCTTTTGTATGATTATTAGGTATAGATTTTAATAGAGTTTTTGTAATAGGATCTGTTACATGTATGGGATGTTGTTTTTATTGTGAGTTGTGCGGTACAAGGCTGCTGCCCTGAGATCCTCCATTGCTAAGTTATTTTGTAACCAATGGAGGATTGCTTCTAAGGTACTATTTAGATCTAAGTGACCTGTGTGTCCAGGTTAGGCACTTTGCAGGCCTTCCCCCACCACAGGACCCACTAAATCTGAATCCCCATGGGAACTTGTGCTTGTAGCCTTGGGAACATGGTGCCGGCAGTGATGTTCTTGTTTTGTCTTAGCCATTTGTGAGGAGGATAACCTCTATGGATAGTCTGTGACCAGTCAAGTGGACAGATTATAACCCTAGGGTGAGGCCAAGTCATGGAACTAAGACAGATTCTTCTTCTCTGCACTTGTGCTTGTAGCCTTGTGGGAGATTGTGAAGTGACAGACTCCCCTATAGTTGAATAGATCCGCCATCAGATTGCAGATCTGAGTGGGCTGTAGAGATTGTAGGCTTGTGACTAGATCACTGCAGAATTTCTAAAGCAGTGAACAACCATGCTTAAAAGCTAGTACTCAAACTCTTGCTGGTTTTGTGTGTCCAGGCTTGTGCACTTTGAAGGCTTAGTCCCACACACAGAACTTTAGAGGATGAGGTTCGTATGGATTCTTGAGCTTGTAGCCTAGATGAAGTAGTGCCTACAATGATAAACTTGTTCTGACCCATCTCTAAATTGTGGTTCCCCTATTGGATAGTCTGTGACCATTTAAGTGGACAGGTTATAGCCTTAAGGGATTGGATCATGGCACAGGGGTGAGTTGGATTCTTTCTCCTCTTTGGTGATAATGTAACCATTGGACAGGATTTCTATAGCAACAGATCTGAGTCTGAGTTACAAGACCCATCAGATCTCTACCTAATAACATACTTCTCACCCTTTTATATTTATTTTCTCACTCCACCATCCTTCTTGACCCTTTCTGTAATCTAGACATTAGGATACCTTAGAATTTAGATTATAGTGACCCTGAATCCCCTTCCACTTAGGATTGCCAGATCTGTAACCAGATCTGGAGAGCCTACTAAGGATAGCTCCCTTGGAGCTTGAGATCAACTTCCCTGTGGGACAAACTCTTACTTATCAAAACTTGCTACAACAGGCCCTGTATCTTGCAGGAATGCATATTTTAGGCTTGCTGCTCCATAATCATCACTCTACCTTTCCCTCATTTTTCATTTACCCCATTCTTATCACTGTCTCCAATAAAGTCAGTAGCAAGCACTTAAAATAGCAACAACAAGTTTTTGGCATCGTTGCCGGGGACATTGATCTTTTAGTAGACTCTAGATTTTTTATTCTTTTTTCTTTGGTAGCTGTACTTGTGAATAATTGATACTGCTGATTTATATTTGGAAATTTTCTTACAGATCTGGACCGTAGCAGAGAAGGAGACTGGAACTGCATTGAGAGTCTAGCTACCTCTGTTTACACTTCTCTAACCTTCAAAACCTCAGTTTATTTCTCCTTTGAAGATTCCATAAGCAGTTGATTAGGATAGTTATAATTTTTTTTTTATGCAATGTGCATGCGAATAGTTTCCCTTGTTGTTGGTGTGTGTGTGTGCATGTTAGGAAGGAGATCCCTCAGTCCTACTTTAGAGCCTGCTAACCCTGAGATTGAAAGGGGTAGAAGACCGAGAAGGCACAGACACACCACAGTCGAGCCCCCTATTGAAATAGAGACAGTAATTATGGGTGAAGAGCAACCTAGAACATTGAAGGAATTGAATGCTCCGGATGATTACAATTCTCCATTCAGCATTCAATTCCTAGATGTTCAGGGTAATTACGAAATTAAAACTTCCATCATCCAAATTCTTCCCTCTTTCCATGGGCTTAGTAAGGAAGACCCTTACAAGCACATTGACCAGTTCTTGGCCCTGTGCACGACATTTTCCATTGCTGGTTTGGGACCAGAAGCCACTAGGCTAAGGCTCTTTTCCTTCTCTCTAAAGGACAGGGCTAGCACCTGGTTGTGTACTCTCCCAAACAATAGTATCACTACTTGGAAAGACCTCCAGACAAGATTTCTGTCTAAATTTTTCCCAGAGACCAAAACCAGCCAATTGAGGAAGGGCATACTTTCTTTTGCCCAGTCCTCAACTGAAGATTTTAACCAATGCTGGGACAGATTTAAGGAGATGCTCAAACAATGTCTCCACCACAAGATCCCTGACTGGCAGCTTGTCCAGAGCTTCTACAATGGGATAGATGAGAAGAGCACAGACATGGTAGATGCCTCTTGTGGTGGAACATACATGCATAAAATAGCTGATGAGGCATGGGACTTGTTCGAAGTCATAAGTGAAAATGCTTTCCAGAAGATTCCTCATCCAGAATTGTTCAAGAGCCTTCTCCTAAGTTGGGGGTGGCTGAAACTTCTAAAGGAAAGATGTATGAAGTTAGAGGAAATGATGACCTGAGAATGCAGATGGCCAATC
The DNA here is from genome assembly GCA_021018995.1 of Chloranthus sessilifolius. Taxonomy (NCBI): domain Eukaryota; kingdom Viridiplantae; phylum Streptophyta; class Magnoliopsida; order Chloranthales; family Chloranthaceae; genus Chloranthus; species Chloranthus sessilifolius. The sequence continues at coordinate 85,941,061 of CM037585.1, forward strand.
TTACTGAAAGATTTGATAAACTTTTGACTGTGGTGCAGCCTAGAATGGTTGCGCAAGTGATGGAGGCATGTCTGATATGCCAATCTCCATAGCACACAGTGGAAGAGTGCCCATCTGCAGGGCAATACCCTAAATTTGTAATGGAACAGGCTGCTGCTACCCAATCTTTTGGACAACAACAATCTGGTGGCTACAATAAACAACCATATGGATACCAGCACCATAATGCTGGTTACCAATGGAGAGACCACCCAAATTTGAGGTGGAGGCAAGACAATTATGTTCAGTCACAACAGATGTTGGCCTTACCTCAAAGGCCGCAGCAGCAGTTTAACCAGGGTTATGCCCAAAGGTCAAATTTCTAGCAGCAACCCCAGCAACAAAATCAATTGGTAGTTCCCCCACCTCAGCCCCGAAGTGCTTCTTTCGAGGATTAGGTTTTGGCCCAATTGCAAAGCCTTGGACCATTGAATCAGACTGTGACTTTGCATAGTCAAAGCATTAAGAAAATAGAAGAGCAGCTTGGCCAAATAGCCAATGCTCTGGCTAAAAGAGAAGAGGGCAGGTTGCCAAGCCAGCCAGTAGCCAATCCAAAAGGCCAGTATTCCATAGGAGAAGGCTCCTCAAATTTTGAGGGGGCCAATGCCATCACAGCCTCAAGGTCTGGCAAGCTGGTAGACAACCAGGTGGGAAAAGAACAAGGAGAGGTCATTCCCAAGGAAATGTCAAGTGGAAATGATAAAGACTTTGTTAGAGCACAGAGTCAAGAATTGCCTGCTACCCTTCAACAAGGGAAAAATAAAGAGGTTGTAGTTGAGCCTCAGTAGGAGATAAAAATAGAAAAAGAAAAAAAATAAAAGTTCAGCCTAGGCTTATAGATGAGGAACCAGCAGTACCTTAGCTGCCATTTCCTCAAGCTTTGAGTGGCCCTGCCCCTTTTGATAGGGGTCAGGCACAGATCGAGGAAATGATGGTGACCTTTAAGTAGGTCAAAATAAATTTACCTTTTCTTGATGCAATCCGATAGGTCCCAGCCTATGCAAAGTTTCTGAAAGACCTTTGTACTCATAAAAGGAAGGCCAAAAGCCATTTGTCTAAAAAGGTCTTTACAACTAATACAGTTAATTTTGTATTAACCATGACAATACCTGAGAAGTTGCAAGACCCAGGGATACCCACTATTCCCTATATTATTGGTGACCACACGATTGGAAGGGCCCTTTTGGACCTTGGAGCCAGTGTTAACCTGATGCCATACAGTGTATATCAATAGTTAGGTTTGGGGGAGCTGAAGCCCACCTCCATTGTTCTATTGATGGCTGATAGGTTTGAGAGGAAACCCATGGGAGTGGTTGAGGATGTCCTAGTGGGGGTAGACAAGTTCTTCTACCCTGCAGACTTCCTTGTTTTGGACATGGGTTGTAACAAGAGTACATCCCCGATACCTGTCATTCTGGGCAGACTATTTTTAGCATCGATTATCGAAAACTCAACTCCAAGACCAGAAAAGACCACTTCCCTCTCCCTTTTATTGATCAAATTTTGGATAAGTTGGCTAGAAAAGCTTTTTACTGTTTTCTTGATGGGTACTCAGGGTACAACCAAATCCTTGTGCACCCTTTGGATCAAGAGAAAACTACTTTTACTTGTCCTTTTAGCACCTTTGCTTACAGAAGGATGCCTTTTGGAATGTGTAATGCCCCAACCAGCTTTCAAAGGTGTATGTATGCCATCTTTTTTGATATGATTGATAAATTCTTGGAAATTTTCATGGATGATTTCTCAGTTTATGGAGATAGCTTTGACCAATGTCTACAACACCTCTATCAAGTCTTACAAAGATGTGAAGAGACCAATTTGGTCTTAAGTTGGGAAAAGATCTACTTCATGGTAACACAAGGAATTGTGTTGGGTCATGTGGTCTCTAAAGATGGAATTGAGGTAGGCAAGGCCAAAGTTGACCTCATTATAAATTTGCCCCCTCCAAGAACAGTCAAGCAAATCAGATCCTTCCTTGAGCATGCTAGATTCTACAGGAGGTTTATCAAAGACTTCAGCAAAACTGCTAAACCATTGTGCCACCTGCTCTGCCAGGATGTGCCCTTTGATTTTTCTGCTGAATGTCTTGAGGCTTTTGAAAAGTTAAAAATCTATCTCACCTCTGCTCCTGTACTCCAAACACCTGACTATACCTTGCCCTTCGAGTTGATGTGTGATGCATCTGACTTGGCAATAGGTGCTGTCTTGGGCCAGAGAAAGGATAAGTTGCCTGTGGTCATTACATATCTCAGCAAATCACTTGCTGAAGCTCAGCTGAACTACACAACCACTGAGAAAGAGCTTCTGGCTGTGGTTTTTGCTGTGGACAAGTTTAAACCTTACCTATTTGGGTCTAAAGCATCATCTTCTTGACCACTCAAAGATTAAAGTACCCATCTTGTCCAAGAAGGATGCAAAGCCCAGATTGATTAGATGGATACTCCTGTTGCAGGAGTTTGACATCGAAATCAAGGACAAGAAGGGTGTAGAAAATGTGGTGGCTGACCACTTGTCCAGAATTATATTGGAAAAAGGTGATGATGACCTTGCTACAAATGATGTCTTCCCGGATGAGCAACTGTTTGTCATCCACTCTTTAGTCCCCTGGTATGCACATATTGTCAATTATCTAGTTATAGGCAAGATCCCTTTCCATTGGACAAAAATGGATAAAGACCTATTTTTCTCATAGGTCAAATTATTTTTCTGGGAAGAACCTTGCTTGTACAAGTATTGTGCAGACCAAATCATTCGAAAATGTGTCCCCAGTATTCTGGCCATGTTCCATGAAAATACCTGTGGGGTCACTTTAGTGAGAGAAAAATAGCTGACAAAGTGTTGCAGTATGGGTTCTATTGGCCTTCTCTTTTCAGAGATGCCAATACACACTGCAAGACCTGTGAAAGATGTCAGAAACTAGGAGGGCTGTCTAAACGAAATTCAATGCCTTTACAGCCCATCCTTATTGTAGAACTGTTTAATGTGTGGGGTATTGATTTTATGGGCCCCTTTCCTCCTTCAAATAGTTTTCATTTCATCTTAGTGGCAGTGGACTATGTTTCCAAATGGGTAGAAGCCATTGCCACAGGAACTAATGATAATCAGGTGATCCTCAAGTTCATAAAGTAGAATATCTTCTCCAGATTTGGTACCCCTAGAGCCATTACCAGTGATGGGGGGAGCCATTTCTGTAACAGAAATTTCGAGAGCTTGCTCAAAAAATATTCTGTCTCCCATAGGATTGCTACTCCCTACCACCCACAAACCAGTGGGCAAGTTAAAATTTCAAATAGGGAGATCAAGCATATCCTTGAGAAGACTGTGAGGACTGATAGGAAGGATTGGCTGACAAGCTTAATGATACACTGTGGGCCTATAGGACTGCCTATAAGACCCCCATTGGTATGTCCCCATCCAGATTGGTCTATGGCAAGGCCTGTCATCTCCCAGTGGAGTTAGAACACAGGGCCTATTGGGCCATCAAATATTTAAATCTAAATCTAACTTCTGCTGGTCTTCACAGGTCGCTGCAGCTGTCTGAATTGGAAGAAATAAGGATGGATGCGTATGCCAATGCCAAGATCTACAAGGAAAGGTCCAAAACTTTCTTTGACAAAGGTCTGTTGAGAAAAAGTTATTGCTGGTAATAAGGTTTGGTTATTTAACTCCAAACTTAAGTTTTTTTCGGGCAAATTGAAATCCAGATGGGACGGTCCTTATATTGTCATGCATGTTTCCCCATCTAGTGCTGTGGAAATCAAGGATCCCAAGTCTGGGAGAACCTTGAAAGTGAATGGTCAGAGGCTTAAGCCTTGTTTTGAAAAACCTGTTGAAACCATGGACACCATTCACCTTCAAGAAGTTCCTTCTTCAAATTGATCCACAGGTGTGTCATTACTGTATCATATGTATGATGTTTTTGGTTGATTTATCTTACTTATTTCTATTCTTTAAGATTTGTTCATGGTCTTATCTGAAACTGGACCAATCTATTTTAAGCTTTTGATGCATGGTTTGATTCTTACTGTTTTTCAATAAATAGCTTCTGTTGCATGCCTAATATGGGAGGTCGTTTTTGATTAAATGCTTGAGTTTGCATGTGTCTAGAGGTAGCCATAGGAGAGAGTCATGCCTCGGATCCAACCACAAGCAAACAAGAATAGGGGCAGAACAGAGAGCACATGCTCTCTATTTTATCCCTTACTGTCGCTAGGTCCAAAATGAAAGTCTGGGAGACTATCGCGAGATTCAAAAGCTATTGCGAGGTTAAACAGGAAGCCTGGGAGCATGTTGCACAGTTTGCATAGAAACATTCAATGCCTATCACGAGTTTCATGTGTGCCTGACAACCTCTCGCGCGGTCCACATTACGCTATTCAATAGTTCTCCCGAGAGTATCAGGCTGTCACAAGGTTTGCAAGGTAAATTGGGAGACTCTCACGCAATTCAATAGAAATACTTCATTTCCTATCGCGAGATTCAAAAATATGAACCTCAGAGCTTTTCGTGCAATCCAAAAGAAACCTAGGCGCCGCTCGCGCGATTCACATGAATTAATCTCACTCTATTGCGTGCTCCAAGGATAACTTGAGAGATTGTTGCGCCATCCAGATTTAATCCACACCTTCGCTAGGTTCATTTCCAAACCCGTGACCAGATGTTCTAAAGCGCGTCGAGCTTCACGATAAGTATTTCAACCCCGCACTTTGTCCCTTCTTCAGTATTTTCATCATTCTTCCCTCTGCGAAACCCTAGCTTCTGCTCTCCCCTCTCTCCCTCCAGCATCACTCCTACAGCTCATCATTCACTTCACAATTCTACAGAGTTGTTCCTGACATCACCACCATCCATCGCCCTCTACTCAGAAATCTTGAGGTGCCCTGTGCATCTAATCAAACCAAACCCTAGATTTCAGCCTCTGTTTCTCATACTATGGGACAGAGTTAGATTCCAAAATCTGCACATAAGAGAAAAGGGAAGGACAAGGACCCTGCAGAGACCACCCCTAAAAAGGCAAAGACTTCAAAGTCTCCCAAAAAAGGAAAGGAAGTGGTTGAGGAGGCGATAGTACCAACCACAAAGTTCTCTACTCCTTCTGAGCTCATGGAGTCAATTTTATTGGAGCCTGAAACAGTCTTTGATGTACCATTTTTTGAGAACAAACCTCTGCCCCTGCCATATAATTTATGAGCAAAGCAGGCCTACTGCCATTGATGAGAGGAATTCCAGCACTAGCCTACCCCAAGCTAGTGCAGCTGTTTTATTAGCACATCAAGGTCAAGAGGGACAATGATGGACAAGAGTGCTTGCTGGTGCTGATTGACGACTTCAATATGTTGGTGGGCCCCAAGATGATCGCTGAAGTGTTGGTCATCCCAGCAGCATTCAATCCTAGCTGTGGATATGGCCCCCCTCTGAGGGCATCGATTAATACAATTGCACTAGCCCTAACTAGAGGATTAAAAGCCACCAGGGACTCTATCAGAAGGAGGGAACTAGAACCTGAACTGTTGTTCATTGACCAAGTCCTGCAGAAGAACATATATTGCTCAGGACATCAGCAGGAGAGGAGAACCCCCATTACGGATGCTGTCTACTCCTACCACAAGGGCCATGGATTCCATGTAGCCTGGCTGATTTTTGAGGCTATGAAGGATGTAGTGGAGAAGTTAGGGTCCAACAAGAAGCCTCACACTCTACCCTATGCAAGAATCATCACCTTGCTGCTAATAAAAAGGGGCTACAAGATACGAAGGACTGAGCAAACCACCACTCTTTTCCCCTACTATCTTTGCCAAAAGGCAATGGGGAATCAGCAGGAGCTTGATGGGGGGTCAGAAAAAGAAGAAAATTGAGGCTCAGGCACTGCCCAAGTAACCAGAGGCAGCTGGATCAGGGTTTTCCCCTGCTACAGAGGAGGTGCCTCCAGAGATTATCACTTCCATCGCTACAGCAGCCCCTGTTACCCCTGCATTCCTCACCCCTCTTGCATCCATCTCTCACCCCCCTCTATTTTCATCCTCCATGCCCACTCCCCCTTCACTTGTGCTTGGTCCATGGGAGGACTCACCATCCCCTACCTTACCTCAGTACACAGCCACAATTCCCTCCTTATCTCCACCTAAGCCTACCAGCCCACCACTCATCTCCTACAAAAAATGAAAAACTACTGAGACCACCCCAACCATCTCCCAAACACCACCCTCCATACCCTCTATCCCCATTGACACACCCCACCTTGAAGAAACTCCCACCCCAGCCATATCTACTACATCCCCTCTCCCAGACATTGACTTAACCCTTAACACATCCATAGGCTTTCAAGCCTTCATCTCTACATTCCTTAAAACATTGCCTGCATACTACACCCCTCTGCCAGACTCCCCAACTACCTCCCAGCACCACTCCCCAGAACCCCACTCTTCCCCTCCCTCCACTTTCCATATTTCTCCTTCCTCCCCTTTCCAACCAGTACCCTCTTCTTCCCAAACCCAACCTCCTAGCTTTGACACACTAACCCTCATCCTACCCCTTATTCAAGACATACAAGCCCAGTTATCCACCAATACCCAAAAACAAGACCAGATGTAAGCTGAATTCACCTCCATCCAATCTACCCTACACACCTTAACCACTCCACCCATCCCTCCCCCATCCACTTCACCCCCCCTGGTCTTATCCAATTGATGCAGACACAAATGCAGACTTCCTCGACTCATTTCCACTTTCACCATTAACTCCTACCCACCCATTTCCTTTAATCCCTTTCACAATTCCCATTTTCCATCCCCCATCACCCCCAACTCCTATTGAGCCTACACCCTTTTCCTTTCCCCCTATACCCTCCACCCCCTTCTTATCCTACCCCCCCACCTTCTCTACCAAATCCACCCAAACAGACCCAGAGCTTGACCCCATTCCCTCATAACTTGATTTTCTTACTATCGTCCCCCCTCCTCCTCCCCAGGACCAAGCACAATCTGTTCCTTCCACCTCTTATCTTCCCATTGCCCCAAAACATCATTTTTACAACCCCCCTCCCTCACCATCCTCCACCATATGAGAGATAATGCATACCTGAGGAAGGATGTCCTGAGGGGCATGGCCAAGCTTCGCCAATCAATTGAGAACCCCCTGCTAGAGCAGATTGATAAAATGACGGAGGAACACCGACAGCAGCTTCTGGGCATCTCATTGGGGTGGACAAACATTTTGGATGCCTACCAATAGGCCAAGGCTACAGCTACTTATCATCAGCTCAATTGGGAGTATGAGAAATCAAATGCTGCTGCAGCGAATGCCCGGGCGAGAATACTTGAAAAACAACTTAACAATGCCCAGGAAATCCAAAAAATCCAAAAGGAGACCCATGAGACTGACGCCCTCAAATTTCAAATCAAGATAGCCTCATTGGAATCCGCATTGGCTGCTGCCCGTAATAAACCTTACCATCCGACCCCCATCTTTGTTCACATGCCTGCGCCTAAGCCAACTACTACTCTAGCTCCCCCTACCCAATCTGAGGAGGCACCACCTCAGCCCCAGAAAGACAAAGGAATAGCTCCTGCTTCACCTCCTGAGGACCAACCTCCATCTACAGAGCAACCTACCCCTACCACGGCCTCTGCTGAACCACCACAGAAGCAAACTTATCCTCGGCGGAGGAAAGTCACTGTCACGAGGTCTGCTCCCAAAGTTGTCCCTTTAAAAATTGGCAAAGAGCCTGCTGCCCAGTCTGAAGAGGCACGGACCCCTGCCAACCCTGAGACCACTAGCAATGGAAAATCCCTAGTGGTCCCCACTGAGGAAGCCACAGCTAAAGGAAAATGGAAGTCCCCAATGATCCCCACGGCCGAAGCAGAAGCCAAAGCCAAAGGCAAAGAAAAATCCCCTGCCACCCCCCCTGCTAAGCGAAAAGGAAAAGCCCCTCAAGAACCCATGGAACCAAAGGCTCCCAAGGCACCAAAAGTAAGGGTGAGGGCACCTAAAGCTCCAACTGCAAAGAAAATACCAGCTGAGAAGAAAATGGAGAGGGATGAAAAGAAGAAACAAGACAAAGCTGCCCTTAAGACACAAGCTAAAAAGATGGGCTGGGATTTCCTTACAGATTCTGATTTAGATTTGATCCTAGATTCTAGATTGTATCTTAGGTTTTTCTTCTTGTACTTCCACTTGTACCTATTTTTATTCCACTTTAATAGAATGTCTAGTTTTTGTCTATTGCTCTGTTATGTGTGTTTCTTTCTAATTGTTTGGTATATTTTATTTTGTTCTTTTTGCCATTCATGGGAGAAGAGTTTTGGGAGGATATGTTTCTTTAAACCAGTAATCTATGCGGAGGATAGATGTCATTGGTGACTGCATAATTCTGTGCAAATACTTGCCTCAGGGATTTCAATGGCTCCTTCTTCAAATTGCTGTGTCATATTAAGTGTACCTCACAAAGATCCCCAGCTCAGCTGCGCGAGAAATGTCCTTTACTCCTATCTGATTGCTCTTCTTGAGGATCCCCGCGTGATACACTTACCTCTTTAAATACCATGCCTATCTTTGGGCATTCATTTAATGCTCTTTCTCTTTTCCAAAGAGCCAGTGTGTGTTTCTTCTTTCCCCACACAGCACGCATTTATTGCCAAGTTTGAAAAGGGGCGCTATCTCAATTCCACCGATTCATGTTCCCTCGTCCCTCTCTTTTAAAGCGGCCATCCATCCCTTTTCATCTCATCCCTCCTCTTCTAACCCTAGAAGTCCATACCTCCTCACACAAATGGCAGATGACCCCTTCGGGTTCCCAATCAAATTTTACCCCATCTGGGAAGATCCCCTACCGCCAAAGGAGCCAGACCCCTTGCAATTTCTTTGGGATGAATTTGATGAGGTCCAGCGGATCCTGGCCAAGGAGGAAAAGAAAAAGAAAAAAAGAGAGAAGAGAGAAAAGAAGAAGAAGAAGAAGAAACAGGCACCCCCTACATCTCCCCCTCCATCTTCCTCAAACCCTCCCCCGGCTACACATTGACCCCCCCCCTATTTTGTCTTTTCCTTTTCTATCTTTTTATTATATTTTCTTTTTATTTTAATCCAAGTTTCTTTTAGTCTCTTACTGTTCCGTTTGCATTTTCTGTTTCTCTCTATTCTTCTGTGTTTATTTTTGTCTATCTGCTTGATTTCTCCTGCTTTTTATCACATCTAAACCAGTGAGGACACTGCTCCGAATGGTTTGGGGGTGTGGTAGTCTGCCAATAGAATAGTTAATTTTAGTACAGTAATGATGGTTTAACTGGGATGAATAAAGTTAATTTTCACTATACTTGATACAATGAGGAAACATTTAAATATTGTGGCAGACTTTTGGAAACAGATAAAAGTTGATCTTGACACCACCATGAAGCTAATATTAGAAAAAATTTTGAGTTAAGTACTCAGTGATCCTAAGAGGAGAGAAACAGACGAAAATACACCCCATGAGTTAAAGTTGAAGACCATACCTAGTGAGATTTGGGCCCATCATTTTCTTTTAAAGAGTGTTTTTGGCATTATTTCTGCTCTAAGGACTGAGTGAATCAAGACTTTTTCACTAGAAGTTGTGCAACTCCAAATCAAAACTAATTGACATCACTCATGAGACTAAGGAAATGATCCAAAGCCCTCATTTGGAAGTTTGAGCTTAAAATTCCAACCTTTTAAAATATGCCCCTTTTGCATACACTAGTTGAGCCTTAAAATCATATTTTTTCTTTCACAAACACCAGAAAACTTGCACCTTAACCTTATTACCTGAGTCAACCTTACCCTCACTCTGAGAATTCAGAAGGTAAAAGAGAAGGAAGTAAAGATACTGAGAATGGTCCAATATTCTGTGGAAGGTGAAGAAAAGCAACTTGTGAACAGCTGTGTATCAATGGCAGTTGTGTGGCATTTCATCAAAAAAATATAAAAAATATAAAAATAAAAAAAAGAGAAAGAAAGAGAAGTCTAGAGAACATCGTCATCTGGAATTTGAAAAGAAAAGGAGAAGCTGGCCACTTTGTCTCTGAAAAATAGAAGAGGAAGATGAAGTTTTTACTGGAATGAAGGTTGTGAAGTCATGAACCACTCCTTACCTTGCTGATTTCTCAATTTGGATTCCCTTTTTACCCATTTTATTCTTTACACCCCTCAGCCATAAGCCACATTACAATCCATTCTCAAAGACCTTGTGGATCCAAAGTCAAATGAGTTGTCATGTGAAGATGAAGAGTTGCCCAATCTATGGTGAAAATCCTTGAAGATGTCAGAAATTAGAAGCTTGGCCTATGTTCATGCTTGCAAACCCATTTGGGGTCTGCAACTGCTCTTGAGCTGTGAGATTATGAACACCCTCAGTTTATTAATATTGAGAGATAGCCCTAGTGAGAATTGGGTCTGAATTTTTACCTCTTTAGGACAATCTGGGAATCTCCAACAATTAGGGCACACACTCTAATGCTTTAATCTCTGTGCACATGCCTCGAGGCATCCAAGGGATAAGAATGAGCTACAATTACATTGAGAAATTAGGGTTTTCCTAACCCTAATTGGAACGGAAGCCAACTGCTATATAAGCTTAAGCCTAGCTTAAGTTTAAAGGATCTTTTTTTTTGGGACTTAACTTCTGTTCTTCTTCCCTAAAAACCCACTGTAGAATTACAGTAAGCTAAGGTTAGGGTGTAAGAGTTTTCTTTTTCCTTTTTCTTTCTCTTCATAGTCCAGCATTTGCTGGCTATGCCTTTTGTATGATTAATTAGTATAGATTTTAATAGAGTTTTTGTAATAGGATCTGTTACATGTATGGGATGTTGTTTTTGTTGTGAGTTGTGCTATACAAGGCTGCTGCCTTGAGATCCTCCATTGCTAAGTTGTTTTGTAAGCAATAGAGGATTACTTCTAAGTTACTATTTAGATCTAAATGACTTGTGTGTCCAGGTTAGGCACTTTGCAGGCCTTCCCCCACCACAGGACCCACTAAATCTGAATCTCCATGGGAACTTGTGCTTGTAGCCTTGGGAACATGGTGGCGGCAGTGATGTTCTTGTTCTGTCTTATCCATTTGTGAGGAGGATAACCTCTGTGGATAGTCTGTGACCATTCAAGTGGACAGATTATAGCCCTAGGGTGAGGCCAAGTCATGGAACTAAGACAGATTCTTCTTCTCTACACTAGTGCTTGTAGCCTTGTGGGAGATTGTGCAGTGATAGACTCCCCTATAGTTGAATAGATCCGCCATCAGATTGCAGATCTGAGTGGGCTGTAGAGATTGCAGGCTTGTGACTGGATCACTGCAGTATTTCTAAAGCAGTGAACAGCCATGCTTAAAAGCTAGTACTCAAACTCTTACTGGTTCTGTGTGTCCAGGCTTGTGCACTTTGTAGGCCTAGTCCTACACACAGAACTTTAGTGGGTGAGTTCCTATGGATTCTTCAACTTGTAGCCTGGATGAAGTAGTACCTACAATGATAAACTTGTTCTGACCCATTTCTGGATTGTGGTTCCCCTATTGGATAGTTTGTGACCATTTAAGTGGACAGGTTATAGCCTTAAGGGATTGGATCATGGCACAGGGGTGAGTTGGATTCTCTCTCCTCTTTGGTGATAATGTAACCATTGGATAGGATTTCTATAGCAACAAATCTGAGTCTAAGTTACAAGACCCATCAGATCTGTACCTAATAACATACTTCTCACCCTTTTATATTTATTTTCTCACTCCACCATCCTTCTTGACCCTTTCTGTAATCTAGACATTAGGATACCTTAGAATTTAGATTATAGTGACCCTGAATCCCCTTTCACTTAGGATTGCCAGATCTGGAGAGCCTACTAAGGATAGCTCCCTTGGAGCTTGAGATCAACTTCCCTGTGGGACAAACTCTTACTTATCAAAACTTGCTACAACAGGCCATGTATCTTGCAGGACTATGCATATTTTAGGCTTACTGCTCCGTAATCATCACTCTACCTTTCCCTCATTTTTCATTTACCCCATTCTTATCACTATCTCCAATAAAGTCAGTAGCAAGCACTTAAAAATAACCAACAATGCACACTATGAAATCATGACGACTGCCATGGCATAGCAGGCAGCATCCTTGGCAACTCATACTGCCCACGAGTAGCATCAGCCACCTACGCCTCCAGTAAGAGCTACACCGCCAATGGCTTCAGCATTTACCGAGTTCAGGAGGATGAGACCTCTTAGCTTTTTAGGGCAGGCAGAGCCCATGGTGGCTGAAAATTGGCTGAGTGAAATGGAAAACGTATTTAGTGTGCTCACGTGCACAGAGGACGAGAGCGTCCGTTGGGCAGCCTACATGTTAGATGGGGAGGCTGGGCCTTGGTGGAAGCCCGTTTCACGGACTAGGGCCAGGAGACCCCAAATTTTCCCTGGACGTGGGAGGAGTTCAACAAACAGTATTTCCCAAAAGTGGTGAGGAATCAAATGAAAATACAGTTTTTACAACTCGTGCAAGGGAAGATGACTGTTAGGGAGTATGGAGTTGAATTTATGCGACTTGCTCGCTTCGTGCCTGACTATGTTATCACTGAGATGATGAGAGCAAAGAGGTTTCAGCAAGGGTTGAGACCGGATGTGAGGGGAGGAGTAGCACCATTCCAGTTGAGGACCTATGGAGAGGTCATGAGCAAGGTGCTCGTAGTAGAGGAGGAAAATAATAATAAATATCGCTAGAGGGAGCAGCAGGGAAGAGGAAACACAGATCAGAGTAGAATGGGGAACTACGAGCCGGTGAATAAAAAGCCAAGATTCGTAGCCAACAATCAGAGACCACCATTCCAAGGAGGTTATGGGAGACCGACACAGCAAAGCAACCAACAGAGATTTCCATTGCTCATGTCAAGGAGACCGATACGATATGAGAGCCCTGCTATCACTACCGGAGCTACAGTAGTGATAGCAGGGCCCACACCTCGGGAGACTTGTGCCAAGTGTGACAAATCTCACAAGACGGCGAACTGTAGACTGGGTACTTGGGGCTGCTTTAGATGTAGCAAGGTGGGCCACCTGATCAAAGATTGCCCTGAGGTGAACAAAGGGAAGGCGGCTTCAGCTGCTATGCCACGACCGATACAAGCAAGGAAGCTGATCGTCCAAGGGAGAGCCTATGCAGTCACAGCTCAAGAAGCCCAAAATATAAATGATGTGATCCAAGGTGAGAATCTCTTTTAAGTAAATAATTTAAATTCTTAAGAAATTTTAGATAGTGAAGGTGCATTCATAACTAAATTGAATAGATTAACTCTCTTGCGAAAAAAAAAAAGAACTCCTAATATATATAATGTGATATCTATGTATATATATATATATATGTGGGTGTTATAGGTACCTTATATTTGTATGAGAAGGGGAGCGACATAAAGTATGAAGCTCGAGTGTTGATAGACCCGGGGTCTACCCACTCATTTATTATCCCTCACTTCGGAAAGAAGATGAAAGTCAACCCAGGGGAGTTGGACTTTGTGTTAACCGTGTCTATCCCAACTGGGAAATCGGTCGATACAGAAAGGGTTTGCAAATTCGTGATCGTGAGCATCATGGATGGAGACGTCTTTGAGCTACCGGCAAACCTAATTTTGTTAGGCATGCAAGGATTCGACATAATCCTAGGCATGGATTGGTTGTCGACTCACTGTGCGACGGTAGATTGCAAGAACAAGGTCGTCATCTTAAGACCCAATACGAGGAGATCATTCCGATTTCGAGGAGTGAGATCGACGTACATGCCACTTATCTCTGCAGTCAAGGCCGAGCGCTTGATCAGAAAAGGGTGCAGTGGTTACTTGGCATTTTTGAAAGAAGAGAAAGAAGAGAAGAATGACATCTCAAAGATCGCAATCGCTGGTGAGTTTGAAGATGTATTTCTAGAGGAGGTACCCAGATTATCGCCAGATAGAGAAGTAGAATTCGCCATCGACTTAGCACCTAGAATGGAGCTTGTTTCAAAAGTGCCATACAGATTGGCTCCCGCTAAGTTGAAGGAGTTAAAAGAGCAGTTGCAAGAGCTCATAGACAAGGGGTTTGTAAGACCGATACCCTTTACCTAGGATAGAACAAGCTCCCTATAAAGAATCGATACCCTTTACCTAGGATAGATGACCTGTTTGATCACCTGCAAGGAGTAGGGTATTTTTCCAAGATCGATCTGAGACCTGGATACCATCAATTGAGAATTAAGGTAGAGGACATTCAGAAGACGGCATTCAGGACACGGTACGGACACTATGAATTCTTAGTGATGTTGTTTGGTTTAACAAATGCTCTGGCATCATTTATGGATTTGATGAATCGTGTGTTTGAACCACACCTGGACTCCTGTGTCGTAGTAATTGTTGATGACATCCTGATATACTCTAAATCAAAAGTGGAGCACGAGAAGCATTTGAGAATTGCACTGCAGACTCTATGTGAACACCAACTGTACTCCAAACTCAGTAAGTGTGAGTTTTGGTTAGAGGAAGTTAGCTTTTTGGGACATGTCGTCTCAAAGCATGGTGTCACAGTTGACCCGGCTAAGATAGAAGCAGTGGTTAATTGGGAGCAATCAAAGACCATGACTGGAATCCGTAGTTTCCTCGGACTAGCTGGCTATTATCGGCATTTCGTTGAGGGTTTTTCAAAGATATCGGGACCACTCACGAGACTTACTCGGAAAGATGCAAGGTTTGAATGGAGTGAGACATGCGAAAAGAGTTTTCAAGAACTCAAGAAGAGACTCACTTCATCTCTAGTATTAGCGATTCCTTCAGGCAGTGGAGGGTTTACGGTATACAGTGACCCTTCGTATAGTGGTTTGGGCTGTGTGCTCAACCAACACAGAAAGATGATAGCGTACGGATCGAGACAACTGAAAGAGCATGAGAAGAATTATTTGACACATGACCTGGAACTAGCAGCGGTCATATTTGCGCTGAAGATTTGGCGACATTACTTGTACGGTGAGACCTTTGAGATTTTCATCGACCACAAGAGCCTTAGATATCTGTTTATACATAAAGAATTAAATATGAGGCAGCGCAGATGGATGGAGTTCCTCAAGGACTATGACTGTTCCATACAGTACCATCCAGGCAAGGCTAATGTAGTTGCCGATGCCTTGAGTTGAAATAGTTTCGCTCAGTTGGCTTGGTTAATTTTGGGTATGCACCAATGGAAGTTATTTGAAGATCTAGCACTGTATGATGCGAATATCAAGTCGCAAGTTACAGGAGCCTTCTTGGCTAACATATTAGTGAGACCAATGATTTTTGAGCATATCCACGAGCTACAGATGAAAGACCCTGCGCAAACCACGATCCATTAAGATGTGATTGAAGGCACCAAGCCTGAGTTCTCAGTGAAAGAAGATGGTTCCTTATTGTTCAAGGGCCGACTTTGCATTCCAGACAATGTCGATCTGCGACGAACTATCCTTGATGAAGCTCATAAATCAAACTATGCTATCCACCCTGGTAGCACAAAGATGTACCAAGATTTGAAAAAGAATTACTGGTGGAGAGGTTTGAAGCAGGACGTGGCAAAGTACGTGTCACGGTGTTTGACATATCAGCAGGTGAAAGTTGATCATAGAAATCCTGCTGAATTATTACAGCCTCTATCCATACCAGAGTGTAAGTGAGATTTGATCTCTATGGACTTCATAGTAGGACTGCCGCGTACAGCGAAGAGATATAACACAATTTGGATAGTCGTAGATCGACAAACTAAGTCAACACACTTCTTACCCTACAACACGATGTACACGACAGGAAGACTCGCAGAGCTATATAAGAAAGAGATCGTCCATTTGCATGGGATTCCAAGTAGCATTGTTTCTGACCGTGACCCATTATATACATCAAAGTTCTAGAAGAAATTTCAAGAAGGAATGGGAACGCGACTGGACTTTAGTTTAGCATTCCATCTGCAAACTGATGGACAAACAGAGTGAGTGAACTAGGTCATAGAAGACATGCTTAGAGCGTGTACGCTAGAATTGCAAGATCATGGGATCAACACCTGCCATTGATTGAGTTTACATACAATAATAGTTTTCAAACGAGCATTGGGATGGCACCGTATGAAGCTCTTTATAGACGGTGATGCGGATCGCCTATCAATTGGGAAGAAACCGGTGAGAAGCTTATTTTGGGGCCGGAGATATTAGAAGATAATATCGCCTACGTCCGTATGATCCACGAGAGACTTAAGGCAGCACAGAGCAGACAGAAAAGCTACGCTAATATCAAGAGGACCAGTGTAGACTATAGAGTGGGCGAACACGTGTTTGTGAAAGTGTCACCTATGAAAGGTGTGATGAGATTCGGAAAGAGAGGCAAGTTGAGCTCTCGCTACATTGGACCCTTCAAGGTTTTGGGTTGAGTATGTGAAGTTGCTTATCGCGTTGGATTACCACTAATGTTGGATCGTGTTCATAATGTTTTCCAAATATCGATGCTCAGGAAATATGTGAATGACCCTTCCCATGTTTTGGGAGGTTAACCTTTAGAGATGCACAAGGATATGAGCATAATCGAGGAGCCGACAGAGATATTGGATAGAAAGGAGCAAGTATTATACACCAAAGTCATTCCATTAGTACTTGTTCGATGGAAGAATCATCCGACCGAAGAGGCTACATGGGAACGAGAGGCCGACGTAAAGGAGCAATACCCAGACTTATCTACGACAAGTTGAGAGTCAAATTGTATCATCGCAAGCATGTTTGCAGATTTAAACCATCTATTGTAATCCAATGTTGACCATTTGGCCAATTTATTCAATGGAGAGAATGTGGATCCAAATCATGCCGTGATACCATATGGAATGCATGATTAGGATTTATCATGCCACGCAATGGCTAGGAAGACATGCTCCACTAAGCCAATGACCAAATGGTCAAAGAACTACCAAGAAAATGGAATAAAAATGAAGCAGAAACTTTTTGAATTTCTGTTGAAAATTGATTAATCAATTTTCAAATCGATTAATCGATTTGGAAAATTAATCAATCGATTTTGGTCGATTAATCGACTGACAAACACCAGTGAGATGACAAACCTGGAAAACATAATAACAGAAAAATTTGATTAATCGAGATGAAATTCAATTAATCAATTTTGGTGTGTTTACATATATTCCTTTCAAATGCGAGTTCGGTTGTTAATCGCTGTACTTTACTCTAGAAGTTTCCTGAGAATTGGAAGAGTCTAAGACAATCATGTAGGTAATTGACAAAGGATAGGAAAATTTAATTACGGATATCATGGGAGAGCAGAATTAGATGTTGCTATAGTGGATTGCGTTGTTTTCACCTAAGCTATAATAAATGATATAGATTTTCAAGGACTATATGGAGGTTTAGTTAGTATAGGGAATGGGTTGAGCATTGTACACAGGATGAAGTCGATTAATCATACCTAAGTATTTATGTACGACCTTATCCCGATACACCTAAATGGTAAGACATTGAGAGCAATCCTTTGCAATCATCTCCTTGATTTGAAAGGCTAGATGTGTCACACTCTTTTACCCTTCTTGTATGATCGAAATTATATTCGCGTATCATAAGATTGGTTAAGGGCATAAAGTTTGAATATTTCAAGATCATTGCAGTAAATTTAGAGGTTATCATTTTGATGATGGCTTTATCTCATTTTGGTAATGGCTTTATCTCATGTTGGTGATGGCTTTATCTCATTTTGCTAATGGCTTCACCTCATTTTGGTGATGGCTTTATCTCATTTTACTGATGGCTTTACCTAATGTTAGTGATGTCTTTATCTCATCTTGGTGATGGCTTTATCTCATTTTGGTAATTCCTCTTACCACCGTCGTGTATCAAAAAGTGGGTGCGTGTGAAATTTTATTCCTAGACAAGTGAGACCTATTCCATGTATCGAGGCTATTTTCTCATCTGTTGATCCATGTATGTGGGCATCTTTTTATTGCAATTAATGGTACATATTGACAATTAATGGTTGGATAGTTTTCTCTTCCTTTATAGCGATGGTTAAATTCCAATTATGATCCATATGATTAGTTGTGGGCTGATAATCTCATGGATAGTATATGTGTAGTTGATTTTCTAGAAATATTATTTAATAGATGATTATCTTATTGGACAATCGGTGGTACACCAGTCTAGTGATATGTGGATTTTCATACCGATTGTATAGTCGTAAATTTTTGAGGAAAAAAATTCTTATGGAGGGAAGATTTTCGAGGACGTGAGTGTTCAACTTGATGTGCGTGTTCAACCCCTCAAATTTATTTTGAGTATAAATCGATTCATATTTGGACGTGAGTGTTCAACTTGATGTGCATGATAAGACCTGATTACTTAAGGCAATTTTCGAGGACATGAGTGTTCAACTTGATATGCATGATAAGACATGATTACTTAAGGCAATTTTCGAGGATGAAAATTTTATTAGGTGGGAAGAATGTAACATCCTAAAAATTTTGACCTTAAATAGTGACCTTGGGATCTGTTTGACCAAGTGATGGTCAAATAGTAGACTTCTATAATTAACGTATTCATGTGATGTAAGTGTACCCTAAGTATGAGGTATGGGTGCTAGTTAAGGGTCACATACACCTATCTCTGGTGTATGTGCTTAACACCAAATCTGAAGGAGGGTTATAAGGGTTTAATAACGTAAAGGGAAGTCATTCCTTTGTTTGGTTGGTGAGAGAGTTAAAAAGAGAGAGAGAGTAAAGAGGGAGTTAATGGCAAGGAGAGTTATTGTGGTTCAGATTTGAGGACGGATTTGAGCATTGAATGTCGGATTCAACACGTGAAGGACTGTTAAAGCAAAAGCTTGAAACCCTAGCTAAGAAATCAACCATTCCATCATTTAAGAGATTAAATTGAGGTGAGCTTTGTTAGATTTAAATGCATGAGTTTTGATGATTAAATTCAGTCAATAGATGGGGTAAATGATAAATTAAAATGATGGAAAAAGATAGAAAAATAGGAAGAAAAAGATTTAGAGGAACATCCCGAGAAGGGGCTGAGTTCTGACCAAATCGATTAATCGGTTTGGAAAATCGATTAATCGAATTTGGTCTGGAAGTTGAAAAAAGCATAAAAGCCCAAGATTGATTAATCGATCTTGAAATCGATTAGTCGATTTTGAATTTGATTAATCGATTTGGAAATCGACTAATCGACTGAGTACCTCCACTGGCTGGAGAAATAAGGCTTGGAGAAACTGATAAATCGATTTAAGAATCGATTATTCGATTTTGGATTTTAATTAATCGATTTGGGAATCGATTAATTGATTGTGGACTTTCGATTAATCAATTTGGGATCAATTAATCAATTTTAGATTTTGATTAATCGATTTAGTGTTTCGATTAATCGATTTTGGCAGTTTTAGTTGGCTTCTTAATTGAACCATGAGGTCCATGGAGGGTCTTAGATCTTTTCTATTGCGTCCTTATTGATGTTGTGCATATGTTATGATGTACCATAAGTGGCACGAGCTAAGGCAAGAATGAGGAGTCGTGTGGGACCTTGATGCTTGGATAATCAGACACTCTAGGTAGGGAACACCTTAAACATGTACTTTGATTACAAGAGCATGTATGTAGTGATATAGAAATAAAATGAATCATATAATCTCCATGTGTGTGTGTGTGTGATACACCAATGAAATGAAAATGCTTTAATCATATCATCCTCTCAGTATGTGTGTGTGTGTGTAACACCAAGTAAGCATATGAAAATGAGACATCCCCAGGGGATGAGAAAGTGATAAAGACATCAGTGTGATGCAAGTAATTTAGACATCACAAGGATGTAATTGAGATTATCAAGTAAGATTAAACAAAGACTGATAAGGCCTAATTGATATAAAATAGCACATTTATACGATGAATAACTATATGTAAAGCACATGATATTTTTGTTATTTAAGGTTTGATCAGAATACCCCATCGATGTGGCGAGATGCCCACAACTGACTCAGCAGAATATCCGTGACCTGTATGGCGGCCAATCTGTACACCGGTACGGCGGTCTATCCGTACATAGTAGCACATCCCAGGGATGTTGAGATGAGATTAGACCCCATTGCCTACGAGAAAGGGACCTGGGTAGTATTCAAAGTGATATATTTATAACAATTATCTATTTAGACGGCGATGGAGGGTATTCCATCGGGGCTCGATGCTATATTGCTTGGGGATTACTTAAGTTGAAGATTTAAGTTTCTTGAGGCCTATTCAGTGTAATTACATGAATAGTTGATAATAAATGTAACATGTAAACCACCAGTAAACTTCAATGCATATGTAACCCTTTAAATTGTTTTCCATTAAGTTCATAAATACATCATGCTATCATATCATGGAATATATGTGAGGATTTGACTTATATGTTCATTGTGTTGTTCCCTATTGAGCTAGGATGTAGCTCACCCTTTAGACTACACGTCGCAGGTCCTTTGCTTGCAGCCGTAGAGGCTTTGGGAGACGCTGATGTGGGGGATTCGGACTTTGTGCCCGAAGACGAGTTAGAGCCTCCTCCGGAGGACTTCTTCTAGGAGACTCCGTTGTGGACTTTGATAGGGTGAGTTCTGAGAGCTCATCGTACGGCTTGGTATGCCAAGCCTTAATTTTGGAAAATATAATTAAATAGATATATTCTTTTAGCGAACCATCTAGGGTGACTAAGTGATGTCACTGATGGTCCAGGTGGGTTCTTTTACTCATGCAAAGGCATGAGTTTAGAACCACCTTTTGGATTATAGATTTTAGAATATATATCTATAGAACTGGAGAATTATTTTAGTATCAGTTCTTATGCATTTCATTCTCTTTATTATTGCTTGCTATGCTAATATTTCGTACGTATCCATGGGGCACGGTCTGGAGGATCATGCTGATGGAACGGGTTTTCGGGTGCCAAAATCCAGGCTGTCACAGATTGTGATTGATGACCACAATCTGGAAGGAGGAGGATTTAGTTTTATTTTCTACAATTATTTTAAACAACCCATTCTTTTATTCTTATTTTTCCAGTAAATTAGACTCTTAAAAGATTGGTAAAAGTTTTCAAAACAAATGAAATTTTGACCTTCCTCGTGGGAACGATCCTATACTAGTGCTACAATTTTGATTGTGCACTTGCAATAGGTTAAGGCTTAGTACAATTATAGCCACATCAAATTTTTTGCGCCGTTGTCGGGGAAGCGAAAAATTTTAATTTTGTTTGAAAACCAATATTTGTCTCTCTTTTATTTTTTTTTATCTTTTTATTTTTCTTTTTTCGCTTCTTAATCTTTTATAGGTTTATTCGGAGCAGCTAATCAAATATTTCAACACTTCTTCTATAACATCCCCAAATGTTAGGCATTGAACAGTGTCCTCGAGATGCGTGCCCAACGGGTCACAGGTTTGACCAAATGAAAGTCAACTCGATGACTCTAGTTTCAACTTATGTTGATGTAATAAGTATGTGTGTGTAAGTGTGTGGTTTAAAAACTAAGTGGGGATAACCCGCACCTATCTTCGGTGTACATGCTTAACACCAAGGCAAAGGAAGAGTTAAAGGGGCAAATAGCTAAGGAGAAGTTATATCTTTTTAGTTTTTATTGGTGTCGAGGAATTAAGAAGAGAGAGAGAGAGTAAGAAGTGGAGTAAATGCATGGAGAGTTAATGTGGGTTCCAAAGTGAAGATGGATTCAAGCTATTAATGCCGGATTCGACGCGTGGAATTCGTGGAAGCCGAAGTTGGAGCCCTAGTCATTAACCCAACCATTCAATCAATCAAGAGATTGATTTAAGGTGAGTTCTATTTAGATTTGCTATAAACAGGTTTTTGTGTATTTAATTGAGGTTTAAATGATGAAATAAAGATAGAAAAATGAAGGAAAATGGAAAGGAATGAAGACTGGAAGAAATGCCCGCAAAGGGCTGAGTTGCTGACCAAATCAATTGATCAATTTTTGAAATCGATCGATCGATTTTGGCCTGAGGGATTTCTGGGCATAGCTGCCCGAAATCGATTGATCGATTTGAAAATAGATCAATCGATTTGTAGAAATCGATTAATCGTCTGAGCACTTCCAGTGACTGGAAAATGGAGAGCTGGGAAAATCGATTGATCAATTTTTAAAATCGATTGATCGATTTTTAAAATCGATCAATCGAGTTTGGATTTTCGATTAATTGATTTGGGATCGATTAATCGATTTTGAGATTTCGATTGATCGATTGAGAAATCGATCAATCGATTTGGACAATTTCTGTTGGACTTTGATTTGAACTTTGAGGTTCAGGGATGGTCTTGTACCTTTTTTATCGCATCTTTCTTGATGCTTTACTTGTACTATGGTGTACCATAGGTAGTACGGGTAAAGGCAAGAATGGGGAACCGCGTAGAACCTTGATGCTTGGATACTCGAACACATGAGGTAGGGAACACCTTGAACATGTATTTTAATTTTCAAAAGTATGTATGAAGAGAGATAGAAATGAATATTTATGCATCAAAACGTAATTTCTAAGAGTGTGTGTGTGTGAATACTAAATGAATATGTAAGGTCCCCAGGGGACGTAAATGTGATAATGAGCATCTAGGTGATGCGTTGAGCCAGTGGCATCCCAGGGATGCATATGAAACCTGTCAGTAAAGTGAAAGAAAAGGTGATAAGGCCTAACTATAATAAAATTAGCACAATCATACGGTGAATAACTATATATAGTGCACTTGATATTTAAGGTTTAAACAGAATACCCTACCGACGTGGCGGGATACCCATGACTGACTCGTCAGGATATCCCTTATCGGTACGACGGCCAATCCGTACACCAGTTGGACATCCTAGGGATGTGTGTTTGAGACTAGAAACCCCGTCGCCTATGAGAAAGAGACCTAGGTAGTATTCAAGAATGAAACATATGAAAATTGTCTAATTAGACGACGATGGAGGGTATTCCATCGGGCGCCCGACTCTATAGTATGTTGGGAAATATTTAAGTTACGATTTAAGTGATTTGGCTGAATCATTGTCTAGTACCAGCAAGTTGATAATAAACAAACACATGTAAAGTAACAATTGCATCTAGTACATTTTTTTCAATTAATTAAATTGTTTTCTCAGTAATTCCATCTGATAAATCATGCTTTTAAATTGTCTTAGAATATATGTAAGAGTTTGACTTATATGTTCACTTGTTGTTTCCCTATTGAGCTAGGTCCATTGCTTGCGGCTGCTGAGGCTTCGGGAGACGTAGATCCGAGAGATTCTAATTACGTGCCCGGGAAAGAGTTGGGGCCTCCTCCTGAGGATTTCTTCAAGAGGACCCGTGCATACTTTGAGAGTGATTTTGAGAGCTTTCTATACGGCTTGGTATGTCAAGCCTTATTTTTGAAAGAATGTAATTAAATGATATATTCTTTTGGGCAAACCATCTGGGGTGATTCTGCTTATCACTGATAGTTCGGATCGGTTCTTCTGTCCATGTGTTGGCATGGAAGTAGAACTGTCTTTTGAGTTTTTATTTTAGAATAGCATATCTTTATGGCATGTCATTTCAGTTCATACATTTTACTTTGATTAGTTGTTGCTTGGTTATATACCAACGTTCCATGCAGATTGATGGGGCACGGCCTCGAGAGCCGTCCTAATGGCACGAGTTTCAAGGTGTCAAAATCCGGGCTATCACATCTTCTAACAATAGAAGCTAGAGGCATAGATTTGTCTCCTCTCCCTGCTTTCTAGAATAAAAATTATATAAAATTAAAAGAAAAAAATAGACATATAAAATAATCGTTTTAGCCATCCCGCTTTGTTTCTAATTCCATTTATTATGGCGGGGAAAGACCAATTCATGGCTAAAACGTTGGGGGAGTATTATGCATTAACACCTCTTACACCTCTCTCATATATTCTGTTACCCCCTGTGACCGGTGACGGAACCTTCGAAATCAAACCCAACGTACTTCAATTACTACATATCTTTTATGGGTTTGGTGAGGAGGATCCGTATATGCACATAAGGAGTTTTCTATAAATCTGTGCAATTGTTAAAATTAAAAACTAGGCCACTCGTTTGAGGCTCTTTCCATTTTCTCTTAAAGAGAGGGCAAAGCAATGGCTGAACTCTTTGCCTAGAAACTCAATTGCTAGCTTGGAATAATTGTAAATAAAGTTTATTACAAAGTACTTCCCAATTAGTTAAACGAATCGAATCTGAAAGATTCTTACGACGTTTCATCAATTTCCGGATGAATCTGTTGAGGAGAGCTGGAAGCATCTTAACGAGCTTCTGAACAAGTGCCCTCATCTTGAGGTCCTGCACTGGCAAATAGTACTTGATTTCTATGAAGGCCTCAATGAACAAACCCGTCACATGATTGATGTTGCTTGTGGAGGAATGTCTCATATATTGACTACAGAGGATGCTTGGGAACTCTTTGAGACCCTTAGCAAGGAATCGGTGCAACACCATACATCGAATGGGACTGATTCGGAGACTTTAAGGAATACACCTCCTAAGGGAGGAGAACTAGATGAATTAAAGTTAATGACGAATTGCCTCCCAAAGTTCAAGCTTTGGAAGACAAAATTCAGTCTCAGTTGGGTATAAAATCGCACCCAACATCTCAAAAAGGAGAGGCTTGTAGTCCGCACCATGGCCCATCTCAGGAGGACCCTCATTACCCTGTTGTACCTTGTTATCCCACAAGAGTTCAATACCATATTGTTTCCATAAAGGATGCCATGCTGCAAACATGTGGAAATTTCCAGCAGCATGACCAGAACCAACTGAAGCCACTCCTCGCTCTTCAGCAATCTATTTTTAAGTTAGAAGCTCAAGTTGGGCAACTAGCTATTTTAATTGATAGGAGGGAGTAGTTATTCTTCATCATGGCTAGATGGAAACACTAGAGGGCATATCTTTATGGGAGGCACATCAACTCCCCTTGACCCAAAGTAAGTTCCTCATGGACCCGTCGATGCTACCTACTCATCCATAGCAGAATCGTGTAAATATATGTACAACATCTTTTCTATTTACGTTCTTAAATTTTGATGAAAGCACCTTAGGATCTGAATACGATATATTGTAAGGACCTCTCTGACGTAATATAATCACATTCGAATGTATGGATTAACGATCTTTCATGACTACGTATAGTCGAATTGTAGTGATTACGATTCGAAGTGTCACAAAGTCTCAATATTATTTTCCAAAATTGTAAATGACAATTCTAGGGAATAGGTGAATCCAATGACCAATCATATCGGTTACCTTGGATTTTGAACCCACTTAAATTATAGAGGAAGCGGACACGCATCGTATTCAATATTGCCACCTGCCAACTACCCAAGCTTAAATGCCTACTGTTGGTTAAATTGCTTGTGCTATATTTTTATTAAGAAAATGTGGTACAAAATCGAAAAACAAAAACAAATAAAAAAGGGGAGTGAAATGGGATAAAAATAGCACTTAAACAATAATCTAAACACAACCTGCAAGATCCAGGACTATTGTAGTAAGTTTTAATTAGTAAGAGTTTGTCCCACGGAGAATAATGATCTAAAAACCTACAGGCGTATAGTAAACTCCAGATCTGGCTACAGACCTGGGAACTCTAAACCTAAGCTAGAAAGCAAGGTAAAGAGAGGGTGTTTAGGTGTCACAAAACTAAACTAATAAAAAAAATATGAATAAACTACAGCTAAAGAAAGCGGTAGAAGAGAGTGAATGTGGTGTGGTAAAATAAAGGAAAAATGGGTGAGAAGTAGGTAGCTAAGGGCCATTCATCACTGCAACTCAGCTCAAGATCTAGTTCTACAACTGTCTTTCATATAGCTACAAGCACATCAGCAAGGTAGAATAATCCAACCTATTCCAAAGAAATGAACTGATCTTAGGGTTATATTTTTTCCACTTAAATGATCACAAAATATCCCAGACATTTCATCCACTAAATGGATTAAATTAGAATAAGAAAACTATTGTAGACACCATGTTTGCAAGGCTACAAGCTCATGCATCCATAGGAGCAAACAGTCTTAGAAAATCAAGTGGAAATCATAAGTAATCCCGAGCTGAATGGGGACTTAGACTCAGCTGGTCATTGCTACAAAAAGGCCTGCAATGACCCAACTCACAAGCTCATGCATCCATAGGAGCAAACAGTGTTAGAAAATCAAGTGAAAACCATAAGCAATCCCGAGCTGAATGGGGACTTAGACTCAGCTGATCATTACTACAAAAAGGCCTGCAATGACCCAGCTCACAAGTCTGCAATCTCTACAAAATCTTAGGTCTATTCACTGATGATGGGATTGCAAAATAGAGGAGAAGTTGGGTTTAAAGCTATCTCTCACTTGGCTACAAGCACAAGTGCAGAGAAAGAGAATCTATCTCATCCTTATGACCTAGACCAGCCTTAGGGCTATACCTTGCCCACTAAAATGGTCACAGGCTGTCCCAGAGGTTATCCTAATCGCAGAGGTTAGAGATAGAACATGAATATCAGTGCTACTACCATGGTTGCAGGGCTACAAGCTCAAGCAACCATGGGTGCATAAAACCCATACTGCTCTATGTGAGAAAACACAAAAAAATATAGATGAAATGAAGCTTTAAACATGGCATTTTATTGCCTAAAAATAACTTACAATGATCTGCCCTCCAAGCAGCAGTCTGTGCAACAATCCCAAAACAGCTCACAATGTTACTACAAAACCGATTACAAGACAAAAATATACCTAGCTGCTACAGAGAATTAACTCTGCATTGTTGTTGTGCTAAGGAAAGAAGAACAAGAAAATGGAAAAGGGAAACTAAACCCTAACCTTAAAATAAAAAGATATTTTGATCCAGCTATTCTGGATACTTTTACAGAATAGCTATAGCTCAATTTATACAATCCCTACAGCTCTTTGTTACTTTAGCCAATCAAAAATCAGCACATTAGTGGCAGCTGTCGTGGCTCATTCATGACCAAGAGGTGCCTTGAGAAGTGTGGGACAGCTAAGCACATTGGGATGTGTGCCCTAAAAGCTGTGAAATCTCAAAAATGTCCATGAATGTTGAAGACAGCAATTGGAACCCATGCCTCAACAAGATAGAGCTGCAGATTTGCATTCTCGAGCAGATCTTGAGATGTTCTCGAGCAGCTGGGCTTCAAAACTTTAAATCTCGAGTAGTTCTCGATAAGCTGAAGGCTTCAAGTTAATGATCTCGAGCAGCTCTCGAGTAATTGATAGGCTTCAGCAGCTTTAGAATTTTGTTCTCGAAAAGATCTCGAGAAGTTTCTCGACAACATTATGGCTTTGACCAACTACTCGACTGCCTAAATGGCTTCAGAAATTTAGCTCGAGAGGCTCTCGAGTAGTTGCTCGACAGGCTGAAAATAGTCCTTTTAAGTGCTCAACGAGATGAAAGAGGCTCTTTGAATTGCTCGAGTAGATGAAATGGGGCTTGACGGGTTAAATATGGTCTGCTCGAGAGGATTAAATGACTGCCTGCAGCAACTTGAGAAGGTAGCTGAATTGCTTGAGTTCACAAAATAGAGCAGTGATCTGTTCGAGTACCTTCAGCACTACTCGATAGGATTAAGTGTTCATCTCGAGAGGATGGAATGGGTCTTCAATCAACTACTCGAGTGGATAAAGTGGGGCTCGATAAGTTCAATGAAGTGCTCGAGTGCTTGAGTGTGGGCTTCAGTAACTGCTCAAGCTGCTTTAGATCTGCTCGACAGGTTTAATGAAGGCACTTGGTAGGTTGTAATTCAGTACACTTTCAGCTGTGAATCTGTCCATACACTCAAGTATACACAGCAGTCCTCAGGCAACAGTTTCTGAAGAATTGAGGTTTCAGCCAGTAGCTGAGTGGATGCTTTTGAGGTTGCTTGAGAGGTTGTACTGCTGCTGCTGCTTTCAGTTGTTCTCCAAGTTCATTGCAACTGTTGTAAACTGCTACAGCAGCATTCCATAAGTTTTGAATTCCATCTATCTCTTCACAGCAGGACTCTAGGACACCAATGCATGCTAAATTGCTGTTGTTCCTTCTTAGTGTGCTTGATTTATGTGAGTTTTGAAAATACGTTTGCAACTGCTAAGTTATAATGAATCTAGAATATTAAAAAGAGTAAAGAAATATCAGCACAGATAGAAGTGAATTAGCCTGCAAGATCAGGGCCAATTGTAGCAAGTTTTAAATGTAAGTGAGTAAAAGATCGTCCACAGGGAATTAATTTAAAATTTAAGATAAACCTTCATATCTGAGCTACCAGATCTGACCTCTGATCCTATCTACAAAGCACATAAGATGGGAGGTTGAATTTGTCACGTTAACTAAATGATAAAAGTAAAGATTAAACTAAATGATCCAGATCCGAGTTGGGGAGATTTGATGTAAATTAATAAGAATGGAGAAATAATACCTAACTTCGATTTAGTACTTGATTGCAAAATGATAATAAATGTAGAACAAATGAGATATTATCCAATCTTCATCTGGCTACCAACATAGATGCAAGAGAAAGTAATCTAACTCAAGGATTAGAGTTAAACTTATGGCTATGGTCTGTCCACTTCAATGGCCACAGACCATCCAATAGTCTTTAATCTGAACCCTTAATTCAGAACGAGAAACACCACTACAAATGCTGTGAGAGATTAGGTTACAAACACAAATTCTCATAGGGATGATGAATTAAGGGAAATTGCTTAAAAACAGTAAATCTAAAGGAGTCTAGTGCAATAAGGAGATCACAGGGAACCCTCAACACGAATCCAATTGAGAACGTACGGTTCACAGCAACCTTTTCAAATTCACCATTACAATTCTGAGCATGCCTTAAAGCTCTCGGATTTGTAGTCTTGAATACACTTCTCTTTTTAATTACAAAAGTATCTCACAGCTCTCAAGTACAAATAAAAGTTAAGCTATTACAGGAATTTCAGACAAGTTATCCGAATTGGAAATGGGGCAACAGAAATGAAACTCGAAATCTGGATGCCCAAATTGGGCAAATGGTTCGTCTATTTATAGTTTTCCCTAAGTCCAGCTCAGATGTGTATCAACCAATCAGAGGTGCTCAGATCTGTATTGACCAATGGTGGTCGAGCACGAGGATCCAGATCTGTTCTGACCAATCAGAATTCCTCGATCTAGTTCAGCCAATCAGGTGAAAAAGGCATCAATTCTGTTATGCATTTTGAAAGTCTATTAGAGTTTCTAGAAGTTCCCGCCAAGTTATTTCATCTCTGGGTGCTCACGTGGGGTAGAATATGCCTTTGGTTCGTGCTCAGAATCTTTTGAAATGTCCCTGGGCTTTTAAATGCATTGGGGCACGTGCAGAGATTACTGAATTGCCCTTGCAGATGCTGAGAATCTTCAGGATATCATTTCGTACAGTTTGGAGAACTTTTCGCAAGGTACTATGACTTCTGAAGCTCTTTTCGCACAGATTGGAGACCTTTTCGAAAAGAACTGTAACTTCTGGAGATCTATTCGCAAAGATTGGAGACCTTTTCGAAAAAAATTGTAACTTCTGGAGATCTATTCGCAAAGATTAGAGACCTTTTCGCAGAGCTTGGGGACCTTTTTGCAAAGATTGGGGACCTTTACGAATAGCATTCTGTAGTGCATTCTTCTTTTCGAATAGCTCTAAACCTCTTTCCAGGTTGAAACCAGGCCTTTGTCCTCTTTATTTTAGGCATTTTGACAGCCCGTGAGGTTGTCCTTTCTCCTTCTTCCTCCAGATCAAGATGGGTCATCATCTTTTTGGCACTTTTAAGCTACTTTCAAGGTTAAGCCTGCCTTTATTATTAGCTGTAAAACAAACACTTAAAACACTTATTTAGTTCTCTCAAGGGTCTATCAAGGCCCAGATTAAGGGGTGAAAAATGGTATTTTCCAGTTCTCAACAATTGCCCCAATAGTGTGAACCACCATGGTGCAGTCAATATAAACCCATCAGCTCCACAACTTAACTCAAAATTCCTTCTTCTTGGCTTGAAAATGATGGATTGTAGCACTAAGCTATAATTTCCTATCATCTACAAAAATACACTTAAAAATCATTATTAGCTAGCTCAAGAGTCCATCAAAGGTCAGGTTAATCGCTGAAAAGTGGTATATTTCAATGCTCAACACACCTCCAAACCTAATCTTTGCTAGTCCTCGAGCAAAGGAAAAATTAAAACAGTTATTCAAAACAGTAAATGCCACTTTCATAGGGAGCACGGATGCATTTATCATGTGCATCAAGCCTTTTACACCTCTAGGTGATCCCTAGTGGAGGAGTGAAGTCTCCTGAGGGTTTTTAGTGAAGATACTCACAAACTTCACCATTAAAACAGTTAAGTAGAGTGCAGCCAATGACAAAATAGATTCTAAGAAATAAAGCACCATTCCACACCCATTATTTAAAAATCAGAGAAAATTATAGCAGTAATGCAAACAATTAAAACCTAAATCAACATGTATTTGCATCACCAACAATCAGTTCACATCAGGAATATAATGTGCAAAAATCAGCACTCAGCTTGCTATCAATTCAAAAATCAGGTGTGGATATAACCAATGAAATTAAATTTTCAGACCCCATCCTCACCAGGGCTATCTCTCAGCAATAAAAACCCAAGGTGTTCACATTCTCATTAGCTCAAGATCAATCACAGACCTCAAATAGGTCTGCAAGCATGAGCATAGGCATGACATCTAAGTTCTGGCATCCTCAAGTATCTTCATCATAGATTAGACATTCCCTCATCTCCACAAGACAGCTCCTTTCACTTGGGATCAACAAGGTCTTTTTGATGGGTTGTAATGTCGCTTATGGGTGAGGTTTATAAAGAATAGGAGGGGTAAAATGGATTCAAAATTTGAGAAATCAATAAGGGGAGGAGGTGATTCATGACTTCACCTACTTCATTTCAGCACTGCTTCATCTTCCTTAATATTTTTTTCAAATCCGAAGTGGCCAGCTTCTTCTCCTTCTCCCAATTTTTAGATGAAGTGATTCTCTTGACTTCTCTTCTATTTTTTTTTCTTTTCTTTTTATAGTTTTTTTATATTTTGATGATGAATTTCCACACATATACCACTGTTGCAGTGCTGTTTTATGATTTGCTTTTCTTCTTGTTCCACCAAATGTTGAACTCAGCCCACGTATCTTCAACTTCTTCTCCTTTACCTTCTAAAATCTCAGAGTGAGGGTCAGGTTGAATCAGGTCAAGAGGTTTAGGTGCAAGTACTCCAGTGTTTATCAACGAAAAATAGATTTAAAGGCTCAAAGAGTATACGCAAAAGGGCAGTTGAATGGGTAGGAATTTTAAGCTCAAATTGTCCAAATGAAGGCCTTAGATTATCTCCTTAGTGTCATGAGTGTTGTCAATCAATTTTGATTCGGAGATGCCTAACTTCTAGTGAAAAGATATTGAGACAGTCATTCCTTAGAGCCAAAAAAATTGCCAAAAATACTCTTCGAAAGAAATTTGATAGGCCCAAATCTCACTGGGAATGGTCTTCAATTAAACTCATGGGGTGTATTTTCACCTTTTTCTCTCCTCTCTAGTTCACTAAGTACCAATTAAAAATTTTTCTTGATATTGGCTTCATAAAAGTGCTAATTTTTTAAAAGATTTTTAGTTTTAAATGTCTACAAAATTTTTAAATTTTCTCTCTCCAGCATGATTAGGTGGGAATTGACTTTATTTACTCAATTTACCTAACATTGGTGACTAAAATTAACTATTTTGCTGGCCTACCACCTGTTAATCAGTGAAAAATACCATTTTTCACCTCCTAGCCTTACCTTTGATAGACCTTTGAGTTAATTAATAATGTGTTTTGAGGGTTGTTTTGTAGTTGTCTGTGCAATCATGGGAATCGAGACGATCCCGTCGCGACGATGCGCTCTCTAACGATAAAAATATAGAGTTGCCACCCGGAGCTTTCGGTGTCTTAGGATACCTAGTTCATTTTTATGAGCACCTAAGTGCTAAAAATATGACTCTGAATCCGGTCCACACCAAAGGCTCTTGGGTAGGGGCTTCGGTTATCGATCGAGAAGGTGTTAGGCACCCGATCAACCCGCCTAACGCGGTCTCTACTAATGGCCAAAAATAAAATGATGTAAAAGACAAGGAAATGATTTCCTCTTGCCCAAATGGACCTCCAATCCTATTTGTGCCCCTCCGTTCCTACCAAAAATTTGGCAGCGTAATGGCACAAATGAAAGAGTAGGGAATGCTAAAAAGATATAGGAGAAGAAAGGGGAGAGCCGAAGGCCTCGGGCCCTTGTAGTACCGTAGGAGAGCCTTGCGTGACTTGCTTTGATGAGCTCTTGAAGTCCTTGTATGGTGGAAAATGGGGTTCTAACTCCTAGGACTTGAAGCTAAGAGGTAGGGAAGGGAGGCTAGGGGATCACACACACCTAGGCTAAGGGTTTTAGATGCAAGAACAAGCTTGAAATGAAGTTGGGAGGTTCTGGAATTTGGATAAAAATAGTGCACAAAAGGGAGGAAGAACTTCTCACTTTGAGCTCTTTCTCTCTTAAGCAAATTTCTCAACCCTTAAACCAAGGGGAGGGGGGCTCTATTTATAGGAAATAGGTGGATTAGGAGGCTACTTAGAGGCTAAGTAAGATTAGGAATTAGGTAATGGGCCATCTAAGGTTTCCTAAGATTTTAAGAGCTTGGAAAGGTGTGAAGGATCCTCCAATGGTGGATGATGGGGTGAGGCCTTAAGCCACTTAAGGGGTTGCAAATAGGTAATGAATGGGTGCAACAGAACTAGCAAAACACACCCCAAAGGTCAAGGTGGTCAACAAGTCAAACCCCAATCATGATTTTCAGGGCAAATTCTAACAGTTACTGTTCATATGCCTAGCGCAACTACTAGTTGCGCCAGGCAAATGTACAGTAAAACAGTAATGAATAGTAGCCTGGAAGTTGGCTTCGCGAGGAGTGGGGGGACCCATTTATACCTATAGCAACTATTAGTTATGCCAGGTCATTTTTGGGGGAAAAAGACCTGGCATAACTATTAGTTGTGCCAGGAAAATCCAGGGGGAAAATGGCCTGGCGCAACTAAAATCCAGGGGGAAAATGGCCTGGCGCAACTAATAGTTGCGCCAGGCAAAAATCCCTCCAAAAGAGCCTAATTTTCAAATGGTCATAACTTTTGATATACAACTCTGATTGAGGTGATTCTTGGCTCGTTGGAAAGCTGGAGAAGTCCTCTTTCCAATGGTATATGGTTTGATATTAGTAAAGGATCTCAGATAGTCTTGGTGTACCACTATTTATCCATTACCCGAGAAGGTTAGGTTTAGGGTTTGGAATGGGTTCTAAGGGTCGGGGCTGGTTTCTAAAGGTTTGGGATAGGTTTCTAAGGGATCTAGGGTGATTCCTAAGGGTTTTATACATGCCATCAAAAGCTAAAAAATGAGCCTCTCTCGAAATGTGTTTCGATCGGGCCTTGAGCCAAATTTGGGTGTCTACAGATGCCCCTCTTTGGTATCCGATCACTAATGATCGAATGCCAAAGAAAAGAGACATCTGAAGAGGCCCAAGGCATTATTGATGGGTCCACTGTATTCAGAACAAACTTCAAACATCAGGTGAGTAATGCAGTAAGAAAATGAAAGCCCTGGAGTGCCAGGCTAATCATTCGTTTCTCGAGGTAATCGGTTCCCAAGTGCTTAGCGACATTACTGGGCATAACCGAGGTGGAATGAGTTGCGAAAGCCCAATAGTTGGGAAAAACGTTCGCCTCTTGAGTTGCAAAAGCCCGTTAGTCAGGAAAAATGTTTGCTTCTCGAGATGATTTGAAGGTGATTGATGTTCGAGACTTATTCTAAATATAACAGTTTCGTAACTAAGAGGGGTGATTGACCCACATTCAAAGATAAGCGTGAAATAAACATACGCAAGGCTCCACAGTTTGAGTCCAATCCTATAAGGCATTTGATGACCTCATTGGATTATTCACGGGTGCCCCTGCTGAAAGCAGGGTTTGAGATCTTTGGGCGAACCCGTCGATCCCAAAGTTTATTTAGCATGACCACCCGAGCGAAGTGAAAAGATGTCACAACGCTTTCTGGGAGTGCATGCCATTTTTGAAAATGTGCCCTAGGTCAATAGAAGCTAGAGTATTCAGCTTCAACTACCTTGAGCATATCCAACCAAACATTGGGTGTCATCCAAAAGGGGGCATCCAATCCTAGCTTCCGCCGACGATGATCATAAACATCAATTAACTATGCATAACCATGCACCCATTAGGGGCAATAAGCAACAACAAAGGCGATGGAAGCCCCTACCCGGACCCGCTCGGGTATAATTTATGAAGACAAATGACCATCATACGGATACCCAGACGCATGGCATACACTTTATAGGGATACCACTGCCCATACAGGTTTTAAGCCTGTAGAAAATAAAAGGGAAATGCACCCTTCTGAATGCATGGTTGCACATAGTTTGATTGATATGTAATCTCATCCTCAACGGGTTGGTCTCAACCAACGATTGACCTTTTCCAATGGATAATCTGAAGCTTAAGACACTTAAGTTCATATGAATCCAAAACAAAGTGCTTATCGCAAAGATTTAGCAGTGGAGTCGACTCGATCGAAACATCGACTATTTGATCGGGACCGACACTGTTGCTCCTTCCTTAAAGTAGGATCCCAAGATCTGAGGTGAACCTCTGACTCATGACTTTAATATGGCACAACTATGTTGCAGATAAAATATTGAC
This sequence comes from Chloranthus sessilifolius, assembly GCA_021018995.1. NCBI lineage: Eukaryota > Viridiplantae > Streptophyta > Magnoliopsida > Chloranthales > Chloranthaceae > Chloranthus > Chloranthus sessilifolius. The sequence continues at coordinate 85,975,859 of CM037585.1, forward strand.
ATTTTATCGCTTTATGCTTGTGCGTCTCTGTAGGGAAGCACAGATTTATTCTTTTTCTCTTTTTCTCTTTTTCTTTTTTTTTTTTTTTTAAAAAGATTGCTCTTTTTCATTTTTTTTTTTAAACAAGCATTATTTGGACCTCGAACCCCAGGAGGCGCACGCCCAAACAGTGCATACCAAGAACCCGTGCCTCCGCAATAGTTTGCGATGAAACTGAAGCCAACGTACTCAAGTTCACCTAAAACTAAAATATGGAGCAATCAGGGCAAAGATTTAGCAGTGGAATCAATCCAATCCAAGCATTGACTGTTTGACCGAAATTGATACCGTCGCTCCTATTTTGAAATAGGATCCATGGATCCAAGGCGAACCTTAGACCTAAGACATTAATTTTGCACAGTTGCGTTGCCGGTAAAATATTGACATTTTACCGCATCGAAAATATGTGAGTGCGTAGCTGTGCGTACCATAAAAACATAGATTTCTTTTTCTTTTCAAAATGATTTTCATCATTTTTTGTTAGACCTGACGTCGGTGGTGAGATGCTTTATCTGATTTGTCCATCGCTGAGAAATTGCCCGCTTCGAGGCTTTGGAACATGTGATGTTCCTGCACATTCTCGAGAAAACATTAGTCCTTTTTTTGTTTATACATATATAAAGAAAATGCATCCTAAACGATGGAAGAAAAAGTAGATTTCTACCTACACTTTTTCATTTTCAAGATATTTTTTGGATTTTTGTTTTTAGAGATTTTTTGTTATTTTTCTTCATTTTTGAGATTGAAATATGATGCTGGAAATATGTACATGAAAATGAGTAGAAATATATACACATTTTTTGGTATTTGGATTTTTCTTGATTTTTTGTTTTTGGCTTTTCTTCTTTTTTTATTTTTGATGCCTTGATAGTGAGACAGAGTAACGGGTCCCATTTTGAGCATAATCGAACTCTTTTATGCAGTCGGTCCTGAGTGAGTTTTCAGATTTTACCAAGGCCGGAACGTTGATCCTTTTGGATTGAGTTAAACCTTTCTCCTTGCCTCGGGTCATACGTTTGACGGTGCGGGTTTCACAAAGACAATTATGGTCGGGACCCAATTCGAACTAGCATGAGCGGCCCAGTCGGAAAAGAGGGTACAGGAAGAGTAACAAAAGGGTTCCTCAAACCTCAATCTTCTCAATCAGTCCAAACCTTTCTTTTCTATTTTTTTTTTTTTTATCTCCCTTTTTTTACCTGTGGCGCCCTTTCGGGTTTTCACCACGTCCATGGGTTTAGCTCTCTTACCCCAAGCGCCCTTTCGGGTTTTCACCTGGTCCACACAAGCTCGCTGTTTTTACCCGTAATGCCCTTTCGAGTTTTCACCACGTCCATCTTGCTTTGAGCTTGTTTTTTTATTTTTTTTATTTTGATTCTTTTTATTAGTATTTTTTCAAGAGCCACAACATAGACGTCGATTCCGTCATAGCTGGCTAGATGGGGTTCAGGTGTCGTCTCACAACTCGGCTTGTGTTGACTTAATAGATACTATGACTGCTTGCAAACCTACAAAGAGGGCTTCCTTCAGGGTGTAGCTTGGCCATGAGTTAGGTTAGGATTTGAAGGTATGCTGGGCTAAAAGGGTTTCCTTGATACGGCTTCAGTTTTCTCAACATACTTTCTTCCTTGGGGGTTTTTACTGTACATGCCCCGTGATTCTTCTATACACATTTTTTTTGTTGTTCTTTTTCCTCCATCTCAGGCAATCTCTTTTTGAGGTTTTGCTTTTTTGATTGACTTTTTTTTTTTTAGATTTGATAGTAATTTTATACACATGCATCTTTTCTCTCTCTTTTTTTTTGTATATGTACACGATTATTTTTTCTGGGGGAATGCGTTTATTGAAAGAAAGGCCCAGACTTAAATGGGGTAGCAAAGGATATCATCATTTTTAAGGATATTTTTGGGCTACTGTGCTTGGAATGATGGCCTCTTTTGAGTGGTTCTTAAGCAGTCACGTATCTGTTTCATCAATACTTACCTTATCGCGATAGACTATGAGTAGAACCGTCGGGCGTATCCAGCGTTGATGGGCGCAGGAAGATGATCTCCGTCCAAGGTGGTGAGGTGGATGGCATATCCTGGCAGCACTTCTCAAATGACGTATGGTCCTTCCCAGTTCGGCTTAAACTTTCCTCTCGAATCGGCGTGGAGGGATGGGAAGATCTTCTTCAGCACAGTGTCTCCCACCTTTAGATCTCGATTGCGGACACGTTTATTGTAAGCGCGTGCGATTCACCCTTGGTATACTTGAGTGTGACACAAGGCTAGAAGTCTCTTTTCATCCAGTAAGTTCAGCTGATCAAAGCGTGATCTCTCTCTTTCTACTTTGGGTAAGCCTGATTCTATGAGGATTCGGAGTGAGGGTACTTCAACCTCTATCGAGAGGACAGCCTCGGTTCCATACACAAGGGAGAATGGTGTTGCCCCTGTAGTAGTACAAATCGATGTTTGGTAGGCCCATAAAGCAAATGGCAGCATTTCACTTCAGTCTCGATAAGTGATGACCATTTTCTCAAGGATGCGGATGACTGTCTTGTTCACAGCTTCCACGGCTCCAATAGTTTAAGGCCGATAAGGGGATGAGCGAGGGTGCCTAATCTTGTATTGCTTGCAAAAGTCTCGGGTGCGCTTATTCACAAAGTCTATGCCATTGTCCGTAATGATATCTTTGGGTACTCTAAATCAGCACACAATATTATTCTTGAGAAACTTCTCGACATGGCTGGCAGTGATGTTGGCATATGACACCGCTTCTACCCACTTGGTGAAATATTCAATGGTGACGAGGATGAATCGATGCCCGTTTGATGCTTTGGGATTAATCATTCCGACAATGTCAAGGCCCCAAGTAGCAAATGGCCAAGGAGTGGTCATGCAGTGAAGATCAATGGCAGGAGCGTGTATCAGACTAGAGTGTTCTTGACACTTGTAGAATTTTTGAACATGTTTGTAACAATCTAATTCCATAGTGGTCTAAAAGTATCCCTGCCGTAGGATTTTCTTAGCGAGCATGTGACCGCTGACGTGGGCTCCGCATACTCCCTCATGAATTTCTTTCATAATATTGACTGCTTCACTTTCAGTGAGGCACCTAAGTAAGATGTTATTGTATGATCGCTTGTAGAGGCATTCCCCGCAAATGATGTAACCTGTCGCTAAATGTTGAATGGTTCGTCGGTCTGTCTTGGATGCACCCTCTGGGAAAGTTAGGGTCTCAAGGAAATTCTTGATATCTGAGAACCAAGGTGGCTCATCATCAGGCATTATAGGTTCCTCAATCTGGAGGCAGAAGGCCGGCTCATTCCTCTGCTCGATCACGATCGGCTTTATCTCAACACCATAGGGGATTTCAATCATTGACACCAAAGTTGCTAATGCGTCAGTAAAGCGATTCCTTATCCGGGGGACGTATGGGAAAGTCACATCTTGGAAGCAAGCTATCAGATCCTCGAGGTGTTCATGATAGGGGATCAGTTTCTCATCTTTCGTCTTCCAGTCACCATTCATCTGGCATATGATTAACTGTGAATCACCAAATACTCGAAGGTGAGTTACATTCAGATCGAGAGCTGCCTGTAGACCAGTAGCGCAAGCTTCATACTCAGCCATATTGTTAGTGCAAGGGAAGTTGAGCTTGATAGAGACCGATACATGGGATCCTTTTGGTGAAATTAGGATGGTGCCAACTCCTTGGCCCTCGACATTTACTGGCCCGTCAAAGTGTATTACCCATAATTCTTCTGCTTCTTATATATAGTCTTCCGTCATGAACAAGATATCTTCATCTGGGAATTCGGTTCTTAACGGCTCATAGTCAGGTAAAGGATTATCAGCAAGATGATCAGCAAGCGTCTGCCCTTGATCAATTTCTGAGTGACGTACGTGATGTCGAATTCAGATAATAAAAGTTTCCATCGTGCAGTCCGCCCGGTGAGAGCTAGCTTTTCAAATAGGTATTTTAATGGGTCCATTCGGGCCAAGAGCAGAACGGCCTGGGATAGTAAGTAATGGCGGAGCCTTTGAGTAGCCCATACAAGAGCTAGGCATGCTTTCTCCAAATGAGAGTAGCGCGTCTCATAATCAGTAAACTTCTTGCTCAGATAGTAAATGGCCTGCCTCTTCTTCCTGTTTCATCGTGCTGCCCCAAAACACATCCCATTGAAACTTTCGTCGTGGAGAGATACATCAAGAGTGGTCTCCCTGGCTCAGGTGGTACCAAAACAGGTGGATTAAGGAGGTAGCTTTTGATTTTTTCAAACGCTGCATGACAATCATCGTTCCATTCAACAGGCAAATTCTTCCTTAGTAACTTGAAGATTGGCGTGCAGATTGGAGTGAGCTGTGCAATGAATCGACTGATATATTATATTCTACCCAGAAACCCTCTAACCTCTTTCTCGATAGACGGCGGTGGCATTTCAGTGATGGCTTTGACTTTGATTGGGTCGACCTCGATCCCCCTCCTGCTGACGATGTATCCTAATAGTTTTCCTGACATAGCACCAAATGCGCACTTCTGTGGATTCAGACGTAGCCGATACTTCCTCAGCCTTTCAAACAGCTTCTGAAGGTTTACCAGATGGTCGCTCCGCTTCGATGACTTGGCTATCATGTCATCGACATACACTTCAATCTCTCTGTGCATCATGTCATGAAATAGTGCAGTTAGAGCTCTCTGGTACGTTGCACCTGCATTCTTCAGCCCGAATGGCATGACTCGATAGGAAAAGGTTTCTCAGGGGGTAATGAATGATGTCTTCTCGCGATCAACCTCTGCCATTTTGATCTGATTGTTTCCTGAGAATCCATCCATAAAAGAAAGCATCCCATGCTTAGCTGTGTTATCAACCAAGATGTCGATGTGTGGTAATGGGAAATCGTCTTTTGGGCTCGCTTTATTCAAATTGCGGAAATCGATGCACATGCAAACCTTTTCGTCCTTCTTTGGCACAAGTATGATATTGGCTAGCCACTGTGGGTATTTAGATACCATGAGAAATCCCACGTCATACTGCTTGATGACCTCATCTTTGGCTTTCAGCATCCATTCAGGTCAGAGACGTCTCAGCTTCTGCTTGACTGGCCTCATATCAGGGTAGAGAGGCAACTCATGCTCGACCAAATCTGTATCCAGACTAGGCATGTCCTCGTATGACTAGGCAAAAATGTCTTGGTATGACCGAAGGAAGTTGATCATGCTTTTTCTTTCCTCAAGAGACAGTGACATTCCGATTTTGGTTATCCTAGGAACCTCCTCAGTTCCTAGATTGACGTCTTCGGTCTCTTCGATAATGGGGGTAGGGCCATGCTCAAAGTCGGCAAATCGGTCAAGGAGCTCATCGGGGAGCTCCTCGAAGGGGACATCTTCGTCCACTCTCGTGATCCCTACCTCTTCTTGTATTTCTACAGGGAAGGGGCTGATTTCATGTGGGACGGGCATTTTGATTAAGGCATCCTTTTGTGGGGCATTTCCTGGAATTTTAAATGACAATTTTTTTAGACTTTGGATTTTTTCAATGTTTTTAGGATTTTGTGTTTTTTCCATGTTTTTGAGATTTTTGTTTTCTTCGGAGATGGGCCCATGGCAAGGCAGGTTGTTATATACACAAGGTATTGTTTGCCAAGGGCTTCTCTCTCTTTTTATAGGTTGTTTTTTTTTTGGAAACGGGTGCCAAATGTTAGGCCACTCCCCGCTTCCAGGGTTTGGGGAAAGGATGCCCAGTTGCATACCTGAGGGGCCGCTTCTTTACCTGTTGGGATGGAGGGTGCTGACTGATATGGCTCACTAGAGTCAGCCTCCATCATATTGATCCCCATTTCGTCTGAGATCATGTCCTCAAACGATAACTCGGTTTTGTGGTGATTCACCACAGGGGGGGTTTGTTCAGGTACCGACCATCATTCCTCGAAAAGGGACAACGCGGCCAAATCTATCTCCAAGCTGGGAAGGGTAATATGGGGATTGGTGGGGTGAATTGGGGCTATGGGTTTGTGTGGGGTCAAATGGGTTGCCTCATTTTGATCGATCTTTACGACCCCTGCGCTGACAAAGGAATCCCTGATGTGCGGCCTAGGGTGAGGTTTCTCTTCTATGTTGATTCCTCGAGCTCTTGTAGCCGCGACGGCTTTCTCTTTGGCCTCTCGGACCTCTTGCTCTGTGGGCTTGTATCCTAGGCCGAATCTTACTTTTTTTCCCTTAGCCACAACTGGCTCTCTTCTGCCTTGTAATTTGGGTCCCAGACCCCTTCCTTTCTGATAGCCCCACTTTTGGAGCATAGCCACTGCTACTTCCATTCCATTGCTTTGTCAAGTGATGTTTCTAGGGATTCGGCCTCAAACGACACCTCATATTCAAAATTGTACAGTCAGTGTCTTCCTCAGTATGTGGCACATCCGCTACCTTAGGATTTTCAATGTTGTGGGTGGCCTTATCTTTCTCATCGTGCCCTTCACTAATGATGATGATCACCTTCTGTCCTGATATGAATTTCAATTTTTGATGGAGGGTAGAAGGTATCGCCCCAACCTCATGCAACCATGGGCATCCTATCAGTAGATTAAAAGGGGATTTGATATCCATCACTTGGAATGGTATGGAAAAGGTCATGGGCCCAATTGCGAGCTCAAGGTCAACTTCTCCCATGATCTCCCACCTTGTGTTATCAAAACCTCGAGCACTCATCCTTGTTGGCCTCAATATGCAGGGTTCCACCCCAATTTTGGTGGCAGTTCTCAATGGGCACACGTTCAATGCAGATCCATTGTCAATTAAAACCAAGGGAATTATCATGTTCCCGGATTCTACAGTGATGTTGAGAGGTTTAGAATGACTATTTTCCTCCTCTGGCAGGTCCACATCCGAAAAAGATATGGCATTGGGAGCCATCACTTGACCAATTATCTGCCCAACTTCATCCGGGCTGACTTGAAGTGATACATGAACATTTTTCAACGCCCCCATTAATGCTTGGAAATGGAGTGGGGATGTCATCAAAAAATCCCATACAGTAATATGGGTCGGCATTCTTTTCAGCTGAGTCTCCAGTATATGTTCTCGACTCATCTTCTCAAACGGATTCACAGTGCTCTCTTTCTTCCCCACAGGTTGGGCTTGTGCTGCTGCTGCTATTGCTGTTGCTGCTACTACCGCTATCTCAGGCTGTATCGAGATCTTCCCTGACCTGGTAACAAAGTCCATGGCTCCCTCTCTGCTGCTGCTGCTGGCGTTAGCAATGGTTTGCTCGTAGCTCAGCAGGACCTGATGTGGATCATAGGTTGGTGGCCAGACTGGGAAGAATTTGATAGGCAACGCTGGAGGTTTTTCGTCGACCATGAATGGGGGCTGGAAGAGTTGGGCAGGTTAGCCTGGGAGGGATGTGGAAGGACCGGATAACGTGCATATTTAAGGTGCATGGGTGCTGGAAGATGAAGCAATGTAATAAAAGCGGCGCAGTCATCGAGGGGTGAGAATACAAGGATTGGTGGTTATTGGGCGGGAGTTGGGCTGCATGAGAGACTAAATTTAGGAGGAACAATTAAATTAGGGTAGCATGCGCCATAAATGCTAAAACACTGCTCCATTAAACAAGAGAATCAATTTCGATAAGATGGCGTGAATGGTGGCGATAGGTGACTGTGTCCTATCGAAGGCGTCGAAGTCCATACTTATAAACGGTACAATTCAATAGGAACTCGACAGGTGAGACCTTTCTTTCGATAGGTTGGAATTTAAAGCGATTTGTTATTGCGATAGGTTCCGTTAGGTGCCCAGAACCTATCAAAAAGTGGCAGTTGGCAAATTTAACCTATCGTCAAGGCCCAGTGCCCTTTGAAAATATTCAGCATCCTATCGAAAGCATTCGGTGTCTTATCGAAAGGCTCTAAAAGCCAAGATTGAGTGTAGTGCTTAGTTTCAGTACCCTAAAAATTTTCATGTGAAACCAGCCGTCCGTTGTTGATACAAATAAATCACATACTTTACATATGATACAAGCCAATCATCAGCTATCAACCTGGAGGGTCTTGAAGATCAATGCTTTCCTCGGGCTCACAAATCTTGTTCATACACAGTTTGAGCCTCTGGCCATTGACTTTCATGACTCTACCATTTGTAGGGTCTCTGACTTCAATAGCTCCAGATGGGGAAACATGTACAACTATGAAGGGTCGATCCCATCTGGACTACAACTTACCTGGAAAGAATTTTAATCTAGAATTGAACAACCACACCTTGTCATTGGGTTTGAATTCTTTCCGTAGTAGGTGTCTATCGTGGAAGGCTTTGGTTTTTTCTTTGTAGATCTGAGCATTGGTGTATGCTTCCAATCTGAGCTCCTCTAGCTCCGCCATCTGCAATTTCCTGTGTATACCAGCAGAGTTGAAATCAGAATTTATTGTTATAATAGCCCAGTACGTTTTGTGTTCCAATTCAACAGGCAAATGGCATGCCTTGCCATAAACTAGTCTGAATGGGGACATACCTATGGGGGTCTTATAGGTAGTCCTATAAGCCCATAGGGCATCTGTTAATTTCATGGACCAATCCCTCCTATCACTTCTCACGGTCTTCTCTAAAATGTGTTTGATTTCTCTGTTAGAAATCTCTACCTGTCCACTGGTTTGTGGGTGGTAGGGGGTGGCTACCCTGTGGGTTACAGAGTACTTTTCCAACAGCTTATCAAAAGATTTTATTATAGAAGTGACTTCCCCTGTCGCTGATGATGGCTTTGGGGATGCCAAACCTGGAGAAGATGTTGTCTTTGAGGAATTTAATGACAACTTTGTGGTCGTTTGTGCTTGTAGCTATGGCTTCTACCCATTTGGACACGTAGTCCACCACTACAAGGATGAAGTTATATCCACAGGAAGGGGGAAATGGTCCCATAAAATCAATGCCCCAGACATCAAACAATTCGACCACCAGTATTGGTTGCAAAGGCATGGAATTTCTCTTAGTAATACTTCCCATCTGCTGGCATCGAGGGCAGGCTTTGCAATGTTGTCGGGCATCTTTGAACAGAGTAGGCCAATAGAAACCACTCTGAAGCACCTTCTCAGCAGTCTTGTTACCGCTGAAGTGGCCCCCACAAGCCTGTTCATGACTCATGGTTAAAATGTGGTGGAACTCTATCTCCGGTACACACCGTCGAATAACTTGGTCTGAACAATGCTTAAAAAGGTAAGGGTCCTCCCATATATAGTGCTTGATCTGAGAGAAAAATAGATTTCTATCATTCTTGTTCCAATGTGGAGGGATCCTTTTCACAACAAGGTAGTTCACTATATTAGCAAACCAAGGCGTATTGATCTCTACGGCAAACAGCTGCTCATCTGGAAAGGAATCATTGATGGGTAGGCTCTCTATTTCTGCAACTTGGATCCTTGATAGATGATCAACAACCACATTCTCTACCCCCTTTTTGTCTTTAATCTCCAAATGGAATTCCTGTAAAAGGAGAATCCATCTGATTAATCTTGCTTTGGCGTCCCTCTTAGACAAGAGGTATTTCAAGGCTGAGTGGTCAGTGAACACAGTGATTTTTGAGCCTAACACATACGATCAGAATTTTTCTAAGGCAAAGACAATGGCTAACAGCTCCTTCTCAGTCGTGGTGTAATTCAATTGAGCATCAACCATTAATTTACTAGCATATGCCACCATACATGGTGCCTTGTCTCTTCTTTGTCCCAAAATAGCCCCCATAGCAAAGTCTGATGCATCACACATCACCTCAAATGGTAAGGAGAAATCCGGGGCTTGTAGGATAAGGGTTGTAATCAAGCAAGTTTTTAGCTGCTCAAAAGCAGCAAGACAGTCATCATTGAACTCAAAGGGTACCTCTTGGCACAGCAGGTGGCACAGGGGTTTGGTGATTTTGCTGAAGTCCTTAATGAATCGCCTATAAACCCAGCATGGCCCAGAAAAGACCTGACTTGTTTGACAGTTTTGGTAGGGGGCAGATGGGAAATTAAGTCAATCTTAGCCTGATCAACCTCTATTCCCTTGTGAGAGACCACATGTCCAAGGACAGTGCCCTGAGTCACCATAAAGTGACTCTTTTCCCAACATAGGACCAGGTTGGTCTCCTCACACCTCTGTAGCACAGAATCGAGATGGTGCAAGCATTTGCCAAAATCATCTCCATAAATGGAGAAATCATCCATGAAGACCTCCAAAAATTTGTCAATCATGTCAGAAAAAATGGCCTACATGCATCGTTGGAAAGTGGCTGGTGTATTACACAGTCTAAATGGCATCCTCCTGTATGCAAAGGTCCCAAATGGGCAAGTGAATGTAGTTTTTTCTTAATCTTGGGGTAGACAGGGATCTGATTGTACCCTGAATATCCGTCAAGAAAACAATAATATGCCTTACCTGCCAACTTGTCCAAGATTTGGTCTATAAAAGGCAGTGGGAAGAAGTCCTTGCCAATTTTTTCATTTAGCTTTCTGTAATCAATGCATACTCTCCAACCAGTGGTCTGTCTGGTTGGAATCAGCTCTCCTGAATCTGCTTCCACAACCGTGATGCTAGATTTCTTGGGTACAACCTGGGTAGGTGCCACCCATTGGGAATCCGAGATAGGGTATACGAGCCAGCATTAAGGAGTTTAACTACCTCCTTCATCACAACTTCCTCCATGTGAGGGTTAAGTTTCCTCTGCATCTCTCGAGAAGGTTTGGCACCTTCCTCAAGATGAATCTTATGCATGCACACAGCAGGATTAATCCCCCCTAACTCTGCAATGGTCCATCCTATTGCCCTCTTATGCCTTTTAAGCACAACAAGTAACTTTCTTTCCTGCTCAACGGTGAGGGCAGAAGAGATTATCACAGGTAATTTGTTGTTGTCTCCTAAAAAGGCATATTTCAAAGTTTGCGGGAGTTTCTTTAACTCCACCTTTGGGGGGCTGATGAGGGAGGGCAACAGGGGTGTCTTGGAGGGAGGTGAAAGGGGCAGCAAAGCAGGCCTCCATAGATGGAGCTTTGCTGGTTCTGCTCTGGAGGAGACAAATTGAACATGCTCAGTTTCACGGGTGAAAAATGTTACTTCTTCTGGTTCCTTCCATGCTGTCACGAGCTCATTAGACCATTCCTTACCATGCAGTATTAGATTCACATTTTCTTGCACCACTTCATTTATTATATCTAGAGAAAAATAATCCTCATCAGGATGAGGTTGGGTGGCTGCATTGTATACGTTCAGTTTGACCTTCATGTTCCCGAATGATACCTCCATTATCCCGAACCTGCATTGGATACACGTGTTAGCTGTGGCCAAAAAGGGTCTGCCTAGGATCACAGGGATGGAAATGGCATTCCTGCTGGGTTCCATATCTAGCACCAAAAAATCAACAGGAAAAAATAATTTGTTAACTCCAACCAAAACATCCTCGATAACGGGTCTCCTTCCGGATCACGGCGGTTGTAGAACAACATGTGTGGGCTTTAGTTTGCCTAAACCCAGCTTCTCATAAACTGAATATGGAAGCAAATTTACATTGGCTCCCAGATCTAATAGGGCTTTGTCAATGGTATGATCCCTAATGATGCAAGGGATAGTGGGGAGTCCAGGGTCTCGGAGTTTGGGAGCAGTTGCAATGGACAGTACATGCTTGACTTTTTCTGCTGAAAAGACTTTCTTGGATAGGTGTATCCTGGATTGTATTTTATGGGTGCATAGGTCTTTTAAGAATTTGGCGTAGGCTGGGACTTGTTTAATGGCATCCAGTAAAAGTAGATTAATCTTTACTTGCTTGAAAGTCTCCATCATTTCCTCTATTTTGACCTGCCCTTTGTCAAAAGGGGAGGGTCCTTGCAATGCCTTGGGAAATGGCAAGTGTGGGGTTGCTCCTTCACTTGCAGCCTTAGCCAATGGGGCTTCTTTTTTTCTAAATTTTTCTTTTTCTTGAGGATCCATGTCATCCTCTTTATTGACACTGGGCTGTTCCTGCAGGTCCACCACTGGTGACCTCTGTTGTGATCTGGGAAAACTCCTTCCATTATCTTCCTTCAGACTTTTTATAAGCTCACAGCCCACTTGATTATCTACTAGCCTACCACTTCTCAAAGTTATAACAGATTTGGCATCCTCATATGTGGAGGAAGCTTCACCCACTACAAACTGCCTTCATGGATTATCTTGTGGCTGGCTAGGTAACCTTCCTCCTTCTCTCCTAGTCAGAGCATCAGACAGCTAACCAAGCTGGTCCTCTATCTTTTTTATGCTCTGGTTGTGAGGATGTACAGTTTGTGTCAAGGTGTTCAAGTTCTCTAATGAAGATAGAACGTGTTCCTTAAAAGATGGTGTTCTCACAGCTGAAGTAGGTGCAGCTTGCTGCACAGGAGGAGTTACAGGTTGGGCCATGGTTTGCTGATATTGAGGTCTTGGGACATAACCAGAGGGCATGGGCTGGGGGCATTCTTTGCTGTGAGGTATCCATCTTGTCTCCACCTCAAATTGGGGTGGTTTCTCCATTGATATCCAGCAACAGGCTGCTGCCCATAGGTTTCAGTTGTAGCCACTTGCTCTGTTATGAACTCAAGAAATTGGGCAGCTGAGGGGCATTCATCTAGGGAGTGAGCAGGAGACTGGCATATAGCACATGCTTCCTCTATTCTAGCAGCCATAGGTGGCGCACTGCTCCCATGAGCCTGTCAAACTTCAAAGTTAAGCTGTCCACTTTCCTTTTCAACTCACTTGGCACATTCACTTCATATATCTTTCCTCTTGAGGTGTTCTCTTTCATCAGTTTAGATGGTTCTAAATCTCTTGCCAAGGTTTCCCTTTGCATAGAGTTCTCACTGATGATGTCAAAGAGCTCCCATGCCTCCTCAACAATTTTATGAAGATAAGTGCCTCCACAAGAGGCATCTATCATGTCCCTGCTTTTTGAATCAATTCCCTGGTAAAAGCTTTAAACCAGTTGCCATTCAGGGATTTGATGGTGGGGGCATTTCTTGAGGAGTTCTTTGAATCTCTCCCAGGACTAATGAAAATCTTCAGTTGGATCTTGGGTAAAAGAAATAATAACCTTCCTCAACTGATTGGTCTTTGCCATGGGAAAGAATTTGGCCAAAAACTAACATTGGAGATCACTCCAGGACTGTATGATGTTAGGTGGGAGCAGAGATAACCAAGTTCTGGCTCTGTCCTTTAATGAAAAAGGAAAGAGTCTCATCCTGGTGGCCTCCTCCCCCAAACCTGTGATGTTGAAGGTGGTGCACAGTCCTAAGAATTCATCTATATGCTTATAGGGATCCTCCTTGGTCAGGCCATAAAATGAAGGTAATATTTGAATGGTGGATGATTTAATCTCATAATTTCCTTGAGTAGCAGGGAACTGAATGCAGAAGGGGGAATTGTAGAACCCTGGTGCATTAAATTCCTTGAGAGTTCGAGGCTGCTGCTGCTCACCCATTTCGACAGCTTCAAATTCAACAGCTGTGGATGTAGTTTGTCTGGTTCTGAGAAGTCTTTCAACCTCTGGATTCAGTGGAATAATCTCTGGTTGAAGAGTTCTCCTACCAAACATACAACTCCCACAACTAAAATCAGAGTAAAACTTCACACAACAAATAGGAACACACAATTGATTAACTAATCTAAAAAAAAATATCAACAAATCTGAAAATAAATAGGGGAGAAGAGATGCAAACTATAGAGCAGCCTTCAGCACAGCTCTCCTCTCATTTTGTACTTAGATCTGCTAAAATGGACACAAAGAGTACTGGAAAACTGCAAAACTCACAATGCAGTTAGTAAATTCAGACAAAAACTGTAAATCTATGAAAAAAAACTTAGATCTATCAATTTCTAATCTACCTCCCTGGCAGCGGTGCCAAAAACTTGTTGTGGAATTCTAGTGTGCTTATTTATGGTGTAAAAATCAAGAGAAAATAGAGATAGATTCAGCACAGCTACAATATCCTAGGCCTACAAGATACAGGGTCCTTTGTAGCAAGCTTTAAAAGAATGGTAAGGGAATGTCCACAGGGAGGTTGTTTAGAAATAGGATAAATCTTCATATCTATAAGAGATCTAACACCCTAGTTATGTCTACTTTAGTTAAAGAATAGGGGAGAGTTTTGAAATGAGTTGTCACTTATACTAAACTACAAATAAAACGCAGAATTATTTTGGATCGAATCAGGAGCTTCAGATCTTACAGATGGAAGGTTTAAAAACTCAGAAAATGGAGAAGAACAGCTTGGAGATTGTTTTCACTGTAATCAGGTTGAGCTAAGCATGTCACAAGGGTTCAAAATCACATAAGTCCCTCAGCTGGTGTTGCGAAATCCAGTTGGGCTTACTTTATTTGTTGGTGGTAAAAGCAATTTAAAATCAAAGTAAAAGATGGGATGGAATCAGCACAACTGAGAAATCCTAGACCTGTAAGATACAGGGTCCATTTATAGCAAGTTTTGATAAATAAGAGTTTCTCCCACAGGGAAAAGTGATCTACGGCTCCAAGGGAGCCATCTCTAGTAGTCCCTCCAGATCTGACTATAGATCTGGCAGTCCTAAAAGGAAGGGAGTTTAGGGTCACTTATTCTAAGTATCCTAAGGTAGCCTAATGAATTAACTACAGAAAGGGTTGAGAAGATGGATGGAGTGAGGGAAAATAAATATAAAAGGGTGAGAAGTATGCTATTGAGTTTAGATCTGTTGGAATCTATGACTCAGATCCAGGTCTGCTGGTATAGAAATCCTGTCCAATGGCTACATTATCACCAAAGAGGAGAAAGAATCCAACTCATCCCTGCGCCATGATCCAATCCCTTAAGGTTATAACCTATCCACTTAAATGGTCACAGACTATCCCATAGGGGAACCACAATCCAGAGATGGGTCAAAACAAGTTAATCATTGTAGGCACTACTTCATCCAGGCTACAAGCTCAAGAATTCATAGGGAACCTCAACCTCTAAAGCTCTATGTGTGGGGCTAAGGCTGTATAGGACCATGATAGCCCAGACACATAGAACCAGCAAGAGATTGAGTACCACCTTAGATCAAACTGTCCATTGCTTGAGTGGGACTACAATGGTCCAGTCACAAGCCTACAATCTTCTTACCCAAATCAGATCTGCCATTTGATGGCGAGTCTATACTAATATAGGAGAGTCAGCCTCTGTATAATCTCCTACCAGGCTACAAGCTCAGGCTCGGAGAAGAAGGATCCATTTTGGATCGACAGAGCGGATTGGATTCACCCTAAGGCTATAACCTATCCACTTGAATGGTCACTGACTATCCCAGAGGCTATCCTCCTCACGGAGCCCAAAACAAAACAAGAATATTGCTGCCACCACCATGGTCACAAGGCTACCAGCTCAGGCTTCCATGGGGATTTCAGATCTAGTGGATCCTGTGGTGGGGCTAAGGCTGTATCAGACCATGATAGCCCAGACACACAGGTCACTTGAATCTAAATGGGACCTTAGAATCAGTCCTCCATTGCTTTGAATCACAGCCAAAGCAATGGCAGATCACAAGGCAGTATCCTTGCACAGAGCAACTCTCAAACACATGAATCTCATAAAAGTACAACACCCAATCACAAATTCCCTTAATCTAATCTTAATAGACATACATAGGCATGGCCAGAAAGTGCTAGGTCATGGAGAGAAGAAAAAGAAAGAGGAAAACTACTTACAACTACAGAAGAAAAGAAAAGAAAATGATCTCAGTCTCAATCTCCAAAGGTTCTAAGGAAAAAGTCCTCTAAACCTAAACCAGGCTTAGGTTTATATAGCAGTGGGTGTGGCGGCACATTAGGGTTAGGAAACCCTAATTTTAGCGATGCCACATGGCCTATTAATGATCCTTGGATGCCTCGGGGCACGTGCATAGAGATTTGAGCGTGGGAGTGCGTGCCCTAATCGCTGGAAATCCTCAGAATGTCCTCTACAGAATGATGGAAGTTAGAGTTCAGAGCTTCGCCAGGTTGCAGTCAATTCCCAGACTTGTCGTGTGGTAGCACTGACTTCGCGAGGATGAGTTTGCATTAAAACTTCAGACATCGCGAGGTTGCAGCTTCTTGAAGTTTTGAGCGGTCACGAGGTAGGTAGTTAAGCTCTCGCTGGATTAGGCTTCGCGCGATTGGATTGCTACTTGTGAATAGCGTGAGAACTGCGTGAGCATTCCATTTCATAATAGATCTTCGTGAGGCTAACTCTGGCTTCGCGAGGCTGCTTTCTTCCTGAACAGTGCGAGAACTGCGTGAGAAGTTCACTTCTTAATGGAACTTCGCGAGGATCCTCGCGATAGCTTTAGTTCTCTTGACATTTGCATCCCGCGATCTCTTAGCGGGCTATCGCGAGTGTTTCAAGCTAGTCATCACTCAACTGCGTGAGATATTGTTGTTAAATCTTGGGACTTCGCGAGGACTGCGTAAAGCATATTTTTCTGAATCCTCTTGAGCTTTGTCAGCTGCGCGAGGCTTACCTCAGGTCTGGATTCATGGCTCATTCTTCTGAGGGACTTCTGGTGCCAATACAGGCTCCTTAACATGATTTATGGCCTTATTGCACTGCTGTTTATTATCTACAGAAAATACTTAACAAACCTTTATTAGATGGCTAAGGGTCTAATCAAAGGCTAAGTTAAGGGGTGAAAAGTGGTACTTTTCAGGTCTTAACACACCCCCAAACCTAATCTTTGCTAGTCCCTTAGCAAAGCTACATTAAATCAACTACAGAAACTAAATGCCACTTTCATAGGGAGCACGGATACATTTAGCATATGTACCAAGCCTTTTAAACCCCTAGGTGATCCCTAGTGGAGGAGTGAAGTCTCCTGAGGGTTTTCAGTGAAGACACCCACAAACTTCTCAATGAGACAGTTAACAAAAGTGCATCATTATCAAGTGAGCAGTCAAGAAACAGAGTTAGTTCACCCTTGAATTAGTAAAAATATAAGAAATTCAAACACATTGGCTGCACAAAAATTTAAACAGTACAAACTTCTCATGAAAGCACAGCATTTCCAATCAGTTTACACCAGAGACACTACACAGGTGTGTCAACATTGAGCTCATCACTGGATCAAAAATTAGGTTATAGGTCACACCTAATGCATTCAAGATCAGACCCAAAACTCTCCAGGGCATACTCTCATAAAGAACTGTTGAGGGTTTCATTTTCTCTCAAGCTCAAGAGCAGTTACATCCCCCAAATGGGTCTGTAAGCATGAGCATAGGCATATCTCTGAAGTTCTGGCATCATTGACAGATCCTCACCATAGATTGGATAACTTTTTATCTCCACATGACAGCTCACTCAACTTTGGATCACAAGGGCTTTAACTGGGCTGTAATGTGGCTTATGGAGTGGGGTTAAAAAGAATGGAAGGTTGAAAAGGGGTTCAAAATTGAGAACTCAGTCGGTGAAGGAGGTGATTCATGACTTCACCTTCTTTAATTTAGCTCCTTTCATCTTCTTTGAGGTTTTCAGATTTGAAGTGATCAGTTTCTCTTCTTGATTTTGATTTTCCCAATAAAAGTTCCCTCTTGACTCCTCTCTTACTCCTCTTAATTATTGTTTTTATTTCTTTTTTATGCATTTTTCTTCTTTTTATTTTGTTTTTGCTTTTCTAAAATGCCACCATTTTCTCAGTTACCATACTGCCAGAATTTGAGGTACTTCTTCTTTCTTCACCTAATGTTGACCATAGCTAGTCCATCTTCAACTCTTGTTCCTTTACCTTCTGAATTCTCAGAGTGAGGGTAAGGTTAAATCAGATACATAGGTCAAGTGCAAGTACACAGGTGTATTTTTGAAGAAAATTAGGATTTAAGGCTCAAAGGGGGTATGGACAAGGGCAGTTGCTTAAGGTTGGTCTATTTGGGCTCCAACTGTCCAAAAGAAGGCCTTGATTCTTTCTTAAGTCTCATGAGTACTGTCAGTTGTTTCAATTTGGAGTTGCCTAACTTCTAGTGAGCACAGTGACTCAGCCAGTCCTTAGAGCTAGAAGAAATTGCCTTAGTCACTCCTCAAAGAAAAATTTTTGTATAGGCCCAGATCTCACTGGTTATGGTCTTCCTTTGAATTCTTAAGTATGTCCTTACCTTTTTCTCTCTCTAATGATTCACTAAGTACTAATACCAGTGAGTTTCCTTGGTGATCTCATCATGGAAATGTGAAATTTTAAAAGTTTATACTAAAGCCTGGAAAAAATTTTAAATTTCATTATTTTTCTGATTCTCCAGTGAACATGACCCATTTGCATCTTGCTCACATGATTCTGTTGCACTTAGGTTAACTATTCCATTGACAGGATCTGCCTGACACACCCCTAAACCTATGAGGAGCAGTGTCCCCACTGATTCAATGGTGGGTGTGCAGCAGATTTATTTATGGCAAAATAAAAGGATATAACATAGAGCAAAACAGACACAAGACAAAGACAAATAGTAATGACAAAAGAAGAAGATCTATTATAGGAGAGAAATGTACAAAATGAAAAACAACAGGAGAAAAAGAAAATGCAGAACCAGAAAAATCCTAGGTACAAGCTAATCGGAGCCTGAACCAAAACCAGTCCCAACCCATCTTCTTGGCCTGCTCTCGAAGGAGAGCCTCTTCCTCTTTTTTCTTTCTTTCCCTCTCTTCCTTCTTTTGGGCGGAAATTTTGGGCATGGTTGGAACTTGTGGTGCCCTCACCCTCATTTTGGGTGCCTTTGGTGCAGGAGGGGTCACTGGGGATTTATCTTTGGTTTGCTCAGGTGATTTGATAGGACCTTTTCCTTTGGGACTCTTCCCTCTGGGGCCCTTCTCTTTTGAGCCTTGCCCTTGCTGAGTCTGAGGTGGAATAAGAGGAGATTTTGCTTTTTCTGGCTCAGGAGGGACAACTGGGCTCTTGCCTTTATCTTTCTGGTTCAGTGGTGGTGCCTCCTCAGACTGGGCAGATTGTTCTTTTCCAATTTTTATAGAGGCAGCCGTGTGAGTAGTCCTCTTAGCTGTAACTTTCCTTCTTTGAGGATAAGTTTGCTCAGCAGGGTCAGAAGAAGGAGGAGCAACAGGACTCTTAGCACATGGATCCTCAGGTGGGGCAGAGTCAAAATCGGAATCAGAGGGAAAGAGAGCAGTGGGGTCTAATCCAAGGGCTGCAGCAGCCTGTCTGCTTTCATCTTTTGAAAGCAACCGACCATGGGGATCATCCTGAGCAGAAGCTCTGATGGCCTTTGGGGGTGGGGATGGTGGTGCAGGCTTTTTTCCTTTTTAGGTAGCAGTGGCTCTTTTGGAGGGAGAAGGTTTCTTGGGAGCAGCCCTTTTTCTCTTGGGAGCAGGAGATTTAACCACCTTTTTTGGAGCAGGAGCTTTAGCAACAGCAGTCCCCTCTCCTTGCTCTGTAGCAACCTGGGCCTCAGCCTTCTTCTTCTTCTTTTGGGGATCCATTAGACTCCCGCTGATCCCCCATTGCCTTTTTACAAAAGTTGTAGGGGTGAGGTCAATGGTTAACTCCCCTACTGGTATCTTGTACCCTCCCCTCAAAAGTAATTTGGTAATGAGTCTTGCATAGGGGAGAGTGTGGAGCTTCTTTTTCTATTCTAGCTTCACCATCACATCCTTCATTGCATCAAAAATCAACCTTGCAGCATGAAAACTGTGGCCCAGAGAAAAGGAATAAACAGCATCAGCAATTGGGGTCCTCCTCTCCTGCTGATGGCCGACACAATAAATGTTCTTTCGCAAAACTTGATCAATGAACAGGAGTTTAGGGTCCAGGTCTCTTCTCCTGATGGAATCCCGATGGCCTTCAATCCTTTGGTTAGGGCCTGTGCAATTGTATCAATGGGGGCACACACAGGGGGGCCATATCCACAGTTGGGGTCAAAGATAGCAGGGATGCCCATCACTTCAGCAATCAACTCAGGGTTGAGTAACATTTCAAAATTTTCAACTAACACAAGGAGGCCTGGCTGCCCACGGTGGTCTGGTCTAGCCCTAATGTGCTGGTAAAAGAATTGCACTAGTCTAGGGTAGGCTAGTGCAGGGATAGCTTGCAGCAGGGGGGTCAAACCAGCTTTGCGCATGAACTCAATGGCAGGGTCTGACAGAGGTTCCATTTCAAAGAAAGATAGGTCAAAAATAGCTTCAGGTTCCAAGGGAATGGGAGTCAGGAGCTCAGAGGGTGTAGAGTAATCAGGTGTTAGCGCAGCCACTTCCTGAACCATTTCTTTCCCTTTTTGCGGCGCTGTTGAGGACTTGGCCTTCTTGGGAGTGGGCTCCACGAGAGCCTTATCCCTTGCTCTTTTCATAGGTGCGCCCTTAGGGGCCATTGAACTTCTCCTCTGTGAATGTGTAGTTTGAAAAATGAAAAGCAAAGGTTGAGAGCTGAGTCTTATCCTAAAATTTAGGGTTCTGTTCAATCTGATGCACGAAAGACCGCGAGAGCTCCTATCAGAGGGCAACTGGTGGAGGAGGCTTTAGGAACAAATCCCCAGAATTAGAAGGTGAATGATGGACTGTAAAATGGATGCTGGAGGAGAGAGATTAATGGGAGTCAAAGCTAGGGTTTTGCTGGCTGGAGAAAAAAGAGAAAACAGAAAAGGAAAGCAGCGCGAGGTTGGATTATATAAATCACGAGGCTCGACGCGCATTGAAAATGTCAGCTCGCTGGATAGAAATGAGTGGGTCGCAAGATTGGACTTTCATTTGGATCACGCGAGAGAATCCACACACTTGTATTGAATCTCGCGACAGCTTAGCAGGATAACATCTGATGAACTGCGCGAGAAGAAACCACGCCTATTTTTCAGAACCTCGCGACAGCTAAAATAGTGACAAGGAGCACACACCCATTAGTCTGTCATTTTCCTTTGTTTTGTGAGTGGATTCTCTGTTCCAGAGACACCCATAGTCATTCTAAAAGGGATTCCCTCATGCGTTCCCAACATTTAAGCATGCAATTACTCCAAAAGCACTTAATCAAAACATCATATCCAAACAGCATTCTCATTATCAAAACAGTACCACCATCATTTGTTCAATCACAATCATCAATTCAAAGGGAATAAGAAAGAAAGCAGGTAGGAAACTTCAGGCATACAAACTCAAACTCCAATGATATCACTAAGCATTCCTATAAACAGTAAAAAGAACAAACCACACTAAAATACATAACATACACAATGTACAATTCTGCGAATCAAGTCAATGAAAGAGCCCCTTGCCCCTCAAGGTTTGAGGATCCTTCACCAATCAAAAATTGGCCCTTGAGATTAACCACTGGTTGACTGGGCAACCTCCCCTCCTCTCTTTTAGCTAAGGCATTCGCTAGTTGGCCAATCTGCTCTTCCATCTTCTTTATGCTCTGACCATGAGATTTCACAGTCTGAGCCACGGACCCCAGGTTTTGCAATGAAGTCAAAACCTGGTCCTCAAAGGAACCATTTCTTGGCTGAGGTTGGGATAAGACCAATTGATTTTGTTGCTGATGGGGCTGCTGCTGGTGTTGGAAATTAGACCTAGGGGCATATCCCTAATTGAACTGCTGCTGTGGCCTTTGGGGTAAGGCCAACATTTGCTGGGGCTGCATATAATTGTCTTGCCTCCACCTCAGATTTGGGTGGTCTCTCCATTGGTAACCAGCATTTTGGTGCTGGTATCCATATGGTTGTTTGTTGTAGCCACCAGATTGTTGCTGGCCAAAAGATTGCACAGCAGCAGCATGTTCCAATACCAATTCAGGATATTGCCCTGCAGATGGGCATTCCTCTATTGTGTGCTGTGGGGACTGGAATATCAGACATGCCTCCACCACTTGAGCAGCCATTCTGGGTTGCATCACAGTCAATAATTTGTCAAACTTCAAAGAGAGGTTTGCCATCTGCAGCTGCAGATCATTGTTCCCAGACACCTCATAAACCTTTCCTCTTGTCAATGAGCAGGCTCCACTTTTGACACAGACTCCTGACTAGTTCTTGCCAGGGATAGCTTTTGAAAAGCATTTTCACTTATTACTTCAAACAATTCCCATGCCTCATCAGCAGTCTTGTGCATGTAGGTTCTACCATAAGAGGCATTAACCATATCTCTATTTTTCTCATCAATCCCATTGTAGAAGCTTTGTACAAGCTGCCAGTCTGGAATCTTGTGGTGGGGGCATTGTTTGAGCATTTCCTTAAACCTATCCCTGGCTTGGTTAAAATCCTAAGTTGGGAATTGGGCAAAAGCAAGAATTTCCTTCCTCAACTGGCTAGTTTTGGTCTCAGGGAAGAACTTTGTCAGAAACTTGGTCTGTAGGTCTTTCCAAGATGTGATGCCATTGTTGGGAAGAGTAGCCAACCAGGTACTAGCCCTATCCTTCAAAGAGAAGGGAAAGAGCCTGAGCCTAGTAGCCTCAGGTCCCAAACCAGCGATATTGAATGTGGTGCACAAGGCCAAAAATTGGTCAATATGCTTGTAAGGGTCCTCCTTGCTAAGCCCATGGAGAGAGGGCAGCATCTGGATGATTAAAGTTTTAATTTCATAATTCCCTTGAACATCAGGGAATTGTATGCTAAATGGAGAGTTATAGTCATCCGGAGCATGCAACTCCTTGAGAGTTTTGGGTTGTTCTTCACCCATTGCTACTGTCTCAGATTCAATTGGGGGCTCAACTGTGGTGTGCCTGTTCCTTCTAAGTCTTCTACCCCGTTCTAGCTCAGGGTTGAAAAGCTCTAAAGTAGGACTAAGAGATCTCCTACCTAGCATACAAACACACCACTAGCAGGGACAACTCCTTGTAGGCACATTGTACTTGACTCAAAGAATTTATCTAACAAATTTACAGCTATTTTAAGAAAACATAAATTTATAACTATCCTAAATAACTGCTATGGAATTTTCAAAGAAACTAGACTGAGTTTTAAAAGTTAGAGAATTACAAACAGAGGTACCTAATCTCCAAATGCAGTCCACTGTCCTTCTCTGCTGTTGTCTAGATCTGCAAGAAAGATTCAAAATTACATCAGCAGTATCAATTATTCATAGCTACAAAGAATACTAAAAATAAAAAAATCCTAGGGGCTACTATTAGATCACTTTCCCCGGCAACAGCGCCAAAAACTTGTTTGCGAAATCCAGTGTGGTTACTATATTTGTGGGTGGTAAAAGCAATTTAAAATCAAAGTAAAACATGGGATGGAATCAGCACAACTGAGAAATCCTAGACCTGCAAGATACAGGGTCCATTTGTAGCAAAGTTTGATAAATAAGAGTTTCTCCCACAGGGAAAAGTGATCTACGGCTCCAAGGGAGCCATCTCTAGTAGTCCCTCCATATCTGACTACAAATTTGGCAGTCCTAAAAGGAAGGGAGTTTAGGGTCACTTATTCTAAGTATCCTAAGGTAGCCTAATGAATTAACTACATAAAGGGTTGAGAAGATGGATGGAGTGAGGGAAAATAAATATAAAAGGGTGAGAAGTATGCTATTGAGTTCAAATCTGTTGGAATTTATGACTCAGATCCAAGTCTGCTGGTATAGAAATCCTATCTAATGGCTACATTATCACCAAAGAGGAGAAAGAATCCAACTCATCCCTGTGCCATGATCCAATCCCTTAAGGTTATAACCTGTCCACTTAAACGGTCACAGACTATCTCATAGGAAAACCACAATCCAGAGATGGGTCTAAACAAATTAATTATTATAGGCACTACTTCATCCAGGCTACAAGCTCAAGAATCCATAGGGAACCTCAACCTCTAAAGCTCTATGTGTGGGGCTAAGGCTGTATAGGACCATGATAGCCCAGACACATAGAACCAGCAAGAGATTGAGTACCACCTTAGATCTAGCTGTCCATTGCTTGAGTGGGACTACAATGGTCCAGTCACAAGCCTACAATCTCCATACCCAGATCAGATCTACCATTTAATGGCGGGTCTATACTAATATAGGGGAGTCTGCCTCTGTACAATCTCCTACCAGGCTACAAGCTCAGGCTCGGAGAAGAAGGATCCATTTTGGATCGGCAGATTGGATTCACCCTAAGGCTATAACCTATCCACTTGAATGGTCACAGACTATCCCAGAGGCTATCCTCCTCACGGAGCCCAAAACAAAACAAGAATATTGCTGCCACCACCATGGTCACAAGGCTACCAGCTCAGGCTTCCATGGGGATTTCAGATCTAGTGGATCCTGTGGTGAGGCTAAGGCTGTATCGAACCATGATAGCCCAGACACATAGGTCACTTGGATCTGAATGGGACCTTAGAATTAGTCCTCCATTGCTTTAAATCACAGCCAAAGCAATGGCGGATCACAAGGCAACACCCTTGCACAGAGCAACTCACAAACACATGAATCCCATAAAAGTACAACACCCAATCATAAATTCCCTTAATCTAATCTTAATAGACATACATAGGCATGGCCAGCAAGTGCTGGGCCATGAAGAGAAGAAAAAGAAAGAGGAAAACTACTTACAACTACAAAAGAAAAGAAAAGAAAATGATCTTAGTCTCAATCTCCAAAGGTTCTCAGGAAAAAGTCCTCTAAACCTAAACCAGACTTAGGTTTATATAGCAGTGGGTGTGGCGGCACATTAGGGTTAGGAAACCCTAATTTTAGCGATGCCACGTGGCCTATTAATGATCCTTAGATGTCTCAGGGTGTGTGCACAGAGATTTGAGCGTGAGAGTGTGTGCCCTAATCGCTGGAAATCCTCAGAATGTCCTCTACAGAATGATGGAAGTTAGAGTTCAGAGCTTTGCCAGGTTACAGTCAATTCCCAGACTTGTCGCGTGGTAACCTTGATTGCATTAAAACTTCAGACGTCGCGGGGTTGCAGCTTCTTGAAGCTTTGAGCAGTCGCGAGGTAGGTAGTTAAGCTCTTGCTGGATTGGGCTTCGCGCGGTTGGATTGCTACTTGTGAATAGCGCGAGAACTGTGTGAGCATTCCATTTCACAATAGATCTTCGTGAGGCTAACTCTGGCTTCGCGAGGCTGCTTTCTTCCTGAACAACACGAGAACTGCGCGAGAAGTTCACTTCTTAATGGAACTTCGCGAGGATCCTCGCGATAGCTTTGAGGCTTTTCTGAATTACGCGACAGGTTCTCTTGACATTTGCATCTCGCGGCTACTGTGCGACAGCTGCGCGAGGCAGGATTTTGAAGCTAGTCTGTCACTCAACTGCGGGAGAAGTTGTTGTGAAGTCTTGGGACTTCGTGAGGACTGCGCGAAGCATATTTTTCTGAATCCTCTGGAGCTTTGTCAGTTGTGCGAGGCTTACCTCAGGTCTAGATTCATGGCTCATTCTTCTGAGGGACTTCTGGTGCCAATACAGGCTCCTTAACATGATTTATGGCCTTATTGCACTGCTGTTTATTATCTATAAAAAATACTTAACAAACCTTTATTAGATGGCTAAGGGTCTAATCAAAGGCTAAGTTAAGGGGTGAAAAGTGGTATTTTCAGGTCTTAACAGCTGGCCACAGGCACTGTCCGCAAACACAGCTACAGGGTAAAACTTCTACTCCAAATCACAGGATCCACCTGGCCTTAAGGCTATGATCTATCCACTTTAATGGTCACAGACCATCCTATAGGCTTTATCAAATCCATGGATTGTAGTAGATAAATCCAATTGAGGCCTGAGCTCAGATTTACCTTAAGGTTATGATATGTCCACTTTAATGGTCGCAGACCATCCTAGAGATCTCTTACAGCGCCAGGGCCTCAATTAGAACAATCAAAACCACTATAGATGCTGCAATTTCCAGGTCACAGACACAGGAAATTACAGGGATATCAGATCCTGGGAATTCAGATGATATCCAAAAGGTCTACCAGTTAAGTGGGTGAGCTGATCAAGCAACTTCTCTACACAAATCCGATCGAGCACCAAGAGGAATCAAAAGAGCTTTAGATCTAATTAAAACATTAAAAATAACATTTACATTGCAAACTAGGTCACTCTTACAATGGAATGCTCTCAAATCTGTAGTCTATGCAACAATTAACCCCAGCAACACTCTTAAACTCACCCAATTACAGATCTAACTCACTGCTCGCTGCTCCAAGGGGTTTAGCCAACCATGGTTGGGCTAAAGGAGGGAAAAGGGAATCTCGCTGCAAGCTCTGGTCTCTAGAAAATTGCTCAGAAATTCGATCTCCCCCAATGGCAATTGGGGGTTCCAATATATAGCTTTCCTTCTCTATTTTTCCTGCCAAAGATCCCTTCTAGAAGGTTGTCAAAATTTGTTAGAGTTTTTTTAAAGCACGTGGGTCGGTTAGGGTTTCCTAGGGCATCTTCTAGAATGTCGCGCCTGTCACCAAAGTGCCTTGATTTGCATGCAACAGGTCACCAAGTCTCAGCGTGTGCATAGCATGGTTTCTGAGAAGTTCAGCACATGATTTCGATAGGTTGAAGAGGCTTCTGACAGGTTGAAAGTAAGCTTTTAATTCCTTTCGATAGGTTCCCTGGTCTCTTCGATAGGATCCGATAGGTTGAGTTTAGCTTCACTACGCTTGATCTGAGGCTTTCGACAGGTTGGAAGAGTGATTCGACAGGTTGAATATTTACATTCTGTCACTTCGATCAGATGACCTTTGTTCCTATCGAAAGGTTCAAATCATTCTGCGATAGGTGTTGTCTCAACATTTCTATTTCGATAGGTTGAGTGAACCATTCGATAGGTTCAATGAACCTTCCGATAGGTCTCCTCTTTCCCTTAGCTAGCTTTCGATAGGTTGAATTCTCTTTCTCTTTCAACTGCTCAATAGGGTCTTGGATCCTGTCGAACTCTTCACTTCTGCATGAATTCTTCCTTTTGCTGCTTTCTGATCCTGTCGAACCCTTCAGGTGACTAATCGATAGGACGTTATCAACCTATTCTCACTTCCTTCACCTTATTCTGTTGCTGGGTCTTCATGATGCTGAGAGCTGACTTCTTTGTGGGCATTTTTAAGTGGTTTGCTACATTATTACCAAATTTTCCTGCTAGCTACAAAATGCACTCAACAGAGGCTTATTAGTGTGCTTGCAGGTCCAGGAAAGGTCAGGTTAAAGGGTGCAAAGTGGCACTTTTCACCACTCAACAGGAGTGCATGTACTGATGGCTCTGGGAGGGTAGATAAGACATGGCTTTCCTCCGTGATGGATGGGGGGTAGCAAAATTTTTCCAGGTAGGGGTGGTGAGGTTTAATGGTGGTTGCACCGGGGGTAATGGTGTGGGTGCATGCCATTGATAATTTATGGGTGCAGGCGGAGGGTTGGGGGTTTGATGGGCCATGAGGGAATTGAGAGGGGTGGTAGAGTTTACATGTGATTGAGCTGACGATAATGGGGTGGGATGAGGCCATTGGTAATTTATTGGTGGTGGGGGATCGGGGGTCTGTTGGTTTATTGGGTAATGGATGGGGGTGGTGGAATATGGTTGATACACATTCATTTGTACATAGTTAATGGGAGTGGATGGTGGGAAATAGGCCCTAAGATCTAGGGGTTCAACTGTTAGTGTAAGGGTAGGAAAATAATCTGCCATATTCAGGGGTTTAATCACCCCAATAGTTCCTTCTCCTAGATTTCTCTGCCTTGGTTCCACAAACATTTCTGGATTACAAATGAAGTCTGACGGATCAAACTCCAATTCTTCTTCAAATTTCTCTACCATCCCTATGGTGGGTCTAGGACCTACTATTCCGGTAGGGTGTGGTGGTAAAGGCACCTAATGGATATTCGCATGCTGGTTCGCTTGGGTGGGTGCAGGGGGAATGATCTTTTCAGTATCGATTAAGTCCTGAATCACGTGCTTTAATGGGAAGCAGTGATCAGTCGGGTGACCCGGACCCTGATGAAAATTGCAATGAGTATTAGGGTCAAAATTATATATAATCGGATTGGGAGGGGGTCATGGTTGGAGAATAGTTATCAAACCCTTTTCAATTAATAATGATAAAAGTACACTCAGGGATTGCCCTAAGGGCGTAATGACTCGATCATAACGGGCTCTCCTCTCCGGGTCATTTGCACTGCCCATTCCCTGCTCTTTGTACTGGCCTTGTCCTGACGGGAGCTCGTTGCGCTGCTTGGAATTGGAGTAGGGCTACATTGCTATTATTGGGCTGAGTGTTCGCAACATTTTGCACCTCTGCCCCTGTCCTCCTGTCGTTCTTCTGCTCAGTAAACCTTCAAACCCCGCTAGGGCCCCCTAAAGCATTCTTATTCAACCGCCCTTCCCTAATGGCATCCTCACAGCGGTTGGCATTCCTCACCAAATTAGCAAAACTGGACTGCTGTTGATATAGAAGAAAATCAGAAATCACTGGTAGACTGTTCTTTGAAATCATCTCTATCTGCTCATCGTCCGGTATTCTATTTCTGACTTGAGCTGTCAGTGCTCTCCAATGCCCCAAATAGTCGCCAAAGGTCTCGTTGGGGTTCTATTTTAAACGGGCCAAATCAAACTTGCGTGGTTCAATATCAGTATTATAGACATACTATTCCTGGAACAAATGCGTCATATCCTTCCATGTCTTCATCATGGATGGTTCAAGAGATGTGAACCACCTTAGGGCCGGTCCAGTTAAACTTTTCTGAAAGACTTTTATTAGCAGTCTCTCGTCCCCCCTGTACTGGCACATGTCCCCACAATAAGACTTGAGGTGTGCAATCGGGTTGCCTGTGCCATTGTACTTGTCGAATATTGGCATTTTAAATTTGGGGGGCAGGGGGACCTCGGCAAACAAACATAAATCCATGAAATCCGTGGCATGGATTTTAGCACCACCTATTTTTAACAATTGTTTCTGGATCTTGTCTAGTTGCTCCCTTAACTGTTCCGATTCTTTGGATATGGGGGCCATTTTTTCAACAGCTGGCTGGGACTCGCTCTGGGCTACCAGGGGATGGGTAATTATGGGAGGAGGGTTGAGGCTGGTCAAAGCCCCAGCATAGGCCCCGCTATTCCTAATCTCGTCCTCTTCATACTGCTGGTCGGCATAATGTGCAGCGAGGGCGGGATTCTCCTGTTGTTGTTGCATGGGTTGGATGGGAATGACATGAGTGGGGGTTGGGTGAGCCCATTGGGGGTGAGGAAAGGTTTGTTGGGTGATGGGAATTTAGTTTTGAGGTGGGGCCTGATAGGGCCATTGGGTATGGGGAAGGTTTGGAGATGGCCTTAAGGTGTGGGGCCATGGGAGAATTGGGTTTGAGGTATGGCATGGGTTTGACCCGATTGTGAAGGTTGGGTTAAATTTTGGGGGTATTGTGGAAGGTATGAGTGGGGGGTTCGGGTTTGGGCCATGAGCCTTTGGTCATGGGCCACTGATAGGTTTGGGCCATGGACCCTTGGTAGGTTTGGGCCACGAGCCCTTGATGAGTCTGAGCCAATGGACCTGGGTAGGTTTGGGCCAAGGGCCCTTGATGGGTCTGGCCCAAATGGACTTGATGGGCTTGGCCCAATGGGCTTTTATGGGTTTGGGCATTGGGCCTTAATGGGTCTGGGCCATGGGCCCTTGGTGGGTCTGGGCCATTAGGCCTTGATGGATTTGGGCCATGGGCCCTTTATGAGTCTAGGCCATGGGCCCTTAGTGGGTATGGGCCCTGGGTAGGTCTGGGCCATGGGCCCTTGGTGGGTCTGGGCCATGGGCCCTGGGTAGGCTTGGGTGGTTGGATATTGGGTCATGGGGTCCTGGGATATGTGGAAAAAGGGGGTTTGGGCCAATGGGTCTTGGGGTATGTGGGAGTTTGGAGATTAGGCCATGGGGCCTTAGGGTAAGTGGGTAATGGGGGTTTGGGTGGTGTTGATTATGGGCGGTTGATGGGGGTCATGAGAGAGTGAGGCATGGAGATTAGCTAGGGTATGGGATGGGTTCATGGGCATGGGGTGTGAAGGAGGAGGGGGGTGTTTTGAGAAGCCGTCCACAAGGAGTAGGCTTGGAACATCTCCTCCATCATGGCCATGGAAGGAGGATGGGATGTGGATGGAGGATTTAAGGGGTGATGGGGTATAGATGAGATGGAGGTGGTGGAAAAATTGAGCATGACCCCGGTATAATCGGGCATGGCCACGGTGGGTGGGGGTGTATGGGGTGGATGAGGGGATGTTTTGGGTATGGTTTGGGATGATGGGAGGCATGATGAGGAGGGATGAGGAAAGTTGGGCATGACCCGGATGGATGGGGGATTTTACAGGGGGTTGGATAGGGTGGAAGTGGTGTATGTGAATGTAGGTGGATCGGGTCTATAGGGGGATGATGAGAATTGGGGCATGGATGTGGATTGGGAAAATGGGTTTGGCATGGGCATGGTTCGGGCAAAGGATGGAGAATGGGGGGTTGGATTTTGGATATTTCGGGGGGTATCGGTTGGGAAAATGGGGGTGCCAAATGGGCCGGTAACGGTAAAGGAGGGTTGGGTGAGGGGGATGGTGGAAAAGACTTCTCCCAAATGGGAGTGGGTTGGAGAATGTGGCGGGGATGAGTCGGGATCGGCGTAAGCCGGGTCTACTACCCACGACATTCTTCGGGAGCGGGTCAGGTAAGGGTGCCTTGGATAAGGCCCAAAAATCCTCCTTCTTCCCCTACAGGACGACGGAGGGCAAGATAATGCCGTTGTGCCGACACCACAAACTATATATTTTTTTAGGTTTTGATTATATATATATTTTTTAATTTTATAAAAAAATTTGAAAAACAAAGGTTCCGAAGCCTTGGAATTCCCTTTTCGGGTGGCTCTCGTACCTTAATTCAAGACCCGCGACTACAATTCCGAGGCACTTTGGAAGAATCGAAGGAGAACCTTCGATCTATTAAAGACACAAAAATCAAGACAAACAACCCGATCCTCCGAAATGAGCCAAAAAGAGGTTGCCCTCTTTTGACCGGCGGGGGCGTATTGGGTGTCGGAGATGACAGAGCCCAAACAAGGCACTAAGCACACTAATCGGGGAACTTGGGATGTGAAAAGGGCCAAGGATTCGGGCTGGTTGGTTGATAAACAAACTTGGCTCAACTAATACATGCGCCCAGGTTGCAGGGGACCAATTTTACACTGGCACAACTATTAATTGCGCCAAGGTAAAACTTGGGATTTTAAAGCTAGCGCAACTATTAGTTGCGCCAATTATAAATTCCAGTGTTTTTACACTGGCGCAGCTAATACTTGCGCCAGGCAAAAACTAGTTCTCCATAACACAAAACAGCAACCACTGATGCCTGAAATGAGTCTCTTTTTTGGTTTTTTGTGGAAGCTAGGCTTCCGGGAACTGAGCTATTTTTTTATGATCGATTCTCTCCTCACCGCACCTAAAGGGTTTGAGTCCGGTATAACTCACTAACGCGCTCCCCAAGGGTTTTAAGCTTCGAAATGGGAACCCACCCGATATACCTCCAGCGCAAGCGCTTTCTCAGATACTAGGTGGGCTGGGACTTTTCTGGATCATCACCACTAGGGGCTGCCGCCATACTAAGACCCGGGTAGTTGTATGTGTGCCTAAACCCAACCCTTCGAAAATCTACCCCGTAAAAACAAATTAATTAAGCTCCCTAACTTGGTTCAATTTTAATTTTTTCAAAGTTTCACTTTTTTTTTTGGAAGTTTTCTTTAGTTCAAAGACCGGGGGTGATTATCCCGTGTCGCCACTACAGGCCGGCGTCCACTGTTAGGATATGACAAGAAATAAATAAATGACGGGGCCAGTCAAGCGACTAGGTGGGAAATATAAAGTGCTGAAATTTAAAACTGAATTGTAAAGGTAAGTAAGAAAGGTGCCAGTCAAGTGACTAGGCAAAAATTGCTGAAATTTAAAGCCGAAACGTAGGGGTAAGTAAAAAAGGTGCCAGTCAAGTGACTAGGCAAAAATTGCTGAAATTTAAAGCCAAAATGTAGGGGTAAGTAAAAAGGTGTCAGTCAAGTGACTAGGCAAAAATTGCTGAAATTTAAAGCCGAAACGTAGGGGTAAGTAAAATGACGTAATCAGAGGGGTGAGTAAAAAAATAATAATAATAATAATATACTAAAAAAATAGCAATAATATGTTAGCAAAAATCAAAAATAGCAAGGCCAAGTTCAAGGGAAAGCTCTACAAGCTACTCCCCAGCAGAGTCGCCATCTGTACAACCGTGGGAATTGAGACGATCTCATCGCGACGATGCGCTCTCTAACGATAAAAATATAGAGTCGCCACCCGGAGCTTTCGGTGTCCCGGGATACCTAGTTTATTTTTATGAGCACCTAAGTGCTAAAAATATGACTCTGAATCTGGTCCACACCAAAGGCTCTTGGGTAGGGGCTTCGGTTATCGATCGGGAAGGTGTTAGGCACCCGATCAACCCGCTTAATGCGGTCTCTACTAATGGCAAAAAATAAAATAATGTAAAAGATAAGGAATGGTACCCTCTTGCCCAAATGGGCCTCCAATCTTATTTATGCCCTCCGCTCTTATAAAAAATTCGACGGCGTAACGGCACAAATGAAAGAGTAGGGAATGCCAATAAGAGACAGGAGAAGAAAGGGGAGAGCCAGAGCCCTCGAGCCCTTATAGCACCGTAGGAGAGCCTTGCGTGGCTTACTTTGATGAGCTCTTGAAGGCCTTGTATGGTGGAAAATGGGGTCCTAGGACTTGAAGCTAAGAGGTAGGGAAGGGAGACTAGGGGATCACACACACCTAGGCTAAGGGTTTTGGATCTAAGAACAAGCTTGAAATGAGGTTTAGAGGTTCTGGAATTTGGATGAAAATAGTGCACAAAAGGGAGGAAGAACTTCTCACTTTGAGCTCTTTCTCTCTTAAGCAAATTTCTCAACCCTTAAACCAAGGAGAGGGGGGCTCTATTTATAGGAAATGGGTGGATTAGGAGGCTACTTAGAGGCTAAGTAAGATTAAGAATTAGGTAATGGGCCATCTAAGGTTTCCTAGGATTTTAAGAGCTTGGAAAGGTGTGAAGGATCCTCCAATGGTGGATGATGGGGTGAGGCCTTAAGCCACTTAAGGGGTTACAAATAGGTAGTGAATGGGTATAACAGAACTAGTAAAACACACCCCAAAGGTCAAGGTGGTCAACAAGTCAAACCCCAATCACGATTTTTGGGGCAAATTCCAACAGTTACTGTTCATATGCCTGGCGCAACTATTAGTTACGCCAAGCAAATATACAGTAAAACAGTAATGAACAGTAGCCTAAAAGTTGGCTTCGCGAGGGGTGGGGGGACCCATTTAAACTTGGCACAATTATTAGTTGCGCCAGGCCATTTCTGGGGGAAAAAGACCTGGCGCAACTATTAGTTGCGCCAGGCAAAAATCCCTCTAAAAGAGCCTGATTTTCAAATAGTCATAACGTTTGATATACAACTCCGATTGAGGTGATTTGTGGCTCGTTGGAAAGATGGAGAAGTCCTCTTTCCAATGGTATATGATTTGATATTAGTAAAAGATCTCAGCTAGTCCTAGTGTACCACTCTTTATCCATTGCCCGGGAAGGTTAGGTTTAGGGTTTAGAATGGGTTCTAAGGGTCGGGGCTGGTTTCTAAAGGTTTGGGATAAGTTCCTAAGGGATCTAGGGTGACTCCTAAGGGTTTAGGGTGATTCTTAAGGGTTCCATACATGCCATCAAAAGCTCAAAAATGCACCTCTCTCGAAATGTGTTTCGATCGGGCCTTGGGCCAAATTTGGGTGTCTACACTGTCGAGTGGTTCAGTCTGAAGCCAAGAACCTGTCGACTTGTACACTTGAACCACTCGAGAGGTTGCCTGAAGCCAACCATCCCTGTGAAGTTAAAATATGCTGAAATGAACTTATCAAGAACTTAGCGAGATCCTGTCGAACAGCGGTGTGAACTGCTCGAGATTATAATTCTAAATATATGAACCTATCGAGTGGTACTCTAAACCTATCGAACTGAAGACACCTGAAGCTTTCAACCTCTCGAGCAGTTGCCTGATTCTCTCGAGATGCGATTTCTGAAGCTCCAACCTCTCGACTGAGATACCTGAAGCTTCAAAAACCTTATGCACGAATTCAGCAGCTATTTGTCAGCTTTGGATGGCATTTTTAGAACTCAAACAGCACAAAGGAGAACTAACCTAATTGTCTCACGTGTGCTCAACTTATTTTAACAATATTTGGGGCATTACTTGGAGGAAATTTTGCCACATTGTCAGTTTTATAATAGATTTGATGCTTCTCTTCTCTGATTGGCTAAAACAAATATGAGGCAGTTGGAAAATGTGTATAAATAGAGTGGAATAAGTCAGAGAAATGGGATCCAGAGTTTGAGTAATTTTGAATTGATTCCTGCCTAGTTCTCATCTTCTTCTTTCTCTTCTATTTTCTCCTTAGCCCAACTATGGTTGGCTAAATCTCTGTAACAGCTAGGGTTAGTTAGATCTATAAATTGAGTTGTGAGAAGCATTGTATGGGGAGTAGAGATTATAGAGACTGCAAATCCGAGAGTAATTTATTATAAGTTGTTTTTAGATCAATGAATTATTGGTTTCAATGATCATTTAATCTGTAGATCTTTTGATTTCCATCAAATTTCCATAGATTTTATACTCCTATGGATGCTTGAGCTTGTAGCTTTGCATCCATAGCATTTGTAGTGATTTTCTTGTTCCAATTATTTCCCTCATTACTGGATTATATCCATGGTATTCTTTGTGATCATTTTAGTGGACAGATTATAGCCCTAGGACTAGTCCATATCTTAGGACAGATCTGGATTAGTCTACCTTGCATTTGAGCTTGTAGCCAAATGAAGGATGGCTGTAAACCCATCCTCTGCCATGTTGTTTTACCAATCAATTTCACAGTGAAAACAAATCCCAAGCTGTTCATTCTCCATATTTGTATTTTCCTTTCCCAAAAACACATGATCTCATTCACAATTCTTTCCTCTTTCATCTCTGATCTAGTTTTCAAACTTGCTTTTAAGTAGATCTAGTTGAATTTTGTTTATAGTTTAGTGACAATCATAAAATTCCCTCTCTTTCCTATTTTTCCCTTAATTTTTAGTTAGAATAGGAATAGGTTGCCAGATCTGTAGCAGATCTGGAGATTTTCTAAAAATTAGATCACATTTCTCTATGGGACTAACTCTTACTTACTTTAAAACTTGCTACAACAGCCTTGTATATTGCAGGCTGTGTTTAAATTGTTGATGTTTTGTGCTGATTCAATCCATTCCATCTGTCATATTTTTTTTGCCATATTTTTTGCCATCACATTCTTTTCATAAAAATATTAGCACAGCATTTTATCACAACACCACCCTGCCATACCCCCAAACCTAAGATAAGCAGTGTCCTCACTATTTCAACATATATATATAGGGTCAGCAAGGTGTGTAACAGAAAAACACACTTAACTATAGCAGAAAACTAGGAGAAAATCAAACTCAAAGAGTGCTAAAAATCATACTAAAAAGGAGAAAAAGAAAGTATATACCAAATGACAACTAATAGAACAAAACAACTACACAAACTCCTAAAAATAGCAACTATATATCTCAAAAATTATACTAAAAATAGCAGGTATATACAAAACATTAACTATACTAAACACCTAAAACAGTAAAATCCTAAACACAACTACCTAAAAATGACCTGAGTATGAATCTAAATTGATGGCAAAGAATTATCAACATTAATAGCATACATTTTAAAGCATGATTCATACAAAATCAGATCACAAAAAACACAATATTTACAAAACAGTCCGGATGGGGGTATATGAATAACAAAAAGTTTTGGCTACCCCATTTGGATCTCAGCTGAACTAGAAAGAACTGCTATATAAAAATGAAAGGTCATACCTTTGCATTTGCATCAAACCTGAGATCTTCTAGCGCAGCAGTTTCAATTGTATGAGACATGCAGGGAACAGCTCCAGCTCCACAGTAGGTGGGTGGTCAATAACAGGTTGAGGGAAAGGCAGCAGGGGAGGTGTCCAAACCGTACTGAGAAGCCCAAAATGATGAATTTTTTTTTTTCAGCACACAAGTGGAGGCCTCCTCAATCCATGTTTCAACAAATTCAGCACATACCTCAGCCCAATCCAGCAATGTGGGCAAGGTGTATTCCACCTTCTCATTAATGTCGACAACTATTAAATAGTCCTCATTTCCTCCATCATAGCCTTCTCCTTGTAGAAAAGAGAATGCTCTTGAAAAGCATGAGGAAATTGAAGATGAGGTACTACTGGTCCTCCTCTGCTAAGATATCATTCACATAATATATATATATATATATATATATATATATATATTTATTTTTTATTTTTATTTTTTTTTCAACTAGGGTTAAACAACAGCCCCTAGTTTATTCAGCTTCTCGCCGAATGCACAAACTTTTTTGCATCGACCACATCTTGGTTAGCCACCTCCTTCCCATTCCTCGAGGCATTGATGGCCCTAGTTTCTTCATGACATGAAGAAACTTCACCAATCAAGTGTGCTCCTCTATAATTGTTCACAGTTTGGCTCAGGAGCCAACCCTCTTCCCTTCACATTAGAGCATTGGAGATGAGACCCAGCTGGTCTTCAATTTTCCTGATGCTCTGTGTGTGGGAATCCACAATCTGTGTAACAGAGCCAAGGTTTCGTAAGGAAGATAAAACCTGCTCCTCAAAGGAGGGGGCTTTGGGCTGAGGGGGTGCTAAAATTAACTAACCTGGCTGGGTGAACTGATGTTGAAATTGTTGTCTTGGTGCATAACCATGATAGGACTGCTGGTTGGAATTGTAGGGCAATGCCTGCTGTTCCTGGGTTTGAAACATATCAACTTGTCTCCACCTCAAATTTAGGTGGTTCCTCCAAGTGTACCCATCAGGTTGTTGTCCATATGATTGGACAGCATTGGCATGCTCATTTGCTATTTCTGGAAATGGGCCAGTAGAGGGACAATCAAGATGGGAGTGTGTGGGTGAGTGGCATGTCAAACAAGCCTCTCCAACCTGTGCAGCCATGTGGGGCTACAACTCACTCAACACTTTATCAAATTTTTTTGACAAGTTTTCCACCTTCCTCTCTAGGTTATTGTATACAGTTAATTCATACAATTTCCCAGTAGAAGTGGGTTCTTTTGCTCCTCTAGCAGATGGCTCAATGTCATATCTTGACAGAGCCTCCTGCTGGAGAGAATTTTTGCTTATAACTTCAAACATATCCCAAGCCTCTACATCAATCTTGCTAAGGTATGTGCCAGCACTTGATGCATCAATCATGGATCTACTTCTAGCATCTATCCCCTAGTAGAAGCTTTGTACAAGCTGCCATTTGGGGATCTGGTGGTGTGGGCACTGCCTTAACAACTCTTTAAATCTATCCCAAGCTTCGTGAAATTATTCAGTTGGGAGTTGAGCAAAAGAGATGATGCTCCTCCTCAACTGACTAGTTTTACCCATTGAGATAATTTTAGCCAAGAATTGGCATTGTAGGTCATTCCAAGACTGTATGCTATTTACCGGGAGCAAAGTGAGCCAAATTTTAGCCTTATCCTTTAGTGAAAAAGGAAAAAACCTCAGTTTGGTGGCTTCCTCTCCCAAACCAGTAATATTAAAGGTAGTACATAGAGAAAGAAACTGATCTATGTGTTGGTAAGGGTCTTCCTTGCGCAACCCATGAAAGCTTGGTAACATCTGGATGGTTTGAGCCTTGATCTCATAATTGCCCACAGCAGTAGGGAGTTGAATGCAAGAGGGGGATAAGTATGCCCCTGGTGCATTATATTCCCTAAGGGGTCTAGGCTGCTCACCCATCGCAGTTGTTGCTAAGTTTTCAGCAGGGGCGTGTGTTGTTGGCCTAGGGCTCAAGACTCTCTCAATCTCAAGATTCAAAGGTTCAAACTCGGGATTGAGAGACCTTCTTCCCAGCATATAACACACACAGCAAAACAAGGGTAGCTTACAGCAAATAGATAAAAAAAAAACAAACTAACACAGCTATTGAAATTTAAGACTGCAAAAATGAAACAAAAATAGGGGAGAAAGAGATACAAACTAATGCAGGAATGCTCCAGCTGCAGCTAAACTCCTCTATTTGCTATTTCTCCAAGCCTGCAAAAATCAAAAATTTTAGTAGGAATTTATTCGCACACTAAACAGCCAATAAATTTACAACAGAAAATAAAGAAAAAGAGTAAAAATCATAAGACTACAGCTGTAATTTCTACAAACACTAAAAAGACACAAAATACCTAAAACAGAAAATAAAGAAAAAAAGTATAAAAATCAAGCAAAAATTACAGCTGGCATTTATTCAAACACTAACTACAAAGAATAAAAACTAAATTCAGATTACTATACTTAGATCAAAACTCCCCGGAAATGGTGCCAAAAACTTGTTGGTTAAAATTGCTTGTGCTTTATTTTTTTTTTAAATGTGGCACAAAATCAAAAAGCAAAAATAAATCAAAAAGGGGAGTGAAATGGGATGAAAACATAACTGAATAATCAATCTGAACACAGCTTGCAAGATCCAAGGCTGTTGTAGCAAGTTTTGATAAGTAAGAGTTTGTCCCACGGAGAGTAATGATCTAAAAACCTAAACGCGTATAGTAAACTCCAGATCTGGCTACAGGCTTGCCGACTCTAAACCTAAGCTAGAAAGCAAGGTAAAGAGAGGGTGTTTAGGTGTTACAAAACTAAACTAACCAAAAAAACCATGAATAAACTACAGCTAAAGAAAGGGGTAGAAGAGAGTGAATGTGGTGTGGTAAAATAAAGGAAAAATGCGTGAGAAGTAAGCAGCTAAGAGCCATTCATCACTGCAACTCAGCTCAAGACCTAGTTCTGCAGCAGTCCTTCAGATGGCTATAAGCACATCTGTAAGGTAGAATAATCCAACCTATTCCAAAGAAATGAACTGATCTTAGGGTTATATTTTATCCACTTAAATGGTCACAAAATATCCCAGAGATTTCATCCAATCAATGGATTAAATCAGAACAAGAAAACTATTGCAGACACCATGTTTGTAAGGCTACAAGCTCATGCATCCATAGGAGCAAACAGTCCTAGAAAATCAAGTAGAAATCACAAGAAATCTCGGGCTGAATGGGGACTTAGACTCAGCTGGTCATTGCTACAAAAGACTTGCAATGACTCAGCTCACAAGTCTGCAATCTCTATAAAATCTCATGTCTATTCACTGATGATAGGATTGTAAAATAGAGAAGAAGTTGGGTTTGCAGCTGTCTCTCACTTGGCTACAACAACAAGTGCAAAAAAAGAGAATCTATCTTATCCTTGTGACCTAGACCAGCCTTAGGGCTATACCCTACCCACTAAAATGATCGCGGGCTATGCCAGAGGTTATCCTAATCACAAGGTTAGAGAAAGAACATGCATGTCACTGCTGCCACCATGGTTGCAGAGCTACAAGCTCAAGCAACCATGGGTGCATAAAACCCATACTGCTCAATGTGAGAAAACACAAAAAAATATAGATGAAATGAATCTTTAAGCATGGCATTTCATTGCCTAAAAATTAATTACAATGATATGCCCACCAGATAGTAGTCTGTGCAACAATCCCAAAACAGCTCACAATGTTATTACAAAACCGATTGTAACACAAAAATATGCCTAGCTGCTACAGAGAATTAACTCAGCATTGTTGTTGTGCTAAGGAAAGAAGAAAATGAAAATGGAAAAGGGAAACTAAACCCTAACCCTAAAATGAAAAGATATTTTGATCCAACTATTCTGAATCCTTTTACAAAATAGCTATAGCGCAATTTATACAATCCATACAGCTCATTGTTGCTTTAGCCAATCTGAAATCAGCACATTAGTGGCAACTGGCGTGGCTCATTCGTGGCCAAGAGGTGCCTTGAGAAGTGTGGGACAGCAAAGAACATTGGGATGTGTACCCTAAAAGCTGTGAAATCACAAAAATGTCCTTGAATGTTGGAGACAGTAGCTGGAACCCGTGCCTCGACAAGATAGAGCTTCAGATTTGCATTCTCGAGCAGATCTCGAGAGGTTCTCAAGCAGCTGAGCTTCAGAACTTTAAATCTTGAGTAGTTCTCAATAATCTAAAGGCTTCAGGTTAATGATCTCGAGCAGCTCTCAAGTAGTTGATAGGATTCAGCAGCTTCAAAATTTTGTTCTTGATACGATCTCAAGATGCTTCTCGACAGCATTATGGCTTCAGCCAATTAATCGACTACCTAAATAGCTTCAGAAATTTAGCTCGAGAGGCTCTCGAGTAGTTGCTCGATAGGTTGAAAATAGTCCTTCTAAGTGATCGACAAGATGAAAGAGGCTATTTGAAGTGGTCGAGTAGATGAAATGGGGCTTGACAGGTTGAATATGGTCTGCTCGAGAGGATTAAATGACTACCTGCAGCAACTCGAGAAGGTAGCTAAACTGCTCGAGTTCACAAAATAGAGCAGTGATTTGCTTGAGTAACTTCAGCACTACTCGATAGGATTACTTACAATGATATGCCCTCCAGATAGTAGTCTGTGCAACAATCCCAAAACAGCTCACAATGTTATTACAAAACTGATTGTAAGACAAAAATATGCCTAGCTGCTACAGAGAATTAACTCAGCATTGTTGTTGTGCTAAGGAAAGAAGAAGATGAAAATGGAAAAGGGAAATTAAACCCTAACCCTAAAATGAAAAGATATTTTGATCCAACTATTCTGAATCCTTTTACAAAATAGCTATAGTGCAATTTATACAATCCATACAGCTCATTGTTGCTTTAGCCAATCTGAAATCAGCACATTAGTGGCAACTGGCGTGGCTCATTCGTGGCCAAGAGGTGCCTTGAGAAGTGTCGGACAGCAAAGAACATTGGGATGTGTGCCCTAAAAGCTGTGAAATCTCAAAAATGTCCTTGAATGTTGGAGACAGTAGCTGGAACCCGTGCCTCGACAAGATAGAGCTTCAGATTTGCATTCTCGAGCAGATCTCGAGAGGTTCTCAAGCAGCTGAGCTTCAAAACTTTAAATCTTGAGTAGTTCTCAATAAGCTAAAGGCTTCAGGTTAATGATCTCGAGCAGCTCTCAAGTAGTTGATAGGATTCAGCAGCTTCAAAATTTTGTTCTTGATAAGATCTCAAGATGCTTCTCGACAGCATTATGGCTTCAGCCAATTAATCGACTACCTAAATAGCTTCAGAAATTTAGCTCGAGAGGCTCTCAAGTAGTTGCTCAATAGGTTGAAAATAGTCCTTCTAAGTGATCGACAAGATGAAAGAGGCTATTTGAAGTGGTCGAGTAGATGAAATGGGGCTTGACAGGTTGAATATGGTCTGCTCGAGAGGATTAAATGACTACCTGCAGCAACTCGAGAAGGTAGCTAAACTGCTCGAGTTCACAAAATAGAGCAGTGATTTGCTTGAGTAACTTCAGCACTACTCGATAGGAATAAGTGTTCAGCTTGAGAGGATGGAATGGGGCTTCAATCAATTGCTCGAGTGGATAAAGTGGGGCTCGACAGGTTCAATGAAGTTCTCGAGTGTTTTTGTGTGGAATTTAGCAACTGCTCAAAAGGCACTCGGTAGGTTGTAATTCAGCACACTTTTAGCTACGAATCTATCCATCCACTCGAGTATACACAACAGTCCTCAGGCAGCAATTTTTGAAGAATTGAGGCTTTAGCCAGTAGCTGAGTGGATGCTTTTGAGTCTGCTTGAGAGATTGTACTGTTGCTGTTGCTTTCTGTAGTTCTCCAAATTGCGGCTGTTGTTAACTGCTACAGCAGCATTCCATAGGCTTTGACCTCCATCTCTCTCTCTCTACAGCAGGACTCTAGGACACCAATGCATGCTAAATTGCCCCAATGGTGTGAACGACCATGGTGCAATCAATATCAACCCATCAGCTCCATAGCTTAACTCAAAATTCCTCCTTCTTGCTTTGAAAATGATGGATTGCAACACCAAGCTATAGTTTCTTGTCATTTACAAAAATACACTTAAAAATCATTATTAACCAGCTCAAGAGTCCATCAAAGGCTAGGTTAAGGGGTGAAAAGTAGTATATTTCAGTGCTCAACAACTACACCGTGACATTTAATTCAAAATGGCAGTTCAAAGCTCTAGCCTCTTCCCTATAAATTCATACCCTTCCACAGACCTTTACCACTCCATAATCTTTCATCTTCCTCCGTCCTTAACCTTAAACCTTATGGCGGAAGAACCAAACCAATGCGACTTTAGCAAAAGACTTGATCAAATTCTTGAGATATAAAGGGCTGAGCTCCTGGCTGTAATAAAGAAAGTAGAAAAACTGAAGAGCCAGCAACCCATACGTGATGCTAAATCGTCCACCGAAACTATCCTTTACCCTAAACCTAACCCGAATCCGAAAACTTTTTCCTATGGCCCATATTCTCCCACTTCTTAACCATTCTACCATTACAAC
Source organism: Chloranthus sessilifolius (assembly GCA_021018995.1). Taxonomy (NCBI): domain Eukaryota; kingdom Viridiplantae; phylum Streptophyta; class Magnoliopsida; order Chloranthales; family Chloranthaceae; genus Chloranthus; species Chloranthus sessilifolius. Next base: position 86,018,214 of record CM037585.1, read on the forward strand.
CCACCTCGAGTGCGAGTTATTTTATGATGATGGTGGGTTGAGCCGTCCCTCGCCACCCCTCTCCATTGCTCATACTCTCCTAACTGCATTACATTCTCTTCCCATAGTCTTCGCAGGGGAGTAGTATAGGCTGTGAGAGAATAGAGCTGTGTTCACTTCCCACTCTTTAAAGCACTTACCCTAAGTGCATTGCATTTCTTCCAAGGAAAGTATATGATGTGCTCTGTTTAGGGGAGATATTTGGAAGGCAGTGAGGAGTTTTTTCGGGAGGGAAGACTCTCACGGTGTGGCTCCATCAAGAGAAATGGCTCTCTTTTGAAGGTGTGGATACTCTATAAAAAAAGGAGGGGGAGGGAGATGAGACTCTTATTGAAGGTGGTTAGAAACCGAGAGTCGGTCTTTATCGAAGAAACTTTTTACCTAGAAATTGCTGCCGGTGTCTGATCGAACTCAAAAGTTGTACAATTTATCCCCGAATCCAGGCTTAGTTAATCCTCACCTAACCACTAATGTATGCTTTTAGTTCATGTTGTTTTTCAACAGTTGTAAAAGTAGCTTAAATGCTAAAAAGGTTTAAAAAGCAAAGTTAGGAAGAAACCCAAGCAAACGGCAAGAATCCAAGGAGATGCAGTTGAAAGGAGTGTCTCAAAGGTCAAATGGACCGATCGAAACTACAAATTCGATCGGTAAGGTTAACACAGCAAAGGAGTGAAGCAGAGGAAGAGATTAGAGTGAAAATGGACTAGTCAATGTGTCAAACTCAACCGGTCAGAACGTTGTAAGCTTCAGAAATACAAGAAGAGACCGATCAGGACGCAGTCGACCTATCGAGAAAAGATCAAACGGAATGAATGAATCTCAGAGGAATTACTCGACCGGTTCAACCTGATTCGACCAATCAAGAAAATAAAAGAAAGATGAACCTTCGCGGGTCATCTTCTACCTGAAGAAGGAAACTGAAGTCAACCGATCAGTTCTCCAATCTCGGTCGGTCCAAACTGCATTTTTGAGCGAAAATCAAGGTCTGCGTATAGCTGTAGATATCTCCAAACACCGAGATCTGCTCCAAGAATCTCTTCAACAAGCTAGATAACTCCAAATCAGCATGGATTCCTTTCAGATTTATCTTCCTTAGAGGATTTTTAGGATCTAGAGATTAGTTGTCATGTATATTTGTTCTAAGGCCTTGTAAATCTATAAATAAGGACCCTAGGGTTAGGTTTTAGGGAACTCGCATGCCATAACTTTTCTAGAGGGCTTTGACATGAGTTTCCATAGTTTTAGGTTAGGAATAATTCTAGGATGGAGGGAGATTGGATGTAATCATCGATCAGAATTTGCATCAGCGATGATGAAGGTCTTTGAGTCAATGCGTGCTTAAAGCTTCGAGTTGGATCTCTTATAAATTCTGTATAAGTATTTTAATATATTTTTGTTTCCTTTTTCTGTTTGTGAATTTCATTACTGGTACGATTTCATGTTCAAGGTTTCGACTAAGATCGAGAACGCATTAGTAATGTTGTAATCATATTTAGTTTAATTCCAGTGGTCATGTAGGGATTGGGGTTAGTCTAGATAGGATATTAATTGATGGTCCAGGCCTTGTAGGGTAGTTTTGTAGGATATTAGTAATGTTGTAATCATATTTAGTTTAATTCCAGTGGTCATGTAGGGATTGGGGTTAGTCTAGATAGGATATTAATTGACGGTCTAGGCCTTGTAGGGTAGTTTTGTTGGTTCATGCAATGGTTCTTTGACAATTAGGTTCATCACTACGTCAAAATGAGGAAAAAATTACTGTAGCAGCAAAAATTAAACCACTGTTTAAAATGGTGGTGTAATATACCACTGCCTAAAATAGTAATTTTCTCACTTAAATCACTCATCACGTGCATATGATGCTACCATCACGTGTAAATTCATCGGGCCTCTCATTTCTCTCTTTTATCTCCTCACAAACCCCTCTCTTTCAACCCTACCTTCTTTTCCTCTCTCTCTCGACGAACCCCCAGCTGCCATTTTGATCTCAAGAGGAGGCGCCAACAAACCTTAATCTTTGTGGAGCTCTGATCACGGACTGCGGACGACAGATCGCAGACCAATGATTGTTGAACTGGTCCTGAATCACAGATCTATCAAATCTCTATATTTTTTTGTTCATTTCATACAAATATTGGTGAGTTTGGGTTTAGATTGCAGTTTAGGTTTAGATTTTAGAGGTGGTGAATCAGCTCTGATAATGGACCGCAACCATTATTCAATCTATATCTCCATCGCAACCATAAGATCCTAGTCGTCGGATGTGGAAATTCAGGTCTGATTCTCCTTCTTCGTCTGAATCGGTGACCTACTTCATTTTTGCTTTTGATTTGTTGTATCCGTTCCTCAATCTTGGTTCATCTTTTGATTTGTTGTTTCAGATTACACATATAGCAGAAAAAAACCACAAATTGGGGCTTATATGTTGATGATTACGGAAACTGTAGGATTGGAAAGAGGTTTTGTTGGCATGATCTGGATTCGTGACTACTAATCAAAGATTTTTTTGTTTTGAGGTATTGCAAAGCTATTTCAGAATTCTCGAGGAAGCATTTTGTACTTTTTTCTTGTTAGAGTTAAATGTTCAGCTAGGAAGTAGCAAAATGCTTAAGGAATCCGAGATCTAACTATCGCCTTAGCTGGAGCTCTATTATGGTTATTATATCAAAACTAGATTTGTTAATGTAGAAAATTCATAACCATAGTTTTAGCTATTATTGACGTTCATTTATGTATATGTATATAATTACATAATTTTGATGAATTTATAATCATTACAAGTAGATTTAAGTAATAATTAAGTTAGGTGTTATTGAAGTTCATTTATGTAATATATGTATAATTACATAATTTGATAAACACAAAATGATTGCAAGTACTAATAAGTGGAATCTTCTTGTTTTGCTAGGCTCTCACTGGGGATTCTATGCTTTCAAAATTTGAGAAGGTAAGATGTGCTCTTCAGGAAAGTCTTAGGCGCGTTGTAGACATTGTCCCAAAAGCTATTGGTTGTCAGGTAATCAATAGAAAAATACTTTGGTACGATTGTCTGAGCATTTAGTTTTCCTGGTTCATTGGTCTGGAAATATGAATAGTGAAGAGTTGTTGCCTTCTTCCTAAGATTCATGTGTTTTTATTCGATCAGATTTTAAGTTGGAACTGGTTTAGGAGAGGGGAATGACAATATTTGATGATAACTATATTTAAACTACAGTATGAAGGGGCTATAATAGTGTCCTGTGAAATGAGGCTGGAGCATATTAGTCCATGTGGCAAGTGGGGTCATCAGTCTCTTCCGTGATCGGAATGTGATGGAGGTATGATCTAAAATTGACTAGCACCGATGGTAACACTATCAAGGTATGATCTTGAACTGATGGGCACAGATGATGCTTGATGTTAGCAGATAAGACAAACTGTTTAAAGGGCATGACTTGGCAACAGGACTAAAAGTTCAATCATGAGGCTAAAAACTTATTTTGTCAATGGTTGATTGCTGAGTTAGGAGGTTGCAGGGTGATGTCTTTTCTGCTTTGCCATTTTCCCTTTCCTCTTTAGGGAAAAATCACTAACTCTGAATGCCTTATAAATACATTGACAGATGGGTGGTGATCAGGTCCTTCAGGTGGACCCTATATGGTGTCCTGGTTTTAAAATGATATATAATATATACAATTATAAATGCTAAAGACTACACAATAGTTGCTTCAAGTAAGTTTAATGTTAGCATCCTACCCGATTATTTACAAAGTAGGACCCGATGTAGGGTCCTTGTAAAAGAACCAGATCAGTTCTCAATGAGAAATTCAGTTGTGCTCTTAAGATACCTTGTATTGTCTCTTTGTCCTAAGCTTGTTGGAGAAATACGGTAGTGACATAGTGAAGCTACAGTTATTACAATTGATATTTCTAATAAACTGCATTTTTGCTTACATAGCATCTAATAAATATTTTACCATGCTTAGCCTCACTTCAATTCTAGAAGTTTTTCAACGAGTGCTCTTCCAGTTCATTATCTGACTATTTATTGTTAGCAGACCTTTGTTGATGCTCCTGATGGTAAAGATCCCGTTGCACTTTATTTGGGAAGCATGGGGAAGGGCCATACTTGGGTCAATGGCCACAACATAGGAAGATACTGGTCCCTGGTTTCTCCAAGAGATGGATGCCAGAAAACATGCTAGAAAAGTTTAGTTGGCCTTCATTTTTGCTTATGGTTTTTATAAACTTATAAGGATCCTTAAGAGCACCAGTCCCTTAGTTACATTAATCACTGAGTCATAGTCGCCTTTGATAACAGTTTGTTTGAGAAAGAAGTACAGAATCTCAACCCTTTCAAAATAATCCAATATTCTATTTTAGTCTTTGTTTAAGCCACTAGGTGAAGAGAGATACATATTGACAATGGATTGTTTGCATAACTTTAGAACTGTGATAGAAACGCAATCGATGTTTGGTTTACTTTACAACTGTGATATGAAGTTTTAAAAGTTACATATTCTTCTATGAATGTTACAAATTCTTGATACTGATAATGTTGGACATCAGAGCTAAAGCGGCTGAACTTTCGGGGATTCTATTCTATGCTTTTGGAGAAGGGGGAGGAACTCATTTCGGTGGCTATATTCAGGTATGATTTTCCCACTGCATTCTTCATTTCAATGAGGTGGTTCTATTCTCTTGTCATGTTGGTATGTTTTTCTGAAACATGGCATCCCAACACCATATATGTGCAGGTTTTCGTTGTTCTGGTGGATTTTACTCTGTTTCTTTTAGTCTCTAGCTAGCCTCTTAGTGTTTATGGGTAGTTGGAGTTTGGTAGCTTCTGCATGTTAAAATTTGAAATGGGTTTCTTTGAGATTGAAAATGTGAGGCAATGCTCCATTAATTCTAAGTATCATGTTTTGTTGGGGAGATTATAAATTTTTCTTTATAGCTCTTGGGTAGTTTTTCTTCCTTTTCTTTTTGAATATTTGACATTTTGGAAGGAAAAAGAAATAGGGATTAATTCTAGCTTCGATAGCAGACTGCATTTTATTTCGGTCCACTTTTGATTTGCATTGGTGGTAGTCTACCGACAAGTTTAAGTTTAGGTCGGTCGATCGCCCACGATGATCACATCGCATAATTCTTCAAGTTTAATTGTTACTTGAAAAATTAAACTGTCAATGGGCGTCCATCGACAAGTTCACACATCAGGCTGTCAGTAGGCTACCGACAAGTTTAGGTTGTCAGTGGGCGTCTACCGACAAGTTTCTCGCTCACCATAGTAAACACCTATAATTTGTCACTTGAGTTACTATTGGCTCTATGTTTGTGCTGAATAAACATTTGTTTGTTCACTAAAACTGTAGCGCAATATTTAATTTGATATAATTTGATACCCCTGTTTACACTGCGATCTTTGATGTCTTGTAATCAACATGCACTCCATCAATCTTGGGAAAAACGATTTAAAGAAATGGGAAAGGAAGTTCCTGCATAAGCAATAAATGAGATGTTGGGTATCTATCAACATTTCCAATATTTCTTTCTTTTTTTAATTTTACAACCATGGTGTGAATATTGGTATTACTGTATTAGTATCAGGTATTGTTCCATCTTGGACCAATACATACCGGCTGATATGGACACGATAACGCCGATACCATATCGGTGGATATATATATATTTTTTTTTCTTGAAAAAAAAGTTAAGAAAATATATATAATTGTTTGTATCAGTCAGTATCGGTCCAATATTGATATAGATACCGATACCATGCAAATACCAATGCCACCGCTGTTTCGGGATGGTATCGGTTCTCAATGAAACCGATACGTATTGCCTATAAGTATCTTTTTCAATCGAGTTTTGATACCATGCTTACACCTCTCTCTAGCTTAATTGCAGTGGTCTTATTGTGGCCTGTGTTTTGTGTTTCTCAGCTAACTACATCTTGCTAATGAGCAAGGACATGCCTGGTGTTGATGAGTTTTTTTATCAGGTAATTATTCAATTATTATGGGCATCCTTTTCTTCTTTCATTCATTTACTGTAGAACTTCTTTAATTTTTGATCCATTTTGTAAGGTTATTTTTGCGGACTTGAACAGAGGAGACTCACAAAGATACTTGGATGAAATGAAACAAGCATTGGGATTTGCTTCCAATTCCAACCCAAAGAGAGACTTTTCACCTTATTCTCGTGAAAGTTCGGTCCAGTCATTCACAAGCCCTTTATCCCGAGCGGAGGAGCGTACGGGTTTTTTAACCACCTTTCGTGATGTTATAAATCCAATCATTTTCTTTACCATTGGATCATGTTGTCTTCCTTTTGTATATCGTATGGAGTTATGGAATTAGGCTATTGTCATCCCGCTCGACCGACCATCAATCTCCTTTTGTCCAGATGGTCGAGCCTCGGGAGCCACACTGTTATTTACAAACACATAACTCAATGAAAGTTCACTTTTGACCTTTCATTGATTTGGTGCTCAAAATTACCAGGGCAATTTCCAAGGTTGTTGGTTTGAGATTGACCCGAGTTCCCGCTGTTGGCACTCCGATTGAGTACCTTGAACTAAGTCTTATGGATGTACTGATGATGATGCCTTGTGTTGCAGTCACTGGGCATTGGCAGAATTCTCATTCACCTCTTATCCCTCACAATTATGATCACCCAAGGCCCCAACAAGTAAGTAGAATTTGTAGTATTATTCACGGTTTTCATCACTATAACATTTTTAGTCGTTGTTAGAAAAAACGAAGAGCATGTCTTCTATATTTTATCTTCTATATATATTACAAGGATCTTATTCACAAAAATGAAACTACTGTCTGTAAATGACCAATTTCCTTGTACATCAGCATTTTCTCTATTTTGGATATGTTCATGAACGAGTGATAAATGGTTTCAGTCAAGGATCAAAATTTTGGCCGAAATGACTGAAATTTCGGTCCAAAATTTTGGTTTCGGTCCCCACCGAAACCGAGACGATAACTCTAGCTTTCAGTCATTTTGGCACTATATGAAGATTTCGGTTCAAAATTTCAGTTTCGATCCCCACCGAAATGAAATCTGGAATTTTGATCCTTGGTTTCAGTGGCCAAATGAAAGAGTAGTGGAAGACATGTATGTGCCTGCTTGCATTTACTGTGAACAAGTGAGTTAAACTAAATTTCATGGAAGGTAATCTGTGTGTATCAGTTCAGAACTAGTGTAGTAGTGTTACTGATACCACCGAACTGGAAATAAAGGCATGAACTGCCCATACTAGTGTTTTTTTAGGACTGATCCTGGAATTTTTTTTTTGGCCCTACATTTATTCAATGATTGATCGATTGTCTTTGTAAAGTGAGAAATGTGGTGATTGTAGCGCTGCACTCGCCTTTCTAAGATTAAAAAAGAAAAATTATAGATTATATGTTGTTCCCAACTGTTTGTTGATATGTTGGCATTATATTGCAGTACCTTTAAATTGACCCATGGAATTTTTGAGGGCACCCATGCTGAAAACCCATACAAAGTCTGAGGTTGTATTTTATACACTTTGTTGTCAAAAGTTGTTTATTAATTTATTTGATTTACTCTTCATATATTTCCTTGGAGAACAAGTTTTTTTTTATGAGTCTAATCCTTGGAGAACAAGTCTTATTTTCATATATTAAACTTTAATTGATCTAATCTCAATTCTCAAATGAGTGTAAACAACCCTCTTGGTCAAGTTGTTTAGATTAGGGACAAAGTCAACAAACCCTGTCGCACGAAGTCATATCTCCACCATTATAATGTGAGAATGGGACTTGCCCAAAATCTTAAAACTCTTTCCTTGACTAAATTATGGCATCCTTTTCTCTTTTATTATGTATACTAATAAAATAGCTAGGGAGCCATTACTTGCACACGTTTTTCAAGTGATTGCACCGAATTTAAAGAAAGACTTGGTATTTTAGGGACATGTGATATGTAAAAATGCAATAAGGGCCATCTGATTTGATGTCAGCCACCAATTTTCTATTTGACCAGACTACAAGAGGAGGCAGTCCTAGGATTACTGGTCCAGTCTGGTCTTCAACATATCGAGTGATGGTGTATACTCCTTTTGCCATTTAAATTATTTCTGACTGACATTAATTGCTTTATAGCATGCATCTATAAGCCCAGATTGCAAGCTTCTTGTAGTCTTCGGAGACCACCCTGATGGATTACTTGTGGATGCTCAAAATGGAAAGGTACGTAGAATTAGATTTCCCTATGGATGCCTATTCTATTGTTGAACTAGTTATCAATTTGTAGTAAGCTCGACTCTGGTGCTGTGACACCTGTGATCTCATGGTCACGGGGATTGAATCACCTGATAGATGCTTGTTTCATAATCACTTGGACAAATAGCTTATTCGCGATTTTTATTTTATATACTATTGACTAATATGTAAGTTTGCGCTATTTGCTCTGAGATATGGGTTGAGCCCAGATCGTTGTGCATTAGTTAGTTTCTTATACTTCATAGACTCCTCAAATCCAGATGCCTTTTCCAGATGGTACAGATCAAGTACTTTCTCAAAAAAAGCATTAAAAAAAAGTATTTAAAAAATTGCATTAAAAAAAGAATTTTAAAAACTGCATTAAAAAAGGCATAAAGAAAATATTATTTTAAAAAAATTGCATAAAAAATCATCGACGTAATTTTCTTTTTTCCAAAAAAAAAAGTATTTTTTTAAAAAAGAAATTTGCATAAAAAAACCACTATCAAAAGCAGTGGTTTTTTCTATGACTGTTAAGAGCAATCGTTGTTGAAGTTCATAAACCACTGTCTTGTATAGTGGTAAAAAACAACCACTCCTTTTTTTACAATTGTTTAGGGCAATGGTTTTTTTTTTAAAACCACTATCAAAGACAGTGGTTTTTTCAAAAAACCACTGTTTAAGGCAGTGGTTTTTTTAGCTTTTTCACGTAGTGCATCTAACTCGCAATTAGATCCATCTAATTCATATACAATGTGAAAACAAAATAGCAGATATATTAAAAGTAAGAGCATATATAGGTTCCATTATATTACATACTTACAATGACTGTTGTGGCTAATACGAACGCAAATGCCAATGCTAACACCAAACATTGACACTCATACGACACCTATGCTCTGATACCATTTACAACACTGCGGATTATTTTCTAAACTTGATGTCTCAACAAGGGTGAGAGTTGCCCTTAAATAGATTTTTTCTTAATACCTTACAAACACTAATAGACAAACTACTTTTTACAATAGTAGAACCATATCGAAAAACATGTTTTTTCTTTTTCAAAAGACGAATCTTTCTTTTCTTTTACTTAAAGTAAGATAAAGAGATAAGTGTCAAAACGTCATGGCTAACGATTGTGCATAGCAACGTGTCCTGGATGAGCTGGAGTCGTCCTTGCTACTGATAGTGGTGGGGTCCACTATGCTTCCATACAATTTTCCCGATTGTGATAGAAAAACTGAATCTTCAGATGTCGGACTGTATGGATCATAGCTATCTTACATCTTGTCTTCTTCGAGCATTGTGGATGCAATCTCGAGAGTTTTCGAGAGGTCGAGGTCTTTTCAGGAATCCATTTTTAATAATAGAGAATTTGCTTCAACTTTCTATTCCGGAGTCCTCATATATTCTATTGGCAGATTTGTAGTAAAAAGTTTTTGAGATATATTGAATTGATTATCGGCAGCATAGATTTATCTTACCATTGACGAAAAATGTTTTCAAAGAATGAATCCAATAAGATTTTAGATTGATGGTGCTGGCTTTTGCCATAGGGTCTTCGACTTCATCGAACTTGTAGTCTTTAGTTTTGTCTAAAAACTAGATTTGATACGATTCATAAAAATTTTCTTTTGATCTCCATCTTATCGTGCTTGTTATCCAAAACGTATAGTAGACGGTGCAATTAAGGTTTTTGGTGAGATGATAGACCATTGTTTTGATCATCATAGGGAATTCATTGATGGGATACCCAAGAAAGATTAGTTGTTTTACTAATCCCCAATCAAGACATTCTTCCAGATTATATATGGGATTTTCAGTATAAACTGACAATTTTAGAAGGAAATCTTCATAACACTGAGCTATATTATAATTGTCCATTAAGATTTGTTTAATCTTAATCAATTGATCTTCAATTCGTGCTATCAGAGGTTTATAGATATCACATGGTAGAATATATTTTATATTTTCAAATAAATAAATTCGTTTTAATTTGTGAAAATTCGGGTCTGGATAATTTGAATCCATAAGTTCTGCTAGTCCTAAAAATGATTGATTTTTTTAAGAGAAAAGTTTTTTGAAAAAGTTTCAGAATCCCATGCTATGGATTTAACAAGGGCATTTAAACTATCTTGTAATTTTTCTAACTTTTATTCTTTTTCAAAGATTTTCTGAGATAAGTTGCTCATATGACGCCTAAACTGTTTCTTATCATTGAGGAGTTGGCTTTTCCAAGCTCTATTAATCTCATGATAAAAGTCGGCACTTATTCCGGGATTATAAAAATAAGGGACATTGTTCATAGTGATGTGTTGGGGAATTGCAGTGTGTCGATTTATGGTGTAAACATCTAGAGAAAACAGAGTTGGATTCAGCACAGCTGGGAGATCCTAGGCCTGCAAGATACGGGGTCCTTTGTAGCAAGTTTTAAAAGTAAGTAAGGGGAAGTCCACAGAGAGGTGGTTCGAAATTGGGTAAATCTCTAGATCTGTAAGATATCTGGCACCCTAACTAATGTTGATCTAGCTAAAAGATAGGGAGAGGTTAGATTGAAGTTTCACATAATCTAACTACAATTAAAATGCAGATTATCTTAGATCAAATCTAGAGTCTCGGATCTTGCAGATGGAGGGTTTAAAACTCAGAAAATGGAGAAGAATAGCTTAGAGATTGTTTTCACTGCAATTAGGTTGAGCTAAGCATATTACAGGGGTTCAAAAGTACACAAGTCCCTCAGCTGGCCACAAGCACAGCTACAGGGTATAAATTCCACTCCAAATCACAGGATCCACCTGGTCTTAAGGCTATGATCTGTCCACTTTCACAGACCATCCTATAGACTTTATCGAATCCATGGATTGCAGCAGATGAATCCAATTGAGGCTTGAGCTTGGATTTACCTTAAGGTTATGATCTGTCCACTTTAATGGTCACGGACCATCCTAGAGATCTCCTACAAAGCCAGAGCCTCAATTAGAATAATTAAAACCACTACAGATGCTGCAATTTTCAGGTCACAAACGTAGGAAATTATAGGGATATCAAACCCAGGGAATTCAGATGATATCCAAGAGGTCTACCAGTTAAGTGGGTGAGCTGATCAAGCAACTCCTCTACACAAATTCGATCGAGCACCAAAATGAATCAAAAGAGCTTTAGATCTAATTAAAACATTGAAAACAATATTTACATTGCAAACAAGGTCACTCTTATAATGGAATACTCTCAGATTTGTAGTCTATGCAGCAATTAACCCCAGCAACATTCTTAACCTTACCCAATCACAGATCTAACTCACTCCTTATTGCTCCTAGGGAATTAGCCAACCATGGTTGGGCTAAAGGAAGGAGAATAGAATCTCGCTGCAAGCTCTGATCTCCAAGAAATTATTCAAAAATTCGATCCTCTCCAATGCCAATTGGGGATCTCTATATATAGCTTTCTCCTCTATTTTTCCTGCCAAAAATCCCTTCTACAAGGTCGTCAGAATTTGTTAGAGTTCTGTTAGAGCACATGGGTCGGTTAGGGCTTTCTAGGGCATCTTCTAGAACATCGCATCGGTCATTAAAGTGCCTCGGGTTGCGTGTAGCAGGTCATTGAATCACCGCGTGTGCACAGCTAGATTTCTTAGAAGTTCTACACACGATTTCGACAGGTTTAAGGAACTTTTGACAGGTTGACATAGAGCTTTTTGGTCCTTTCGCTAGGTTCTGAGAACTGTTCGATAGGTTCCGATAGGATGAGCCTTCACTTAGAGTTCCAGCATTTTCAGTCTCTGGTTTGGAGTATTCAACAAGTTGAAAGGACTCTTCGATAGGTTGGAGAACCATTTCGATAGGTTCCTTTCTACATGCTATCCCTTCGATAGGATTGCTCTTACTCCTATCGAAAGACTCAATCACCATTCGATAGGTTATGTTTCAGCACTTTCTCGATAGGTTCAAGAACCATTCGATAGGTTCCTTTGACGCTTCAGGTAGGCTTTCGATAGGATGGTTTCTTCATTCCTTTCAGCTGCTCGATAGGTTCTTGGATCCTATCGAACTACTCTATCCGCACGAATTCATCCTTCTTCTGCCTTCCGATCTTATCGAAAACTTGTTCAACTGCACAAATTCTTTCTTTCTTTACTTTCAGCTCCTATCATATTCTTCAGGTGACCCATCGATAGGACATTTTCAACCTATTCTCACTTTCTTCACCTTGTCCTGCTGTAGCCACGCGCTCCAAGGGTTCAATGATGTGCTACCCTTGGGTGTGCTATTGCTGAGTTAGTCCTGTGCTGAGAGATGGCTCCTTATTGGGCATTCTTGAGTGCTTTTCTTCATTAGTATCTTCTTTTATTGTTGTCTACAAAATGCACTTGACAAGGGCTTATTAGTGTGCTCACAGATCTATCAATGGTCGGTTATAGGGTGAAAAGTGACATTTTTCACCACTTAACACACCCCCAAACCTAAGCTTTGCTAGTCCCTGAGCAAAGGAAATAAAAATGCCACTTTCGTAGGGAGCGCGGATGCATTTAGCATATGCACCAAGCCTTTTAAACCCCTAAGTGATGCCTAGTGGAGGAGTGAAGTCTCCTGAAGGTTTTCAGTGAAGGTACCTACAAACTTCTCCAATACACTTAGTTAATAATAGTGCAACCTGTTAAAACAGAGTTTAAGCAAATCAAATAAATTCACATCATGCCCATTCATTAAAGGAAATTCAACAGAAAAACATCCATTTGAAAATATGAAAGTTTGCTGAAATCTCTCCATCATCACTCAGTTTGTGTCAAGGCATTTCTCCTGAAATTTTATGCATAACTCACCATCAAGTTGAGGATCCTACTCAGATACTTCCCCCATCAACTAGATTTCAGACCCAAGTCTCACTAGGGCTGTTCACTCATTAGTACAGAGAAGAGGGGTAAATCATATCTCTCAGCTCAAGAGCAGTTAGAGCCCTCAAATAGGACTGCAAGCAGGAGCATAAGCATTGCTTGAATTTTTGACTTTTCCAGCTCTTTTCACCATAGATTAAGCAGATTCTCATCTCCAGATGACAGCTCAATCCACTTTCAAATCAGCAAGGTCTTTTTATTGGGTTGTAATGTGGCTTAGGGATGAGGTTTTTGAAGGAACAAAAAGGGATAACAAAGTTCAAAATTGAGAAATCAGTAAAGGCAAGGAGGTGATTCATGACTTCACCTTCTTCAATTCAAAACCCCTTCACTGTCTTTTTTTTGAATTTTTCAGACTTGAAGTGATCAGTTTCTTGTCTTCCTTCCAATCTTTCAATGAAATGGCTTCTCTTTCTCATTCTTTTGCTCTCTCTCTCTTTTTTTTTTTTTTTTTTAAAAAAAAAAAAAATAGAATACCACATATACCACCAACTATGTTTTTCTTTCTTTCAACCAGATTTAACACCTTGCTCCTCCTTCCTCTTCCTGATTTCTCAGATTGAGGGTGAACTTAAATAGGTCAACAGGTTTTGGGTTTAGAATTTCTGGTTTTCATCAAGGAAAATTGGGTCTTTTAAGGCTCAAGTGGTGTGCATCAAGGGCAGTTCAAAGGTGGGGAATTTTAGGCTCAAACTATCCAAAGGATGGCCTTACTTCACATCTTCAATGTCCTGAGTGCTGTCAAGTTGTTTCAACTTGGATTTGCCTAACTTCTAGTTATCAAGATTAGGTCTAGTCAGTCCTTAAAGCAGACAGAATTGCCATGACACTCTTCAAAGAAATCTTTCAGGCCCAATTCTCACTGGGTATGGCCTTCCATCCAACTTTTCTGGGGGATATCTTCACAGTCTCTTCTCGTTGCTGGTTTATTACACATTAAAAACTTTCTTCAAAAATTCTTGACATTTTCTTCATGAAAAATGTTAAAACTTCAGCTTACTTCAGTTGTAAATGGTTTTTAAAGTTTCCTTAACAACAAATATGAGGTGAATTCATTCTCTTTTCGATTATTCCTTTTTAACTTGGCTGCACTAAAATTAACTAGTTTATTAGCATACATGCCACACCCCCAAACCTAAACTAAACAATGTCCCCACTATTTTTAGCAAAATGGGTTTAGTGGTATAGACATCAAGAGAAAATAAATGGAACAAGAAATAATAGAGAAGCAATAAATGAAATGAACAAAATATTTTATTACAAATAACTGAAAACAGATATGTGGACAAAATCTCCTTTGGAAAAAAAAAAAGTCCCCCCTAGCTCAGGGATATCCTCAGCCTGCGTCAGGTGGAAGAGGAACTGCAAGCCAGGGGGAAAGAAAAAAGAAAAAGAGTGGGATCAGGGGGCTGGGGGTGGGGTGGTGGATGAGGATGACGGGGGGGAAACAGCCGGTGAGTCGGCCTTCTGCCTCTTCTTCTCCCTCTTTCGATTTTTCTTTTTCTCCTTGGCGAGGATTCTCTGTACCTCGTCATATTCATCTCAGAGAAATTGAAGAGGATCAGGCTCGACCGGTGGTGGCGGTGGTGGCCAGACTGGGAAGAACTTGGTGGGCAAGTCTTGAGGTTTGTCGTCTGCCATGAGTGTCGGCTGGAAGAGTTGGGCCGGTTAAGGGGGAATGGATGTGTAAGGACTGGACGAAGCCAATATTTAAGGTGCATGGGCGTTGGAATATGAAACGATGCAATAAAAGTGGCGCATTCTTCCAGGCTTGGGAAATGGAAATGAAGGGAGGGAATGCATGGAGTAGTGGTCACTGTGTGGGAAATGGAGCGTGGACTGCATGATGGGCTAAATTTAGGAGGGAAGATAAGTTAAGGAGGCATGTGCCATAAATGCTGAAGCACTGAGAGAGGTTTAGATATTTAGGAAATGCACAGGATAGGACCACCTAATCGATACGGGTGTGAAAAATGATTTCGATAGGATGAACTGGATGGTTCCGATGGGTTCATGCGTCCTGTCGAAAACTTGGCAGTTAAAGCTTACAAAAGGTACAATTCGATAGGATCTCTACAGGTGGAACCTTCCATTCGATTGGTTGGAATTTGACGCGATTCATCATTTCGATAGGTTCCGATAGGCACCCAGAACCTATCGAAAAGTTTCTGTTGCCTTATTTAACCTATCGAGGGGTTGGTTTCACCTATCGTCAAAGCTCAGTGCCCCTCGAAAACGTCCAGAATCCTATCGAAATCATCAGCCATCTTATCGAAGGGTTCTAAAAGCCAATAGTTGGGTATTTGGGTGTAGTGCTCAGTCTCAACACCCTAAAAATTTTCCTGCTAGGCCAGCCGGCACTTTATTGATACAAATAAATCACATATTTTACATATGATACAAACAAAAATCAGCTATTAATCTGGAGGGTCTTGAAGATCAATGCTCTCCTCAAGCTCACAAATCTTGTCCACACACAGTTTGAGCCTCTGGCCATTGACCTTCATGACTCTACCATCTGTAGGGTCCCTGACTTCAACAGTTCCAGATGGGGAAACATGTACAACTATGAAGGGTCCATCCCATCTGAACTGCAACTTTCCTGGAAAAAATTTTAATCTAGAATTGAACATCCACACCTTATCATTGGGTTTGAATTCTTTTCGTAGCAGATGTCTGTTGTGGAAGGCTTTGGTCTTCTCTTTGTAAGTCTGAGCATTGGCGTATGCTTCCAATCTGAGCTCCTCCAACTCAGCTAACTGCAGTTTCCTGTGTATACCAGCAGAGTTGAAAATAGAATTTATTGCTTTAATAGCACAGTATGCTTTGTGTTCCAATTCAACAGGCAAATGGCATGCCTTGCCATAAACTAGTCTGAATGGAGACATACCTATGGGGGTCTTATAGGCAGTCCTATAAGCCCATAAGGCATCTGTCAATTTCATGGACCAGTCCCTCCTATCACTTCTCACAGTCTTCTCTAAAATGTGTTTGATTTCCCTGTTGGAAATCTCTACTTGCCCACTGGTTTGTGGGTGGTAGGGAGTGGCTACCCTGTGGGTCACAGAGTACTTTTCCAGTAGCTTATCAAAAAGTTTATTACATAAGTGGCTTCCCCCATCGCTAATGATGGCTTTGGAGATGCCAAACCTAGAGAAGATGTTGCCTTTGAGGAATTTAATGACAACTTTGTGGTCGTTTGTCCTTGTAGCTATAGCTTCTACCCATTTGGACACGTAGTCCACAGCTACAAGGATGAAATTATATCCACAGGAGGGGGGAAATGGTCCCATAAAGTCAATACCCCAGACATCAAACAATTCGACCACAAGTATGGGCTGCAAAGCCATGGAATTCCTCTTAGTAATACTTCCCATCTGCTGGCATCGAGGACAAGCTTTGCAATGTTGCTGGGCATCTTTGAACAGAGTAGGCCAATAGAAACCACTCTGAAGCACCTTCGCAGCAGTCTTGTTACCACTGAAGTGGCCCCCACAAGCATGTTCATGACTCATGGTTAAAATGTGGTGGAACTCTGTTTCTGGTACACATCTTCGAATTACTTGGTCTGAACAATGAGTCACCATAAAATGACTCTTTTTCCAACTTAGGACCAGGTTGGTCTCCTCACACCTCTGCAACACAAAACTGAGATGGTGAAGGCATTGGCTAAAATCATCTCTATAAATGGAGAAATCATCCATGAAGATCTCTAAAAACTTATCAATCATGTCAGAAAAAATGGCATACATGCATCTTTGGAAAGTGGCAGGTGCATTCCACAGCCCAAATGGCATCCTCCTGTATGCAAAGGTCCCAAATGGGCATGTGAATGTGGTTTTTTCTTGGTCTTGGGGGTAGACAGGGATCTGATTGTACCCTGAATATCCATCAAGGAAACAGTAATATGCCTTGCCTGCCAGCTTGTCCAAATTTTGGTCTATGAAGGGCAATGAGAAGTGGTCCTTGCTGGTTTTTTTATTGTGCTTTCTGTAATCGATGCATACTCTCCAACTAGTAGTCTGTCTGGTTGGAATCAGCTCTCCTGAATCTGTTTCAACAACTGTGATGCCAGATTTCTTGGGCATTACCTGGGTAGGTGCCACCCATTAGGAATCCAAGATAGGGTATATGATGTCAGCATCGAGGAGTTTGACTACCTCCTTCATCACAAATTCCTGCATGTGAAGGTTGAGTTTCCTCTGCATCTCTCGAGAAGGTTTGACACCTTCCTCAAGATGAATCTTATGCATGCACACAGCAGGATTAATCCCCCTAAGTCTGCAATGGTCCATCCTATTACCCTTCTATGCCTTTTTAGCACACCAAGTAGTTCTCTTTCCTGCTCAATGGTGAGGGAAGATAAGATTATCATAGGTAATTTATTGTTGTCTCCTAAAAAGGCATATTTCAAAGCTTTCGAGAGTTGCTTTAACTCCACCTCTGGGGGGCTGATGAGGGAGAGCAATAGGGGTGTCTTAGAGGGGGGTGGAAGAGGCAGCAGAGCAGGCTTCCATGGATGGAGCTTTGCTGGTTCTGGTCTGGAAGAGACAAGTTGTACATGCTCAATTTCAGAGGTGAGAGTCTTTTCTACCTCTGATTCCTTCCATACTTCAGCTAGCTCATTAGACCATTCCTTACCATGCAACAGCATATTCACATTTTCTTGCACAACCTCATCTATTATATCTAGAGAAAAACAATCCTCATTAGGATGAGGTTGATTGGCTGCATTGTAGACATTCAACTTGACCTTCATATTTCCAAATGACACTTCCATTATTCCAGACCTACATTGAATACAAGCGTTAGTTGTGGCCAAAAAAGGTCTGCCTAGGATCACAGGTATGGAGATGGCATTCCTACTTGTTTTCATATCCAGCACCAAAAAGTCAGCAGGATAAAAGAATTTGTTAACTCCCACCAAAACATCCTCGATTATCCCCATAGGTTTCCTTTCAAATCTGTCAGCCAGCTATAGAACAACATGTGTGGGCTTTAATTTGCCTAAGCCCAGCTTCTCATATACTGAATATGAAAGCAAATTTACACTGGCTCCCAAATCTAGTAGGGCTTTGTCAATGGTATGATCCCCAATGATGCAAGGGATGGTGGGGAGTCCAGGGTCCTGAAGTTTGGAGGGAGTTGCAATGGGCAGGACATGCTTAACTTTTTCTGCTGAAAAGACTTTCTTGGATAGGTGTATCCTAGACTGTCTTTTATGGGTGCACAGGACTTTTAAGAATTTGGCATAGGCTGGGACTTATTTAATGGCATCAAGTAAAGGTAGATTGATCTTTACTTGTTTGAAAGTCTCCATCATTTTCTCAATTTTACCTTGCCCTTTATCAAAAGGGGAAGGTGTCTGTAGTGCCTTAGGAAATGGCAAGTGTGGGGGTGCTCCCTCACTTGCAGCCTTAGCCAATAGGGTCTCTTTCTTTTTGAGTTTTTTCTTTTCTTGAGGATCCTCATTATCCTCTTTATTCACAACTGATTGTTCCTACAAGTCCACCATTGGTGGTCTTTATTGTGTTTTAGGAAAAATCACTCCATTCTCTTCCTCCAAGCTTTTCACAGGCTCACGGCCCACTTGATTGTCCACTAGCCTACCACTCCTCAAAGTTGTCACAGATTTGGCTTCCTCATAGGTGGAGGAAACTTCACCCACTACAAACTGTCTTCGTGGATTATCCTGTGATTGGCTAGGTAACCTTCCTCCCTCTCTCCTAGTCAAAGTATCAGGCAACTGACCAAGTTGGTCCTCTATCTTTTTTATGCTCTGATTGTGAGAGTGCACAGTTTGGGTTAAGGTGTTTAAGCTCTATAATGAAGATAGAACTTGTTCCTCAAAAGATGGTGCTCTCACAGCTGGAAGGGGTGCAGCTTGCTGCACAGGAGGAGCTACAAGTTGGGCCATGGGTTGCTGATACTGAGGCCTTGGGGCATAACCTTCTCGATAGGAATGAGCATTTATGTAGGGCATGGGCTGCTGGGGCTGCTGCTACTGCTGGCTAGGGTATCCATCTTGTCTCCACCTCAGATTGGGGTGGTTCCTCCGTTGATACCCAGCAGCAGGCTGCTGCCCATAAGACTGAGTTACAGCCACACGCTCTGTTACAAAATCAGGAAATTGGGCAGCTGATGGGCATTCATCCAGGGAGTGAGCAGGGGACTGGCATATGGCACATGCCTCCTCCACTCTAGCAGCCATTGGTGACTGCATTGCTCCCATTAACTTGTCAAATTTCACTGCCAGGCTGTCCACTTTCCTTTCCAAATCACTTGGTACACTCACTTCATATATCTTTCCTCTTAAGGTGTTCTCTTTCATCAATTTAGGAGGCTCTAGATCTCTTGCTAAGATTTCCCTTTGCATAGATTTTTCACTGATGATGTCAAAGAGCTCCCATGCCTCCTCAGCAGTTTTATGGAGATAGGTGCCACCATAGGAGGCATCTATCATATCTCTGATTTTAGCATCAATTCTCTGGTAAAAGCTTTGAACCAATTGCCATTCAGTGATTTGATGGTGGGGGCATTTCTTGAGGAGTTCCTTAAATCTCTCCTAGGATTGATGAAAGTCTTCAGTTGGATCTTGGGCAAAAGAGATGATACCCTTCCTCAACTGACGGGTTTTTGACATGGGAAAGAACTTGGCCAAAAATTGACATTGGAGGTCACCCCAAGACTGAATGTTGTTGGGTGGAAGCATGGACAACCAGGTCCTGGCTCTATCCTTTAATGAAAAAGGAAAGAGCCTCATCCTAGTTGCCTCCTCCCCCAAACCTGTGATGTTGAAGGTAGTCCACAGTCCTAAGAATTCATCTATATGCTTATAAGGATCCTCCTTGGTCAGGCCATGAAATGAGGGCAACATCTGAATGATGGAAGATTTGATTTCATAGTTTCCTTGAGCAGCAGGGAACTGAATGCAGAAGAGGGAATTGTAGATCCCTGGTGCATAGAATTCCTTGAGAGTTCGCGACTGCTGCTGCTCACCCATTTCAACATATTCAATTTCAACAGCTATGGATGTAGTTGGTCTGGATCTGAGAAGTCTTTCAACCTCTAGATTTAGTGGAATAATCTGAGGTTGAAGAGTTCTCCTACCAAACATACAACACTCACAAACTAAATGCTAAATAAATCCTCACACAATAGAAAGAAGCAACACAACTGACTAATTAATCTAAAAAAAATTAGCAGATCTGAAAAATAAACAGGGGAAAAAGGGATGCAAACTATAGAGCAGCCTTCAGTACGGCTCTCCTCTCACTCTGTACTCAGATCTGATGGAATGCACACAAAGAATACTGAAAAAGGCAAAACTTACAAATGCAGTTAGTAAAATCAAACACACAGTTACAGATTTATAAAACAAAACTAGATCTACCAAATTCACAAACACCTCCCCGGCAACGGCGCCAAAAACTTGTTAGAGAATTCCAGTGTGCTAATTTATGGTGTAAACATCCAGAAAAAATAGAGTTGAGTTCAGCACAGCTGGGAGATCCTAGGCCTGCAAGATACAGGGTCCTTTGTAGCAAGTTTTAAAAGTAAGGGGAAGTCCACAGAGAGGTGGTTTGGAATTGGGTAAATCTCCAAATCTGTAAGAGATCTGACACCCTAACTAATGTTGATCTAGCTAAAAGACAGGGGAGAGATTAGATTTAAGTTTCACTTAATCTAAACTACAATTAAAATGCAGATTGTCTTAGATCGAATCTGGAGTCTCAGATCTTGCAGATGGAGGGTTTAAAAACTCAAAAAATGGAGAAGAACAGCTTGGAGATTGTTTTCACTGCAATCAGGATGAGCTAAGCATATTACAAGGGTTCAAAAGCATACAAGTCCCTCAGCTGGCCACAAGCACAGCTGCAGGGTATAAATTCCACTCCAAATCACAGGATCCACCTGGTCTTAAGGCTATGATCTGTCCACTTTAATGGTCACAGACCATTCTATAGACTTTATCGAATCCATGGATTGCGGCAGATGAATCCAATTGAGGCCTGAGCTTGGATTTACCTTAAGGTTATGATCTGTCCACTTTAATGGTCACAGACCATCCTAGAGATCTCCTACAAAGCCAGAGCCTCAATTGGAACAATTAAAACCACTACAGATGCTGTAATTTCTAGGTCACAGATGCAGGAAATTACAGGGATATCAGATCCAGAGAATTCAGATGATATCCAAGAGGTCTACCAGTTAAGTGGGTGAGCTGATCAAGCAACTCCTCTACACAAATCCGATCAAGCACCAAAAGGAATCAAAAGAGCTTTAGATCTAATTAAAATATTGAAAACAATATTTACATTGTAAACAAGGTCACTCTTATAATAGAATGCTCTCAGATCTGTAGTCTGTGCAGCAATTAACCTCAGCAACACTCTTAACCTTACCCAATCACAGATCTAACTCACTCCTTGCTGCTCCTAGGGAATTAGCCAACCATGGTTGGGCTAAAGGAAGGAGAATAGAATCTCACTGCAAGCTCTGATCTCTAGGAAATTGTTCAGAAATTCGATCCTCTCCAATGCCAATTGGGGATCTCTATATATAGCTTTCTCCTTTATTTTTCCGGCCAAAAATCCCTTCTAGAAGGTCGTCAGAGTTTGTTAGAGTTCTGTTAGAGCACATGGGTCGGTTAGGGCTTTCTAGGACATCTTCTAAAACGTCACACCGATCACCAAAGTGCCTCGAGTTGTGTGCAACAGGTCATTGAATCACCACGTGTGCACAGCTAAATTTCTGAGAAGTTATGCACACAATTTCAATAGGTGTAAGGAGCTTTTGACAGGTTGACATAGAGCTTTTTGGTCCTTTCACTAGGTTCTTAGAACTGTTCGATAGGTTCCGATAGGATGAGCCTTCACTTAGAGTTCCATCCTTCTCAGTCTTTGGTTTGGAGTATTCGACTGGTTGAAAGGACTCTTCGACAGGTTGGAGAACCATTTCGATAGGTTCCTTTCTGCATGTTATCCCTTTGATAGGATTGCTCTTACTCCTATCGAAAGACTCAATCACCATTCGATAGGTTATGTTCCAGTGCTTTAATCTTGATAGGTTCAAGAACCATTCGATAGGATCCTTTGATGCTTCAGGTAGGCTTTCGATAGGATGGTTTCTTCATTCCTTTCAGCTGCTCGATAGGTTCTTGGATCCTATCGAACTGCTCTATCCGCACGAATTCATCCTTCTTCTGCATTCTGATCCTATCGAAAACTTCTTCAACTACATGAATTCTTTCTTTCTTTGCTTTCAACTCCTATCGAATTCTTCAGGAGACCCATCGATAGGACATTTTAAACCTATTCTCACTTTCTTCACCTTGTCCTGCTGTAGCCACGCACTTCAAAGATTTAATGATGTTCTACCCTTGGGTGTGCTATTGTTGAGTTCGTCCTGTGTTGAGAGATGGCTCCTTGTTGGGCATTCTTGAGTGCTTTTCTTCATTAGTATCTTCTTTTATTGTTGTCTATAAAATGCACTTGGCAAGGGCTTATTAGTGTGCTCACAGGTCTATCAATGGTCAGGTTATAGGGTGAAAAATGGCATTTTTAACCACTTAACATGATACTAGTTTGTTCTTGATAAAGGAAATTTGGGAAATTTGGGAACTTATTTTTAGCAAGCTAGAAAAGAGGTATATAGTCTAGGCTGGTACCACTCAACACAACATAGGTTTTTCTTATGAATGGAGGTGGTTGAGGTTGAGAAGAAGAAGCGGAGTTTCCTTCTTTTGTCATCTTTTGTCGTTTACAGAGTAAAATCTACTGGTTTAGTGGTAACATAAATCTTCTTACTGCAGTAAATATGCCCACTTTGGTTAGTGGTTTAAACTTGAATCTCTGCTTAGGAAATCAGCCAAAACATTAGTACTTCCTTTAACATGTTCGACTTCAAAAGTATAAAGAGCTATTTGATTATATTATTTCAATCTTCTTCCATCTAAAATATCTCGTTTATTAATTAAAAAGTCTCGAACTTCTTTATTATCAGTTTTTACAATAAAAACTTCAGGGGCTAGATAAATATGGAATCGTTTAAGAGTAAGTTTTATTACTAATAATTCTTTTTCAAATATAATATAATTATGTTCATTTGGTTTAAATTTTCTAGAATTATAACCACATAATTTTTCTTTACTTTGAACCTTTTTTGTTAAAGGTGATTTTCTTGGTTTTATCCCATTAGTTTGACAAGAATCTTTTTCTTCCTAATCTTCAGCAGGAATGGCCTTCAAGACACATCCCCAACAATTATCTGAAGCATCTGTTTCTAGGATTAATTTATCTCCGATTGTTGGAAGATAAACTGTAGGACAGTCTTGGATATTTGTTTTATTTGTTTTAGTAGATCTTTATCTTTATCTTTATCTGTCCATATAAATTCTACTTCTTTTTTCAATTTGTTTATGAAAGATTTTTCTTTTTCTGCTAAATTTTTTAAGTAGTTTCTTTCATAACTTAATAAGCCTAAAAGCCTCTGTAATGGTTTTTTATCAATTACTTCTTCAAGAAAATTTTTTATTTTTATAATAATATGATCTTGTAGTTTTAGACCATCATGTGTTAGAATAAGGCCCAAGAATTATATTGATTCTTTTTCAACTTCTATTTTTGAAGGTGAAAGGATAATTCCATGTCTTTGGAAAATATCGCACATTTATTTTAAATATTTTTTGTGTTCTTCTCTTATTTTAGAAAACACTAAGATATCATCGATATATACAACACAAAATTCTTTATAGGAAGCAAAATTCGAATCCATCCATCTTTGATAGATTTGTAGAGCAGTATTCAAGCCAAATGGCATGACATTCCATTGATAGTGTCCACACGGGGTACTAAAAGCAGTTAAAGGTTTAGATTTATCACCTAACTTTAATTGCCAATATCTCGATTTACAGTCGAATTTACTGAAGAATTTTGATCCTTTGATTTGATTTATCAAAACATCTTTTCTTGGAATAAAGTATCCATCGAATTCTAAATTTTTATTTAATCTTTTATAATTTAAAACCATTCTAGCTATTCCGCGCATTATTTCAGCATGATTTCTTAGAAGTTCGGCTCTATATTTTTCCAGGATACTATCAAGTTTCTTACTGAAATCACTGGCTGATGCTCTTCCGTCATAGGGGTTTATGGTTACGGATCTTAGGAAGACGAAAGAGATCAGTGCTTGGAATGGTGAAAGTCCAGTTTTATAGGGAAGGGAAGGGTTCTGAACCGTCACTTTGAATTGAATACCGAGGTGTAGGTATTAAGGCTTGGGTAGTTGGCAAGTGGAAATTTTTGAATGTGATTTTGGTCTTCTTCCACCATGGGGTTAGGGTTAGGATTAGGAGTCGGAAAAAGACGATGGATTTGGAATGGGAAAGATTTGTGACAGGACGTGGCTTTATAGGGAAAAGGCTACGATTTGAAACATAATTTCAAAATAAATATTGAGGGTCGGTGGCAGGTAGCGTATTCCACGAAGTTCTCTTGAATTACGATAAGAAGTACGCCGCTATTTGAAGTTACCTATGGCGCTGGTTCTTCAAAGCATCAGTTCTTTAGTAAGCCGATTGTAGAAGTGTCATCGCTTCTAATATGAAGCGTCATAGCCTCAATTTGATGGGTCAGCTTGTCAATTACGGGCGGGGATGCTTCTTGACGTAAGCGGTGTTCCTATATTACGATTTGACATAACTTTAATATTGTGGACTGTGTGGTCTTTTCATGCAGTCTTATCCAACATAATTTATTGTAGTGACTGTTCGTATTCTAGTCAAAACTATTCTCGAGGAGCTTCAAATTATCAATTGTGTTGTATTTTCATCCGGTCTTATCCAACATTAATTATGCCAGCAGCCAATATAAAAGTAGGCCTTAATTAATATTCAGCTCACTTCATTTTGACGCGTCATCGCGTCTAACTCGAAGCGTCAACGCTTTTAACTCAAGCGTGATTCTTTTTCAACTTCTATTTTTGAAGGTGAAAGGATAATTCCATGTATTTAGAAAATATCGCACATTTATTTTAAATATTTTTTGTGTTCTTCTCCTGTTTTAAAAAATACAAGGATATCATCGATATATACAACACAAAATTCTTTATAAGAAGCAAAAATCGAATCCATCCATCTTTGATAGATTTGTGGAGCAGTATTCGAGCCAAATGGCATGACATTCCATTGATAGTGTCCACACTGGGTACTAAAAGCAGTTAAAGGTTTAGATTTATCATCTAACTTTAATTGCCAATATCCCGATTTACAGTCGAATTTATTGAAGAATTTTGATCCTTTGATTTGATTTAAACATCTTTTCTTAGAATAAAGTATCCATCAATTTCTAAATTTTCATTTAATGTTTTATAATTTAAAACCATTCTAGCTTTTCTTCGCTTTATTTGAGCATGATTTCTTACTAGAAATGCAGAGCTAGAATGAGGACTATTTGTAGATTCAATGAGTTTTTTCTCTAATAAATATTTAATTTGTATTTCAAAATCATCTATGTCTATTTTTGTATAGAACATAGGCTTAACCCTAATTATGATAGTAGGATCTTTTAATGTTATGGTACAGTACCGTAGACTTTTATGTCATAATTTTAGTGGGTTGTCACTAAAATTGTCTTTGAGAATAAAGAAAAGCCAATGAGTTTGATTAAGTTGTGTAATAACCTCACTACGCTTGTTGGGGGCAAAGCCTTTATGACACTTAGAGTTATGAACTTGAAGAAGTGAAATGTAGACCATTTCTTCTTGAGAAAGAGACCAATAGAACCTATGGTTAAGGTCATTGGTAGATAAGTAGCAATGAAATTGTTACCTAACAAGAAATCGCCATGCATATTTAGAAAATATAAAATTTTAGGAATAATAAATTTTTTATCATTAAACCAAATAGAAATATTTTTTTTTTAAACTCAATAACTGTTTCTCGTCCTTCAATGCCTTTGACTTTGATTGAATGTTTAATATTAACCCACTTTTCAGAGGGCAAAGCATTGTACCGACAAGCACTAATTGTGGCTCTGATATCCATTAAGACACAAATTATATGATTTATAATTTTGAAACATAAAATTTTCTAAGACATATGTATAGCATCTTTTTCCATAACTAGGTGAAAATAATATTTCAGTATTTTTTGACTGAAAATGATAAAGTTAAACTGTTTTTAGTTCATGAGCTAACTATGTTCCAGGTAAGATAGGAATTTGTATATTTTTTACTGCTATATGCGTTTGGTCTTGAGTTGGTTCTGAAGCACTAGATGTTGATGCTCTGGACTTAATAGTTTTTAAAGGAAGCCATACATCTTTTACAAAATTAAAAGATGCAGTTCTTGTATCTCTAAAATATAGATTACTTCCTGAAGCTTGTATTTCAATCATCTGGGTTTGAGATTTTGGTTTTTGCTCCAATAGATCTTCAAATAACCATTGTTTAGGAATCTGTAAATCTTTCCAGTTTATTAATCTTGGTTAGATTTCTGAATCATATGGTTTGGGTTCAAATATTTCAATCAAATTTTCATCTGATTTGTATATTTTTGTTTTAAGTTTAGATGTTAATTCATGTTCTGTTTACCAGGTTATGGCCAGATTATGTGAATCCTCTTTCATTTCTAATCCTTTGATTTGGATTTTAATTTTTATTGTATCTTCAATAATTTGGTCGTCAAGCAAAATAAAATAATTTGGTTTTAGTTTAAACCAAACAGTTCTATAAGCTAAATTTGATTGAATTCCTTCAATCAAGGATTGTAAAGAATTTAGTAATCTTTGATCCATTACTACAGCTAGTATAGGAGTGTCTATACCATTTCAGAATAATCCTGTTATACATATTTGGAGTACACCAATATGAATATATATTAATTTTAGATTTTCTTTTTTCTATCTTAATATTTTCTTTTTATCAAATAGTATTATTTCTGCTGTAAGAGTAGATGTGCTTTTTATAGTAGTGTTTCCTAAAAAAGCTTCAAAAAATCTTCTAGACAAGATTTTGTCTAATGGATAAATTTTATATATATCTTCTTTATTAAGTTTTTATTGTAGCTCGAATTCTCGAAGTTATTCTTCAGAGAACGATATTTCTTTACCTATTACATCTTTTAACATAATCATTTGATATTCTTCGTCTGAAGTTTCAACGACATTTAACATAAATAATAGATCATCTATGTCAATATCAGAATCTGTTTCGGATTCTAATTCATAAATGACACTATTATCATCACTTGAAATTTCTTTATCAAAATAAATATCTAGATCTTCTTTATCTAAATATTTAATCATTTTAGTTACATTTTTTCCTCGTTTTGGATATTGAGGAGCACAATGTCCTTCTTCATTACAAAGAAAACAATGACATTTCTTTTTAGCCATGGTCGTTTTATCTATTTTCTAAATTTTTTTTTTCTTTTTAACATATTTTTTATTTTTAACAAACTTTTTCCGCTTGTTCCAAGGTTTTCATTTTAATTTTTTCTTCTTAAAACTTTTCTTGTATCTCTTTCTTTTAGGAATATTGCATCCGATTTTCTAATTTTCCTGGAGAATTTTATCACAGCATTTATAACTAAAGTTAGAATTCGTGATTTGACTCTTAACTTGTTTCTTAGCTTTTATTTCTAAACATTTATCAGCTATTAATCTTAGGATAAAGGATGTTCTGAGTCCTAAAGTATCTTGTTTAGATAATTTATTAATAAAATCCGAATAGCCTTTGATAGCTAATTCATCCCATGGTATAAGTAGTTTATGATAAAATTATTCTAATCATGATATATTTATTGGGAGTTCCAATTGCTAATAATATTTTTTAAAAGTATTACAATATTCCTGAAATTGACAAATATTGCATAATTCTAATTTTGATAGAATATATATAGCATCTTCTTGTAGGTTTTGTTCACCTATATAACTACAAAGATGTTCTTTAATGATTATCGTAAAGTATTTTAAGATATCATCAAGATTATTAAAACTTCTTAATAATGATACTTTTTATATTTTGCCATCATTGGATTTTTCTCATTATTTTAACCATTGCAAAATATCACCTTGAATTGTTACTGCAATATAGTCAAGAAATCTTTCTTTGGACCAAACTGCTTTTTGATTTGTAATTGCTATAGACATGGATTGTGCTCAATCATCAATTACTTTTTCTTGATCTTTAAAAGGAACATTTGTTAAATCAAGATATGTATCACTTGAGCTACGTTTTGTTTGTTCAAATCGTCTCTTCTATTATTTATAGGAATCGGGATTTCCTCATCTTTAACTCCTGATGAACTGTCATCATTCATATGAATACGATATTTTAGATATTCTTCTTGTTCTTCAAGAGTTAATGTTTTTAAATATGTTTCTAAATTTTTAAATTCTTCTAATGGTTCTTCAGCTTCTCTTTCTTAGAGTCAGAGGGGTTTGTGACTCACTAAGAGTTGAAGAAGTATCTGTTTGATCAGAAGTGATATTCATTGTATCAGTTTTAAATTTTTCATTTAATTCCTTATTTTGGAAGTATGTTAAAAGAGGTTCATGTTTTAAAGAAACTTCTTTTATTTGAGATATGATATTATTTCTGTCTTCAATTGGAAGGGTTTTATCCAGATATAAGTTTTGCCAATACTCAATGATTTCTTTTATATTCAAGTATTCTTGATAATTATATTCAATATTTTCGTTTAAGATACAAATGTCATCAGTATTGATTTCATCAGCTCCATCAGTTCCATAGAATAATCGCATCTTTTTATTTTTCTAAATTTAATTGATCTAATTTTGTTATTAGATTTTCTATTTTTGATTTGGTCTCTTCTTTTAGATCCAAATTAATTAACTTACCTAGAGCCAAACTATTTTCTTTGTTTATCATTACTTCGTTATGAATAGCATATAGTTGCATTTCCATATCATCTTACTTCTTGTATATTTTCTTTAGTCATGTACCCGTTATATCTAATAGACTATTTATACAACCACTTATTATATGTATATTATTTTCAGAATTTTTATCTATATGAAACATATGTCTATAATCTTCTTGACTTTTATTTGTCCAAGAACTTATACAATCGATAGGTATTTCTAAATTTTTACTGGAAGTTTCTACTATTTTATTTGATACAGGTACCTAAAATCGCTTAACATATGGTTGGTGCCTAAATCGTTCCTAAATAGACAAAAAGCTTTTACAGCTACCAACGTCTTTGAAGGGATATGGGCTTTACCAAACGATAAGTATATGGGTTTTATATCAAATAAGTTGACTGAAATATTTTGTAAAAATACTTTATATATATATATATACTGATATGTTCCCAAAGGATATTAATATAGATAAACAACATTATGATACAAATATGAATAATTAAAAATAAAACAGCAGATATATTAAAAGAACATATATAGGTTCCATTATATTACATACTTACAATGACTGTTGTGGCCAATACGAACGCAAACACCAATGCTAACACCAAACACTGACACTCATACGACACCTATGCTCTGATACCATTTACAACACTGCAAATTATTTTCTAAACTCGATGTCTCAACAAGGGTGAGAGTTGCCCTTAAATTGATTTTTTCTTGATACCTTACAAACACTAATAGACAAACTACATTTTACAATAGTAGAACCATATCGAAAAAGATGCTTTTTCTTTTTCAAAAGATGAATCTTACTTTTCTTTTGCTTAAAGTAAGATAAAGAGATAAGTGTCGAAACGTCATGGCTGACGATTGTGCGTAGCAACGTCTCCTGGATGAGCTAGAGTCGTCCTTGCTACTGATAGTGGTGGGGTTCACTATGCTTCCATATGATTTTTCAGATTATGATAGAAAACTGAATCTTCAGATGTCAGACTGTGTGGATTATAGTTGTCTTGTATCTCGTCTTCTTTGAGCATTATGGTTTCAATCTCGAGAGTTTTTGGGAGGTCGAGGTCTTTTCGGAAATCCATTTTTAATAATAGAGAATTTGCTTCAACTTTCTGTTTCGGAGTCCTCATATATTCTATTGGCAGATTTGTAGTAAAAAGTCTTCGATCATCAGATATATTGAATTGATTATCGACAGCACGGATTTGCCTTGCCATTGACGAAAATATTTTTAAAGAACGAATCCAATAAGATTTTAGATTGATGGACATGATGCTGGCTTTTGCCATGGGGTCTTCAACTTCATCGAACTCGTAGTCTTTAGTTTTGTCTAAAAATCATATTTGATACGGTTGATAAAAATTTTCTTTCGATCTCCATCCTAGCATGCTTGTTATCCAAAACGTATAGTAGACGGTGCGATTAAGGTTTTGGGTGAGATGATAGACCATTGTTTTGATCATCATAGGAAATTCATTGATGGGATACCCGAGAAAGATTAGTTGTTTTACTAATCCCAAATCAAGATATTCTTCAAGATTATATATGAGATTTTCAGTATAAACTGATAATTTTGGAAGGAAATCTTCATAACACTAAGCTATATTATAATTGTTCATTAAGATTTGTTTAATCTTAATCTCTTAATCTTCAATTCGTGCTATCAAAGGTTTACTGATATCACATGGTAGAATATGTTTTATTTTTTCAAACAAATAAATTTATTTTAATTTGTAAAAAATCGGGTCTGGATAATTTGAATTCATAAGTTCTGCTAGTTCTAAAAAATGATTGATTTTTTCAAGAGAAAAGTTTTCTTAAAACGTTTCAGAATCCCATGCTATGGATTTAACAAGGGCATTTGAACTAACTTGTAATTTTTCTAACTTTTATTCTTTTTCAAAGATTTTCTGAGATAAGTTGCTCATATGACGCCTAAACTGTTTCTTATTATTGAGGAGTTGGCTTTTCCAAGCTCCATTAATCTCATGATAAAGGTCTGCACTTATTCCGAGATTATAAAAATCAGGTACATTGTTCATAGTAATGCTAGTTTATTGTAGCAAATATTATGATTGTTGTACTTGATATAAAGTAAAAGTTGATTTAGCTTCATTGAATGAATCATGAACTTGGTAAAGGGAATTTGAAAAATTGGTAACTTATTTTTGGCAAGCTAGAAAAGAGGTATATAGTCCAGGCTGGTAACCTCTCAACATAACATAGGTTTTTTTATGAATGGAGGTGGTTGAGGTTGAGAAGAAGATGAGGAGTTTCCTTCTTCTGTCATCTTTTGTCTTTTGCAGAGTAAAATCCACCGGTTTAGTGGTAACATAAATCTTCTTCCTGCAGTAAATATATTCACTTTGGTTAGTGGTTTAAACTTGGAACTCTTCTTAAGAAATCAACCAAAACATTAGTACTTCCTTTAACATGTTCGACTTCAAAAGTATAAAGAGCTATTTGATTATACCATTTCAATCTTTTTCCATCTAAAATATCTCGTTTATTAATTAAAAAGTCTCGAACTGCTTTGTTATCAGTTCTGACAATAAAAACTTCAGGGGCTAGATAAATATGGAATCATTTAAGAGCAAGTTTTATTGCTAATAATTCTTTTTCAAATATAATATAATTCTGTTCATTTTGTTTAAATTTTCCAGAATTATAACCACATAATTTTTCTTTACTTTATACTTTTTTTGTTAAAGGTGATTTTCTTGGTTTTATCCCATTAGTTTGACAAGAATCTTTTTCTTCCCAATCTTCTGCAAGAATCTTTTTCTTCCCAATCTTCTTCAAGACACATCCCCAATAATTATCTGAAGCATCTATTTCTAGGATTAATTTATCTCCGGTTGTTGGAAGATAAACTGTAGGACAGTCTTGGATATCTTATTTTATTTATTTAGTAGATCTTTATCATTATCTGTCCATGTAAATTCTACTTCTTTTTTCAATTTATTTATGAAAGATTTTTCTATTTCTGCTAAATTTTTCCAATAGTTTCTTCCATAATTTAATAAGCCTAAAACAATCTGTAACTATTTTTTAGCAGTTACTTCTTTAGAAAAATTCTTTATTTTTATAATAATATGATCTTGTAGTTTTAGACCATCATGTGTTAGAATAAGGCCTAAGAATTCTATTGATTCTTTTTCAACTTCTATTTTTGAAGGTGATAATTCCATATTTTTGGAAAATATCGCACATTTGTTTTAAATGTTTTTTGTGCTCTTCTCTTGTTTTAGAAAACACTCGGATATCATCGATATATACAACACAAAATTATTTATAGGAAGCAAAAATCGAATCCATCCATCTTCGATAGATTTGTTGTGACAGCCCAAATTTTATTGCCTCAAAACCCATGCCCCACAAGCCTGCGCGGAACATTTGTTATACCCAAGCAACAGTAAATCAAATCAATTACATAAGAACTAATATTGAACTAAATCTCCAGTTATATAATATAAGTCAGAACACGTAACTCAAAAAGGTAGTTCTTATCTCATGCCACTGCATAAGCAAGAGAACCAATCCGAACCATCAGTGACGACTCCGCAGTCACCTTGGATGGTTCACTAAAAGAATGTCTCATTTTATATTACATTTTCTCAAAAAAGTACTGGACATATCAAGCCGTACAATTCTCTCACAAAAATCTATCAAAGTAAGCAGGGGTCCTCTAGAAGAAATCCTCAGGAGGGGGCTCTAACTCCTCCGCAGGCACGTAATCCGAATTCTCCGAATCAACGTCTCCCGAAGCAGCAATAGCAGCAGTAGCAGCTAACACTGGACCTGCGACCTATAGTCTAAAGAGTGAGCTACATCATAGCTCAATAAGGAAATAACAGAGTGAACATATAAATCTATTTTACTCACATATATTTCATGACACTAGAAATATGATTTATCAATAAAAATAGTTGGAAAACAGTTTGAGTTACTGTAAGCATGAACTGAATGCATATGTTACTCTACATGTGTTTACTTGTTTTCAACTTGTTCACAAAAGACAAAGATCGATCTCAGAACTTAAATTAATAACTTAAATAATCCTCGATGCACTATAGCCTCGAGCCCTGATGGAATACCCACCATCGTCGTCCAATCAGATTATTCTGTTCATTCCTGTAATACTACCCAGGTCCCTTCCTCATAGGCGACGGGGCATAAAGCTCACGTACATCCCTGGGATGTCATACTAGCATACGGATTGGCCGTCGTACCGGTCACAGATATCCTGCCAAGTCAGTCACGGGTATACCGTCGTGTCGATGGGGTATTCACCAAACCTTAAATCAAATGTGTAACTACATATAATTATTCACCGTGTGATTGTGCTAAACATAATATTTTAGGTCTGTTAAATTCTCATTTAATTAGCTTCACATTACTCAGATGTTCACGATTTTCCATTCATCCCTGGAATGTAACCAGCTCATATGCATCACTTAGATGCCCTTATAACATTCACACCCCCTTAAGATGTTACATACTCATAGCATACTTATTTCCTTCTTAATGTTCACCCACACACACACTTTAATTTCACATGTTCAATTACTTTTCAAGAAAAATATACGCATCTCTATGCTCTCAATGCATAACTATTCATTTTCATATCACTACAGATATGCTATTGTAATTAAAGTACATGTTCAAGGTATTCCCTACCTCACGTTGCTTAAATCCCCAAGCGTCAAGGTCCATAGTAGCTTCCCATGCTCGTATTCAAGCGTTCAACCTAAATTACATCATATCATATGCAAAACATCAAGAACGACGCATAAAAGAAGGTACAAGGCCCTCCCAGAACTCTAAGGTTCAAAACAAAACTCATTCAGAAACTGTCAAAATTGATTAATCGATCTGCATATCAATTAATCAAATTTCCAAAATCGATTAATCGATCCCAAAATTGATTAATCGGTTTTCCCAGACTCCTTATTTTCCAGCCACTGGGAGTACTCAGACGATTAATCAATTTTAAATCGATTAATCAAAAATCAAAAATCAATTAATCGAATTCATTTCGATTAATCAGTTTCGGGCATCAGTGCCCAAATTTACTTTCTGTCAAAAATCGATTAATCAATTTTGACAGAAACACAGCCCACTTCGGGCATTTCCTCTAGCTTTGCTCTCTCTCAAATTTCCCTTTTTTCTATTTCTTTAATTCTTCAATAGTTTAATAACAGAATCACAAAATCACCCACATCATAATTTACAAAGATCTTACCTCAATTTCAAGTATGGATGGTTCAAGGGTTTGCTTCCAAATGCTAGGGTTCTTAGCTTGATTTCCCGAATCCACACGTGTGATTGTCATGACTAACGGCCCAAGTATGGCTTCAATTTGTAATCACACATAAAATATCTTGCATTTACTCATTCCTACTCACTCTCTCTCTCTTCATAAATCCTTAACCACCCACCAAAGCCAAAGAGAAATAACTTCTCTTATGCATTAACTCTTTTAACCCAATTCAACCCTTCAATATAAGGCATACACACCCATAACAGGTGTATGTGACTTCATAATAAAATCTAATACCACACTCACAAGCACATTCACATCAAACCTAATTTAACCTAAGTCATCAAGTTGACTTCCACTTGGTTTTACCAGCGCCCTGATGAGCACGCATCCCGAGGATACTATTTAAAGCCCAAATTTTTGGGGATGTTATATTTGTGGAGCAGTATTCAAGCCAAATGACATGACATTCCATTGATAGTGTCCACACGGGATACTAAAAGCAGTTAAAGGTTTAGATTTATCATCTAACTTTAATTGCCAATATCCCGACTTACAGTCGAATTTACTGAAGAATTTTGATCATTT
Source organism: Chloranthus sessilifolius (assembly GCA_021018995.1). Taxonomy (NCBI): domain Eukaryota; kingdom Viridiplantae; phylum Streptophyta; class Magnoliopsida; order Chloranthales; family Chloranthaceae; genus Chloranthus; species Chloranthus sessilifolius. The sequence goes on from CM037585.1 coordinate 86,053,125, forward strand.
GATTTGATTTATCAAAACATCTTTTCTTGGAATAAAGTATCCATTGAATTCTAAATTTTCATGTAATCTTTTATAATTTAAAACCATTCTAGCTTTTCTACGCTTTATTTCAGCATGATTTCTTACTAAAAATAAAAAGCTAGAATGAGGGCTTTTTGTAGATTCAATGAGTTTTTTTTTCTAATAAATCTTTAATTTGTATTTCAAATTCATCTATCTATTTTTGTATAGACCATAGGTTTAATCCTAATTATGATAGTAGGATCTTTCAGAATGAAGAAAAACCAATGAGTTTGATTAAGTTGTGTAATAACCTCACCACGCTTGCTGGGGGCAAAGCCTTTGTGACATTTAGAGTTATGAACTTGAAGAAGTGGAATGTGGACCATTTCTTCTTTGAGAGAGAGACCAATATAACCTATGGTTAAGATCATTAATAGATAAGCAACAATGAAATTGTTACCTAACAAAAAATCGCCATGCATGTTTGGAAAACATAAAATTTTATGAATAATAAATTTTTTATCATTAAGCCAAGTAGAAATATTTTTTGTTTTTAATTCAATAACTGTTTCTCGTCCTTCAATGCCTTTGACTTTGATTGGATGTTTAATGTTAACCCATTTTTTAGAGGGCAAAGCATTGTACCGACAAGCACTAATTGTGGCTCCGATATCCATTAAGACATATAAATTATATGGTTTATAATTTTGAAACATAAAATTTCCTAAGACATATGTATAGCGTCTTTTTCCATAACTAGGTGAAAATAATATTTCAACATTTTTTGACTGAAAATGATAAAGTTGAATTGTTTTTAGTTCATGAGCAAACTGTGTTCCGGGTAGGATAGGAACTTGTATATTTTTTACTGCTCTATGCATTTGGTCTTGAGTTGGTTCTAAAGCACTAGATGTTGATGCTCTCGACTTAATAGTTTTTAAAGGAAGTCATTCATCTTTTACAGAATTAAAAGATATAGTTCTTGTATCTCTAAAATATAGATTACTTCCTGAAGCTTGTATTTCAATCATCTGGGTTTGAGATTTTGGTTTTTGCTCCAATAGATTTTCAAGAAATTTAATCAGTGTGACTCGGTGAGACCGCACGTTCCCTCATGTTCTGTTCTGTTTGGCTCTGTCTAGCGCTATCAGCCATCATCCTGACCTTCAGAAGCGCGTAAGTTGTGATTTTATGTCCCAACCTCGATTTTAGACTTCATTCTGTCATTGTTGCTTGGCCTACCTTTGGTGGCACATCGTATTAGATCTCGCACTGTAATGTTAGCATGTTCTTACAATGAAATTTCTTCGCTAGACTGGGAGGAGGCGCCCGGGCAGGACGCGATGCTAGTCCGTCTTTCATTCTCCTCTTCCGTTCTAATGACCTCTAGACCTTCTAATAGTTTCATCATCCCTTCTAACGTGTAATCCACCAAGCGATTCGATTCTATCCCTAACTGAATTAACTTCAATCCAACTTCTCTCACCTTCCATATTTTCATCCTAGAGACAGAATTGGAATCCTCTTGGTCACTCACCCCCAAACTTACAGTATTGTACCTAACATCTTTCGTCTATCGACGCAGAATATATTTAGAAGGAATTTGGTCTACCTCTTCCTTGAAGTAAACTTTAAAGACGTGAGAACACAACAAACCCTCTTTCTCGAAGTGCTTATAATCACAAGTGGTCGTGGCATCTCCACATTTGAATTGAACTTTGAATGTTTGACTGCTATCCTCCCTGGCATCCCCACCACTTTTACCACTTTCACAAACTTGGAATACAATAACCGCCCCGACTTCCTCTTCGAACACCTTTTGGGCCTTAAAAGAGGCAAACCTTCGAAACTCAGAATGGAATCTACCAAACATGATTCTCGTATACACAGCAGCGGCATGCCTCTCGACTGAATTTGTAAACAAAAGCACTGGTTTCGTAGACATTGAGACGAGATCCTCCCAATTTTCTTTATCACGACGAGATTGAACGGCAATATCGTATTGCTTGACAAATTTTGTCAAACTCGTCTGGGCATTGACATAGGTATCGAAGAAAGAATTTATACTTTCTTCGCATTGCAAAGTGGTCATACCAGTCCAAAAGATATCGCTCAAGTAGCATGGAATCCATTTCCTTCTAAGAGCGTACATTTATTTCAACCACTCGTTGTCTTGCAATTGAAACTTCTCGACTAGTTTTACCCATCTCCTTTCGAAAGCATCAACCATTTTATTGAACTTGCACTGATTGTACTTTCGCTCGAAATTCTCAAACTTTACCTTCAGCTGAGAAAGTTGGTTCAATTCATTCCTCCCTAAATGCCATAAGTAGAGGCGATGCGTGGTCCCCGAAAGAACTTCGAATATGGCCTTGTTCATCTCGTTACATTGATCGGTGATGATTGCATTAGGTTTTTTATCACCCATGCAGTTCAGTCACGTGTTAAACAACCAAATGAAAGTCTCCTCCACCTCATCTGTGAGCAACGCACATCCAAAAAGCATCGTCTGCCAATGATGGTTGACCCCCGTGAATGGGGCGAATGGTAGCAGCAATTTGTTTGTTTTATAAGTAGTGTCGAATACCACCACATCACCGAACTGTTGATACGCCATCCGTGACCTATGATCTGCCTAAAATATACTACGCATATGATATTCTTCGTCTAGTTTGGCTTCAAAGAAGAAACCATCTCCTTTATTCTACCTAGCAATGAAGGTCTTGATCATGGTCGTGCATATCGGATTGATGTTACTCTCATTTTTTATCTTCTTTAGATAATCCCGAGTTTATTGAGGGTTTACCATCACACCAGCCTCTCTATCCAAACTCGACAAAGCAACAGAAATCTTCAAAAGAGGAATTATGTCATCAAATGCTCCTACCAACGATTTACTTGCCCCATTCAACTTATTATGTGATCGTAGTTCCTTTACCTTCGAAGGTGAATACAACTGATGATTATGAGGTTCTCTAAATTTCATAACCTCCCACAACTTTTGCTCATTGATCCTAATCTTCAACCTTGCTTCACATCCGCATCTGTTATCTCTTGAACATTTTATATTGGAGTGTAATTTGTGCTTGTCAGGCTGCTTGAACCCTTCGAACGAACATACATATTTTCTCTTTATAATCTCCCCCTTTGCGGATTTGTAGGTGTTACTTTTCCTAACGCTGAAACTAACTTTCTTCGTGTATAAATTATAGAAGTCATATGCCTCATCTTCAGATTGGAATTTCAAGCCTATACGTGGCTTCTATTTCTCGCTCATATTCTCTGCTCCTTCACAAGAATCAAGCATTTCGATATCCCTATCACCACCAAGTGGAACTCCTGCATAAGAAACTGTCTCAGTGGGAGATTTAAATCAACACCACCTACATTGAATCCTCTAATCGAGTCCATTACAGGGCCCTGCATTAGACAAAAAATGGGCTAATAAGGAAACAGAATCGCAAGGAAGTAATGACGTTGTCATACCAAGCACAAGTGCTTCAATATGGAAGCGATGGTGCTTCTCAATCTTTGCGCCGTCTCTTCCTATCGCTTAGAATAAGAAGCGTGTGCTTATAAATTATATATTTTCTAATGCTTATAATTTTTTTTATCTCCTCCCTGTAAATAAGTGAAGGGATCTATCAACTACAAGCAGATGAGGAAACTGATCCACAAGAAACTGATAGCGTGGCCATACAAAGCGTATGCACTTCAATATGGAAGCGATGGCTCTTCTAACTTGTAGCGTCTTCGCTTCTAAATCTTTGCGTTGTTGCTTCTTATCATTTCAAATAGGAAGCGTGTGCTTATAATTTATATATTTTCAAATGCTTCTCAATTGTTGCGTCATCGCTTCTAACATATAGCATCGTCATTTGTAACTCATAGCGCTGTCGCTTCTCAATCGCTACGCCATAGGTTCTTATTGCTTCAAATAAGAAGCAGTATCTCCACCTCATAAATAAGTGAAGAGATCCATCAACTACGAGCAGATGAGGAAACCGATTCACATACAAAGCGTCATCGTGTAGGCATAGAAGCGACGGCACATCTAATGTCATATACATTTGAATGTTCTGTAAGATGAAAATAATACACAAGAAAAAGAATTAATACTTAGCTCAAATGTCAATCTTCTGGGCTTCTATCCAGTACGTGCTCCAAAAGAAAAAGCAAGTTATCTCTTCTACGCTTTTATCCAGTACGTACTCCAAAAAAATAGATAAAGAGCTTTCTTCGGTGCTGCAAGTTGGCTCTTCTGCGCTTCTATCCAGTACGTGCTACAGAAAAATAGAGAAACTTGTCTCTTATGGGCTTCTATCTAGTACGAACTCCAGAAAAATAGAGAAACGTGTCTCTTCTACGCTTCTATCCAGTACGAACTTTAAAAAAATAGAGAAACTTCAACTCTTCTGCCCTTCTATCCAGTGCGAGATCCAAATTTTCATGAAAGTTGCCTCTTCTGCGCTTCTATCCAGTACGTTCCTCCAAGAAAAATGAGAAAGTTGTCTCTTTGTGCTTCTATCCAATCAGAGCTCCAAAAAAAATGAGAAAGTTACAAGCCAAAGAGAGGAAATAAAATAATAGAGAGAATGAACCTAAATAAGGAGGGAAAAAGAAGGAACTTGTACCAAATTTTGAATTGTTTTACTGCCATTACATTCGATAAGACCTTCTCCTTGGGAACAACGCTTCCTTCCTCCCTCCGTCAGGTATAGCCTTTCCTAATTCCTCTACTGCCTACTTTACCTAACACTGACACTAGGAAACTCTCGTTGTGGCTAACCATGGCTGTGCTAAAGCACTTTCCACGTGTCTGCTTCCCATTTGGAGAGCGTAGAGAAATATCTATCCCCAAGCACATTTTCCCTTTTTCCATATATATATATATATGAAAAAGGGTATATCGGTTGGAGTGCATGGATGAACTCATGCACTTGAATCCTAGATCACACACCACGTGGCACATGATCTCATGTGCCAGGTGGCATATGATTTATAAAGATAATTAAAAAAGTAATTTTTTTTATGGTCAAACTTTGGGTATCGCTCCATACATCTTGGTGTATTGAATATTTCTCCTTTTACCATAATTCATATGGTAGATATGCATTAGATCATGTCCAAATTTTTAGGGTAACCTCTGATTGTCCGCGGGCAAGTAGTTATGCCACATAATCTCTTGTACGGGTGCCACATGGACCCCACCTGATTGGAATGCATGGATCCATCATGCATTCCAACCCATATCCCCAAGAGCAATCAGATAGATAGATAGATAGATATATATATATATATATATATATATATATATATATATATGAGTCCCGGGTTGAATCCAAGTAAGCCTGGTTTGAGAGCCCTAGAATCATCTATCGCTTTTGGGTTTATGTAGAATTTTTCATCATTCATTCCTTTTTAGAACAATTAGATAAACAAATAAGTTTCTTAAGAATATCAAGAAACCATATTTGCTTCTTACAGGAGCAATGGCAGCTTCTAAATCTTTTAATATAGATTTAGGCTATGTATGGCATAGCTCTCTGCTAGCCCCTTCCATAGCAGAGCTCACCTGTTTTAACAAGTTCCCATCCTCTTTGCTGACATTCTGCTACCTACTTTAGCAGGTACCCCTCCTACTTGATAACTCCTTACATAGCAAGATTTTATTCAAGATTTACCTATTTAGCAATTCTACCCTCCTCTCTACTCACTCCTTGCCAAAGCATATTTTATTTGCTCTGGCAGGGAGTTAGTAGAGAGCAAAGAGGTTGCTGTTAGAGCAGGTAAATCCTCCTTTGTAAGGAGTTAGAAAAGAGAATGGGAGCCAACTAAAGCAAGTGAACTTCCAATCTCATTAGAAGAGGCATGCAAATTGATCAAATGTGTTTCTTTTGTGGCCACGCGAAAGAATACATTGAGCACCTTCTCCTTACCTGTAAGAAAATTTGGCCTATGTTTCTACTCTTTGACACATTTGGATATCTCGAAACAACATCAAATGAAACAACTCTTCGTTCAATGCTAAGAGGCTCATTCAAAATAATATCATCACCGTTTGCAATTGGGCAATTGCGGATGGCAAAGGCGCTTCTCTATTTAACATTAGAAGCTTCAAAGTGGAACATCTATTATTTATTTTTCACTCTTTGTAAGGGGTCGCTTTACTGTAGAGGTGATGGGTTTTTTATTCTTTGATTTTTGAAGGTTTTTTCTCGGATATTCCGGTTTCCTCCAGGTGTAGGCTTTTTCTCATTTCTCTCGAGTTTCCTATGCCACCCAAGTACCCAAGTATCCATTATGATTTTCTCCGAAAAGCTCAATTTTCCAGATAGCAATGCCTGGGTGCTTCCTAGTGTATTACTCGAACCCTCCTAGGCAATAGGCTAACTTTTATACATTTTAATAAAATAAAATAACTTAAAAAAAAAAAAAGCAGGTGAACTCTATTATGGTAGGGGCTAGCAGAGAGCTATGCCATGCAGCCTTAGAAGCTCCCATGTCATTTTCGCTATACTATTCGCGACCTTCAAAATGACAATATTATTAAATAAGTGTTGCCCTCTATTAGTTTACGAAAAATTATAAATGGTGGACAGATTTTGATAGACAATTTTGCAAACAACTTATGTGGCACAGCGTGATTGGCGACAATGCTTGGGCCCCATTATGTGTATAACCAATAAAGTCATGCCAAATAAGCTGCTTGCAAAATTGTTTATCAAAAATTGTCCATTGTATAACATTGTCCTTATTTTAGTTTATTTGAGTCTCCTCATCTCTCGTTAGGTAACAATGGTGATCGTTGGCTGTATGCCAAGGTTCCTTGTCGAGTTCGGGTACATTACATCAAAATAACCGAAAAAGGACGATCCAAAGCCGTCTTATTTTAAAAAAAAAGCCAGCTCAAAACCATCCTCACGTCCGTTCTTTTCATTGGCATCTTAAATATACAAGACTATCCTAAACAGTCTTATATTCCATAAATAAGACGGACGAAAATGATTGTTTTCCACAGTCCTAATATAAGACAGTCCAAAGCTGTCTCACAATAACCAATAAAGGACGATCACCGACCCTTTAATAATTTTGTTTAAAAAAATGAAGGGACGGTTGGAAACCATCCTTTATTGAACACTCTATTAGAGACGATCATGAGTTGTCTTATTTATTATATCAGACAGTCCTTTATGAACCATCCTATTTAAATGATGATCAAAATAAGACAATCATGAGCTGTCTTATTTATTATATCAAACAGTCCTTTATAAACCTGAATGATGGTTGAAATAAGACGATCTTAGACAGTCCTTTTTTAAAAATTATAATAAAAAAATATTAATAATTCTGAGAAGGGCCTGTACCCAGAATATCGTGCTCATCCATCAAAAAATTATAAATGAACATAAAAAAAAATACTTCAGAGTAATGATTATATCCTGCAATCCCATAGGTTGCCATTTATATAGGAGTATCAAAATTCACAAGAACATGATTTTACTGCAATTAATAGGTTGGTCAAAAAGTAAAAAAGAGGTGACTGCTACTAGGAACACTACTACTATACCATACCATCTTACCATGTCACAAAGATGAAATAAACAATATGAACATTGCAATTTATTTGGTTTGAATCTTAACAGTGGATCATAATAAAAACTTCTACCCACCCACAATAACCCTGGCCACAATCACAATGCTACATTCAAAGGGTGGATATGATATCAGTTAAATACCTAGAGTGGCTATAATAGCAGCAAAAATGATAATGCCAACTAGTTGCACACGTAACTTGCCAATAGGATATTTGTAGATATTTATGTTCTCATTGACAAATGTGTGAACCAAAGGATACTGCCTGCCATTAGATCTAACAATGAATCTAGTGTTGAAGCAGCAAAAGCTATGGATCCACTTTTTATTGTAGCATAGACCTGCAGTCAGCAAAACACATTTCAATACTTGAAAAGTTTAAATTCATCAAAAAAACAAAAACTTGAAAAGTTTAAATAGTGTTAGGAATTGTTACCGGCATTTAATCTGATGTTAATCTGGGGATCTCATGATTTCATAGATGATTTTTTAGTCCTTTTGTGAAAATTTCAACCATTGTACAGTCAATAAATGAGAGCAGTACCTTAAAAGCCAACAACAAAATATTTGCATAATTGGAGAACTTCATTGCTAATTCATGTTGGACTTGCTCTTCAAGTGCTTCAGCCTCATCAATTCCATTGGACCTCTGTAAAGAGTCGACTTCTTCAAAGGATCATAAGGTAGCAAAGTGCTTTTCATAGTATTCTTTTTCCCCTAAAACAAATAAAAAGAGTTTGAATTTGTCAAATAAAAGAAGACTTTGGAGGAAGGTATGCAACATGGTTAGAAGTTTTTAACAAATTACTACAATGCAAAAGATTGCTGTAAGAATACTCTTCAAATAACATTGGAAGTTACGATTCTCATTCAACAAAAGAGACATTAAAAAAACTTCTCTCTCTCTCTCTCTCTCTCTCTCTCTCTCTCTCTCTCTCTCTATATATATATATATATATATATATATATGAGCCCATTTCAGATTCATGCACAAACCAGTGGCAATTAAAGCAGTCATGACCACTTCAAGAGAGTCTCATATGCCCGAAGGTCCAAATAAACTGATACCACAAAGCCATCAGACCTTCCACATACCAGTAAAAATTAAAAGGAGAACCCTTATGCATAAATGTATGAATACATGAAAAGAATCATAGGGATTGGTCTCGTAGAACAAAGAAAGGTTGACAATATTTCAAGCTCTCCTAGCTTACCTATCAAAACACGAAACTAAAGGAACCACTAAAATAACCTAATTAAGAAACAACCAAAGACAGAAGCGAGCCTCCTTGGGAAATTCTGATAGAAATCTTGGATGAAGAATTCGATGGCAAAGATCCGACATTGCTACCGAATGCACTTCCCATGAATCAAAATAGCAAAACAGCAAAACAAAGAATAGCAAACATTAGTTCAATATACCATTCCAACTTTGATGAGGCTAGATACGTAAGCTCCACACTCTTATATCCAAAGCAAGGATAAATCAATAAGTGAAACAAACCACAACGGACTCATCATATAATAGAATAGGGATAATGGCTCCTAACCAGCATTTAAACACCAGAATGGTGTTTAAATGATCTTACACCATTAAAGTTAGAATTCTAATCTCAAGACTAGCTAGCACTTCCAGCATGCAAAATCCAAATTCCGATAACCTTTATGTATGATTAAGGAAGCAGATAAAGGAGATCATGAGCCTACCATCAGATAGATTCTGATTCCATGTGGCACCCATCCCAAAAAAATGAACATGACAATGGGATGCCCATGCACCAACATGATCTCAGGCTCTCTTGAATCTCAATGATCAGGACTAAAAAAGATCTTTATCATCAATTCAAGCACGTGAAACTCTAGTTCAGGTCTCTTGGTTTAATTACTAATAAAAGGAAAAATACAATTGCTTAAATTATGAAATGCTATCCATCCAAGGGACCAAATTCTAAAGATCCAATAACCACCGGTTAGGGATGTATCCAAAAATGAAAGGTTGTCTTTCGTTAACACATCAAAAGGGCAACTTTACAGGTGTAAATTAAATCTCAGAAAATAACAGCATCCTCAAAAAGCCGTAACTGTCAAAAGAAAAATTCTGAATTTTTTCCCATATTTACTGGCTTTGCTAGGATGGATTTTTCAAACCCGCTTTACTACCAAATCCCTATTTGGCCAGTTTTCTTGTGAAGAAATGATTTTACTGGAACATCAGCCGACCAACAAATGATCAAACACTAGGGTTAGCACGTAATTGGGACACAAAAGAGTGTGAAACTTAGGGCATGGCATCTCCGCTGACCGAAGTGGCTATCGATCAGGTTGCTCAAATAACCAGATTACACTCCATCTGGATATGTTGTTACAGATTAGACCCTAAAAATGATGCACATATTTCTAAAAGTAACTGTAGATGTCAGTTGCTGGCATATAATTTGAAGCCAAAAGCCATGCTATATTGAAGAAAAACTAACCAAGTAACTACACAAAGCTATTCAAGAGAAACCAATAGCATCAGAATTAACATAAACCATTCATCATATCCTCCTCAGGTAATCAAAAGAAACTATGTTAGATGTAAGACCCCTCTATCTACAGTGACACACTACTTATACCAAGTTCAGATGTCCTGAAACGCACGGACAATAACCCCCACAGAAAGTTGTTCAATATAGACGCCACCAGTACCATAGCATAAAAAGAGAGTAGTACCTCAACAAAAGAACATGGAACTGCACACATTTTCGTGCAGCTTAGGCAGTTCCGGCACTGGGATGCTACCCGCATTTGATACCCCACCATGACCCGACGATGTCTCGGGCATCTCATCAAACTTGATAAACTGACCACTCTGGCTGGCTGCGAGATGGGCATATAACTTATAGGGGCAACTGCAGTAGAAAATAGAAATGTCAGGCCACTCCAAACGTTTGTGATAACTATCATAGAAAAAGAAATAAGAAATGTATATTCCAAGAGCACACCATTTCAATATGTGCCTAGCCAGAGTGGGATGGGCCAGGCTAGAGATCTGTCAAATTCCAAAACATGTAATTAAATATAGTCAGAGGTCTAGAGTTTGCCTCTAAGCCATGATTCTATCCTTTACATTGTGCGATGCCCTCAATTCATCACAGGTTCTATTTTGGAACATTCAAGGTATGGTGTCCGATCCGAGGTCATATAACAGATTATCAGATCTCCAATTCATGGCATCAAGATAGATTCGTACAATGGACTTTGGGACACCATGCCACCATGGCATTAAATTTAATATCAAAAGCATTGAAATTCTATCGAATAGGCAACAAAATGTATTCAGAGTGAATATCGTAGTGATATCAAAATGCAATCACAAATGAGTATGTCAACATACATATAATGTGCTTCTCAAGTCAACTCCATTGATGCATATCATCAAAAATATAACATGCATCCCAATTTCAGCTCGAACAACTAATGTACCTATTTCATGCATTCACTTACACTGTAAAGTGCATTTGATAACACCTGCAATTTTCCTAAGCATTTCATAAAACATCGGGTGCACTCAATACATACGCTTCATTCACACAATCAATCATGCACTTGAAGTACACTAGTCCTATACCATTGTCAAGCAATCAATCATGCATATTTGTACACAACATCAGCACCAGCTCCAAGCCTCCAACTATCTTAGATGCACAATAATTAGACACTTTGCATGCTATAAATATCTGTTAATCTGTACATAATAATCTCAGTCTCTTAATGACATAATCAAACACCTCAGGAGCACTAGACAACAATTGAATTGGTTGGTATCATCTGATGCCTATATGTATCATTTGAATGATACAAATCGATGTCGCCAATAAGGGGTCTCAATGGGCTGGGCTTGAGCGCCACTCGGCCTACCATAGGTCGGGACTGGGCTAAGGAAAGTAGGCCAACATATAATTGGGCTGGTTCGTCCTGGCAGGATTAGTAAGTCAGGCCAGGTATGGACTGGATCCTATCCCCAACTCGACCAATTGAGACACCTATGGCCTGAATATGAATCAACCAGTTTATCATTTGTGTTTCACAAAAAACAGTAAAGCCTAAATTAACATTTTTTCTAATGGGTATTGAAGAATCAGGTGGTACTCAGCTTCTTTTCACACCAGTGGATTAATCGATCACACGCTGGCATGTAGTTAGATGAATACTAGCTGCATCTATCTTTATATCAACCCTAGAAAAAATTTTAATGAGATAAAAAACACCCTTGTAAACTGTTTCTCTTGAATATACCGAATAGGATAAAAGATACCCCAACTCCCACCAGTATACGGAAGCAAAGAATAATATCTCTGTCTTCATAAATAAATATATACTTATAGTGCATGAAAATCTTTGTGCATCACAAGGTCGCCTCGATATACAGTCCATACTCCCTCCCATTATGGTCAGACCACCATCATAGACAAACTCTAGTGCCAATTCCCAAAATTGTGTATAACTACGTAATTGATGATCCGATCACTAATATAGATGTTTGGGTAGGACACCTAATACCAGTTGGGAAATTAGGGTGGGAGTGTGGGACCCACAACAAGAAAACTCCAAGAACAGCAAGATCGTAGTATCAAAACTCAAAATTGGGCTTAGATTTCTTCAAAATTTATATACAGATTCACTTCAAAATGAGGAAAAAACAAAAGAATATAAAAATAAAAAACACAAAAATAAAGAACTCTTTGTGAATCAAATGCCCAATAATAAAAAAAAGATAGGGCCAAAAGTTCTTCGGATCTCAAACCATCTATCTATAGCTTATGTTATTAAGCTTCAATAAAAAAGTTACACATCACACAACGTTTTCAGAAGAAACCCATAAAGAAAAAAAAAAAGAAAAAAAAAAAAAAAAGAAAGAAAAAATAGGGAGAGATGAGATCGATTTTAGACTATTCGTTTCTGTTTCTTCGCAGTCTCGATCCTCATCTATTAAAATTATTATTGATATTAGTAACTAAATCAGATCTTATCAACAACAATAAAAAGTAAAATAATACATGAATTAGAAAAAATTACAAAATCAACAAATCTAACAACAAGAAACACAGATCATATCAACACAGATCCACCAAGATGAGTTCAGATCTATAAATTTAAAAAAATAAATAAATAAATAACAAAAAGAAGATTACCATTCAATGGGAAACAGCAGTCCGCAGCAAGCGGCAACAAGCGACAATGGAGAACGACGGGATAGAAACTAGGGTTTTTTTTTTGCAGAGAGAGAGAGGGAGAGAAAGAGACTGGCTGAGAGGGCGGCGACAATGGAAATCGACGGAATGGAAGCTAGGGTTCTTTTTTTTCATAGAGAAGAGAGAGGGAGAGACTGGCTGAGAGAGGGCGTTTATTTTTTTGAGAGGTTTAAGTTGGGCGTCGACGGGATGTAACCATGGATCAAAATATCGTCCGATACCGATACGTATCGGACGATACGTATCGGTATCGGACGTGAACGATACGGTACATTAAATGTACCGTATCGCTCATTTGTATTGCAAATACCGGACGATACATTCAATGTATCGTCCGGTACACTCATCGTTAGACGTATCGTCCGACGTACTGCTTTTTGACCGACGATACGTATGCATTTCGGTTTTCCCATGGATGTAACCTAATGTTTTTTACGTTTTTAGAGAGCGGGGAAAGGAAGAGACGGGTTTAGAGAGGGCATTTTTTAGATGGTTTAAGTTGGCATCGTGCTAATAAGACGATTTTATATTCACTTTTTTTATATGTATGCCATATGGAGTCAACATTGGACCATATGATTGTAAAGGCACCATTCGTGTTGGATATTTTAGAAGAATCTTTTATTTTGTGGTTTTGGAATAGTCCCATATCGTGTACAATTAATATTAGGTTTTGGCTTACATGTTGTAGCTTGTACCTTTCACTCAAGAGACATTGAATTTTGTAGCTTCAACCGTCATACACCCCATCAGTCACACACACTCACACGGGCGCCGAAATGGCAGTCGGGCGATGCACGGTAGGTATTTAGAAATTAATTTTTTAGACAAAAGTGTAACCGTGTTTTAACCGATCACTTAAATTTTTTTAACCGTTCTTTTGCAACCATTGTGTCTAAACGGATCTTTTGTAATTGTTGTATCCGTTCGGTTACTACAACCATTGGGTCTAATCGGTGTGGTTATGCCCCTTGTTTTCTATAAAAGGAACTCGCGACCACCATTTTTAACACTGCATTTTTATCTTTTCTTTTACCCCGTTTTCAATATTTCTTTTCAGAGTTTCGCCCATCTTTTGGGGTTCTGGTAGCGTGATCAGATTCGCCAAATCTGATCACGCAAACACATAGTCGGTTCGTTATATCCAGGAACCATTTTTTCTGTATCTCGTTGGTGACCACTTGATTGAAGTGGTGGGGGTAAAAATTGGTTTAAAGACAACGAAATTCTTTGTGCCTCGAGCCGTATCTGTGTGTCTCTTCCTGCTTCCCGTACCAATTTTTTCAATAATTTTAAACCAATTTTTATGGCCTAGATTACTGACTCGACTAAATTGTATCCCTCGCTACCCAACAACATCCACAAGTTGGACAGTTTTGATGGTTCGAATTTCAAACAGTGACAACAGAAATTGCATTTTCTGTTGACCACACTGAAAGTTGTGTATGTTCTCACAACTCCATGTCCGACTGTTACCGAATCATCCACCCTCAGTGAAGGCCGTAAAAAGTAGAAATGGGACAATGATGACTACACTTGCAAAGTCTACATTTTGAATGCATTGTTGAATTCTTTGTTCGACGTCTACCGTGCCTACAACACTTCGAAGAAACTCTGAGACGCACTCGAGAAGATATACAAAATTGAAGACGCAGGATATAATTCTTACATTATCAATCAATTTTTTAATTTTAAGATGGTCGATGATAAACATATTCTTAGCCAAGTGCATAATTTTCAAGTTATTATTAATTATATGATTGCTAATAGTTCTCATTTCGATAAAAATTTTCTGGTTGATGTGGTAATCGCTAAGTTGCCTCCATCTTGGAAAGATTATCGAAAAATCCTTATGTGACAGCTCGAATTTTGGCACCCCGAAACCCATGCCATCGGTACAACCCTCGAGGTCGTACCCCATATGCCTGCAAGGAACATTGGTATATTCACACAACTAAAAAGTAAAACATATACTAACTAACAGGTACCGAACTAAAACTCCAGTTTTATAAAATAAAGTCAAAACATGAAGCTCAAAAAACAGTTCTAATCTCATGTCACTGCATGAGCAAAAGAACCAACTCGAACCATCAATGATGAAACAGCCGTCACCCCAAATGGTTTGCCAAAAGAATATCTCACAAAACATTACATTTATCTTATACAAAAGGCTGGACATACCAAGCCGTACAATTTATCTCTCAAAAATCTATCAAAGTACGCAGAGGGTCCTCTAGAAGAAGTCCTCAGGAGGGGGCTCTTACTCCTGTCCAGGTATGTAATCCGAATCCTCCAGATCAACGTCTCCCGAAACAGCAGCATCATCTAATACTGGATCTGTTACGTATAGTCAAAGGAGTGAGCTACCTCATAGCTCAATAGGGAATCAACTGAATGAACATATAAGTCTATCTTACTCACATATATTCCATGACATTAGAAACATGATTTATCAAAGATAACTGAAAAAAATAGTTTAAATTACTGCAAGCATGAACTGAATGCATCTATTACTCTACATGTGTTAACTTGTTTTCAATTTTGTTCTTATAGGCTAGAAGATCTGTCTTGAAACTTAAATCAAATAACTTAAATAATCCTCGAGCAATATAGCATCGAGCTCTGATGGAATACCCACTATCGTCGTCCAATTGAACTATATTTCAATGTAACAAAACCCAAGTCTCTTTCTCCTAGGCGACGGGGCACATAACTCATATACATCCCTGTGATGTCTTACTGGTGTACGGATTGGCCGCCGTACCGGTCACGGATATTCTACCGAGTCAGTCACTGGTATGCCGCCGAGTTGGTGAGATATTCTATGAACCTCAAATCAATTGTGCAAAATACATATAGTTTATCACCGTATAATTGTGCTAATTATAATATTCACAATTTGTTCAAGGCTCATTCTCATGGTTTCTCATTTGACTATACATCCCTAGGATGTCACATACTCATATGCATCACCTAGATGCTCACATCTCATACACACCCCTGGGGTGTCATGCCCTTATTTGCTTACTGATTTCTTACTCAGTATACACACACACCCAAACAAAAACTATCAAAATCGATTAATCAATCCCAAATCAATTAATCAAAAATCCAAAATCAATTAATCGATCTCAAAATCGATTAATCGATTTTCCAAAACCCAGACTTTTCCAACCACTAGAAGTACCTAGTCGAGTAATCGATTCCAAATTGATTAATCGAAAACCAAAAATCGATTAATCGAATTAATTTCGATTAATCGGTTTCATGCTTTAGTCTTCAAAATTGATTTCTGACAAAAATCGATTAATCGATTCTAAATTCGATTAATCAATTTTGTTAGAAAATAGCCCTCTTCGAGCTGTTCATTAAGCTTTCTTTTCTTACAAATTTTCTTCTTTCTCTTTCTTTACTTCACCATTAATTCGATAAATTCATGCACAAATATTGCACACACCATAATTCAATGAAATCTTACCTTGAATCCAAGGTATAGGTGATGGGAAATTTACCTGACCGACCCTATCAGATGTACCTTTTACTACAGAGACCCTATAGTTTCACCTTTACCCAAATCGACCCACTACGCGCCGAGCCATCTTCCGTCTTTAGGAAATACCGGATTTACCCCCAATGTAATAAATAGCCGCCTTCACCAAACCCTTCACTGTTTACCTTTTTACTTATTTACTTTTTCGTTCAAAGTCGGTGGAGAGGCGGTCGAGAGTCTCTAGCATTCCGTTCTTCAATCTTCAAGCTACCAAACCTGTAAGTAGCTAGTAAATTTTCATTAATTTCTGTTAAGTTTCTTCTTCTTCTTTCGTCAGTGTCAATTTTATAGTAATTTTTATCGATATCAATTGTATATACAATTGATATCGATTACATATACAATCGATATCGATTGCATATACAATTGATATCGATTTTTCATTGCGTCTCCAAAGGGACTTGATTGGGTTATAGTGACATTGATGGTTGGTAGGGATAATGGAAAATCATACTTTTAGGGATAATATCGATAGCGATTGCATATACAATTGCTATCGATTATATATACAATCGATATCGATATTATCCCTAAAAGTATTCCACCATCACCAAAAATGATTTTAGAAATTGGACAATTGTATATACGGTCGATTGTTAATGCGATCGATATCGATTGTATAAACAGTCGATGACGATTGTGTACACAGTCAATGACGATTGTGTACACAGTCGATGACAATCGATAACGATTGTGTAAATAGTCGATGACGATTGTTTAGGGAATTGGCGATTTTTTATGTAGCCTAATTATACCCTGATTATAAACATTCTCTTTCAATTTTATTACAATTCATATACAAAAGCCGGCAAAATGGTTGTACAACATGCTGTTGGCAAATGTTCTCTTACTGGCATTTCGAGGATCTACGAAGACGCTAGCCCACAGCGGAAGGAGATGCTAAGTGCATCAATTTTCGGTGGAATATTCTAAATGCCAAAGGGTGTTAGTTTTGCTGGAGATGTTGTGGATGCCATGTTAAGTTTTTGGGTTGAGAAGAACCACTTTCGAATCAGGAGGAGAGATGTCTATCTTCAGGAGATGGACGGTGCCTTAATACTCGGCCTTGTGGTTGTTGAACCCCAACAGTATTCCCCTTCCATTAAAGCACCTGAAGTAGAAACCATTCGATACAAATATTTTCGGGGACTACCGGCCGGGAAAATTCTTTGGTCTCATATTGATAGTGGATTGAGGCTAGCGCAAAGTGATGACGACTTCGTCAAGTTGGCTCTTCTTTTTGTTCTATGTACATTCCTTTTTCCCGGGTCCCATCTTCAATTGTCGGAAGCCCACGTTGAACTCGTCGATGGCGTGGAAAAGTTCAAAAAAACCTCGTGGGGTCTCTACGTCTTCAAAGACTTGCTAGAGTATATAGATAAGGGCGTGGTAAATAGAAAGACTGTTGACAACGATAAAGCCCTTAAGTCGTATAATATTTATGGCTATATGTGTATACTTTAGTGGTGGGCCTATGAGATGCTGCCTGACGTCTCACCTCAAAGAACATCAATGCTAAACCCTTTCCCCCGATTGTTGAAGTGGGCGGAGAAGCCCCAAACGAGGAATAAAGGCTACACTCTTGCGAAGATGGTCGACAGCAAAGTATGATGTCGTTTTAACTAATTCAAATTTGTAAAGGTAAATTTGTAAGAACTTTAAAGAGTAATGTGGAGGATTCCGATTACCAAATCAATCGATATCGATTGCCTACGTAGTCGGAAATGACTGACTATGGAATCGGATGATTGATTAAGCAATCGATATCGATTGCCTACATAGTCGAAAACGACTGACTACGGAATCGGATGATTGATCGATTGATTAAGCAATCGTTATCGACTGCCTACACAATTGGTATAGACTTCCAACACAATCTATAATATCCCGAAAAATTAAGCGTTAAACTTTGACCTCCGGATCCATGCCCAACTAGTCATGGGTTTGACCAAGTGATGGTCAAATAGTGGACTCATGAACTTATGTACTAAGGTGAGATTAGTGTGACCTAAGTGTAGAGTATGGTGCTAAGTTACAGTCACATACACCTATCTCTGGTGTATGTGTTTAACACACAAGAAGGAGAGCAAATATAAGGGTTTAATAACCCTATTTCTCTTTTGTTTTGAGCTATTGAAGAGAGAGCTAAGAAGAGAGAGAGAAAAGTAAGGAGGAGTTGGCTAGAGGTTAATGCAAATCAAGAAGAGGATGGAGCATTGATTGAAGGATTCAACGCGTTAGGATCGTTGAAACGAAAAGCGGGAACCCTAGCCATTACAACCTAGATCTTGATCAATTTGAGGATTTATTGAAGGTGAGTTTTAAATTAATGTAATGTATAGAGTGTGAATGATTAAATGTGGTCAAATGTGCATAAATGGATAGATAAAAGGCTTAGAAAAGAAAGGGAAAAGATTTGGAAGAACAGCCCGAAAGGGGGCTGAATCTGGCCAAATCGATTAATCAAAATTGAGATTCGATTAATCGATTTTGGCCCAGAAGTTGAAAAGTCATGAAAGCCCGATTTCGATTAATCGAATTGTATTTCGATTATTCGATTTTTATTTCGATTAGTCGATTTGGAAATCGACTAATCGACTGGGTACCTCCAGTGGTTGGAGAATAGAGACCTGGAGAAATCGACTAATCGAGTTTGGAAATTGATTAATTGATTTTGAATTTCGATTAATCGATTTGGGATCGACTAATCGATTTCAAAATTTCGACCACTCGATTTAAGAATCGACTGCTTTATGTTGGAGATTTAGATTAATCGATTTGGGATCGATTAATCGAATTTGAATCTCGATTAATTGATTTTGATAATCGATTTGGATTTCGATCAATCGAATTTGGGAATCGATTAAGCGACTTTGATAATTTTGCTTAACTTTCTAAGTTTTCTTTGAGATTCATGGAGGGTCCAGGACCTTCTTCATTACATCTTTAATGATGTATTACATGTATTGTGATGTACCATAGGTGGTACGTGTGAAAGCAAGCACAAGGAGCCGCGTGGGACCTTGATGCTTGGACCATCAGAGAATTGAGGTAGGGAACACCTTGAACATGTACTTTAATTTTAAGAGCATGTATGTAGTGATATAATTATCGTATTTGAAATTATTTTAACTATAAAAAACTTTATGAAAATGGATGCGTGTGTGACACCAAGAATGTGATAAAGGCATCGGTGTAATGCAAGAAATTAAGAACAAGCATTCTAATGAGATTGAGACATCCCCAGGGGATGAGAAAGTAATAAAGGCATCAGGTGTGATGCGGGTATGTATACATCCTAGGGATGTATATGTATATACGATTGAATAATTACTGTTGAGGCCTAACTGATATAAGATAGCACACTGACACGGTGAACAACTATATGTAAAGCACATGTTATTTTTGTTATTTGAGGTTTGATAGGATACCCCACCGACGGATACCCATGACTGATGCGATAGGATATCCATGACCGATGCATGCGAATCCATTACACCGACGGAGGTTTATCCAGAATCAAGTACATCCTGTGGATGTTGTGTGATATTTAACCCCGCTGCCTAGTGAGAAAGGGGCTTGGATCGTATTCCCAGGGAATATATTTTACAACTGTCTAAGTAGATGACGATGAAGGGTATCTCATCGGGGCTCGATGCTATATTGCTCGGGGATTACTTAAGTTGAAGATTTAAGTTTTGCTTTAGGCCTGTTCAGTGTCATTCATGATAAATCAACAGTAAAGTAAGACATGCTAACTACCAATAAACTTGAATGCAATTCATCAGATTTAAACTGTTCTTCTAGCAAAAGCATAGACACATCATGCTTAGAGTATCATGGAATATATGTGAGTTTTAACTTATATGTTCATTGTGTTTGTTCCCTATTGAGCTAGGATGTAGCTCACCCTTTAGACTATACGTTGTAGGTACATTGATAGCAGCTGTAGAGGCTTCGAAAGACGTAGATCCGGGTGATTCAGATTACGTGCCTGGAGACGAGTTGGAGCCTCCACCTGAGGACTTCTTCTAGGAGACTCTGCTGTGTACTTTGACAGAAAGTAGTTTTTGAGAGCTAGTTGTACGACTTGGTATGTCAAGCCTTTATTTTTTATAAACATGTAATTAAATTGAATTATTCTTTTGGCGAACCATCTGGGGTGATCTGTTTATCACCGATGGCTCGGGTCGGTTCTCTGTTCATGCAGTGGCATGAAAGTAGAACTGTCTTTTGCATATGCCAGTTGGTCATATTAATTGTTTCCGCTTTATGAGATTATTTACTTTAATTATTTAATTTGTGCTTGATATACCAATGTTCCGTACACAGTTTTAGAGCACGGTCTGGAGGATCGTGCTGATGGCACGGGTTTCGGGGTGCCGAAATCCGGGCTGTCACAGTTGGTATCAGAGCATTTTCTTTTAGAAACTTTGACAATCATTCTTTTGTCAGAGCATAGGAACTTCTGCTAATAAAGACTTTGTTTTCACGTGCAGACCGTTATGTCTTCTAGAGGAAGGGGCCGACCCAGGGGTGGCCATAGTAGAAGGTTACGTAGTCGAGATGATTTTATCTCGGACATAAATAGAGAACCTATAGGAGATGGAGGGGCTTCTGGCAGTGGTGGCCAAGGAAGCCAAGATCAGGAAGAGAACCGTGATTGAGATCGTACGATCAAGATCAGAGAGAGCAAGAAAGAGTTAGAGAGCGAAATGAGGATAGAGAAGAGCGTCAGAGGATGATGCACACCATGGAGACCATGGCAGCTGCTATGGCTCAACAGGCAGCATCTTTGGCAGCTCACATAGCTCATGAGCAGCATCAGCCACCGACACCTCCAGTGGCTCTGACACCGCCATCATCATCTGCTTTTATTGAGTTTAGGAGGATGAGACCTCCTAGCTTTTCTGGACTGGGAGAGCCCATAGTGGCAGAACATTGGTTGAGTGAGATGGAGAAGGTGTTCAGTGTGCTCACTTGTACCGAGGACGAGAGCATCCGTTGGGCAACCTACATGCTAGACGGAGAGGCTGGGCCTTGGTGGAAGTTCGTTTCACGAACTAGGGCTCAGGAGACTTCGGATTTGCCCTGGACTTGGGATGAGTTCGTCGAGGAATTCAATAAACAGTACTTCCTTGAGGTGGTGAGGAACCAAATGGAAATCCAATTTCTACAGCTTACTCAGGGGAAGATGACAGTGAGAGACTATGCAGTGGAGTTTATGCGACTCGCTCGCTTTGCGCCCGACTATGTCATCACCGATATGATGAAAGCAAAGAGGTTTCAACAAGGTTTGAAGCCGGACGTGAGGGGAGGAGTAGCACCATTCCAATTGAGGACCTATGGTGAGGTCATGAGCAAAGCGCCCATAGTGGAAGAGGAGAATAACAATAAATACCGCCAGAGAGAGCAACAAGAAAGGTGGAATACGGATCAGAGCAGAACGAGAAACTATGAACCGGTGAACAAAAAGCTGAGATTCATACCAAATAATCAGAAACCACCATTTCAAGGAGGTTATGGAAGACCGACGCAGCAGAGCAACCAGCAGAGATTTTCATTGCTCGCATCGGGGAGACCGATACGCTACGAGAGCCCTGCTATTACTACCGGCACTACAGTCACACAGGGGGCTTCTCGAGCAGCTTCTTCCACACCTCGTGAGACTTGTGCCAAGTGTGGCAAGCCTGACAAGACAGCGGACTGTAGGGTAGGCACTCGGGGTTGCTTTCGATGTGGCAAGGTGGGCCACTTGATCAGGGAGTGCCCTGAGATGAACAAAGGGAAGACGGCTTCAACACCTATTCCACGACCTATACAGGCGAGGAAGCTGATCGTCCAAGGGAGAGCCTACGCAGTCACAGCTCAAGAGGCTCAGAATACAAACGATGTCATTCAAGGTGAGTTTCCTTTTAAATAAAAATTTTAATTCTTGAAATTTTAGATAGAGAAGGTACATCTACATATAGAAAATATAAGAAAAACTTGCATATGATAGATTTCGGTATGATAGTAAATGATATATATGGATATGTATGATTAGGTACATTACAAATTTATAAGAAGGGGAGTGACGTAATGTACGAAGCTCGAGTGTTGATAGACCCAGGGTCTACTGATCGGTGCTGAAATATGACTATATTTCATACCTTAAATCCTACACTTAGCCGTTCGATGAAAGTATTTGATGGTTGTTGTGAGGTTTTGATGATAACAGGTGTTTCTGACCTTTGGATCTTCCAAGTGTATAAAAGAAAGAAATTAAAGGCTACAAAAGAGCTATGGACAAAAAGGGTCCAAAGAAACGCTGAAATCCGTGAAGGGAATCAAACTCCATCAAGAAGGGGAAGATATTGAAGTTGCCGCGAGGAACAAAGTGTAAATAAGCCTTCGCGCAGTTGGAAGAAATGGCCGTCGCGCGGTTCCCGCGCCACACAATTCAACCTAGCGACTACAGCATTTCAACCTAGCGAAGACGGCTGTGCAGTCAACCTAGCGATGACTGATGAATAAAAGCAACCACGCGACAGTGAAAGTATCCTTCTCCAATTCAACCACGCGAAGAGCACTATCCAACCCAGCGAGGAGAAATCTAACCTAGCGAAAGTCTGTGCATTTCAACCTGGCGACTGTTTCTGCTGAGGGCATATTGGAGATTTCCACCAAATAGGGCATCTACTTCCAACTAGTGTCAATCGATTGAGACATGAATTTCAATCGATTGAGACAAAAAGGCAAAAGTGTCTTAAAGGAGGTCAAATTCAAAGTTCAATCGATTGAGATCTAAGCCTCAATCGATTGAGATCTAAGCCTCAATCGATTGAGATCTAAGCCTCAATCGATTGAGGCAACTAGGGTTAGTTTGAATCGGCTATTATAAATAAGAGGCCCACGGCTTTGTAAAAGGGGGAGCTTTTTGGAATATAGAGTTTTTAGTGTAGGGTTATCTTCCGAGAGCTTTTAGTTTTTAATTTTAGTTTAGATTTTTTTGTAAAGAGACTTGCTTAGAACATATTTTTATTTTTAGTTTTCTTTTCTCTTGGGAATGGACTTGAATGAAATTGAAGATCTTGCACCAAGGATGAGTGGCTAAAAGCTGTAGATCGGGGAAGATGCGATCCCCAGATAAGTACCCATATTTTATGTTTAATGCCATAGTATAATATTGTCATCATCAAATCGTTTTTCTCAAAGTTTGTGATTATGTTTATGTTGTTTTGATCTAAACATCATGAGATACGCTATGCTTTTAGCATGATTCATACCGCAATGTTAGGCTGAGTCATCGTTTTTAGATAGGGTATGCCGGGTTAATGATCATGCTTAATTACTAGTCATTTGATCTTTTGGAATGATGGTGTGTTTGATGATTAATAAAACTGTGGGTTTAATAATAGAAAGGGATGCAAATCTGGGGTAGCATATTCCTTGATCTCGTTTTAAAATTTGTTCTTAAATTTCTCATTACAAAATTTTTAGATTAATTTATTTTCTTTCTTGCAATTAGAAAAGTGTTAATTTTTGGTAAAAATTAAATCTGCCCCTTGGTACTTCCTCGGGGATATTTTCTAAATCTCTAGGAAGAATTGATTAAAATTTCAGATTTCCCTGTGGGTTCGACACCCTTGTTCTTGCCTTACTAGAACAGATCTTGTACACTTGCAAGGGTTAATTTAAAATCGATCAAGTTTTTGGCGCCGTTGCCGGGGAAATCGGCGAAATTTTGGTTAATTCCGATTAGAGATTTTTGTTTTTATATACCAATCGATTGAGAATAACCCCTCAATCGATTGACTCTATTTTGTGTGTGTGTTTGCTTGTCAGTCAATCGATTGAGCCTTGTTCTCAATCGATTGACTGTGTCTTTTTAGCAATAATTGTGTCTCAATCTATTGACACAACTCTGTCAATAGATTGAAAGCTGAAAATAGAAAAAAAGAGAAAAAAAATTAAAAAAAAAAAAAAAAAAATCAAAAACAAATTTCTTTCCTTAATTCTTCTCTCTTAGATTAGATTTTGCAATCTTCTTTTAGGAAGTTTAGGTTTTTAGAAGTTCTTAGTTTAGTAGGATTTTTTTATTTTTTTTATTTTTATTTTTTTTTATTTTCCTCTTTTAGATTTTATAGGATTTTCTAAAAATAGTTTTTAGGAAGTTTATATTTTTATTTTTTATTCTTTTAGGAAGTTTTTATTTTAGGAAGTTTATATTTTTATTTTTTATTCTTTTAGGAAGTTTATATTTTAGGAAGTTTATATATATATATATATATATATATATATATATATTTTTTTTATTCTTTTAGGAAGTTGTTATTTTAGGAAGTTTATATTTTTAGGAAGGTTTATATTCTTGTTTAGAAGTTTTTTTTTTAGGAAAGATTTTATATTCTTAGTTTATATTCTTAGTTTAGAAGTTTTTCTTTTAGGAAAGTTTTAGAAAAAAAAAAAAAAAAATTAAATTAAATTAAAAAAAAAATTTCTGATTGTTTTTCTTTCCTCTTTCTCCTTACTTTGGTCACTGTGCACTTTTCTCTCAATCGATTGACCAGTCTATGTCAATCGATTGACACTGGATTTTTTACTTTTGTGAAGTTCTTGCCTTCTCTCAATGATTGAGCAGCCCTCAATAGATTGGAGCAAAGTCATTAGTGTGTAGTTCTGTGTGCTTTGTGACCCTTGAACCTCAATCTATTGAGAGTAGCTCCTCAATAGATTGACTGACAAACTTTTTGTGTGCTCTCTACTCTTTGTTCAATCGATTGACATTCCTATGTCAATCAATTGACACAACTCTTGTGTGCTTTAATCTTGGAACCTCAATCGATTGAGAGCAGCCTCTCAATCGATTGACTGACAAAGTCTTGGTGTGAAATTCTGTGTGTTTTTTTTTACTCTTGGAACCTCAATCGATTGAGAGCAGCCCCTCAATCGATTGACTGATAAAGTCATTTTTATGCAAATTTGTGTGCTTCTGTCAATCTATTGAGACCACTGTCTCAATCGATTGAGATTGTGTGTGGATTTATTTTGGATTCTTCAAACCCTTGATTGTGAGTGTGGTGTATGAACTTTACTGCTCTCATCACCCACACTTACTACCGTTTAATCCGGAGATCGAGCGATCTTTTGCAGACAATCGTAGAATCCAATGGAATCGGAATCATCATCATCATCGATACCATGGCTGATCAAGAGCAAGAAATGAATGGAAACAACAACCAGAATGGCAACAATGCAAATAATGGACATAATGGGAACAATAATTACTATGAGGGACCTAGAACACTTGAATATTATAATGATCCTGGTTTTTACGAGGATCAGGAATGCATCATGCATGCTCCCATCCCAGGGAACCACTATGAATTCAAATCTGCGATGATTCATATGCTACCAATTTTCCATGGTTTGGCAAATGAAAATCCACACGTTCATTTAAATGAATTCACTGGGGTATGCAAAATGTTCAGAGTCCACAACGTTACTGACGAGATAGCGAAGCTCCGACTCTTTCCGTTCTCTTTACGAGATAAGGCAAAAACGTGGTTCTATTCCTTAGAACCACAATCTATTCGGAGTTGGGCCGAGCTACATCGCGATTCCTCAAGAAGTACTTTCCCATGACGAAGGCCATTGAGTTGCCAAAGATTCAATTCTTTTCCCAACAACCTACAGAAACATTCCATGAATGTTGGGAACGTTTTAAGGAATTAATCAGAAGTTGCCCTAATCATCAAATTCCAAGGTGGCAACAAGTCCAAAGCTTTTACAATGGACTAATTCCTGAAGAAAGACGCATGGTTGATGCATCTTGTGGTGGATCTTGTGCCACAAAAGAAGCTGATGAATTGTGGGCATTGTTTGAGAAGTTGTATCAAACTTCGATACAAAGTGAGACACTGGGGCGAACCACTTTGGACTTAGCACCTAAATCTCATGTGTTGACCAAAGACGGATTGTATGAGGTCAACAATAATAACTCTGATCTATCAACCAAGGTTGATATGCTGTCCAAACAGATGAACATGTTGTTAGCTGCAACCAAGCAAGCTAAAGTTCCTGTCACCCCCACTGTATGCTCAATTTGTGAACACCCAGGTCATATGGCTAATGAGTGCCCAACTACCTTGACATTCCTTCCTGATGAATCTACTCTTCCAGAGCAGATAAATGTCACTCAATCTTATCAGCGGCAAGGTAGAAACGTGTACTCAAATACCTACAACCCAGAGTGGAAAAATCACCCCAACTTAGGATGGGGTGGATCAAACCAAACTGGTCAGGTCAACCAGCAATACCGAGCCAATCCTATGAGTGGACAACAAGCGGTTCCACAAAATTTTCAGCAAAATTTCCGTCCACAACAGAATTTTCAGCAGAATTCTAATTTTCACCAGAATTCTAACTTTCAGCAGAATGCTCCATATTCTCATCCAAATTCTGATTTCCGGAAAAATCAGAATTTCAATCAGAATCCTAATCAATCTCATACAAGCACTTCAAAGGATTCTGATCTGGAAGAAAAGGTGATGCGCAGTATGCAATCTTTTCAACATATGATAATCGACCAAGTTAGTCAATTGACTAATCAACTGAGCCAACGAGCGGAAGGTAGGCTTCCCAGCCAACCCGTCAACAATCCTCGGGGTCAAACATCATCTAGTGAGGGACCATCCAACTATCAAGAATTAAAAGCTGTTACAGTGCTGAGAAGTGGACGTGAAGTTGATAATCAAGTGGAAATGCCTACAGAAGCAAGAGAATCAGCAGAAGAGGAAGAAGGAGAAGCAGAGCAAGAAGAAGCAAGAGAAATGGAAAAAGAGAAAGAGTCAAAAGAAAGAGAAGAAGAGAAAGAGTCCGAGAAAAGAACAGAGAAAGAGAAAAGGAAAGAGAAAGAGGAGGAGAAAAGAAGAGAGAAGGGTAAAGACAAAGTAATGGAAGACGAGCCTCCTTCACTTGGCCAACAAGGGCATGAACAAGAATTAGAAATGGAATCCGCACCTTTTGTCCCAAAGGCACCATTTCCTCAATGCCTAACTCCTCCATCAAGAATGGGAAAGGGACCAACAAAAATGGAAGATATTTTCGAAACATTTAAGCAAGTAAAGATAAACCTTCCATTGCTTGAAACAATCAAGCAAGTGCCTGAGTATGCAAAGTTTTTTAAAGATTTATGCACTCGGAAGAGAAAGGCACGTAATCATGTTTCGAGGAAAGTGTTCTTGACTAATCAAGTTAGTTCCATATTGCAATTGGAAACCCCACAAAAACTAAAAGACCACAGAGTTCCTCTGCTCCATGTGTCATTGGTGGGCAACCATTGGGAAAGCGTTATTGGATTTGGGAGCCTGTTAATTTAATCCCATATTCATTGTACGAAACTCGGATCGGGTGAATTGAGACCCACAACGGTACATCGCAATCGCGGATAGATCGGAAAAGACGAGGGCGTTATTGAGGATGTCTTGGTTGGAATAGATAAGTTTGTCTTTCCAGTGGATTTTGTTGTTTTGGACATGGAATCATCTGTTAAATCAATTAATCAAGTCCCCATCATCCTTGGACGTC
The DNA here is from genome assembly GCA_021018995.1 of Chloranthus sessilifolius. Taxonomy (NCBI): domain Eukaryota; kingdom Viridiplantae; phylum Streptophyta; class Magnoliopsida; order Chloranthales; family Chloranthaceae; genus Chloranthus; species Chloranthus sessilifolius. The sequence continues at coordinate 86,081,079 of CM037585.1, forward strand.
CGTTTCTCGCTACTGCCAACGCTTGCATAAATTGTCGAACAGGTGTCATGGACGTTTCTTTTGGAAACATGAAGGTTCGATTGAATATTTTCCATACGATGAACCATTTCCCTGACGAGGATGAGGTCGATTGTTTTTACATCGATCGCATGGACAAAGTAATGGATGAAGCATTACCATCAATGCTCATCAAAGAAGAAGTTGAAACGGCTTTGTTGGCCTTCTCTGAGAAAAAGGGATCTAAAAGGAGGCGATTAGAGAAAATTTGGTGTTCACCATGTCAAGATGCTAACGGTGTGCACGAGGTAGAATCACTACCGTTAAAGTAAAGGTCAGGTCTTGACCCCATCAACCGAGCAGCCATCAACTGTGAAATTGAAACAGTTGATCCAGGTATTTGATCCCGGTATTTGAGCAATGAAGAGGTCGAGCTGTCGACACTTAAACTCAGCGCTTCCTGGGAGGCAACCCAGTGTGTTTTACTTATTTTTGTTTTTCTTTTTGTTTTTGTTAGTTCTAGAATTTAGTTTTTAGTTTAGTTTAGGTCGTTTTTACTTTCCAAATACATATAGCCACATTACCTTCAATCTATTTTTGGTCATGTTCTAATTTGATGCATATATTCTCTGCACCTGATCTTTGTGTGAGGTACTTTTCAACAGGTTTGGGGGTGCCTACTTATTTCAAACAATGAGGACATTGTCATTCTTAGGTTTGGGGGTATGGTTATCTATCTTGTGTTATGTATTTAAAAAAAAATAATAAATAATAAATAATAATAATAAATAAACAATTTTAACCATCATACATGATTTACTTTGCAGTAGTTTTCAAACTTTAGTTGATGATGCATGAGAATTTAATTTTGAGAATATTGATGGCATATTTTGATTACTTGTATCTAGGATAATGAAGCTTAATGTGATAATTTGTGGATGACTTTGAAATTCATGCTTAGAATTTGTGCACTTATACCAAGCTAAGATTTAGAAATCGATGAATTATTTTAAACGTTGGATCGTAGGTTCTTAGTGGAGACTAAACCTGGTGAGCTTTAGAGCTAATTTCCCGTCATTGATGAGTGAATACATAAACTCGGAGTTTTCTTTGAATACGAATTATTTTGCATAATCTCATACATTTTATTTTTGGCTTGTGACTTTGCATGAAATCAAATTCATATTATTGTGTTAGAACGTACTGTATATCTACTCAAGACAAATAGGCATGATTACCATCTTTTAAGGATATGATTGAAGGCCATCTTTGGCTCGTTTGTGCTTAAAATGTCCCACCTCATATAAATTTATCCTTCTAGTACCCCTTTGAGCCTATTGAAAAATTTACCTTTATACATTCTTTGATAAGCCACATTAACCTTTAACCCTTTACCATTTCTGAAAATTCAGCTTTACCCTTCTTATTTCTGAGACGTTGGGAACGAGGGATGAAAATGAGTGAAAAGAGAGTAAGTGGAGGGATACCGAGTTGTGGTGTTTACTGAGAGTGTATGGCAAAAATATAAAAGAAAAAAAAAAAAAAAAAAAAAAAAAAAAAAAAAAGAGAGAAATTTGACAAAGAATGAAAAATGTGAGGTATCATTAAGAAAAGAAATTCAAAAGAAGAAGAAAGAGTGAGAAAAGAAAAATATTGAAAAAAAAAAAAAAATGGTGAGAAATTAGAAAAGAAAAAGAAGAGCAATAGAAAGAAAAAGTTAGTACCTTTTCTGATTTCTCAGAAATTTTGAATCTAAATTCCCTTTCTTTCTTATCCTTTCCTGAGCCCCATTACAACCCTACAAAAGACCTTCATGATCTGATCTTGCATTGGTAACTGCCTTGTGGAGAGTAAATATGTGATACCTATGACACTTGATATGACATGCTTAGGATATTCAAGTATCTGTTCTTATGAGATCTGTTTTTTTTTTCATTGATTACATCGTGTTTCATTTATCATGTGAGACCTTTTGATTTGTTTTGTATTGATCTCTCACATGTGCGAAAACTTACCCATCATCGGAGTGATTTTATTTCGAGAGTATACCTAAAGTGAGGATTGAGTTGAGACATGAGATCCGATGATTTTCCATTTGGACTAGTTCTAAGATGGATGAATCTTGGTTTTCGTATGCACACACTTCACGTTTAAGCATGAATGAATGAGTTATCTAACAATTTGAGCATTAGATTAATTTGAATGGATACTAGCATGATTGACATGACATTGGTATTTAAGATTGATGATTCACATGTTGAACCAATTAATGATGTTTTTATTTTTGAATGGTATATATGTTATAAAAAAAATCATGTTTTGAAAACTCAATTTTGCCGATGGTTTGGAAGTTTGTGGGTAACTTCACTGTAAACCCTCAGGAGACACAACTCCTCCACTAGGGATCACCTAGGGGTTTAAAGGCTTGTTGCACATGCTAAGTGCAATCGTGTTCCCTACGAAAGTGGCATTTAAATTTTAGGATGTTAGTTTTATTTTTATATTTATCATTCTCTTTGCTCGAGGACTAGCAAAGTGTAGGTTTGGGGGTGTGATCGGTGCTGAAATATGACTATATTTCATACCTTAAATCCTACACTTAGCCGTTCGATGAAAGTATTTGATGGTTGTTGTGAGGTTTTGATGATAACAGGTGTTTCTGACCTTTGGATCTTCCAAGTGTATAAAAGAAAGAAATTAAAGGCTACAAAAGAGCTATGGACAAAAAGGGTCCAAAGAAACGCTGAAACCGTGAAGGAATCAAACTCCATCAAGAAGGGAAGATATTGAGGATGCCGTGAGGAACAAAGTGTAAATAAGCCTTCGCGCAGTTGGAAGAAATGGCCGTCGCGCGGTTCCCGCGCCACACAATTCAACCTAGCGACTACAGCATTTCAACCTAGCGAAGACGGCTGTGCAGTCAACCTAGCGATGACTGATGAATAAAAGCAACCACGCGACAGTGAAAGTATCCTTCTCCAATTCAACCACGCGAAGAGCACTATCCAACCCAGCGAGGAGAAATCTAACCTAGCGAAAGTCTGTGCATTTCAACCTCGGCGATCAAGTTAAGGGCATATTGAGATTTCCACCAAATAGGGCATCTACTTCCAACTAGTGTCAATCGATTGAGACATGAATTTCAATCGATTGAGACAAAAAAAACAAAAGTGTCTTAAAGGAGGTCAAATTCAAAGTTCAATCGATTGAGATCTAAGCCCCAATCGATTGAGATCTAAGCCTCAATCGATTGAGATCTAAGCCTCAATCGATTGAGGCAACTAGGGTTAGTTTGAATCGGCTATTATAAATAAGAGGCCCACGGCTTTGTAAAAGGGGGAGCTTTTTGGAATATAGAGTTTTAGTGGGTTATCTTCCTGAGAGCTTTTAGTTTTAATTTTAGTTTAGTTTTTAGTTTAGATTTTTTGTAAAGAGACTTGCTTAGAACATATTTTATTTTTAGTTTTCTCTTGGGAATGGACTTGAATGAAATTGAAGATCTTGCACCAAGGATGAGTGGCTAAAAGTCGAGATCGGGAAGATGCGATCCCCAGATAAGTACCCATATTTTATGTTTAATGCCATAGTATAATATTGTCATCATCAAATCGTTTTTCTCAAAGTTTGTGATTATGTTTATGTTGTTTTGATCTAAACATCATGAGATACGCTATGCTTTTAGCATGATTCATACCGCAATGTTAGGCTGAGTCATCGTTTTTAGATAGGGTATGCCGGGTTAATGATCATGCTTAATTACTAGTCATTTGATCTTTTGGAATGATGGTGTGTTTGATGATTAATAAAACTGTGGGTTTAATAATAGAAAGGGATGCAAATCTGGGGTAGCATATTCCTTGATCTCGTTTTAAAATTTGTTCTTAAATTTCTCATTACAAAATTTTTAGATTAATTTATTTTCTTTCTTGCAATTAGAAAAGTGTTAATTTTTGGTAAAAAATTAAATCTGCCCCTTGGTACTTCCTCGGGGATATTTTCTAAATCTCTAGGAAGAATTGATTAAAATTTCAGATTTCCCTGTGGGTTCGACACCCTTGTTCTTGCCTTACTAGAACAGATCTTGTACACTTGCAAGGGTTAATTTAAAATCGATCATCTACTCACTCATTTGTTACCCCTCGCTTCACCAAGAGGATGAAAGTTGACCCGAAGAGTTAGACTTTATTTTAACCGTGACAGTTCCTACTGGGAAAGCGGTTGATATCGAGAAGGGTTGCAACTCCGTGATCGTGAGGGTCATGAATGGAGATGTCTTTGAGCTACCGATGAACCCAATTCTGTTAGACATGTAAGGATTCGACGTGATCCTTGGCATGGATTAGTTATCGACTCATTGTGCTACGGTAGATTGTAAGAATAAGGTCGTCATCTTCAGACCCAATACAAGGAGATCGTTTAGATTCTGAGGAGAGAGGTCGACACACCTACCACTTATCTCGGCAGTCAGGGCCGAGCGATTGATCAGAAAAGGGTGTAGTGGATACTTGACATTTTTGAAGGAGCATAAGGAGGAGAAGAATGTGATCTCTGAGATAGCCATGGTGAGAGACTTTGCCGATGTATTTCCGGAGGAGTTACCCGAATTGCCTCCAGAGAGAGAAATAGAATTCGCCATCGACTTAGCACCAGGAACGGAGCCTGTTTCTAAAGCACCATACAGAATGGCTCCTGCTGAGTTGAAGGAGTTGAAAGAACAGCTATAAGAGCTAATGGACAAGGGGTTTGTTAGACCGAGCGTGTCTCCATGGGGAGCACCGGTCTTGTTTGTAAAGAAGAAAGATGGGTCAATGCGTTTATGCATTGACTATCGCCAATTAAACAAACTTACATCAAGAATCGATACCCTTTGCCTAGGATAGATGATTTGTTTGATCAATTGCAAGGAGCAAAGTATTTCTCAAAGATCAATCTAAGATCGGGATACCATCAATTGAGAGTCAAGGCAGAGAATATTCAGAAGACTGTATTCAGGACTCAATACGGACACTATGAGTTCCTAGTGATGCCGTTTGGGTTGACAAATGTCCTGACGTCATTCATGGATTTGATGAATAGGGTGTTTAAACCACACCTAGACTCTTGTGTTGTAGTGTTTGTTGACGACATCCTGATTTATTCAAAATCAGAAGAAGAGCATGAGAAACACTTGAAAATAGCCCTACAGACTCTACGTGAACACCAGTTATATGCCAAGCTTTGGTTAGAAGAAGTTAGCTTTTTGGGACATGTCGTCTCAAAGCTTGGTGTCACTGTAGATCCAGCAAAGATCGAAGCAGTAGTGAATTGGGAGCAACCAAAGATAGTGACCGACATTCGCAGTTTCCTTGGATTGGTGGGTTACTACCGACGTTTCGTTGAGAGTTTTTCAAAGATATCAGGACCACTCACGAGACTTACACGGAAAGATGCAAGGTTTGAATGGAGTGAGGCATGCGAGAAGAGTTTTCAAGAACTTAAGAAGAGACTCACTTCAGCTTCAGTGTTAGTTATACCTTTAGGCAGTGGAGGGTTTGTAGTGTATAGCGATGCTTCGTATACTGGTTTGGGCTGTGTGCTTAATCAGCACAAACAGGTGATAGCGTATGGGTCGAGACAGTTGAAAGAGCATGAAAAGAATTACCCGACACATGACCTAGAATTAGCAGTGGTTATTTTCGCACTCAAGATCTGGAGACATGACTTGTACGGTGAGACGTTTGAGATTTTCACCGATCAGAGCCTCAGATATCTGTTTACACAGAAGGAACTAAATATGAGGCAGCGCAGATGGATGGAGTTTCTCAAGGACTATGACTGTTCTATACAGTACCATCCAGGCAAGGCTAATGTAGTAGCCGATGCCTTGAGTCAGAAGAGTTCAGATCAATTGGCTAGTTTAATTTTGGGTATGCACAGATGGAAGTTGTTTAAGGATCTGGCACTGTATGATGTGAATATTGAGTCACAAGCTACAGGAGCCTTCTTGGCTAATATATCAGTGAGACCGATAATATTTGAGCACATCCATGAACTACAGATGAAAGACCCGGCGCTAACAAAAATTCGTCAAGATGTGACTGAAGGTATTACATCTGAGTTTTCAATCAAGGAGGATGGTTCCTTATTCTTCAAGGGTCGTCTCTGTATTCCGGACAATGCCGATTTACGATGAACAATTTTGGATGAATCACACAAGTCAAGCTATGCTATCCACCCGAGAAGCACAAAGACGTATCAAGATTTGAAAAAGAATTACTGGTGGAGAGGCTTGAAACAAGATGTGGCAGAGTACGTATCGTGGTGTTTGACGTGTCAGCAAGTCAAGATCGATCATAGACATTCCGCAGGCTTATTGCAGCCTCTACCTATACCGGAGTGGAAGTGGGAAGCAATCTCTATGGACTTCATCGTTGGACTACCGCGAACTGCAACGAAGTACAATGCTATTTGGGTAGTGGTCGATCGATTGACCAAGTCAGCGCACTTCTTGCCTTACAACACGATGTATACGGCGGGAAAATTGGCAGAGCTTTATATGAAAGAGATTGTCCGTTTGCATGGGATTTCGAGTAGCATTGTTTCAGACCGTGACCCATTGTATACATCAAAGTTTTGGAAGAAATTTCAAGAAGGAATGGGAACGCGACTAGATTTTAGTATGACATTCCATCCTCAAACTGATGGACAAACTGAGAGTGTCAATCAGATCATTGAGGACATGCTTAGGGCATGTATGTTAGAGTTACAAGGATCATGGGATCAGCATCTGCCCTTGATTGAGTTTGCATATAACAACAGTTTTCAGACGAGCATTGGGATGGCACCATATGAAGCACTTTACGGACGGCGATGTAGATCACCCATCAATTGGGAAGAAATGGGTGAGAAATTCATTTTGGGACTCGAAATACTTGAAGATAATGCCACCTATGTTTGGATGATAAGGGCAAAACTCAAAGCAGCTCAAAGCAGACAGAAAAGTTACGCCAATATTAAGAGGACGAGTGTAGACTTCAAAGTGGGTGAACACGTGTTTGTGAAAGTGTCACCTATAAAGGGGGTGATGAGGTTTGGAAAGAGAGGGAAGCTAAGTCCCCGCTACCTAGGACCTTTTGAAGTTTTGGGTCGAGTAGGGGAAGTTGCTTACCGCATTGGACTGCCACCGTTATTCGATTTAGTACACAATGTCTTCCATGTGTCTATGCTCAGAAAGTACCTTAATGACCCTGATCACGTGTTGAGCGGTCAATCATTTGAGATGCATGAGGACATGACGATGATCGAAGAGCCGGTGGAGATTTTGGATCGAAAGGAATAAGTGTTGCGAACAAAGATAATTCCATTAGTACTTGTTCGATGGAAACACCATCCGGCCGAGGAAGCTACATGGGAAAGAGAGGCCGATGTAAAAGAACAATATCGGCCTTGTTTCCAATAACTTGAGAGTCAATTGTCCCGCAAGCATGTTGTGGATTTAAACCATGTGTTGTAATTTAATATAGATCTTATGATCAATTTATTTTAAAGGACAATATTATCCACATGGAGTCTCGAATACAGTGTTGGACACGATATTGGAAATTCAACATGGCCATAATGATGTATTTTGTAGATCCCACGACCAATTGGTATCATGGTTTACCAAGAAGAATCAAATAGACATGAAAACTTTTAAATCTAGAAAAATCTGATCAAAATCGATTAATCGATTTTCAAATCGATTTGGAAATTCGATTAATCGATTTTGGTCGATTAGTCGACTGGCATGTGCCAATGACTGGAAATCTGATGAGGATTCAGGAAATGAAAGAAGGGAAATTTTGATTAATCGATGTTGGTTTCGATTAATCGATTTTGGATTTCGATTAGTCGATCTGGAGGTTCGATTAATCGAATAACTTAGGAATTTTTAAGGAATTTGAAGAATTTTATGTGATTTCGATTAATCGATTTGGAATTTCGATTAATCGAACTGGAAGTTCGACTAATCGAGTCACTTAATAAATTTGGAAAATTTTGAAGGTGCCCGCGATTTTCGATTAGTGGAAGTAATTTAGATTAATCAATTTTGGCTCCTTGGGTGTCGGTGGCTGCACGTGATGAAACTTCAAGAATAAAGTTTTTAACGGATCGATTTCCAATTAATCGAAATGGTTTGATTAGAATCGATTTTGAGTTTAGACTAATTGATTAATCGATTTTTGAAATCTGATTAATCAGTTTATGCAACTTAACCTCTTCGATTAATCGACTTTGGAAATCGATTAATCGAACCAGGGCCTATATATATAAACCGAAGGGGTTTTTCACTTCATTTGAAATTTTGGGGTTTCGTGTATTGCGCGCCCTTGCTTCTCTTTCTTCCTTCAACCATCCGAGCACCTAGGGTTGGCGATTTCAGATCGATTTCAGATCGAAATCGCATAGCATTGGATCGAAAACCTAAGGTAAACCCTAGTTTTATTTAATTTGAGTTATTAAACCCTAGATTTGAGTTATTTTCATAAATTCAAGCATATAAACCCTAGTTTGTTTAGATTTTCTCCAAGAATGCCGCCCAAAACCCGGTTGTCTTCGAAGAAGGCAACCTCTAAGGTTCCTGTCCGGCATAAGAACGCTGCACCGCCACCACCTACCCCATCACCGGTGAGGACTCCATCACCGTCGGCATCGGAGACCACCTCCGGCTCAACGAGCGCGTCTTCGCCCGAGTCTTCATGCGAGTCTACCCCCATGCCGCCACCACCCACTAGCGTACTTCAACCCAATGAGTGGTGGGAGGCTAAGACCTTTGAGATCGAGTACATTATCGATCCAACCCTATTCACAAACCCCGATGTACTGGGCGAGACCCAATGGGCTCGTAATTACCTCTAAAATGCCGATCTCGGCAACATTTTGAAACCTATCCGTGGGTCCTACTACCCACGATTGGTCCATTTATTCTACCAAGGGCTAACAGACAGCCCTACCGACGACATTATTTTGACCAAAATAGAGGGACGCGACTACACATTCACCCGTCGCCACGTCCATGAGGTACTTGAGTGTTACCTCGACTTTACACCCAAGACCACCCTCCTTCTACCCTTCGAGGCGGAGGTAAGATTCTAGGAGATCATGACCCGCATGACTAATGAGAAGAAGGGGTCGGGATCCTCCATTAAGAGGGTCGACCTTCCCCACTACATGTGGATGCTTGATTAGATAATCAAGTGCAACCTATACCCACTGCGCCACGACGCAGAGCGCGTAAAGAAATTACAATAGGCACTCTATGCGGCCTTTTGTGGCAGTTGGTTTGACGCCACAATGCTCATCCTAGAGGGGATGAGATATATTAAGGGCAAGTTGATGAAGGGCAACTTGAGGCCCAAAGAAAAGATGCCCTCTAGGATGAGATACATTAAGGGTAAGTTGATGAAGGGCAACTTGAGGCCCAAAGAAAAGATGCCCTACGCTCAGCTTATCTCGAGCATGTTGGAGTGTTACTCCAACGCTCCCGAGTACGCGATATCGCCCTATGAGGCATGGGCGACGGACCGAGTGAAGGCCTTTTCAAATTCTTCATGGAGCTGTAGCTACAATTTACTGAAGCGGACCCTACTGGCTCCGGGTCCAGTTCCAGCAGCAGTAGCACCACCACTACCCCCACCACCACATCAGGACGCACCCGTGGGTGGGGCACACCCGGTTGAGCCACCAGCGGAGGGGGCATCCTCCCATACCACCGCTTCACCTACGCCGTCAGCACAATCCGTGGCGGCCACACCGACTTCTTCATATCGTCGGCAAGCGGCTCACCAGGCTCCAACGATCAAGGACGTGTTGGCCAAGATGGAGGCCAACAACGAATGGATGAACCGGCGGATGGACTTTCTGATGTACCACACTATGCGGTACATCTATCCGTTGGACTACCAGCAGCGCTTAGCCCAGGAGGAGGCTTGGACAGCAGATCGGACCGCATTCCATACGGGTCCGGTGTTCCATGCGAGCACATCTACTGCCGACGCATCGAGCTCAGCACCACAGCAGCCGGAGCAGCCTATGGCGCGCCCCAGCCACCACCCGAGCCACCAGTTCAGTCAGAGCAGCCCGCCCCTGCATCAGACTAGCCAGGAGAGGGGACGGCGTGAGACTGAGACGAGGGTGTTTTTGTGTATGACAGATTTTGAGAGTTTTGATGTAATTAAAATGATGTAAGTAAAGTTGTAAGTTTTAGAAATTAATGAAATATAGATCCGTTTTCTTCAGCATGTGATGTGTATGTCATTTTGTTGCTTGTACATTGTGAAATGTGTTCGTCATTATTGTGTGTGGGTACGCAACACCCCAGGGTGCGGGGTACCCAACCGAGCACCTTTGGATTATTTTCGAGGACGAAAATTTCCAAGGTGGGAAGAATGTAATATCCCGAAAAATTAAGCATTGAACTTTAACCTCGAGATTCGTGCCCGACTGTTCATGGGTTTGACCAAGTGATGGTCAAACAGTGGACTCATGAAGTTATGCACTAAGGTGAGATTAGTGTGACCGAAGTGTAGAGTATGGTGCTAAGTTACAGTCACATACACCTATCTCTGGTGCATGTGTTTAACACACAAGCGGGAGAGCAAATATAAGGGTTTAATAACCCTATTTCCCTTTTGTTTTGAGCTATTGAAGAGAGAGTTAAGAAGAGAGAGAGAAAAGTAATGAGGAGTTATGAGGGCTAGAGGTTAATGCAAATTAAGAAGAGGATGGAGCATTGATTGAAGGATTCAACGCGTTAGGATCGTTGAAACGAAAAGCGGAAACCCTAGCCATTCCAACCTAGATCTTGATCAATTTGAGGATTGATTGAAGGTGAGTTTTAAATTAATGTAATGCATAGAGTGTGAATGATTAAATGTGGTCAAATGTGCATAAATGGATAGATAAAAGGCTTAGAAAAGAAAGGGAAAAGGTTTGGAAGAACAGCCCGAAAGGGGGCTGAATCTGGCCAAATCGATTAATCGAAATTGGGATTCGATTAATCGATTTTGGCCCAGAAGTTGAAAAGTCATGAAAGCCCGATTTCGATTAATCGAATTGTATTTCGATTAATCGATTTTGATTTCGATTAGTTGATTTGGAAATCGACTAATTGACTGGGTACCTCCAGTGGCTGGAGAAAAGAGACCTGGAGAAATCGACTAATCGAGTTTGGAAATCGATTAATCAATTTTAGATTTCGATTAATCGATTTGGGATCGACTAATCGATTTTAGAATTTCGACCACTCGATTTAAGAATCGACTGCTTTATGTTGGAGATTTAGATTAATCGATTTGGGATCAATTAATCGAATTTGAATCTCGATTAATCGATTTTGATAATCGATTAATCGATTTGGATTTCGATCAATCGATTTTGGGAATCGATTAATCTAATTGTATTTCGATTAATCGATTTTGGGAATCGATTAATCGACTTTGACAGTTTCTAAGTTTTCTTTGAGATTCATGGAGGGTCCAGGACCTTCTTCATTACATCTTTAATGATGTATTGCATGTATTGTGATGTACCATAGGTGGTACGTGTGAAAGCAAGCACAAGGAGCCACGTGGGACCTTGATGCTTGGACCATCAGAGAATTGAGGTAGGGAACACCTTGAACATATACTTTAATTTTAAGAGCATGTATGTAGTGATATAATTATTAGATTTGAAATTATTTTAACTATGAAAAGCTTTGTGAAAATGGGTGCGTGTGTGACACCAAGAATGTGATAAAGGCATCGGTGTGATACAAGAAATTAAGAACAAGCATTCTAATGAGATTGAGACATCCCCAGGGGATGAGAAAGTAATAAAGGCATCAGGTGTGATGCGGGTATATATACATCCCAGGGATGTATATGTATATACGATTGAATAATTACTGTTGAGGCCTAACTGATATAAGATAGCACACTTACATGGTGAACAACTATATATAAAGCACATATTATTTTTATTATTTGAGGTTTGATAGGATACCCCACTGACGTGGCAGGATACCCACGACTGACGCGACAGGATATCCGTGACCGGTACGGCGGCGAATCCGTACACTAGTACGGAGGTTTATCCGTAACTCTAAGTACATCCCAAGGATGTTGTATGATATTTAACCCCGCCACCTAGTGAGAAAGGGGCTTGGGTCGTATTCCCAGGGTATACATTTTTACAACTGTCTAATTAGATGACGATGAAGGGTATCTCATCGGGGCTCGATGCTATATTGCTCGGGGATTACTTAAGTTGAAGATTTAAGTTTTGCTTTAGGCCTGTTCAGTGTCATTCATGATAAATCAACAGTAAAGTAAGACATGCTAATTACCAATAAACTTGAATGCAATTCATCAGATTTAAACTGTTCTTCTAGCAAAAGCATAGACACATCATGCTTAGAGTATCATGGAATATATGTGAGTTTTAACTTATATGGTCATTGTGTTTGTTCCCTATTAAGCTAGGATGTAGCTCACCCTTTAGACTATACGTCGTAGGTTCATTGATAGCAGATGTAGAGGCTTCGGGAGACGTAGATCCGGATGATTCGGATTACGTGCCTGGAGACGAGTTAGAGCCTCCACCCGAGGACTTCTTCTAGGAGACTCTGCTGTGTACTTTGACAGAGAGTAGTTTTTGAGAGCTAGTTGTACGGCTTGGTATGTCAAGCCTTTATTTTTTATAAACATATAATTAAATTGAATTATTCTGTTGGCGAACCATCTGGGGTGATCTATTTATCACCAATGGTTCGGGTCGGTTCTCTGTTCATGCAGTGGCATGAAAGTAGAACTGTCTTTTACATATGCCAGTTGGGCATATTAACTGTTTCCGTTTTATGAGATTATTTGCTTTAATTATTTAATTTGTGCTTGATATACCAATTTTCTGTGCACAGTTTTGGGAAACGGTCAGGAGGATCGTGCTGATGGCACGGGTTTCGAGGTGCCGAAATCCAGGCTGTCACACAATCGGTATCGACTTCCTACCCATTCGGTATCGACTTCCTACACAATCGGTATCGACTGTAAATGGAATCGGTTTCCACTTGTTAAGCAGTCGTTATATTACAGTGATTTTTCAATTTCTATAATTTTTCTATGTTATTTTATAACCTGTCCTTTTTCGTAGCAGATTTACACTCCCCTCGAACCCGTTACCTTCGAGTTGGACATACCCCTCGTAAGGGATTATCAACGGATTCTAAAGGCTGTTGGGGGAGAAATTGGGGGGAAGAGGAAAGAGGTTGAGGAGGTCAAGAAAGTTGTGGAAGTTGATCTGCGGCCGAAGAAGAAAAGAAATATTCCGATCAAAGAAGTTGAAGAGGAAGAATTTGAGGACCAAACAATGTCTGATGAAGGCTCTTCGTCAGATGAGGTCCAAGTCCAATTAGACCGGCCTAAAAGGGTCGCTGCGAAGACAAGCAGTAGTACACCAACCTCCTTTAATCAAGAGTTGTTGAGGAGGATTGATGGTTTGGAGTTGGATAAATTAAAACTCAACCAAAAAGCCAGCCATTTGGAAGAGTTGGTTAACCAATTGGTGGAAGGGAATAAGCGGTTGGCGGAGGAGAATAGGCTCCTCCGGACACAATGCAACTCCTTTGAAGAACGGCTCACTTCAAGGGATGTTCAATTGCAAACGACGGATCACTTCAACAGGTTGATCCGGAAAGAGCAATGAAAAATTATAGAACTCCTTCAAAAGATCATGGAGGTGACACCCAAGGTACGATTGGTAGTGTAGTCTGCTTTAATTTAATTTGATTTTTTATTTATTCGATTTTTTACTGATCGTATGTACAATCGATAGCAATTGCATTTACAATCGATAACGATCGTATGTATAATTGATATCGATCGCATTTACAATCGATAACGATCATATGTACAATCGATACCGATCGTATGTGCAATCGTTATCGATTGTAAATGCAATCATTATCGATTGTAAATACAATCGTTAGGCGATCGGTACCGAATGTAAATACGATCGGTATCGATTGTAATTACCATCAGTTTAGATTCGGAATCGATTTATATTATTTTTAGAGGTCATTCTATTCTCAGTTTTTCTTATTTATCAATTTTATGTCTTTCAATGTTCAGGATGGTGTTGTTTCGAAGTTGTTATTGAAAGTGTCTCTCACTGCCGATATGGGACTAGAACCTGCTGGTCCAGCCGACCAGGGATCAGCAGATGTGGCACCAGCTCCTCCCGCCCAAGAGGAGTTGGCAGCAGCTGATAACCAATCCCACGATTATGATGATAAGGGTGGTCCGGCTGGTGATGAGCAATCCGAGCAACCATTAGATGCTCGCCTGAGGCCTAGGATTAAGGTCAAACATGTTACCTTGAAGCCTAGGATAGGAAAAAAGCAGGCAATAAAAAACCCGCCAACCGAGACGATGCCCCCTCCTATGGTTGAGCTGACAGATGAGCAGAGGTTCATGAATGCCATCTGGACAGCTCCCGAAAAGGATGCCGAGTAAGTTATATATATTATGAATTTTTCCGTCTTTCCGATGATAGTAAGTTGTTAGTTAGAAGTTAATTTCATTTTGAATTAAAACTTGGCCGTTATGTTTCATGCAGCATCTACGTAAGCTCCGTGGGTGATTATACACTCCGGATGCATACGTTCAAATGTCTGGAAGGCACGACATACTTAGACACTCTTGTAAGTAACCAAATCTCTCATATTCAATTTCTTAATGCTTTCTTTCCAAAGTTATTTTCTTTTCAAGTTTTCTAAAAGTAATGACTGATTAAAAAAATAGAACGATTGCCCAGATAGTCTATCGCGATTGTTTACACAATTGATGACGATTGTGTACATAGTCGATGATGATTGTCTTAACAGTCGATACCAACTGTCTAGGAAATCGATAATGATCGTCTTGACAGTCGATACCGCCTCTCTACGCAATCGTTAATGATTGTCTTAACAGTCGATACTGACTATCTAGACAATCGTTAACGATTGTCTTAACAGTCGATACTGACTCTGTATAGAATCGATAACGAATGAAGTGTGTGTTGATTACTGAAATTTGTTATCTTTCAGATAATTGGAGCCTACCTAAGACTTTTAGAAGTCATGGATGACGCTGCTGATCATCCTGAAGTTGGGAATAAATTCTTCCTGATGAGCCCCACCGGTTTGTCAAATATCGCCATGAGTTATAACGATTTCAGATTCTTTATTGATACTGAAAAACTCAACCGCCAACTGATGGCCACGCAAATTGAACGGTGGGCTGCCCTTAAGGAAGAAACCAACTCAGGCAAAGAAGGTGCTCCAAAACTTCTTCTTCAATAGGTTGAGGAATCTGTGGGCTCACCAATGCAATACGGTACATTACGGTCTCTGTAAACTTTATTTATAATTTTTACCATTGTGGCCTTTAATATATTATTCATTTCAGATATTTGTCCCAGTGCATAGTCACGATCCTTTACATTGGGCCCTTGCGATCGTTAAGGTTTTAGAACGATCGGTAATGATCGTTGATCCAATTTTGGATAGGCCCTCAAAGGACAAGTATCCCATACAAATCAACCTCCTGGTAAGAATTGCTCACACCTTCAAATCAATTAATTTCCAATTTACGCTTATTTAATCGCCCTCAAAATACAATTGTGTAAGCAGTCAAATGGGATTGATTATACAATTGCTACCGATTGATTATACAATCACTACGATTGCGTATACAATCGCCTACGATTGCATAATCAATCACTAACGATTGCTTATACAATCGATAATGATTGATTATACAATCGCTAACGATTGATTATGCAATCGTTGTCGATTGTTTTGGAAATCGATCACACATTATCTGTAGATATTTTTTATGCTTATTTTAGCTACTTATCTTATCAAACATTATCTGACATTGAACTTTTCAAAACAGACCAAATATCTTCCTGCGCTTTTACATGTACACGGAGACTCCACTGCATTGGACGCTGGGACCTATCTGTGGTCAAGTTTTGATTGTAGGGTCAAATCTGTGCCCCGACAGAGCAATGGTTGGGACTGTGGGGTATTTGTTTTGAAGTACATAGAGTACTTCATGTTGGAAAAGAAATTCGACTTTAGCCAAGACAATATGAGTCAGATCAAGGCAGAAATTGGCCAAGCCCTCACTAAATTTACTGTCGATGGAGAAGCCAAGAGAGCCACCGATGAAGAACCTACAACTGATGCAGCAGCACCCTAGTTTTTTTCAAAAGTTAAAATTGTATCTAGTTGTTTCTTAGAACATTCAAGGATATTTGTAAATGAAAATTTTTATTGTAAAACAATCATTGTTTTTTTTAATTTATAATCTCAAGTATGTAAAATTTTTATATCAGCTAGTTAACATTAGGATGGTTTTGGGCTTGTCGCAGACCCTATTAAAGAGTGCTCAAGCAGTCAATTGCAGAAGCAATCGTTGTCGATTGCAGAAGCAATCGACATCGACTATATTCACAGTCGATATCGACCGTATTTACAGTCGATATCGACTGTCTATGACATAGCGTTTCAAAAATTCTTAAGAGTACCAAACTTGCCTTAAATTTGAAAATCAGGTTGGATACAACCCCAATGAAGTTACAAGTCAAACCCAATTCTCACCAGGGCTATCTATCAACACTTCTTTACATTTTTTGGGAAATTTATAGCTAGTGGACTGTGGGGTGTAGTTAAATATTTAGCCAACTTCTTGTACTGTATCAACCCATCGGCCTAATTGTCGTGCAACTCCTGTGATTATGATAATACTCACTGCACCTGCCACACTGTAGGGCCCTAACTTCACCCTTAGACCTTATCCTTCTCTTTCTTAGACGGCTGGCTTACTTTCGACAATTGTAGGGTGGTCTTACTTTCATATTTTCAGGCAGTTGCTCAGCTTGGAATGCCCATTGGCTTTTATCGAGGTGGGAAGCCATTGTTCGTCGTATGTTTGTCTAAAGCAAGTAGTGAAAAACTACTTCTCACAGAAGTTATGGTAATCGTAACTTCTTCGATTGATAGCTGTCATGGCATGAGAGCAAGGCAAGCCATGAATAAGCCAACGGCTGTAAGTACATATCTTGTGTTCCAAGTCGACGTGATGAATGAAATTTCTGAAATTGACCTGAAATTGATAGCGCCCATATGGTTGAGCTCTCTTCCTATCGGCCCATTGCAGTACCTTCTTTATGTGCTCGTCTGCTTTTGGGCAAAGTAGGGTAGTCCATTTCTCAAATATCTGTCTGCACTTTTGAAAATGATCGGTGACTTTCTCTCTAGTAGTTCTAATTAGGTCGATAATTGGTCTCTCTCGAGCTATCTTTAGTACGTTGTTTAAGCTTTCGGTATTATTCATAGTAAGAGAATCATATTGCCTTCCTTTCATATGTGCGCGTGCCCAATGCTTTGGGTCTATTTTCAAAATATACTCTACTGCTCGAGGATCAGCAGGATCTTCCTTTATTTTGTTAATAAAATAATCAAATTTCTCTACTGAATATGCACGCACGGCGCACCACCATAAACCCTTCACATTGTTCTTGGGATACTTGTGTTGCAAATTTTGTGTCATATGTCGCATGCAATAGTTGTGGTGTGCGTTAGGAAAGATATGTTTGACCGCCTTAATTAAACCCTTCAAGCTATCCGTGATAAAAATGAAATCTTCGATAAATTCACCGATCACGAACGCACCTACTCATTCAAGAAACCACATCCACGTATCATCTTCTTCTAATTCGACGACGGAAAATGCTAACGGTAATATATGGCTATTATCGTCTTGCCCCGAGGCAATAAGTAGGATCCCTTCGAAACGTCTCCGTAGGTGTGTGCCATCTACAAGCAGTGTGTGACGAAGTATATTACGATAGCTTCCAATGCACGGGCCGAAACTCCAAAAAAATCTTTAAAATTTACCGTCAAGTGTTAGTTGAAAGGATGTTCATACATTAGGATCTACTCTCTCCATCTCCTTCACGTAGGCTGGTAGATCCATAAATTGTCATTCCCAACTGCCTCTAATATCATTAAGGGCAAGTTCTTTTCCCCTCCAAGCCTTAGCATATGAGATTTACACATTATAAGCTTTTGCAATATCAAATATTATCGACGCCGGAGTGGAGTCGAATCCTTTCATAAGTTTCTCCCGTACATAATTCGCTACGAACGAGATTGTTGCATTATGGTGACCGTGCGGTCCGATCTTAGTGGCCTCACATGTGTGAGTACTATTAAACATCTTGATTTGGAAAGTGTCGAGCCCAGTTAATTTAGACGCATATATTCGCTATGAACAATCGGGTTCGTAGTATGCGACTGTCACTCGGTAATTAGCGGTTTTCAAAGGCCGAATTTGGAAGTTTTTCTCCACCGCGTGCTCTTTCAATGCTCTTTGAAATGTTTGCTTATCTCTGAAGATCTCTCCAACTTCAAACGTCCAATTCTGATATTCAATTTCTACCTCTTGATCGGAAGACTCGTCTGATGTCTCTGACACTTCGTAAGCTCCATCTACTAATGGATTATCAATGCCTCTCGTAAAATATTTCAAATCCTCTTTTATAAACCCATCCGGTTTATCATCATAATCTTCGACGTTCTCTTCACTAGCAGTATTTTGAGGTGGTTCACTAGATCCTTCTTCACCTAAGGGGTTCTGATGTGGTTGACTAGGCTCTTCATGGAACGGGTCATGACATGGCTGACTAAGCCCTTTACCGAATGGGTTCTGACATGGTTGACTAGTCCCTTCACCGAAGGGGTGATTATATAAATGGAAATAGGGTTGAGCTCCTTCGTTAATCTCCATCGATGGCATAGTAGAACATAATTTGTGAGTTATCCAAGTTGTGAATCCACCGAGAAAGATATGATGAAAATTGTCTTCATCCCCCACTCTTAGAGACGTGTAGTCTAACTCTTGACTACAATGTGCCCCATGCATATTTTATAGTGGGTCATCATATGATTCAATTGGGGCATGGTTTAGATCAATAGTTGTCTTCATGGTAGATATGTTTGTCGCAAAATCGCCGTCATCACATAACTGAATAGTATCATATGTAAGTCCTTCCTCCTCAAACTTATATGGCTGGAAGGAATGGTTGCTCACAAAATCAGTCCCACCTAGAGGTACTTGTTCAGCTTCAAATCGGAAGGCCTTTAATGATGAATACCTTTATAATGTCCGACCCGAATTTATAAAAAGAAAATAGGGTGGCCAAATCATCCGAATCCAAAACGTCAGCAAGCACAGGGGTGTTCACTATCTTCATAGAGAACTTTATGGAAATTATTTCATCTGCTCTCACAAAACTAATAGCAGAAATTCATCTTCTGAACCGTTTATAAGATATACCCGTCGAAATTGTAATAACCCTCCGGCGGCCACCTTGATACAAACCATCATCGTTTACAATATGGCCACCAAAGTGATAGAGAAGAGGAATTTCCACACCAGACATCGCCTATTTAAGAAGGAGAAGAAAGGAGTAATAAGACGGATGAAAATGATAAATTGGTGGCAAAACAACTGATATCCAATCCTTACTGATTGAGTAACCAATCGTAATCGATTGCATATCCAATCATTACCGATTGCTTATCAAATCGGCACCGACTTCATAAACAATCGGTAACGATTGGATGCTCAATCGATTACGATTGGATACTCAATCGTTAACGATTGGATGCTCAATCGATTACGATTGGTTACTCAATCAGTAACGATTAGATAAGCAATCGATATCGATTGCATTAACAGTCGATATCGATTTTATTTACAATCGATATCGATTGTGTTAACAGTCGATGACGATTTTATGCAATCGATATCGACTCTTTGCATATATTTACCCAGTAAATATATGCAAAGATATTTACAATCGACCAGCTCCTGCATTTATTTACAATCGAGATCGATTCACCTTTTCTAAAATAACTTTCGATATGGTTTACACTGGATCTGAACATACCTCGCGTCGGAATGGGAAACTGCAAGATCTTCAACTCCCAATGGCAAAATGTAGGAGCTTCTTCTCCCAAACCTCTGTTTTCTTCTTCCAGTTAGCAAATCTGAGGCAGAAGACGTTGTCTCCTTCACCACCTCTAACTTCTTATAACTTTAGCACATATTATAATGAGGAAAAAGGGGATGTATTTGGGTTAAAGAAAGTCAGAGAAGGGGATAATATGGACTTTTTATTCTCCTTAGGGTCGACTAGGCTTCAAGCTGGTCGATTTGGGTAAAGTTGAAACTATAGGGTCTCTGCAGTAAAAGGTACATCTGACAGGGTCGATCAGGTAAATTTCCCATAGGTGATTCAATGGCTTGGATCAAAAGCTAGGGTTCTTAGCTTCGACTCCAACGATTCGCACGCATTACCTTCGAGATTAACCACCCACGTATGGCTTCCAATCCAAAATTCCACACCAATTCCTTAGCATTTACTCCTCCCCTCCTCACTCTCTCTCTCTCTCTCTCTCTCTCTCTCTCTCTCTCTCTTTTCATAAATTCCTAACCACCCAAATCAAAGAGAAATAACTTCTCTTTTTTCTTTAAGCTATTTAACTCATTTCATGTTTTGGTGTAAAATGCATACACCCATGACAGGTGTATGTGACCTTATCAAAAGATCCACACCACCCACTTAGGTATATTTTCACCTCAAGCCTAGTCTAGCCCAAGTCATCAAGTTGACTTTCACTTGGTTAAACTTATGACCAGATTGACACGTATCCTTAGGACACTATTCTAAGCCCAAATTTTGGGGATGTTACACCTTAAGTGTAATAACGAGAAGATTTCTATGAAAGATCTTCTCCTTCATTTACGTATTGAGGAAGAATCCCGAGTTAGGGACAACACTAAAGATCAAGTTGATCTGACACCAAAGGCACACTTGATTGATTCTAAAGTTATTAGTGGACCATCAAAAAAGAGGAAGAGAGGATATTCTCACTCCAAGGAGAATAAAAAATTTGCCAAAACCATGGTACCGAAGAATGGTGGATGCACCACTGTGGTAAACTCGGACATTTCAAACGAGACTGTCGCCTCTTCAAGAAGTTGAAGAATCAAGCGAATGCAGTGAAAGAGAAAAATAACTTCGTACTTGTTTTCTCGAAAGTCAATCTGATTGGTAACATCAATGAATGGTGGATCGACACAGGTGCCATATAACATGTGTACAATAATCGTGATATATTTGTGACGTATGAAAAATTTGCCGATGATCAATATCTCTTTATGGGGAACTCATCTATGACCAAGATCATAAGACGTGGAAATGTGAAATTGAATTTCACATCCAAAAAAGTCACGACATTTACTGATGTACTCCACATACCCGACATTCGCAAGAATCTTGTATCGGGTGGTTTACTAATCAAGCATGATTTCAAACTTGTATTTAAATTAGATAAGTTTATCTTATCTAAGAATGGTAAATTTGTTGGGAAAGGATATGCCATGGGAGGCATATTCAAATTAAATGTAATTAATCAAATCAATAAAATATCACTTTCTTCTTATTCGGTCTCTCTTTCTAATTTATGGCATGATAGATTAGGACATGTTAATTATCGATCTATGAAATGCATGGCTAACTTAGATTTAATTTCTAAACATGAATATTTTGGTAGTCATGTTTGTAGTATATGTGCTAAGACTAAAATTACTGAAAAATCTTTTCCTAGTGTTAAGAGAACTCATGTTTATTAGATCTAATACATAGTGATATTTGTGATTTAAATAATGTTCCCACTATAGGAGAGAAATGATATTTTATTACTTTTATAGAAGATTTTTTCAAATATGCTCATATCTATTTATTAAATACTAAAAATGAGGTGTTTGAAAATTTTTAGATTTATAAAGCTTTAGTAGAAAATTAATTAAATAA
The DNA here is from genome assembly GCA_021018995.1 of Chloranthus sessilifolius. NCBI lineage: Eukaryota > Viridiplantae > Streptophyta > Magnoliopsida > Chloranthales > Chloranthaceae > Chloranthus > Chloranthus sessilifolius. Next base: position 86,103,006 of record CM037585.1, read on the forward strand.
AAGAATAAAAGTCATTATATCTGATAGAGGTGGAGAATACATGTCAAATTAGTTCTCCGATTTTTGTGAAGTTCATGGAATTCGTCATGAGGCGACACCCCTTACACGCCATAATAAAATGAAGTTACGGAAAGAAAAAATAGAACATTAGTCAAAATGACTAATGCAATGTTGGTCAACGCTAATTTAGATAAAAATTTATGGGGTGAAGCTTTGTTAGCCATTACACATATTTTAAATAGAATTTCACATAAGAAAACTCTAACTACACCTTTTGAACTTTAGAAAAATAGAAAACCTAGTCTAACTTATTTTAAAGTGTGGGGGTGTAGGACACTCGTTAGATTAGTAGATCCTGAAAGAGCTACGATTGGTCTTCGGACTATTAAGTGTTTATTTGTTGGTTATGCACAAAACAATAAGGCTTACAGATTTCTCATTATGGAATACAATGACAATATAGATAAAAGTACTATCATAGAATCTAGAGATGCTATATTCTATGAATCTAAGTTTACTACTCTGACTAATAAATTAAATAATGAAAGTACAACTTATGAAGATGGAGAATCTTCTAAATCTAAAGAAGTTATTGAATCTTTGAGTGTTGAAGAAGTCATCATTGAACCTCAATGAAGTAAACATCAATGATTTGAAGCTAGTCTTTCAAAAGACTATTATATCTATCTTATTGAAAGGAATATGATGAAAAGTACTAAGAAATATTTATGTCTAAATATAGAAGATGATCTTATAACCTTTGACGATGCTATGAAATATAAGGATAGTATCTTTTAGAAGGAAGCTATCAATGATAAAATGGATTCTATAATGTGAAACAAAACATGGATATTAGTAGGCTTACCCGAAGGATCTAAACTCATAGGGTGTAAATGGATATTTAAAAAAAAACTTAGAACGGATGAAACTATAGAGAAATTTAAAGATTGGTTGTCAAAGGATATAGGCAAAAAGTAGGTGTCGACTATTTTGACACATATGCTCCCGTTGCTAGAATTTCTACCATAAGACTTCTAATTGCCTTAACCTCTATACACAAATTAAAAACTTATCAAATGGATGTTAAAATCGCTTTCTTAAATGATAATTTAAAAGAAGAGATTTATATGGAACAATCAGAAGGTCAACCTGGACAAAAAAAGAAAGTTTGTAAACTTATTAAATTTTTATATGGATTAAAGCAAGCACCAAAATAGTGGCATGAGAAGTTTGATAATGTCATTACTAAGTTTATATTCAAAACAAATGAAGCCGATAAATGAATATATTATAAATTTTATAATAATCATGGTGTTATAATATATCTTTATGTAGATGATTTACTTATTTTTGAAACTAATTTAGAAATTATTTTGGAAACTAAAAACTTCTTAAGTTCATCTTTTAGAATGAAAGACATGGGAAAGGTAGATGTAATTTTGGGAATCAAAATTATAAGAAATGAGAATACGTTAACTTTAACTTTAACTCAATCTCATTATGTTGAAAAGATTTTGAAAAGATTTAATTTTTATGGTTTGAAACCTGCCAATACACCTTGAGATATTAATATTAAATTAACTAAAAATAATGAAAGATGTGCGCAACAGTTAGAATGTTCAAGGGTTATTGGTAGCCTTATGTATTCAATGCACTGTACAAGGCCAGATATTGTATTTGTTGTAAGTTAAGAAGTAGATTTACAATAACCCTAGTTCTGATTATTGAAATGTCATTGCTCATATTTTTTAAATTTTAAAAGGTACTATTGATGAGGTTTGCAATTTTCTAGATATCCTTAAGTTTTAGAAGGATATAGCGATGCAAGTTGGATATCTGATTTGAAAGAATCAAAGTTCACAAGTGGATGAATATTTACTTTTGGAGGTGTTGAGAATCAAAGAAGCAAACTTGTATCACACATTCCTCTATGGAATAGGAATTCATTGTCTTAGTGGCAAGTAAAAAAGAAGCGAAATGGTTAAGAAATTTACTAATAGAAAATTCAATTATGATTAAACCATTGCCACCTATCTTCATACATTGTGATTGTGAAGCAACATTATCAAAGGCTTAAAGTCAAACGTATAATAAAAAAAAATAGACATATTAGTCTAAGACATAACTATGTAAAAGAATTACTTAGAGATGGAGTCATCTTAGTAATTGGGGTCAGGTCTGTAAAAAACCTAACGGATCCGTTGGTGTCCATTAAAAATGAGATGATATCTTTGACAAAGGAAACCTACTAAAAATCAATGAATGAAAATAGACATTTTCCATCCTTTTTCTATCGTTTATCACCATTCTATATCATCATAATGTAATCGGTTCGATTTCGTGTCACTGGAAATTATAAAATATTGGTGTAAAAACAATGATATTTCTTATGTCACAGACTGGTTCCCTATATTATTTTGGGTCAATATTTCACATTTTTCCAATGACACGTGGAAGTATATCGGATTCGATTGCTATATGTTGGTCGTGTGATGCATATGCTTTGACGGAATCGAAGCTCACACTCAAAGCGATAAATCTATATCAGGTCTAGGTTTTGAAGTTGGGGATGCATAATATCAAGAGAAACCAATCACCATGTGAGCGAATGAAGGATAGGCGGTAGAGAAAGGATGGAGAATTTGGGTCTCTCGGTCAACACTCATGGGCTCCTTTGCATTTTAGCTTCTTGATTTTGCATATCGATATGGTGGGTGGTAATAATCAGTCTTTAGAACCATTACAATGGTAAGCAGTTAAGCCTCCAAGTTATAGAGAATGGTGACGTTTGGCAATACCAATTGTTCATAAGACGAGGACACGTCATTTCATCAATTTCGCTTGTCCCTATTAGAATCGCATTGCTTTGGCAATTTTCACGCAGGCTAATGAAAATGGGTTTCATTTCTCAAGGCGTAATGAATGAGGTAACTCTCTATTTTCATTCATTGATTTTTAGTAGGTTTCCTTTGTCAGAGGTATCATCACATTTTCAGTGACAATGACATTTGGAAAAGGGAAGGTGACTTTGGTTTTGAATTAATTCTAGAGTATATATGTTAAAAGACACATATACCATACCTACATATTAGCATATATAGACGAACACTTTGAATACATTTGAACCAATTTAAGTCGAATCGTCACATTAGATCTTTGTTTTTCAAGGTCTCATCTGTTTATACTCCACATGGAATTTAAAGGGCTTTATGACATGATGTAATGAATCGTTTTACGAACTTCGGTGAATCCTCACTTGCCTTTTGATATCCCTATAGTTGCAATAGTTTTACAAGCAAGTGCCACATCCCCAATCTTGGATTTTCCTTTAAAGTATATTTTGGTGTGCCGGCCTTGACCATAATGAAAACCATTGAATTTTTTTTTTTTTTGGGTTCATGATTAGTTCTTTCTTGATCTATTTTATTTTTCTGGTGTCTCATTGGAGAACCTTGTTGAGGAGGGTTTTGATAAGAACCCATAAGATAATAAATGCTTGTGAACTACGACAATGATCAAGCGACAATTGTTCATTGGTATTTGTTGGTCATGGTTGAACGGTTCTAATTGAGCAGCCATGATATAACTTGATTTAATGGACATGGACATGGACATGTGTCGATAATTGATCGGTTCATCAAGGCTCGATATGGTTATTGAGTGGCCTAGATTGAATAGGCATGGCATGAAATCATTATCAATGATTTGGCCATAAATTTTTGGCAACATCGAGTTGTCATGAAAAGATTGATAGGATCATTTCGAGATGATCAAATGATTCTGATTGAATTATCTTAGAAAGATAATCAACTTAGATTTGAAAATTTAAATCATATGATTTTCCTCTAATCAAGGGAGTCATAATCGCGTAAGAGATGTTAAGAAGAAATTATGAATCTCATTGTGTATGTTGCTTGTATTAAAATAGGTAGAGAAATGAAGTGATTTAAGGGTCTATTGGTAGACGTACCAATAAAGATTAAGTCAAAACTTCTAAACTATAATACCCCGAGTTTTCCCGAACCCGAACACGCTAGCCGAATGCTTGTGTTCGATGACCATAGACGACATGCACCTCAGATTTGAACACAGATGTTGGATAGCTTAGGAGTGTACGCCCTTGTACAAGGTAAATTGTAAAATTAGTCTGGGTATCAAAGCCTGTCAAGTGCATCAGACCTTAGGTGTTATATTTGTTAGTTCTTTTTTTAAAAGGCCAATACACCATGAGTATTTGGCCAACCCCACACCGAATCAGTACCCCTTGGTATAAAGCCCTTTTCTCACCGAATCAGTACCCCTTGGTATAAAGCCCTTTTCTCACGCATGAAACCATGCACGCGTTGTTTCTGTTGAGAGAAAGAAACGAGAAAAAGAACTCTTCTCCTTCATTTTGTTTTCCCATTTCCTAAAGAGTCTAAACCATTCGACCGTTGAAAGTTTTTCTTCCCCTTCAAAGCTACCTTTGTTCGCTTCGACCATAAAGAAACTTCGGTCTTGACAACGTTCTGATCAAAACTAAGGAAGATTAAACCATCGAATGAAAGAGCTTGAACATCGATAATTCTCTTGACACAGACAATCGTAGACGTCACATGCGTGAAATCTGAAAAAGGTAATCATCTTAACGCAACTGTGCGAGTCACAATTTTCAAGAATTTGTTTTGAAATTTACATAGAGATGGATCACATGGAAGAACTTCAGGAGTTGGACGCGTGAGAAGCAAAGAATTCAATAATCCTGAAACCCAATGGCCAAAAATCATTGCATGCATGAAACCGTAGAGGAAGATTACTAATCTGATGGAGTAGGATTGTTTTAACATGGATATGGCACGAATTAGTATGTGCGTGTCGTAGATTTTGGGGATTTTTAAGTTGGAGAAGAAGGAGATCGAATTTGGAACATTTCAAATTCTGACAGGCTCGCCCGAGCAAGATTTCCACCAAAATCCAGGCAACAAATTTTACTGTTAAAGCTCACCCGAACGAGCTTTTGTGTGCCACATGTAATTCTGTAGACTCACCCGAGCAAGTTTCCCTGTACCTATTCACTCCAATCTTCTCTCTAGAAAGGTTTTGAGGACCTTGGTTCACGTGATTGCTTCATCAATGATACCTAATATGATTTAGGTTGAACACGGGAACCATCGATAGGACTTCCGCTTGATTCTTCGCACTTATTTTCGCACGACACCAACACTAAGGTAGGGAAAGATTTCCAATGCAAGTTATGTTTACTTCAATTCATGGTCACTGGTGATGTCTTTGCATGAACTTGTGATTTTAGTACCGCTTGCATCTATTAATAAATTGATTTCTTTCACACATGAGCATGATCATTTGCATCTTAAATCTTGATATGTCAATTTATTCAAATTATTATTTCCTGACCTCTGAAATCTGACCTGGGTTGATCTGACTCGAAAATCAAGTTCCAAAGGGGAGTGGAGTCTCCCAGAGAGGGGTGGAGTCCCCGGGGTTTGTTCAAACCTTGTGTCCACTACGGACTACTTTGTTCCCGCTACGGGATACTTTGGCTTGATGCTTTGGTTCCAAGTTAGTTGTAAAGGGGAGTGAAGTCTCCAAGAGAGGGGTGGAGTCCCCGAGGTTTTTCAAACCTTGTATCTACTACGGACTACTATGTTCCCCCTACGGGATACTTTGCACTAATGCTCTAAATTTTGATGATATGATTTGGTCTGATATGTATTTTTTCCTTGACATGTTCTGTTGTCTGATACACTTTTCCTGATTTATTGTGTGCCTGATTTGATTTCCTTCCTCTGATTTGTATCTATTTCACACATACACTACATCATGACATGACATGCTTAGATTTATGTTTTCAAATTTAATTTTTTGTCTTAGGAATTTGATGGGAAATTTTACTCGATTTATTTCAAATCTTTGCTCATGTCTATGAAATAGAATCATAAATGTGATTTTGCATTGATTTTTCTCCCTACTGAGCTTGGACTAGAGTTCATCCCTCGACTATACATCACAAGTACGATAGGTGTAGACCCTGAGGGGGACCCTGAACTTGAAGAGGAACCCGACTATATCCTGGAGGTAGAAGAAGATCTGCCGCCCAACGAGTTCTTTCCCAAGATCCGCACTTCTAGACTCCACATAGTGTGGATACATTTTGAGCTTTTGGATATTTGGTACATCCTCTTAACTAGATTGATATAAAGTTTTGTAAAGTTTAAATCACTGTTTAGGTGACGTTCGATCGTCACCGGTGGTCTGTATAGTTTTGCTTATTTTGGAATGGTAGGAAATCTTTTTGTTATGATGACATATGTTTTTACTGCCTTGCTTCCGCACTAACGTGGATGTACTGAATGCTTGATGGTCCGATCTTCCCAATTATCTATTTAGGGGAAGATTGAGTTGTCACAATGGTAACAAAGCATCCTGATATTAAAGATAATTTTGTAATCAGATTGTGTCCTACGATCTGACGGCACGGGTTTTGGGGTAAGAAAATCTGGGCTGCCACATAAACTCTCTGTGGAACTTGTTTCCTTGTCAATGAACAAGATTAGGCAGAAATGTCTTAAAAAATACTTTATGTGTTGATAATTACAATTATGAGCAATTATGGAAAGCATTAGTCTAAAAAAAAGGATCGGGATGGGTTTAAAGTCATTTATCCAAATAGTCACTTATGATGAGAACTCTACCCAATATTTACCATATGACAATTGGATTAAGGAGATAATGGGGCTGCCGCCAACAATCGCACTAAACCTGAAATCGATAACACAGTTGTGCAACGAGAGAAGTAGTAAGGGTGGGTCGCCTTAGTTGAAGATGCCAATTTGGACAAACTAATCGTCTCTATGGGGATTGAATTACGAAGAGACAAAAGGAAAAGGGTCTGAGTTTAAGATGTCATATGTGGTGTGGGTTTCTTATGAAGATGAAATTTTTTTGTTTTTCATTGGAACTTGGCAACAGATTGACGATTGATTGCAATGTTGAGAGGATGAAAATGAAGAGTGCTGATCCTGAGAGAAGATTGTCAATCCAAGCTATGTCACTAGCATTTTGTGCAATGAGGTGTAAATCATGAATTAAAATTTTATTTTTTTTGTCGATTCCACATTGTAACTAACTCAAATGTTGGGCTTTGTTTAAATGTCGCGAAGTACCAAGTATGGTGCTCTCCCAACAAAACAAAATAATGTGTTTATGGGTAATTATCTTTTGAGTTTAGATCCATACGGACCTAATGTTATTTTTGAGAAGGGCTTTGATACCCATTAGATCACACGCATTCATAATCGTGCAACTATGATTAGTAATCCTGTCATTTGTTGGTAATTGCTTGGACATGACTGAACGGTTGTGTTTGAGTAAGCCAAATTATTAGGGTATTGATCTTAGGCTTATCATGACTCATTGGATGCAATTATATAGCCAATGGGTATCCATGATCAAGTGGCTTCAATTTTAAGACCATTGCATCATCATTGATCAAATGGGTGGAATCTTTAGCAATGATCATATGGCCATAATCTTTTTGGTAAAATCGAGTTGTCGCTAGAAGAATGGTAGAATCATTTGAAAATGATCAAATGATTCTGGTTGAATTATTTTAGGAAAGATAATAGATTAGATTTGGAGATCTAAATCATTTAAAGATGATTTTCCTTTAAGAAAGGGAGTCATGATCTCACAAGAGATGATAAGAAGCAACTATGAATCTCATTGAGTTTATTTTTTATATCAAAATAGATAAATAATGTGACTTAAGGGTCCATTGGTAGACGTACCAACACAGATTGAGTCCAAACTTCAAAGTTCTCTATGGAACTTGTTTCCTTATCAATGAACAAGAAAACAAATGATATAGAGTTTCAGCCAAAAATGTCTAAAGAAACACTTTATGTGTTGATAATTGTAATTATAAGTAATTATGAAAAGTATTAGTCTAAAAGAAGAATCGGGATGAGTTTAAAATCATTTATCCAAACAGTCACTTACGATGAGAACCCTACCTAATATTTATTTGCTCAATATTTAGGTTCAAAGGAAAGAACAAGTCATAAATCTGTAGCGGACAAAGGGGCACTACATTGATGAGAATTAAATTCTCAAAAATATCTCAGGAAGTGTAGTGTTTTACCTGTAATGGATAAGGAGAGGTTGAGCATTGCTCTTAATAGACGCTATAACACAATGTGTTGAGATGTTAAAGTTACAGAGGCATCTCTTACAGGTCTACCTATATAAGTGTGAGGGTGCAACCGCCTTTAATGAGACATGACTTTATCTCATAAACACTTATGAAAATTAAGGTACTAGCATATGACCCAATTGTGCTAACCAATTTATTGAACACTAAATATATGAAATATGTGTATGGAATAGTTTCGATTTGTCGTATAAGATCGTTAGTTTAAGACTTAGTTTTACTAAAGACCTTGACAAACTTTGAATTATCTCCATTAAAGTAAAAATTCAAGTCTGTAAGACATCTTCATTTATGCATATATTTCTGGCTTTGCTCTGATTTAAAACTTTTAAATAGTAGAGAATTGTTGGATATTTAAAAGTTTTTTAAGCATTGTTTTTCAGCACAACAATGGAGTCTTCTTTCTTCTCTCTGGTTCTGTCTTTAAAAGTCTTTATCAGAACGTTCTTGCAATATTTTATGTTTGGATAGGGTGATCGGATTCACCAAATCCTTCACGAGCATACACAGTCGGTTCGTTGTATCCTTGAACCAATTTTTTGGATATTTTAAAATTATGGGGGATTGTTGGATATTTTAAAATAATCTTTTGTTTTGTGCTTTTGGAATAGTCCCACATCGTGTACAATTAATATTGGGCTTTGGCTTACATATTGTAGCCTTGGCTTAAGGCTTGTAGCCTTCACCAAGGGGGCACCGAATTTTGTAGCTTCCACTGCCATGCACCCCATCAGTCACACACGCACGCGCATGCACCGAGCAGAGCTAAGCTAGGCCGGGTCGGGTTGGGACAGAACGGGCACGAGCATGTGTACGTGGCGTGGCGGTGTGGTGTGGTGCATTTAAAAATTAATTTTTTGGACAAAAGTGTAATCGTGTTTTAACTGATCGTTTAAATTTTCTAAACCGTTCTTTTGTAACCGTTGTGTCTAAACGGATCTTTTGTAACCATTGTGTCCATTCGGTTACTACAACTGTTGTGTCTAATCGGTGCGGTTACGCCCCTTGTTTTCTATAAAAGGAACTCGCGACCACCGTCTTTAACACTGCATTTTTATCTTTTCTTTTACCCCATTTTCAATATCTGTTTTCAGAGTTCCGTCCATCTTTTGGTGTTCTGGTAGTGTGTTCAAATTTGCCAAACTTGATCACACGAACACACAACCGGTTCTTTGTATCTTGGAGCCATTTTGCCGGTAACCCATTGGTGACCACTTGATTGAAGTGGTGAGGGAAAAAATTAGTTTAAAGACAGTAAAATCCTTCACGCCTCGAATCAGATCTGTGTGTCTCTTCCTGCTTCTCGTACCAATTTTTCCAACAATTCGAGAGTTGATTTGAGAAATACTAAGAATCTGAGTGTTTTCCTCAAAAAATATGTTTTCTAATCATTTTCTGAGATTTTCCTTTGTCTGAGAGTTTTTTTGGAGAGTACGTTTTTTGAGTGAAAGTGACATAATTTTCCGAGTAAATGTTAGAATAGTCCTACATTGCCTATGGGCTAGGAGGACTTGGGCTATATATAATTTGGACACTCCTCTCCTTACAAGCCGGTTTTGTGAGGTTGAGTTAGGCTCATGAAATTTTATATGGTATGGGCGCAGCTCTTTCTCTATTCCACGTCACCCAATTCAATTGTCCACGTGATTTAGCTTGGCTCAATTCTGCCAACACATGCGGGGGCGTGTTAGAATAGTCTCACATGGCCTGTAGGCTTGGAGGTCTTAGGCTATATATAATTTGGGTGCTCCTCTCCTTACAAGCCAGTTTTGTGAGGTTGAGTTAGGCTCAAGAAATTCTACAGTAAAATACTCAGAAACACTCAGAATCTGAGCTCGAAAAATTGAAGGTAAAAATACTCTTATGAGCAGGGAAAATGAAACTTAAAAACAGACGAATCTGCATTTCACTCAAAAAAGCTCAGAAAAAGCCTTGAATCTAGACACTCGAACACATGCAAAGAAACTCAGTTTTTGAGTTTTTCACGAAATTGTTCATATTTTGACTAGTCAACTTTTTGAGTTTTTTTGGGAAAAGCTCAAAAACTGCCGAATGAGGCCTAAGCCTATGAGTTTAGGATAGATTGTGTATAATATAGGGACAAACAACAATCTCCATCATCTGATTTAAAATAGTGAAAGTATTTTTCTTTGCATGTGGTGAGGTAGTAACATCTACCTCGTTTTATTTCGCTTTTCATATTATAGATAACTTGTTATGCATATGTTCTTCCAAAGATGGATTGAATAATTAAGTCACAACTCACAAAAAATGGGTACTACTCAATTCTAATAAAATTTATAACTACTGAATGTTTGAGTGCACCCACAAAAGACATAATTTTTGGCTGAAAATTTTAGAAAAAATGGATGGACTACTTAAAGAATAGCGCATTTTACTATAGAAAGTTAAAAAAAAAAAAAAGGATTGACACAATGTTCAAGGTCCCCAAAAGTCATTCAATCAATGTATGATGAAAAGAATGACTTGAAATTGTGCAAAAGGTCTCCAAAAAGTCATCCCGTCTACATGTGAGAAACATTTATCATTATAGTTATGAAAATACCCTCTACTAAATGTCATATAACAAAAACAATATCGTGTATTTAATTGAGAAGAATGGTGATTCAATAATTTCAATTATAAATGCTTTTAAAACTTAATCCAATGTCTCGTTGTGTGCCCAAAAAATTATGACAAATTCTTTTTTTCTAAAACTTTCTAAAGTAGTATAATACGATAAAACTTTTTGAAAGTAATGCTTATTTTCTAAAACTCCTTGGCTGGTTTGCAACATGTCTACATTTTTTTACTGCCATTCGACTGAGACAGCCTCGAGAACCGAGGAGCAGGCACGCATACACATGTAACTGTTGCTAAGCAGCATGAGGGAGCACCAACTATAGTGGTGAGGGTTAACTAACAGAACCCAACCCACACCTTGTAAAGGCAAGGGTGGGAAATAGCGTAGAGGATGAGAATCAAACCCACGACCTACTCTCTCACATTAGAGGGGAGCGTATCAACTGGGCTAATGCCTCTTTAGTTATTTGTGACTACTATTCATGTTTTATATCTACAAATTCTAGCGGGTAGCTACCTCGACCAGTATTTGTGGGAGGGTTGGGCTGTGAACGGGTTGGGCTTTTGATAGGCCCAATTATTTTTTGTTCTAAGACTAACCCCAAACTGAGTTCGAGCCAGTCCTGGCTTTTATGGAGCTTAATTGGGCTGGACCGGGTTTTGCTCGGGTTTTGGTTTGCTTGTTTTTACCCTAAAAATAGGCCCAAACCCGGCTTGGATGCAAAGTTTGGCCAAGATCGGCCCGAATGCTTTGAAGCTTAGGCATTTATTAAGCCCAACCCGAACCAGACCGGACCAGGATACAACACTGTTTATCCAAAAGCTTATTGTCCTAAATTTCAGGGGCTTGAACTATTGGTGTCGTTCTTCATCTTCTTCCTCTTCCAATCCAACGAGTTGTACAACCCTATTCTGGCGAGGCAAGTCCTCCATTCTAGCTAGTCGCACAACCATATGAATCCCACTTCTTCCCCTTGTTCTTCTTTTTCAAGAATGAGACACATGAAACCCATTGGAATGAAACCCATGAATACCACTTTTTATTCTTGTTCTTCTTGAATGAGACTCATGAGACCCTTTGAAATGAAACCCATGAAACCCACTTCTTCTTCTTGAATGAAACCCTCTTTAACCTCCTAAAAAACTTTTGAAACCCCCAAAAGAAGAAGAACAAGAGATTGAAACCCTTTTAAACCTTCTAGTGTTTCTTCTTTTTCTTAGAGTCATGAATTTCAAGAGGGTTTCTCGGGTTTTGTGGGCTTCTACTTCTTCTTCAATGTGGACTTTGTCAGAGAAGGTGCCTGAAAAAAGAGGTGTTTCCGGAGAAGATGGAGTGTGTGATAGAGTCAATGTGTTTTAGTGTTTATTATTTTATATTTTTAGGGAGAGCCATTAAGTGGGTGCCTCCAAAGATTCTATAATCATAAGTGGAGCCCACTTATGTAGGTTCCCTTAAAGATTTTGTGGGTGTTAATAAAATTGCACCAAAAAGAATTTGCAATTTATAAGTAGCTTCTAGTTATTTGATTACATGGCCACCCTATATGTAATGACCCTGATTTTTGCTAACGTTGAATCGTTGACCTTCGACGATGATACGACTGCCTGACCGATTTGACTTTTGTCAAAGATTTTGATGACTGCAACGCTGCCTCTGATCAACTTATCTTAGTTGGGTAAATGCACCCAAACACAAATCCAAAAATCAATTACTAACTCAATCTTTAAAATGAAGCTTGAAACCCTTATGTGGAGTGTGTGTTGCACACGACTCAAAACCCAAGATTGGACTAGGTCCAAGCCTACCCTCGTAAGCATTACAATTAACGCATGAGCTTATTTAGTTATTATTAATTAAGAATTTAAAATGGGAAGGATGGCGTGTACGTGATCAAGTGTGACCATGTGTACCCTAGGCATGAACCTAACCCGAACCCAATGACCCAAACTAATATATGTCTATATGTATAGATGTACACTGCACCTATTTGATGTGGTGCCCATAACACTGACCGAGCCCCTCTCCACACACCTGACTTCGTGTATGTTCCTTGTGAGGTACACGATACATGTCTTGACATTTTTAAGGGTTCATATAAATATTGGTGTAAACAATTACGCAAGCCACATGATGGCGTAACGGCTAGAAGCTTAGCTTGTAAGTGAGAGGTCTAGGGATTTAAAAAGCGCTAAGTGCGCTATTAACTTCATTTTGGGATCGTTTGATGAGAGCTTATACACCGACCTTCGGTGTACTGGCTTAGCACGCTAACGACTCCATCAAATATAATTGGGAGTTGCATTAGAATGAGGCCAATTGAGAGAAAGGGGTGAGAAAGAAGAGAAGAGGGAACCAAGAGAGAGATCGGCTGTGGGAGTGAGGAGAGGGAGCCGAGACAGGAAGGAACCTAGAGAGAGAAAGAGTTCTCTTTCCCTTGCATTTTTCCCACTGCGAGATCCTAGCCGTTGATCATCTCCCAAAACACCTCAGACAATCTTTGCTCTAGTTGGTACTGCGAGAAAACGTTGATCATCGACATCGTTGAGCTCGAAGAAAGGTGAGATTGATCATCGGACGAACTACAAGCCTTCGCGTCGATCTTTCCAATTTCGACAATCATGGACTTCGCATGCACGATCTAGGAAGGTAATTTTGAAAACCTTCGCATGCATGCGTAGATTGTAGAAGGATTTGTGAAATTTAAATTTGATAGTGTGTGCGTCTGGATTTCATGCAAGGATTCAAGAAATCTGGGTTCCCGATAATCAAACGCGTGAGGAGCATGAACAACAATTTTCCCGATAATCGAGCCCCGAATCCATTGCATGCATGAGATTAGATGATAGGATTACTACTCTGATGATGTATAATAGATTTAGCTTTAACTTTGTATGAATCTAGATGTGCATATATTAGATTTTGAGATTTTTGAATCTCGGGAGGAAGAGGATCGAATTTTGAATCTCTCGGAATTTGACAAACTCGCTTCTGAAAGTTTGAGACTCATTGAGCGAGGTTCTTCTTGAACCACTTGTCGCAATGAAAGTGCACCATTGGGTAAAACTTGTTGTAATGAGTGTGCAACCACGGATTTTTGACAATCCCATCGCGACGATGCGCACTCGCTTAAAAATATAGAGTCGTCACCTGGAGCTTTTGGTGTCCCCGAAAACCTAAATCAATTTTATAAGCACCGAAGTGCCACAAATATGGCTTTGATTCACCGGTCTACGCCTAAGACTCTTGGGTAGGGGCTTCGATTATCGATCGGGAAGGTGTTAGGCTCCCGACCAACCCGCTCTAGAGCGGCCTATACTAAAGAGCACTTCCCCTTGCCCTAAGGCACTTAGATCCTATCTGTGCCCCTCCACTCTTGTCGAGATTTTGGGAGTGTAACGGCACAAATTAGAGGATAAGGTAAAAGCAATAGAGGTAGATGAGTAGAAGGGAGAGCCGGAGCCCTCGAGCCCTTGTTACACCGCTGTGGACCTTAGCATAGGTGTGCTTCGGTGAGATTTCGATGGCTTGTATGGTTGGATAAAGGGTTCTAGCTCCTAGGGCTTGAAGGCTAAGAGGTAGAGAAGGGAAGTTAGAGGGTAGTTCTCACCTAAACTTGGAGTTTTTTAAGGGAAGGTGAGGTCTAAAGGGGATATTGGAATTCTAGAATTTCAATGGGAATGGTACACTAAAGGGGGAAAGGGAGTTCTTTCTCTTTTTTCTCTCACTGGAAAATTTTTCAAGCCCCTAACAAGGGGGGGAGGGCAGCTCTCTATTTATAGGAAAAGGGGAGGTTAGGAGGGAACTTAAAGGCTAATTGGGTTTAGCAATTAAGTAATCTCCTAATCTAAGGTTTCCTAGGATCTTGAGAGCTTGGAAAAGTGGGCTAGATGCTTCAATGCTAGATGATAGGGTGAAGTTTCAAATAACTTAAGGGTTGCAAATAGGGTAAGCATGGGTGCAACAGTCCTAATAAAATCCATCCCACACTTTGAGATGGTCAACAAGTCAAACCCTAAAAGTGAAATTCGAGCCAAAACTAGGTGGTCACTATAGCTAAGCCTGGCGCATCTATTAGATGCGCCAAGCCAAACTGCAAGGTTGAGAAGTTCAGAGCCCGTGAGGGGACCCACCTATGCCTGGCGCATGTAATACATGCGCCACTTCTCACAAAGTTCTCGCGTGGCTCAATGCCAGCCTCGGATTGGGGCGATTCAGTTGATGCTCATTTTGGTGCCCAACCTTCGAATCGCCGTAACTTTTGATGTGCAGCTTAGATTGGGGCGATTCTTGGCTTGTTGGAAAGCTGAGAACCTCTACTTTCAAATGGTATAAGATTTAGTGTTAGTAGAGGTCCCTTCCAGCCCTGGTGCATCTCTCTCTAACCATTACCCGACAGGTTTAACTAAGGGTTCGAAGAGGTTCTTAAGGTTTGGGATTGGTTCTTAAAGGTTCAGGGAGAGTTCTAAAGGATCTGGGGTGATTCTTAAAGGTATGGGGAATGCTATCGGAAGCTCAGGGGTGCGCCTCTCTCGAAGTATGTCTCGATCGGGCCTTGGGCCAAATTTGGGTGTCTACAAATGCCCCTCTTTGGTATCCGATCACTAATGATCGAATGCCAAACACAAGAGACATCTGAAGAGGCCCAAGGCATCACTGACAGGTCTACTGTATTCAGAATGAACCTCAAACATCAAAGGAATAACATGGTGAGTAAACGAAAGCCCTGTATGTCAGAAAAAATGTTCGTTTCTCACAGTTATCGGTCCCCAAGTGCTTAGCGACATTGCTGGGCATAACCGAGATAGAGCGAGTTGCGAAAGCCCAATATGCTGGAAAAAATATCTGCTTCTCGAGATGATTGAAGATATTTGATGTTCAAATTTGATTCTAAATTCAACAGCATCGTAAGTGAGGGGGTGATCGACCCATACTTAAAGATAGGCGTGAAACAAACACGCAAAGGTCCACAGTTTGTGTCCAATCATGTGAGGCATTGATTGCCCCATTTGCCTGGCCACAGGGGCCCCTGCGTGACGCAAGGTTCGAGGTCTTTGGGCGAACCCATCGATCCCGAATTTAATTCAGCATGACTACCCGAACGGAGAGAATTGATGTCGCAACGCTTTTTGGGAGTACATGCCGCTTTTTGTTTTGTAGGATTTTTTGTTATTATGGATTTTTTATTTTTTTATTTTTAGGGGAATTTTTGTTGTGATTTTATATGGATTTTCTAGATTTTTCTATCATTTTATGTGGATTTTTTTGGACTTTTGTTATCATTTTATGTGGATTTTTTTGGATTTTTGTTATCATTTTATGTGGATTTTTTTGGATTTTTGCTATCATTTTATGTGAATTTTTTTGAACTTTTGTGGGCTTTATGTCGTTTAGGATTCTAAGTAAGTTCATTGATCCGGGACCGTTTATTCTAGCACAGCCGCCCGAGCAGGTCAAATGGAGATCGACGTGTCGTTTGGGAGGGCGTGTGCACCGGTAGAGCAAAACAAGGATCAGGTCGAGCGTGCCAAGCCCAATTTCGGGCCATACACAGGTCAGGCCGAATTGGGTTCAAAAACTGCCTGGCGCATGTAATACATGCGCCAAGCCAAAAGTGAGGCCAAATATGCTTGGTGCATGTAATACATGCGCCAGGAAAAACCTGAGGAGGTTTTAAAACTGCCAGAGCTCGAGCAAAAGGGAGGTTCTTTCAAATTTTCTTTTCTTCCCTCTCTCCAAACCGAAATAGGGCTTTCTCCTAGGGTTCCCTTGCATTGATTTCAAGGCTCTTCATTGCCGGTGTTTGCTCGTGCCGATTAAACGCTCGCTCCACGTCAGAACAAAGATCCATTTGTGAAGGTAACCATTATTTTATCTTCATTCTCTTTTAATTTTTCTTGAATTATTTTGCCCTATGTTCCTGATTCTGGCCTTTCTAAATGGGTGGTGTCTCTTGCAAGCATGATTTATTTTATTCCATGTAGATGATGCCCTATATTTTTTGTTATTAGTTTTTCTTGAGCCATTTTATGATTGGGGTATTTCCTTTTGGATCTAAGTGTGGGCATGTTTCTCTTTTTTGTTTATTTGGATATAAAAAAGGGATTTTTCTTTTTCTTTTTTTGTTTATTTTTATATATAAAAGGGATTTTTCTTCTCCTTTTTTGTTGTTATTATTATTATTATTATTTTCTTTAGACATAAAAAGGGATTTTTCTTTTCCCATTTTTTGTTTTTTGTTTGTTTTTCTTTAGACATGAAAAGGGGTTTTTCTTCTGTTCTCTTTTTTCCTTTTTTTTTGGTTGCACACAGAGAGGAGATTTTTGTTTGTTTGGAATATGGGTGATATTTTTGGGGAAATGTGGGCACTCGCGGGTGATGGGTTTTTTAGGATGATGGGTGATGATTTTTTTTTATGATGATGGGTGATTTTTTTGTTGTTTTCTTTTGAAGGTAATGGGTGGTTTGATGATGATGATTTTTTGAAAATGATGACGATGATGATGATTAGGAAAGGGGCCTACTTACCTTCTTGCTAGCTTGTTTAGCAAATGATTTCCTACTACTGATATGTCTATTGCTATTGCTTGTATCTGTCTCAGCATGTCGGGTGATGAAGAGCACGTGTAGGAGGAAAAGTAAGAGGAGGGGCCGGAAGTGGTTTACGGCTCTCGGGGGGAGCAATTCTTTGTAATGCGACGCCCTGTCGGTTCTTGGAATGAAATGCAAGGTGAGGCCGCCCGCACCGGTCTCCTTCATCAGCAATGCGTTCATATCTCCAACTTCGACATCGCTGACAAGGTAAAGAGCTTACGCTTTGTTGCTATTGTTTCTTTGTGAGCTTGCTATATCTTCAAGATCTGATGCCTCCTTATTTTGATGCAGGATTTGCCTCACATTGTGTTTCGAGGAGGTTGGCTAGACTTTCAACAATTTTATCTCTACCTCTCTCCGATCGTTAAGTTCCTCCTCGCCTAGGCCGGCTTTGGACACTTTCTTTCATGCCCCCTCATGCGGGCCGATGCAGCTTATCTTAGAGCTCTGATCGAGCGTTTCCACCCTGAGACAATGACATTTCATATGGCTATGGCGAAGATGACTCTGACCCCCGTCGATTGGTCAATGATTACGAGGATTCGGATAGGGGGGACACCGGTGGCCAACCTTCCTGTGGCTAGTCGGGATGAGGTGATTCAGTTTATTGGTGATTACCCGACCTCCATGAATCTGCATGGCTCTAAGGTCAAAATGTCCTTGCTATCTACTTTGTTTGATGCGAATGAGTTGGTAGACCTAGGGCAGCCGGATGCAGATATCTTCATTGAGCCCGTGCGGGCCATGATGTTGGCTCGTATCTCTCTCCTCCTTGTGTTGGGCAAGACCCACTTTTTGATTGCCAGTGGCGGACAAGTCTCACTGTCTTTGCTCAGCCTTATGGGAGACTGGGGTGAGGTGCACCGATATGACTGGGGCGGGGCCGGTTATGCCTAGCTGATGTCTAGCATAGCTCAAGCCTCCATTGGGGCTGCAAAGCCCGTTGTCAGCTTTTGGCCTGCCTTAGAGGTATGCCTTGATTCCTTTGCTTTCCTTGGTTTATTGGCTAGCCATTTGCTGCTTCTGACATATCTTATATGTATATTGGTCGTTTCAGGTATGGGGATATCTGCACTTCCAGCCGGGTCGCCCCCTCCTTCACTCTGACGTATCCACCTATCCACTTTTGAGTAATTGGAGCCCAAACCATCGTAAGGACGTTGGTATGAAGCATCTAGAGATGGGCCTGAGATCTCAGTTTGACCTGCTGATCTCTCAGCAGGTATGATTTTTTTTTTCCTTCTTCTTCCAACACTTCCTTTTATGCAATATGTTTGGGTGACAGGACACCCTTCCTGTGTGGGCAGGTAATTTTTTACCCTTACATTGGTTCCCCCTTTTTTGACCGAGCTGTTGTGGGCCAGTCTCTCTTTTTTGTTGATCGCCGCATCGTTTTCTTTTATAGACCTTGGGTCAGGGCCTACTATCTAGGGGAGAGAGTGGTACACCAGTATCTGGGCCACCTTGTCGTGCCCCAAGCTCCTCCCGTGGATGTTATGATGCCTATGGGTACAGTTGAGGAGCTTGTCACTGGATTTCTTCATCATGGGGTCCCTGTTAATGATCTCCTCGTGCCCAGGAGTTACGAGCTGTGGTATGAGTCCTTGACTTACCGATTCCTTCTACTGCATTTCGTTCCTGGTACTAACTTTTTGGCTTTTGGTGGTCCGTGGTCTCAGGTATTCCTTCCTTTTAGGCTAGTTTCTATTTGGCTTAACTTTCCACTCTTTTGCCTTGACTGACTGACACCCTGCTCTTTCTTACAATTCTATCAGAGGGTGATTCAGACAATGATGATGATGAGGAAACGGGGGCAGGTCCTTCTGAGCCTATAGGTGTTGGCCCGTCAGGCCCTTCTGATGCTGGTGCCTCGGGTAGTTTGGTCGCTGGAGTCTAGGGGACCTTTAGGCGCCTTGACGATGCCTTTCTCACGGGTTTATGTGTTGCGGTCGACCAGCGGGCCCGTATATCTGTTGAAGCGGAGCAGGCTCCCCCACCTGAATTAGTCCCCGAGGTAAGTCTTCATTCCTTTGTATGTTCGCTCTCTATATTATGATTCATGCATCTGACCTCCTTATTCGTTCTTCTCTCTTGTAGGATTATGAGTCAGCAGTCCATCAGGCAGAATATTACCGCAATCTTCATGGCCTTCAGAAGGATGAGATAGTAAGTGTCTTATTGATTGATCTGGATGGTTGCTTCATTTGACTACTATTGATTGATGGGTTCTGGTATGACCTTGCAGCGCGCTCAGGAAAAAGAATTGCGCTCCTTGCTCGGCCGACTTACTCAGGCGTGGACCCGAGTGGGAGATACCCGGGCATATCAAAGCTCGGTGCATAGTCGCAAAAAGTCCAAGGGAGCCAGAAAGGAATAGGCTCTATTTTTTGAATTTTCAGAACCTTGAAACATTTGAGAATTTTGGGATATGATTTTATTTTGTTGGATTTTGGAAATGTGTAAAGGAGATGATGTGATGTTTATGTTTTGGATATTTTCAGTTTTTTTTTTTCAAAATGAATGTTAGTGCCCTTCTATATATTTTGCCTCCCCTTTGCTTGTTGTAATGTCTTGGATTGCCTGCAGGATGGGATTGATTTCCTTTCAGAAAGGGTGACCACTGGGGCCACCTTTTTTTTAACACTTGGCCCGTATTTCCCTGTCTATGTAGATCTTTCCTGCACAAAGATTTGTATAAGTTAGATATGACCATTAAAATTAGCCTCTCTGTATATGGCTTAATGTAAAAGGTATGAAGTGCAGGCTTTGTATGTCAATGGACCCGCTTTCCAACCCTCCCGTTCATGGGGGGGTCCGGAACCAATTTACTCCCCCCCTCTTTGGGCATGGGCCCCAATTTTCTATAAAATTGGCTTGGGAGCTTGAATGAGAGCGAGCTCCTGGATCTGGATCGGCTTGGATTATCGCGCCTCTCATCTTTTTTCGAGGTTCCTCCACGGTGGGACCTACTTCATGTAGCAGCCTCCTTTTGGGAAGTAAATGTCCATGTGTTCTATTTTGGGAAACGAGAATTAACCCCCACACTTGAAGAGCTCTCCAATCTGCCAGGCTTGAAGCTTCATAGAGGCCGTGCAAGAGTCATGCCAAAACCGGGCTATGCTAAAGTCGTCCACCTTACTCTGGGTTTGAACAAATCCGATTATGAGAAAAGTCTCATTGGAGGGCCCACCAGGTGTTCGATAAAATTTCTAAGAGTACTTTTTGGTGATGAGAGCCTACGAAAATTTTTGGTCATAAATATTTTAAACATAAAGGCGTTTACTCTCTGTCTTATCTTTGAGGTCCTTTTCTTTATCGGGGGAGATAGTTTCTCTCTTGCTCTCTGCGATGTCTTGACAAAGTTAGAGGGGGGCTGATCGGTGATGCATATGGTCTTGGCCAAACTCTATCATTGCCTTGATGAGTTTGCTTCGGGCAAGGTGGGGTGTCCGCTTCTGCTCCAAGTCTAGTTAGGGGAGCATCTCGCCCTTTTGGGACCAGTGCCTTGCTTTTATATCATTCGTGGTGAGGTGGCCTTATGCTTTTTGGGCAGGTGCCACGTGCTTCCACAGGGAGATGTGTCGGAGTTGAAGCTTTGGCTGACCGATGCTAAGTTGGTATGGCGACTTCCTTGGTTCGATCGGACCTTCCCAGTGGTTCATTCTAGAGATCATGAGGGTATCACCCTCCTTGGTTTGACTAGTAGTACCTTCTACTTCCCATATCGGGTGTTGGTCAGTTTGGTTGTTCCTTGCAGGTGCCTTGTGAGGCGAAAACCCCTTTATGTGACTTCGATCGAACCTTCCCCAAAGGCGAAACCCC
Source organism: Chloranthus sessilifolius (assembly GCA_021018995.1). Taxonomy (NCBI): domain Eukaryota; kingdom Viridiplantae; phylum Streptophyta; class Magnoliopsida; order Chloranthales; family Chloranthaceae; genus Chloranthus; species Chloranthus sessilifolius. The sequence continues at coordinate 86,124,212 of CM037585.1, forward strand.
CTTTGGGGATATGGATCAAATAGCTGCTTTCTGAGAGATGCTCTAGTCGTCGCTCATGTGTGATCTAGAGTAGGGAGAATCGGCTCTGTCCTCCCCAGAGTATGAGGTTTGGCTATTGTCTGAGCAGACTCCTGTTGGTTGCCTGGATCAGGCGAAGAGCGATGATGTGACGGGGCCTTGGCCGAAGGAGTCAATGTATCGATCCCGCATTGAGCTGCTAGTGGATGAGAAGCGCGTCCTGTATGATTATTCAGAGAAGCAAAAGGTTAGAGTAGAGGCGGAAGAAACCAGGGTCAATGCAGCAGAAGCCAGGGCTAACGCGGCTGAGTTTGAGGTCCTTTTTCTGAAAAGGGCTTTGAGTGATGCTCTTGGTGCTACCGATGCCTCTCGAAAGTGGTATAGAAGTCTATGGCCATTGGATACAGAGCGGGACACACAGGAGGATACTTTACGTGCAGAGATTTGCGCCTTGAAGCGCGAGTTGGGTCGTGGACTCCATCCTGCATATACCTTTTTGCACATATCAAAACAATTGAAAGGGGCATAAGAAACCCCTAATTAGATACATCTTTTTGGTATACATATTTTCTTTATGTTTTTATTATTTTCGCATTTTTGTAAAAAGAAAGAAAGAGAGAAAGAAGTCAGACATCACACACATTATTTTTTGGGATGTGGTGTCAACTATATACAGGTTGGTAATATGAAGAAGGGAAATTTATTATCTTGCAAACAAAGTGTTATTTCCTCTCTTTTTTGTTTGATTTGATGGACTTTTGTTCACTGAACCTGTTCGAGCTGGAAAGCATATAAAAAGACACTTATCATCTTTACTAAAGTGGCCTCTCCAGTCATCGAATCAATCATCCTAGAGTGGGGCATGCACAGTGGTAACCTAAGAATGGGAAAGGAAAATTTATTATCTTTTTTAAGATTTTCTTTCATGCCTTAGGTGCAAGGGGGAGCAACGGGTCCCAATTTGAGCATAGTCGAACCTGTTCGTCGTCGGTCCTAAGGGGAAGTCCAGGGTTTTCAGGGTCAGAACATCCATCCCTTTTGGATTGAATTGACCCTTTTTTCCTACCCTGGGTCATACGTTTGACGGTACAGTCATGAAGACATTCTTGGTCGGGACTTGATTTGATCTAATATGGGCTGCCAAAGGGGAGCAGGTTGCATGGGAAGGGAACCGAGGGAACCTTATTTTTCCTTTCTTTCTCATTTCTCTTTATTCTCTCCTCCTTTTCAACTTTCTTACTCACAATGCCCAAGGTGGGTTTTCGTCGTGCTCGTTGTTTCCCTGTTTTTACCTGCAGTGCCCTCTCGGGTTTTCACTACATCTATGGGTTTGCATTTTTACCCCAAGCGCCCTTTCGGGTTTTCACCTGGTCCACACAAGCTCGTTGTTTTTACCCATGGCGCCCTTTCAAGTTTTCACCATGTCCATCTTGCTTTGAGCTTGTATTTCCTTTTTTACTTTTTTTTTTCTTTTCTTTTATCAAAGGCCACGACACGGACGTCGATTTCGTCATAGCCGGCTGGATGGAGATTCTTTTGTCTCATGGCTTGGCTCATGCTGACTCAGTGGATATTGTGACTGCTCGTAGACCGTAGAGAGAGCTTTTTATTAGGTTGTATCATTGCCATGGGTAAGTTTAGGAATTTTGTAGGTATTTTGGGTTAAAAAGATTTCCTTGATTGGGTTTCAGCTATCATAATATACTTCTTCCTTAGAAGATTTTGATTGTACATGCCCCACTTTTTCTATCTTTTCCATATATTTTTTGTTCTTTTTTAGACATCCCCTTTTTGGGATTTTGCTTTTCTTCTTTTTTTGGATTTTGACACACTCTTTCTTTTCTTTTCTTTTTTGGTGGTATATATACTCTCTTTTTCTGGGGAGGCGGGGTAATGAAAGAAAAGGCCAATGGCTCAACTGGTGTAACAAAAGGTATGAGTATTCAAGGATGCTCTTTTGGCTACTTGGCTTTGAAATGATAACCTCTTTTTAAAGGTTCTTTAAGCAATCACACATTCATTCTTATCAATACTTACCTTACTATGAATACTAAGAGTATAACCGTCGGACGTACCCAGTAGTGATGGGCTCAAGAAAGTGATCTCTATCCATGGTAGTGAGGTGGAGCGCGTATCTCAAGAGGACTTCTCGAATGACATAAGGTCCTTCCTAGTTGGGCTTGAACTTCCCTCTCGGATCGGTATGGAGGGACGGAAAGAGCTTCTTGAGTACAATGTCTCCCACCTTCAAATCTCAATCGCGAACATGTTTATTGTAAGCGCGTGCAATTCGCCCTCGATAAACTTGGGCATGACACAAGGCCAGGAGCCTTTTCTCGTCTAGCAAGTTCAACTGTTCAAAGCAGGACCTCTCTTTTTTTGCCTCGAGTAGACCAGATTCAAGGAGTATGCAGAGCGAGGATACTTCAACCTCTACTGGTAGGATGACCTCGGTTCCATACATAAGGGAGAATAGTGTTGCCCCTATAGCGGTACGGATCAACGTTCTATAGGCCCATAATGCGAATGGCAACATTTCGCTCCAGTCTCGATAGGTAACGACCATCTTCTCAAGGATACGAACGACTGTTTTGTTAGCTGCTTCCACGGCTCCATTGGTTTGCGGTCGATAAGGTGACGAGCGATGGTACTTGATCTTGTACTGCTCACAGAAGGCCCTGATGCGCTTGTTCGTGAAGTTCGTGCCGTTGTCTGTGATGATGTCCTTCGTTACGCCAAATCGGCACATAATGTTGCTTTTGATGAATTTCTCGATGTGATCGGTCGTGATGTTCGTATATGAAGTTGCTTCTACCCATTTGGTGAAGTATTCAATGGCAACCAGGATGAATTGATGTCCGTTTGAAGCTTTCGGGTTGACCTTTCCTACGACGTCGAGGCCCTAAGTAGCAAAAGGCTAAGGAGTGGTCATGCTGTGTAGATCTATAACAGGGGCATGGATCAGACTAGAGTACCCTTGGCATTTGTAGCATTTTCGAATGTGCCTATAGCAGTCGATTTCCATAGTGGTCCAGAAGTATCCTTGTCGTAGGATCTTCTTGGCAAGCATATGCCCATTGATGTGGGCCCCCCACACTCCCTCGTGAATCTCTTTCATGATGTTTGCCACCTTGCCTTCAATTAAGCATCGGAGCAGGATATTGTTATATGACCGCTTGTAAAGACACTCGTCGTAAATGGCGTAGTTCACTGCTAAATGTTGAATGGTCCGCCTGCCCATCTTGGACATACCCTCAAAGAAAATTCAAGTTTCAAGGAAATTCTTGATATCTAAGAACCAAGGTGGCTCGTCATCTAGCTTTAGGGGTTCATCGATCTAGATGCAGAAGGCCGGCTCGTTCCTCTGTTCAATTATAATTGGCTTCATCTCAACACCATACGGAATCTCTACCATTGATGCCAAAGTGGCCAATGTGTCGGCGAAGCGATTCCTTATCTGCAGAATATATGAGAATGTGACATCCGTTAAGCACGCTATTAGGTCCTTGAGGTGTTCATGATATGGATTAGTTTCTCATCGTTCATCTTCCAATCTCCGTTCGTCTGACATATGATCAACTGTGAGTCACCAAATACCCTTAGATGAGTTATGTTCAGGTCCAAAGCCGCTTGTAGGCCAGCTGCGCAAGCTTCATACTAGGCCATATTATTAGTGCAGGGGAAGTTGAGCTTGATGGAGACCGATACATGCGACCCTTTTGGCAAAATCAGGATAGCACCAACTCCTTGGCCCTCGGCATTCGTCGCTCCATCGAAATGCATCACCCAGAATTCCTCCGTTTCCATTGTATCGTCCTCTATCATAAACAAGATGTCTTCATCTAGGAATTTTCCTGACATGGGTCAATCTTGATGCCTCTCTTGCTGACAATGAATCCTAGCAATTTTCCTAACATGGCGCTGAATCTGCATTTATCAGGATTCAGACGTAACCTATACTTCCTCAGCCTCTCAAATAGCTTCTGGAGGTTTATCAAGTGGTCACTTCTCTCTGGTGACTTGACGATCATGTCGTCGACATACACCTCAATCTCTCAGTGCATCATGTCGTGGAATAGTGCAGTCATGGTTCTCTGATAGGTTACCCTGGCGTTCTTTAATCTGAATGGCATGACATGGTAACAGATGGTTCCCGACGGGGTGATAAATGTTGTCTTCTCTCGATCAACTTCTGTCATCTTGATCTGATTATATCCAGAGAATTCATCCATGAATGAGAGCATCCCGTGCTTAGCAGTGTTATCAACCAAGATATCAATGTGAGGCAATGGGAAGTCATCCTTCGGGCTCGCTTTATTCAAGTTTTAGAAATCTATGCAAATGAGAACCTTTCCATCCTTCTTCGGCATTGAGACAATGTTGGCTAGCCACTATGGATATTTGGAGACCATAAGGAACCCTGCATCGTATTACTTGATGACATCGTCTTTTACTTTTAGCATACATTCTGGTCGGAGACGTCTCAACTTCTGCTTGACCGGCTTGATATCAGGGTAGAGTGGCAGCTCATGGTCGACCAAATCAATGTCCAAACTGGGCATGTCCTCGTAAGACCATGCGAAGACGTCTTGATATGACCGAAGGAAATCAATCATGCCTTTTCCTTCCTTGGGAGACAGTGACGTTCCGATCTTGGTGATTCTAGGAATCTCCTCAGTCCCTAGATTAACATCTTCTGTTTCTTCGACGATAGGGGTAGGATCATGCTCAAAGTCGGCAAACCGCTCGAGGAGTTCATTGGGGAGCTCCTCCATAGGGACTTCCTCGTCTAGACTCATGACTCCTATCCCTTCTTATATTTCTACAGAAAATGGGTCGATTTCACGTGGGATGGGAATTTCGATGAAGGCATCATTCTCTTTAATTTTATTGGGAATTTTGAAAGACAATATTTTTAGATTTTATATTTTTTCTATGTTTTTGGGATTTTTGTTTTCTTCCAAAATGGGCCCTTGGCTAAGCAAGTCCCTATATATACATAGTATTACCTGGCAAGGGCTTATTTCACTTTTTATAGGTTTTTTTTTTTAGAAATCAGCGTCGAATTTTAGGTCATCTGTTGCTTCCAGAGTTTGGGCATAGATGCTTAATTTCGTACCTAAGATGTTGCTCCTTTACCTTTTTGGATGGGGGAGGCTGGTTGATGTAGTTCCTAGAAGTCAGCCTCCATCATGTTGATCATGGGTTCATCTAGGATCCTGTCCAAAAAAATCAGCAGAGTCCTGTGGTGGTTTACCATAGGGGGAAATTGTGCAGGTATAACTTCCTCAAACAGGGAGAGGGCGACTAAGTCTACTTCTAGGTGGGAGGGATGATTTGGGGATTGGTGGGGTGGACGGGGGTTGCCGGCTTGTGTGGGGTTAACTGAGTCGCCCCATTCTGATCTACTTTTATGATCCCAACACTCACAAAGGTGTTCCAAATGTGAGGTCTAGGATGGGGTTTCTCTTCTAAGTGTATCTCTTTGGCTTTTGTTTTAGCGTTGGTTCAGGCTTTCTCCTTGGCTTCTCGCACTTCTTCTTCTGTGGGCTTGTAACCTAACCCAAACCTAATCTGATGTCCCCCTTTTGCCTTGGCGGGCTCTCTTCTCCCTTGCAACCGGGGTCCCAATCTTTTACCCTTTTGATAGCCCCATTTCTAGAGCATGGCCATTGTCGCTATCATTCTGCCTCTAATTTTTGATGTGATGTTCTCAGGGGGCTCCGGGACTACTGCTGATACCTCATATTCAAAATTATGGAGGTCGATATCTACAGTTGTGTGCGACACGTCCAGTACCTTGGGGTTCTCAATGCTGTGGGTGGCCTTTTCTTTCTCATTGTGCCCCTCCTCGATGATTGTGATGACCTTTCGCCCAGACAAAATTTTGAGCTTTTGATGCAGTGTCAATGGTATGGCCCCAACTTCATGCAACCAAGGGTGCCCTATCAAGAGATTGAAAGAGGACTTGATGTCCATTACTTAGAATAATATGGATAAGGTCATTGGCCCAATTACTAGCTCAAGGTCAACTTTTTCCATTATCTCTCTTCTGGTATTGTCAAATCCTCTGGTGCTGGTTCTTGTTGGTCTCAACATGCATGGATCTACCCCTATTTTGGTGGCGGTCCTCAAAGGGCAAACATTCAAAGCAGAATCATTATCGATTAATACGAAGGGGATTATCATGTTCCCAAATTCTACAGTAATATTGAGAGATTTAGAATGGCTATTTCCCTCTTTCCGTAACTTTGCATCTGAAAAGGAGATGGCATTGGGAGCCATCACTTGCCCAATTATCTGCCCATCTTCATCTGGGCTCACTTGAAAAGATACGTGCACATTCTTTAACGCCCCCATTAGAGCTTAAAAATAGAGCGGGAACGTCATCAGTAGATCCCAAACCGTGATATGGGTCGGCATTCTTCTCAACTGAGTCTCAAGTATATGTTCTTGGCTCATTTTTTCAAAAGGATTCACTGCAGTATATTTCTTCCCCTCTTGCACTGGTGCGTTGGGCTGCTTGAAAATCTTTTCGAACCGGGTGACAAAGTCGACTGCCCCTTCCCTGTTGCTGCCGGCATTGGAGTATGTTTGCTTGTAGTTGAGCGGGACTTGATGTGGATTGTAGGTTGGCCCCGGGATCTGAAATGGAGTGGCTGTCGGTGTTTGTATTGGTGGCTTGGGGAAGATGGGCAAAACCTAGTTAATTTCAATGATAGATGGGCATGTGGCAAAAGTGGAACCAATGGAGCTAGCAAGGTTTGTGGATGGGGGTACCGGGGGTGGTAAGATAGGGGTGGGCAATTGATAACCGATGGGTGATGGAGGTGGATGGGGGACATAATCAGGTATCGGGTAATTGATGGGGGATGTCGCGTACGATTAGTAGGAGTTAATCTAGATGTAATTGATGGGAGTCAGTGCTGGGAAATATGTCCTAAGATCTAAGGGTTCTATTTGCGGTGCGGGGTTGGGGAAGTAATCTGCTAAATTCAAAGGTTCAATTACCTCGATGCTTCTATCCTCCCAATCTCTCTACAATGGTGCTACAAAACTTTCCCGGCCACTGATGTAATCCGACGGATCAAACTCTAATTCTTCACCATCCTCTTCGATCATACCGATAGTGGGTCTCGGACTTGCACCTCCGGAAGGGTGTGGGGGCAGCAGTACTTGGTGAATATTGGCATGCTGGTTAGCTTGGGGAAGTGTCGGGGGAATGATTTTTCCAGCCTCGATTAAATCTTGTATTGGGTGCTTCAAAGGGAAGCAGTGATCTATCGAGTGGCCCGATCCCTGGTGAAAGTTACAATGGGTATTGGGTTCATAGTTTCTTGGGATGGGATTCGGTGGAGGTCACGGTTGGAGAGCTGTGACCAACCCCTTTTCTATCAATAGAGGCAACAAGACATTCAATGATTGCTCCAAGGGTGTAAAAACTTGGTCAAAGCGGGCAATTCTCTGTTCTGGGGTCAACTGAGTCCCCTACCCATTCACTGTTCTCTGCATTGGCTCACTTTTGACTGGAGCTGGTTGTGCGACTTTAAATTGAAACAGGAGTATAATGGTGTTGGGCCTGGTATTTGTGATATTCTGCACATCTGTTCTTGTTCTTCTACCATTCCTCTGCTCTGAGAATCTCCTAACCCCGTTGGCTCCGCCAGAAGCATTCTTGCTTAAACGCCCTTCTCTGATAGCGTCCTCGCAATGATTGGCATTCCTCACCAAATCAGTAAAGCTGGACTACTGTTGGTAAACGAGGAAGTTCAAAATGACCGGCAAGATATTTTTTGAGATCATCTCAATCTGTTCGTCGTCAAGTATTATGTTTCTTACCTAAGCTGCCAGTGCTCTCCAACGCCCGAGGTAATCGCTGAAGGTCTCATTAGGGTTCTGCTTTAGTCGGGCCAAATCTGACTTGCGAGGCTCAATGTCTATGTTGTAGACATACTGTTCTTGAAACAAATGCGTCAGATCTTTCCATGCCTTTATCATAGACGGCTCTAGGGAAGTAAACCATCTCAAGGCCGGGCCAGTTAAACTTTTCTCAAAAACTTTTATAAGCAGCCTTTCATCCCCTCCATATTGGCACATGTCCCCACAATAGGACTTGAGGTGTGCAATAGGATTGCCAGTGCTGTTATACTTATCAAAAATTGGTATTTTAAACTTTTGGGGCAAGGGGACTTCCGTAAATAGACACAAGTCTGAGAAGTTCATGGCGTGGATTTCGACTCCACCTATCTTTAGCAACTGCTTTTGAATTTTGTCCAGCTATTCTTTTAATTGCTCCGACTATTTAGAGAGTGGGACTATTTTTTCAACGGTAGGCCTTGATTCACTTTGTGCTACCGGGGGGTTGGTGATTATGGGTGGAGGATGGATGTTGGCCAATGCCCTTAGGTAAACCCCGCTATTCCTAATCTCATCTTCCTCGTACTGTGGAACTACATATGGTGCAATGAGGGCTAGATTTTCTTGTTGATGCTGCATGGACTGAATGGGGGTCGGGTGGGACCATTGTATGTGAGGAAGATTCGCGGGGTGATAGGATGGGTGGAAGTTAGATTTGGGTTGGGGTCTGATGGGGCCATTGTATATGGGGGAAAGCTTGGAGATGGCTTTGGGGTGTTGGGGCATGGGTGAATTGGGGTTGATACAGGGTATGGGTTTGAGCGGGGTATGAGGGTTGTGGGTGAGTGAAATTTTGCGAGAATTGTAGAGGGTATGGGTGTGAGGCTCCAAGGTTTGGGCCTTGCTGGGCTTAGGTGTAGGATAAAGGGATTTGATGGGTTTAGGCCATGAGGCCTTGGGAAGTTTGGGTTATGAGGCCTTGGGAAGGTGGGGCCATGGGGCGTTGTGAGGGTTAGGCCATGAAGCCTTGGTGGGTCTGGCCCATTGGGCCTTGAAGGGTATGGCTCATTGGGCCTTGAGGGGTATGGGTGATGGGAGTTTGGGCCATTGGGCCTTGGTGGGTATGGATGATGGGGGTTTGGGCCATTGGGCCTTGGTGGGTATGGATGATGGGGGTTTGGGCCATTGGGCTTTGGTGGGTTTGAGGTAATGAAACATGGAGGCTTGGGAATGTGTGTGATGGGTTGGAAGGTGTATGGTGAGAATGGGGGAGGGGAATGTCTTGGGAAGCTTTCCAACTAGTGAAAGCCCGGACCATCTCATCCATCATGGCCATTGGAGAGGGATCGGATGGAGGTAGTTCATTTGAGGTTGTTTGGGGGGTGGATGAGGTAGGTGTGTGGGAAAAATTAGGTATGCCCTGATAAATTGGGCATGACCTGGGTAAATGGTGGGATATGGGGTGGGTTGGAGAAATTAGGTGGGGCATTGGTGCATGTGGGTGGATTAGATATGTGTTGGGAGGATGGTAAATGGGGCATGGTAGTGAAGGCGGGAATTTGGGTCGGGTTTTGAATGGGTGTGGATGGAGGATGGGATGGGTTTGGTATGGCCAAGGAAGGAGGAATGGGTATGGTTTGGCAAAATGAGGGGGAATGGGGGTTTGGATTTTGGGTGGTGGTTTGAAAAATAGGGGCACCAAAAGGTCCGGTAACGATAAAGGGGGGTTGGGTGAGGGAGATGGAGGTGAAGGTCTCTTCTAAATGGGAATGGGTTGGGGAATGTGGTGGGGATGAATCTGGATCGGCGTATGCCAGATCCACTGCTCACGACATGGCTTGATGGCGGGTGGGGTATGGGTGCCTTAGATGGGGCCCGTAAAGCTTTCTCCTTATTCCCCATTGAGAGGATGGAGGGTAAGGCGATGCCATTGTGTCGGCACTATAAATCTACTCTTTTTCGATTTTTCGAATTTTTTTTTTTTTTTTGAAATTTTGTAAATGAATTTTTATGATGAACAACTCCAGGGCCTTTGAATTCCCGTTTTGGGTGACTTTCATACCCTGAATAAATCCCGTGGTGAGATCTCGATGCGCCTTGGAAGAATCAAAGGGGAACCCTTTGATCTATTAAAGGCCCGGAAATCAATGCAAACAATTCAATCCCCCGGAGTGAGTAAATAAGAGGTTACCCTCTTTTGATCGGCGGAGGCATATTGGGTGTCGGATAATGCGAGACCTAATCAGAGGTGCTAAACCACAAATCGGGGAAGCTGGGATGGTGAGATAGGCCTCAGATTCGGGCTATACTGCTCAAACCAGACTTGGCACAAGTATTAGATGCGCCAGGCCAAATTGGTCAAATTTTAAGCTTGGCGCAAGTATTACATGCGCTAGGCAAAACCCGGGTCTTTTTGGCTTGGCGTGTGTATTAGTTGCACCAAATATAAACAATGGGGTAAAATATGTTTGACAGCAGAACAACAACCCGAAATTGGTCTTTTTTTTTTTGTTTTTTTGGAAGCAATGCTTCCGGGGACAGAATTCTTAGTTGCACCGGGTCTCTCCTCACCGAACCTAGGGATATGAGTCCGGTATAACTCCACTAACGAGCTCCCCCAGGGGTTTTAAGCTTTGTAATAGGATAGGTTACCCACCCGATATACCTCTAGCGCAAGCGCCTTCTCAGATATTAGGTGAGCTGGTACTTTTCCGAATCATTACCACTAGGGGCTACCGTCGTACTAAGAATCGGCTGTTTGCATCTTTGCCTCAAATCCCAACCCTTTGAAAATCTACCCCCGTAAAACTTCAATTAAGTCCCATTCTTGATTCAATTTTAATTTCCAATTTTTAAGGGAGTTTTCTTTTAAGTTCAAAAATGGGTGGTGAAGGTCCCGTGCCGCCTCTACTGGTCGGCGTCCACTGGTAGTATATGATTGCAAGAAATATAAATGCACAAGTAGGCCCGCCAATCGTCTAAGGCGTGTAAACGACGGAAAAGTAAATGAAATGAAAAGTCAAAGTGCAAGTAGGCCCGCCAATTGGCTAAGGCACGTAAACTACGAAAAAGTAAGTAAACTATAAAGAAAATGTGCAAGTGTTGCTATTCTAAGTGTGCATGATTTATTTGTGTTTTGAAAACAGATTTGCAAATGATGAATTATACTGAATTTGAAAAACTAAAAAGAATAAGAAATATCAGCACAGAGAGAAGTTAATTAACCTGCAAGATCAGGGCCAATTGTAACAAGTTTTAAATGTAAGTGAGTAAAAGATCATCCACAGGGAATTGATTTAAAATAAATGGTAAACCTCCAGATCTGAGCTATCAGATCTGGCCTCTAATCCTATCTACAAAGTGAATAAGATGAGAGGTTGAATTTGTCACATTAACTAAATTATCTAAAAGTAGAATTTAAACTAAGCGATCCAGATCCGAGTTGGGGAGATTTGATGTAAATTAATAAGAATGGAGAAATAATATCTAACTTTGACTTAGTACTTGATTGCAGAATGAGAATAAATGTAAAACACATGAGATGTTATCCAATCTTCATCTGGCTACCAGCACAGATGCAAGAGAAAGTAATCCTACTCAAGGATTGGAATTGAGTTGAACTTATGGCTATGGTCTGTCCACTTCAATGGACACAGATCATCCAATAGTCTTCACTCCGAATCCTTGATTAAGAACAAAAAACACCACTACAAATGCTGTGAGAAATCAGGTTACAAACGCAGATTCTCACAGGGACAATGAATTAAGGGAAATTGCTTTAAAAATAGTAAATCTAAAGGAATCTAATGAATAAGGAGATCACAGGGAACCCTCAACACAAATCCGATTGAGAAAGTACTGTTCACAGCAACCTTTTCAAATTCACCATTACAATTACAGAGCACAGCTTAAACAGCTCTCGGATTTGTAGTCTTGAATACAATTCTCACTTGAATTACAGAAATATCTCACAGTTCTCAATTACAAATAAAAACTAGGCTATTACAGAAGTTTCAGACAAGCTATCTGAAATGGAAATGGGGCAATAGAAATGAAACTCAAAATCTGGATACCCAAATTGGGCAAATGGTTCGTCTATTTATAGTTTTCCCCAAGTCTAGCTCATATGTGTATCAACCAATCAGAATTGGTTAGATCTGTATCAACCAATAGGAGTCGAGCACAAGGATCCAGATCTGTTTTGGCCAATCAGAACTGCTTGATCTAGTTCATCCAATCAGGTGACAGAAGCATCAATTCTGTTATGTAATTTCAAAAATTTGTTTGAGCTTCTAAAAGTTCTCGCCAAGTAATTTCATCTTTGGGTGTTCACATGGGGTGGAATATGCCTTTGGTTCGTGCTCAGAATCTTTTGAAATGTCCCTGGGTTTTTAAATGCATTGGGGCGCGTGCAGAGATTACTGAATTGCCCTTGCAGATGCTGGGAATCTTCAGGATATCATTTCGCACAGTTTGGAGAACTTTTCGGAAGGTACTGTGACTTCTGAAGCTCTTTTCGTACAGTTCTGATGCTGTTCGCAAGGAGTTCTCTTCTTTTCGAATAGGTCAGGAATCCTTTCGAAGAGTTCAGGTGCTCTTCGAAAACTAAGCTTGGAGCTTTTAGTTCTTTTCGCAAAGATCAGGTTCTTTTCGAATAGCATTCTGTAGTGCATTCTTCTTTTCGAATAGCTCCAAACCTCTTTCCAGGTTGAAACCAGGCCTTTGTCCTTTTTATTTTAGGCATTTTGATAGCCAGTGAGATTGTCCTTTCTCCTTTTTCCTCCAGATCAAGATGGGTCATCATCTTTTTTGCACTTTTAAGCTACTTTCAAGGTTAAGCCTGCCTTTATTGTTAGCTATAAAACAAACACTTAAAACACTTATTTAGTTCTCTCAAGGGTCTATCAAGGCCCAAATTAAGGGGTGGAAAATGGTATTTTCCAGTTCTCAACAACAAGTAGGCCCGTCGATCGGCTAAGGCACGTAAATGACGGAAAAGTAGGGGTGAGAAAAATCGACGGAATCATAGGGGTGAGCAAAATGATACAAAAACAGCAAAAATATTAGTGAAAGCAAATGAAAAGGCCAAGTTTCAATGGGAAGCTCTACTAGCTATCCCCAACAGAGTCGCCATTTGTGCAACCGCGGATTTTTTACTATTCCGTCGCGACGATGCGCACTCGCTTAAAAATATAGAGTCGCCACCCGGAGCTTTTGGTATCCCGAGAAACCTAAATCAATTTTATAAGCACTGAAGTGCCACAAATATGACTCTGATTCACCGGTCTACGCCAAAGACTCTTGGGTAGGGGCTTCAGTTATTGATCGGGAAGGTGTTAGGCACCCGATCAATCCGCTCTAGAGCGATCTCTACTTATGGCCAAAATAAAAATAAAAATGAAAAGGACAAAGCACTTCCCCTTACCCTAAGGCACTTGGATCCTACTTGTGCCCCTCCACTCTTGTCGAGATTTCGACAACGTAATGGCACAAATTAGAGGATAAGGGAAAAGCAAAAGAGGTAGATGAGTAGAGGGGAGAGCCGGAGCTCTCGGGCCCTTGTTACACCGCTATGGACCTTTGTGTAGGTGTGCTTCGGTGAGCTTCTGATGGCTTGTATGGTTGGATAAAGGGTTCTAACTCCTGGGGCTTGAAGGCTAAGAGGTAGAGAAGGGAAGCTAGAGGATAGTTCTCACCTAAACTTGGAGTTTTTTAAGGAAATGTGAGGTCTAAAGGAGATATTAGAATTCTGGAGTTTATATGGGAATGGTGCACCAAAGGGGGAAAGGGAGCTCTTTCTCTTTTTTCTCTCTCTAGAAAATTTTTCAAGCCCCTAACAAGGGGGGGGGGGTAGCTCTCTATTTATAGGAAAAGGGGAGGTTAGGAGGGCACTTAAAGGCTAATTGGATTTAGCAATTAAGTGATCTCCTAATCTAGGGTTTCCTAGGATCTTAAGAGCTTGGAAAAGTGGTCAAGATGCTTCAATGGTAGATGATAGGGTGAGATTTCAAATGACTTAAGGGTTGCAAATAGGGTAAGCATGGGTGCAACAGTCCTAATGAAACCCATCACTTTGAGATGGTCAACAAGTCAAACCCTAAAAGTAAAATTCAAGCCAAAACCAGGTGGTCACTCTAGCTAAGCCTGGCGCATCTATTAGATGCACCAAGCCAAAATGCAGGGTTGAGAAGTTCAGAGCCCGCGGGGGGACCCACCTATGCCTGGTACAACTATTAGATGCGTCAAGCCATTTCTGGGGAGAAATGGCTTGGCGCATGTAATACATGTGCCACTTCTCACGAAGTTCTCGCGTGGCTCAATGCCAGCCTCGCAAGGTTCAATTGATGCTCATTTTGGTGTCTGACCTTCGAATCGCCGTAACTTTTGATGTGTAGCTCAGATTGGGGCAATTCTTGGCTTGTTAGAAAGCTAAGAACCTCTACTTTCCAATGGTATAAGATTTAGTCTCAGTAGAGATCCTTGCCAGCCCTAATGCATCTCTCTCTAACTATTGCCCGACAAGTTTAACTAAGGGTTCGGAGAGGTTTCTAAGGTTTGGGATTGGTTCTTAAAGGTTCGGGGAGGGTTCTAAAGGATCTGGGGTGATTCCTAAAGATATGGGGAATGCTATCTAAAGCTCGGGGGAGCGCCTCTCTCGAAGTATGTCTCGATCGAGCCTTGGGCCAAATTTGAGTGTCTACAATGAGGTTCTAGAGTTCTGAACAACTCGTTGCAACGACCTTATAACTCGTTGCATCGAGCTAGAGCAAGGTGCCGATGCCTGCTCGGTATTTCGATCATAACTTTTGACCCCGAACTCAGAATTATGTGATTCTCATGATATTGGAAAGATGACAACGAGCTCTATAATTTGTGTGAATTAACAATTCCACAAATCTAATATTTTAAAGGTTAAAATTGAGTAGCAAGTTGGGACAAGTTCCTCATGATCCGAGGTTAGCACGAACTTGTCCATTCCGCCTCAGTTTTGATCAAACTTAAAGAAACTTTGACATGTGTGATTCTTCAGTCGTTGACACGTGCTTTAGGAATGTTATGTGATGTAGATTGAGGGCGAAAAGCCTAGGACTTTGTTTTGCTTCGCGCGACTTCGACGTTAAGGTAGGGACATTTTCAATGGAAAGTTATGTTTTTATGTTGATCCATGGTCATTGATGACATTATGAAATGAAAATGTGATTTTAGAGCTTACCTCATATGCATATTTGAATCTTTTTGCATGGTTAATGATGGGTAGGAAAATTCATGATTTGAATCTCTTTGACCTTTGAAAATTTTGAATAATCGAAATTGAAATATGAACTCTGAAACTTTGAAATCTGATATTGGAAGTGTAAAGCCTAAATACGCAAATGAACATGAACATGAACATGAATCTGACTCCTTGACTTCTGGACTCTGACGTTAGCACGTTGCGTCTGTACATAAACTCTGTTTCTATCTGTGAACGTTATTTCTGCACATGAATTCAATTTTCGCATATGAACTATGCGCCTTGACCTTGAATACAATTTTTTTATATGACTCCTGCAACTCTGTTCTAAATATGAATATAATTGGCACGGCGGTGAAACCGTGAATCAAACTTCTAAATATGAATAGAATCGGCACGACGGTGAATCCATGAATCGAACCGTCACGGCGGCATATATATCCGTGAATCAATCTTGAATGTGAATTCTAAATTCTGTATGTGAACTTTGAATACAAATCTGTGAATCAAACTGGTACGATAGTTAATCTGTGAATCGAACTGGTACGGTAGTTAATCCATGAATCAAACTAGTACAGCAGTATATCCGTGAATCGAACTGGCACAGCAGTGTATTTGTATTCTAAATTTGTATGCTGAACTCTGAAATATCTAAACTCTGAAAACCCCTGAACTCTGAACCCTCTGAATTCTGAAAGTCCTAAACTCTGAAAATTCTGAACTCTAAAGCTTCTGAACTCTAAAACTTCCAAACTCTGAAACCTTTGAATTCTAAAACTTCTGAACTCTGAAAACTCTGAACTCTGAAATCTCTGAACTTTGAAACCCTAAAACTTGAACTCTAAAAATGCAAACTTTGACATCCTTAAATTCGGAACTCCGATATTTGAACCTTACACCCGAAACTTTGAAAACTCTGCTCTGAACTCAATAATTTTGAAATCATGAACTCTAACACTTTGCACTGCAACTTGTATATGAACACTGAAACTCTAACATTTGAACTGTGAACCCCGAATATGAAAAAGAAAGTAATGACATAAGAAATTAGTTTTCTTTTTGACATAAAAATGACCTTTAAAATATGTGTCTGCTTTGATGAGATTCTTTGAATACTGTTGATATGAAAAAAAAAAAAAATGCTTCCGTTTTGGTATGAAAATGTTTTTCCATTTTATTATGACCCTAATTTTTCTTTGCAATTTAGTTTTTAATGCTCTTGAATATTGTCATTAAATCCATGCTCTTGAATATTGTATTAAATTTCTTTCTACTGGGCTTAGACTGTTAGCTCACCCCTCGACTATACATCACAAGTGCAGGTCTTGATTGGAATCCAGAGCTTGAGGTGCATCTTCTACCATAGACTGGAGGATTTATACTTGACATTATTTTGGATTTGAGGTTTGGGCTTGGTACGTCCAATCATTTTGTAGAGTAGTAGGATTAGATTTTGATGTACATACTTTTGTGTACCACTGATTAGGTGATGGTTGACCATCACCGGTGGTTCAGTTTTAGCTTTTGGTTATACGTTATGAGTAGAATTAGAAATCTTAGTTCTGCCAAATGTTAATTGCTTTGATTTCCTCATTGTGTGGATGTACCAAGTAATGAAATCTGTATTCGGATAGTGTTATGCGACCCGACAGTCCATTTTTTCCCAATTGGTTTAAAGTTGAAGAAAAAATATATATTATCTCAGAAAATCGTGATGGGAAAACCCGGGTTGTCACACTATAAGTGACTCACAAAACACCCTATCTCCTCTAGCTAAGCATTGGAAAAAAAAATTTATTTTCAACCCAACATTCTGCTTCTAACCCGGGTTTCACATGCTTGAACTATTGCTGGCTTTGAAATGGATGATGGAGATTGTTTTTCATCCCAATCAATGGAATTTTACATCATGGTCCCCCTATCAGCCGTCAGATTTTGATTTCAAACGTCACACGTCCCGAAGAGTGGTTTAAGAACCACGCTTGATGTACACCAGGATCATGTTTTTGTGATCTATACCATATGGAAATAGAATCTGACCTCTGATGGTAGGACTATGATCTCATGACCTACTGTGTTGAAGATTGACATAAAAAAAAGATCTCCATCATCTATTTCAAAGCAATCAATGTTTTAAGTATGTTTTGTTAAAAATTCGAGAGACGGAACTCGATCGCGATGAATATGGAAAAAGAAGAAGCAAAAGCTATCATACACAACACAAAGGAATTTACGTTTCACCCAATCTAGGGCTACGTCCACAGAGTACGTACTATATTTCAAAACGTTTACAATGCACACACTCTCTTCTCTCTAGTGCACTCTCAAACAAGATCTCACACGATCTTCAACAACCAACACGTTGAATAAAAAAGGACTTAATCCTTCGAAATAGAGAAGAGATCTGCTGAAATATAGTAACGATTTCAACACAAGAGCTTGGGGATGCTTCAATCCCCAAGCTATCCTTCAATATCTTTGTCCTCCAAAAGTATTCACTAGTTATTCCTCTCTAGAAAACTCTCTCATACAAAACACCTAATAACCCTAATTAGGTTAATGTAATACAAGTATAAACTCCCAAATCACATATAACAAAAATACCCATCAATATTTCAAATCCGAAGTTGGAAGTGTCCCGAAATCATAGCCATGAACTCAAGTTTGCGGCCACGAGCTTGAACTCAAGTCGTGGTGCACTCGTGGCCACATACTCGAGGTCGTGGCCACGAGTTTCAAGTCACCACTCAACAATCTCTACCTTGACTTGAATCCTCACAAGTCACTTTGAAGATACCAATATAGTGCTTCTCGTTGTACTTTCATCCTTCTTTCCTTTTACATTCTTTCACCTAGAATGTAAGGTTTCTCACCCTTCAAGAGTGCAACACAATCTTCAACACTTAGTGAGATTAATCAAGTCTACGTAATGCTTGAACTTCTTCTGTGTAATTGATTTAGTCAATATGTCCGCTACATTTTCATCTGTATCAATCTTCTCAACCAATACTTCTTCATCTTCTATCATATCTCTGATAAAATGATATCGAGCATCTATATGTTTTATTCTAGTATAAAAAACTTGATTCTTTGCTAAGTGAATGATACTTTGACTGCTGCAGAAAATATCAGTGCTCTCATCAACCTTACCAAATTCACTGACCAAACCCTTAAGACATGAGGCTTTCTTCCCAGCTTCTATGGCCGCTATATACTCGGCCTCCGTAGTTGACAATGCAACTATCTTTTGAAGCATAGACTTCCAGCTGATCGCTCCACCTACCAAAACGAACATGTATCTCGTGGTAGACCTTCTTCTATCAAGGTCACCAAAATAGTCAGAATCAACATAATCGTAGATATTCAACTCGCATGTATCTCCACCTTCAAACATCAATCCATTTTCAACAATACCTTTTAATTATCTCAATATTTATTTAATTGCAAGCTAATGCCCTTTTCCCGGATTATACATATACTTGCAAACCACACTCAAGGACTGTGCTAAATCTGGTCGTGTACTCACCATGGCATACATCAAACTCCCAATAGTATTTGTATACGGAACATTCTTCATGTCTTCCCTTCTGCATGTGTGGACGGACTCATCTTTTTTAGAGTTTAAAATAGTCTACTAGAAGAGTTGATACCAGCTTAGAATCACTCATATTATACTTTTCAAGAAGCTTTTGGATAAAAGTCCTTTAAGTTATCCAAAGTCTCTTATTTTCATGATCTCTCGTGATTTCCATACCTAGGATTTTATTTGCGGAATCAAGATCATTCATCTCAAACTTCTAGCTCAATGATCGCTTCAACTTGTTAAATTCAACTTTACTTTTTGCTGCTATTAGCATATCATCTATATAAAGAATTAGGAAGATTCTCTCCCTTTCACGATATTCTTTCTAGTAGACACAATAATCATACTGCCCATTGTAATAGTCTATGTTTAACATATATGAATCAAACTTTTTGTACTATTGCATGAGTGCCGGTTTGAGACCATATAAAGATTTCTTCAATCTGCAAATGAGCGATTCTTGCCCTTCTGCTTCAAATCTTTCTGATTGTTTTATATAAATCTCTTCCTGAAAATCTCCATAGAGGAAAGTTGTATTCACATCTATTTGTTCTAGTTTTAGATCTTTCTAAGCAACCACGACCAATAACGTGCAAATCGATGTGTGCTTCGCAATCGGAGAGAATATCTCATTATAATTGATACCCTCTTTCTGAGAGAACCCATTTACAACTAGTCTTACTTTGAAGTTTGGAGTTTGTCTCTCATCACCTTCTTTCTTTCAAAAGACCTATTTACAACCGATGACACTCTTCCCTTTTGGAAGTTCCATGAAATCCCAAGTATCATTTTTTAAAAGTGACTGTTACTCTTCTTCTATAGCTAACTGCCACTTTGCAACATCTGTATCCACTTGAGCTTCTGGAACTGTTCTTGATTCTCCATTCTCTGTGATAAGTGCTAGTGTTAAATACGCCATATCTTTAAACTTATCAGGACGTTTATTTGTCCTTTTTTGCCTTCTCAAGGCAGCTTGAAGCGGAACCGGTACCTGGGACAGCAAGTTTTGATAAATTATGTCATCATGCTCTATCTCAGAGTCTTTATTATTTTTCTCATCTTAATCATGCCTTTCAACATTAACTTGTACCTGTAGTTCACCATGTTACTGAGGTTTGTCTTTCGCATTTTTTATCGGAAACTCATCTTCATTGAAAGTAACATCTCTTTTAACTATCACTTTGTGAGATTGTGTATCCCACAAACGATAACCTTTTATTCCTTGGTCATAACCAATCAAGACACACTTTTTGGATTTATGATCCAACTTGGATCATTCACTTCCCTGAAGTAATACATACGCGACACATTCAAACACTCTTAAGTACGAGTAATTTTAGTATCTTCCATACCAAACCTCATCTGCAATTTTTGAGTTCAATATCGTTGATGGGGATCAGTTGACCAAATAACATGCCGTGCTCACTGCCTCTATCTAGAACCCATGACTCAAATCGAAATGATTCAGCATTTACCCCACTTTTTCCAATAATGTTCTATTCATCCTCTCTATTATACCGTTTTGTTGAGGATTTTTATAAACTGTTAAGTGTCTAACAATCTCTTGATTTTTATAGTAAGCTTTAAAATCCGATGATAAGTATTCCCCACCATTATCTGATCTGAGAACCTTCACCTTTCTGTCAGTTTGCTTTCATCCATACTCTACTATTGCTAAAATTTCTAAAACACATCTGACTTATTCTTAATCAGATACACCCAAACTTTTCTGGAATAGTCATTTATGAATGACACAAAGTATTTGGCTCCACTTACTGAAGTGACTTTAGCCGGTCCTCATACATTTGAATGTATGTAGTCAATCAGCCCCTTCGAAGTATATTTTCCTGTGAAAAAACTAATTTTCCTTTGCTTCCCAAAGATGCAATCTTCACAAAATTTTATTTTTCAAGTTTGAATATCAGAAATCACCTTATTTTTTATGAGCTCTATTAGCCCACATTTACTCATTTGACCAAGCCCTTATGTCACAAATCTGAGAGATCCTTGGAATCTTTCGTAGCAGCAACACCACTGCCACTGATTGTATCTCCTACTAGAATGTAAAGATTTCTCATCTTCTCACCTTTCATCAATGTTATAGCACCTCGTACAACCTTCAATTTTTTAGATTTTAGGATGACTCGACATCCTATCCCATCCAGTACCCCCAACGAGATCAGATTTTTCTTCAGATCAAGCACATGCCTAACCTCAGTAAGAGTACGAACACAACCATCAAACATCTTTATTCAACCATCAAACATCTTTATTTTGATAGAATTGATACTCATTGCTTCACATACACTATCATTTCCTATCAAAATTGCCCCACTATTGGCTACCTAGTACTAGTCAAACCAATCCCGGTATGGACACATGGGGTACAATACTCCTGAATCTAAGATCCATCTACCATGAACCTGACTGGAGCCTAATAGTGTACATAATAGTTCTTCATCGAAATCTAACTTAGCAACACTGGCATGTTGCGAAGTACCTTCATCACTCTTATCAGTATTCAATCTCTATTTACAGAAATAACAGATAATATCTTTTCTGTCACCCCTATATTTAGACTTATTATTTTATCTCGTTGATTTATTATCTCCTCTGGACTTATCTCTTTTACGATCATGGTTTCGACCCCTTTCGCTAAAGAGACTAGTCCCTTCAGAGTTAGATTCGGACTGTTTTCTTAATTCGTCTAAAAGAAGTGCAGTAGTCACTTCTTCAACGGCTATAATATCCTTAGCATAAATTAATGTAGTCACTAGATGCTCATAAGATGCATATAATGAGGTGAGTAAGAGAAGTGCAAGATCTTCTTCTTTAAGCTTCACCTCAATGCTCAATAGCTCACTAATAATTTTATTAAATGAATTCAAATGAGCATGAATACGCATACCAGCCTTCTTACGAAGTGTGTAGAGTTGTTTCTTAATGAAGAGTCTGTTTGACAAAGATTTTGTATGTATAAAATTTTCATCTTCTTCCACAAATCTATAGTCGTCTTTTCGTGAAAAACGTTGTACAGAACTTCTTCAGTCAAACACAATCGGATAATGCTTACAACTCTCTTATCAAGAGAAGTCCACTCTTCATCGAATGTCTTTGTCTTCTTCTCTATCTCCTTCCCAAGTAGAGCATCATCAATGCCTTGTTGGAGAAGGAGATCTATGACTTTTACTTGTCATAGAGCGAAGTTATTCTTTCCCGAAAACTTCTCTACCTCAAATCGTGCATTCGAGACTTTCATCGCCACTATAGCCTAAACTTGGCTCTGATACCACTTGTTAGAAATTCGAGAGGCCGAACTGTTATATATATATTAGTATAGTAATATATATTTTAGTATTTCAAAATTAAGTTTATAAAAAATCATTATATATATAGATAATAATTCAATGAAAAACTTGTAAAAATCATTTTCTCCCTAAATAAGTGTCTTTTCATATTTTGATTTATCGCTTTACCGTTAGTTGATAAGACACAAGTCTAGCATCTCTTCACTATTATCGTAAATCTGAAAAGACACAAGTGAAATCGATTTATCTTTTTATTACTATCTAAAAATACACAACATAAAAGCTCCATTAGAAAGAAACAAAACACATAAGACACAACATAAATAATAACATCTATGTATCTTCTTTTTACCTTTTTAATTAAATTTTTTTTTTTTTTTGTGTATCAGAAAATCTGTGTGGAAGGTTCTTTCTCTAGAAAGTGCAATCTAGAAAATAACATACAGTTCTTAGCAAGACAAGGCTCTATTGTATCCTAAAGGCAGATTCGTTGAAAACCCTGTTGCATCTTCGTTTATCCGTCGGAGTGGGAGTGTCTATTATCTTTAAGACAGTGTAGTGAACTATGTGCCTCGGAGCTTTTTTTAATATCAATTTTATCAACACAAACTCTATCGCGATGAATTAAGCAAAAGAAGAAATAAGAGCAATCACACACAAAACAAAGGAATTTACGTGGTTCACCCAATCTAGGACTACGTCCACGGAGTACGCACTATTTTTCAAAACGTTTATAACGCACACACTCTCCTCTCTAGTGCACTCTCAAACAAGATCTCACACGATCTTCAACAGTCAACACGCTGAATAAACAAGGACTTATTCCTTCGAAACAGAAAAATATATGTTGGAATATAGTAACAATTCCAACACAAAAATGTTGATGTTTCAATCCCCAAGCTATTCTTTAATGCCTTTATCTTGTGTGATTACTTTTGCTTCTACTTCTGTTGCCATATTCATTAGGATAGAGCTCGGTCTCTTGAATTCTAATATGTTTAACTATTGTTGATCGGAAAGGAGAATCTTGAGTTGTAAATGAAGGCGCCCTTCCACAGTTCAACGTTTCTTAATTTCTTCACGTATATTTGAGTTAGTTTCATAGTAAGAATTACTTCTATAAAATTCGACCGTTACTGAATTCAAAACCAATAACTTTGAGAACTTTTCTTTTGCTCTTTTATAATACTAGCTAATATTAGCATTATACTAAGTGTTTGACATTTTCGAATCCGATAATTTAAATCCGGCAGTACATGACCCAAATGGGGTACCTTTATTTGAAGCCCAAGGTTCTTCCTTCTCAGATTTTCACATGCTTAAACCGTTGACGGCATTCAATTTGACAATGGAAATTGATTTTCATGCCAATATTTGACACAATAGATCATGAGATCATACGCCTACCATCAGCCCAACAGATTTTGATTCCACATGGCACACATCTCGAAAAGTGATCAAGAACCATGTTTGGTGTATGCTCATTATCATGTCATTTTTTTGGAATGTCTTCCATTTGAAATCAAAATCTGACCGTTTGATGGTAGGTCCATGATCTCAAGATCTATTTTCCAAAGATTGGGAGGAAAAACTATCTCGATCATCTGTTTCAAATCGGTCAGTGGTTTAGGCTAGTGAAACCCGAGTTGAGAAGGAATAGTCGTGGTTCGTAAATGAAGGTGTCCAATGAACTATTGTTATTTTCTTTAACTTACTTATAACAACAACAAATTTTATTTGAATAAATTTCATACTAAGATTTGGATATCATAAAATTTAGATCACCAAGCCGGCATGTTAAATTATTTAAATTCGATTCATTACAGGAGCTTGGCATTATAGAATTCCAAAGCCTTTCGCTTTCCAAGTTTCATATTTTAATTCTTCACACGCTACTACCTAACCTGTTGGACTTACCAATGCTGCCGGCTGCGGTGCTGGATTCATTTTGGTGATACAGGGTTGACCCCTTTGATTTTGAAACAACTATATAATTTGATTTCCAGAAGTTGGATCAAATTATCTCTGATTCGAAGAAATGGCGTCTTTTTCGATAGAGGAATTTGTTGGGGACGGTGCGCTGAAAGAACTGGTTCCGAAGATGTTGTTGGAAGGTTGGGATGATGTGCCAACATTGAAGATGATGAATTCAGAAGACATGAATGCGATGAACATGACTCAAGACCAAAAGGTTTCTTTTTCTTTTCTTTTTTTCAAAATTTAGGTTATATTGATGCTTGTTCAACATCCTTGATATACTGGTCTATTTATCGGGTTTTCAGAACTAAAAAGTAGGTTATTGGTGCTAGTCATAGATGTTTACTTGAGTTCTTTGTCATTGATGATGGGTTATGGAATTTATTCCGAAATATTATGTTGTTTGTTATATTTTCTGTTTTATAATCTTTGAACGAAAATTTTCATATTGATCGGTTTAGGTTTTTATTCTTTGTGGGTCTCAAGGATGCTGCTGTTGTGAGTTGTTGTTTTGATGCTTGTTTTTTTTTTTTTTTTAAATTTGAATCTTAAAACATGCTAAGTTGTCTTTCTTTATACAGACAATCCATCTTGGACCGATTCGTATGGACCGCTACGGATACGGAATCAGAGATACTGAATCAGTCTCTTTTTTTTTTTAAGTAAAAAATAAAAATTTGAATTTGTCCATCGGTCAGTGTTGGAAAATATTGACCCGTATCAGTCCGATACCGATACTGATACCACCCTGATACCTGTATCGGAGTGGTATTGGTATCGATTCTCGACGAAACTGATATATATCACCTATACAACCGGTATCGGCAGAGTTTTGACATCATGGGTGCTAGTCATAGATGTTTATTTGAGTTCTTTGTCAATGATGGTGTTATGGATTTTGCTGTTCCGAAGTATTATGTCATTGGTTATTTTTCTGTTCTATAATCTCTCAACGAAATTTTCGTAATTGATCGGTTTAGGATTTTGTTCTTTGTGGGTTTTTTTCTCAAGGATGCTGTCGACCCTCTTACTGAACTGTTGTTTTTTTTTTTCAATTTGAATAACTAAACATGCTAGGTAGTATTTCTGGATAAAGTTTTTTTTTTTGTGCTATATATTTATGAACCCTTAGACTAAAGCATTTCATAATTGTTCTTGGTTTCATTCTTACTGTATAATAATTTCAAAGATGCAACTTTATCTGTTCTAGATTAATATTGATTCCCATTTTCTTCCCTATATTTTCTCTTTTAAAAAATAATACTTTCCTTCCATTATAAAGGATGTCATTATCAGAACTTCAAATCTATTGTTCTTTTCTTGCCAAAGGTATTTTTCTACAATTTTATAGAATACAACTCATTCGGAAATCTATTTCGATGCTTATATTCCTCGGTCCAAATTCTTATATATATTTGTCGATGATAATTTTCTCAGTGGAGGGGTTTCCGTTTCACTGTCCGCAAAAAACAAAAACCTGTGATTGATCTTGGGTTCTGTTGCTTCGATTTTTTGGTTTTCAATTCAGGATGCATTGGAAATCAGGTCGTATTTGCATGATCGCTTGTTGATGCAATATGCAGATATGTTAGAAATCTCCGGGAAATCTGTTTCTGAGCTTATATCTTTGAGCCCATCGGATATTTCTTCCCAATTTGGCATGAGAAGAGGCCATGCTGCAAGGTTCGTCGATAGAGCAAGCGCATGCGGAGTTTCATTTCACCCCTCTCATGTGTCCCCTGCATCCAAAAGTAGCACATCTACATTTAATGAACGGAGTGATCTTTTGCCACAAAATTCAAGAAAGATCCAAAATGTACGATCCCTCAGAAGGGGTAACACAAATAAAGAAATTTCAATTGAGCAATCTATAGCAGATATTAAGATCCGAGAAGGACACGTTTTCAAGGGAATTGTTGCTTCGGAGCCGGCCAAATCTAGACTATTTGGTTGGGTAAAGCCTACTCCTATAGTTGAAAATGTTGCTCCTTACTCGGCAATCGAAAACATCTCAGTTCAGAAACTTACTCCTGAGTATAAGATCGGGATGGAAAATTTGGTGAAGTTAAAGACGCCACCCATGAAGGCTTCTGAACTATGGCGTGATAAGCCAGCAGTTTTGCTCTGTATCCGCCGCCCCGGGTAACTGAATTTTGATAATTTCTTCCAGCCCTGTTTTCGTATTCCTTCTGTAGTTTCGGAAAGTATTGAAAATGGTATTACAGGTGTATTATGTGTAGGGCTGGAGCACACCAACTCTATGCATTGAAGCCTATATTTGATGCGATGGGGTTTCAGCTGATTGCCGTCGTTCTTGAGCATATAGATTCCGAGGTACTCTCCTTTTGAAATTATTGCCTTTCAATAGAAGTTTTTTATTGGACTCATTCGTTTTGATTGTTTCAGATTAAAGAGTTTTGGCCTCGCTACTGGGGTGGAGTTGTGGTCTTCGATCGAAACAGGGAGTTTTTCAAAGCACTTGGAGGAGGTAACCTTATGAAAGAGAGTTTCATAACAGGATTTCTTTTTAACCGGCGTGCCATTGCTAATTACAAGAGAGCCAAGGCTTATGGAGCAGAGAACAATATCAATGGGGAAGGCGACATCAAGGGTGGACTTTTTATCGTTGGTAGTGGAAAAAGGGGCATTGCGTACCAGTTTATTGAAAGGAATTTCGGTGATTGGGCACCACATGATGAAGTTGTTGAAATCTGCGATCGTTTACAGGTACTTCTGGCTTTCTTTGATCCCCGTAATGTGATCTACATATTTTTGTAGAAATAATGCCATGACTTAGCTAGAATTACTCAATAATATGGATTAGTTCATTCATATTATTAGTTGTCTATAATAGGAGAGATTTCTCAATTTTGTGTTCTCTTCAAATTGCTTAGCTTTAATGTTTGACCAAAGAATCGATGCAATCTCATGGTATCAGTATTTAGAGTTAAATTAGCTTTCGAAATTTATTCTGCTGGTCAGAATATTTCATCCTTCTGTGCTTCACCTTTTTACAATAGGATTATTGAGCCATCACAGGCCTCAACCGATTATATGTACTGAAGTCGATCTCTCACTGTCAGAAGCTGAAATATACGGATTTCAGGTCCCTGATCCATAAATTTTGGCTACTGACATGTAAGAGCCACTAAAAGGCTATTGCATTTTTCTTTAATAGGATAAAGCCGGCAATGGGAGTCGATCTCTTTACTATATATAGAATGAGTTGCATGTTCCGGATTCCATCGTTAAGCGCATTTATTTGAAATTCTCAGATTTGGATAAAAAACACTCAAGGAGAATCAGCATCATTTTCTGCACCATAATCAGTAGATCTCTTTGCAAATTAACCAGGAATTTATGCAAAATAAGTAACGAAAATAAAAATAATAAATAAAATTTTCTTCACTTCAATTGAAATAAAGGAGATCACCTAAACCCCGTCATAATTTGCAGAGTGTATTAAAAAATTTGCTAAAATATTCCCATCTTGTATCAGGAATTAAAAATTTCACAAGTATTCCCAATTACATTCTATGACAATGGAAAAGCAGTGATGAAAAAGTTACCTATGTTTTTGTCTGGAAACTTTTCTTATTAGAGATTTGTGCTTTGAATAGAAGGTCAATTAGAATATCTTTCTAATCTAAGTCTGCATTATCCAAAACATATAAGCCAACATAATCAATAGAAAGAAACTCTTAAATGACACCATTGTTCAAGGAATGTGGGTTCAGTTTGCCAACATCATCTAATTGTTGAGAGGGATGTGGGTTTAATTAGCAATCCCAGTTGATTGCTTTTAGGATGTTGAACTGCACTACAAATAGTCAAAGGAAAGAAGAATATTTAAGCTTTTCTGGGTTGAACCCAGAATGAATATATTCAGCCTCAAATAGTTTGAGTAATGAGTCCCTTCTTAAACTTAGTGCCCATTTGGATCTCTAGATTAAAAAGTCACTGGATTTTCTCCCTCAGAAAATCATGTCGTACTATGATTGGGAATTTAAGAGGAAGAGACATACATTTCCATGGTTTAAGAAGTCTCTAATTTAGCACAACATAGAGACATTTTGGTTCGATCGCAATTGGTGGTATTAGGAAGCATCACAGACCTTCAAGTGCTATTACCTTCACCAGCACACCACACACCACCACCTGTCCCACCATAACACCACGACACAACCACCACCTCTCCACCATCGTCGCTACAGCTGCATATGGCATAGCTCTCTGCTAGCCCCCGCCACAGTAGAGTTCGCCTGCTTTAGTTGGTTCTCATTCTCTTTTCTAACTCCCTGGAAAGGAGGATTTACTTGCTCTAGCAGCAACCTCCCTGCTCTCTACTAACTCCCTACCAGAGCAAATAAAATATGCTCTGGCAAGGAGTGAGTAGAGAGGAGGGTAAAATTGCTGAACAGGTAAATCCTGCATAAAATCTTGCTATGCAAGGAGTTGTCAAGGAGAAGGGGTACCTGCTAAAGCAGGTAGCAGGATGTTAGCAAAGAGGATGCGAACATGCTAAAGTAGGTGAACTCTGCTATAGCAGGGGCTAGCAGAGAGCTATGCCATACGCAGCCTACATCTCCCCCAAAACCACCACCACCCCAACTCCTCCCCCATGACCACCACCATCTTCTTCACCATGACTACCACCAATAACGTACCACTACCGCCACCACCTCCACTAAACCACGGCAACCACCACCACCATCTCCACCAATGCCACCACCTCCTCAATCATGATCACCAACACAACACCACATCACCGTCACATTCTCCACCACAACAACTACCTCCACCACCACCTCTCCACCACAACCATGACTACCTCCACCACCACCATCTTCTCCACCACGACTATCACCACCATCTCCACCTCTTCCACCATGGCGGCTACCACTACCACCTCCACTATGCCCATATGAAGATGGAACACCAATTGATATGGTATTAGGAGTATCTTCACGAATGAATGTGGGACATATATTCGCATGCTCACTCGGGTTAGAGGGACCTACTAGACAGACATTATCGAAAAACACCCTCTAATGAGAGATATGAAAAAGAGGCTTCTAGAAAACTAGCGTTTCCTGAATTATATGAAGCAATTATAGAATAGCACCCTTGAATGACAAATATGACCAATAGGCTCCGAGAAAACTAGCGGTTCTTGAGTTATATCAGAGACCTGAACTGACAAAGAAGGAAATTGCATATTGCTCTACTCTCCACTCTTAATAGTTGCAAGCCTGGTAGGGAAAGAGTGGATAGAAGAAGATGGACGCTGATTAAAAAACTCAATTCTTGGTTAAATTGTCAAATTTGTATTTGGTACCTCTTTCCAAAGAAGAATCTCGTGTCTATCGTTAAGCTGGCATATTAAAATTGTTGAATCTAAAGTGTGTGAGCAGGAACGAGTGGCTAACTACACATTATGATCCTATCTTGGAGTTAGATATAAGTCCAACTAAACCAATAGACTTCATCATGTGAAGAAGTCCATGCAAAAGAAGTTGGAAAGCTTTGGAAGAGAGTACGTGAGAAGTGGACGCCTGCTGGTTGGAAAATGTATGATTAGTGGCAACTGGGCATATACCCTGTGGGAAAGCATACAAGTGAGTATAAAATTTGAAGTATAAAGTCAATGGTTTCTCGAACGACTCAAGGCCTGGGTGGCAATGCTATTCAAACAGAATATGGTGATAATTTTATTTTATTTTTAATTTTTAAAAATCTGCAACATGAATTTTATCTTGGTCATCATCTTTATAGTGAGAAATAAGGAAAGACTTAGATCACTTAAAACAGGAAAAATCATCTTCACAGAGATCTCCAACATATGTCCACCAGAGCCATATTCTATTGAGAATGCCTTATCTAGGCTTAAACAATCACTGAATGCTTAATTTAAAATTTTCAACACAACAAGCCACGTTGGTCATTCTGTGTTTGTTTATGACAAAAATCTTAACATTGGTCATTCATACAAGAAAAGGACACCAAAAGGGAGATATAAAATGAGAGAGAAAGAGACCATGAGAGTACAGTAGTATGATATTTCACCAAAATTAGTTATATTATTAACTTCTATTTTACAAAAAAGACAGATATTCTTGGGACTATATAGAATAACAACTTCCCAAAGTAGTAAAAATAAAATACAAACAATTGATAGGACAGAAAACATGTATGTAGTAGAATATATGAAATTAAGCACTCCTCAGTTCCCTCAAATGATGTGGAATATTGGCTAGATAAGGCCTTCCACATCATTTTTTTTTAAGTGCTGATATCTTGTGACAAAAAATAAACACACACACGCGCACACATATCATATGAAACATATAGTATAATATATCTAAGATATAAGATGGATATGACACAGTTACTCTTCATATATTTGAGCCATACAAGTAGGATAATGTCGAGCCGTATCACAAGGGCTGTCAACAAGCTGGGTCGGGCACCTAAACTTCAACTGTCTGGTCGCATCGCGTCAGGCAAATTTTGGCTCCACATATATATATATATATATATAAAAGGTATCAAGCTCGGTATTGATTCCGATAGTGGCCTATTTTTTGACCAATAAGTATTAGATGAAACCAATACATTTTTTTCTTTCTGAAAAAATAAAAGACTAGTTAGTATTGCCGATGCCGATGCCAGTATCAGACTGGTATCCATATCAGCTATCAACTGGACCAATATGTATCGCTCAATACTTGATACTAGTCTGATACCAGTATCAGACTAGTATTGATATCAATTCTCAACCAGAGATGCCAGTACGTATCGATGGGTGATACTTGACACAATGATGTTATATATTTTATACAGGGTCGGCCCAACCTGACCCTGTTATTTTTTATCATGCACCTGCCAATCGTATTGGGTCAGGTACCCAAAATGGTCAGGCCAACCTAGAGTTGGCCCTGACCAAGCCCGTTGACAGCCCTACGTGTCACATCTGCTTGTATCAATATCCGTATCGATATTTTGGAAATTTAGCATAGAAGGTTGATATGTACTCAGGGCCGGCCATGAGAGTTTGGGGGCCCAAGGTGAGTTCCTAAAATGGGGCCTCCTTCATATAAATTTTTTTTTTAAATATCGCCACAAATTTTATTTTATTTTTACAAATAGAAAAATACTCATTGCTTGTAGATTACAAATATCTGCATATTAAAGTATAGATTAAAAGAAAATGCAACACAAAACGAGAGAAGCTAAACAAAAGAACGTACCCAACGGATCGAGTAACCCAACCAATAACTTTTTGACAATTTTTAGTACTTTAACTGCCGTTGAATCTTTCACTGCCATTTTTTGGCACTTTAACAGTCTCAAAAGGTTCCGTAAAGTCATTGGATAGCTCTCGTCGAATAGATCAAAATGGATAAGAGTCTCAAAAGGTTCCATAAATAGGTTCATTGGATAGCTCTCGTCGAGTATATCAATATTGATAGGTCATTTGCGAAAAATGGGGCTGTAACGAGCCCAAAACCAACTTGACCCAGTGAGGCCACTGACTCGACCCATGACCCGCACCTACTTGGCCGAGACCCGATCCATGACCCATAAAAAACAAATGCAAATATAGGACTTCGGAGGAGTTGAACCCACAACCTATTGGATAAAAAACAAAGCAACACTAGTCCCTTAACCAACTAAACCATTAGCTAGATTTAGTATTTTTGTACATTAAACATTATATTAACCAACTAGCCCGTAGAGACTTATAAGATTTGGGGGCCCCAAAAATTTGGGCCCCAAAGCTGCCACGTCGTGGACCTTGGCCTTAGCGCTGCAACAGAGCTGAGCTAGCTCGACAGCTCGGCTCGACTCGGCCCGAAAATAAGAGCTTTTGTTCTCTTAAGCTCGGCTTGAGAGCCAGAGCAGAGCTTTTTTATTTATAGCTCGGTTGAAGTAGAGTCGAGCTAGAGCTAAGCTTGTAAACCTCAGCTCGACTCTGCCCGGCTCGGCTTGATTAATAGTATATAACACTTTTATATATAATAAAAAATAATATATATAATTTTTATTTTTCTTTTACTTTTTCCCCATATAATAAGATTCATCTAATTGTTACTTTATAATGGATAAATATGTAATAAATATATAATCCTTAAAATCGTCTCTCTATCTCTCCTTTTGCAACTATTAAAGCTCTTTCTCACTTATCTCAATGAATAACAACTAGCATGATAATTGACCAACCAATCAACACCTACGACCAACACCTATGCTCTTAATCAATATTTAGCGCATTAAATTTAAACACCATTTTCTCCTATCGATCCGTTAAATCCAAAAGAACTAGGGCTCTCATCTTTTTAATTTTATTAATGTTTTATCTATTAAAAAAATATGTAATGTCTAAAACAATATTACGAAAAATAAATTATAATAAAATTTATTTAGCTTGAAACTCGGCTTGGCCCAACTCGAGCTCGATAGAGCCGAGCTAGAGCTCCGACTTTTCAGGCTCGAAGGACCTGGAGCCCAGTTCTAGATCGGCTCCAATTAGGTAGAACCGAACTAGAGCTAACCCAAGCTCGGGCTCGGCATGGCTCGGTTACAGCCCTACTTGGCCCAGGGCTGGTCTTATATGTACTCCCCCTAATCTATGCAATAGTTCTCATATTATCAGTTCAAAACAAACAAACCAGCTTTCCACCACTCCTTCAGTTTAAAAGACAAGTCATGAGATCTTTGACATACAAATTCCAAATCCACTTGAAACCCTTTCCATAATACCTAGGGGACCAAAACCCAAAGATTTATCTTCACTAGAGATGGAATACAAGGTAAAAAACTCTAGAACCATTCCATGGTTGCAAAGTAAAAGGTTGTAAATTTGTAATACATGTGGATTTGTAACATAGTAAGTCCATTGGTTGTTGGTGCAAAGAAACAAGGTATATGACCACTCTTGTAGAAGTTCAGTTTGTATTATTTAAGGTTGCTGGTTGTTATACCTAGATGCTTTTTTCCTCGAATGAGATATGCCACATTTGGCACCTCATTATTGGCTATATAGAAAATACATTTTGGCAGTTGCATATGCACCAAATAGGGGGAGGCATGTATCCTATTAACAGGCAATAAAGTTATTGTACTACATTAAGTTGTTGAGTAGTGGTGGGTTTAAATTTTTCTCTTTTGGTTGGTGGGTTTGCTGTAATTGAAAACACAGATAACCACAATTGCTTAAAGTAGTCTCTGACCACAATTGTTTAAAGTAGTCTTCATGTTTATGTAAATCATTGTGACTGTTTTTCCTCGTTTACTTCTTCTTGTATGGTTACTTTTGCTATTCCCCTTCTTATATTTCCTTCTTGAAATATATTATTCTTCCTCATGTCTCCATAGTCTTGTAGTCAAAAACATAGTTATATATGTGCTATCAATTTGTGGCTCATAAGTTCTTCCTTCCTAAAGTTGTGTATCTTACATTCTTTACATTTGTAGTTTCTTTGTTTTCCTAATGTTTGTTGGCTCTAACTTATGGAAGTCACTCGAGCAGGAACCAAGTCTGCTCGAGCTAGGTGGTCGCACCCAAAGGGGAAAAATCTCGGGTTTTAGTTTCTCGAGTGATTTTGGTTGTCACTCGAGCGACCCGCGATGACCCAGTTACGTCTACACTCAGGATTTGGCCAATTTCTCTTGGGTTAAAACTAGGATTCGTGTT
This sequence comes from Chloranthus sessilifolius, assembly GCA_021018995.1. Taxonomy (NCBI): domain Eukaryota; kingdom Viridiplantae; phylum Streptophyta; class Magnoliopsida; order Chloranthales; family Chloranthaceae; genus Chloranthus; species Chloranthus sessilifolius. The sequence goes on from CM037585.1 coordinate 86,157,886, forward strand.
TTCTATATATAGGGAATGCTCTTGGTCTAATTGTAAGGTTGTGATATCATTGTAAAGCTTTGGAAAACCTATCTAGGGTTGTGAAGAGATCTTTGGTGAGGCTTGAGTGTTCTTGTATTCTTGTGTGATCATCAATATAGTGGATTATCGCTGCCCGTGGATGTAGGCATATTGCCGAGCCACTTAAATATTGTCTCTTGTGTGTTTGCGGTTGATTTTCTTTTGTTTTGCATTCTTATTTGATTGTTCATCGTGAGATCATTGGTTAGTTTGTGAGCTTCTGCACAACATGTGTTTCTTAAAGAATAAGCAATCGAAGGTAATAGCGAGAAACCACTGGAATACTCGCTCATTTGTTTCTTATATTATTTCAATATTGTTGAATTTTGCTAATTGGATCTTGTGGCTGGGGATTCAGCAAATCTCACCAACAGAACAGATTATTCACATAGAAATGGTAATCAGAGAGGATAAAGCGAGAAGGAGTTGGAACAAGGGAGGAAACATCAAAATCTGATGATTATGCAATACCAAATTGGTTTTTCATGAAAATTGCACCACTTGAAGGGTACTGTAAATTGGAAATATGGGCATAAAACTGGCTGGCACTCCTTTGGAGCAGAATCACTTTTGCAACCCCGATGGAGAGCTCTTAGCTAACCCAGTAGCCCGCTACAGGCTGGTTGATAAGATTTTAAGGTACTCGAAATCATCGGAGGAGAGGAATCGGATATAGTTCAAACATATCTGGGTTGGCTCTCCAATTGATTCAACATCGAAGCATTACTCATTATATGGGGGATTGTGACAAGGAACACTTAAAAAGTAGTTGCTAGGTAAAATACAAAAGAAGAACGTCAGATAATAGCTCATGCTGCATGTGAGCTAACCTGGATCGATGCACTTGCATTTAGGCAATCAAAATGCTATTCCAATCACTTCCAATTCAGTATTTCAGGAGAGGATAAAATACTTTGTGAGGGATAAGTGATTTAAAAAGAAATTAAATTTTGTATATTGCATCCAAGGTTCAGGTTCGACGATTCAGTCTTTCATGACGGCCAATGTAGCTAAGAAACAAGTATTAGAAACTCTATTTTTTAAGTCTGAAGATCAGTAGGCTGATGTGTATACAAAATCGATTCAAAGGAACAGAACCCAATATATCTGGGGCAAGCAGGGCATGACAAATGTTTATGAACCGGCTTGAGTGGGAGTACTGAAAGATATGTTAGTTATTAAATTAGTTAATAAGGATTTTTTAATCATTAATTATATTCTACTTACTATTTTTCTTTTTGACCTTCTTTCATATATACAAGATAAGAGCTACTGATTAGATATGTTAGTTATTAAATTAGTTAAAAAGGATTTTTTAATCATTAATTATATTCTTCTTACTATTTTCCTTTTAGACCTTCTTTCATATATACTAGATAAGAGCTAATGATAAAAAATGATAGATTTCTCATATCCTCTCATCTTTCTTCTCGTTATCTACCGGAAAAAATTGATTCCAAAGTAGGGGATGCTTTTCCTCACTCCATTTCTTGCCTTAAACTCCATGTAAAGAGTGCTTCCATGGTTCTCTAAGCTGAACAATTTATGTGTTTCTAATTTGAGTAAATGCTTGTTTACTGATTCATAAAAAAGAATAGGATTCTGATGCTTCATTCATTTAATGATGATTAAAGGCCTAACCATTCATTCTACTTTCGTTTACCTTGTTTAGAAACCACAACAAAGTCGAGGGAAACTTCTTAGTACATCAGAGGAAGCTGAATAAGGGTCAACAGTTATTTTGCGACTTTTTTTGCTCATTTTTCCATGCATTTACCCATTATTTGTTGAACTAAAACATTAAGAAGATTATTATTGTATTATTGCTATCTTTTTTTATTGTATTTTAAGTGGCTTGGATGTCACTGTATGACTTCTACTGATATGGGTTGTTCCATGATCCGTCTGTTGTATTTTGCTTTTTTTTTTCAATATATAAACAGGGTAGCTCCATTTTGCACCCACTAAAGCTCTTGAGCACCCAAGTTCCCGTTTGTGAAGAAAAAAAGCATGATTTATAGGGTTGTCAGGTGAAAAAAATTTCACACCACGCTAATTTCATCGTCAAAGCACCCAAAAAATTTATACCCCACTTTTCTTCTTTTGTCCAAGAAGGGGGCGCCATCATCGGAGATGATGCCGTCGTCATTGTTGCGACTTGGCGGAGCTGAGGAGGAAGAAGAAGAAGAGGGTGCTTCGATGGGTACATGACTGCCGTCATCCTTGCATGCAAAATTTATGCAAAATGGTATAAAATATGGGGTATGCAAAATGGTATAACATATGTGGTGTGCAAATTTATGAAAGAATGGTAAAACATGGAGTGCTACTACAATTTCTCGCAAAACATAAAGGGATGTAAAATAAGATGGGTAATCTAGAGTTTTAGTGGGTGCAAATAGAGCTACTGATATAAATAATAGCTTCTGCATAATAGTAATGAATTTAATTAGAAATCTCACCAAATGAAAGTATATAAACTTATCAGAAAATACCGAAAAAAAAGTTAAGTATCAGAAAATGTAGAAAAAAGTAAAGTAAAAATATAAGATGTTATAACAGTCCTTGTGCTGTTATATTGACTTCATGGATTTTAACATGCATTACTGTAATAGTAGCAGCCCGTGGCTGTCACTGTTATTTAATATTTTTTATTTATAAAAAGCATTCCATTAATCAATAGAAATTAAATAACATACAGCGGAAGGTTCCAACATTCGGAACAGAAGCCCGAGAACAGTAAGTGATTGATCAGAGAAAAGGTAGGAGGAAAAATAAATAAAACAGGTAAGCATTGCACATAGAATAAATAGAGGAACCATCAAAGTTTAAAATTTAAATAGCTTGCTGTTGTTAGAGAAGTAGATGACAGTCCTAGTCTTATACAAACTATCTGCAACAGAGTTTGGCTCTTGTTTCTTCGTTCAATGAATTAGTTAATAAACATGAAACCTCTGCTTTTGAGGTAATCAAAATGGGGTCAGTATCTCTAGCAACTGTTGAAGCAAAATAGCAAATGCTCGAACACAGAAAATGGAGCCATGAAATGGCACATCTTAGACCACGGTGAGCCAACAAAGAATTCTTTTTTATCACTAATAAGCAAATTATATTAGAAATAAGGAAAACGTACATACCTGTATTATAATGAGAGGTTAAACCACATATACGGGCCCAATAGAAAGCCACAAGACAAAAAAAATAAGGGCATTATCCAGGAAGCAGCTCTTCCCACTGCTCCCTAACTTTTTGCACCGTTTCCTGCCCGTTGGTACTGCACAATCCAACCAAATCCATAATACACTCAAAAGAAAGCAACCCTAGGAGGGGCACCCACCTCCAAACACCGTCCCACATCTTATCTACCTCCCTTCTTCTGTGCAGGAAGTTGTAAAAGGACTTAACTAAAAACATACCACTCTTTCCAAACAACCAAACTCTTCTATCCGCCCCTTGACTATTAGTGGCAACATTCCGAAGACACGCTAGGAGCCTTAAAACCAGCTCAATCTCCTCATCCCTGAGTTTTCTTCTAAATCTAACATCCCCTGAGTACTTGACCATATCAATGACGAGGGCCCCTTTGCCAACCAGAAGCTCATAGAGCCCATTGATACTTTCTGCCAGAGCCTTATCTCCGAGCCACACATCCTGCCAAAGACAATCATTTTTCCATCTCCTCATTCCAGCCTAGTAAGGCAGAAAAAAGCCTCCCCAACAGAACAAACCCCACACCACCAACCAGACTCCCCTACCATGAATGCCTGGATTAATACACCACACTTTCTCCCTTCGCCCATACTTAGCCTGAAGAACTTTAACCCATGAAACCTCTCTTTCCTCACTACCCTCCACAAATATTTACCCAAGCCTTGATTCACACTCATGAGATATCTTATTCCCACACCGGCAATAAGCAATTTTTCCAATTGATCAAATAGAACTTTCTGCTGTCACACGTCCCTTCCCAGAGGACATCCCTTTGAACTTTCTCCACCTTCTCAATAACCGGAATGGGACACTTAAACATCGGCATGAAGAAAATTGGCAAGTTGCTTTAATGAGAGTCAACCTGCCCCTATTTGAAAATAGATCAATCATTGAATCTTGACAGCTCAATCTTAACTATTAGATCATGTATCATCGATCGTTTGATCATTTGTTATGCAGTCTGGTGATCTGTTGTTTCAAATTGGATCATTACGGGTCGATCATCCTTACTGTTATAATGAGAAAAGGGCGTTATAATGAGAGAAGGGCATTCAATCTCTTAGTCCTAATTTTACATTTTAAGATAAAATTTAAAATTACACCTATTCTGTTCCAAATGGCTAGCCTTTTTTCAAATCCCTTAACAATGGATCCCAAAGCTATTTATTAGGGGAAATCAGTACACAAAGGAAGGCCCAAATACGATGAAGGAATTTGTCCCAAATTTGTCCCAACAGCAGGCTATATGTTTCACCGTTCCTACCATCTCATCATCCACCACCAAACCCTTTAAGTGAGTGTTTCTCCACATTAACTTTCTGCTCCAATGCAGCCTCGTAGCACCTTAATGTGGCTTTCACATACCATGCCTCAGTCAACAAAGGATTGGTAGCACAGAAAAGCTAAAAAAAATCAAACTGGGAAAAAAAACATTGGGTTCCCAAACTCTACAGCCCAGTTTATTTAAGGAACATAAACACTCTAACCCAAGGACACCAAATTGTCAGATTCCTTGTCACTGAAATTCCTAAAAGGTAAAAGCCCCAAACTAGACCATAGTAAAAACATCACAGAAAGCACCCGTATGAAGCAACAAAAGAATATTGTGAAACAAAAAGAGAGAAGAAGGAAGCAACGATGGAAAGGGAGAGAGAGAGAGAGAGAGAAATGTGAGGCTACATTTTGCTTATCTTAGACAATGGTACTAATCTTCATGGGGTGCCTATTTACAGGGGAGATTGCAAGTCTAGATTTCTAATCAAACACAACTACTTGTCTAACCTAATCTAATCTTAATCCAACTCAGTTCTAAGATACTTTAATAGAATCCTAATCAATCTAAAGAAACTATTAGTATATCACATCTGAGCGGGAGAAACACTAAAATCCTTGGTGTGACGATATCGCTTGCTAACCCTAAAGTAGCAAAATCTCGTGTGGAAGGGAGTTTAGAGTATTCAAACCTTTCATTAAAATAAAAATAAAAATAAAAAGAAGAATAAGGTAGAAATCTTCGAATTCGCTCCAAAGAGGCTTGTCGGCTTCATGCCAACGGGTTTTCCGAAGCTTCACACCACGGCTGTACGTCGGCTTCACACCAAGTCGCACGAGAAACGATTGCTCACTCCTCAGGGTTTGAAGGATTCACTCCCTCGATTGAAAACTTTTCACAAGCTCTCTGGGGTTTGCACAAAAGCAACTCTCTTTCATTCAATATCAATAATCCACTCCAATAAAGTATTTACAATGCCTTTATATAGGCTAAGAAAACCCTAAAATGAATATTAACTAAAAGACAAATATACCCTTAAAACTAAAGTTCGAATTTAGAAGTTTAAAGCAACTAAAACTGCTCGGCGCGATTTCGATCGATCGAAATCGAAAATCGTTCGATCGAAATTGAATTTCGTTTGATCAAAATTTTCGATCGCAATTTCGATTGATCGAAATTGAAAATCGTTCGATCGAAATTCTCAGATTTTTGTCTTATTCGCGGGCCGTTTGAAAGCCCATTTATGGGTCCATTTCTTCCTTGCTGATTTCCTTCGATTGTCTCTTTACCATTCCCAAACATTCGGATCTAATTCTCGACTTTGAAAAAGTTTAACCTTGAACTTTGGTCGACATCGATAAACGGTATCAAATATGTTTGTTCCCCCTGGATCTCGAACTTTTGAATGGTCTCGGACTCGGTAGGGACGATCACAGATGCCTGTGCTTCGATGATTGCGAGCTTGGTAGGGCCGATCATGGATGCTTGGACTTCAACGATCGTGGGCTCTTCGACGGTTTCGAGATCTGCCACGGTCTTAGCAACTGGTATGAACTCGTCAATCGGACGTTGTTCTGGCACAAGATCAAGGCGGATAACTGGATCTGCGTGAACAACGGGCGCCATCGGTTCTTCCATAGGCATGGAAGTACTTTGACTTACTATAGGTTCGGAATCTTCCACCGATACAGATTCAACTATGGGTTCGGGCTTGATTTCTTGAATGGGCTTTAGGTTACCGAACACGGGTTTTGAAAGCTTAAATTTCAAAGCTTCATGTCTTACCGATATGATTTCCTCTTGTAGTTTGAAGAGAAAATCTTCAAGGAATTCTTGAACGAGACTCTTGTTTAATGCCTCCGCTATCTCACGCGTAGCTGTTAACTCACGTCTAATCTCAAGAGTAAATGCGCGATCATATAAAGCTGGCCAATATCGAGGTGTTGAATCCAAATACCTCAGACTCTGCGATCTAATTTTTACTGCCTCCCAAGCTTGTCTAATCTCACCAATCGTCTGATACAAATTAAGGAGCCTTCGCCGATCCACGAACGATCCCATTCTAGCCATCATGAATCCATTCAACTCGTGCAAGGCTTCAATAAATTGATCTTTACTCATGATGGACAACTGTGCTCTGATACCAAATTGACGCGGGACAAATGCTAAAATCCTGATAACAACTAGAGAAAGGTAAAATAAAAGAATAGATTCTAAGGCTTCACACCACGGCTGTACGTCGGCTTCGCACCAAGTCGCACGAGAAACGATTGGTCACTCCTCAGGGTTTGAAGGATTCACTCCCTCGATTGAAAATTTTTCACAAGCTCTCTGGGGTTTGCACAAAAGCAACTCTCTTTCATTCAATATCAATAATCCACTCCAATAAAGTATTTACAATGCCTTTATATAGGCTAAGAAAACCCTAAAATGAATATTAACTAAAAGACAAATATACCCTTAAAACTAAAGTTCGAATTTAGAAGTTTAAAGCAACTAAAACTGCTCGGCGCGATTTCGATCGATCGAAATCGAAAATCGTTCGATCGAAATTGAATTTCGTTTGATCAAAATTTTCGATCGCAATTTCGATTGATCGAAATTGAAAATCGTTCGATCGAAATTCTCAGATTTTTGTCTTATTCGCGGGCCGTTTGAAAGCCCATTTATGGGTCCATTTCTTCCTTGCTGATTTCCTTCGATTGTCTCGGCCACGGTCCAAACATTCGGATCTGAATTCCCCGTCAATCTCCTCGACTTTGAAAAAGTTTAACCTTGAACTTTGGTCGACATCGATAAACGGTATCAAATATGTTTGTTCCCCCTGGATCTCGAACTTTTGAATGGTCTCGGACTCGGTAGGGACGATCACAGATGCCTGTGCTTCGATGATTGCGAGCTTGGTAGGGCCGATCATGGATGCTTGGACTTCAACGATCGTGGGCTCTTCGACGGTTTCGAGATCTGCCACGGTCTTAGCAACTGGTATGAACTCGTCAATCGGACGTTGTTCTGGCACAAGATCAAGGCGGATAACTGGATCTGCGTGAACAACGGGCGCCATCGGTTCTTCCATAGGCATGGAAGTACTTTGACTTACTATAGGTTCTAATCTTCCACCGTCTGATTCAACTATGGGTTCGGGCTTGATTTCTTGAATGGGCTTTAGGTTACCGAACACGGGTTTTGAAAGCTTAAATTTCAAAGCTTCATGTCTTACCGATATGATTTCCTCTTGTAGTTTGAAGAGAAAATCTTCAAGGAATTCTTGAACGAGACTCTTGTTTAATGCCTCCGCTATCTCACGCGTAGCTGTTAACTCACGTCTAATCTCAAGAGTAAATGCGCGATCATATAAAGCTGGCCAATATCGAGGTGTTGAATCCAAATACCTCAGACTCTGCGATCTAATTTTTACTGCCTCCCAAGCTTGTCTAATCTCACCAATCGTCTGATACAAATTAAGGAGCCTTCGCCGATCCACGAACGATCCCATTCTAGCCATCATGAATCCATTCAACTCGTGCAAGGCTTCAATAAATTGATCTTTACTCATGATGGACAACTGTGCTCTGATACCAAATTGACGCGGGACAAATGCTAAAATCCTGATAACAACTAGAGAAAGGTAAAATAAAAGAATAGATTCCAAGGCTTCACACCACGGCTGTACGTCGGCTTCGCACCAAGTCGCACGAGAAACGATTGGTCACTCCTCAGGGTTTGAAGGATTCACTCCCTCGATTGAAAATTTTTCACAAGCTCTCTGGGGTTTGCACAAAAGCAACTCTCTTTCATTCAATATCAATAATCCACTCCAATAAAGTGTTTACAATGCCTTTATATAGGCTAAGAAAACCCTAAAACGAATATTAACTAAAAGACAAATATACCCTTAAAACTAAAGTTCGAATTTAGAAGTTTAAAGCAACTAAAACTGCTCGGCGTGATTTCGATCGATCGAAATCGAAATTCGTTCGATCGAAATTTTCGTTCGTTCGATCGAAATTCTCAGATTTTCGTCTTATTCGCGGGCCGTTTGAAAGCCCATTTATTGGTCCATTTCTTCCTTGCTAATTTCCTTCGATTGTCTCGGCCACGATCGAAACATGCGGATCTGAATTCCCCGTCAATATCCCTTCCCCAATCTGAACGCCATCACTTTTAAGTTGCCTAATGATATTCCTTGAGTTATGAGGCTGAAATAGCCTACACAACAAGTATATCTCCGTTGTAATTTCACTTTTTGTATTAATACCCTGTTTCTACACTTTAATTAGAATGTCATCAAGGTGAGATTATAGATTGCAACAGTGTAGAGTTATGAACATGTCTTTATTATAAAAATAAAAGAAATTTATTAGTTACACAGGGAAAACTTAAACTTTATTATAAAAATAGAGAAATTTATTAATAACAAGAGAAAAACATAGCTATAGTTGGGCAGAAAATCTCAATAAATATTGTCTTGAAACATCCTCTCTTCCCAAAAAATTGGAAATGTCATTCCGTGATTTCCAAACATGCCAAAAATTTGTAATTTATTTTAACCTTGACATTTCTTCATATTCTCTGAAGAAACTGAAAAGTGGGTAGGAAGCACACCAGCCCAAAATGGGTTGGACCTCCTGGACAACAACCAAGACAGTAACAAGAGCGATGGAGCTACATATTTCAAGTTCAGCTCACTTGGCACATTTTATAATGCACTACCTCATCAACTGAAATCAAGACAGGGTTGTCGGGTGGGGAATTTGGTCACTGTGGGACTTGTATCTAGATTACAGTATTATACCAAGGAGAAAGCAGCGGATTTTGGAGTGGTGAAGCCATGACCCCACAAGAAGTTTCAGTAGCCCACAAAAACCCAGCGCACCCTTGCTGAGTTGGTTCAGCTGAATCTATGCCCTCAAAAGTTCATCTGTCACATTGGTTGCAATCCAATGATTTAGTTGTGATTCGCAACTGGACTTCAAAGTTCTTCACCAGAAATCTCCACAAGAACATGTGCCATCTTTAAACTGATGGAACCGAACAGCATCTCTTACGAGAATCTCTCGCCCAACAATCTTAGAAATGAACTTAGTTGCGTTATGACAGTCCCCACAGACCCGAAGATTTTTAACTACTCTTATAGGCAAGCCGATAGGTATGAACAGCAACCCGAAAGCAATTGCGAGCTTCTCGCTATGGTGGCTAAGCATCTTTATCTTCTCTCCCTCCTCTACATCATGGAGAACAGAACACATATCAGGCACATAACCTTCCTCAATCATCTTACTGTTAAGTTTCTCTAGCTCACTGTATATCTGATCCGAATTTGGGTTCGATCGGTCATCCGCCGAAAATATGTGAACCCTGTTCTTATACTTGATCCAACTACAACCAGGCTCCTTTCTAATTCTTTTGTCTCTCATCCCTCTTCTCAAGTGAGCCACTTCATCCCATTTTCCATTAGCGGCATAGATACTAGACAACAAGATATAACTTGCAGGGTTCTGTGGGTCTAATTCAAGTAGAGATTCAGCTGCCCATTTCCCGAGTTCCATATTGCCATGAACCCTACATGAGCTTAATAAGGTAGCCCATCCAATCGCATCAGGGCGATAAGGCATCTGTTTGATAAAATCTTCTGCTTCTTTTAATCTCCCCGCTCGGCTAAGGAGATCGATCATACAGGTGTAATGATCGGCTATCGGGACAATCCCGTGGTCTTCTACCATAGATTTAAAATATGTATATCCTCTCTCCACTAATCCTGTTCTACTACATGCCGAAAGAACGCCAATAAATGTAACGCCATCAGGCTTCACACCATCAACCAACATTCCTTCAAAAAGTTCTATTGTTTTCTGTGCCTTTCCAAACTGAGCATACCCAGAAACCAATGCAGTCCACGAGACTTGATCCTTGGTCTCCATCTCATCAAACAACCGATGAGAATCTTCGATACTTCCACATTTACCATACAGTGAGACGACTGCATTTGACACGGTAATAAATGAAACTAGCCCCGAGACCAAGGCCCGACAGTGAAATTGGGCACCTTCTTCCAAGCTAGCCAAATTGGCACAGGAGCTAATCACGCTACCCAGGGTGAAATCATCAGGCTCAATACCATTTCTTTGCATGTCCCTGAAAATTCTCACAGCGTCTTCGCTAAGCCCATTCTGACCATAACCTACGAGCATCGCCGTCCATGACACAATATTCCTACGTGCCATTCGCTTGAAAATTGTTTCTGCATACCTTATGCTTCGGCATTTTGAATACATATCTACAAGAGCACTGCCTACAAAAATATTGTCATTATAATCCGTTCTAGTTATGTAAGTATGTATCTGCTTGCCGTGTTCTAATGCCGAAAGACTGCCACAAGCAGTCAAAACACTTCCAAAAGTAAACTGATCGATAGAAAAACCCTCCAATCTCATCTCTCTAAACACATCAACTGCTTCTCGCTCAAACCCATTTTGCGTAAACCCTGTGATCATGGTAGTCCATGAAATCGAATCTCTTTCGGGCATTTTACTGAATAAAATTTTAGCGTCCTCAATATGCCCACACCGTAGAAACCCGGTTATCATGGTATTGTACATTACCAAATTCCTTTCAGGCATTTCATCAAATACACAATTTGCGTCTTCTATAAATCCAGCTTTCGAGTACATGTCCACTAACGGACTACCCACAAAAACAACCGATTTGAACCCAAATTTCACTATTTGCCCGTGAATCTGCTTACCCAGATCAACAGAAAACTGATTTGATGACAAAATTAGCATCGTGGAGAACGTAATCCGGTTTGGATTGACACGTCCTTCTTTCAACATTAGTTTGTAAATCTTCACTGAACTGCCGCCCAACCCATAATTTGCGTAGCCTGATATAACGGAATTCCAGGAAACACCATCTCGGTCCGGCATTCGATCGAAGATTTCGTGCATATCAGAAATCCGACCGGATTTTGAATAAGCTGAAAGGATAGAGTTCCATGAGAAGGGGTTTTTCTGAGGCATTCCGTCAAACACTCGGCGCGCATAAGTTAAATCATTGAATTTAGAGTAGGTGCTTATGAGATTGTTTGATAAGAAGGTATCTGAGAATCTTAAGGTTTTGATTATAGAGCAATGGAGTTTCTTTACTTGGATTTGGTTTTGGGTTTCACAGCAGAGTTTTAGCAGAGAAGCGTAGTGGTTTGAAAGGGAAGAACACATGGTTTAGTTTTGGCGGGAACCTGGGTAACGGGTTTTAACTTTTAAGTAGGGAGACCATATCGTCCGAAATGGGGGTCGGAAAAGTTTCGGAGCCGATATCTCGTCTCGGTTTTAAATATGGGTCACCACTAAATTTTGGCTGGTGTTACTACCACACCACTTTATGTTACAGCGACCTCACTTAAATAGAGGAAATTTTTTATGACTTCTTTAAAATAAAGAGATTCGTTTTCGTCCCAATCTGACACCTTGAATCTTGAGATCATGGCCTAAACGTTCAGATGTTGAAACATAGAGCTGAATTAGGGCTGTCAACGGGTCTGGTCGGCCCAATACCTCACATAACCAACTCAAGTTGGGCATCGGGTCGGGTCAAGTTGTTTGGGCAGCCAAATTGTTTGCCCGACCCGACCTGACTGCGCTAGGAATGATACTGTGGTGATTGCCCCACAATACATTTAAGTGCTTTTTCCATCGGATCATCCGTTGGTTTACATTGATCTGAATTGTCCAAGATAAAGGTGAAGCTTGCGGATTGGATTTATCTTGGAAATAAGATTGAACAAAAAGACTTTTGACCGTCCGATGAAGGGCCTTCAATTTCCCTAGATGAGTGGTGATCGCTATCTATCATGTAAATCCCATCGATCGGATGGTTCAGAGTGCTTCATTGATGAAATTGTGGGGCCTGCATCCAATGCACGTCAAGATCCTCCATTGTAGATGATCTACATTGATGTGACATTAATGTTATGTTAGTCGTAGAGATGATCCTAACACCATCTACTGATCAGGCATAGAGTTTAAAATAGGGCACTTTAGCAAAAAAAATGCCTCAAAAACAAAGTCTTTAGCAAAAAATTTAGAAAAATGGTGCTTTCACGGATTTTGGACTTCATAAAATCGTGAAAGCACTTTTTAATTTTTTAAAACAATGATGCTTGCACGGATTTTGAAACTTCAAAAAATCACGAAAGCACTGTTTTTAATTTATTTATTTTTAAACATGCTTTCATGATTTTCTAAAGTTCCAAAATCCATTAAAGCATTGTTTTTCTAAAATGTTTGGGGTCGAGTCTTTTTTGCTAAAAAGTTTGTTCTTGAGGCATGTTTCTCTAATTATCCCTTTAAAATAATCATACACCAAGATGGTGTTTAAATGATCATACACCATCAATAGTTTGTGATGTGAGTAATCCACACCGTCAATATGATAGATCATAAGTAGAAGGGAAATGAATACAAATATCACATTTTTCGGGAGGTTTGAATCATCTGATCTATAGACTCTAATATTATCGATTATTCATAATTTTAATGGCTGATATTAAAATTCTTCAATCGGATGATTCACGTTCACTTATAGTCATGAATTTTTGGATAAAATATGTTCTAATGATAGATTGTGACTTGGACAATTTAAACTGATCACAAATGTGGACTACATGACATAATGATAAACCACACTTTAATGGTGTAATATAAAGGCTCTAATTTGGCGAGTAAGATCATTTAATCACACCGTTTAAATGTTGGTAGGGAGCCATTAACCCCAAATAAACATAGGAGACAACTCTCCTCACCGTCATTTAAAGTTTTAAATAGCCGAATGGTATTCAAATAAGGCTAGTGTTACTAGCACACCATTTTATGCTATAGCCACCCCACTTAAATAAAAGAAAATTTTACTGACTACTTTCAATCATACCATAGAGATTGTTTTATATCCCAATCTTTCATACAATACATCTTGAAATCATGGGCCTACTGTCATATGGTTCGATGTTGATTCCACATGACACAAATCTCAAAATGTGAATGTGAACCATTTTAATTTTACATTGATAAAGTTTACTTTTTGCAATGTGTGCCACATGGAATCAACATCTGACCATTTGATTTTGGTAACTATTGTAGTAAAGCATGATTATGTTAGGTTCAGTTTTAAAGAAGTCAATGGTTTCAGGCATAAGTGCCGCAAGCATTCAATGGGCGCAAGTAAAAGTAACCTTCCATATTAAGTTGAAAGCATAATGACAAATTTTTCTGAAATTTTTTGAAATTTCTTTGAAATTTACCAAAACAAGGGTGGGGCGAAACTTTTGACGAAATTTTAATGATATCTTAGAAATCGCTAAAATTTCATTAAATTTCAGCGAAATTTCACCAAAATGAATGAAATTTCATCAAAATTAATAAATCTTTTCTAATTTTTATCATTTTTTAAATAATAAATAAAAATTTTATGAAGTTTAAATATAATTTGTATTTAATATTTTTTATACTCTCCGAAATTTTTTCGAAACTTTTTAAATTTTTATCAAAATTTATTCGAAATGAACTAAAATAACCCCCTACCGAAATGTTGCCACAAACGAAATTTGTCACTATGATTGAAAGGGCACTTTGGAAATAAGCGATCCATTATTTTAAGTTTCAGCGCCATATACTAACCCAAAAACTTTTGGTGTATGGAGATTCTCACGACAATTTGAGCCCATGATTTGATTTTCGTAAATGTGTTTTTACTTTGATGTCCTTGTATAGTTATGCTTTTGCCCCGCTAACCCAATGACGAACAGACAAAAACATAACTAGATCTTGAGACGATGGCGCACCAATCAGACAATTAGCTCTTGATTCCACATGGTACACATCCCCAAAAGTGACCGTAATCATTTTATCAGAAGGTCACTTTTGGGTGCACTATGATCTCAAGATCTATTGTTTAATATTTGAACAAAAACAATCTCCATCATACAATTCAAAATGGTCAATGATTTCTTATGGTGACAAACTAAGCGTTGGTGTAAATAACCCCACCCATTATTTAATTATTTCGTCTATACAATGGATAATAAGGACATTTGCGCTTACCTTAGCTATAGCCGAAAAAACAAAGAGGAAAATTACAATCGGATGACAAATTTACCAAGGACAAAGTGAAGGCAGCTGACATGACTAGCTACACCAACCTGCATCAATCGGGTCACACCACACTTGCAACCAATTGCATCAAGCCACATCAGCCGCCTGCACCTTGTCTGTATTTGTCCCCCATATAACACTGACCAAACAAATATTAAGGAAAAAATATGGACCTGAATCCAGACCCAGCTACATTTTTTGAAAACCGATACCTTATTTCCAAACTGCCCTTTTGAAATCTTAAAATGAAAAAGCATATAAAAAAAAAGGGTGGGGGGGAGGAGATTCAGATAAAACTCTTGCATTTTTTTTTTCTAAAGTCAGTAAATTAATCATCAATTGAAAAAGTAGGTCGCACATTTTTGAAAAAATAGGAGTATTTGGTCACAATGGGCATAATTATGAAAGTTGAACTATAGATATCAAAGTAATTAGAGTATAAAAACTTTGCCAAAAGAATGACTGCTTAACTGTTGGTGTTCAAACTGAGATAAAGAACTTGATCACCGATCGGGAAAACATGGGTGGCTCGGATTTGGTGAGCACTAATGGTTCGCTGGCATTCTTGATCCCTGGTCGCAATAAACATTTTGATATTCAATGAAACCATCATCTGCACTCAGTGCTACAACTGGACTAAACGAAAGAAAGCTCCAAGTAAGCTCAAGTTTGCATCAAAGGCACACAAAATTGATCATAAAACCATAATTCCATTGGGAACGGTTGATTTATGCAACAAATGACCCTCGCAAACTACACCAAGATGAAATCTCCTCAAGTAGAAATCTCTTCAAGTATAGCTTGCTTCTGAACCCCAAACTCTTCCACTGATGAAGGGCTTCCAGCTTGTTGTTCGGGCTGCTTTTGGGGTTGGGTTTGAGTGGGTGAGGTGGTTCTTTTCTGGTTAGCCTCTCACTACCCTTTCAGTTTGTACCTTAGTGTCTTTTTTAATTAATTACTTTGTTACCGATATATTTAATATAAAATAAAAATAAAATAAAACCGCCCATGTGAAGACTTTTATTAGTATTTGCACTTTTCACAACTGTAAGAGAAAAATGAATGGAAAAGATTTGAAGTATCTATCATTTCCATGATCAGAAATTTAAATCGTCCGGTGAGTCAAATAGAGAAAAAATGAAATATAACTTGATTTGATGTTAATATTTGATAAACTTACACAGCTCCCACTTCCTCCCTCTTAAAATTAAGCAAGAGAAGATAGTGCAAATCCAAAGGCACTAGCTGATTTTCACTTGAAGCAGCCCAAGATTTACACCCAATTCCAGTTTTCTTCACTAAGTTCTTTCACAAACTCTCAATATTCATTTTACAGACATTAAAGACACCCCCATTTTAATTAGAGGGCCAACTCTATCTGCATTTAAATCGATCTTTTTCTTTTTATATATAATACTCCAATAAACAAATAATGCGAACGTGTAATTACCAGAATCCTTGGAGCAGAATCGCCCTGCGTTTGCTATACAACAAGAAGAAATCTTCAACCTCGTCTTCAAATTAGAGTAAGGCTTCAAATTAGAGTGTGTTGAGACAAACAGATGGATCTTCGAGTATAAGCTCATGTCTCGCTGAAATAGTAGAAACGAAAAAACAGAGGCTGAATTAGTATCAAGGGGTCAAAGTTCGACTTTCATATGACCGGGTGGCAGCGAACCTACAAAACCAAAATGAGAACAGAAGTTATTTACAAACAGTCAGTCATAATGATTAAATGCGAGTCAAAGTTGATTCATTATCAGAAATTTGGCTGCTCGAAGGATACTACGTGAAAGAGTTAGCAAAGTTAGCAGTCTTCCAAATGGGATAGGTATTAGTAGCCAACGCGAGTGCCAAGGGCACTCAGGTCAATCTCCCTCCAAGAAGCTTGGGGGATGCACAGATAGTGTTAAGCGCCAAATCAGTGAAGGACCAAAAGTGTGCGGAGATATTGGGAGCGACAAATCAGTGACAGGTCATAAGTGTAATTCCACTGATTTGCATGTAATAAATATCTGGGCATGTCTCGAGGCTTGACCATTGACCCGAGTGCCAAGGCTGGCACTCAGGTCGGGTACCTACTACAAGCTCCAAGAGGAACTCCTTTTTACCACTCGATTTGTGGAATGTTGACAACACAAATCCCAATGGTGCACTCAAGCTCACCAGTTGGGCTCGACTTTAGTTACATCATCGGATTTCGTGGAGCACAATATTTACACGAGTCCCATAGTAGGAAGACTACTTTGGGATCTCTCTCTTATATGTGAAAAAAACGGCACAAGTATTTTTACCAGTTAACTCCTGGGTATTGAAAGGGGAATTGGGGCCGAAGCTCATCTGAACGACACTATGGAGCTCATCATCCCATACACCGGGTGGCATCTGTAGAAGATTATAAGATTATAATAAAAGAGAAAAATGAGAAAATATGGGGATTCTTTCTTTGTGAGAAAATAAAAAATAAAATAAAAAACTCTTAGTGAGCACACCATGGTTTTGTCAGTTTAGAATTCAAATCTTCATGACTAAGAACATGGATTATAAACTGATTTTGAGTCCAAATTGGCTATACAATCTCCGCTAACGAGTCAAACAAACGGTAACTTACTGTTATGGTTCATGACATGTACTACTTATCACTTGATTATATTTCTTAAACAATATATGTATATATAGAAAGAGAGAGAGGGAGAGAGATGCTATGTCCTTTTCATCTTACCCAGATTATTTATGATCATATTCACAAAGTTGGGATATAACAATCATTCAGGAAAATTTGGGAAATCTTGGACATATTCAGGAAAACTCAGTGAAATTCGGTAAAACTCGGGAAATTTGTTTTTAAAAATACCTTATATTATAATTCAAGTTGAAATACCTCATTTTTTATTCAAGTTTAATAAAAAATAAGCTACAAGGTGCTTGATGCAAGGCACGTTTATAATTACATAATTCATGTAACTGCATAAATGCATATGAATGATTCATCTCCATTAAATTCAGTAAAACTTGGAAATTTTGGCACACCCTTAATTATGAAATTTTAAGCATTTTTTCCCCAAAAATAGGGCTGTGATCTCATAGCATTCAGCTTAAATGATAAATTAATGCATCAACTGGTTTCTACCATAGGAATATTGGCAAGTTTAACTTCAAAAATCTCTACGAAGCGAATGAAACTTCCAGCTGGGCCTGGCTCAGGTGGAATCTGAGTTCGGATTTGCAGAGTATAAAACTTCCACAAATTCAACTGTCATGGCCATCATCATCATCATCGCCTTAACTTATCTATTGGGGGTCAGTTTTTCGAGTTTTATCTCTCCTCTCATAATATTGCCTCAAGCCTTCACCAGTCTTTCTCCTTCCTAGTCCTATTGTTTCAAATCCCCATACATGTGCTATTAGGTCTCTGAAGTACATGTCCAAACCATCTCAAACAGCATTCTTTCATATTCTCTTTTACCATGGCCACTCCTAAACTTCCTCTTTTATAGTCATTCCTCGTTTTATCATTTCTTATTACTACTCTACGCACCCACATCAGCATATGCATCTCAACACACAGCATCATACAAGAATACAGGTTGACAATTGTTGATCCCACACTACCACATACCTCTGTATCCATTTTGACAAACCTCCATTGATCTTAGGGTCACAATGGGTCGTACTGGGGTCAACTTGACCTGCTTGATTATGGTCTACCCTCAACCCGAAGCTGATCCAACCCAATTAGTAAAAACTCAAGTTAGGGTGGTTAGATATAAGCTAGCGAGTAGGTCGATTCAGGTTTGGGTCAAGTACACAGGACCTGAACCCGACCGATCTAATAAACGGATCGAGATTTTCAACCAGATTTTAACAGATGGGTCAGGGTTTTGGACCCAAACCCGATCCATGGAGTCTCGTTGGTCAACCCGTCAGGTCAACTGCAGCCTCAAGTGATCCTTTTTTAGATATCCTCAAAGGCTCAAACCCACCCTTCAGTCGTATAGTGGAGCCAAACACTGAACTCTATGGCATTGTGCACTAAACTATTTTCTATTTTTAACCAAATCATCCTCCCGGTTCTCATGTTCGTTGAACTAGAAGTCTAGAGCTCCATTTTTCCCTCTTTGTTCTGCTAATTTTTGAAGAACTTAATTTTAAGACCTTTCTCCGAGGTTCTAACTCATCATTTACTAATTTACCTGTTTGTCCCTATGTTAGTTAATGCGCTAATTCACCTAGCAAACCACGATTTGGGTACAACAAATCAGTCCACAGTTCAGTTCGGTCTGATTTGGTGTGACAAGCGAATTAACGAGTTAATGCTAACTATTTTGCTTGAAAATAAAATTTTGAAAGCATAGGGAGGGGATTTGAACATAAGACCTTTGATTTTTAAGTTTTATTATGGCCAAGTAAGTGGTCATTTGCATTTCTTTTATTAAACAATTCACATTTATATACAATTAATACATAATTTTAAAACACATCCTATCCGTAGCAAATCTGGTTGCTTGACAGTAGCGAATTGCAAACCCGAATTCAAACCGAGCGAACCAGTGAACTATGTAACTTTGGCTTGTCCAACTGACACCAAACCATGGAACCACAAATTCACTTACGCAAACTTATGTATCCATCCATTATCCATTAGACAGAAATGGCATCTATTACAAGAAACCTACGTGTGATTTGATTTCTTAATTTTCTCAATTTCTTAAGTTTTCAACCAAAAAAAAGTCACCCCGTATCAGCGGTACAAATATATCTACACTGTGCGTAACGATTTCTATCATTTTTGGGGGTGGATGATATGTGCTCTAAAAGACCAGAAGCAAGTTTCCAAATTGTGAATCAAAATAATTCTTAACAAATTAAGTATGGATTACTTTCTCTAACCATTTGAGCATTTTCAAAAAATGAAAGAGAAAACAAATCATGGTATCCACGGAAGAAAGTTCTATCCGATAAGTGAGTTATGTTACGAGAAAAACCTGAGATGCAGATTCTCTGTATCCATTCATGGCAGTCAATTGGGAGGCGATGGTTCTTCTAAGACTATCCGATGGGTTTCCAATTCCCGGAATTCCTGCTTGAATCAATCCCGATTGAGATTGATGCAGATGGGGATGAGACATGCTCATATCAGGCGAAAATCCGATGGTAGAAGGTGTACCACCCCGTGACTGAAGAATCTAAAACAAAATTGCAAAGTAGATAAGGAAGAGATTTGAATAATTTAAAGAATAACCAGAGGTAATTGTCATCAATCTAGAATAATAATCCAATTGGAATTGAAATCAGAGTGATTAGATATATTTCTATCCAAGCCACTCAGATTTTACTTACATCTTTTGAGAGAAGCCCTTCGAGGTTGAATTCCATCCGTGGATTGACTGTTGCTAGCTTCATTGACAAAAACTGAAACAAAGAGATAAAAAAAATTTCAGTTTTCTTACGATGAGCCCTTTAAACGCACGGATTGCATACATATGGAGATATACTATTAATATAGATGTAAACAAACTTGTGCTAATTTCTCGAAAGAAGCATAACTATTGCATTTCCAAACCAAATTCACATATATAATTCAACGATTAGAAAGTACAAGGCATCTGACAACAGACATCAATCGATTTCAACACTGAACCCGGCTGTTAAAAAATGGCTGGGTCATCAGAGGTGTCAAACCATCTCACAATATTGAGGTGTTAAATGACTTAAATCCCTTATAAACTTGGCCACTTCACATTGACGGTTGGCAAAAGCTGTATCAAGTTTAATCACTATGGTGGCATAGTAATCAAGTCGGAAATCAGGAAAATTTGGGGAGGCCAAAAAATTTAAAAGAAAAATCAGAAATTTCTGTAAAAAATTGGATAACATTTGGGGAAAATTAATGAAGATATTTAAAAATATTAAAATATAAATATATTTTTGACAAATATTAGAAAAATTTTGGAAAATATTCGTAAAAATGCGTTTAAAACGGTGATTTTTTCAAAGATAAAAAAAGGTTTTATAAAAAAAAAAAGTTTTAAATGTGTTCCTGACATTTTATGAATAAAAACGCGTTTAAAACGAGTTTTTTTTTCACAAAATCGCCAATTTTGGTAACTATGTATGGTGGAACACCTCTGTTCCATGGAAACATCAAATCTGAGTATAATTGTACTACATTAGTTAGCCATTTCAAAGGGTCCTTGATCGTCAAAATTTTATTTGTATAGAAATTGTAGTACACTTGAATGTACAACATCTTGCCTCTTAAAAAAATTTATCGTGTCAAACTCGAATAAAAAGCCGAGTATCATGATCATCCACACCTTATCCCCATCAATAAAAAGAACAAAAAATTCAGAATCTCATAAGCTTACCTCAACCTGGCGTTGCAGTGATTGCACATAGTTAATGATTTCATCTAACATGACCGCTTTGCCAGTGACCTATAACCCACAAATTAATTATATAAATTACATGTACCTAACCAATATCAATCAAATACAGCTTAAAAAACCCCACGAGGGTTCAACAAAACTACCTTGCTGCAACCAGGTACAAGGTCTTGAAGAAACTTCATCCGCTCACTAATTCTTTCCCTCCTTACCTGCGATACGAATCAATCCCCATTAATCAGATTAGGTTCTTGATCCAAAACGCTCAAATGAGACTTAAATTCATTAGAAAATACACTTACTCTTTCAGCAAGACTGTGGCTGTTTGTGGCCTGACCTCGCCGTGCTCTAACATGAATATAATCTTCCTTGGGTACATCTGAATTCTGGGAGCTATCTTTAGCATGTTTTCCAGTAGGCTTAGTGGTGGCCGGAGGGGTGTTCTGTTCACCCTTATGTTTAGTTTCCGTGTTCTCTTTTGCAGCATCAACAGAGAATTGTGAGGCTCCTTTACTTTGCTCTAATTCAATTTCCTAACATATAAAATTATTTAAAAGATATTCACATATACAGATGTGTATAAACTAGATAAAGATTCACATATAAAGAAGCAGTTCCAAGCACAGACTTAAAGTCCGATTCATATCGGCATATTGGCAGGATCCCATGCCGATACGTATCCAATAGATCATATACGTACCGGCCAAACTAGCGGATATTGAAGCACCTTTTTAATTTTTGAAACAATAAATAAAATATTAAAAAATTTGCACAAAGGGCATCTCTGGTATTTTATCCGAGTCAGATCTGATACATATCGGCCAATATGACACAATATGGTCCGATATTTGGCATGTTTGATCCGATATTTGATCTCATATAGAATCGAGGTGTATATCCGTATCGGATGGAGCCTAACCAATACATATCGGCCGATATGTTTCGGAAATGGAGGATATTTAAAACCATGGTTCCAACTCAATAACCCATTAAAAGAACTTTTTTACCAATTCAAAGAACATGTAAGAGGAATATTATACCTGATTGCCCCTTTTCCTTTTCTTAGCGCTAAGCCCCTTGGCCGCATTCTCCAAAATTGATGGCTCTTCTTGACCACCACCACCACTAAATTCAGCTTCATCAGAGTCATTGCTAGAAACACCCATCCCATGTTTCCCTTCCTCAGAAAGCCTTAACAAGCTCCCTGTTTCTCTATCAGTCTTCTTCGGGCTCCCTTCAGTCCCTCCATGATCAACAGACAGAGACGCATCGTTTACTAATTCAGCCATATGTGACTCATTTTTCTGTGGTTGGGCCCCAGAGATGGCTTTGAAACTATTACCCGTTAGAACCTCGGGTGCTTGAATTCCTCCGCCAAGGGCGGAAAAAGGATTCACCATATCAGTAAAAGAGCTCACCATGTCAGCAAAATTACCTCCAGTGAAACACGAGTACCTAGCCGCTCGCTCAATGAATGCAGAATCAGTGGGGAATTGAGATAAACTCTGTGGGAGACCAGTTTGTAAAAAGAGACCCCCTTTTGACATTGGATGGTTCCAACCCATATCAAGTTCTTTTTCCATGGGCGATCTAGAAGAGCCCGAGGCCGATTTCCTAAGTGCTTCTATGTTTGAAGTGCTCGTACTGGTTTCGCAGAAACCCAAGTTTTGGGAAGGGTGGTGATCCCAAAGATTAGGGCAAAATGAGTCTACCATGGAAACAGATGAGCATGCTGAAGGACCCATTTGATCCCCCTTGGAATTTTCAATTGGAACCATACCCACCTGTGGATTTACAAGATTTCCACCATCGAACAGCCAATCTGAAGACATTCTAGGTGTATGATAGTTCAAATTGTCCCCACTACTCTTCTCCAACCCAAATTTATCCTTCTCACTCAAATCCATCTCACTAGTTTTGAGCAATCAATAATCAATCAACAACACCCAAGACACTGAACAAAATAGATTTTTCTTTTTATATTTTTATATATTTTTTTATAAGTTTGACAAAGAACAGCCCAAATTCTCAATAGCTGACCAAAGCCCAAATCACTGAACTCATAAATCTTCAAACCTTACAACAAGGCATACAAAAAAACGCAACTAGTTCAACCAAGAGCTCAAAAGCAAAAACCAAGTATTAAAAAAAAACCAAGTTTTTGATTTTAACAGAACAAGAACTTGAGAAATCCACAGCACCAGTAAAACACCTTCTTAAAAACTGAAAAATCACTCACAAATAATCAATTTGATCTAAGTTGGATAAAAAAAGCCCCTCGAAAAAAAAAAACCACTTTAAATTAAGAGCTAAGTCACCCAAAACAGTAAAAACACAGCCAACCAGAGATCACTAAACCAAATCTCCCTAATTAAACCCACAAGGCCTAAACAACTCACAAATCCACTTCAAATCAGATACCCAAAAAGCCAAGAGTCAATCACAGCCCAATAGATCAAAAGCCAACCATTCAAAACCCTACTCAGAAGCAAGGCCTAGCCATACAACCAAATGCAGAAACAGCATCTAAAAGTGGAAAGTGAAAAATACCCACTTCAGATTCTTGCCACTTTTAGCTTTCTGACCACCATTTGAAGCTTTTACTCATCTGGGTTTTGTTCAAACTTCAAACTGTAGTACGGTCTTTTGCTCAGAACCTGCTACACTGCCAAGTTTGGTGCTCTGAAACAGAGAAGAGCCGATGAATCACCAAGAAAGGAAGAGATCAGAGGTGCCAAGATTAACTGTGGAAAAAAGGAGAAAAAAAAAAAGAGGAGAAGAAGATTAATGGCAAAGGTTTCTGCATTTATACCCACGCCTGCATCAGAAACAGAGCCATTGAATGATTAACCACCGCCACTGCCACTGTAAAATATATATTAAAACAAACACACCAATCCTTCTTCTTCCCCCTTTATTATTCTATTAAATTTTTATTTTTTATTTTTAACCTTTTTATTTTTTATTTTTAACTTTTTATTTACTGTTCTTACTATTTTTTTATTAGAGGCTTGTGCTAGCAACTGACAATTGCCAACCCTTTAAACATTTTTTTATCTCTCTTACAGATTCCTTTGTTAAATCTTGTTTCCAATTTTTAATGGGTAACAATTTTTACAATCATGAGTTTTATCTTTTCAACCGTGGTTCCCCATGCTTTGAATCAGATGGTGAGATTCATCTTTGTCTCAATCTGCAACGCAAATAGATCTTAAGATTATGGTTCTACAATGAGACAGATCAGATTTTGATTATGCATTACACACATGATCTTAAGATCATGCCCATGATCTTAAGCCCTATTGTGCTGATGAATAAGACGAAAAATGTTCTCCACCGTCTGATTTAAACCAGTCTAATGAATAAGCACAGTGAACAAGGGTTGAGAAAGAAGAATTTTGGATTGTAACTAAAGGTACCTTTTTTAATTTAAAGTTTTTTTTGTCAAAAATCTATGGGTTTTCTATTTATTTATTTTTAAATAATTATTTTCTCGTCAATTTATCGGATGGGGAGATTTTGAACTGGAGTTTATCTAGAGGTCCACGTGGCGATTGGTTAATTTTGAATGGTAGGGAATGCTAGGTAATTGCAGCAGACGATCCTAATCGTCCAATGAATACATTTATTGCATGTCAAATGTCGCTATTTGACTATAATTTAGGTAAAAGAGAAGAACGTCTGCCAAAAGAATCAGTTGATCTCATGGTGTGGACCTTTGTGCCCCATTGATGGCGCCTTAAAAGACTGTGGGCCCACCCTCTCCGTGCTTTCAAAAGCGATGGACGAGAGAGTCTGTATGTATGACTTGGAAAGTTGATACAGAGTTTCATATATTTACTCTTTTTTATTTTTATTTTTGATACATGGGGTCGGCCATATCCGTTTTGCCCCACCGGATCTGGATATGCATCCCGATATTATATGAGCTCAAATACCGGGTCAAATAACGGGCCATTTTGGTGGATGCGTATCCGTCATATCAGATACATATTCACCTAAAACCCAGCCGATATGCGGATATATATCCGACGATAAATCCTTGTTCCTAACCATGATTTTAAATATTGACACTAATATGAGGTCCAATTGATTTGATATGATATGAAGGCTCGATTCGATCATCATTATCATTAGAGTCTTATCTCATTTATTTGGAGTCCACTTTATGAGTCCTATTTTCTTCTCTCATTTTTTATCAATGCTAAGCTCTTCTCGCAGCTTCCTTTGAAGTCTTCAATTTTCTTCCTCTTCTACTTCCTTCTGTTCGTAACCTCTCAACCCTTCAAACAGGGTTTGCTCCTAGTGAATATGTCCAAACTATCTCAAGTCCCTTGATTTTTTTATTTTTTCCTTTCAGGTGCTACCCTCAAATTCCCTCATATTTTCTCACCTTTAATTGTATCTTCTCCTGTTACTTCTCACTCATCTTAACATATCCATCTCGGCCATGTGTACTCATATATATATATCTTCTCATCCAAGCCCAAACTTGATATTGTTATTGGCCTATACCAGCCAATATTAACCAATCCCAAACTTGATATTGTTATTGGCCTATACCAGCCAATATTTATAATATATCGGTTCATATCGTATCAATGGACATGAATGGATATGAACTAGACATAATATGAAAAATGCCATTTGAGTTTATTTTTTAAATTATATATACAAGACCTTAAAATAGAAAGGATGCTTTATAATCGAACGGCATGGCCGATAAATATATCATATAAGATTACAGTTTACCAAGTGGTTCATTTCTGGGAGTTGGACTAATGTGAGCCATTTAACAAACTCCATAAACGAATTGTAGTTGAAGTTATATGGAATGAGTTTTGCTAGCAAACTTTAAAAGCATCAACAACTATTTTCTTCAACCAATCGTCCTGAATGCATTTCAACACAGCCTTCTCAACCACCTAATAATATTGCCTAGCATGAAGTAGTCATTGTATCACTGAATAACTTGAGTTAGCAAAACAGTTGATTCAGAGATTTGAAAAGATCTCCTGATCTGATAATGAATGAGCTGGTTGATCCGCTTGCAACACTTGCATCAATACTTACATATATTCATTAGGTAATAGAAAATCTATATGTTCCCGCTATCGGGGTCATGTGGTCTGTCTCACCAAAACTCCCCAACACTCAAAAAGCAAGAAGAGGATGATCCTAAAGGAACATCTTAACAACATATGATTGCTTACCTATATACAAACACGATTGAAGCAGTCACCTGAGGATGATGGAGACCCTGGTATTTAGACATCTACAACTTTCTACTTCATTTCAAACTACACCATGTAGAGTATGAGCGACGGGTAATGAAGAGAATGTGTGCCTGCTATTCCATCTTAAAATGATTACTTTACCCATGTTCATTCCTTCAAGACATTCTGCAAAGATGTGCCTAAGAAGCATATATATCTTTTTTTGGTGATTAATTGGGGTTGATAGGTCCCCACCCATTTATTAAAAATAGGAGAAGATTACTAACTGAATGAATTGCAAATCATATCTTCTCGGATGCGACAGTGAAGGGGGAAAGGAATAAAAGATAAATCTGCCCATCGAACAACGGAAGATGAGTCTTGTCCAATCTTTTTTAGTAAATCAGCACTAAAGTCGATCTCTCTCCATATGTGTTTGAAACTTATCGAGTGAAAAGAGTGAGTCAAATGCTTGATTTCCCGAGCTGTGAATATATAAGGCCATGGCATTCTATGCTACCCGTTTATACAATTAATAGCAACTGAGTCCATATTGAATTGCTTGAAGTTCAGCGTGAGGTATATCATAGCACTTTTCAATATGGCCATGGAAACTAGCTTCATGCTCCCCTTGAGGATTTCTGAAGAGACCTCCTATGAAAAAAATGGCATCTCTGTGAGTAGCATCTGTATTTAATTTTATGAATTGAGCTTGAGGGGGGGTCCATTGACAGCCCTGAGAAGTAGGAGGTAGATCGCCGCATGTAGGTTGCCAATTGATGTTGATTGCAGGAGATGTAAGGAGATCATCCATTGAATTAAGCATAGTGATATTAACATTTTCCACAATATTTTGAAGAACAAGCCTTTTATGAGTAGAATTGTTATCGAAAATCCTTGAATTTCCTTCCCGCCATAGGTGCCAAATGGACGCAGCAAACACTAGTTTAATAAGAGTAGCTTGTTTCGTATTTCCTTTACACTTTTTCATGCAGAAGGCCATCTCTTCAAGGAGGGTACCAATGGAATTCTTTTGTATATTGAGTCACTTGCATAGTGATCTCCATATCCAATTGAAATATGAGCACCTAAAGAAGATGATTGTGGTCTTCCGAATAGACCAACAGAGAACACATCTTGAAGGAATATATAAACCTCTCTTAGAGAGGTTATCCAAGTAACCAGTTTATTTTGGATAGCTAACCAAGCACAAAAAATATGTTTAGGGATACATTTAGAGTGCCAGAGAAACTTGTGCCAAGAAACCTCCTAAAAAGATGGCATGAAGCAAGACCAAGCTGATTTAGTAGTAAATTCACTTGAAGGTTCAAGTTTCCATATATAAGTATCTTCATCTTGGGTATTGAAGGGAATAGGATGCATACGGATTTTTGCCCATGCCTCTTCCATTTTTTGTGTTGTGGGATTCGGTAAGTTGCATTCTCCATTAATAATGACATCTTTAACATGACTACTCTCATCAATGCCAGGTTGTAGCATATATATCATCCATTAGTAAATTCCTTCAAAACATTCTGCAAAGATGTGCCTAAGAAGCACAAGGGAATATATTATTCATTAGAGCATTCCTACAGATACTCTATTTACATCTCTTATAACACCTTATTATGTTCAAACATTATATACAATGGCCTAAGTTTATATAAATGCTTCTAACAAAGATGCACATAAAAGACATTGAATGATTAAGAAATACACATTCAAATGTGTACTAAGAATATGAAATCATTATGATAAGTTTTACATTAAGCTGAAATCTTTTATTTGACCATAGGAATGGATGTATTATCACAAACTACCCTAAAATGATATATTATTATATCAACAATTCTGATAGTTAGATTAAAAGTTATAAAAAAAATGCTATGAAATTTTAACTTACATTAAAAGTTGACTTTTACATCACTTTAATCAAACTTCTTATGAAAAACATATTTAGTATTATATTTATTGAAAATATTATCAAGTTTAGAATCCAATCCTTTTTTATGATTTTAAACGTTCAGTGACATGCACACAGCTGATTTACTAAGATTGCTTAGTATAGTCTTGTAAGTCCAAATTTTTAGATGTCCTATTTTCTAATTTTTTAATATATCTGTTATAGATGATTTTTATTTCAATTTGACCTTGAGATAGGAATAGATGATACCAATTTCCACCTCGTAAACTTTTGACCTCTAGATAGGGATAGATGATTGGAGGTGATAGAAATCGGTACCCTTGTGAGCGTGTTGAGGGATTCAAACGTCTTTGCTAGGAAGAGTTTGATAGGACTAGGGAGTCTGCATATCATTCGACACCTTCTGTAAGTGTTTATTTTTTGCATAGTAGATTTATGCCATGGATCTAGGATTAGATTTCGTGTTTTTTTCCCTGGTTGAACTTTCCACATAAAAAATATTTTGCATGATTTTTGTGCGCTTATGAGTAAACTTCTCCTTTATATTAATTTTTTATTTAAATAATAGTTTTTTGCTAATTTATTTTCTTCATTTTTTAGTTATTTTGTTATTTTATTGTATATTTTAACTGAGAGAGATTATTTATCTTGTAAGGTTTATTAAAAGTGAGTAAGGGATGATTAAAAGCTACAAGGGTTAAGAAGGCCTTTCTCCTTGCAAGAATGAATCATCACTCTCTCACTCGCAAGAACATATATGATCCAAAGGGACAAATTTATAACATTGATACATAAGTGTGGATGATAATAACAACTCTTATTTCAAGGTCCTCTTAGCAAACCCAAGGCACCAGCAAATTTCGTGAAGGAAACTAGTAAAAATTAGACTCTGACATATTGGTGATCATAGAACTTCTATTGCTTAAATAATTATTTTGTCACCTAAGGTAAGTCCTAAATCTTTTAATTTTATATCAATATCATTATTTGTAAAAATAAGAAATTTACTAAAAAATGAATAAAATTATTATCATAACTGATCTGGTAGGAGGCTGCATTGGAGTTTCGGCATCGCCATCACCCCAAATTACAGAATACAAACCAGATAACAAAAGAAATAAAATAAAATAAAATAAACTAAATTCATCCGAAGATGCGAACTTTTAAAGCCTCATAGTATCTCCTTTGAACTATCTTTTTAATTTATATGGCAAAGATCCATGTGAGTTACAGATTTTGTCCTGATTATCCACTGCCCATTTCGGAAGACTATATGTGACTCAATTGTCTCCGTTGTCTATGAAATTACAAGTCCGAGCCTCTCTAGAGAGCATATGGGTGATTTTGTCACATCCAAAACTTGACTTTCCATGGAAAATTAAATAGAAATGTGCAAAGCATTAGCTACAATTTTCGAATTTGTTTCAATGATCAACCTACTCTGATCGTCAACCAAAAGACTAAAACCACAAAAAAAAATGGTCCTTGGAATTCAGCTTCATTGTTCGATTGTTAGATATTTCCCCGTAGGATCTATTAGATGAAACCAACATGCTTCCAGTTGAATCTCGCATTGAGCCTCCACCACCTGCTAGTCCAGAATTACCCTTAAAAGCTCCATTAGTATTAAGCTTGATTGGAGCCAAGGAGGTCTATTCCAAGCAATCTATAGAATCTTAAATAGTTTAGGCTATAATGTGTCCACTTGAATTTTCTACAAGGTATCTATATCAACGCCAACTAAAGGATATTTTGGAATAATGGTACAGTTAATCTCTGTAATCCACCCAATAACTTTTCGTTAAACTCCCACTATTCATTTCTTTCAACCCAAATCTCCCAAGCAATAAGTCATGGTATAGTGACATTAAGCAAAGAAAATTAGGAATGTTTAATTGATGTCCAGTCGAAAATAAAATGATTAAAAGGTTTACATTGAAACGTCATGTGAAAGAGCCTACAGATCCAAACCCAAATCCGATTTGAAAAGGTGCAATTGAGGAAAAGATGATCGGTTTCCCCCTCCATATGACAGATATGATACAAAGAAGTCATATTAATGTTGTAGTCTACTGGACTGCCTTCAGTGAGAAGTTTCCAACCAAAACTACGAATATTAATCGACATTTTCTCTTTTCATAATATTTTCCATTTTATTCTCTTTGGTTTTTTTCTCACATATGTGTACCCAAGCCGAATTTGATGTGAAAGACACCAATGTAGAGGGCATCCATATCACATCCTCAGAAGCGCAAATGGAGGAAAAACTCTCTTTAGTATCTGCTTGTTAATATTCTTATCTTCAGTTCAAGTGCCATTGTTCATAGCACCAACAAAATGCATGTCATGCTGCTTATTCAGGACCATGTTGAATCCTACATTTCAATGCTCTACTGGTAGTTTTTAACATCGGCCTAATCCCACACCAAATTTTTGAGTCTCTCATTTTTTTTTTCCCGTCTGCCAAATGTTAGAAGCATAGACCCACCTTTGAAATAGAAACCTAGACCGAAAGGCACCCTCAATAATAAATTTCCAACATAGTTTCGCCATACCAATTTTGTGAGTTGCTTCAATCTTACAAACTCCAATACCCCCTTCGAGTTTAGGCAAAGACATGGTTTCCCAAGAGATATATCCAACAAGTTTTGAGTCTTCCATCTGTCTCCCCCTTAAAGAGAGTTTGCAAAAAATTTGCCTATCTCTTTGGTAATATATTTGTAATAGGGAGAATTGAAACAAGATAAATGGGGATCGATGAAAGCACTTGGTTAAAAAGAGTTAGTCCACCATAGTTAGACAAAAGCTTTGATTTCCACAAAAAGACCTTCTTGGAAATGTTATCCACAAGTCTCCAACATGCTTAGGGGTGGCAACAAGCCAGGATTGGGCCAGGGTCAAGTATACCCAAGCTCGGCCTGACATATTGAACTTGGTCTAAGCCCGGTCGGGCCCAATGCAGGCTTATGATTAAAAGCCCAATCCCAGCCCGTAACAAACTTTCAAAACCCAAGCCCAGCCCTGCCCGACTTATTTATTCATAGATGAAGAATTTAAGATTATAAAAATTAGACTAGACGTTAAGAGAGAGAGAGATGATGATGATCTCTTCTACTTTAATTGGATAGCGTGAGATTGGTGACAGGAGGCTATTAAATATGAGAGCCCGACGGGCTTAGGGATAGGCCCAAGCCCGGCCCATTTAATTATGGGGCTTAAAGTGCTAGCCCAAGCCCAGCCCACATGCTTTATGTAATAGCCCAAAAAATCACGTTAAACTATGACCTCGGGATCCGTGCTCGATCGGTCACAGGTTTGACCAATTAGGAGTTCGATAGTTAGCATAGAGTGTGATGAGTGAATGTGATGTGATGGTTTGTGTAGCAATGTGGTGTGTGTTGAAAATCTAAAGTCACATACACCTATTGAGGTGCATGTGCTCAACACACAAACTAGGGGGGGAGATAAAAGGGTTTAATAGCCCTAAAAATCAAGAGTTTGGTGGTTGAGAGAGAAGTTAAGAGGAGAGAGAGAAGAGTAAAGAGAGTGATTAATACAAGGAGTAAATGCTAGTTGAAGAAGGGAGATTCGAGCAATAAACATCGGATTCGACGCGAGGGATCCGCTAGAAGCAAAGCTGGAACCCTAGCCTTCCAACCACTTGATTTGAAATCAATTTGAGATTGATTCAAGGTAAATTTTGTAAAAGAAATGCATAGATTGTAGAGGTTAAATTGTAGTTAAAAATGGTTTAAATAATAGGATCATGGTTTAGAAAAATAGAGGAAAAAGTGTAGAGAAAGATTGGGAAGAACGGCTTGAAAAGGGGCTGAATCTGGCAATTTCGATTAATCGAAATTGGGTTTCGATTAATCGAAATTGGCCAAGAAGTTGAAAAGTCAGAGGACCCCGATCTCGATTAATCGAATTGAATTTTGATTAATCGACTTTTGATTTCGATTAATCGATTTTGGTATCGATTAATCGACTGGGAACCTCCAGTGGACCCCAGGGGTTGGAGGAAATGACTTGAGGAAAATCGACTAATCGAAATGGGATTTCGATTAATCGATTTCAGTTTTCGATTAATCGATTTGGGATCGATTAATCGATTTTAGGAACTCGATTACTCGAATTGAGAATCGACTTGGCTGAACAGAGAATTTTGATTAATCGAATTAGAATTTGATTAATCAAATGAAAGTCTCGATTAATCGATTTGAGAATCGATTAATCGATATTGATTTTCGATTAATCGATTTTGGAAATCAATTAATCGAATCAGATTCGATTAATCAATTTTGGAGTTCGATTAATCGACTGAGATAAATTAGGTTAACCTTTGAGTTTGACTTTAAGATTCTTGGAGGGTCTTGGACCTTCTTTATTGCATCCTTAGTGATGTATTTCACCTGTTATGTGGTACCATAGGTGGTACGTGTGAACTAGTGCACAAGGAGCCACGTGGGACCTTGGTGCAATGATCAAATGAAGACTTGAGGTAGGGAACACCTTGAACATATACTTTATTTTACAAGAGCATGTATGTAGTGATATAGAATTCAATTCAAATGTTTATTGCTTAAGAATTGTGAAAAGTGTGTGTGCGTGTGACATCCATAAGAGTAATTATAATGAGCCATCCCCAGGGGATGAAGAAGTAAAGAGATGAGAGCATCAGGTGTGATGTAGTGAATGGATACATCCCAGGGATGTATCCAAGATTGAATCATGTTTGATAGGGCCTAACTGATATAAGATAGCACACTTACACGGTGAATAACTATATGTAAGGCACCGATATTTTTGTTATTTGAGGTTTGATAGGTTACCCCACCGACGTGGCGGGATATCCACGACCCGACACGGCGGGATATCCCGTGGATCTGGGCTAAACCGTAGGCCGGTCTGAAGGCTTATCCGTACATAGTAAGTACACCCCAGGGGTGTTGATTTGAGACAAGTGAAACCCCGCCACCAATCCCCAGGGGAAAGGGGCTTGGGTACTATATGGTATTCCCAGGGAATACGTTAAAAGTCTCTATATAGATGACGATGAAGGGTATCTCATCGGGGCTCGATGCTATATTGCTCGGGGATTACTTAAGTTGAAAGTTTAAGTTTTGCTTTAGTCCTTTTCAGCATCATTCATGAGTAAATGAAAACATAAGTAATCTACAGTAATGAAATGCCTTTTAACTGTTTTCATCAATAACTGCATTGGCACATCATGCATGACATATCATGAAATATATGTGAGTAGTAATTTATATGTTCAACTGTGTTTGTTCCCTATTGAGCTAGGATGTAGCTCACCCTATAGACTATACGTCGCAGGTCCACTACTAGCAGCTGCCGAGGCTTCAGGAGACGCTGACCCCGGTGAGTCGGACCTTGCGGCCGGCGAAGAGTTGAAGCCACCTCCTGAGGACTTCTTCTAGAGGACTCCGTTGTGCCACTTTGAGGGCTTTTTGAGAGAGTTTGTACGGCTTGGTATGTCAAGCCTTGATTTTGTTTAAACCATGTATATATGGAGTGGGGATTATTCTTTTGGGACGAACCATTCGTGATGATTGCTATCATCGATGGTTCGGATCGGTTCTCCATTCATGCAGAGGCATAAGGGTAGAACTGTCTTTTGGGGAGTTGCTTAATATAGATTTAAATTTCGAAATTTCGTTTATTATTCTATTGCATGCTTGATATCCCAGTGTTCCGTGCTTAGCTAAGGGGCACGGTCAAGATGATCGTGCTGATGGCACGGGTTTTGGGGTGCCGAAATCTGAGCTGTCACAGTTGGTATCAAAGCCGTTTTCTTTTAGCAATTCTGACAATCATCCTTTTCGTCAGAACATAGGGGCTTCTGCTAACGAAACTTTAGTTTCAAGTGCAGCCGCAAATGTCATCTAGAGGAAGAGGTCGACCAAGGGGAGGCCAACAGAGGAGTCTACGTAGTGGAGATGATTACATCTCTCCTACTAATAGAGTGCCTTTAAGAGGTACTGAGGCCCCAGGGGGCAGTAGTAGTAGACAGCATGATGAAGAGGATCGAGATCGGCAGGATCAAGATCTAAGAGAGCAAGAAAGAGTGAGAGAAAGACAAGAAGACAGAGAAGAGCGACAAAGGATGATGCACACCATGGAGACTATGGCAGCTGCCATGGCACAGCAAGCCGCATCCTTTGCAGCTCATGCGTCAAGAAACGGCGACCACCTACACCACCTGTAGGACCTGCGTTGCCTGTGCCCTCATCTTTTACAGAGTTTAGGAGGATGAGACCTCCTTCATTTTCTGGCAAAGTGCGGAACCGATCGATGGCTCGGATGGAGAAAGTCTTTAGCGTGCTAACATGCACGGAAGATGAGAGTGTGAGATGGGCAGCTTATATGTTGGATGGGGAGGCTGGGCCTTGGTGGAAGTCCGTGATACGGACTCGGGCTCAGGAGACCCCAGAGTTGCCTTGGACTTGGGAGGAGTTTGTTGAGGAGTTCAACAAACAATATTTTCCGGAAGTGGTGAGGAACCAGCTTGAGATACAATTTCTACAGTTAGTGCAAGGGAGAATGACAGTGAGAGAATATGGGGTGGAGTTTCTACGACTTGCCCGTTTTGCTCCGGATTACGTCGCTACTGAAGTGATGAAGTCCAAGAGGTTTCAGCAAGGTTTGAAGCCTGAAGTTAGGGGAGGCGTAGCTCCATTTCAGCTGAGGACCTATGAAGAGGTCATGAGTAAGGCGTTGGTTGTAGAAGAAGAAAATACAAATAGATATAGACAGAGAGAGCAACAGAGAGGAGGAAATGAACAAGGAAGATCGGGGCACTATGAACCGGTGAACAAAAAGCCGAGGTTCGTAGCCCAAAATCAGAGACCACAGTTCCAAGGGGGTTTCGAAAGACCGGCGCAACAACAACACCAACAAAGGTTTCCATTACTTGCGTCGGGGAGACCTTTTCGCTATGAGAACCCTGCCATGTCTACTGGCGCCACTATCACACAGGGTTCTCGTACTGTTTCTTCCGCACCTCGGGAGACTTGCGCAAAGTGTGGCAAGCCTCATAGGACAGTGGATTATAGATTGGGAACTAGGGGTTGTTTCCGATGTGGCAAGGTGGGCCACTTGATCAAGGATTGCCCCAAGACGGATAAGAGAAAGACGGTTTCAGTTGCAGCGCCACGACCCATTCAAGCAAGGAAGCCGATCGTTGGGAGAGTTTATGCAACATCCGTCAGAAGCGTGGAACGCGAGGTGCAAGGTGAGACCCTTTTAAAATTAAAGAAAAATTTACATTTCATTAAAAATTTTAGATAGAGAAGGAGCATGCATTAGAAATTGTATAGATTTTTTTTTATATATACAAAAGTTGTATGTAAATTAAGGGTGTAAATTGATGTGTAAATTATTGTATGTATGAATGTATGCTATAGGTACTTTAAATATATATGAAAAAGGATGCTTCGGTGGATATGACGCTCGAGTGTTGATAGACCCAGGGTCTACCCACTCATTCGTCCTCCGTTCGCCAAGAAGATGAAGATTGTTCGAGCGTTGGATTTCGTCTATCTGTCTATTCCATTGGAGAGTTAGTAGACACGGAGCTAGCTTGCAAATCCATCATTGTAGCAGTTCGAGACTTAGAGGTGCATGAATTGGAAGCAAAGTTGATACTGTTAGACATGCAAGGGTTTGATGTGATCCTTGGCATGGACTGGTTGGCGCAGCATTGTGCAACCGTCGATTGCAAGAACAAGGTAGTCATTTTCAGACCCAACACAAGAAGATCATTTCGGTTTCAACGCGTGAGGTCGTCATCGTACTTGATCTCAAAGAAGGGCCGAGAAAATGATCAGAAAGGGTTGCAGTGGATACTTAGCTTTCTTAAAGGAGGACAAGGAAGAAAAGAACGTCATTTCTGAGATAGCAGTTGTGCGAGACTTCGCCGACGTGTTTCCAGAGGAATTGCCTGGATTACCTCCAGAGAGAGAAGTAGAATTCGCCATTGACTTAGCACCAGGAACGGAGCCTATTTCGAAAGCACCTTATAGAATGGCTCCTGCTGAGTTAAAGGAGTTGAAGGAACAACTACAAGAACTTATGGACAAGGGGTTTGTTAGACCGAGCGTGTCTCCATGGGGAGCACCGGTCTTTTTTGTCAAGAAAAAGGATGGGTCAATGCGGCTATGCATTGACTATCGACAATTGAACAAACTCACTGTGAAGAACCGCTACCCTTTGCCTAGAATTGACGATCTATTCGACCAACTGCAAGGAGCAAGGTATTTTTCCAAGATCGACCTGAGATCTGGGTATCATCAGTTGCGAGTCAAGGCTGAGGACATTCAGAAGACAGCTTTCCGGACACGGTATGGACACTATGAATTCCTAGTGATGCCGTTTGGATTGACGAATGCTCCGGCGTCGTTTATGGATCTGATGAACCGAGTGTTTAAACCACACTTGGACTCCTGCGTCGTAGTGTTTGTTGATGATATACTGATATACTCCAAATCCAAGACAGAACACGAAGAACATTTGAGGATTGCTCTACAGACGCTACGTGAACACCAATTGTACGCCAAACTCAGCAAGTGTGAGTTTTGGTTGGAAGAGGTTAGCTTTTTGGGACATGTTGTCTCAAAGCATGGTGTCACTGTAGATCCAAAGAAAGATAGAAGCGAGTTAAATGGGAGCAACCAAAGACAGTGACCGATGTCCGAAGTTTTCTGGGCTTAGCAGGCTATTATCGACGTTTCGTCGAGGGGTTTTCAAAGATATCGGGACCTCTCACAAAGCTGACACGAAAAGATTCGAGGTTTGAGTGGAGTGAGGCATGCGAGAAGAGTTTTCAAGAACTCAAAACGAGACTCACTTCGGCTCCAGTGTTAGCGATTCCTTCAGGCAGTGGAGGATACACCGTGTACACAATGACAACGTCATACAATGGCCTTGGTTGTGTGCTCAACCAACACAAGAAGGTGATAGCTTACGGATCAAGACAGCTGAAGGAACACGAGAAAAATTACCCGACTCATGACTTGGAACTAGCAGCAGTCATTTTTGCGCTGAAGATTTGGAGACATTACTTGTATGGTGAGACTTTTGAAATTTTCACCGATCATAAGAGCCTCCGATATCTGTTTACACAGAAGGAGCTCAACATGAGACAGCGCAGGTGGATGGAATTCCTCAAGGATTACGATTGCTCCATACAATACCATCCAGGCAAGGCGAATGTAGTAGCCGATGCATTGAGTCGAAAAGGTTCAGCTCAGTTAGCTTCTTTGATTTTGGGTATGCACCGATGGAAATTATTGGAAGACCTGGCATTCTATGATGCGAACATTGAGTCAAAGGACACCGGATCCTTTTTGGCTAACATATCAGTAAAGCCAGTGATATTTGAGCATATCCACGATCTACAGATGAAAGATCCGGCATTAATAAAGATTCATCAAGACGTGAGTGAAGGCATCAGGTCGGACTTCTCAGTAAAAGAAGATGGTTCCTTGTTGTTTAAAGGCCGTCTATGCATTCCGGACAATACCGACCTAAGACGAACCATTCTTCATGAAGCCCATAAGTCAAATTATGCAATCCACCCTGGTAGCACCAAAATATACCAAGATTTGAAAAAGAACTACTGGTGGAGAGGACTGAAGCAAGACGTGGCCGAGTACGTGTCACGGTGTTTGACTTGTCAACAAGTGAAGGTTGATCATAGACATCCTGCTAGACTATTGCAACCTTTACCAATCCCAGAATGGAAGTGGGAATCGATCTCAATAGATTTCATTGTTGGATTACCCCGTACTGCCAAGAGACACAATGCCATTTGGGTCGTCGTAGACCGATTGACCAAATCGGTAGACTTTTTTGCCGTAGTACAATACTACATATACGCAGAAGATGACTTATACATGAAGGAGATTGTAAGATTACATGGGATTCCAAGCAAAGATAGTTTCGCATCGTGATCCACTATATACGTCCAAGTTTTGGAAGAAATTTCAAGAAGGAATGGGAACACGACTAGACTTTAGTTCAGCTTTCCATCCTCAAACTGATGGGCAGACAGAGCGAGTGAACCAAGTAATAGAAGACATGCTCAGGGCTTGCATGCTTGATATGCAAGGATATTGGGATGAGTATCTACCGATGCTCGAATTCGCATACAACAACAGTTTCCAAACGAGCATTGGCATGGCACCGTATGAAGCTCTGTATGGACGACGATGTAAATCACCCCTCAATTGGGAGGAAACAGGTGAGAAATTTGTGTTAGGACCAAAACTACTTGAAGATAACGCTACCGTCGTTCGAATAATCAGAGAAAGGTCAAGTCACGAGTAGATGAAAAGTTACCGCATGAAGCGGACTAGTGTCGACTATAAAGTGGGTGAACACGTGTTTGTGAAAGTGTCACCTATGAAAGGTGTAATGAGATTTGGTAAGAGAGGGAAGTTAAGTCCACGTTATGTTGGACCATTCGAAATTTTGGGACGAGTAGGTGAAGTTGCATATCGCATTGGTTTACCACCGCTATTTGATCGAGTACATAACGTGTTCCACATATCGATGCTCAGGAAGTACGTGAATGATCCGTCTCATGTATTAGGAAAGCAACCTATAGAGATGTGTGAGGACATGAGCATGATAGAGGAACCAGTGGAAATCTTGGATCGAAAGGAACAAGTACTGCGCACTAAAGTGATTCCCTTAGTGCTTGTTCGGTGGAACAATCATCCAAAAGAAGAGGCTACTTGGGAACGAGAGGCCGATGTGAAGGAACAATATCCAGCCTTGTTTCCAACAACGTGAGAATTCAATGTAAACCACAAACGTGTTCGTGGAATCTCCACGATCCTTGTAATTCAATGGAAGTTGTGATCAAAGTATAATTTAACGAACAGATTTTTTTTACATGATCAAGTGTATGCAAATTCTATGGATCCCAACTCCGTAGATTGGATCTACGAACCACTTGATGTCATAGATTGTCAAAAATAATCAAAGAACCAAAGAACTTGAAAAATCTGCAGAAATTGGGCAAAACCAATTAATCAAATTTCAAATCGATTAATCGATTTGGAATTTCGATTAATCGATTTTGTTCGATTAGTCGACTGGCATGTGCTAGTGACTGAAAATGGAAATGAGAGTTAGAATATACATAGAATGAAATTTCGATTGATCGAGTTATAATTTCGATTAATCGATTTGAAATCGATTAATCGATTTTGAGAATTCGATTAATCGAATTGAGAATTCGAGTAATCGAACTGCAAGTTCGATAAATCGAACCAGCTGGGAATGTTAGAAGAATTGGGAGTCAATTCATGAAATTTTGATTAATCGAAGCAGCGTCGATTAATCGAAATTTGAATTTTGATTAATCGAACTGGACCTCGATTAATCGATTTACTAAAGGGACTTGGAAGAAATTGAAGTCAGAAAAACGATTTCGATTAATCGAAGTGAATTTCGATTGATCGATTTTGAAATTTCGATTAATCGAAATGGATTTCGATTAATCGAATACTTAAAGAATTCTGGAAATTTAGAAGTTACTGCACGATTTCAATTAATCGAAGTGAAATTCGATTAATCGATTTTGGAATTTCGATTAATCGAAATGGATTTCGATTAATCGACTGGCTCGCGCCAGTGAGCTCAAAAACTTAAATTTTTAAACGGATACGATTTCGATTAATCGAAATGTTTTCGATTAATCGAAATGTTTTCGATTAATCGAATTTAACTTTCGATTGATTGATTTGAGAAATCGATTAATCGATTTTGCGGGGCTTAACCTAGTTTTGAATTTCGATTAATCGAATCAGAATTTCGATTAATCGAGCCGAGGCCTATATATATAAAATTGGGGATTTCATTTCCCATTCGAAATCATTTGAGCTTTCAGATTTTTGGCGCTTCAACTTCTCCTTCTTCTCCAACCAACCGAGTGGTCTAGGGTTTGGATTCTCCGTCGATTCGCATCCGCATTCGCCTTCGAAACCTAAGGTAAACCCTAGATTTCCGCTTTTCTTTCAATTTGAGCTAGTTAAAACCCTAGATTCTTCCTATTTCACCCAAAATGCCACCAAAGACTCGGTTGTCTTCGAAGAAGGCAACCTCTAAGCTCCCGGTTTGGCGTAAGAACGCCGCACCACCACCACCTACCCCATCGCCGGTGAGGACTCCATCACCGTCGGCATCGGAGACCACCTCCGGTTCGACGAGCGCGTCTACGCGCGAGTCTTCCCGCGAGTCCACCCCCATGCCACCACCACCCACCAATGTCGAGCAACCAAATGAATGGTGGGCGGCAAAGACCTTCGAGGTCGAATACTTTATTGACCCAACCCTATTCACAAATCCCGATCTACCGGGCGGGACCCAATGGGCTCGAAACTACCTCAACAACGCCGGTCTCGGCAACCTTCTCAAACCAATTCGGGGTTCTTACTACCCTAGATTGGTTAGACTGTTTTACCAAGGGCTAACGGATGGCCCTACCGATGATTGCATTTTGACCAAGATCGAGGGTCGTCAGTACACGATCACTCGTAGTCACATACACGAGGTGCTTGAATGCTACCTCAATTTTACCCCAGAGACTACCCTATTCCCACCCTTCGAGGAGGACCCCGCTTCGAGGAGGTCATGACCCGCATGACCAATGGTAAAAAGGGGTCGGGCTCATCCATAAAGAGAGTTGACCTTCCCCACTATATGTGGATGCTCGACTCGGTGATAAAGTGCAATCTTTACCCAATGCGCCACGACACCGAGCGCGTAGACCGAGTGCAACACGCACTCTACGCGACCTTCTGTGGCCGGTGGTTCGACGCCACCATGGTCATCCTTGAGGGGATGAGGTACATCAAGGGCAAATTGATGAAGGGCAACCTCCGGCCCAAGGAGAAGATGCCCTATGCTCGCCTCATCTCGAGCATGTTGGGTGCTACTCCAACGATCCCTCTTACATCATCTCACCTCACGAGGTGAGGGCTACGGACTATGTGAAGATGTTCTCAAAGTCTTCATGGACCCGTAGCTACAATCTGCTAAAGCGGACCCTACCGGCTCCGGGTCCCGCTCCAGCCCCAGCAGCAGCAGTAGCGCCAGCAGCAGTAGCACCGCCACCACCCCCACCACCTCAACAGGACCCACCCATGGGTGGGGCACACCCTATCCCCGCTGAGCCATTCGTGGAGAGGGTTCCCTCTCACACCGCAGCCTCACCGACG
The DNA here is from genome assembly GCA_021018995.1 of Chloranthus sessilifolius. NCBI lineage: Eukaryota > Viridiplantae > Streptophyta > Magnoliopsida > Chloranthales > Chloranthaceae > Chloranthus > Chloranthus sessilifolius. Next base: position 86,199,350 of record CM037585.1, read on the forward strand.
CCACCTGCCCACTCCACGCCCGCGACACCCACCTCATCCTACCGCCGGCACGCCGCATCATCTGGGCCGACCATAGAGGAGGTGTTGGCCCGTATGGAGGCCAACAACGAGAGGATGAATCGGAGGATGGACTTCCTTCTCTTTCACACCCTCCGCCACATCTATCCTACCGACTACCGCCGCTACCTCGCCCAGGAGGAGGAGTGGACCGTCGGACGCACAGCCTTCCACCGAGGACCCGTCTTCCATCCCACCACTGCAGACGCGGCTCCTTCCACATCTACCTCCGCTCCGTCGACCGAGACGCCGCAGCCACAGCCGACCACCCACCCAGCACAGTCGCCACCACCGCAACCACAGTCAGCTCCAGCAGACACACCAGCTCCTGTAGCACCCGACCAGCCTGACGAGGGGACTGCCTGAGTCGTACCTTTATTTTGTATCCGTTAGGAGGATTGTACATGTATTTTTTTTGTATGCCAACTTATTGGCGCCATGTAAAATTTTCAGATATTAATAGAAAAATCAAAATTTTTTTCTACATTTTTTAGATTCCTTAAATTTACTTCTATGCTTGTGTTGTGAATGCTTCAATACGTCTGAGTCAACTGGCCCACCTCACCTGAGAGTGTGGGGGAGGGGGGGAGAGACCCAGACAGACAAACCTTGGGTTATTTTCGAGGACGAAAATTCCCAAGGTGGGGACTATGTAATAGCCTGAAAAATCACGTTAAACTATGACCTCAGGATCCGTGCCCGATCGGTCACAGGTTTGACCAATTAGGAGTTCGATAGTTAGCATAGAGTGTGATGAGTGAATGTGATGTGATGGTTTGTGTAGCAATGTGGTGTGTGTTGAAAATCTAAAGTCACATACACCTATTGAGGTGCATGTGCTCAACACACAAACTAGGGGGGGAGATAAAAGGGTTTAATAGCCCTAAAAATCAAGAGTTTGGTGGTTGAGAGAGAAGTAAAGAGGAGAGAGAGAAGAGTAAAGAGAGTGATTAATACAAGGAGTAAATGCTAGTTGAAGAAGGGAGATTCGAGCAATAAACGTCGGATTCGACGCGAGGGATCCGCTAGAAGCAAAGCTGGAACCCTAGCCTTCCAACCACTTGATTTGAAATCAATTTGAGATTGATTCAAGGTAAATTTTGTAAAAGAAATGCATAGATTGTAGAGGTTAAATTGTAGTTAAAAATGGTTTAAATAATAGGATCATGGTTTAGAAAAATAGAGGAAAAAGTGTAGAGAAAGATTGGGAAGAACAGCTTGAAAAGGGGTTGAATCTGGCAATTTCGATTAATCGAAATTGGGTTTCGATTATTCGAAATTGGCCAAGAAGTTGAAAAGTCAGAGGACCCCGATCTCGATTAATCGAATTGAATTTCGATTAATCGACTTTTGATTTCGATTAATCGATTTTGGTATCGATTAATCGACTGGGAACCTCCAGTGGACCCCAGGGGTTGGAGGAAATGACTTGAGGAAAATCGACTAATCGAAATGGGATTTCGATTAATCGATTTCAGTTTTCGATTAATCGATTAATCGATTTTAGGAACTCGATTACTCGAATTGAGAATCGACTTGGCTGAACAGAGAATTTTGATTAATCGAATTAGAATTTGATTAATCAAATGAAAGTCTCGATTAATCGATTTGAGAATCGATTAATCGATATTGATTTTCGATTAATCAATTTTGGAGTTCGATTAATCGACTGAGATAAATTAGGTTAACCTTTGAGTTTGACTTTAAGATTCTTGGAGGGTCTTGAACCTTCTTTATTGCATCCTTAGTGATGTATTTCACCTGTTATGTGGTACCATAGGTGGTACGTGTGAACTAGTGCACAAGGAGCCACGTGGGACCTTGGTGCAATGATCAAATGAAGACTTGAGGTAGGGAACACCTTGAACATGTACTTTATTTTACAAGAGCATGTATGTAGTGATATAGAATTCAATTCAAATGTTTATTGCTTAAGAATTGTGAAAAGTGTGTGTGCGTGTGACATCCATAAGAGTAATTATAATGAGCCATCCCCAGGGGATGAAGAAGTAAAGAGATGAGAGCATCAGGTGTGATGCAAGTGAATGGATACATCCCAGGGATGTATCCAAGATTGAATCATGTTTGATAGGGCCTAACTGATATAAGATAGCACACTTACACGGTGAATAACTATATGTAAGGCACCGATATTTTTGTTATTTGAGGTTTGATAGGTTACCCCACCGACGTGGCGGGATATCCACGACTGACACGGCAGGATATCCGTGACCGATACGGCGGCGAAACCGTAGGCCAGTGCGGAGGCTTATCCGTACATAGTAAGTACACCCCAGGGGTGTTGATTTGAGACAAGTGAAACCCCGCCACCAATCCCCAGGGAAAAGGGGCTTGGGTACTATATGGTATTCCCAGGGAATACGTTAAAAGTCTCTATATAGATGACGATGAAGGGTATCTCATCGGGGCTCGATGCTATATTGCTCGGGGATTACTTAAGTTGAAAGTTTAAGTTTTGCTTTAGGCCTTTTCAGCATCATTCATGAGTAAATGAAAACATAAGTAATCAACAGTAATGAAATGCCTTTTAACTGTTTTCATCAATAACTGCATTGACACATCATGCATGACATATCATGGAATATATGTGAGTAGTAATTTATATGTTCAACTGTGTTTGTTCCCTATTGAGCTAGGATGTAGCTCACCCTATAGACTATACGTCGCAGGTCCACTACTAGCAGCTGCCGAGGCTTCAGGAGACGCTGACCCCGGTGAGTCGGACCTTGCGGCCGGCGAAGAGTTGGAGCCACCTCCTGAGGACTTCTTCTAGAGGACTCCGTTGTGCCACTTTGAGGGCTTTTTGAGAGAGTTTGTACGGCTTGGTATGTCAAGCCTTGATTTTGTTTAAACCATGTATATATGGAGTGGGGATTATTCTTTTGGGACGAACCATCCGTGGTGATTGCTATCATCGATGGTTCGGATCGGTTCTCCTTTCATGCAGAGGCATGAGGGTAGAACTGTCTTTTGGGGAGTTGCTTAATATAGATTTAAATTCTGAAATTTCGTTTATTATTCTATTGCATGCTTGATATACCAGTGTTCTGTGCTTAGCTAAGGAGCACGGTCAAGATGATCGTGCTGATGGCACGGGTTTCGGGGTGTCGAAATCCGGGCTGTCACACTTTATGATCAAGCCCAAGATGCTTTAGAACGGGCTAGATCTAACGGGCCATGCGGGCTAGCCAGCCCATTACCACCCTACACATGCTTCCCCTCATGAGCCGTCCAAAGAAAAGAGGAACCCCTAGGTAGTAGTTTGTTGGAAGAGAACTCGGATTGAAGCCAAGAATCAAATTTTTCAAAATAAAGAAATTGGTTTTAACAATATTTATGATTTGACCCGAACTACTAGAATAAACATTTAGAAATTCTTTTAGACTCCTCAAGGATTTTTGGGTGCATTCAGTAAACACAATGAGGTCCAACATGTAGAAAATGGCTAGGGGCTGTAGTATTTTTGGGAAGAACAATATTTATCTATCTTATTGCTTTCGACTAGAGATTTTAAGCCTTTTCTAAAAACGTCCTTTGCAATAATCAATAGATTGATGATAGGGGATGTTCTTAGACTATGATACTGGAAAAGGAGGATGACTCAAAACAACCTTTAGAAGATGAATGATATCATCGAAAAAAATAAATTTAAATAAAACATCAAAAAGAAAGTTTCATTCTTCAATACAGCCATAAGCCTTCAACATATCAATTTAAAGAGCCAAATTTCTCTCTTTTTCTCCCAATGTCAACTATCAATTCATGAGCTAATATAATATCATCTTAGATATTTCTACTTTTGATAAAAACCCTTATTCCTTAAAAATGATATCAGGCAGAACCGTAGCAAGATGAGTAGCAAAGTGTTTGGAAAAAGATTTGTAAAAAAAGTTGCACGTACTAATTGTGATTGTGACTGCCCGGATTTTTTACCCTGAAACCCATGCCGTCAGATCACATATTACAATCCCTAAACACAGACTTGGTACATCCACGCACTGAGCGGAATTCAAAGCGGATATCTCTTATAAAACAAATATCATACATGGCAGGATAAAGCAGATATCTCTTATAAAACAAATATCATACATGGCAGAATAATGGCTATAATTCCATACAAAATAGATGAATAAAATAACCAAAAATAAACCACCGGTGATGGCCGACCATCACCTAAACAGTGGTTCACAAAACAAATGTACAACGTTTCACGAGTTTAAAATTCTAATACAAAAAATTGGCTGGACATACCAAGCCCTAGTCACAAAATCTCAAAATACTCTGAGACCCATAAGGAAAGTACTCCTCAAGCAGAAAATCTGATTCTTCCTCATAAACATAATCAGGATCTTCCTCATGCTCTGAATCCTCAATGGTTGTATCAATACATGTACCTATGACATATAATCGAGAGGTGAGCTAACAGTATAAGCTCAGTAGGGGGGATATCAATAGCATTTATATCATATTTCAAAACATAGATTTCATGACTGATTTCATGAGCAAATTTCACGTAAAACTGAATTTTTAAGATGCTTGAATCGAAACAAAACAGAATTCAAATACACATTCGGAATTGGTTTCTTAGTTTTCAATTTCTTACTTGTTTACGGATTTTACATGCCTTCTCATATTTCAGCGTAACTTAAAACAATAACTTAAATAATCGCCCAAGCAATTATAGCATTGGGAAACATAATTTTACCAATGGGAATCCCTAACCATCATCGTTCAATGAACTCTTTTTGGAAGTGCGCAAGCCCCTACACTACGAGTATACTTGTGCGGTTCGATATTTATCGTTGGTCGGTGGAAGTGTACGGATATCCTGCCATACCGGTACACAAATGGGGATTCGTTCCACATGAACCTTAAATCATTGTACAATTTCTAAAACATAGTTTAACATAGTGCAATGTGCTTATTTCATAACTAGTTTCGGAGTTTAGAATCAAGGCGTAAATAAGAAGTTCATATGCACATTCTTAGCAGAGTTCACAATTCGAATCATATATTTTGGAGTCCATTACAAAGCTCATGTCCGTAAAATTAAGAATCAATTACCTAACATTTAGGGCTATTAACTTATAATTTAAACCACAATCTAACCACGAGATCTCACCTTTCTGATTAGCGAGTTTCCCGCGTTCAACGACCGAAAGAACGTACCCAATCGACGTTTCCTCCACACGAGTCAAAAGGGCAAATGCATACATGACCAAACCAATCTTCCAAACACACTCTACTTACGGATTCTTGTGCGAGAGCGATCTCTAAGCTGAATTCTCTACGAAAAAGGGTTTCTCACCAAGTGGGTTTCGTACGAACATCTCACACTCTATCTGTGTCGCAACCCTTCGATAAATAGGCGTTTCCAACAACACGATCACAATGACGGAGAGCTTAACGCGGAAGATCGATCATACACTCACGACTTCGGCGGCAAGGGTTCACATGGAGAGAACTTTTCTTCTTTCTCTTTCAAATGCAAAGGAAACAAAAGCAATGGCTTCTCACATAAGCCATTGCCTTTAATGCATGGGTCCTGCTTTCATGTGAAGCACACACACGTCTCTTGTGTGTTTACCAATGACTTACTTTGTTTGTGAACCTAATACACCTAAGCTAGGTGTTAATCCTTTATCCAATAATTTCAAATGAGCCTACAACAATTTCAATTGACTTGTTCGAAAATCTGACATGATACTGCATGCCATGCTGACACATGCACTCAACTGACTTACACGATTTGAAAAAATTTGGGGATATTACACTAATAGGGAGAAATTTAGAGAAAATTTTGATAACTTTAGGAATGGGTGTGATGAAAGTAAAGTTAACCACTTTCGGAATCACCCCCTTAAAAAGTTTTGAGCCGCAATCATATCTTCTTTGATGATATCCCATGCCGAGAAAAAGAAAGCACCAACAAACTCATCCGGACCAGAGGAGCTATCACCATCCATTGATTGGGTAATTTCAAATTTTTCATCTTTTCCGAGATAGGTAGTAAGATCGAAATTATGCCTGAAGGAAAGTAACATTGGAATATGCATCAAAATATTTGGATCAGTAGGAGGAGTTCCCGCCTATAGAAAATAACTGTACCCATCTACCACCCTTCTTGTTGATAATAATTTTGATTTCATTTTTGGCATTTTGATCTTTAGTAGCATGCAAAAATTATGTGTTACCATCTTCTTTAACCAATTTATGTCAAGATCTTTGTCTCGACATAGATTCCTCATATTTGACAATGTTATGATATAGTGCTTTCACTGTAATATCCCCAAAATTTTGGGAAAACACGCAATTCAAACTAATGTGTGTATAAATGTGGTGTGTGTGGTTCACAAGGGAACTCAAAGAAGTTAGCACACACTTAGGTGTGTATGCGCTTCACACCAAATAGGTTAAGTGGATAAGTGTAACACACAATTTTTGTGTGTGCTTTACAAGGAAGTAAAGTCCTTGCTTGAATGGGGAGGAATAACTCACATGTAAGACCCAATTGTTGGGTTTCCTAATTTAAGTGTTTTGAGAGAAAGAAAAGAAGGGTTTGAAGAGAAGAGAAGGTAATTGCTTGAATTCGTGTGTTTCGAACCACTAGATCATAGTGAGATTTATGCAAACTCGTGTGTGAAAGATCATCATACGATTGTGTCGGCGTCGTGGTGATTGTGGAGCTTGGAGAGACCGAAATGGGTTTTGAAACCTATTTACTTGTAAAAGGAGAAGATGCTCCGATCCTCAAGTGAATCTTGAGTTAGAAGGTGAGAAATCGATACTTAAGTGTGCAAATTTAGATAATAAAATATTTTATAAGATATGTAAGAAGTGTGGAAGAAATAGGAGAACAAATGCGAAGAAGATCGATTTGAGAAAAAACTCAGATCTGAAGAGACTCTGGTTCTCGCGTGCCCGAGCTTCAAAGCTCGCTCACGCAAGAAGCCTTCAGAAAGGCATGAACCTCTGATACTCGCTCGTGCGAGGGATTAAGTAACCTATGAGCTCGCTCGCGCGAGGGAACTCGCGTGCCCAAGGCGGCAGAGGAAATTCAACTTCAGTAGGCTGAATTTCAATCGCTCGCTCAAGATCTGTGAGTGTTTGTGAGCTGGCGCACCCCAGCTTTAGTGCTCGCTCACGCGAGAAACAGAGTCAAGCTAATTTTGATTCTTTTTGTATGAATTCTTTGAAAATGTGTGTCGTTAGGTTTTCTTAAGCATTCCAAAGGAGTACTTTGACACTTTGACTGTAGGATTAAAGTATTGAGCTTATGTGTGAGTTCTCAAGAGAATTATGTGTGGAATATGCTAAGCGTGACTTGAGGTAGGGGAAACTTATGATCATTTAATTTGATTGTGCTCTATATAAGTTAAGTAATATGATGTGATAAGCCATGATAAGTTTTGTGAAACAAGCATATGAAATTCTATAGTTCAAACAAGTTTTGAATAGAATAAATGTGATGTGAAAGGTGGAATGTGGTGTGTTAACTGTGTAAGTGAGAATTCCAAAAATGTGTAAGAATATTAGCTTTTTCAAAAATAGTATAATGTATCACTCTACACGGTATGAAACTATAAGTTAGAAACTGCACATCCATTTAAGGTTTGGTATAATTAATCTATTGTGCTCCGGTACGGCGGGATATCCGTTCATTGTGCTCCGGTACAGTGGGATATCCGTTCATTCTCTTACCGGCCAACAGTAATACTTGTTTGGCACAAGCATCCCTCCTAACGCAAGGGCTTTGGCATATGTGTAAATGATTCATCGAACGACAATAATTGGGATTCCCATCGATATTATATGCAGCTTCTAATGTTATATCTGCTTAGAAAAGTATTTAAGTTAATGCTTTAAGTTATGTCTAATATTTTTTTAAACAAAGCATGTGATTCAAGTGTTTGTGTGTGTGTGTGTGTGTGTGTGATTAAAACTATAGCATATGGAATTCAATTGAGAAAAATGTGAAATGTGCATATGAAAATCAGTTATGAGACTTTATGCTTGAGATATGAGATTTAAATGCTACTGATGTTTTCCCCTATTGAGCTTGGATGTAAGCTCACCCTTTTGACTATACGTCACAGGTGAGGACATAGAGAAGGATTTAGATCTTGAGAGTGATCCTGAGTACGAACCAGAGGAGGAGATTGAGCCCCTACCAGAGGTCTTCTTTCCCAAGTAGATTCGAGTGTGTGTGTGTGTGAGCAGTCAAGAGTTGTATTTTGGTTGGCTTGGTACGTCCAACCATTTTTGAGTTAATATTAGTCATATAATATACTTGTTTTGGATATTATTTTGTGAACCATTGGTTGGTGATAGATGTCTATCACCAATGGTTTGTTTCGGTTCTTCCATTCATACATTTGGCATGAAATTTAGAACCGTTATCTTGATCAAATTTATATTTTGAAAAGTATTTTTCCTTAGAAGCATAATGAATCTATCTACTTAATTGAGATATCTATGTGAGATCTGCTTTTGTGGATGTGCCAAGTAAACGTGTAAGTGTGGGATCATCCTAGCGGGTGATCTGACAGCACGGGTTTCGGGCTGTCGGAATTCGGGCTGTCACAGTTGGTATGAGAGAGTGCTTTGGCTCTAGATTCCATGAAGATCAACTATGTCATATGTGACATAGTTGATATCACAGCTTCATTTTTGTAATTCTTATAGAGTTATAAGTGAGTTGCAGTGTGATGTGTAGTATGTTTAGAACTCTCTGTTAATGAAACTTTTGTTTCATGTTAACAGAACAAGATGTCTCCTAGAGGTAGAGGGTGGCCAAGAGGTGATCGTGCCCGAACCACAAGGAGTGGTGAGGGAGTGGATACTAGCATGGACGATGTTTTGATGAATGAGAATGTGGCTACAGGTTTGAATAGGAATCCGATTAGAGAGGGAGATCCTCCTAGACAAGGAGATCAAGGCAGAGAAAGATTGGGAATAGAAAAGATGGCACAAGCCATGGAGACAATGGCTAATTCCATGGCACAGCAAACGGAACTAATTGTTGCTAATAATGTTAATAATCACCAACAGACACCACCTCAACCACCATTTCAGCCACCAGTACAACCATTAGCATTTGTAGAATTTAGAAGAATGCGTCCTCCCAATTTCTCAGCACAAGTTGAACCAGTAGAGGCAGAGAACTAGATAAAGGAAATGGAAAAGATTTTTAGTGTGCTTCCATGCACTGAAGACGAGAAAGTCAAATGGGCGACATTTAAATTAGATGGGGAAGCAGGCCCATGGTGGACGTCGGTGTCAAGAACTAGGGAACAGGTTACACCAGGTATGTTGTGGACATGGGAAGAGTTCCTAGAGGAATTCAACAAAGAATTCTTTCCCAAACAGGTGAGGGATCAGATGGAGGTACAGTTTATAAACCTTGAACAGGGTAAAATGTCCGTGCGAGAGTACGGAGTAGAGTTTACAAGATTATCGAGGTTTGCATTGGAGCATGTAGCCTCTGAAAGGATGAAAGTTAAAAAGTTTCAGCGCGGATTGAGGCCGAATATCCGTGATAGAGTTTCAATATTTTAATTGAAGACTTATGGGGAATTAATGAGCAAAGCCTTGGTGGCAGAAGAGGACATTGATGAAATGTATAAATGAAGAGATCAGCAGAATAAGGGAAAAGCAAGCCAAGGAGGTTTGAAAGTTCTAATTCGGCGAATAAAAAGCTGAGGTATACAGCACCAGTCTAGAGGCAATTTACTCAAGGAAATTTTAATAGGTCATTTGTGCCTACGCCTATGAGATTGTTTCGTTTGTATGGCCCTGCTACCACCACAAGAGGGTCAGTTACTCAAGGAAATTCACGAGCAGCTTCGTCTATTCCGCAAGAAATATGTGCACGTTGTGATAAACCCCATAAGACTACGGACTGTACAAGAGGCACAGGGGCATGCTTTAAATATAGAAAAATGGGGCACATGATAAGGGATTGCCCAGCTCTTAGAAATGAGGTGAAGGTGACGGCTGCAGCACCACAAAGACCTACGCGACAATCACGACCGACAGTGCAAGGCCGTGCTTATGCAGTGACTGCTAAGGATGCCAACACTATCAAGGACATAATCCAAGGTATAAATCATTTAATTAAAGTCATTTGAGATTCTTACTGAAATTTTAGATGAAGAATGTGCATACATAGAAAAGTAATTATTTAAAATTTAATGTTAACTTCTATGCTTCTTTTGATGTGAATTTAAATTTGTAGTGTGTATATAACGTAGGTACATTACAAATACATAGAAAAGGCGACTATCTTTGTTATGAAGCACGAGTTTTAATAGATCCAGGGTCTACACATTCATTTATGACACCTAAATTCACAGTAAAGGTAAAACTGATACAGTGTGTCGATCAGTAATGGTAGCCATCAAGGGATATGAAACTCATGAATTAATGGTCGATTTGATCATGTTGGATATGCAAGGATTCAATATAATCCTTGGCATGGACTGGTTATCCACCCATAATGCAAATTTCGATTGTTGGAAGAAGATAGTTACATTTACCCAGATAAGGATAGGTCATTCAAGTTACTCAGCATGCGATCAACTTTTGTACCTTTCATCTCTGCGATTCGTGTAAAATGGATGATGAGAAATGGGTGTAGTGGATATCTAGCATTTTTGCAAGATGTTTTTCCTGAAGAGTTGTCGGGATTACCGCCTGATAGAGAGGTTGAGTTTGCGATAGACTTAGCCCCAAGTACTGAACCAGTGTCTAAAGCGCCGTATAGAATGGCTCCAACTGAATTAAAAGAGTTGAAAGATCAACTATAAGAGCTGTTAGATAAAGGTTTTATAAGACCAAGTGGGTCTCCGTGGGGAGCACCGATCTTATTCATTAAGAATGACGGGTCGATGAAATTGTGCATCGACTATCATCAGTTGAATAAATTAACTATCAAGAATCGATATCCTTTGCCAAAAATCGACGATCTATTTAATCAGCTACAAGGGAAAAGATTCTATTCTAAGATAGATTTGAGATCGAGTTATCATCAACTGAAGGTGAAAGCCAAGGATGTTCAGAAGACGGCATTCAGAATCAGATATAGGCATTATAAATTCCTTGTGATGCCTTTCGGTTTAACCAACGCTCCAACTTCAGTTATGGATCTCATGAATAGAGTATTCAAGTCACATCTGGATACGTGTGTTGTGGTGTTCGTAGACGATATTCTTATATACTCAAAGTCTCGAGAAGAACATGAGCAACATCTGAGGATTGCTCTGCAGACATTGCGTGAACACTAGCTATTTTCTAAACTCAGTAAATGTGAGTTTTGGCTTGAAGAAGTAAGCTTTTTGGGACACGTGGTCTCAGAAGCAAGTGTTACTGTGGATCCTGCAAAGATCGAGGCAGTAGTGAAATGAGAATAATCACAGACTATGATAGAGATTCGCAGTTTTCTTGGTCTGACTGGATACTACAGGAGGTTTGTGGAAGGGTTCTCGAAGATTTCGAGGCCACTCACGAAACTTGCAAGGAAAGATATTAAATTTGAGTGGACTGAGGAATGTGAAAAGAGTTTTCAAGAACTCAAGAAGAGATTGATATTAGCACCAGTGTTAGCCATTCCATCAGGGAGTGGAGGTTTTGTCGTGTATAGTGACACATCACACAACGGCTTAGGCTGTGTGCTAAATCAAAACAAGAAGGTTATTGCCTACAGATTTAGACAACTTAAGGATCATGAAAAGAACTATCCAACGCATGACCTTTAGTTAGAGATTGTGATATTTACACTGAAGATATGGAGACATTATTTATATGGAGAAACCTTTGAGATCTTCACAGACCACAAGAGTCTCAAGTATTTGTTCACACAAAAGGACTTGAATATGAGACAGAGAAGGTGGATGGAATTTCTTAAGGACTATGATTGCTCCATTCAATATCATCCGGGCAAAGCATCCATTTTGAAGGCTTTGTATGACAGCCCAGATTTCGGCACCTCGAAACCCATGCCATCAGCACGATCCTCCAGACTGTGTCCCAAAGCTATGCACGGAACATTGGTATAACAAGCAATAATAAAGAGATAAAGTAAATAATTATATAAAGCGAAAAAAGTTAATATGCCAACTGACACATGCAAAAGACAGTTCTACTTTCATGCCACTGCATGAACAGAGAATCGACCCAAACCATCGGTGATAAACAGATCACCCCAGATGGTTCGCCAAAAGAATAATTCAATTTAATTACATTGTTTATCAAAATAAAGGCTTGACATACCAAGTCGTACAATCAGCTCTCAAAACTACTCTCTGTCAAAGTACACAGCAGAGTCTCCTAGAAGAAGTCCTCTTGAGGAGGCTCCAACTCGTCTCCAGGCACGTAATCCGAATCACCATGATCTACGTCTCCCGAAGCCTCAGCTACTGCTAACAATGGACCTGTGATGTATAGTCTTAAGGGGTGAGCTATATCCTAGCTCAATAGAGAACAACACAATGGACATATAAATCAAAATCTCACATATACTCAATAATATTCTAAGCATGATGTGTGTATGCATTTGCTAGAAAACAGTTTAAAAGATAGCAATTTGCATTTCAAGTTTACTGGTAACTTGCATGTCTTACTTTACTGTTGATTTATCATGAATGACACTGAACAGGCCTAAAGCAAAACTTAAATCTTTAACTTAAGTAATCCCCGAGCAATATAGTATCGAGCCCCAATGGAATACCCACCATCGTCACCTAAATAGACAGTTGTAAAAAATGTATTCCCTGGGAATACTACCTAAGCCCCTTTCTCAATAGGCGGCGGGGTTAAATCTCAACTCAACATCCCTGGGATGTGCTTACTGTGTACGGATAGACCTCTCCACTGGTGTACGGATTGGCCGCCGTACCGGTCGCGGATATCCTACCGCGTCAGTCGTGGGTATCTCGCCACGTCGGTGGGGTATTCTAAACAAACCTTAAATAATAAAAATAACATGTGCTTTACATATAGTTGTTCACCGTATAAGTGTGTTATCTTATATCAGTTAGGCCTCAACAGTAGTTATTCAATCTTATTTACATCCCTGAAATGTCTAAATTACTCGCATCTTCTTGATGCCTTTAGCACTTTCTCATCTCCTGGGAATGCCTCATTTTCATTAACTTGCTTGTCTCAGTTATTTACATCACACTGATGCCTTTATCATTTTCTTGGTATCACACACACCCATTTTTACAAAGCTTTTTATAGTTAAAATATTTTCAAATTGATATCTATATCACTACATACATGCTCTTGCAATTAAAGTACATGTTCAAGGTGTTCCCTACCTAAGGTCTCAGAAGGTCCAAGAATCAAGGTCCCACACGGCTCCTTGTGCTCGCTTTCAAACGTACCACCTATGGTACATCACAACACATGCAACATATCACTAAAGATGCAATAGAGAAGGCCCTAGACCCTCCATGAACCTCAAAGTTCAATTAAGAAGTCAAGCGAATCTGCCAAAATCGATTAATCGATTCCCAAAATTGATTAATCGAAACCCAAATCGATTAATCGATTCCCAAAATCGATTAATCAAAATCCAAAATCGATTAATCGATCCCAAATCAATTAATCAAAATCCCTAAAATGGTAAGGTCGATTCTCAAATCGAGCTGTCGAAAATTTGAAATCGATTAGTCGATCCCAAATCGATTAATCGAAATCCAAAATCGATTAATCGATTAGTCGATTTCCCTAAGTCTTTTCTCTCTAGCCACTGGAGGTACCTAGTCGATTAGTCAATTTCTAAATCGATTAATCGATCTTCAACATCAATTAATCGATTTCTAGATCGATTAATCAAAATCAGGCATCCCTGACTTTTCAACTTCTAGACAAAAATTGATTAATCGAATCTCGATTTCGATTAATCGATTTGGCCAGATTCAGCCCCCCTTTCGGGCTGTTCTTCCAAATCTTTTCCTCATCCATTTTTCTTTCTTTTCTAGGTCTTTAATCCATCATTCTAACTATGCTTGACTGAATTAAACTCATCACATCCTTATGTATTGAAATCTAATAAAATTTACCTCAATAAATCCCTTAAAGGATTGATTTGCTGGGTTTGATGGCTAGGATTCCAGCTTTTCGCTTCAACAGCACCTCTTGCGTTGAATCCAGCATTCAATGCTCTATTTCCTCTTGATTTACATTAAATTCTAGCTCAATAACTCCTCTTGGTTTCTCTCTCTCTCTCTCTCTTCTTAACTCTCTCTCACCAATCAAAATAAAGCAAACCAAGTTTATTAAAACCCTTTTATCCTCTTTTCAGCTTGTGTGTTAAACACATACACCAGAGATAGGTGTACATGACCACTAACTCACACTATACACTACACTTAGGTCATATTGACCTCACATCAGTTTATCCCTTCATGAGTTCACTGTTTGACCATCACTTGGTCAACCCTACGACCAGTCGGGCATGGATCTCAAGGCTACTGCTTAACGCTTAAATTTTTAGGATATTACATTCTCCCCACCTTGGGAATTTTTGTCCCCGAAAATAACCCGAAGGTGCGTCGGTGTGGTACCCCACACACTGCAATGTTACGTACCCACACACAAACGATGATGTATACATCACACAGTGCAAGAAACATAAAGTAATGCAATTAAATTCTCAAAAAATGATTTAGATTTCATTATCAAGTTCCAAAATTTATAGAGTTGAGCATGTACATTGGTTTAATTACAATAAAAAAGAAATATCTTCCGCTCAAGCTCACGTGGTACCCGCCTGATCTCTGGCCGCCTGCTCTGGGCGGGCTGCCTGTGGTGGTCGGCTTGTCTCAAAGAAGCCGCCTGCTCGCTCGCAAGGCCGAGCCAGATGCATCGGCAGCAGAGGTACCCACATGAAAAGCTGCACCAGAGTGAAAAGCAATCCGGCATGTAGTCTACGCCTCCTCCTGCGCGAGGCGTTGCTGATAGTCCAACGGGTAGATGTACCATAGGGTATGGTACATCAAAAAGTCCATCCGCCGGTTCATCCTCTCATTGTTGGCCTCCATCCGGGCCAACACGTCCTCTATGGTAGGCACCGAACGAGCTGCTCGCCGACGGTATGAAGAAGTGGGTGTGGTTTCCGCTGACTACGACGGTGGGATAGCAGAGGTGGTAGGAGGTACTATGGGCTGCCTCCCAGCGGACACTGAGGTCTACAATGGGGCTCCCTCAGCGGGTGGAATGACAGGTGGTGCTCCCCCCACTGGAGGGTCCTGCTGTGGTGGTGGGGGTGGTGGTGGTGCTACTGCTGGCCCCTGTACCGGTAGGGTCCTCTTCAACAGGTTGTAACTACGGCTCCATGAAGCAATGGAGTAATGCTTCACTTGGTTCATAGCCCTCTCCTCATGGGGCGAGACGGCGTACCCTGGAGCGTCTGAATAACACTCCAACATGCTCGAAATGAGGTGAGCGTACGGCATCTTGTCCTTTGTCCTCAAATTTTCCTTCATCATCTTTCCTTTGATATACCTCATCCCCTCCAACACGATCATGGTGGCGTCGAACCAACGGCCGCAGAATGCTGTGTACAGGGCCTGCTGGACCAACTCCACCCTCTCGGTATCGTGCCACATCGGGTAGAGGTTGCACTTGATTATCGAATCAAGCATCCACATATATTGGGGTAGATCGACCCTCCGGATGGACGATCCGGACTCCTTCTTTCTATTGGTCATCTCAGTCATTATCTCCTCAAATCTCACCTCTTCCGCAAATGGTGGGAAGAGGGTGGTCTCGGGCACGAAGTCCAAATAGCATTCTAGGTCTTCGTGGACATGGCGTCGGGTGAAGGCATAGTCGCGACCCTCGATCTTGGTCGTAACTATATCATCGATAGGGCCATCCTCCAAGCCCTGGAAAAATAGGCATACGAGCCTAGGGTAATAGCACCCGTGGAGTGGCTTTAAAAGACTGCCAAGGCCCGCCTTCCCCAAGTAGTTCTGAGCCCATTAGGTCTCACCATCAACGTTGGGGTTATTATCACCATCAATGTTGGGGTTGGTAAATAAATTTTCATCACAATGTACTCGTTCTCAAAGGTTTTAGCTGCCTACCATTCATTTGGTTGGAGCACGTTTACTGGTGGGGGCGGTGTTGGTGAAGACTCGCGCGAAGGCGCGCTCGTCGAACCAGATGTGGTATCCGATGACGACGGTGATGGGGTCCTTACAGGTGATGGGGTGGGTGGTGGCGGTGCGGCGTTCTTACGCCGGACCAGGAGTTTGGATGTCGCCTTCTTCGAAGATAACCAGGTTCTAGGCGGCATTTTGGTAATAAAATAGCAAAACTAGGGTTTTTACTTAGGTGTTCAATCCAATGTCAAGTGATTTCAATTCGATATCGAACCCAAACCGTGAAAATCGTAGGTCTCCAAGTCGCTCGAAGAGGAAGAAGGAAGGAGCGCAAGAACAAAAATCAATTTGATTTCGAATGGGGAGAAATCCCCCTCGTCATATATATAGGCTCCGATTCGATTAATCAATTTCTAAAATCGATTAATCGAGTTTTAAAATTTTAGTCAAGCCGCGGGAAATCGATTAATCGATTTCCAAAATCAATTAATCGAAACTCAAAATAGATTAATCAAAATCGTGGTCACTTAAAATTTCAACTTTTCCAGCTCACTGGCACATGCCAGTCGATTAATCGATTCTCCAAGTCGATTAATCGAAATCCCAAAATCGATTAATCGAATTTCACTTTGATTAATTGAAATCGTAAAATTCCTCAATTTTTTCAAAAATTCTTAAGTTACTCGATTAATCGAATCTCCAGATTGATTAATCGAAGTAAAAAATCGATTAATCAAAATTTCATTTCTTTAATTTCTTAAATCCCCATTCAATTCCACTCACTGGCGTATGCCAATCGACTAATAGACCAAAATCGATTAATCAAGTTCCCAAATCGATTAATCGATTTTGATCAGATTTTCAAATTTCTTTGTATCTTTATGTCTCTTCCGCTTTCTTGGTAAAACATGACCAGTTGGTCACTGGCCTTGCAGAACACGTCATCACGGCCATGTCGTGGCTATGATGAATTCTACCTACGCATTTGACATTGCATTAGGAATACTATGCGGACGAAATTTTGCTTTTATTGAATAATTGATCAAAAGATCGACATTGGATTACAACATATGGTTTAAATCCACAAACATACTTGCAGTGTTACAATTTTGAATCTCAAGCTGTCGCAAACAAGCCCGGATACTGTTCTTTCACGTCGGCCTCTCGTTCCCACGTAGCTTCTTCGGCCGGATGATTCTTCCATCGAATAAACACTAAAGGAATCACCTTTTTCTGCAACACTTGTTCCTTTCGATCCAAAATCTCCACCGGTTCTTCGATCATGGTCATATCCTCATGCATCTCAAATGATTGGCTGCTCAACACATGATCAGGGCCATTAAGATATTTCCTGAGCATCGATACATGGAACACATTGTGTCCCTGTTCAAATAAAGGTGGCAATCCAATGCGGTAAGCAACTTCCCCTACTCGACCCAGAACCTCAAATGGTCCAAGATAGCGGGGACTTAATTTCCCTCTCTTTCCAAATCTCATCACCCCCTTCATAGGTGACACTTTCACGAACACGTGTTCACCCACCTTAAAGTCTACACTCGTCTGCTAGATGTCAGCATAGCTTTTCTGCCTGCTTTGAGCCGCTTTGAGTTTGGCCCTTATCATTCGAACATAAGTGGCATTATCTTCCAATATCTCGGGTCCCAAAACAAATTTCTCACCGATTTCTTCCCAATTGATGGGCGATCTATATCACCGTCCATAAAGAGCTTCATAAGGTGCCATCCCAATGCTCGTCTGAAAACTGTTGTTGTACGCAAACTCAATCAATGGTAGGTGCTGATCCCATGATCCTTGCAACTCTAACATACACGCCCTAAGCATGTCCTCGATGATCTGATTGACCCTCTCTGTCTGCCCATCAGTTTGTGGATGGAATGTTGAACTGAAATCTAGTCGCGTTCTCATTCCTTCTTGAAATTTCTTCCAAAACTTTGATGTATATAATGGGTCACAATCAGAAATAATGCTACTCAAAATCCCATGCAAACGGACGATCTCCTTCATATATAGCTCTGCAAGTCTTTCCATCGTGTACATCGTGTTGTATGGAAAGAAGTGCACTGACTTGGTCAATCGATCGAGTACTACCCAAATGGGCATATGCGTCGATCTCTCTCCTCGAAATCAAAATGATCTCCTCGTGTTGGGTCTGAAGATGACAACCTTGTTCTTGTAATCTACTGTCGCACGGTGAGTCGATAACTAATCCATGCCAAGGATCACATCAAATTCTTGCATGTCTAATAGGATTAGGTTCGCAGGTAGTTCAAAGTCGTCTCCATCCATGATTTTCATAATCACAGAGTTGCAAACTTTCTCGGTATCAACCGATTTCCCAGTGGGAATGGTCACGGTTAACACAAAGCCTAACTCCTCTGGGTCAACTTTCATCTTCTTTGTGAAGCGAGGGGTAATGAGTGAGTGGGTAGACCCCGGGTCTATCAACACTCGAGCTTTATATACCACATCGCTTCCCTTCTTATATACTTGTAACGCACCTAATCATACGTACATATATATATAATGTATATCATCATACTAGAAATTTTTACATGCAAGTTCTTTTCTATTTTCTATATGAATGCACCTTTTCTATCTTAAATTTTCAAGAATTGAAATTCTTTATTTAAAAGAAATCTCACCTTGGATCACGTCATTTATATTTTGAGCCTCCTGAGCTGTGACTGCGTAGGCTCTCCCTTGAACGATCGGCTTCATTGCTTGTATAGGTCGTGGCATAGGAGCTGAAGTCGTCTTCCCTTTGTTCACCTCGGGGCAATCCTTGATCAAGTGGCCCACCTTGCCACATCGAAAATAACCCCGAGTACCTTGCCTACAGTCAGTTATTCTATAAGGCTTGCCACACTTGGCACAAGTCTTACGAGGTGTGGAAGAAGTCGCCGAGAAACACCGCAGGATCAGAGTCTTGAGTGATAGCAGGGCTCTCGTAGAACATCGGTCTCCCCGACGCGAGCAATGGAAATCTTTACTGGTTGCTCTGCTGCGCTGGTTTCCCATAACCTCCCTGAAATGGTGGTCTCTGGTTGCCTGCTATGAATCTCGGCTTTTTATTCACCGGCTCGTAGTTTCCCGTTCTGCTCTGGTCCACATTCCACCTTCCTTGCTATTCCCTTTGGCGGTATTTATTATTATTTTCTTCCTCTACCACCAATGCCTTGCTCATGACCTCTCCATAGGTCCTCATCTGGAATGGTGCTACTCCTCCCCTCATGTCCGGTCTTAACCCTTGCTGAAACCTCTTCGCTCTCATCATGTCTGTGACAACATAATCGGGCACGAAGCGAGCGAGTCGCATGAACTCCACTCCATAGTCTCTAACTGTCATCTTCCCTTACACGAGTTGCAAAAATTAGATCTCCATCTGATTTCTCACAACTTCTGGGAAGTACTGTTTGTTGAACTCTTCAACAAATTCATCCCACGTCCAGGGCAAATCCGGAGTCTCCTGAGCCCTAGTCCGTGAAACAGACTTCCACCAAGGCCCAGCCTCTCCGTCTAACATATATGCTGCCCAACGAACTCTCTCGTCCTCCGCACATGTCAGCACGCTGAATACTTTTTCCATCTCACTCAGCCAATGCTCCGCCACCATGGGCTCTCCCTGTCCAGAAAAGCTAGGAGGTCTCATCCTCCTAAACTCAGTAAACGCTGAAGCCACTGGAGGTGTAGGCCCCATTGGAGGTGTAGGTGGCTGACTCTGTTCATGGGCAGTGTGAGCTGCCAAGGATGTTGCCTGTTATGCCATGGCAGCCGTCATGGTCTCCATGGTATGGATCATCCTCCGACGCTCCTCTCTCTCTTCATTCCTTTCTCTAACCTTTGTCTGTTCCCTTTGATCTTGATCCTGAAGATCTTGATCTTGGTTCTCTCCCTGTTCGTGTCCCCCTTGACTGCCACTACCTGAAGCACCTCCATGTCCCAAAGGTACTCTATTAGTATCTGAGATGAGATCATCTCGACTACGCAAATTTCTATGATGACCGCCCCTTGGTCGGCCTCTTCCTCTAGGAAGCATAACAGTTTGCACGTGAAAACAAAGTTTTCTTTAGCAGAAGTCCCTATGCTCTGACAAAAGGATGATTGTCAGAATTTCTAAAAGAAAATACTTTGATACCAACTGTGACAACCCGAATTTTCGCACTCCGAAACCCGTGCCGTCAGCACGATCCTCCAGACCGTGCTCTAAATCTATGCACGGAATATTGGTATAACAAGCAATAATAAAGAGATAAAGCAAATAATTGCATAAAGCGGAAAAAGTTAATATGCCCAACTGGCACATGGAAAAGACAGTTCTACTATCATGCCACTGCATGAACAGAGAATCGACCCAAACCATCGGTGATAAACAGATCACCCCAGATGGTTCGCCAAAAGAATAATTCAATTTAATTACATTGTTTATCAAAATAAAGGCTTGACATACCAAGTCGTACAATCAGCTCTCAAAACTACTCTCTGTCAAAGTACACAGCAGAGTCTCCTAGAAGAAGTCCTCTTGAGGAGGCTCCAACTCGTCTCCAGGCACGTAATCCGAATCACCATGATCTACGTCTCCCGAAGCCTCAGCTACTGCTAACAATGGACCTGTGATGTATAGTCTTAAGGGGTGAGCTATATCCTAGCTCAATAGAGAACAACACAATGGACATATAAATCAAAATCTCACATATACTCAATAATATTCTAAGCATGATGTGTGTATGCATTTGCTAGAAAACAGTTTAAAAGATAGCAATTTGCATTTCAAGTTTACTGGTAACTTGCATGTCTTACTTTACTGTTGATTTATCATGAATGACACTGAACAGGCCTAAAGCAAAACTTAAATCTTCAACTTAAGTAATCCCCGAGCAATATAGCATCGAGCCCCAATGGAATACCCACCATCATCGCCTAAATAGACAGTTGTAAAAACTGTATTCCTTGATAATACTACCCAAGCCCCTTTCTCAATAGGCGTCGGGGTTAAATCTCAACTCAACATCCCTGGGATGTGCTTACTGTGTACGGATAGACCTCTGCACTGGTGTATGGATTAGCCGCCGTACCGATCACGAATATCCTGCCGCGTCAGTCGTGGGTATCCCGCCACGTCGGTGGGGTATTCTAAACAAACCTTAAATAACAAAAATAACATGTGCTTTACATATAGTTGTTCACCGTGTAAGTGTGTTATCTTATATCAGTTAGGCCTCAACAGTAGCTATTCAATCTTATTTACATCCCTGGGATGTCTAAATTACTCGCATCTTCTTGATGCCTTTAGCACTTTCTCATCTCCTGGGATGCCTCATTTTCATTAACTTGCTTGTCTCAGTTATTTACATCACACTGATGCCTTTATCATTTTTTTGGTGTCACACACACACCCATGTTTATAAAGCTTTTTACAGTTAAAATATTTTCAAATTGATATCTATATCACTACATACATGCTCTTGCAATTAAAGTACATGTTCAAGGTGTTCCCTACCTCAGGTCTCAGAAGGTCCAAGTATCAAGGTCCCACGCGGCTCCTTGTGCTCGCTTTCACACGTACCACCTATGGTACATCACAACACATGCAACATATCACTAAAGATGCAATAGAGAAGGTCCTAGACCCTCCATGAACCTCAAAGTCCAATTAAGAAGTCAAGTGAATCTGCCAAAATCGATTAATCGAAACCCAAATCGATTAATCGATTCTCAAAATCGATTAATCAAAATCCAAAATCGATTAATCGATCCCAAATCGATTAATCAAAATCCCTAAAATGGTAAGGTCGATTCTCAAATCGAGCTGTCGAAAATCCAAAATCGATTAGTCGATCCCAAATTGATTAATCGAAATCCAAAATTGATTAGTCGATTTCCCCAAGTCCTTTCTCTCCAGCCACTAGAGGTACCCAGTCGATTAGTCAATTTCTAAATCGATTAATCTATCTTCAACATCAATTAATCGATTTCTAGATCGATTAATCGAAATCGGGCATCCCTGACTTTTCAACTTCTAGACCAAAATCGATTAATCGAATCTCGATTTTGATTAATCGATTTGGCCAGATTCAACCCCCCTTTCGGGCTGTTCTTCCAAATCTTTTCCTTATCCATTTTTCTTTCTTTTCTAGGTCTTTAATCCATCATTCTAACTATGCTTGACTGAATTAAACTCATCACATCCTTATGTATTGAAATCTAATAAAATTTACCTCAATAAATCCCTTAAAGGATTGATTTACTGGGTTTGATGGCTAGGATTCCAGCTTTTCGCTTCAACAGCACCTCTTGCGTTGAATCCAGCATTCAATGCTCTATTTCCTCTTGATTTGCATTAAATTCTAGCTCAATAACTCCTCTTGGTTTCTCTCTCTCTCTCTCTTCTTAACTCTCTCTCACCAATCAAAATAAAGCAAACTAAGTTTATTAAAACCCTTTTATCCTCTTTCCAGCTTGTGTGTTAAACACATACACCAGAGATAGGTGTACATGACCACTAACTCACACTATACACTACACTTAGGTCATATTGACCTCACATCAGTTTATCCCTTCATGAGTTCACTGTTTGACCATCACTTGGTCAACCCTATGACCAGTCGGGCACGGATCTCAAGGCTACTGCTTAACGCTTAAATTTTTAGGATATTACACTTCGGCTCAGTTATCGAGTCTTATTTTGGGACTTCGCAGATGGAAGCTGTTAAAGGACATATCATTTTATGATAAGAGGATAGAGGTGAAAGCTTCAGGAGCTTTCTTAGCACATGTTACGATCATACCAGTGATTTTTTATTGCATATATGAACTTCAGATGAAAGATGATGAATTGTTAAAAATTTGGCAAGGGGTGGAAGATGGTACTATTTTGGATTTTTCTATCAAGAGTGATGGATGCTGTTATTCAAAGGGCGTTTGTGTGTGTCTACCGATGCCGAGATGAGACAAACTATTTTAGAAGAGGCCCATAAGTCAAAATATGCAATCCATCTGGGTGGTACAAAGATGTATCAAGATCTAAAGAGAAGCTTTTGGTGGAGAGGTTTGAAGAAGGGCGTAGCTAAGTATGTCTCAAAATGCTTGGCATGTCAGTAGGTGAAGGTGGATCACAGGCATCCATCTGGGTTATTACAACCGTTTTCGATACCCAAGTGGAAGTGAGAATCTATTTCTATGGACTTTATCTTAGGATTACCACGGACAATGAGGAAGCATAATGTTATTTGGGTGATCATTGACAGATTAACTAAATCGGCCCATTTCTTGCCTTATAACACAACGTATACTGCAAGTAGACTGGCAGATATGTATATGAGGGAGATCGTTCGGTTACACGGTATTCTAGTAACCATCGTTTCTGATCGAGATCCTTTGTGTACTTCTTAATTTTGGCATAAATTTCAAGAGGGGATGGGTACTAGACTAGATTTCAGTTCAGTGTTTTATCCGTAGATAGATGGTCAAACTGAACGTGTAAATCAAATCACAGAAGATATGCTATGGGCTTGTATGCTGAACTTTCAAGGATCATGGGATCAACATTTACCATTGATTGAGTTCTCATACAATAATAGCTATCAGACGAGTATAGGTATGGCACAGTATGAAGCTTTATATGATAGACAATGTAAATCCCCAATTAATTGGGAGGAGACGGGAGAGAAATTTATCTTGGAGCCAAAATTTCTTAGGAGTACCACTAAGGCGATATGTGTGATTAAAGAAAGATTAAGGGTCGCACAGAGTAGACAGAAGAGCTATGCTGACCTAAAAAGGACAAGCGTTGAGTTTCTAGATAAACTTAAGGTTTTATTGTGATAAATTGCATAATGATATATATCTAAGTATCTGTAAATTATCAATGTTGATATGGAGTAATTCTTTCAGACGATAGACAATGTCTTCATCAAGATTTCGCCTACCAAAGGCGTTATATATTTTGGAAAGCGTGGCAAGCTGAGTCCACGGTACGTTGGACCTTTTGAGGTTTTGGGATGCGTTGGAGAGGTTGCTTACTGAGTTGCACTACCACCGCAACTCTCAAATATGCCCGATGTATTTCATGTCTCAATGCTACGATGATATGTGATGGATCAAATGCATGTATTAGATTATACACCGATCGAAATTCAAGAGGACTTGACGGTAAAGGAAGAATCGGTGAAAATTCTTGATCGAAAAGAACAAGTACTATGCACAAAAAGGATTCTGTTGGTGCTTATATAGTAGCGAAAAAATTTGCCAGAAGAAGCCACATGGAAACATAAGTCGGATGTGCGTGATGCTTACTCGGATTTGTTTACATGAGCTTTGTATATTTTTGTATAATTTTGAACAAGTTTTATGAATTTAGTGTTGAATTTAGATTTTTCTTGTTGAACACATAAGGATTTGGTAAAGGATAAAACCATCAAAGATTGTCCATGTGTATAACCGATCATATACTTGGTCAATAAGTAACAAGTTCGACGCGAAAAGACGTCTCAGACAAGGTAGAATTAAAGCATAAAAGCAAGGGAAATGAAAAATGTAGAGATACTACTTCAAAACTTATATACTCTGGTTCTCGCGCCCCCGAGCTTTAGTGCTCGCTCGCGCGAGGCACTTAGACAAAGGAATTTGGAAGGGAGTTCGACTTCCTGAGGGCTTACTGAGTCTCGCTCATGTGAGGTTTAAAGTTCGCTCGCGCGAGACACACAGAAATGAAAAAAATATAGTAATAGGAAATCGAGTTTCAGTGACTGACTGACACTCATGCGCCCGAGCTGTCATAAGTCGCACGCGCGAGGATCGGGCTATATAAGGGTTTTACCCTTCTCGTCGGCATTTCACACAAATATCAAGAGAAGGGGAGAGTTCTAGGGTTTGGTTTTCTACACAAGAGCTTCACATATGCTTGTTCCTCGGATTTCTACGCCATTTCATTGGATTCTAACGCGAACAAGGTAATCTTAAACTTGGTTTCAAGCTCTATTGTATTTGATTTTTGGAATTTCAAACCCTAAAATTTCTTCAAAATCCCCAAACCCCACATCTAGGAAGAAATTGGCGGTGAGACCACCAAGTTCGTGCAAAAAGGCTACTCCTCCGCCAATTTCTTTGACCCAGCTCGCCCAATTGTGGGAAGCTAAACTTTTTGAATTAGAGTGGTCTATTCACTGAGATGTTTTTGAAGATCAACCAACCACCCAATGGACTACGGATTATCTTAAAGAGAATGACCTCAAATCGCTTTTGACTCCTTTTCACACACATTGTTACCCACGTTTGGTGAAGTTGTTTTAGCAAACTTTTAAAATGAACGACACTAAAACCAAATTAGTCACCAAGATTGACAAAAGAAAATTTATTTTTGACGACGTGGATATTTCCAAGGCTATGGGATGCCCGTGGTAATATGTGAACGACGGGGCTTCAAAATCCCCAATTCGAGAAATTGTTGAGTTTCAGGACATTGTGACTAATATGACTCACAGAGCTACCGGCACGGGAAAATCAGTCACACGAGTCCAATTACCGGAACATTTATGGCCATTAGATATCATCTTTAGAAAAATTTGTTTCCATTGGGCCATGAGCAAGAGAGACGGGACCCTTTCCTGCAAGCCATTTATGCAGCTCATCAAGGTAGGTGGTTTAGTGCGCCTACACTAGTGAGAAAAGCCATTAAGCATGCTTATGACCGCATGAGGCCCGGTGCTATCCCCGCACCTGTAAATCGGTTACCTTACGCCCGATTAATATCAAAGATGTTTGAACAATGTGAAGGTATTGATGGATTTGAAATCCATCGAGATGAACCCATACTTACGGATAACGTCAAGACTTATCGAGCCAAGGACTTAACCCAAAGCATTAACAGCCTTTCAGACAAATGTCAGAAGAAAAAGAGAGAAATTGCGCACCAAGTGCAACAACAAGCTGCACAATCGCAACCCCCTCAAAGCGAAATAGTGCAAGACCAACCAGCCCAAACCAGTGTGCCACCTCCAGCCCAGAGTAGGATGAGTAGCCAGGATGAGATACTTCGGGAACTACTCTAGCAGAGCCGTGAGATGAGGCAGCAGTAGTGGTTTCAGGAAGCCATTACCATAGACTTGATGCGTCATGCATATCCGCACACGTTCAATCAGCGCCTTGCGGTACTGCGGTCTTCGACTTTTGGTGCTTTCAGCTCTAGAGTGGGTGTTGACACTGGTGAGGAGACCGATGATGAGTCCGCTTCTAGCGAGGATGACTTAGGAGAAGAGTCTGATCAAAGTGGAGATGCTGAGAGTTAGCTACTGTTGGTGACCACGGAGATCATTTTGAGTAATTTTCATTTTTTTGAAATATAGGGGATGAACTAATTGTAAACTTTTGATGTGTAAGTTCCAAAACTTTTGTTGTTGTGTTGTTATGTGGATACAACAATTGGTAATTTTTATGCAGGATGTGTATTCTATGTCAATATAATGACATATCTCGGTTGACACAACTTGGTGTCGATAGACCGTAGTACATTTTGACTACCGGTTCTACTGTGAGTTTCTTTGCCCACATGGAAAATAGAACGTGCTTACCATGTGAGTGAACATGCATGGGGACACAGTTCGTGGGCTGTGTCAAATTGACAGATGTAGATTTTAACTGTGTCTTGTAATATGTCTGTGTTTTCGTATATACACGTTCACATGCCCACATAAATTTCTGTTGTAACTCGTGCCTATGCAGGTTCATCTTGATGATGCTTGTGTGTGTTTTTGCCGATCGTGGGCAGTTAGTTTTTGCCGATTGTGTGTTTTTGTCGATCGTGGGCAGTTAGTTTTTGCTATGGTGTGCAGTTCGCTTTTGTTTCTTATTCTGGTGTGCATTTTCAGTCTCACATGTGTGGATTGGTTATTGTGAGTTAGGTAAATTTTCGAGGATGAAAATTTTATAAGGTAGGGTGAATATAATATCCCCAAAATTTTGGGAAAACACGTAAGTCAAATGGATGTGTGTATCAATGTGGTGTGTGTGGTTCATAAGGAAACTCAAAGAAGTTAGCACACACTTAGGTGTGTATGCGCTTCACAACAAATAGGTTAAGTGGATAAGTGTAACACACAATTTTTATGTATACTTTGCAAGGGAGAAAAGTACTTGCTTGAACGGGGAGGAATAACTCACGTGTAAGACCCAATTGTTGGGTTTGCTAACTTAAGTGTTTTGAGAGAGGAAAGAAGGGTTTGAAGAGAAGAGAAGGTAATTGCTTAAATCTGTGTGTTTCGAACCACTAGATCGTAGTGAGAATTATGCAAACTTGTGTGTGAAAGATCACCATATGATTGTGTCGGTGTCGTGGTAATTGTGGAGCTTGGAGAGACCGAAATGGGTTTTGAAACCCATTTACTTGCAAATGGAGAAGATGCTCTGATCCTCGAGTGAATCTTGAATTAGAACGTAAGAAATCGATACTTAAGTGTGTAAATTTTTATAATAAAATGTTTTATAAGATGTGTAAGAAGTGTGGAAGAAATAGGAGAATAAATATGAAGAAGATCGAGTTGAGAAAAAACTCAGATCTAAAGAAACTTTGTTTCTCGTGTGCCCGAGCTTCAAAGCTCGCTCGCGCGAGAAGCCTTCTGAAAGGCATGAGCCTCTGATACTCACTCGCGTGAGGGATTAAGTAACCTATGAGCTCGCGTGCCCGAGGCGGCAAAGGAAATTTAGCTTCAGTAGGCTGAATTTCAATTGCTCACTCAAGATCTATGAGTGTTTGTGAGCTCGCGTGCCCGAGCTTTAGTGCTCACTCGCGCAAGAAATGAAGTCGGGCTAGTTTTGATTCTTTTTGTATGAATTCTTTATAAATGTGTGTCGTTAGGTTTTCTTAAGCATTCCTAAGGGGTACTTTGACACTTTGACTGTAGGATCAAAGTATTGAGCTTATGTGTGAGTTCTCAAGAGAATTATGTGTGGAATATGCTAAGCATGACTTGAGGTAGGGGAAACTTATGATCATTTAATTTGCTTGTGCTCTGTATAAGTTAAGTAATGTGATGTGATAAGTTATGATAAGTTTTACGAAACAAGCATGTGAAATTCTATAGTTCAAACAAGTTTTGAATAGAATAAATGTGATGTGAAAGGTGGAATGCAGTGTGTTAACTGTGTACGTGAGAATTCTAAAAATGTGTAAGAATATTAGCTTTTTCAAAAATAGTATAATGTATCACTCTACACGGTATGAAACTATAAGTTAGAAACTGCACATTCATTTAAGGTTTGGTATAATGAATCCATTGTGCTCCGGTATGATGGGATATCCGTTCATTGTGCTCCGGTATGGTGAGATATCCTTTCATTCTCTTACCAGCAAACGGTAATACTTGTTTGGCACAAGCATCCCTCCTAACGCAGGGGCTTTGGCATATGTGTAAATGGTTCATCGAACGACGATGGTTGGGATTCCCATCGGTATTATATGCGGCTTCTAATGTTATATCTGCTTAGAAAAGTATTTAAGTTAATGTTTTAAATTATGTCTAATATTTTTTTAGACAAAGCATGTGATTCAAGTGCGTGTGTGATTAAAACCATAGCATATGGAATTCAATTGAGAAAAATGTGAAATGTGCATATGAAAATCAGTTATGAGACTTTACGCTTGAGATATGAGATTTAAATGCCACTAATGTTTTCCCCTATTGAGCTTGTATGTAAGCTTACTCTTCCGACTATACGTCACAAGTGAGGAGTTAGAGAAGGATTTGGATCTTGAGAGTGATCCTGTGTACGAATTTGAGGAGGAGATTGAGCTCCTACCAGAGGACTTCTTTCCCAAGTAGATTTGAGTGTGTGTGTGTGAGCAGTCAGGAATTGTATTTTGGTTGGCTGGGTACATCCAGCCATTTTTGAGTTAATATTAGTCATGTAATATACTTGTTTTGGATATTATTTTGTGAAACATTGGTTGGTGATAGATGTCTATCACCAATGGTTCGTTTCGGTTCTTCCATTCATGCATTTGGCATGAAATTTAAAATTGTTATCCTGATCAAGTTTATATTTTGAAATGTATTTTTTCCTTGGAAGTATAATAAATCTATTTGCTTAATTGAGATATCTATGTGAGATCTGCTTTTGTGGATGTGCCAAGTAAACGTGTAAGCGTGGGATCGCCCTAACAGTTGATCTGACGGCACAGGTTTCGGGCTATCAGAATCCGGGCTGTCACATTCACATGATGAAAATAGGTGATTATAACCATCCTTCATCAATCATCTTCTTTTCAGTTTCTTCAACCAACAATAAAGCTTCATTCATTTATTTTTAATGTTTCCAACTAGGGAAATTTTCATAAAACCCTCTGAACTTTCATCATAATGTCCCACGGGCACCTGAACTTCAGGAAATTCAACCCAGACCCCCAAAGAATACAAATGTCCCAAATTTTGGCCCCTACCATCAACGTATGTCTCATGTTTGACGGAAATCGCTAAGCCACGTAAGCATCCGGTAGACACGTCGACAAAAAATATAGGTCTTGACGGCCGTTGCACACCTTACTCAGTAATTTCCTTCGAATAGGAGACGGACGTGGATGGTAGTTGTTAAAATTCTGAGTACAAAATATACCCAAAAACACCTCAATTAAACACTTCTAAAATTATCTGAATTCAAGTTAAAACCTAGCAACAGATAAGTATTGCGAGTGTCGATCCCTCAGAGATTGTCAGTGAAAACTAAATTTTAAAACCTCACTTAATTAATCCAATCAATTAATTGAAATATCTAAATCCTATGTTTGGAAATAAAATCTTTGTAAACGAAAGATAAAATTTAAAATTAGACAAATTGGAGAAATTTTTTATTAACGAATGACATCAAAGTTTAGAATCCACACCTAACTCTTCATCTAATGTCCTTTTAAAAATCTCATTTTATTAATCATTGAATTAATAATTAAGATATAAAATTTAGACACTGTTTATCTTGATCCAATTAAAAGTATTTAATTTCTACAAAGGCAATCTTTTTTTTTAGATAAATCACCACGTAAACTAAAAGTTCTCTTGGTTTGATAAAAAATTAGATTACAAAAATTTCTTATTTCTCTTGAATGGGTCATATATGTTTTCAATCATTCTCATATCCGATCATACTACTCTTCCTTAAATTATTTGATAAAAAAAGTCTAATCTTATCGAATCGTTATAAAAAGGGGAGAAGCCCTTAAGCATACTAGATATTCTTATAATTGACTTTAAAATCAAGTAACAAAAGGCCTCATAGCATTAGAAGTATAGAAATAGGAAATGATCATTAAAATAATGGATCATAAAAATTTAAATTAAAATTTCATAAGAAATTAAGTTTGGGCTTCATCTTAACTTTGATGTATGGATTTAGCAATCCATAATCCTCACAATGGGCTTCATTATGCTATTGATCATATTGAATTGAATGAAAGGTTCGGATTTAGAAAGGTGTCAATCTTCTTATTTTTGATCTCTCTCTCAACTCAACTTTCTCAATTTGAATCTCTATTCTAATTAGTTAGATCTAGAAAAATAAAGTGCATAAAATAAAAAGTAAAAATTAAATGACATCAAATAAAGAAATTACATTAATCTATGAAAAACTTGACTTAAGCCTCCTTCCCCTTAAAATTCTACTTGAATTGAAAAGACGTGAACATAAAATAAAAAATAAATAAGAGCAATGCATTAAAAAGAAATTACAAGAGGTTCTTATGGAGAATCAGACTAAAGGTTTCATTCTCCTTGACAAGCAACTTGAAAATGAAAAGGTATGGAATAAAAACTAAAATCAAATAAATTACTCAACTAAAGCTAAAGCAAAAATGAGAGATTAAGGATAACTAGAGGAGAGAGAGATCAATGTTTGAAGAGAGCTTGAACTTAAAAGATTGTTTACCTAGAATGAGTGGTGGAGTGTTTATATAGAGTTGCAAGGCCTCTTTCTTTCCTTCTTTAGTCTTGTTGATCCTTCTCTAATTGAATTTTTTGAAATTTTGACTTTCACAATCTTTCATGTGAGCTTTCCTTTTTTAAAAATTTACTACCACACTTTTCAATATTAAAACATTGACTGATTGATTCTTTCTTCTCTCATCTGTCTCATTTTGAATTTTGTGTGTCACACTTGCTAAATACATCTAATTTGATTGAATCAATCAAATATTTTGAAATATCTTTTCCGAAAATCTCTCAAATTAACAAGTGTTTAATTTCTCATAAAAAATTTCTTTATTTTTTGCTCTCAAACTTGCCTTCCAAAATGACTTCCTTATCTGAAAGTTTTTTGACTTTTCTTCTCTTTATCTTGACCAATCTCTTCCATATATTTCTTTGACTATGTTGATCTTGGAAATTGGTATTTACAACCCAATTTAACTCTTCTTTTGAAATTCTTACAATAATCACAAAAGAGTTTAATCAGTGCAATTTTCTATCAAATTAACTAGCAATTAAAGATAGTTTAAAGGAAAAATATATAATAAAATTGGACTTATCAACGGTAGGGACTAAAATTTGAGACATTTGTACTCTTTGGGGTTCTAAGTTGGATTTCCTAAAGTTCAGATGCCCGTGGGACATTACAATGACAATTCTGGGGGTTTTACGAAATATCCCTTTCCAACTACTGCATGATTCCATTTTTTTCAAATCGGCCTTTAATCTTTCGAGTTTATCAAAAACTTGATAAATGGAAGATCCTTGCGCACATGTACAATTTCTAGATAATTCGATCGAGAGGTCCAAACATTCTAAAATTTAAAGGGTTTGAGAGAATGAGGTTAGATTTCAATCACTAAATGTAATGGACACTAGTTCGAAGATATCTGTGAAAGATGAATAACAAAAAGGATGCATTTCGATATCCAACCATTGGATATCAAACAACTATTCATTCTACCCCATTTACTTTTGAGACCAATTCTATTGTTAAACCTAGAAAATTGATTTCTTAGATCAAGCAATCCGACTGCATTGATGAAGTCACAAAATTTTGTATTTGATACCGGGTTTGGAGGATCCTTTCTCTTTTTTTTTCAATTGCTGATGTGATTGTGTTAAAATCCCCTTCAAGCATGATGATGCCATTAAAAGAAATCAATGAAATAATATTTTGCCACATGGTCCTTCTCCCCTTAACCATGCATCTAGCTAGGTCTAACAATGATAATTTTAATCAAATCATCATTCACTTTCACTTTAAAGATTAAAGGATACATGTGACCTAGCTAGTGGTAATTGGAGGTCAGATGAGCACAATTTTACGACCTCTACTTTTTTTTTTCATTAAAATAGTCTCCACTTCATTAGTAAATTGTTCTGGCTCTGAAGTGAAGAGATAGATTTATTATCAATAGTGTCCAAAATGGAAACCTCATCATCTAATTTATATATTATGCAAATCATGTAGCTGAACTTAGAGAGGTGTAGCATTTAGCACTATCTCAATCAATTTAATTATTACGCAAATCATGTAGCTTCCTTCTTCTACCAAGCTTGATGAACCTTCAAAACTTAAACAGGTGATTTCTTTGAAGCATCTTCATCATCGTAATTCATTCGAGATTTTATGCCCCTTGTATTTTACACTGAATGCAATATTGTGAGAATGAATTAATCATATATGATGTGCTGCCAGAATTGAACCACAATTCCCCCATGCCAATCCAACAAATCTATAAGAATATTGCATACAGTACGTGACTCCAAAAATGTAACAAAGTCTTGGGTGTATAAGGAGTCTATCACTATAACCACCCCTACGGATAGCCCTCAGATTTGCCTCTTCATAACGACATAATAGAAGTGTATGTAGGTACCGAAATCCACCCTCCACCATAAATATGATCACAGGCGAAAAATTCGAGTATTTTTCCACACCCTTTCCCAATACTCACCATAGACACTGTTGTATACCCGTATATAAGAAAATGGAATACACAAGTACCTGAAGTTAGTAAATTTAATACTTCACTTTAAATCTAATTTGAAAACCCTTTTAGAGTGTGCATGTGTTGGACCATGTGTTTACTCATCAACCCAATCATGTAATGAATTCTTTAATGAGGAATATGAGACACAAAATGTGTATGATTTTTTTTGTTGAAGGAGAAGAGGAAGTTGATTGCCAAATGGTCTATTTTCCTCAAAAGATGAACACTATCCATTTCTTTTTCCCTAAGTACTTTAATTCCCCATCCATATCAAGCTGTCGCGACCTTAAATTCTACCCCATCCACAGGGCCTAGAATTTCGTGTT
Organism: Chloranthus sessilifolius; assembly: GCA_021018995.1. Taxonomy (NCBI): domain Eukaryota; kingdom Viridiplantae; phylum Streptophyta; class Magnoliopsida; order Chloranthales; family Chloranthaceae; genus Chloranthus; species Chloranthus sessilifolius. The sequence continues at coordinate 86,232,826 of CM037585.1, forward strand.
ATGACCTGCATGCATCCCAGATATGCTAAGCGGACATACACGTAATCAGAGTTCTTACGCTTATATGGCTTCACAAAATTCATGAATTCAACAGTAAAAGAATAAAACATTAGCGCAACCATGAATGAATAATAAATGCGATAGCATCCATAAAATAACTACTAATCAAAGAAAGTAAAGAGTCAGAAACAAATACGACGTACAAGTCTATAGATAATCAATAAATGAGCAGAACGAAAAAATAATCTATTGAACTAAAGATCCCAATCTCAGTACCGAACCTACACTATTAGTAATTGGCACTAGGATCGTAGTTAGCACCAAGGTCCTCTTGATAACCAGCCATGTCGCCCTCGCAAGGTTCCTGGTACTCTACGTCCGCCGAATCAATGAAGTTAGTGTCAATAGGATTAGAATAGTCCACGTCTACTCTATCGATATAATCACCTGAAATAATAAATGTCACGAGGGCTAAGTTGCTAAATTTTTGCGTAACTTAGTAGATACACCACCAATTCACCCTAGTCTTCTCAGGTGTATTGTGGATGCATCTCATGAGTGATAATAATAGTATAACAATATAACTGAAAGAAGGAAATAATAAATTTCTATGCATCGTAGAGTTCATATCATACCATAAATGCAAGACTATAAGCTAAACACACTCTAGTCCTAATGTATCTCACCATACCTCATAAATATAACATAACTTATTATTATCACGTCGCATGCGTCTGTATATCGCATGGGCATATCTAAATACTCGTAATCCTAATACGACCTGTGCCAGAGTCATTGTTCGAGCCTATCATGCGAGGGTTACCACAGTAGTTTACCATCATAACATATCATACTCATACACCCCATCCAGTCTACGGGGTGACTGACCATAAGCGTACTGTCTTTAAAGGCAAGAACAGTTACTTCATAATAAACTCATAATGTCTTTTCAGAGACCCGTCTTAGCTGTAGACGTTGAAATCCTTACAATAACTATGTAAAGTACGACACGTACAAACTTAAATTTTTAATCTTATGTTGGCCTACACAGTGATGTCTTATTATCATACTCATATCTTATCTTATCTTACATACTCATTCTCATCATATTGCTACAACCTGAATCTAGAGCGAGTCATGTTACTATAAATTTTACTAAATTACGCTTTCCAAAGAATGGGTTTTGTAGTAACTTGGATGTACTGTCACGCCCCTCGAACCTCTCCAGAACCTCGTACCTCGCGCACCTGATGGTGATACAGCTTATTCTATGTATAAAATTATATTAAATTCAAGCCTTAACCTATTGCAAGCGCACAATGAAAATTATAGCGTAGCGATAAGATCGTTCCCACAGAGATCATGTATTAAATATTAATTCAATTTTTATGAAAACTTATATTTATCTTTTAAGGTCATAAACTACTGGAAAAATATGAATAAAGAATTTTTATTAATCTAAAATGCAGAGAATAAATCCTAATCTTCAAACTTCATATTATGATCATCAATCACAATCTTCTGCTATTAGATATTTATAAAATTAAACGGTACCGTTACACTATATATCAAGTTTTCTAGCATTGGTCATCAATCAATACTAAAATCCTATCAATACAAATTTAATCTAATCAACAATCTCCTAAAATTTGGGTGTCAATCAAACTCTAGAAAATTGAAGATGGAAAAGTAAAAATCGTTACACTAATCTGCAAATCTCAACCTGAGTCGTCAATTCAAATTAAAATTCAAAGACGTTTATAAAGTAGTAAATAAAATAAAATCTAAACTATAAAGCAATTAAATTATATCTTTCACCTCTCAGCTGCAGTCATCAATTGCTTCTGAAAAACTACAGATATCTACACTAATCTTCAGCACCCAATCGCAGTTGTCAATTGCACTTGAGAAACCTCAGACGTCTAATCTACAAAGTAATAAAAATCTACTCTAATTTTGATTGGAAGAAAGTTCAACCTCAGTCGTCAATTGATACTTATTCCTACACTAAGCCTCTTATTTATAGATCATAAGGGTTGGTTTACAAAGACTTCTAATTCTAATAAAAGAAACTACTAAAGTAAAAGTATCCTAATATAACTCTAATTCCTAATTTTATTCTTCCTTGCTTTCAAACTATATATGTGATTCGACTTTATTTCCTTGGTAACATCAGCAAAGATTTTCGGAGTTTATCTTCATCAATATTCTCAGATTTGTGATTCACCAGACTTTTAATTCAAGAGATCTTCTAATTCTATGCATGACGGTGGTAGTCTTCAAGTGATCAACAACAGAAGAAAGCTTCTTTCTGGAAAATCATAAATCATGATTTCTTTCTTCTATTATCGCTTCTTTGGAAAATCGTAAATCACGAATTTCTATTTCTCATAGCTTTTCAGTGAATGATTCTTTATATTATACACGATCGCTTTTCTGTCTTTTATCGCTTTTACTTTTGAACGACTTTCTGAAGAATCGTAAATTACGATTTCTTATTTCTTTTCTTACTTCCTGCTTAATCGTAAAGTACAATTTTCTTGGCTTTCAACATACAGCGAATCGTCTTTTATGCTTAATCGTCTTCTTACTACTTTTTTAGTTTCTTTTGATGAATATTAATACTTTGGCTCTCTTTTACTATTTTTCCTTAATATCGGCACATCATTAGCTTGTTAGTAGCAAACTAAGTCCTAGCATTACTAAGTTAAAGGTGATAAAATGGTAAATTAAGTGACTGATCACACCCCCAAACTTAAGTTTTATTAGTCTCTAGCAAACAAGGAAACATAAAATATCTAAATTCAATGCCACTTTCGTAGGGAGCAGGATTGCACTTAGCAGATGTAACAAGCCTTTAAACCCATAGGTGATCCCTAATGGAGGAGTTATAGTCTCCTGAATCAATGAAGTTACCTACAAACTTCAAATATTTTTTTTTAAAATTTTTCAAAAAAATTCTTCAAAAACTTTAAAATAAAACAAATGTTAAAAATCTAAACTAATTTTTGTACACTACTAATCTACCTAAATTATCCAAATTAGTCAATACATAGTTTATTAAGACTTTTTAAAATTACCAATCATTTATCCTTACATTTCATTATATAGTTATCTTTGATTAGAACTCCAATAATTTAAATTGATAATAAGCACAAAGAATATATGCATTAGTAAACAGTTTATTCTTGATAAATTTTTCTAAATTGCAGATTTAGAAAATATTTTCATTCAAAAACTTACTATTGACATACTCTCAAAAAGATCTCGAAACTTATTGGGTTCTCTCAGTATATTTTTTTTCAAAAAAAATTCAGTCAAAGATAATTACAAAAATAAATGAATCTCATAGAAAGGATAATCTTATTCTATTCTTACGATTCTCTGTACAATCCATAGTATCCAATATCCATATCTCTATTAGGCTTATATTTTTATAAATCGTAAATCAAAAAGGTCTTTCCTTCAGCTTGTAATGGGGTTTGGGTTTTCAGAAGGTATCAAAGAAAGGTAAAAAATGATTCAAACTTTTTCTGAGAATTTAGCTCTTCTTTTTCCTATCTTCTTCTGACTTCCATTTTTACTTGAGCAAGCATCCAATATTTGGATAACTTCTTCCCATTTTTTCTATATATATATATATCCCAGTTCTTCAGTGAATTTGCAAAATCACATTTTTACGATTTTTCTCCTTTCTTTTGAAAGCTTTTTACTTAAATTGTGATTTCAAGAATCACCTTTTTACGATTTTTCTCTCCTTTCCCATATTCTTTTGTTTCTTTTTTTCTACTGTACCCTCTTTTTACTTTCCCTTCTCTGTTTTTGTTTTACTCCTTTCACTCCCTCTTCTTCTCTTCTTTTTACATTCTAAACTCTCAGAAATTGTAAGGGTCATAGGTTGAAAGCTTTGGGTAATACATATGGTTAAGGGTTTATAAAATTCTGGTACAAAGAAATTCGATTTTAGGCTTCTAATATGGGTTCAAAGGGTAAATTCTTTTATGAGATTTTGACTTTTTGGCTCTGGTTGATCAAAAGATAGTCTTTGGTCATTTTCACGATTTACTAGTATGGATGTCTTATTACTTTGATATAATTAACAAATAGTTCTAAATAAATAAATCATCATAATCACATAATATCATGATTCTATGAGATTTCTCAGTAGTAAAGAAGTTCAAGAAAATTTTATTTGAATAGAAACAGTCTCTCTCTCATAATAAAAGAGGAATAACGACTCTAAAGCTCACTGATTATATAATTTTGAAGCTATAATCTAAATATTGCAGTTCAGATCAATCATATAATTTCAAATATTTATCTGATACAGTGTTCTAAAGATGCTTAACATGAATTGCAACTGTTTTATTTTGAATTACTACTATGATGGATTGTTAAGTTATATGGATTCTCAATTTTTCTATCATAATTTGCATATAATAATTAACTAATCTAATATATACAAAACTAAAAAAAAAATTAGTAAAAAAAATTTGTAAACTATCTAAATTTAAAGAAAATTTATCTAAATTAAATGAAAATTTAAACTAATTTAAACTAATATACACAAAAAGTGGCGTATCCCCCCAAACTTAAACAGGACAATGTCCTCATTGTGCATAAATAGGGGACACTGCAAAATAAAAAAAATTATTGATATACTGATTATTTACCAAAAAAAAATTAGTTACCAGATATATGCTCTCCCCCAAAGTTGAGAGAAAATATCCGCAGCTTATTCTCGGAGTATCAATAACAAAAATGTTAAAAAAAATATTAGTAATGTTAGTAACACACACTATTAGTAAAAAAATTCAAAGTTAGTAAATTAGTAAAAGAAAAGAAAATTTTTATATATTAATGAATATTTACAATGATGAAGAAAGGAAAACTAAAAACTTAGGAAAAATCTAATGAGTTTCATACCTGTGAGGTTTGTAATGTTCTATGATATTTTTACTCACTGGATGATATATTATATGGTACAAGGGTAGAAGTGGTGGGGTCATCTTCCCAATCAGACACTTCCTCTATGGTATAACCTTCTTTTTCTTTTGGTGAGTTCCCATGTTCTACCAGAGCAGCCTCTTCTGTATTTCCTTCTTCCATAATTGTTGGGCATGAAGTTCCTTCCGGGCACTTGTTGATTTACTTACCTTACAATTATTAAAGGGTTAAAACAGCAAATTAAAAGGACAAAGTACAGTAAAATGTGATAAAGGTAGGCAACTAGTCCTGCAAGAATCAAGTCTGTTGCAGCAAGCTTTAAGGGGTAAGTCAGGGTATGTCCACAGGGAAATGTGCTTTAAAATAGGGTAATTCTCCATATCTATACCAGATCTAGCACTCTATCCTAAACTAATGCAAGGAAAGGAAAGAGGAGAGGTTTCAGGGGTTGTCACTTTACTTAAAATTACAAAAATCAAATACAAATGATCCTGAATTGATTAAAACTCAGATTTAAGGAAATGAAGAAAATGATTAAAATCAAAAGGTGGAGAGTAGCAACCAGATATTTTGGTCTTTACTGAAAATCAATTGGTTCAAAGGCAATGCATAGAACTGATTTACAACAATCCTTCATCTAGCTACAAGCTCAGATGCAAGGTATAAGGATTTAATCTAGACCAGAGAATTAGAGTAATTCTAAGGCTATGATCTATCCACTTGAATGATCACAGATTATCCCAGAGATTCCTTTAATTCAAAGATCTTAATTAAAACAAATAAACTATTATAGATGTTGTGGATGCAAGGCTACAAGCTCAAACATCCACAGGGAGATTTAATCTAGGGAAATCAAATGCAAACAAGAGATCTATAGATCAAAATCAACTTTATAATCCACAATATACTGATTCAATACAAACTTACAGTGAAATATGCTCAGATCTGCAATCTGTGCAACATCCAATCTAAATACAAAACCTTGAACCTCTCAATTTACAGCTCTCAACCTCACCCTATCTACTAAAGGGGTTTAGCCAACCATGGTTAGTCTAAAGAGTGAATGGGAAAGAAGAAAGAGGGAAGGGATTTTGGAGGGAAGAAGAAATTCGAATTTGTCTCTGGTTCTCTCAATTTCTGGATAGTTCTTCTGTGCAACTTCTCAGCCATTTATACTCTTCCTTTCTATCCTCAGATCTATTTCAGTCAATCAGAGCTTAAGGGAATATTTCAGTTACTCTAAGTTGCTGATGTGGCTGACTTCTCTTCTAGAAGCTCTCCATCAATCAATTCAAACTGGGCAAGTACATGTGAGGAGGTTAGAGGGTTCCCATTCGTGTCCATTTGTGTTCTAAAAATACCCCTAAGGGTTGTTAAAGTACCTTGGAATGTGTGTACAGAGCACAAAAGTGAGCAGCAACTATGGCTGGAATTGGGAAGTTTCCAAATCGATTATCGAGAGGTTCAGAGAACCTTTCGACAGGTTCTAAGTCTTATTGGTTCTCCATTCGACAGGTTGGATGTGGCTTTCGATAGGTTGGATGTAGTTGTCGACAGGATCTTTTGATTTCTCAACAGGTTAACACAATTCTTAACTTCTGTCTAAGCTCCATTCATCCTCTCGATAGGTTATAAAGCATCCTGTTGACATCTTATACAGCTCCGATTGAGCTTTCGACAGGTTGAAGGCAGCTTCAGGTAAGTCCTCGACAGGATAGCTTTGACTGCTCGCTAGGTTTCGGGGAACCTCTCGACATGTTCTGGAACCTCGCGAGATCCCCTGCACCTCCAGGTAAGTCTTCGATATGATGCTCTGCTGCAGCTTAAACCATTCGACAGGTTAACTCAACCTCTCGATCTCTCTACTTTTCCACCCCAGTACCTCTCGACAGGTTATAAAACCACTTCAGAACCTCTCGACAGCATACCTTCTTCGGCTTTATCTTCTCGACAGGTTCAAGTACATCCTCAAATCCTCTTGATAGGTTGATGGAACCTCTCAACAGCTTGACTTTTAAGCACCCCAACCTCTCGATAGCTTGAATTAACTTTTCGACAGGTCCTCTCCTTTGTTTCCACAGCTGACACACAATTCTGGGTTGTTGTTCTTCATCTGTCCAACACTCAGCATCTCTTGAGGGGTTCAACCTTCATTGAATGCAGCTGGTCTTGCTCCCATGTGTGCCCATGTGGACATATGTCATTGCCATGGAGCTCTGAGGCTCTGTGAACTGCTTGATTAGTTGGCTTTTTAGGCTGCATGATCACATGATGAGGTAGCAGGTTGCTTCTTTGGTATTTTAGGTGGATGTCTGCACTAAGATTGCAATTTATTACTTGTCTATAAAACATACTCAAAACACATTATTATCAACTCAAAGGTCTATCAAAGGTCAGGTTAGGAGGTGAAAAATGATATTTTTCACTAGTCAATAGCACTGTTACTCTTTATCAACCTTTTCTTTAATCTTGAGATCCGTAGTCAACTTCTTAATTATGGCAGATTTTAGTCGAATTTCTATTTTCATCTTTTCTGCCTTAGTTTGTTCCTTTGCTAATGCGGCATAATACTTCTGAATTTATGACTCAATCATTTTTACTTGTTTGTCATTGTCTAAGCATAGGGAATCTCAATCTTCTTGCAGTTGTCTTACTTTCCCTTATGCTACAGTCAACAAGTGATTCTTTTCTCTTAGCTATTGATGGAGCGATTTCTGGTAGTCCTTAAGTGCTTTTACTCTTATAATTTCCACATCATCAGGAACTACCATCAATCCTCCAAACTGTTCAAGGACACTTGCGATTTTCTCTTCATATGCCTTCTTATCTTCTTCCCAAACTTGTTGTTTTTCATTCATTATTATAGTCTGCTGTATTAGTTGGGCTTGAAGCGTTGAAGTAGCATCCTGAACTCTTTTTTCTGTCTTTGCTGCCCATCTCACACCTTGCTCTTGTACAGCTTTGCGATGCAAGCTTTCCATTATTTCTGTACGTTCTTGAGCTATCAAGGTGGTATCATAGACTCTTTGCTTCAGACTTTGAAATTCCCCCATCCACTTTTTCACTATACTTGGCAGTTGCATCACTGGAGGGGCATTGGTAGAGATCCATTGTTCCAGTTTTCTCACCCTTCTCAATACTTCTGGCAGTGGCACTAAATTTGGTTCATGTATATTTTGCCATTGCTCTACTGCCCTCAATCTCCTTTTTATCTTGTGGATTGATGTGGTGGTGACTGGAGGATCCTCAAGGGGTACTTCTTCTTCATTTAATAATTATGTAAAACTCCTTGGGATCTCGAAGTTTGGTTCTTCTCCAACAGCTTGAATTCTGAGTGTTTGCTCTATTGATACAGGGGTATGCTAAAAGTAGTCACTCCTTCAGCCTGTTGATCAATTGTGGAAGGAATTTCTTCTGCTCTTTCGAGAATTGGGATCACAAGGTCTACTTCCATGATAACTGGTAGTGTGCCTACCTCTGTTGAAGGGGGCATAGCAGACCCTATCGGTGAGTCCAAAATAGGGTCGTACATACTACCTTGGTCTATGACTGGAACTCATAATTCGGTTATTCTTCTTGAAACTGGAGGGTTAATCTCTGCTCTCTCCTGAGGTGGAGTAGAAGTACTCCTACCTTCTTCCAGGACTACTTCTATTGCCTACACTATGACAGTTTCTTCTCTTTCTTCATGACTTTGTGGGACTACGATTTCTACTGGGACAGAGGGGGTACTCTTGGTGCGAGAAGGCTGGGACTGTTAAGCCTTCCTCTGGTCTCGATAATTCTTTTTCTTTGGGGTCTATACTATACCGCACATTCATCAGTAGATTTGTAATGAGACCTCCAAATGGTAGGGTCAACTTCTTCGTTTGGTATTTCTCTTGACTCAGTTTCTCCCTCATGGTCAAGATTACTTCAAAAAGATAGGAGGGCACATTGAACCAATAGCGATTCGCCATCAAGTACAATGCCATGGCAAACAGTGCCCTTCTCTGTAGTCCATGCCCCGTGGGGTGAATAGTGTTAAGACCTGAAAAGTACCACTTTTCACCCCTTAACTTAGCCTTTGATTAGACCCTTAGCCATCTAATAAATGCTTGTTAAGTGTTTTCTGTAGGTAATAAACAGCAGGGTAATAAGGCCATGAATCCTGCTAAGGAGCCTGTTTTGGCACCAGAAGTCCCTCAGAAGAATGAACCATGAATCCAGACCATAGAAGAACCTCGCGCAGCTGACAAAGCTCCAGAGGATTCAGAAAAATACACTTCACGCAATCCTCACAAAGTCCCAAGACTTCACAAACAAGTTCTCGCACAGTAGAGTGACAGAAGAGCTTCAGAAGTCTTGAGTCGTGCAGCTCCCGTGCAGTTCAAGAAGACCCCTCTCACTCTCACGCGGTTCGCTCAGAACAGCTGAGGAGAGAGAGCTTTAGAATCCTGTCTCACACAGCTGTCGCGCAGTAGCTGCGGGATGTAAATATCAAGAGAACCTGTCGCGCAGTTCAGAAAAGCCTCAACGCCTCGCGAGGATCCTCGCGAAGATCCATTAAGAAGTGAACTTCTCGCACTGTTCAGAAAAAAAGCAGTCTCGCAAAAGCCAGAATTAGCCTCGCGAAGTGAAGTAGAAAGCTCGCGTAGTTCTCGCACTATTCACAATTATCAATCCAACTGCGCGAAGCCCAAACCAGCGAGAGCTTAACTGTCTACCTCGCGACTGCTCAAAGCATCAAGAAGCTGCAACCACGCGACGTCTGAAGCTTTATTGTTAAACCCAACCACGCGAAGACTAGAGCTACCACGCGACAAGTCTGGGAATCAACTGCAACCTGGCGAAGCTCTGAACTCCAACTTCCATCATTCTACAGAGGACTTTCTGGGGATTTCCAAGGATTAGGGCACGCACTCTCATGCTCAAATCTCCGTGCACATGCCCCGAGGCATCCAAGGATCATTATTCGGCCACGTGGCATCGTTAAAATTAGGGTTTCCTAACCCTAATGCGCCGCCACACCACTGCTATATAAACCTAATCCTGGTTTAGGTTTAAAGGGGGGAATACCAAGAGGGAAAGAGAGGAGATTTTGAGTTAGAATTTAGAGGAGGAACTCCTATCTCAGATTTTGTAATTTTCTTTTTCGTTCTTGTTCTTTCTGTAACTGTAAGTAGTTTTCTTTTTCTTCTCTCCATGGCTCAGCACTTGTTGGCCATGCCTTTGTATGTCTATTGAGGTTAGATTAATGGAGTTTTTGTAATTGGATTTGTACTCTTATGGGATTTGTGTATTTGTGAGCTGTTTTGTGCAAGGCTGCTACCTTGTGATCCGCCATTGCTTTGGTTGTGTTTCAAAGCAATGGAGGACTGATTCTAAGGATCCACTCAGATCCAAGTGACCTGTGTGTCTGGGCTATCACGGTCCTATACAGCCTTAGCCCCACCACAGGACCCACTAGATCTGAAATTCTCATGGGAGCCTGAGCTGGTAGCCTTGTGACCATGGTGGTAGCAGCAATTAACTTGTTTTGTCTTGGGCTCCGTGAGGAGGATAGCCTCTGGGATAGTCTGTGACCATTTAAGTGGACAGGCTATAGCCTTAGGGTGAATCCAATCCGCCGATCCAAGACGGATCCTTCTTCCCCGAGCCTGAGCTGTTAAGCCTGGTAGGAGATTGTGCAGAGATTGACTCCCCATATATTTGTATAGACCTGCCATCAGATGATAGATCTGATCTGGTTATGCAGATTGTAGGCTTATGACTGGACCATTGCAGCCCCACTCAAGCAATGGACAGCTAGATCTAAGGTGGTACTCAATCTCTTGCTGGTTCTATGTGTCTGGGCTATCATGGTCCTATACAGCCTTAGCCCCACACATAGGGCTTTAGAGGTTGAGGTTCCCTATGGATTCCCTAAGCTTGTAGCCTGAACGAAGTAGTGCCTACAATGATTAATTTGTTTTGACCCATCTCTGGACTGTGGTTCCCCTATGGGATAGTCTGTGACCATTTAAGTAGACAGGTTATAACCTTAAGGGATTGGATCATGGCACAGGGATGAGTTGAATTCTTCCTCCTCTTTGGTGATAATGTAGCCATTGGACAGGATTTCCATAACATCATATCTGAATCTGAGTTACAAAACTTCTCTGATCTAGACTCAATAACCTACTTCTCACCCTTTTATATTTATTTTCCACAATCCATCCATCTTCTCAACCCTTTCTGTAGTTAACTCATTAGGCTATCTTAGAATACTTAGAATAAGTGACCTTAAACTCTCCTCCTTTTAGGACTGCCAGATCTGGAGGGACTACTAGAGATGGCTCCTTTGGAGATGTAGATCACCTTTCCCTGTGGGACAAACTCTTACTTATCAAAACTTGCTACAAATGGACCCTGTATCTTGCAGGTTTAGGATTTCTCAGTTGTGCTGATTCCATCCCCTATTTTACTCTTTCTTTGATTTTAAATTGTTTTTACCACCAACAAATAAAACAAGCACACTGAGATGTCACAACAAATAGTCTTATGAATGAGCACATCAAAGAAACAAAGTGATAAACTCTTTGCTTCAAGGTCTCTTAGAAGGAAAAAGGACCTATCTTGTGTAGGTTTTCCTAATAATTTCGTTTTCATTTCGATGAAATTAGGGAAGGTCTCTGATGGCATCCTCAAAAGGTTGGCCTCTGGGTTATCTAGTGATAATTGTGGTATTTCTAAGGATACATGCATCACCAGGGTGACCATCTCCTTTGTAATCTCTATTGGGAGTCCATCAATACTGGTAGAGAGAGATGAGGTTGGCCCTTGGCTTCTTTTGGTCATATTTTTATAAAATAGTCTCACCAGTCTAGGATAGACTAGTGTGACTCCTGGCTCTAAGAAATAGATTAGCCCATCATCTTTAAAATATTTAATAGCCACTCCCCCCATTTCTTATTTTTCTCAAGACTCAAAGTCTATTGCAATTTCTGCTCCCACGATATGATTTTTCATTGAAGAAGGGAGTTTATCTTTTGGCTTAGTAGAAGACATTGGCCTTTTGCCTTTATCTAATTTGGGTCCCTTTTTAGGGACAGACACAGGTTCTTTCTCAGTTGTATCTTTAGAAATTTCTCTGATATGTACCCCGGAGGATTTGATCTTTTTTTTGGGTGGGCCTGTTGTTGGTAAACTGCCTTGAATTCAAAAAGGAGTTTAAATTCACTCAATTCAAGGCAGATCACACACACAGACTTGCAAGTATTCAAGGCGTGTTGTAGCAAGTTTTGAAAGAGTAAGGGAATGTCCACAGGGAGGTGAGTTCAAAATATGTTAAATCTCCATATCTGAAAGAGATCTGGCACCCTACCTAATACTAGGTTAGTCAAAGAAAGGGGAGAGGTTTTAAAGGGTTGTCACTTAAACTAAACTACAAATAAAATGCAGAATTAACTGGGATCGAGTCCAGAGTTTAGATCTCACAATTGGAAGGGATTAAAAACAAAAAATGGAGAAGAACATCTTGGAGTTTGGACTTACTGCAATTGGGTTAAGCTGATCATGTTACAAGGGATTCAAAGCACACCAATCCCTCAGCTGGCTACAAGCACAGCTGCAGAGTAGAAGAATCTACTATAAACCAAGGGATTTTACTGATCTTAAGGCTATGATCTGTCCACTTCAATAATCACAGACCATCCTATAGACTTCATCCGACTCAAAGGTTTAAGGTGGAAGAATCCAAGTGAAACCAGAGATTAAACTGATCCTAAGGCTATGGTCTGTCCACTTCAATGGTCACAGACCATCCTATAGATTTCCTCCAACTCAAAGGTTTCAATCAGAGCATTAAAACCACTACAGATGCTGTAATTACCAGGTCACAAACACAGGCAATTGTAGGGATATCAAATCTAGGGAGATCAAATGGTATCCAAGAGGTCTACCAATTAAGTGGGTGAGCTGATCAACAAACTCCTCTACACAAATCCAATTGAGCACCAAATGAAACCAAGGGAACTATAGATCTAATTAAAACAATAAAATCAACATTTATATTGCATAAAACTCACTCTACAATGAAAAGCTCTCAGATCTATAGTCTGTGCAGCAATTGACCGACAAATAACACTCTCAACCTTACCCAATTACAGATCAGACCTCACCCCTTGCTGCTCCGAGGGAGTTAGATAACCATCGTTGAGCTAAAGGAGGGAAAACATAATTTTGCTGCAAACCCTAATCTCCAGATTTCGATCCCCCTCAATTACAATTGGGGATCTCCTTATATAGCTTTTCCCTCTTGTTTCTCCCGCCAATATTCCCTTCTAGAAGGTCCTTAGAGTTCGTTAGAGTTCTGTCAGAGCACGTGGGGTTGGCTAGGGTTTCCTAGGGCATCTTTAGGATCGTCGAGCCGGTCACCAAAGTGCCTCAGGTTGCGTGCAACAGGTCACCAAGTTGCAGCGTGTGAACAGCCTATTTTCTGAGAAGTTCTTCATACGATTTCGATAGGTTGAGGAAGCTTTTGACATGTTCAAATGGAGCTTTTTAGTCCTTTCGCTAGGTTCTCAGATCTCTTCGATAGGTTCCGATAGGATGAGCCTTCTCTTGAAGCTTCAGCGTTCTCTACCCCTTTGTATGGAGCATTCGACGGGTTGGAAAAGCTTTTCGATAGGATTACTCTCACTCCTATTGAAATGTTCAAGTACCTTCCAATCGGTCTGAGCTCCAGCTTCTCCATCTCGATAGGTTCAGGCAACCATCCAATAGGTTCCCTATACACCTCAGGCAAGCTTTCGATAGGATGATTTCTTTCTTTCTTTCAGCTGCTCGATAGGTTCTTGGATCCTATCGAACTTCTCAATCCTCACGAATTCTTCCTTTCTCTGTTTTCAGATCCTATCGAAACCCTTCCATTTGCACAAATTCCTCCATTTTTAGCCCACAGCTCCTATCGAAGCCTTTAGATAACCTCTCAATAGGATATTTTCTGCCTGCTTTCACTTCCTTAACTCTGACCTACTGTTGCCACACGCCCCAAGTGACTAATGGTGTGCAGCCCTCTTATGTGCCATTGCTGGGTCTGCACTGTGCTGAGAGATGGACTTCTTTGTGCAGCATTTTTGAGTGGTTTTCTGCAGTATTCTTGTCTTTTATTACTATCTACAAAACATACTCAACAGGTGTTTATTAGTGTGTTCACAGGTTCATCAAAGGTTAGGTTAAGGGGTGAAAACTGGCATTTTTCACTACTTAACACCTGTTGCTTTTGATTTTGCCTTAAGGGCGGCAGACCATGCAATACGGTGAATAATTTGGGTATTATCAGAACTATTACCTTCATCTTCTTCCTCCTCTTCCCTTAGTCGTTTACCCTTTTCATTCGTCATTCTTCAACACTTCTTTCTGCAAAATTAATCATCAACACCATTAATTAAACTTAAAAGTCCGTGTATTGAATAAAAATTTCTGGCAGACACCCTATTTTTAAAATCGTTTCCTTACCTCTTTTGAAAATAGTTTGAAATTGAATACTAGAATGATTGTAGGGTTCTCCCTAGATGAAAATAGAAGAAGGGGTTTGAGGAAAATAAACGATTGGGTTGGGTGGAAGGACGGTTGGGATTACGGACAATTTGAAAAAGAGAGGGAAGTTAGGAGAGAAAAACCTAAAAGGTGTTGAAAAAATGGGACCGACATATCTTTTTACGAATATGTAGGTCATTCTTTCAGTGACGACTTGCTGAGCCGGTCATCACATAAGTCTTCACCTAGAATCATAGGTTGATTCTAGCCTTCAGTGAATAAGAATCACAATTCTTACTCTTCTACTAGACACAATGATGATCAATTGTAAATCCATACGATTGCCCATTTATAATATACAGTAGGTATGAATTACGATCTATCATTTTTCGATGATGTAGGTTGTAATATAATATTGAAACTTAAAAGGGAAAAATAAAAATAAAAATAGTTTACATATTTTACAATTAATGCTACGGATGAGTCGGTAGCTCGACAATCTAAGAGGTTTTTGTGTTTAATTTTGGGGAGGCAATGTCTCCCCCAAGAATGCTTGCCCTCTAGGATTATTTACTGGTTGCATGGGCAATTGACCATTCTTTCTTTTAGCTACTTGAGAAGCTAGTTGGCCTATCTGGCTTTCTAGATTTGCAATGGATCGCATATGTGAATTAAGTACTTGAGATAATTAAGCAAGCTGGTGCAACTCTTTTGAATGCTGATAGGGATCTTCTCTATCAAGCCTATGAAAGGTTGGTACAGATTGAAGTGTATGGAGCTTGATTTCGTAATTTTGACCCACAGGCACCTCTGATATAACTATACAAGAGAGCTCGGTCAAAGCTATGGGGCTGAAATGTGTCTGGATTGTTAAATCGTCAGCCATTGGTAAGGATTCTCTTGTGGGAATTCGGTTTAATGCCAAATTACATCGGAGAGTCCTTTCAATTTCTGGATCACACTCGAAGAAATCTAAACTTCGAGATTGGGTGTGATGCAGAGGAAACTCTATTTTTTTGGTATATTTAATTTTTATTCTAGAAAGTAGGGAGCGAGAACAAATCTAAGCTTCGAGCTTCACTAATCAGGGAAAATTGAAACTCTGATTCGGCGCTCTGAATAAACCTGCAAAAGATTAAGAGAAGATCAAAGAAAAATTGAAAATATAAAGAAATATAAAAAGAGAAAGATAAATACTTATTTTCTTGAATTAATATATAACAACGCCAATCCCCGGCCGCGGCGCCAAAAACTTAATGCGGCTTATTCTATGTATAAAATTATGTAAAATTCAAGTCTTAACCTATTGCAAGCGCACAATGAAAATTATAGTGTAGCGATAGGATCGTTCCCACAGAGATCGTGTATTAAATATTAATTCAATTTTTATGAAACCTTATATTTATCTTTTAAGTTTCTAAACTACTGGAGAAATATGAATAAAGAATTTTTATTAATCTAAAATGTAGAGAATAAATCCTAATCTTCAAACTTCAAATTATGGTCGTCAGTCACAATCTTCTGCTATAAGATATTTATAAAATTAAACAGTACCGTTACACTATATATCAAGTTTCCTAGCATTGTTTGTCAATCAATACTAAAATTCTATCAATACAGATTTAATCTAATCAACAATCTCCTCAAATCTGGGCGCCAATCAAACTCGAGAAAATTGAAGATGGAAAAGTAAAAATCATTACACTAATCTGCAAATCTCAACATGAGTCGTCAATTCAAATTAAAATTTGAAGATATTTATAAAACAATAAATAAAATAAAATAAAATTTAAACTAGAAAGTAATAAAATTATATCTTTCACCCCTCAACTGCAGTCGTCAATTGCTTCTGAAAAACTACAGATATCTACACTAATCTTCAGCACCCAATCGCAGTCGTCAATTGCTCTTGAGAAACCTCGGATGTCTAATCTACAAAGCAATAAAATTCTACTCTAATTTTGATCAGAAGAAAACCCAACCTCAGTCATTAATTGATGCTGAGATTTTCTTCGATGCTTATTCCTACTCCAGGCCTCTTATTTATAGATCATATGGGTCGGTTTACAAAAACTTCTAATTCTAATAAAAGAAACTACTAAAGTAAAAGTATCCTAATATAACTCTAATTCCTAATTTTATTCTTCCTTGCTTTCAAACTGTAGATGTGCTTCACCTTTATTTCCTTGGTAACAGTAGTAAAGATCTTTAGAGTTTATCTTCATCATTCTTCTCAGATCCGTGATTCACCAGACTTTTAATTCAAGAGATCTTCTAATTCTGTGCATATGGCAGTGGTAGTCTTCACGTGATCAGCAACAGAAGAAAGCTTCATTCTGGGAAATAGTAAATCGTGATTTCTTTCTTCTATTATCGCTTCTTTGAAAAATCGTAAATCACGATTTTCTATTTCTCATAGCTTTTCAGTGAACGATTTTTTATATTACGAACGATCACTTTTCTGTCTTCTATCGCTTTTACTTTTGAACGTCTTTCTGGAGAATCATAAATTATGATTTCTTATTTCTTTTCTTACTTCCTGCTCAATCGTAAAGTACGATTTTTTTAGCTTTCAACATATAGCGAATCGTCTTTTATGCTTAATCGTCTTCTTACTGCTTTTTTAGTTCATTTTGATGAATATTAACACTTTGGTTCTCTTTTACTGTTTGTTCCTTAATACCTGCACATCGTTAGCTTGTTAGTAGCAAACTAAGTCTTAATATCACTAAGTTAAGAGTGATAAAATGGTAAATTATGTGACTGATCAGACGGCGCCGAGGCAACGCAGCGACCACCGCTTCTATATTCGAGCATTTCAATCTCATAAGTCATTTCTCAAATTAGGTTAAATCATGATTCGATTCACATAATTTGCCATATTGTTTTTATCGCGGGAAATGCTTTTTATTTCCCATAATTGCAAAAATGTTTTTATTTCATTTTCATAGTAATTGCGGAAATATTATTTAAATATTCTTTTATTTAAATTCCCAATCACGTTAAACTGATCAAGAAAATTTGGCTTATGACTTTAGCATAAATAAATACTACTAAGTGCGAAATTATAAATAAAACAATTTAAAGAGATTTTCCAAAGGTTAAACCTTAAAAAGTCAACATACTTTAAAGTTCCAATACAAGTTACATCAACAGTTTTCTCAAAAGTACTGAACTTATAACTAAAATCAAAAGAAAGGAAAAGTTCCTGTCAAAATCAAGTATGCAAGTGCTGGTAGTCTATAAGCCGTCAGCTCGATGATCACTCCTTGATCTTTCCTCGTCCAGCTTCTCTAGCTTTGGCTGGGTGGCTACTGACTGGTTTATAAAAATTTTGGGTCATGAAACGACTGTAAGCGATGAAGTTTAATAAAGTCTTAGTTAATTTTGTAATGGGTTTCAATACAAGTAGTATAGGAGAATTCCATATGTGCCAATGCAAGTGAGGTTTCTATCAGTTGTAATAGCATAAAATTAAAATTAAACTAACTCTAAGCATAAATTCCAAGTACAATCACATTAAAAAATTTCTATCTAACATGAGGATAATCATTCATAGTTCAACACGATCATACGAAGTATCATGCAACATTATTAACTAAGCATTGAAATGTTATTCTACAGATTAACAAGCACTAATATTTACAAGGAACAATAAATTTTATAAGTTCGTTTATGTATCAATTTACTGATTTGATACACTTTGTTTATTAGTTACTTTATTTATTTATTTATTAGTGTCATTAATTAATTCGGTGTGATATCAGCCACCAACCATGGTCCAAAATTCAAGATTCAAGATGCCAATGTTGCGCAGACAATGGCTAACACTCTATGTCATTTAGTCAATCAAGACAAGGATCAATGACCCTGTTGGTCCAACAAGACCCAATCCTCAACTGAAATTTCAATAACTCTTTCAAGTTTGAGGTGCTCATACGAGCCTGTTCATCAGCTATGCGAGGTTTTCAAGTTGAAGATAGTACCCTCTTTTCACTTTCGAGATTTCAAGATTCGTTATCAAATCATTAATATTCAGGATTTTCACATTCAAGTTCAGTAGTCAGGTATACTTCTTCCTAGAAGTTCAAGTTCAAGTTCCCATTTCAGGTTTAAGATTTAGATATACATCTTAGAAGTTCAAGTTCAAGATCTCATTTTGGGTTCAAGTTCAAGTACAAGTTTAAATTCAAGTTCAAGGACAAGTTCAATTTCAAGTTCAAGTTCAAATTCAAGTTCGAGTACAAGTTCAAGTTCAAGTTCAAGTTCAAATTCAAGTTCAAGTACAAGTTCAAGTTCAAGTTCAAATTCAAGTTTAAATTCGAGTTCAAGCATGTCACTGACTTATATCTATCAATAAGTTTCATCAATCATTCTATTCAAGCAGTTCAATCAAATCAGAAGTCTAAGTCAGGTTTTCATGTTCCATGACTTGATCCTATGGAAAGATCTCGTCAATTCAGACTCATACTAAGTATTACCTAAGTTTAGAGTCCAATAAGGACATGTGTTTATCGTTGTCGATAAAAGAAGCTCGATCATCTCTAATTGAAATTTAAGGCATCGGGGTGCCTGTTTCTAATAATTCTACGATTTATTTGAGTTCAGTCAACTGACTGACTACTCATCGATGGGCCGATATTTGTTGACCCTAACAAGCATCCTAGAGGGATATTCTAATATACCTCCTGTGGAATTATCCTGGGACTATCATGTGTATGGTCTAAGTTTAGTTAGGTGAACATCCTATGGCTTTGATAGCTTTCTCATTTGAGCATGGTAAGGCTCATTAGAGAGTAAGGAGAGTATTTACACACTCTATATTTTTTGGATATGGACCTTGGGTCCATTCCATTCTTATTAAAGACTCATTTGGGTCTTGGGTCAAATGGGTCATGATCTTATTCCATTTATTTTAGTGATTGGGCCTCAGGGCCAACAAATGGGTCATGATGTTATTCCATTTGTTTTAGTGATTGGACCTCAGGGCGAACCACTGGTCCATGTCAGAACTTCGGGTCGGGTATTTTGGACTTAGACATGTCCAATCCTATGGGTTCAAGGTCCATGGGTCATTTCTTATGTGGTTTGGATCTTACTAGATCCAATTCTAGGTATATGGGCCCTTTCATGGTCTGGGCCCATAATGGGGTGTCGTTATCATTCAAGGGGTGCCTTTATAATTTTTCTACAAAAAAAACACTTTTGGGTTGGGTCATATCTTAGAAAATCAGCTAAGACTTACTAGGCCATGGGCCGGGTAGTCGGGTCTTAACAAAATTCTATTTACCAATTGCTTAGTATTTGGGACTTTGGGGCCATCTAAGGGTTCGGTCCAATGACTCAGTTGACCAAGTCAACATAAGTCTCATCACAGGTTGTTTTCACAGTAACTACTATGATCTGGTAGTTACCAAGTGGTCATGGGATTCAGTGTAAAGTCAAGGTTTTGACTAAAATCTTCAAATTACATATTTTTTTCCACAAGTGTGTCAAACACATTGCTGTAAATCGCTCGCCATTTTTAACTCCGGTCTAATTTTTGAGTCCTACAAAAATTGGATGAAAGAGTGTTGATAGTAGCACTCAAAAATACGATATTTCCAAGTAGTGGTGCTCCAAAATATGATCAGGCTTGATCATGGTCACTAAATCACTGAGATTTGTCCTCCTTTGTTAGGTTATTAGGCCAAATTTATTAGACCTTAGTGTCAGGTCCGTAACTCTTAGTGTCGATATTAAAATCAGGCTCTTAGCGGTTTTCTGGAAAACTCAGTGAGTTATCTTGAAATTATCTTTATATTATAATCGTCAAAAGTTAAAAAATCGAATTAGGCGATCAGAGGTCAAGTCTGGTTACTGGCTGGGCGCCATGAAACACAGTTTCGCGTCAACATTTCCCAAATTTTCCAGCCGACAATCCTAATGGAATTATAGCTCAAAATTTTACCAAAGTCTTAGGGACGGGTCAAAGTTTGACCTTGATTTATCCTATATTTTTCTGAAAGGGTCTTGATCATGGAAATCATAGCTCTTCGAGGGCTCTGATTTCTAGTGCAACCATGGCTGCTTCATTGCCTTGGGCTCCGGGTGTCGTAACTTTCAATCTACGAGGAGTTGAGGTCTGAAAATTTTACTGGGTATCAATAACCCGTTAAATTATTTATCTAAATTTTTTAGAAAATTTATTTCAATTTATTTTGTTCTCTGGTCTGAGAGAAAACTTTTGTGGCTGCAAGGCCTATAGACTTGGGACATCGATGGGTCCACCTAGTGGTCTATCTCATGCAATAACATTTTGGGTCTCAATCCGGAATGATTCCATGTTAGTCTCAGATCCATCGAGGTCTCGTTTCGAGAACCATTCTATGGTTTAATCATTACGAATCGCTTGCCAGCACTACCCTATTCGTCGGGTATCGTTCAACCTAGCAAATTCAAATTGGCTTGGAGAGTCATCCGATCGAACCTAATTTTTCGTGCATGATTATATTTTTCAAATCCTTTTCTTTTCAAAAATCAGTTTTACAAAATTACACTTTTCAAAATCAATTTCAACCAAGTTTTCAAGATCTATCCGTTATACATGTTATAGCCTCATTGACCAAATTTTTAGGTTTTCATTGATAAACAATCGATCATCGTTGATCATTCATGATCAACTTTGGTCGCGAGTTTCTAAAATTGGGAATCTCATATGACCATCAGTCAATGAAAATGGTCAAATTATAATCGATAAACCATCTAGTGGTTCCAATTAATGTTTAACTATATAGAACCTATGTATTAAGATTTTTCCTGTACGTGCATCTGTCACCATTAAAATTTTCATGATCAAAATTCAAGATTCAAGCATGCATTTCCAGAACTTACCAACTTATCCCAACTCATCAGTGGGTCAAGATTCCATTATTAAAATCCCATGATTAAACAAGCTATATGCATCTATACAATACAATTCAAGCAATTCAATATTACTTCACATGTAGACTATCTAGTATCAAACAATATATAGCTATTAATCTCTAACATGATCAAAACCAGAAAATGATGGAAATATTTCTGAGATTCCATATCTATAATTCATCTCAAAGCTATACTAATATCATATCACAATTTCACATTCATCCCATCAAGAGAAAATAGCATCAATCAAGACCATAGTACACATAGTATTCTATCCATCCACATGCATCAATAACCCTTCATTTTCTCCTGAGATCAGTAAACAAAATATAAATTCCTGAGATTTAAAACCAACTAAACTCATCATCTTAACCAATAAATAGCATCTATATAACTCACTTAATCTTTAAAAAATGGTATGAAAATTGAAGGTAAAAATTCTTGAAACAATGCTAAAATAGATTGGTTAAATCAAGGTCATTCAAAATTTCTTATCACAAAACAAAAGTCTCATAATATCTCTGGGATCATATGGTGTGACAGCACGGATTTCGGAACCCCAAAATTCATGCCATCAAATCACCTGTTAGGGCGATCCCACGCTTAAACGTACACTTGGCACATCCACAAAGCTAAACCACAACTCTATCTCACATAAGAAGATAGAATCACATAAATGCATTAAAAGAAAGTACATTTCTAAGTGTAAACTTGACCAAAATAACGGTTCTAAATCTCATGCCAAATGCATGAATGGAAGAACCGAAATGAACCATCGGTGATAGACATCTATCACCAACCAATAGTTCACAAAATAATATCCAAAACAAATATATTACATGACCAATATAAACTCATAAATGGTTGGACGTACCAAGCCAAACAAAATATACTTCTGACATCCCACACACAACTCAATCTACTTAGGAAAGAAATCCTCCGGTAGGGGCTCAATCTCCTCTTCAGGTTCGCTCACTCTCCCGTTCAAGATCATTCTCTAAGTCTTCACCTGTGACGTATAGTCGAAAGGGTGAGCTTACATCCAAGCTCAATAGGAGAAAATATTAGTCGCATTTAAATCTCATCTCACAAGCATAAAGTCACATAACTGATTTTCATAAGCACATTCCACATTTATCTCATTTGAATTTCATATGCAAAACTTAATCACACATATGCTTGAATCACATACTTTATTTTAAAACATTTGACATAACTTAAAGCATTAATTTAAATACTTTTCTAAGCAAATTTAGTATTAGAAGACGCATATAATATCGATGGGAATCCAAACCATCGTCGTTCAATGAACCATTCATAAAAACATATTACCGTTGGCTGGTAAGAAAGTTAAACAGATATCCCGCCGTACCGGAGCACAATGAATGGATATCCCGCCGTACCGGAGCACAATGGATTCATTTTACTAAACCTTAAATGAATGTAAATTTTTTAACTTATAGTTTCACACCGTGTATGGTGATACATTATACAATTTTGGAAAATCTAGTATTCTTTCACATTTTCGGAATTCTCACGTACCCAATTCACATCACATTTGCTTCTTTAACATCACAATATTCTATTCAAAACTTGTTTGAATTAAAGAATTTCATATGCTTAATTCACACTTATCACATCACATCATTTGTATTCAAAACTTGTTTGAAAACGTAGAAGATCAAATGCTTATTTCACAAAACTTATTTATGGCTTATCACATCATATTACTTAACTTACACATAGCATATTCAAGTTAAATGATCGTAAGTTTCCCTTACCTCAAGTCACGCATAGCACATATCTACACATAGCTCTCTTGAGAGCTCACACGTATGCTCAATACGTTAATCCTATATTCAAAATGTCTAAAAACCCCTTAAGAATGCTTAAACAGAACCTAAGATATACATTTCTAAAGAATTCACATCAAAAGAGTCAAAACAAATCTGACTCTGTTTCTCGGGCGAGCGAGCTCTGGAGCTCGGGCGCGCGAGCTCATACACACCTCAAATCTCACACGACCGATTAAATTTTGGCTTGCTGAAGCCAGTCACGTGAGGCCTCGCTCGAGTTTAACTCAACAATTCACTCATAGATCGGATTGTCTTCCCCGCTTGCAAGTAAATGGGTTTTAAAACCCATTTGGTTTTCTCTAAACCCCTCGATCACCACTATACCGACACAATCACACGGCGATCCTTCACTCCACACCTTGCACAAATCTCACTATAATTTAGAGGGTCACAACACAAGAAATCAAGAAATCCCTTTCTCTTCTCTTCAACCACTCTTCCTTCTCTCAAAACTCTAACTTAGCAAACCCAAGAAATGGGTTTCACACGTGGGTTATCCCTATCCAAGCAAATGACTTTGCTTCCTTGCAAAACACAAACACCACAGTTGTGTGTTACACAATTTCACTTATTCATTTAGTATGAAACACATATACACCAAAGTGTGTTCTAATTTCATGATTTCCCTTGTGAACCACCTACACCACATTTACGCACACACATCCGTTTGAACCACATACACCACATTTACACACACACATCTGTTTGACTTATACAATTTCCTAAATTTGGGGATATTACATTCACCCCACCTTATAAAACTTTCGTCCTTGAAAATTGATCAAGGTTACCTAGATGTAATCACACACCAATAAACGAACCCATTTTATCACAAGAGTGTACACAACAATCCAGTCATCTAATCTAGCGTTTGGTCAAAAGTGACCCACAATCAAACTTGTATTAACAGACAAATAGGCCTAGAAAATTTCAAAATCACGTAAAAATCTAATCCACATCTCTCCATAATAAGTAACTTAACACCATGCCCAATCTAAACCATAATTTGCTTGGTGACATAAAAATTTTCAAAATCAACCACATGAACTCAAAACAAAAGCATTGACAAATCCTGCTACACACACATCTACAAAATTTAGTGTTACTAATTTAACAAGGCAATCCACACGCAATCAAGTATGACTACCCATTGCCACACGTATGTACCTACACGACAAGTCATCACAATAGACTTGCATTTTATTTTACTTCTAAACCATGGACAAAAATTTAAGGCATTCACACATAAACCATTCATATTGGAATTCTAAACCATTACCAACAAAAATCGTAAACCATCCACATTGAAACTTTAACCATTATCATGACATAAAAAAATATTCACATCAACATTTAAACAAGGACAACGTGACAGCCATGTCACCATAGTTTAGAACTTACATATCAAAATTTACAATTGATTTTTTTCATTATATTTCAAAATTTGTAATTCTCAAAATGATTCACATGACTACTAACGGCAGCTAAGTCTCATCATCGTCACCCTCATCTAACTCCTCGCCTCTAGAATCATCCTCCCCACCTAACTCGTCCTCAGTCTCAGCACCGTCATCGTCCTCCTCATCAACATCATCACCAGCCTCAGCATCCTCAGCGTCGGTAGCCGTGTCAGAGCTAGAAGAACCAAAAATCAAATCTCGCATGACTACAAGGCGTTCCTGGTAAGTCTGTGGATAGGCATGGTGCATCAAATATATGCTAATGGCCTCCTGAAATCGTTGATGCAGCCTCATCTCTGTGGGAGTATTTCACGTAGCATCTTCTCTTGACTATTCACACCAGTCTGGGTTGGAGGTGGCATACTAGACTAGGCAGTTGAGTGTGGTACTGTTCAGGGTTGAGGGGTTGTTGTCGTGCTGCTTGTTGGGCTATCTCTCTATCTATTTCCCTTGTGAAACTAGTCTTAAGGCTGTGCAGCCTTTGGTTTAAACCCTTAGCTCGATAGGACTTGATATTATTCGTGAGTATAGGCTCATGAGCTTGGATTTCAAAATCATCAATCCCATCACGTAACTCAAACAATCGTGAAATCAACTGGGCGTAAGGTAGCTGATTCACAGGTGCGGGTATAACACCGAGTCTGTTTCGGTCATAAGCATGTTTAATTGCTTTTCTCAACAAAATAAGGGCACTAAACCACCTACCCTGATGAGCCTCATAAATTTCCTGAAGAAATGGGTCCCGTCGCTCTTGTTCGTGGCCCAAAGGAAACAAATTCTTCCTAAATATAATATCTAAGGGCCACATGTGTTCAGGTAACTGGACCCGTGTCGCAGATTTACCCGTGCCAGTCACACCATGGGTCATGTTGGTCACAATGTCCTTAAAATCAACAACTTCACAGATTGGGGATTTTGAAGTCCCATCCTCTACATATTCGAGCGAGCAACCCATAGCGTGTGAAATATCCTTATCATAAACAAATGGTTTTAGGTCAATTTCGCACTCTAATTTAGTTTAAGTCTCATCCATCTTGAAGGTTTGGTAAAATAGCTTCACCAAATGGGGGTAATAGCGCGCGTGAAACGGCGCTAACAATGGTTTCAAATCATTAGCTTTAAGGTAATCCAACATCCATTGGGTGGACGGTTGATCCTCGAAAAGATCCTTATGGATCGACCATTCGGGTTCAAATACTTTGGCTTCCCACCATGGGGCTGGTTGGGTCAAAGGAGTTGGCGGAGGAGCCGCCGTCTTTCGAGAACTTGGCGGATTCACTGCCATTTTCTTTCTAACTCTAGGGTTTGGGGATGTAGAGTCCATTCTAGGGCTTGTAAACAAAATCAAACGAAAAGGAGCTTGAATGTGATTCAAGATTACCTTGTGTGCATAAAAATCTAGTCGAATGGTGAAGAAATCCGATGAATCGCATGTATGCAAAGCTCCCCTTGCGGAAAAACTCAAACCCTAGCTCTCTCCCTCTCAAAAATTTTGAATGGAATACTGACAAGAAGGGTAAAACCCTTTTATACTCTGATCCTTGCGCACGCTACTTAAACAGCTCGGGCGTGCGAGTGTCAGTCGTTCACTAGAAACTCGATTTCCTTCTTTGTTACCTTTTTTTTTTCTGAGTGGCTCGCGCGAGCACGCTTTAAGTCTTTGCACGAGCGAGACTCAGGCATTATGCTCCTGAAGCAATTTTGCTTCAATTTTTCATTTCTTTCACTTTTATATCTTAATTTTACCTTGTCTAAGATGTCTTTTCGCATCTAATTTGCTACCTATTGGCCAAATAGATTAATTGATTATAAACACGGTCATTCATCGACGGTTTCATTATTTCCATGTATGTGTTCAATCAAGGAAAATCAATTTTCCACATTATATTCATAAAAAGTGTTCAAACTTTATACAACTACACAAAACTTAAGCAAGCAATTCTGGGTACGCATCACACACATCTGACTCACGTTCCCACCTGGCTTCTTCTGGCAAATGGTTCTGCCACTGTACAGGCACCAACGGAATCCTTTTTTTGTGTAGCACTTGTTCCTTACGATCCAGAATCTTCACCGATTCTTCACTAACCGTCAGTTCTTCTTGTATTTCGATCGGTTGGTAATCCAATATGTGAGTTGGATCCTTTACATATCGTCTAAGCATTAAGACATGAAATACATCGTGCATGCACGAGAGTTGCGATGAGAGTGCAGCACGATAAGCAACCTCTCCAACACGTCCCAAAACCTCAAAAGGTCCAACGTACCGCGGGCTCAGCTTGCCATACTTCCCGAAACACATAACGCCTTTGGTAGGTGAAATCCTAATAAAAACATTGTATCCCGTCTGAAAGAAACACTCCATATCAACATTGATAATTTCATATTATATATATATATATATATATATATATATATATATATATATATTTTAGGCAATGCAGCACCACAAAACATTACTTTTACCTAAAATTTCACGTTTGTCCTCTTTAGGTCAGCATAGTTCTTATGTCTACTTTGTGCGACCCTTAACCTCTCTCTTATCACACGTACCGCCTTAGTGGTACTCTCGAGAATTTATGGCCCCAAAATAAATTTTTTTCCTGTCTCTTCCCAATTAATCATAGATTTACAGCATCTACCATACAAAGCTTCATACAGTGTCATTCCTATACTCGTTTGGTAGCTATTGTTGTATGTGAACTCGATCAATGGTAGACGTTGATCCCATGAGCCCTGAAAATCCAGCATACAAGCTCGTAGCATATCTTCTATGATCTGCTTTACACGTTTAGTTTGACCATCTATCTATGGATGAAACGCTGAACTGAAATATAGTCGAGTGCTCATCCCTTCTTGAAATTTCTGTCAAAATTGAGAAGTATACAACAGATCTCGATCGGAAACTATGCTTACTGGAATTCCGTGTAATCGAACGATCTTCCTCATACATATCTGTCAGTCTACTTTGTGTTATAAGGTAATAAATGAGCCAATTTTATTAACCTATTAACGATCACCCATATAGATTATGCTTCCTCACTGTCCGTAGTAATCCTAAGATAAAATCCATTGAAATAGATTTCCACTTCCACTCGGGTATCGAAAATGGTTGTAATAACCCAGATGGATGCCTATGATCCACCTTCACCTACTGACAAACCAAACATCTTGAGACGTACTCAGCTACATCCTTCTTCAAACCTCTCCACCATAAACTTTTCTTCAAATCTTGATACATCTTTGTACCACCTGGATGGATTGCATATTTTGATTTATGGGCCTCTTCTAAAATAGTATGACACACATCGGAATCTCTAGGCACACATAACCGCCCTCTGAACAACAGTGATCCATCACTCTTGATAGAAAAATTTGAATCAGTACCGTCCTTCACACTTTGCCGAATTTTCAATAACTCAACATCTTTCATCTAAAGCTCATATATTCGATTGACAATCACCGGTCTAATCGTAACATTTGCTAAGAAAGCTCATGGATTCACTTCTATCCTCATATCATACAAAGATATGTCCTCTAGTAGCTTCCATCTATGGAGTCCCAAAATAAGGCTTGACAACTGAGCCAAAGTCTTCCTATTTAAAGCATCTACAACCATATTTGCTTTGCGTAGATGGAATTGCATGGAGTAGTCATAGTCTTTAAGAAATTTCATTCACCTTCGCTATCTGATATTTAGGTCCTTTTGTGTGAATAAATACTTGAGACTCTTGTGGTTTGTGAAGATCTCAAAGGTTTCCCTATATAGATAGTGTCTCCAAATCTTCAGTGTAAATATCACAGCTACTAACTCAAGTTTATGCGTCAGATAGTTCTTTTTATGATCCTTAAGTTGTATATATCCGTAGGAAATAACCTTTCTATTTTTATTAAGCACACAGCCTAACCCACTGTGCGATGCATCGCTATACACAGCAAAGCCTCCACTCCCTAATGGAATGGCTAACACTGGTGCTGACGTCAACCTCTTCTTGAGTTTTTGGAAACTCTTCTCACAATCCTCAGTCCACTCAAATTTAACGTCTTTCCTTGTAAACTTCGTTAGTGGCCCCGAAATCTTTGAAAATCCTTCCACAAACCTCCTGTAGTATCCAGCTAGACCAAGGAAACTGTGAATCTCTGTCACACCCTGTGGTTGCTCCCAATTCACTACTGCCTCGATCTTTGCAGGATCCACAGTAACACCTACTTTTGAGACCACATGTCCCAAAAAGCTTACTTCCTCAAGCCAAAATTCACATTTACTGAGTTTAGCAAGCAGCTGGTGTTCATGCAATGTCTGCAGAGCAATCCTTAGATGTTGCTCATGTTCCTCTCTAGACTTTGAGTATACAAGTATGTCGTCCGTGAACACCACAATACATGTATCCAGATATGAATTGAATACTCTATTCATGGGATCCATAAATGAAGCTGGAGCATTGGTCAAATCGAAAGGCATCACCAGGAATTCATAATGCCCATACCTGGTTCTAAATGTTTTCTTCTAAACATCTTCGGTTTTCACCCTCAGCTAATGATAACCCAATCTCAAATCTATCTTTGAAAAGAACCTTGCCCCTTATAACTGATAAAATAGATCATCAATTCTTGGCAAAGGATATTAATTTTTTATAGTTAATTTATTCAACTGACGGTAGTCGATGTACAACCTCATCGACCCGTCCTTCTTCTTAACAAACAAGACCGGTGCTCCCCAAGGAGACACACTTAGTTTTATCAAACCTTTGCCTAATAACTCTTGTAATTGATCTTTCAACTCTTTCAATTCAGCTGGATCCATTCTATACGACGCTTTAGACATTGGTTCGGTACTTGGGGCTAAGTCTATGACAAACTCAACCGCTCTATCAGGTGGCAATCTCGGCAACTCTTCAGGAAAAACATCTTTAAAGTCACAAGCTACCGAAATCTTTGCTATCACATTCTTCTCCTCCTTATTTTCTTACAAAAATGCTAAGTATCCACTACACTCATTTCTCATCATCTTCTTCGCACGTGTCGCAGAAATGAGCGGTACAAAAGTTGATCTCATGCCAAGAAAGTTGAATTATCTACCCTTATCTGAGCAAAATGTAACTATCTTCCTCCGGCCATCCATACTTGCACTGTGGGTGGATAACCAATCCATGCCAAGGATTACATCGAATCCTTGCATATCCAACAAGATTAAATCTACCTCTAATTTGTGATCTCCACCTCCCTTGATGTTTACCATCATTGATCGACACACTGTATCAATCTTAACTGAATTCCTTGTTGGAACTGACACGTCCAAAATGAAGTCTAAGGGCTCGGGAACAACCTTCACCCTTACTGTAAATTTAGGCATCATAAAAGAATGTGTAAACCCTAGGTCTATCAAAACTCATGTTTCATAACAAAGGTAGTCACCTTTTCTATACATTTGTAATGTACTTACGTTATATACACACTACTACTTTTAATACACATCAAAAGAAACATAGAAATCAACATAAAAAAAAAAAAATTCACTTTTCTATGTATGCACCTTCTTCATCTAAAATTTAAGTAAGAATTTCAATGACTTTAATTAAATAATTTATATCTTGTATGATGTCATTGCTTGTGTTTGCATCCTTAGCTATGACTGCATATGCTCGGTCGTGCACTGTAGGTCGTGATTGTCGCGTAGGCCTTTGCGGTCCTGCAGTTGCTACCTTTCCCTCACTCTTCAACATTGAGCAATCCCTTATCATGTTTCCTATTTTCCCATAATTAAAGCATGCGGCAATTCCCCTTCTACAATCCATAGTTTTATGGGGTTTACCAAAATGTGCACACTTCTCTTGCGGTGTAGACGAAGCCACTCTTGAAATTTCTTGAGCAACTAACCCTCCTGTGGTGTGAGTAGGGCTAAAAGGATGAAATAATCTCTCAGGCGTAGGTACAAATGGCCTAGTATAATTTTCTTGAGTAAAATTCCCTTGAGTAAGCTACCTCTGCACTGGTGCTCTATACCTCGGCTTTTTATTCATCGAATCCGAACATCCAAACCTCCCTTGGCTTGCTTTACCCTTGTTTTGTTCATCCCTTCTTTTGTACATTTTATCTATGTCTTCTTCTGCTACTAGAGCCTTGCTCATCACTTCCCCATAGGTCTCCAATTAAAACATTGAAACTCGATCTCGGATGTTCGGTCTCAAACCGCGTTGAAATTTCTTTGCTTTCATCCTATCTGAGGCTAGATGCTCCAATGCAAACCTCAAGAACCTTGTAAACTCTACTCCGTACTCTCGCACGGACATTTTTCCTTGTTCAAGGTTTATAAACTGCACCTCCATCCGATCCTTTACCTGCTTAGGGAAATATTCCTTATTGAATTCCTCTAAGAACTCATCTCACATCCACAGCATACCTGGTGTGACATGTTCCCTAATCCTTGAAATCGAAATCCACCATGGGCCTACTTCCCCATCTAATTTAAATGTCGCCCATCTTACTTTCTCATCTTTAGTTCATGGAAGAACACTGAAAATCTTCTCCATTTCCTAAATCCAGTTCTCTGCCTCAACTGGTTCCGCTTGTCCTGAGAAATTAAGAGAGCGAATCCTTCTAAATTCCACAAATGCTAATGGTTGTACTAGTGGTGGCTGATATGGTGGTTGAGGTGGTGTCTATTGGGGGTTATTGGCATTGCTAGCAACGATGCCCTCCACGGCATGTGTCATCCTTTCTATTCCCATTTTTCTCTGTCTTAATCTCCTTGCTCAGGAAGATCGTTCTCTCAAACCAGATTCCTATTTGAACTCGTAGCCACATTCTCATCTCTCAACACATCTTCCATACTAGTATCCACTTCCTCACCACTCCTTGTGGTTCTGGCACGACCACCTCTCGGTCGTCCTCTACGTCTAGGAGGCATCCTATTCTGTTCACATGAAATAAAGGTTTCATCAACAGATAGTTCTAAACATACCACACAACACACATTGCACTCATTGTGTGTGTGTGTCAAAGTATCACGTCAAAGTGCATTACTCAGGACTCTTCTGCCTCTTTTGTGTCATCTTCTGTCATGAACAAGATTTCCTCATCAGGAAATTCAGTTCTCAAAGGTTCGTAATCATGTAAGGGATTATCGACAAGATGATTAGCGAGTGCTTCCTCCTTGATTGACTTTTGGGTGACATACGTGATGTCGAATTCTGATAAGAGAAGCTGTCAGCATGCAGTTCGGTCAGTGAGAGCCGACTTTTTGAATAAGTATTTCAACGGATCCATTCGTGCCAGGAGGAGGACTACCTGATATAATAAGTAGTTGTGAACCCTCTGTGTAGCCCATACAAGAGTCAGGCATGCTTTCTCCATATGAGAATAGCGTGTCTTGTAATCAATGAATTTATTGCTCAGGCAGTAAATGACCTATTCTCTTCTTTCGATCTCATCATGCTGCCCTAAGACACATCCCATTAAAAATTTCGTCGTTGAGAGGTACATTAGGAGTGGCCTCCTAGGCATTGGTGGTACTAAAATTGGTGGGTTGAGGAGGTAGCGTTTGATTTTATCAAACGCGGCTTGACAATCATCATTCCATGCAACGGGCAAATCTTTTCTTAGTAGCTTGAAAATCAGCGGGCAAATGGGAGTGTGTTGTATAATGAACCAACTTATGTACTGTATTCTACCCACAAAGCCTCTGACTTCTTTATCGATAAATGGTGGAGGCATTTCCACGATGGCCTTTTCCTCTTCTGCTGACGATGAAACCAAGTAATTTTTCTGATATGGCACCGAATGCGCATTTCTAAGGGTTTAGACGCAACCTGTGTACTTCTTCAATCTTTCGAACAGCTTTTGGAGGTTGATCAAATGATCGCTCCTTTTTGGTGACTTGGCTATCATGTCTTCTACATACACCTCAATTTCTTGATGCATCATGTCATAGAAGAGTGCAATCATTGCCCTCTAATATATTGCCCTGACATATTTTAACCTGAACGACATGACTCGATAGCAGAATGTTTCCTTTAGAGTGATAAAGGCTGTCTTTTCTCAATCCGCCTCTATCATTTTGATTTGATTTTAATTAGAGCATCAGTCCATGAATGAGAGCATCCTATGCCTAGCAGTGTTATTGACCAAGATATCGATGTGTGCCAAAAGGAAGTTGTCCTTTGGGCTTGATTTATTGAGATTTCTAAAATCAATGCACATGTGAACCTTTCCATCTTTCTTTGGTACGGGGACGATGTTGGCTAGCGATTACAGGTATTTGGAAACTATGAGAAACCCTACGTCGTACTGCTTTATGACTTCATCCTTCACTTTTAACATCCATTTTGGACTAAGTCGCCTCAATTTCTGCTTGACTGGCTTAACATCTAGATATAATGGCATCTCATGCTCGACCAAATCAATGTCCAAACCAGGCATATCCTCGTATGACCATGCAAAAATGTCTTAGTATGACCAAAGAAAATCAATCATGCTTTTTCTTTATTCGGAAGAAAGCGGTGTTTCAATCTTTGTGATTTTAGGAACCTTCTCGATCCCTAGATTGACGTCCTCTGTTTTTTCAATGAGTGCTCAAAATCGACGTACTGTTCCAGGAACTCATTGGGAAGCTCCTCGATTAAGCTCTCTCTATCCAAATCCGTGACTCCTACCTCTTCTTGTACTTCTACAGGAAAGAGGTCGATTTCAAGTTGGACGGGTTTTTCTAAGGCATCATTTTCTTTGCTTTCTTCAAGAATTGTAAAATACATTTTTTTGGATTTTGTATTTTATCTATTTTTTGGGGGTTTTTCTTTTCTTCGGAGATCGACTCTTGGAAATGCAGGTCTTTGTACATGCATTGCATTGCTTGCCAAGGGCTAACCTCACTTTTTACAAGTTTTTAGTTTTTGGGAAGCAGGTGCCGAATTTTAGGCAACCAGAAGCTTCCAGAGCTAGGGGCTTTGATGCCCAATTCCTTACCTGAAGTGTCGCACCCTTAGCTGACTCTAAGGAGGATGTGGACTGAGCTTGTTTCCAAGGGCCGGCTCCCAACATGTGAACCATGGGTTCATCTTAAACCTGGTCTTCGAATATTAGCATAGGTTTGGGATGGGCTAAGACAAGTGGTTGTACAAGCAGGGGCCCTCCTCCTCAAAGAGTGACAAGGAGGCCAAGTCTATTTCAATCTCAGGGGGAATGACTTTGGGGTTGGTTTCATGGATAGCCACCGGTTTATGCGAGGTCAACTGTGTTGCCCC
Organism: Chloranthus sessilifolius; assembly: GCA_021018995.1. NCBI lineage: Eukaryota > Viridiplantae > Streptophyta > Magnoliopsida > Chloranthales > Chloranthaceae > Chloranthus > Chloranthus sessilifolius. Next base: position 86,266,735 of record CM037585.1, read on the forward strand.
ATTTTGGTCAATTTTGATGACCCCTATGCTCACGAATATGCTTCGGATGTGAGGCCGCGATCGGGGTTTATCTTTCAAGTTTATCCCCCTGGATTTAGCGACAACGATGGGACGGGCCTTCTCTTCGGCTTCTTGGATGTCCTCTTCGGTAGGCTTGTAGCCTAAGCCGAATTTGACTCATTGTTCGCCCTTGGCTCTGACCGGGCTCTTTTCCTTTTTGGTAGCCCCACTTCTAGGGCATTGCCACTGCCGCAATCATTCCTCCTCTGGTTTTTTCGATGACCTTTCTGGGGGATTCTGGCACCACTACCACTAACACATCATATTGAAAACTATGAAGCTCTATGTCCTCAGCTATGTACGATACATCCAGCACCTTGAGATTTTCGATGTTGTGGATCATTTTCTCTCTTTCTTCTCGCCCCTCTCTCATGATGGATACCACTCTCTCTTCTGAGATGAACTTGAGTTGTTGATGTAGAGTGGAGGGCATCACCCTGATTTTGTGCAGCCACGAGCGCTCCAACAATAAGTTGGAAAAGGACTTGATGTTCATGACTTGGAAAGGTATTGAGGAGGTCACTGGCCCAATGGTGAGCTCAAGATTGACTTCTCCTCTCACCTCTCTCCTCGTATTATCGAACCCTTAGGCTCCTGTTCTGGCCGGTCGAAACATAGACGGATCGACCCCAATCATGGTCGCGGTTCTCAGTGGGCATACATTTAATGTCGAATCATTATCTACTAATACAAGCAATATTACCAAGTTCCCTGTTTTGACCATAATATTTAGGGATATGGAATGATTCCCTCCTTCTGCTGGAAGATCGACGTCCGAAAATGAGATGGCATTGGAAGCCAACACTTGCCCGATCATTTGCCGCCCCACTTCATATGGGGAGACTTTGTCTGATACATGGGCATATTTCAGTGCCCTTATTAGGGCTTGGAAGTGGAGCGGAGATGTCATCAGTAAGTACCAGATGGTGATGTGAGTCGGCGTTCTTCTGAGTTACGCTTCTAATACATGTTCTCGACTCATTCTTTCCATGAGATGTACCGCTGCGGGTTCCTTCTTTCCTCTGATCGGACCTGTACTGGCACCTCTGGTTGCTTAGAAATTATGCCCGATCGTGTGATGAAGTCGACGGTCCCTTCATTATTGCTACTAGCATTGGCATCCATGTGATTATTGTTGAGCGGGACCTAATGGGGATCATATGATGGTATGGGGATTTGGAATGGGATTTAGAATGGGAAGGATGGAGGGGTCGGATATGATTGAACTGGCGGGGCTGTGTGGCAAAGCTGGGACAGATTTGGTTGACTGGTGCTAGGAGGGATAATGGAGAGAAACCAGGCATCAGGCAATTGGAAGGGGTTGGTTCAGTATATGGCCGATATAGTGTTGATGGAGCTAAACTGGTCTAAACATAGTTGACGGGAGTCAGCGCTGGGAAATATGTCCTTCAATCTAAGGGCTCTGCTTGGGGTGCTAGATTGGGGAAGTAATCAGCTAACTTCAAGGGCTCCAAGTTGCTCCTTGTGCATAATAATCCCTCAGGGGTCTAGGTTGCTCTCCCATCTCCAATGTTTGTAAGTGATCAGCAGGTGTAGGTGATGTGTGCCTAGGTCTAAGGACTTTCTATTTCAGGATTTAAAGGTTCAAGCTCAAGATGAAGAGATCTTCTATCCGGCATACAACACACAACAAGTAAAAAGCTAACTTATAGCACACTGAAAAAAAAATACTACTGCTGAAATTTAAAGAATGCATAAATGAAACTACAAGGGAGAAAGAGATGTAAACTAAAGCAGATTGTGCTCCAGCTATAGCTATTTGCTCTCCTCTTTGCTACTACTCCAAATCTGCAGGAATCCAAAAAAAAATACAGCAGTACTTTATTCAAGCACGGGAACTACAACAAATAAATCTAAATGAAAATATAAAGAAAACTCATATCTACTACTTAGATCAATAATCCTCGACAGTGGTGCCAAAAACTTATTATTGTTTGGTTTTATTTTGCCTGTGCTGTTTTGTGTTCTTTTTATTATAAAATTGATAAAGGTATGGCAGTAATAAGGAATAGGTAAAAATAGATAAAGGGGGGAATGAAAATGGATTGAACACATAGCACAAAACAACCATAGTCCTGCAAGACTGTAGCAAGTTTTGATAAGTAAGAGTTTGTCCCACAAGGATGTATGATCTAAAAATAATAGTAGATCTTCAGATCTGCTACAGATCTGGCAGCTCTACACCTAAGCTAGGAAAGCAAGGTAAAGAGAGAGTGTTTTTGGTTATCACTAAACTATAAACAGAAATAAAATTAAAAATAAAAACAGCAATAAAAGGAAGGGGGTGTAGAGAATGATGGAAATGATTTGGTAAAATAAACAAAAAATGTGAGAAGTAAATAGCTAGGGATTGATTTTTACTGAAAAAGATATGAGAAGGCAGAGCAAGAGCTGGATCTGCAACTGTCCTTCAATTGGCTACAAGCACAAATGCAAGGAAGAAGAATCCAACCCAACCCTGAGATATAGACTAGTACTAGAGCTATATCCTGTCCACTTAAATGGTCACAGGATATCCGATGTATATACTTCAGTCATGGGGGTTAAAGAGTCAAAACAAGAAAACCACTGCAGTCACTATGTTTACAAGGCTACAAGCTCATGCATCCATAGGTGCAGAAAATTTATAAAGATCTAAATGTAAAACACAAGAACTTACAGATTTAATGAAATAGTAAAAATAGCTTTTCATTGCTTAAAAGATACTTACAATGGATTAGCCCTCAAGGCTGCAATCTCTGCAAACATCCAGACCCTTTACAATGCTCTTACACAGCCTTTTACAGCTTAAATCAACCCTATCTATTACAGAGGCTTAGCCAAACATGCTAAGCTAAGGAAGGAAGAAACAAAAAGATGGCCTAACCCTAAAAATGACCTAAGGCAAGAATATCATCACGGCTCCCTTGCTTCAGATCTTTTTTCTGCATGCTTACATGGCTTATATACAATCCATAAAGTGACTTTTAGCCTTGGCCAATCAAAGAAGAGGAGAATCAAATTAGTTAGGATTCTACTGATGTGGCTCATTCTCAGTCAAGTGTTGCCCTAGGGTGCCTTACACATTTGGACAGGTGTCCAATGTGTGGCAGTAGTCTGAAAATGCCCCTAGTATCCTTAAACAGTTGCTGAAACTCGTGCCTCGAGTGGATGAGAGCTTCAGGCATATAATCTCGAGTGGATAAATTACTTCCGGAAGGATTCTTGAGTGGCTGCAGGCAACTCGAGTGGTTGAAGACTTTAAGTCCAGAGTTGCTCGATGGGTTGCTCGAGTAGATGCTTTCTAAAATTCTGAAGTGCTCGACAGGTTCTAATGCAGCATCTCGACTGGGCTTTATAAGTACTCGACAGGTCTCGGCAGGATTGCTCTGAAGGCACTGAACTGCTCGTGTGGATATAATGCAGTCTTCTTAACTACTCGACGGGATAGGATGCAGCATTCTTCAAGTGCTCGAGATGTTAGGATGCAAAGTTTGTGAACTGCTCGAGTCTGCTCGAGCTGAGATTGCTGAAGGTGTTGAACTGCTCAACAGCTGCTCGAGCTTGGATTTCTGCTCATCTACTAGTTTGCCCAATCTGCTGATGTACTCCTTTAAGCATGGTCCCCACTTCTCTTTCACTGCAGGACTTCTAGGGGTCCAAGGCATGCTGAAAGGTCCATATGGTGGGAGCCACCATGGTTCAAACTATGTGTTTCCATTAGCTCTACTCCTTGTCTCTCATTCTCTACTTCTTGGCATTTATTGGATGGATTGTTGAACTAATATGCAGATTATTGCTAACTACAAAAACCCACTCAAAAATCAGTTATTAAACAGCTCCAAGGTCTATTAAAGGCTAGGTTAGGAGGTGGAAAGTGGCATAATTCAGTTATTAACAGTATTGAAACTTGATCACTGTTCAACCATTTCCTCATTAATCAAAAATTTACACAAGAGCACCATTGTTCTAAACTGAATATCCAAGGCATTCACCAACCATTTACAAAATTACTTACATGCCCAAAATATACTAACGTAATCAAAACAACAAAATCCCTTGATCCAAGTCCTCGACTAGTCCTCCCCATCACTTGGCTGCTCGGCCTCATCGCCACCGGCACCACCTACTCCTGAGCTAGATGCATCCAGCATGTAAGCCCGTGTCGCTGCCATGCGCTGCAAGTAATCGGACGGGTACATGTACTACATCACACTGGTTAGCATGGCCTCGTGGTAGTAGAGCTAGCGCGTATTCTGCTCGTTCTGTTGCTCAATTCTCCGGAGCACCAGGTCTTACAAGTCCATTCTTTGAAAAAGCTCCATCGTGAAATCGAGTCCACCGTATTGAGGAATCGATGGTTGGACCAAAACTTGGTGTGGTTGAATCGAATGGTCAGCCGCTTGGTCAGGCTCATGGTGGGGTTGTTATTGTTGTTGTTGTGCACGTTGCGCAAGTTCCTCGGTCTGACGTCATTGGACACTCTTGTTCAAACTGTTGAGGCTAATCTTAAAATCCTCATACTTATACCGTTGAGTGTTGCCGGTGAATCGGGGCTCATTTTGTGAAATCCGATATCCCCCCTCTGGTTCGCGTTCCACATATTGCTCGATCATCCATGTGATCAACTGACCATACGGCAACCGTTTGAGGATTACCTTGACACCTGATTCGCTTGATTGTATGTAAAAAAATTATATTAAATTCAAGTCTTAACTTATTGCAAGTGCACAATGGAAATTATAGTACTAGCATAGGATCGTTCTCACGAGGAAGTTATTTATCTATTTTATCTCCTTATTTATTCCTTTTATTTAAATCCTTATTTTAAAAACATCTATTTATTCTTAAGATCTAATCTACAGGAGAAATATGAATAAAAGAATGGGTTATTAATCTAAAGTACATTAAATAAATCCTAATCGTCCTTCTTCAGATTGAGGTCGTCAATCCCAATCTTCTGCTATCGGATATTTATGAAAATAAACAGTACCGTTACACCATATTTCTAGTCTCCTAGCATTGGTCGTCAATCAAGTCTAAGATACTATCAATACAAATTTAATCTAATCAACAACTTCCTAAAATTTGAGCGTCAATCAAACTTTAAATAGCTGAAGATGGAAAAATAAAAATCGTTACACTAATTTGCAAATTCTAACCTGAGTCGTCAATTCAAATCAAAACTTGAAAATGTTTACAAAGCAAATAAATTATAAACTAGAAAGTAAAGTAAAATATATCTTTCACCCCTCAGTCCCAGTCATCAATTGCTTCTGAGAAACTAGGATATCTACACTAATCTTCAGCACTCAATTGCAGTCATCAATTGCTCTTGAGAAACCTCTGATATCTAATCTACTCTAACTAGTATACACTATTTTTTATCGGAAGAAAATCCAACCTCAGGCGTCAATTGATGCTAAAATTCTTCAATGCTTATTCCTATGCCGAGCTCTCTTATTTATAGATCATAAGGAGTCGGTTTACAAAGATCTAATTCTATCAAAAGAAACTACTAAAAATAAAAGTATCCTAATATAACTCTAATTCCTAATTTTATCTTTCCTTGCTTTCAAGTGGTAGATGTGCTTCTGAAAGGTTCTTAATCTTCAGTAGCAGAGTCCTTCTGATTATATCTTCATCAATCTACTCGGATCCGTGCTTCACCAAACTTCTAATTCTAGAGATCTTCTAATTTGGTCCATGGCGGTGATAGTTTTCATTCACGTAATCAGCAACAATAGTTGTAGCATAAAGCTTCTTTAGAAAATCATTGATAACGATTTTCTCTTTTTATTCTTTTCTTTGGAAAATCGTAGTTCACGATTTTCTGTCTTTCATGACTTCCCATAGTTAACGATTCTTCTTTATAATTCAGTGCCTTTCTTGCATACTTTTCCCTAGAGAATCGTAGATTATGATTTTCTATAACTCTTCAATAGTAACATTCTTGCTTCTGTAAAATCGTAAAACACGATTTCTCATTCTTCAGTTAGACAACGAATCGTTCTTTACACTTAATCGTCTATTTACTACTTTTTGAGTTCACTTTGATGAATATTAACACTTAGGCTCTCTTTTACTGATTATCTTTAATATCTGCACATCAGTATCACATTAGTAGCAAACTAAGTCCTAGCATCACTAAGTTAAGGGTGATAAAATAGTAAATTATGTGACTGATCAACACCCTGCGGCCTCGCGTTATTGCGGGCATCTGCTATTCCCTCACTTACAAGAGCAGGGGTGGAGAACTATCTTTCTTGATAAGCTAAAAATAATGATTGGAGCAAAGGGTCTCTCCTCTCCTGCTCATGCCCCAGCGGAAATAGATTCTTCTGAAAAATAATATCGAGTGCCCACATGTAGTTGGGAAACTGGGCCTGTGTGACTGATAAACCAGATCCGGTTCGCCCATTGATCATCTCGGTGATGAAGTTTTGGAATGGTACTTTTGTGGGTTTGGGGGTTGCAATGCCTCATTTTCTACATACCTTGATGGCCTTCCCATCACGGTAGAGATATCATTTACATCAAATTAAAATTTGTAACCATCGATTTTGGTCACAAATTTCATTTCATCCACACTCATTTTAGGTTTTGATCAAATAGACGGACTAACCTAGGGCAATAATGACCATGAAATGGGTCAAGGAGCGCTTCCATGTCAGCAGCCTTCAAACACATAAGAATCCATTTGGTGGTCTCTTAGCCCTCAAATAAACTACGGTCAATCGACCATTCCATCTCGAACTTCTTTGAATCCCACCATTCCATGGGTTGTTCTCGCACGATTGGTGGAGGATCCACCTTTGGACGTTTTGAAGATGAGGGCTTCGTAGTAGATACTTGTTGATGGGATTCCAGTGTGCTTGATTTATTGTGTGGTGAGAACAAATTAAAAATCAAAGTAAAATAAAAGATGGAAACAGCACAACTAAAATAATCCTAAGCCTGTAAGATGCAGGGCTATTGTAGCAAGTTTTGATAAGTAAGAGTTTGTCCCATAGAGAAATTGATCTAGAACCCAAAATGGGCTATAATAGTAGACCTCCAGATCTAGCAACATATCTGACAATCCTAAAGAGAGGGAGTTGGGTGTCACAACTAAACTAAATTACCTCAAAAGGAAAAGAAATAAAGTGCAGTCCTATCCTAAGAAAGGGTTATGAAGAAGGTGGTGATGTTATATTAAAAATATATATATATTATGGGAAGTAAGCAGTCTAGGCTAGAGTTCATTTAGTTATGTAACTCAGATTTAGGGTTATCTCTGCAACAAATCCTTACTGAAGTGCTACAAAAAACCTCAGCAAGGTAGAAGAATCCAACTTAACCCATGTCATTTAGACTGCTCTTAAGGCTATAATCTGTCCACTTAAATGGTCACAAACTATCCAATAGAGTCTGTCAAATACCATTGATTGAGTCAAAAAAGATAACCTAATCCAAAGGAGTGGTCTAATCTAACCTAATCTAATAAATTAAATCAGGCCATGAATACCATTACAAACACTATGTTTGCCAGGCTACAAGCTCCCTAGATCTGCTTACAGATATGGCAGACATTCATAGGAGTTTCAACCCATAAAATCCTATGGGTGTGTCAAAGGCCATCAGCACAATGAGCTGACACATAGGAAAAGTAACAGGTTGAATAAGGACTTAGATTCAGCTGGTCATTGCTACAAAAGGGCTATAATGACTCAGCCCCCAAGTATGCAATCACTGCAGAGAAGCCAGATCTAACATCTGATAGTAATCAAGTAAGACAAAGGGGAGCCTGTTCCTGCACAATCTCTCACTAGGCTACAAGCTCAAGTGCAGAGAAAAAAAAATCCATCTCAGATCTGTGACCAACATTGCCCTAGGGTTATAGTATGTCCACTCTAATGGTCACAGGCTATCCACAGAGGCTCCCTTACCCACAAATAATAAAATAAAACATGTAAATTGCTACTGCCACCATGGTCCCAGGGCTACAAGCTCAAGCTTCCATGGGCCTTTCAATAAGCTCAAATCCTAAATGCATGCTATAGCCTGAACAAAACTACGGGCAAATAGGAAAATAACAGATTAACTAAATATTTAAAGCACAAATTCCATTGATCTAAGTTACCAATAATGAAATTTCTCAAGGCAGCAGCCTTGTGCACAATAGTTCTTCACAAAAATCCCAATGTTTAAATGACTTATTATAAAACTAAATAAAACTACACCTAATTGCTTACCAAAGATTTAGCCAACAAGTGTTGGGCTAAGAGAGAAGAAAAAATGGAAAACGAAGTGATCAAACCCTAACCCTAACCCTAATCTGCTTGAGCTCTCAGCCGACAGAGGTTGAAGGAGAAAGTGATTGATAAATTCTAAGTTACAAGCATATCTTATATACTTAGTCCTAATGATGTGGCTGAGAGGAGAGTAAACCCTAATTTTTTAAGCAGATGTGGCACTGTTACAACCCTTGGATATCATGGGATGTGTGCATCAGAATCCATGCCTCGAGGTGCGTGCCCTAGACTTAAAGAAATCCCTAAAAGGTTCTCGAGTTAAGATTGAGAAGTAGAGAGCTAGAGCTTTGTGAGGCTGGCTCCTGCATATCACTTCTGTCGCACAGCTGTAGAGTGTTTGCGAGGTAGAGTTTGGCTTTGAATATTACTGTCTCGCGTAGTAGGACTTTGGATGATCGCGTGGCTGCTTTAGCTTTGAATGCACTCGCACAGAAGAGCTTTAGGAACTCCTGTCGCAAGGTACTCGTGCAGATGGACTTTACATCTCGCTCGGTTCAGGGTTAAGCTTCTAGGCGCGCGAGAGAACTTCTGAGCGTCTCTCTCTTCCAGAGCCAAGGGAGAACTTCGCGAGGTCTTTGCTATTGTTCGTGCCAATTGGTCTCGCGAGGTAGTGCGTGCGGCTGCATTAAGTCTTGATCCTCGGGAGAACTTCGTGAGTTGTATTTCTGGAGGCTTAGTGCGCAAGAGCTTCATGAGTTTTTTCACATGTTGATTACAGCTGAAGTGTGCTACTGCTGCACGAGAGGCTGCTTTGTGATAACCCCTTCATTGAGCTGCGCGACTTCTTCGTGAGCTCTAATATGCTGCATGTCTTAGCTGCGCGAGGGAGCTTTGCCAGTGAATTGAACAGCCCGAGGCAACACCTCAACTATGTGAGATAAATTATTGGCTCCTCTGCTGCTATACACATGCTTCTATTGTAGCTTCCTCCACTCTCACCTATAGCTCTTTCATCTGCTGGAATTCCTTGGTCCATTATGACATGCAAAATATTCACTATGGTGTGTACCACCATGGTGTTCCATCACTTTCTAGTTCAGCTGTCATCTTTTGCTTGAATTCTCTCTCTTCTTGTCACCAAAGGTAAGGACTTTGTGTTAAGCTGCACAATTTATTACTAACTACAAAACAAGTTAAAAAGGGGTTATTAGTCAGCTTCAAGGTCCAGCAAAGGCTAGGTTAAGAGGTGAAAAGTGATACTTTTCAGTGAATAACAATATTTTTCGGGGACCCAATTCTACTATTTGAATGAAACGCGAAGGAATTTAAACTCAATTCGATAAATCTTACCCTATTCATGAGAAGGAGATCGGAAGAGCGTCATTTAGATCAAAGGCGTAAGCGAGTTTGAGTCTATTTCGATGCGAATCCGAAGTTAATCTGTAGCAAGGATGAAGGAAAAGGGTAGGTTGTACGATTTGGGGAGAAACCCTAGCCTTCAAAGACTCTCCACACCAAAAATTTTATGAATAAAATGACCCGCTGGCCTTATAAGCCTGACAATCGAGCGAGCGACTTACAATGTCGCGCAAGTGACTCTCAAACAAAAACTGGCACCTAAACAGTCGCGCGAGCGACTGTTTCATTTCTTTTTCTCGCGTGGCATTCTGAAGAAGTCACACGAGCAACTTTAAATTCACGCATGCGAGTTCAATGGTTTCTTGTGATTTTTGCTATTTTCTGCTTGGTTTCTTCTCCTCACGTTAATTTTATCTTTTTCTCTTCCATTTACATAGAGATTTCGAGTACGCGCTCTACACACGCACATTCACTACACTAATTTAAATGCGAATGTTCTTTAGTCAACCTTCGGTAACTACTTGACGATTCCCAACTTGTCATTGGTACCCTTAGTACAATGCCAATTAGTTGATAACTACTGCATATAATAATTAAAAATGTGTAGAAACGATACATTAGTCTTATAATTTACATGAACATAATTCAAAATTTACATGTTGAGATTCAGTCAAAGAGTTGTGGATACACATCACTTATGTCCGACTCGTGTTCCCAAGTAGCTTCTTCCGGAGAATGATTTCGCCACCTCACAAGTACCAACGAAATACGTTTGGTACGTAACACTTGCTCCTTCCGATCAAGAATATGTACTAGTTCTTCTCTAATAATCAAGTCTTCTTGAATCTCGATCGATTGATATTCTAGGACGTGAGTTAGATCCTTCACATACTTCCTTAGCATCGATGCAACTTCTCTAACTCTTCCCAAAACCTTAAATGGTCCTACGTAACGTGGACTCAACTTCCCATTCTTTCCAAAGCGCATTACGCCCTTTGTGGGTGAAATTTTTATGAATACTTTATCTCCATTTTTAAACTCAACACTCGTTCTTTTCATATCAGCGTAACTCGTCAATCAGCTTTGCGCCACCTTTAACCTCTCACGGATTAAGCGTACTATTTTAATGGTATTCTCAATGATTTCTTGACCCAATACAAATTTCTCTCCGATTTCTTCCCAGTTAATAAGAGATTTATATCTTCTTCCATATAATGCTTCGTAGGGAGCCATACCGATACTTGTCTGATAACTGTTATTATATGCGAACTCGATCAATGGTAAATGTTGATCTCACGATCCCTGAAAATCAAGCAGACAAGCTCGGAGCATGTCCTCTATAATTTGGTTCACCCTTTCGGTCTGTTCATCTATTTGTGGGTGAAATGCAGAGCTGAAGTCTAACCTTGAACCCATTCCCTCTTGAAATTTCTGTCAAAACTGTGACGTATACAATGGATCACGATCTGAGACAATGCTCACAGGAATACCATGCAATCTGACGATATCTTTTAGGTATATATCTGCAAGCCTACTCGTTGTATACTTGGTGTTATAAGGCAAGAAATGGGTTGATTTTATTAGCCTATCGATGATTACACATATGGTATTGTGCCCTCTCATCATCCTTGGTAATCCCAAAATAAAGTCCATGGAAATGGATTTTCATTTCCATTTCGGTATCGGTAGAGGTTGTAATAAACCCGATGGATGTTGGTGATCCACTTTCACTTGTGGGAAAACCAAGCACTTTGAGACGTACTCGACAACATCCTTCTTCAAACCTCTCCACCAAAAGTTCTTCAAATCCTAGTACATCTGGGTACCACCCGGATGAATAGCATATTTTGACTTATGGGCCTCTTCTAGGATAATATGTCGAAGAACGGCATCGGTCAATATACATAGACGCCCTCTGAACAGTAGCAATCCATCCTCCTTGATGGAGAAATCTGGTCTAGCACCATCGGTCACACCTCGTCTGATCTCGGTAAGTTTCGCATCTTTCATCTAAAGCTCATAGATATTGTCAAAGATCGTCGGTTTGATCGTGATTTTTACTTCTAATGCTCCTGACTCTTTCACCTCGATCTTCGTGTCATATAATTGTGACAGCTCAGATTTTGGCACTCCGAAACTCGTGCCATCAGCACGATCATCTTGACCGTACCCCTTAACTAAGTACGGAACATTGGCATGTCAAGCATAAAATAAAATAATAAATGAAACTACAGAATTTAAATCTATATTAAAGCAATTCTCCAAAAGACAGTTCTACCCTCATGCCTCTGCATGAATGGAGAACCGATCCGAACCATCGATGATAGCAATCATCATGGATGGTTCGCCCCAAAAGAATAATCCCAACTCAATATATACATGGTTTAACCAAAACAAGGCTTGACATACCAAGCCGTACAAATCTCTCTCAAAAAGCCCTCAAAGAGGCACAACGGAGTCCTCTAGAAGAAGTCCTCAGGAGGTGGCTCCAACTCGTCTCCGGCCGCAAGGTCCGACTCACCGGGGTCAGCGTCTCCTGAAGCCTCGGCCGCTGCTAGTAGTGGACCTGCGACGTATAGTCTATAGGGTGAGTTACATCCTAGCTCAATAGGGAACAAAACACAGTTGAACATATAAATTATTACTCACATATATTCCATGATATGCCATGCATGATGTGTCTATGCAGTTATTGATGAAAACAGTTAAAAAGCATTGCATTTTACTGATAATTACTTATATTTTCATTTATTCATGAATGATGCTGAAAAGGCCTAAAGCAAAACTTAAACTTTCAACTTAAGTAATCCTCGAGCAATATAGCATCGAGCCCCGATGAGATACCCATCATCGTCATCTATATAGACACTTTTAACGTATTCCCTGGGAATACAATATAGTACCCAAGCCCCTTTCCCCTGAGGATTGGTGGCGGGGTTTCACTTGTCTCAAATCAACACCCCTGGGGTGTGCTATCGTCGGATAAGCCTCCGCACCGCCTGGTTTTGTTTCGCCGTATCGGTCACGGATATCCTGTCGTGTCAGTCGTGGATATCCCGCCACGTCGGTGGGGTACCCTATCAAACCTCAAATAACAAAAATATCGGTGCCTTACATATAGTTATTTACCGTGTAAGTGTGCTATCTTATATCAGTTAGGCCCTATCAAACATGATTCAGTCTTGGATACATCCCTGGGATGTATCCATTCACTTGCATCACACCTGATGCTCTTATCTCTTTACTTCTTCATCCCCTGGGGATGGCTCATTATAATTACTCTTATGGATGTCACACACACACACTTTTCACAATTCTTAAGCAATAAAATATTTTGAATTTGAATTCTACATCACTACATACATGCTCTTATAAAATAAAGTACATGTTCAAGGTGTTCCCTACCTCAAGCCTTGTTTGATCAACGCATCAAGGTCTCACGTGGCTCCTTGTGCACTAGCTCACACGTACCACCTATGGTACCACATAACAGGTGAAACACATCACTAAGGATGCAATAAAGGAGGTCCAAGACCCCCCATGAAGCTTAAAGTCAAACTCAAAAGTCAACAAAATTTAGCCCAGTCGATTAATCAAACTCCAAAATCGATTAATCGAATCTGATTCGATTAATCGATTTCCAAAATCGATTAATCGAAAGTCAATATCGATTAATCGATTCTCAAATCGATTAATCGAGATTCCCATTCGATTAATCGAAACCAAATTCGATTAGTCGAAATTCCCTACCTATCATGTCGATTCTCAATTCGAGTGATCGAATTCCCAAAATCGATTAATCGATCCCAAATCGATTAATCGAAATTTGAAATCGATTAATCGAAATTCCATCTCGATTAGTCGATTTTTCCCCAAGTCATTTCCTCCAGCCTCAGGGGTCCACTGGAGGTCCACAGTCGATTAATCGATACCCAAATCGATTAATCGAAATCCAAAGTCGATTAATCGAAACTTAGTTCGATTAATCGAACTCGGGTTTCTTGACTTTTCAACTTCTTGGCGAATTTCGATTAATCGAATCTCAATTTCGATTAATCGAAATTGCCAGATTCAACCCCCTTTGAGTTGTTCATCCCAACCTTTTTTCCACTCTTTTTCCTCTATTTTTCTAAACCATCATCCTATAATCTAAACCATTTTTCAACTACAATTAACCTCTACAATCTATGCATTTTATTCACAAAAATTTACCTTTAATCAATCTCAACTTGATTTCAAATCAAGTGGTTGGAAGGCTAGGGTTCTAGCTTTGGCTTGAACGGATTCTTTGCGTAGAATCGGCCTCTTCAATGCTTGAATCTCCCTTCCAATCACCCACAATAACTCCTTGCTTGATCACTCTCTTTACTCCTCTCTCTCTCTTCTTTACTTCTCTCTCAACAACCAAAACTATTGATTTTAGGGTTATTAAACCCTTTTATCTTTCCCCTTCCCTAGCTTGTGTGTTGAGCACATGCACCTCGATAGGTGTATGTGACTTTAGATTTACAACACACCACATAGCCACACAACCCATCACATCACATCCATTCATCATACCCCATGCTAACTATTGGACTTCTATTTGGTCAAACCTATGACCGATCGGGCACGGATCCGGAGGTCATAGTTTTGTGTGATTTTTCGGGTTATTACAATAATGATGTCTTCTAATAATTTTCATCTACGGATCCCCATGATGAGACTCAATAACTGAGTCGATATCTTTCAACTCAAAGCATCTGCCATGACATTTACCTTACCTGACTGATATTGAATGGAGCAATCATAGCCCTTGAGAAACTCAATCCATCTTTTCTTCCTCATATTCAGATCCTTCTAAATAAATAGATACTTGAGGCTCTTATGATCAGTGAATATCTCAACGGTTTCCCTGTAAAGGTAATGCCTCCATATCTTCAATGCAAAGATCACTGCTGCCAACTCAGGATCATGTGTTAGGTAATTTTTTTTATGATCTTTAAGTTATCTGGAATCGTAGGTAATAAATTTTTGGTTCTGGTTAAGCACACAGCCTAATCCACTATGTGGCGTGTCGCTATAGACGATAAAACCTCCAGTGTCTGATGGAATAGTAAGCAATGGTGCAGAGGTAAGCCTTCTCTTGAGTTCTTGAAAACTCTTCTCATGCGACTCGGTCCATTCAAACTTTGCATTTTTCCTCGTGAGCTCTGTGAATGGTCCTGATATCTTGGAAAAGCCTTCTATAAATCTTCTATAGTAGCCAGCCAAACCTAGAAAACTTCGTACCTCTGTCACTATTCTTGATTGTTCCCACTGTACCATGGCCTCAATCTTCACTGGATCGTTTGTAATACCCGTTTCAGAGACAACATGTCCCAAGAAACTCACCCGTTCTAACCAAAACCCACACTTGCTAAGCTTCGCATAAAGTTGGTTTCTCGTAAAGTCTATAGAGCAATCTGTAAATGTTAGTCGTGTTCTTCCTTTGACTTCGAGTAGATGAGAATATCATTTACGAACATGAGTACACATTTATCGAGATGTGATTTGAACACCCTGTTCATGAAATCTTTGAATGAAGCTAGTGCATTAGTCAAACCAAAAGGCATCACTAGGAACTCGTAATGCTCATATCTGGTTCGAAATGTCATCTTCTAAATATCTTTGGCCTTAACTTTTAACTGATGGTAGCCGGATCTCAAATCGATCTTAGAAAAGAATCTTGCTCCTTGCAACTGATCAAAGAGATCATCAATCCTTGGAAGAGGATAACGGTTCTGGATCGTTAACTTGTTCAACTGACGATAGTCGATACACAACCTCATCGACCTGTCTTTCTTCTTAACAAACAAGACCGGTTCTCCCCAAGGAGAAACACTTGATCTTATGAACCCTTTGCTTAAGAGTTCCTGCAATTGTTCTTTCAACTCTTTCAACTCAGTCAGAGCCATCCGATAAGGTGCCTTAGATACTAGCTTCATGCTTGAGGCTAAGTCAATTGCAAACTCAACTTCTCGATCTGGTGGCACTCCTAGTAGTTCTTCAAGAAATACATCTGAAAACTCGCATGCAACTGAAATATCGGCCATATTGTTGTTCTCTTCCCATTGCTCTTGCAAAAATGTGAAGTATCCACTGCATCCATTTCTCATCAGCAATTCAGCTTGAATCGCGGAGATAAATGGTGCTACGTTCGTTTTGACACCATAAAATCAGAACGACTTTCCTTTCAGAGGATAAAAAGTGACTATTTTCTGTCGACAATCAGCACTTGCATGGTAAGTGGATAGCCAGTCCATGTCAAGGATTACATCGAATCCTTGCATGTCCAATAGAATGAGATATATCATCGTCTCATGATCTTCAACTGAAATAACAATTGACAACTTCCCGTAGGAACTGACATGCCCAGAATAAAATCTAAGGCTTCTAGAACGAAACTCAATTCGGTCACGAACTGTGGAGTCACGAAATAGTGTGTAGAACCTGGGTCTATCAATACTCGTGCTTCTTGATAGCAAATGTCGCTACACTGATATAGATGTAGGGTACCTACATGCCATGGATGCTATTTAGTTCATTGAAAACCAATGTATGATGACATTCATGACTTGCAATTTGCTTGTTGTTACTATTATGGCATTTGTTAATGATACTAAAAAAAATTTATAATCTAATTTAAATTATTCCTTGGATGATGTCGTTGGATGTTTGAGCATCCAGTGCAATAACAACATACGCACGACCTTGAACGGTAGGTCATGCAGATCGTGTAAACCTTGGTGTGGCAGCTGATGTCGTCTCTTCCTTTCTAATATCCGAGTAATCCTTTATCATGTGCCCCATCTTACCACACTTAAAGCACGCTCCTAAACCATGCTTACAATCATCTGTCTTATGTGTCTTCCCACAACGAGCGCATGTCTCTATCGGAGTAGACAATGCTGCTCTTGAATGACCCTGGGCAACTGAAGCCCCAGTTGTCATAGCAGGACCTGGTGGTCGAGAAAATCAAGTGGGCGTAGGCACAAATGGCCTTGAATAGACACTCTGAGTAGGTTGCCTTGGTGCTGGTACTGCGAACCTCGGCTTTTTGTTTGCCTATTTGATCGCACCTAACCTACTCTGCCTCGACTATGTTGGTCCCTTCTCTTATACATCTCTTCGATATCTTCTTCTGCTACTAGAGCCTTGCTCAGTATTGTCGCATAAGTCTCCAACTGAAACATAGAGACTCTATCTCAAATATTCGGCCTTAAGCCGCGCTAGAACTTCTTGGCCTTCATTGCATC
This sequence comes from Chloranthus sessilifolius, assembly GCA_021018995.1. Lineage (NCBI taxonomy): Eukaryota > Viridiplantae > Streptophyta > Magnoliopsida > Chloranthales > Chloranthaceae > Chloranthus > Chloranthus sessilifolius. The sequence continues at coordinate 86,283,665 of CM037585.1, forward strand.
CGAAGCTACATGTTTCAGTGCAAACCTTGACAGTCTAGTAAATTTCGTTCTGTATTCTCTTACGGCCATTTTATCCTATTCCAAGTTAATGAATTTAACTTCCATCTGGTTCCTCACCACTTTGGGAAAATATTCTTTATTGAACTCTTCCACAAATTCTTCCCAAGTCCACAACATATTAGGATTTTCTTGATCTCTAGTTCTTGACACTGATTTCCACCATGGATCGGCCTCCCCGTCCAACTTGAAAGTAGCCCACCTAACCTTCTCATCCTTAGTGCAAGGAAGCACACTGAAGATTTTCTCCATCTTGTTGAGCCACTTTTCTACCTCAAGTGGATCGGCCTTCCTTAAGAAACTTGGAGGACGCATCCTCCTAAACTCTATGAATGTTGAAGGTTGTGGTTGATGATTATTCGCATTGTTTGCAACCATCAACACTGCCTGTTGTGCCATTGCATTGGCCACAATCTCCATGGCTTGTGCCATTCTTTCCCTTTCATCTCTTCCTTGATTTTCTTCTTCTTGAGGACCTCTCTCACCAATTGGAATAGTATTTGAACCAATAGTGATTCCTTCCCCACTTCTCGTATTCCGATTACGACCACCTCTCGGTCTACCTCTAGTGGACATCTTAATCTGTTATCATAAAACAAAAGTTTCATTAACAGACGGCCCCTATACTCCGATAAAATCTCAAAATTTTAATACTAGTCTAGGTCTTGTCAAAAATTTCTAAAGCCATAAGCTCTGATACCAACTGTGATAGCCCAAATTTTCTAACCCCGAAATTCAGACCGTCGGACCGCCGATAATAACGATCCCCGAACGGAACACTTGGCACATCCACACATACAACAGAATTCAAAGCAATTATACTCTTATGGCAAAGGAAATCTCCAATTCTATATATCTATGATTAGAAACAAAATGGTGGTTCTATCCTTGTACAAATCACAAGCCTGATAGAACTAAAATAAATCACCAGTGATGGCCGACCATCACCTAAATAGTGGTTCACACAAAATATTTGTATAACATTTCATGGAACCAAAAGTCTATAATAAAATAATGGCTAGACATACCAAGCCCTAGTCACACGATTTCAAAATATCAGACGTCCCCTAAGGGAAATATTCGTCTGGTGGAAGATATGAATCCTCCTCAAGAACGTAGTCAAGGTCTTCTTCACGCCCTAAATCCTCAACTGGCGTATCTACTCCTTTGCCTATGACGTATAGTCGAAGGGTGAACTAACAGTCTAAGCTCAATAGGGGGAATATCAACAGCATGAATATCGTATTTCAAAGCATAGATTTCATGACTGATTTCAAAAAACATATTTTACATAAAGCTGAATTTTTAAGATGTTTAAATCACACAAAATAGAATTTAAAACACAAGTTCGAAGTTTGCTTTCACATGCTTTTTCATATCTCATCATGACTTAAACAATAACTTAAAATCTCTCAAGCAAATATAGCATTGAGAGCCACACATATACCGATGGGAATCCCTGAACCATCATCGTTCAATTGAGCCATTTTCGGAGTGCGCAAGCCCCTACGCTATGCGGGCACTTGTGTGGCTAAAGTTACCACTGGCCGGTGTAAATGTACAGATATCCCGCCATACCGGTATACGATGGAGATTCGTTCCACATAAACCTTAAATTATTGTGTAAATTCTAACTTATAGTTTATCACCGTGTAATGTGTTTATTTTATAGCTAGTTTCAGGCTTCAAGGTTCACACACAAGGTTCATATTCGAAGTCACACACACACATACACAAATCATGTTCACATTTCGAATCATGTGCAAAGTTTAATCGAAAGATCCATAAATCAAAGGCTTAAATTCTTATCAAACATATCACACATGTCTTATCACACCATACTATTTATACAAATCGCATCAAATATTATATCATTGAATTTCCCCTACCTCACAGTTCACAAAATCACATAAATACGACTCATGACCTCACGCACGCGTCCCATTTATAACGACATTACAAGACATTCACAGGTCACTAACTAATTCTTAGAGGAACATACTAATCGAAATTCCAAAGAATTTTCCTAAAAATATCCGAAATTGGCTCAGTCGTGCACGCGAGTCCCAAGGTTGTGCAAGTGAGTTCCAGTGGCACACCCCAGTCACGCGACCTCGTGCGAGCGACTGTGCTCTTTTAATTCTTGTCAATATAGCATGAGACAGTCGCGTAAGCGACTTGTCAAGGTACCTTCCCATTCGCGCGAGCAACTATTCTCATATGATTTTATGCATATTATGAAGCCTATCTCGTGCGAGCAACCTCATGTCACGCGTGCGAGATCTAATGTCGCGCGAGCGACTTTTGAAATTTCAGCAATTTTGCCTGAAATTTGATTTTCTTCCTCTTTCCCTCTTTTCCTTTCCTTAACCCACATTAAATGTTTCACTTATAGAGCAATAAATACACGATCTAAGCCATAATAAACCACAATTAAATAAGAGATCTCACCTTATTAACTCACAAAAATTTATGTAAGCATTGATCGAAGGAACGTGCTCAATGGCGCTTTCGCCACACACGTCACAAGGGTCTGAACTCACATCCCCACGATTGTATCGGAACGTACGTGACTCCTTCCAACGCACACAACCAATCACACTTCTCGTTTTACGGTAATTTCAAGATGGATTCTCCACGAAAGGGGTTTAAAATCAAGAGTTCTTATGATGGTTCTCACACCCTATACAAATCAAGCACACTCGATCGAATGACACTTCTTATCTTGACGATCAACGTGACGAAATAATTTGCACGGCAAAACGTTAACGATTCTGGTTTGAAAGTGTCAAGGTCTCATGTGACGAACTCTCTCTCTCAACCCTTCTCTCTATTTCCAAACAAATGCGAATGAGAGATGGCTTACTCCTCTTATACTTTTGGTTTGCTTCCATGTGAAGACACACACACCAACATGTGTTTGTCAATCGTTTTGGTTCATTTGTGAACCCGACACACCTAAGTCAAGTGTTAACCTTCTCTCCAACAAGTTCAAAAGGACCTAGGACAAATCCAAATAATTTGTCTAAAATCTGAAACGGTTTCACATGACGTACTGACATGTGTACCCCACTGACTTACACGATTCATGATGTTTGGGGATATTACAACAAAAGTGTTAATATTTATCACAATGAACTCAAAAAGCAATAAGAAAGACGATCGTACGAAGATACGACCAATTGTATTAAGACATCAGTCCGTAAGTTGAAAGAACAAGAGAAATCGTAATTACGAATGAACGAAATAGAAGAAAATGAAGGAAATCGTATTTATGATTCTTCAGAAAACGCTTGAAGACTGGAAGATATAAAGCAGAGACACGATTATGCGTAAAAACAAAAGGAGAAATCGTACTGAAAAAGAAAAGATACAATCGTAATTATGATTGTATAAAATTAAAGCTCTTGTTGTTGTTGATCACGTGAGATCTACACTGCCATGCAAAAAATTAGAATATCACTTGAAATAGAAATTTGGCAACCTACGGATCTGAGAAGATTGGCGAACGACTCCTAATATAACTAAAACTTATAATCCTAGTTCTTCATTGCTTTGATTGGTAGATGCGCAAAGCTTTTCGCCGTGTTTTCAGTAGCAGAGATCTTTTATTCTTAATAGTTTTCTTTTGTTAGAATTCAAATAATGTAAACCGACCCTCTATGATCTATAAATAAGAGGGTCGACATAGGAGAAAATTTATCCAAGGAATTTTCAGAATCAATTGACAACGGAGGTTGGAATTTTGAAAGATCACCTTAAAGTAATTTTTATCAAGTAAAATCGTCCACAGATTTCTGAAAGTCTTGCCTGACAACCAAGACCAAGGAATTCTGAAAGATCGACCCTTTGGATGGTTTTACTTTACTTCCTAGTTTAGATTTATTTTATTGCATTTTCCTGCTTTGTAAACATCCAATTCTTTTTTATTTTAATTGATGCCTAAGATAGAGAATTTGAGGATATTAGTGTAACAGTTTTTATTTTCCATCTTTAGTCTTCTTGAGTTTGATTGACGCCCAAATTTCAGAAAGATTGTTGATTAGTATAAATCTGTGTTGAGGTAATCTAATTTTTTATTGACGCCCAAACTCTAGAGGGCTGAAATACAGTGTAATGATACTTTACTTTCATAAATATCCGAGAACTGAAGAATTGTGATTGACGACCATAATCTGAAAGGAGGAAGATTTAGATTTACTTTTCCTGTAAGTAGTTTAAATACCCATTCTTTCATTTTTATTTCTCCAGTAGATTAGATCTTTAAAAAATAAATAAAAGTTTTCACAATAAGAAATTTGACCTTCCTCGTGGGAACGATCCTATACTAGTGCTACAATTTTCATTATTCGCTTGCAATAAGTTAAGGCTAAGTACAATAATAGCCACTGAATCTTTGAATCAGATGATGGGCTTTGACTGTGTTGAATCAGATGACAGAGAACATGTTTGGTGTCAATCTTTGTCACTAAAGATCTTTACATCATGGACTTCAAATCAAACAACTTAGATGGTGTTCCATGTGACATAGTTATCAAAAAAAATTTTAAATCGGGTTTCATGCGCACGATCACAAATCTTGTGTGCAAATAGTTGCTCCCTTAAATTTTAAAACAATTAACCTAATTTAGGTTGGGTTTGGGTTATAACTCTTTCGGGCCAAAGAGCGGCTCTTTCTTTCTTTGGCTCCTGTGGGGAACTAATTTTATGTTTGATAACACAACTCCTCGCCCCATTTTCTCTAGCAATGAGCTATTTTAAGTGATAAAATAGCTTTTGTCTACTCTCTGAAAGAGGAGATTTTATTTGCTCTGGCAGAGAATAGGCAGAGAACTACATTTTCTCTTATAAGAGCTAACCCAAATGTAGCTTTTACACCTATTAATGACTATGTAATAGTACATACATAAGAGACATATATCATATTTATGTTTGTATATATATAAAACAAGGTGGAAACAATATTTATTTTCTCCATTTTCTCATAAATTGTCTATTTAAAAAAATTTATGAAATCTTTAAAAGGACTTTCAAAAAGTTTCCTCAGGTGGGTAAACCTTGTTTGTTAATGTGTTCTAATAATAAAAAAAGTTAAAAATTAAAATTTCCCTTGATAAAATTATATGCAATTTTTTTGGAATTCAATATTTAATATGGGCATTTAAATATACTTGTTAATACTATATCAATTAGTTAGATTAAGTTCCATAAAAAAAAATTAGTTAATTAAAATAATGTACCCGTTAGAAGCCATTATTTTATCACCAAAATATCACTACAAATTTAATCCTTCTTAGAAAAAACATAAGTTTACCCACCAAATAATGCCACTACTCTTAGTACTTGGTTCAATTTTTTTTAGGGTTTACTTTTTGGGTTACACGACATGCAGAATCACTGTTGATGTGTTAAACTATTGTTTAGTGTAATTTGACGCCCATGATCTCAAAATCTATGGTGCAAAAGATTAGCTTAAAATATTATCTGATTTGAAATATCAAAATTTATTGAAAATTAATGATATTTGGATTAACGTGGTAGCCATTAATTTTATATGATTTTTGCTTTAGCAAAGATAATGGAGATATTTTCTTCATACAAATTTTTTGCACCAATGATTTTTAGATTATGAGCATTTATTAGACATCATACCAGATAATCTCATGTGACATCGATTCTGAAAAGTGACCCAAGTACCATAATAATCAATTTCATATTGGGGAATCATTCACTGGGGTTTCAATTTGAAAATTTTTTAGAAGTATAATTTTAATAATAAATCATTGAAATATATAAAAATATATGTTAAGCTATATAAAATTAAAAACGATCTCTTTAAATATTAAACAAGTGTATTACATAGTCCGCATGCACTAACAATTTATAATCATAAAAAATAATGTGAAGTATGATTAATGCATGTCTAGTAGAGTTGTAGATTTGAACCGAAAACCGATCGAAAACTGCTCTCGTCGAACTGGACTGATTGAAAACCAATACCGAACCGAACCGATTCTGGCCCAGTTCAATTTTGGTACCTAAAAAATGAAAAACAGTCGAGTAGGGTGAGAAAACCGAAAAAAAAAAAAAACCAAAAAATATGAATAAAAAGCAAAAATCGAACCAAACATACCAAAACCAAAATCGGATTGGTTCGGTTTGGTTTTGGTTAGAGGGATTGAAAATTTCCATTAACCGATACTAAAACTGAAATGTTTTGGAACCGAACTAAAACCAGAAATTTCGGTTTCAATTCGATTAACCGAACTAAAACTGAATCTGCACCCCCTAATGTCCAGTAATGATAAAATTCTAAGAAGATTTTAAAAATTCATCAAATTCAACAATTTTTTTTTATAATCGACAAACAAAGTGAATATTTAGCAAAAAAATCAAGAGAACCTATGGGAGATTATGATTCTCCCGAAATTTCAATTAATTCGGAGAATTTTGTGAGAGAGTCAGAGTACCAAGTCACCTAGTCTTAAGTTGAATATTTTAAGTTGGAATTGTATACATGAGACATTCTTGATAGATTCGCCTATCTGACTGTGGAAGACGGGCCGCTTCGTATGGAGCAATAGACTCTCCTAGAGCACTCAAGAAACTGAGGTAGAGCACATGACCATAACTGTGTTGGCTTTTTAAGAACACTAAGTTTTATAAATTATAATATGTGTAGTATATCTGATTTGTTGGATAAGGTCCCTAATTCAAGACTATAAGTCACTAAATAGCTTGATAAACTTTGATATACTTACACTAGATGAAAATTCAAATCTTTTAGATACTTTCATTTATACATTATAATTTTCATATGCCCAATAAAGATTATTTTTTAAAAACTTTTACAAATAGTGGGGAATTGTTTTATATTTTTTTAAAAATTTTTTAAAATAGTGGGAGATTGTTATATATTTTAAAGAGTTTTAAATAACGTTCTTTCTTGATTTATTTCAAGATACATCTTTTCTTTTTATAAAGAGTTTTAAATACCTTTCTTTTTTTATTTATTTAAAGATACACTTTTCTTGTGGTAAAAATAACCATGACAATTTTAAAAAAAAAAATCTCTCCGAAAAGGTATCTTAACGGCTAGTATCTTTTTCTACGAAAAGATGCTTTAACGGATAGTTTTGTGAAAAGAGTTTTAACGGTGATCTTTTCTTATGAAAAGATGCCTTATTGTTTATCTTTATCTGAAAACACAACTCTCTGAAAAGACACAAATGAAATTGATTTATCTTTTTACGTTATGTGAAAAGGCACAGATTTGAAATCCGTGCACCGTAATCTGAAAAGTCACAATGATTCGAGATTTTCTTTATAAATAGAGATAAGATCTCCGTTAAAAAGATATAAGAAAAGACACAAGAAAATAAAAAAAAACTTCTTTATTTTTTGGGCATATTACGTAGTGTTCCGATTTCTCTTTTGTGAGTGTAAACACAATTACGAAGGGTTGGACTTGGTCGTATCCTGGGAACGTATTTTCTATTATCCTCTTTTGCTATCGCGCTTCTAATCAGAAGGAGTTAAATAACGTTTACAAAAAGTGTTTATCTTAACGTGCCTCTAAGTTCTGCCCTTAATTTTATCTCTTTTATTTTTGCTTCCATCTTTCTAATAATTTTTTTCAACACTCATAAATTATTTATTTAAAAAAATTTATGAAATCTTTGAAAAGACTTTCAAAAAGTTTTCTCAGGTGGGTAAACCTTATTTGTTAATATGTATTCTAATAATAAAAAAAAGTTAAAAATTAAGATTTCCCTTAGTAAAATTATAGGCAATTTTTCTGAAATTCAATATTTAATATGGGCTTTTAAATAGATAATTAAAATAATGTACCCATTAGAAGCCATCATTTTATCACCAAAATATCACTACAAATTTAATCGTTCCTAGAAAAAACATAAGTTTACCCACCAAATAATAAAGCCCCGCTGCTCTTAGTATTGGTTCATTTTTTTTAGTACGAGGTTTACTTTTTGGGTTACACAAAATGTGGAATCACTGTTGTTGTGTCAAACTATTGTTTTGTGTGATTTGACGCTCATGATCTCAAAATCTATGATGCCAAAGGTTAACTTAAAATATGATCAGCATCGTATGATTTGAATTAACAAAGTTTATTGAAAATTAATGATATTTGGATTAATATGGTAGCCATTAATTTTAGATGGTTTTTACGTTGGCAAAGATGATGGAAATCTTTTTCCTGTGCAAATTGTTTAGATTATAAGCATTTATTAGACATCATAACAGATAGGAAAATTTATCGGATCGACCCTATCAGATACACCTTTTCCGTCAGAGGCCCTGTATTTTCACCTTTACTCAAATCGACCAGCTTTTAGCCAAGCCATTTTCAGCTGGCACAAAAAGTCCAAAATACCCTTTCTTACACTTTTCTTCGTTCTACATGATTTAAAATTTTAAATATTTACATTTTTCTATATTTACGCGATGTGAAATCGGATCTATGTCGTCTGATTTGAAGGCCTCATAATAAAATAGATGGCGCCAAAGATAGACACGAAAAAATGCGCCTCTTTAAAAAAAAATAATAATAATTAACAATCGATGGCGACTCTTAAAACAATCGATGGCGACTCTTAACACAGTCGGTACTGACCTTTTTAAGAGTCGTCATCAACTGTGTACAAAGTCGTCATCGACTCTGTACAGAGTCGCCATCGATTGTATAAAAATAATAATAAATAATAAAATAAAATAAATTTTTTATTTTTTATTTTTTATTTTTTATACATAGAGTCGCCATCGACTGTGAAATTTTTTTTTATTTTTTTTTTACAGTCGATGGCGACTCTGTAAACAGTCGTTGACGACTCTTAAAATGATTGGTACCGACTGTGTACAGAGTCGATATCATCTTTTTTTCCTATTTATCTTTGGCACTATCGATTTTATATTGTGGCCTTCAAATCAGACGACATAGATCTCGTTTCACATTGCGTAAATATAGAAAAATGCTAATATTTAAAAGTTTCAATTATATAGGTATACCATCTTCTTCCTCATTTTGATATGCTACAGTCTCTGACGAAAAAGGTGTATCTGGGTCGATCCAAATAGCATATCGGAATAGATTAGACTGAGGAGAAGACGCCGTCACCTTCGCCATGACTTTTAAAAACTGTAGCAGATTAAACTAAGGAAAAAGATGATGCTTTTATGTGTTAAAGAAAGGAGGTAATTTGGACTTTTTGCTCTCCTTAGAGTCGGCTAGGCTCCCAGCTGATCGGTTTGGGTAAAGGTGAAAATATAGGGCCTCTGACGTAAAAGGTGTATCTGACAGGGTCGATCAGGTAAATTCCCCTACCAGATAATTTCAGGTGACATTGATTGTGAAAAGTGACCCAAGTGCCACAGTAATCAATTTCAGATTGGAGAATCATTCACTGGGGTTTCAATTTGAAAAATTTTGAGAATTATAATTTTAATAATGAATCATTGAAATATATAAAAATATATGTTAAGCTATATAAAATTAAAAACGATATTTGTAAATATTAAACAAGTTTATTACATAGCCCGCATGCACTAACAATTTATAATCATAAAAAATAATGTGAAGTATGATTAATGAATGTCTAGTAGGGTTGTAGATTTGAACCGAAAACCAATCTAAAATCCCTCCCGTCGAACTAGACTGAAACCGATTGCAAATTCCACCTCTCTATCCGGAGGTAGCCCTGACAATTCTTCTGGAAAGACGTCATCGAACTCGCATACCACTGCGATCTCAGAAATAACGTTCTTCCCTTCTTTGTCCTCTTTCAAGAATGCCAAGTACCCACTGCATCCACTTCTGATCAGACGCTCGGCTTTAATGGCAGACACAAGTGGCAGAAACTTTGTTCTCACCCCTATGAATCGAAATGATCTTTTTGTATTCGGTCTAAATATGACAACCTTATTCTTACAATCGACTATTACACAGTGTTGTGACAACCAATCCATGCCAAGGATCACGTCAAATCCTTGCATGTATAATATAATCAAATTTACTGGTAGCTCAAAGGCATCCTCATCTCTAATGGCTACTATCATCGACTTGCAGACTAAGTCCGTATCAACTGATTTTTCCGTCGGGATAGACACTGCCAAAACAAAATCCAAAGTCCCTGGCTTAATTTTCATCTTCTTTGTAAATCTAGGAGTAACGAATGAATGAGTAGACCCTAGGTCTATCAACACTCTGGCCACGTATGCTACATCGCTCTCTTTCCCATATACATCTAATGTGCCTATAAGGTATACACATTTCAGCATTTGTTTCATGCAGCATAGCAAAATACGATAAGTAAGATCAATTACTCTCACAATACAATCTAGATAGAAGTACTTTTTCTATCTAAAACAAAAAATTTCAATACACTTAAGACAATGTATAATTTAATCCAAGTAGAGCTCACCTTGTATAATATCATTTGAATTCTAGGTGTCCTGAGCCGTAACTGTATAGGCCCTTCCTTGTACGACCGGCTTCTTTGCTTGACTTGGTCTGGGTGTAGAAACTGAAGTCGTTCTTCCCTTATTCATCTCCGGACAATCCCGAATCACATGGCCGATCTTTCCACATTTGTAGCATCCCTTCATTCCCCGTCTACAATCAGCTATTCTGTGAGACTTGCCAAACTTGGCACAGGTCTCATTCGGTGTAGAAGAGGCTGCTCGTGAGAAGCCTTAAGTAGCAGACACTCCTGTGGTGCCAGTAGGGTTCTCATATCAGATCGGTCTAGCCAATGTGGATATAGGAAGCATGGAATAACTTGGGTAAGCAATCTGCCAAGGGATTGGAGCTGGTGTCGTAAACCTCGGCTTTTTATTCCCCGAGTCATACTCACCCGCTCTCCCTTGAAAAGTTCTTCCTTTATCTTGTTGTTCTCTCCGTTTATACATGTTATTGATATCCCTCTCGGCCACTATCATCTTTCCCATCACATTTGCATAGCTCTCAAGCTCAAAGATCGATACTTGCTCACGGACATTGGGTCTCAAACATTCCTCAAACTTGGCAGCCTTCGTGATTTCTGTAGATACTACCTCAGGCGCGAATCGTGACAATCTTGTAAACTCCATGCCATATTCTCGCACAGTCAGGCTCCCTTGCTAAAGATTTGCAAATTCTCTTCTCATTTGAACTCTCACCTGCTTGGGAAAGTATTCCCGATTAAACTCTTTGACGAACTCTGCCCAAGTCCATAGGGGATGCGGGTTCTCAATCTCTCTTTTTCTCAATATTGATTTCCACCAGGGATCAGCATCTCCCTCAAGTTGGAAGGAAGCCCAGTCTACCTTCTCATTCTCTGTACTCTGCAACCTATCCAAAAGTTTTTCTATCTGGTTTAATCATTTTTTGGCTTCCAATGGGTCCGTCTTCTCGTAGAAGCTAGGAGGTCTCAATCTCCTAAAATCTACGAATGAAGAGGGTAACAATGCCGGAGGAGGTGGTGGCGGTGGCTGATGACTGGCGGCATTATTAGCTGCCATCAATGTCATCTGCTTGGCCAGTAACGCAGTATGTTGCGTCTATTGGGCCATCGCAGTGGCCATAGCCTCCATAGCTAAAGCGATGCGATCAGTCGCATCACCCCTCCGATCTTCTCCTTCATGAGGATTTTCTTGGTCTCTACTAGACCCTGCTCAAAACTCTTCTCCACCTCTCTGATTTCTATTCTGACGACCTCTAGGTCTACCCCTCCTCCCAAAAGACATCACATTCTGCATATGAAACCAAAGTTTCATTAGCAGTAGATCCCTTCACTCTGAAAAAATTCATGACTTGTCAGAAATTTTAAAGAAACTACTCTGATACCAACTGTGATAGCCCAAATTTTAACACTCCGAAACTCGTGCCATCAGCACGACCCACGAGGTCGTGCCCAAAATAGTACGTAGAACACTTTGTACAATCTCACAACCATAGTAAAAACATAAACCAAACTAAAGCAGAACAAATCTCCATTTCTACTATTTAACACCAAAATAAGTGCTCAAAAGATCATTCTAATCTCATGGTCCCGCATGGGCAAAAGAACTAACCCGAACCATCAGTACCATAACTACGGTCACCTCAGATGATTCGGCAAAAAAATATTACATGTATCATTAACCTTACAAAAACATGGTTGGACGTACCAAGCCGTAAATATCTCTCTCTTAAAATATCAAAGTACGCAGAGGGTCTTCTAAAAGAACCTCTCAGGAGGGGGCTCAGACTCCACTCCTGAAATATACTCTGAGTCCTCGGGATCAACCTCGCCAGAAGCTGTTCCTAACTCCGCACCTATGACGTATAGTCAAAGGATGAGCTACATCCTAGATCAATAGGAACAATATCTGAACATGTACATCTTTCTTACTCACATACATTTCATGACATAAATAACGCATGAATACATCAATGTAATTTAATTTGAAAGTAGTTTAAGATGCAATAAAAATAAACAGCATACTTTTATTATTCTACTCATGACATCTGATGTTCTTATTCACTAGTTCTCTTAATGATAAAAAGGTTGGTCTCTTGACTTAAAATAATTAACTTAAATAATCCCCGAATAATATAGCATCGAGCCCCGATGGAATACCCTTCATTGTCGTCTAATCAGACTATTTTTCAAGTATCCTGACCCACGTCCCTTTCTCATAGGCGACGGGCACATTACTATACATCCCTGGGATGCCTACTAATGTACGGATTGGCCGTCATACCGGTCATGAATATTCTGCCAAGTCAGTCACAGGTATTCCGCCGCGTCGATTGGGTATTCTACAAACCTTAAATCGATTGTGCTTTACATATAGTTATTCACCGTGTAATTGTGCTAAAAATATATTAATTTACAGCTTGTTCAATCCCATTCATGGTCCATCTCATAACTTTGATCTTTCTATCCACCATACATCCCTGGGATGTCGCACATTCTAATGCATCCTTTAGATGCCTAATATACATATGCATCTCTGGGATGACTCATGTATTACACACATTGGTTTCTATCCTTTTAACCGTATATGCACACATACCGTACTTTCAGATTTTTACTCATGGTATTACAAAATACAAGGATTTACATTAAGCTTTAATGACCATGCATCCTTAATATCACTACATATATGTTCTTGTAATTGAGGTACAAGTTCAGATATTCCCCTACCTCTCACGTGATTACTATCCACGGATCCTTCAATCTGAGCCGTACTCAACCATCAGTATGTTCGGCATAACTAGGTCTAGCCAAACATATATAACTCATCACTATAAGTGTAAAAACATTGGGTTAGAAACCTAACCCCAACAAAAGAACAGTCCGTATGAATAATCCCACAAAACCTGAATTTGCCCAAATCGATCGAACGGTTTATATTTCGCTTGATCAATTTCGTCAGAAATCTATTTATCCTTATTTTAGTTTCCCTCCAAACCGATCGAACGAATTAAATTCGTTCGCACTGGTGCCACAAATCGATCGAACAATTTCTAAAATCATTCGAACGATTTTCTCCATAATTCAGTTTTTAGTTTTCACCTTATTTCTTTATTGGTCAAAATCAATTGAACGAGTTCTAATTTCGTTCAATCGAATTTGTCCATTCTCAGATCCGATCGTATTCTATCCTCTAGAACCCATCTCATCATCATCCACCCCATTCATCATCCATTTTTCATACAAAATAGTTTAGATTCTCTATCTAATAACTCAACAAACTTGAAATAGTGGACCTTACCATATCAAATGGTTGGATTTCCTTTGCTCCAAGCTTTAACTCACTTGGATTTCATAAACCCCCAAATCTCTACTCTCACCTCGATCCCGAGCTCGATCTGCTAGCTTTCCGAGCCAAGATCAATTATTTGCATTCATTGCACTCTTCTCAATTTCACACAAAATCAAATTCTCATTTACTCTCTCTCTCTTTTATCTCTTCTCAACAACCTTATCAAAGATAAATAAATTCTCTTTATAACCTAAATTTCATATTAGGTGTTAAGCTCATACATTTAACTAACGTATGTGTGTGTATATATCTATGAATACTTAGTCCAACTAAGTGGTTTCTATCATACACTTTATCTCACATATGATCTACCAAGTCAACAAAGTTAACATTGACTCGGTCAAAGATGTGACCAATTGGTCCGCTTCCCGAAGTGTACTATTTAAGCACAAAATTTTCAGGACGTTACAGACAACCTTTGGGAGATTATGATTCTCCCAAAATTTCAATTAATTCGGAGAATTTTGTGAGAGTTATAGTACCAAGTCACCTGGTCTTAATACCACTTACCTTCACTTCAAACAAAATAAAAAAAAAGATACCACTTACCTTCACTTCAAAAAAACAAGCAGAAAAAAAAAATACCACTTACCTAATACCAGCTCTTAATTAATACCAATATTTATTTTATTTTTTATGGAAATTAATACCAATATTTATTTCCAAAATATAGCCACATATAAATTGCGTAATTTCTCACTCAATTTTCCCATGTACGGACGGGCTTGCTGATTGGCCAACGGGATGCCAAGGTACCTCTCAATCCTGTTAAGCATTCAGCCTTCAATTTATCGTGAAGTTGATTTATCGCGTTTTTTTGGAAAAAATCCTTGTATATGTAGTCACAAAAACAACTTATACATCCCTTTATCAAACCACACCATGCGATGCTTGTAACCTCTGGATTCATTAGTTGATTTTGGACGGTCACAATTATCTTGAGCATCTTTAACATGTCCAATAGTAAGAAACCTTAGGCCATCTGGCACCGCTCGATCAAGAGGTGGCTCAGCAACTGGACATCGTAGATTGATTGATTTATAAATCTATCAGACGGCTGATAAGATAGAGATATATCTAGAAAATATCCATTAATGAGGTGGATCATCAAGTGAACCGCTCAGATGGACGGCCCGAGACTAACTTTCATATATCTGCAGAACTTTTAATTCTACTAGAGTCATACTGGATTAAACCCTTTTTTATTTTTGCTCTTTCTTATTCTCTCTCTCTCTCATTATTAGTTGGCCTTGGGACTTGAACTCACTTAGACCAAAGCTTTATAATAATGGAATCTCTCTTACACTTTGCTTTATTACAATCTAATCTCCTCTTAAAACAAACCTATAGAAAAATAAAGATGCAAGAGGAAAAATGATTTGTGTTGATTGGGTGGGGGGGGTTTACTAAGCTTCTTTCTTTCTATATTTGGGATTGGATCACTTATAATCATTCACATCTAATGTACTTATATCTGAATCTGACACCATCCAATCGATAGACAATTGTCTCGCGCATCAGTAACGCAATCAATCATAAATTCACAGATCAATCTTGAGTTTCATCTGACAAGCCATCTTAATAGGGCTCAATTGGAAAATCACATTAACTTAGCCATCTGATCAAGAGCCTACAGATAGATCATCAAAAGATGAAGATACAAGATCTGTTGTTACTATGTGTGTGTATATATATATATATACATGTAAAATTCTTCAATAGGATGGCTAGATCCATCCAATGAACATGTTTTTTTGATACGATTCTTATCATATGATGGCGTGCCATAGACAAATCGGATTGATGAAAATGCATGCCACATGTACATTGGATGGAAGGTTGACAATATATATTGCAACCTCAAGGTCACAGGTTTCAGCCCAACTTAGCTATAAAAAAACACACCAACTTGATGCACACACATATATATCCGATTCAGTGTTAAATGTTTAATAACAAAGTCTTGATGCACAGACATATATATCCGATTCAGTGTTAAACGTTTAATAACAAAGTTTTTCACTTATTTAACCTTTTATCTTCAATCTCTATGCATAGAACACGTAACACAAGAAACTACAAGGAAGGAAGAGTCCAAAGGAGAAGACAATGAGCACAACCTAATGCTCTAAAGAAAGGAGAATTAGATTCCTTGTGAACCGTTCTCTCGCCCGGACACCATCATCTTAGGTGCTGGTATTAACTAGGTGCCAGGCCCGAACACCATCAACTTAGGTGTTTAAATAATTAGCATTACACATATTACACATGTGGTCTTAATAGGATGTCTATGTGGCAGACCTTCATCTAGACTGCAAATGGACCGTTTGATCAAATGGTTGGAATCCTCTGATCATAAAAGTTTTTCGATCGAACCCCATTGATGGCCTGCCACATGGAGATCTAAGATTGATGAAAGTCGACACCCTGTGTATAGCATAGATGGCCCGATCACCGGGAGAACACGAGTGATAACATCTCTTTTGACTAATGAATTATTTCCATGTGTCACTACGTATATCTTTTGACTAATGAATTATTTCCATGTGTCACTATGTAACTTGCATGATGATAAAAATAAGTAAATAAATAAATAAAGATGAATGAGTTAGGTTGGTTGGCATGGCTCTACTTTCGGGAAAGCAAAAGACTAAGCAACCAAAATCCCTCGAAAGCAAACAGCATGCCTAGCTGGGAGTTTGGGACTCGAGATCTCTTGGGGCTTTGTTGGAATTCTTTTTTACTTTATAATCAAGGATCTCTCTCTCTCTCTCTCTCTCTCTCTCTCTCGTAAGTGCTTATAAAATTTAGACCATCGATTGATCGCCTACCATCACTTGATCAGAAGGAAAATGTTGCACTGCAAGTGATCGTAATGCCTATATATATGAACTACTCAGATATTCTCATCAATACTCAAGAAAAAATAGTCCTTTTTTTTTTTTTTTTTGAGGATGTCATACGGCATAGACAGCCTAAATTTAGTGCACGTACACACAAATAAGAGTTGATTCAGCACAGCACACTAAGAGGGGACCCACACAAAAGACAGGAGCAGACATTAGGATTAGAACCCAAGACCTATTGCTTCCATTAAAAAAAAGAGAATGTCAGTTGTGTTAGAAGTTCCTATTTTGGTGGCCATCACTATGGTCAAACCCGTTGACCGGTGAATGGTATAAGATCAACCTTAAGATGTACAATTGCTATTCTGGTGAGTTTGCTGGAGTTTAGGCAACTGCTTATTGAGTCTTTCAGTTAAGGTATGATTGTGATTTCTAATCACACTATAATTAGCAATTTCAATCCTTAATGGGATAGGACTCTTTGGCTATAAATATAAGGGGTGCCTGGTCCCAACGATAGCTCGACATAATTCAATCCTCCCTATTGGCGAGAGCATCCCCATTGTGCTAGGAGACATTGAACGCGAGAACATCGTTGAAGATCAGCAACCATCAATGGCTAACGCTCAAGGTGCGCATATTTATAGTTTGTATATTTATTGGTTTTTGATTGATCGTGCGCCTAGATCTTTAGGCTTAATTTTAGATGGTCGGATCGTCAGATCCATTTAGATTCCATCAAGTTGAGCTATCATGCAACTGGTAAACAGCCCTTTTTAATCACATAATAGTCAGAGATTAATCACATAATTAATCCTTCATGTGATGGCTTAGTACTCTGAAAATTTGAACTTCCATAGACAAGGTCTTATTGCTACATGTACCAA
The DNA here is from genome assembly GCA_021018995.1 of Chloranthus sessilifolius. Taxonomy (NCBI): domain Eukaryota; kingdom Viridiplantae; phylum Streptophyta; class Magnoliopsida; order Chloranthales; family Chloranthaceae; genus Chloranthus; species Chloranthus sessilifolius. Next base: position 86,301,267 of record CM037585.1, read on the forward strand.
TATCTTAGGCATACACCCAAACTAGGGTGCAAGAAAGAATCGAAAACCCTAACTGTCTCAAAAACTGGCCAAACTGCCACCGACCGAAATCAAATTGCAACCGAACCGATTCCAGTTCGATTCAAATCCAATTTTGGGTGGTGAAAACCGCAAATTGATTAGGTGGGATTATACAACAACAACAAAAAATAAAAAACAGAAATTTTCGGGTTTCTTTTTCAAAAAATCCAACCAATTCATTTTGATTTCGAAATTTTTGGTTTCAATTCTGTTTGGTTAACTGGATCTACATCCCTAATGCATGCACACAAAATTTTGAGCATACCATGTATTTAAGCTTGAGGCCCGGATCAGTTGCTCCTTTTAAGATAATATTTGATGACATTGGCACCATACTTAGGGGAAAATGCGTTTGTAGGGGAAAATGAATGTTTTTATTTTTTTTATTTAAAGGAAAAATACATTTATAAGATATAAGAAAATTTCTAAATGTTGTTTGGTAATATATATATATATATTCATTGTAGTTTTAAAAATGAAACATTGGGACCGCAGTATATTTGCATTGCGTGCGTATAAGTGATTTTCAATAAAAAAATATTTACTAAAAATTGATTTTACACAAATGTAGAAATTCCATTTTCCATGTGGGCCCCACAATGGTTGCCAAACAATGGAAAATGACCGAAAGTAGATTTTTAGTTCATTTGATGACAAATAAGTCATTTTCCTGCTTACCAAATAAGCACAAGCCCAAAATATTATTTGTCTACAACTAGCCCAAAAAGATTTATATATTTTGATACCTAGGAATTTAATTATATAAGTTATAATATAATACTGTGGGGGTGAAAATAAAATGGACATGCTATTTGAATTAAAAATAAGGTTCTAATTAAAAAACTTTAAGGGTCTGTTTGATAATTTTTCAGAAAACATAGGAAAAGATTTTATAAATCCAATGGATTCCAGCTCTTTGAAAATTCATAAGAATTTATTATTTTCCTATGTTTGAATTGTGTAATTGGCACATAGAAAATAGAAGAAGACCATCATCGATAATATATACCTCACACACCCTATAAATTCAACTTTCTATCATGAAGGAAATTTTATGAGAGAAAAAAATATTACGAAAGAGAAAAAGTGAGTTTATGAGAGAGAAATTTGAGGAGAGAAAGAAATTAAGAGATAGAAATTAAAAGAAATATGTAGAAAGAGAAAATTTAAGAGAGAGAGAGAGAGAGAGATTTAATTTTTTTTTTATTTTTTTTTTTAATTTTATATTTAATTTTAATTTTCTTTTTTTTACTTTATTTTAAAAATAAATAAAAAAATTAAATAAAAATAAAAAATAAAAAATAAAATCACTCTCTCTCTCTTTCTTTTAATAAAATAAATAAAAATAAAAATAATAAAATAATAAAAATAATATATATATATATATATATTCTTTTATTTATTATTATTATTATTTATATAATTTTTATTTTTTTTTAATTTTTTTTTTGTTTATTTTTTTTTTTTTTAAATATTTTTTTTTTTTTTTTTTTTTTAAATATTTTTTTTTTTTTTTTTTTTTAACTTTCTAAATTTCTTTAAATTTTGTATTTTTATTTTTACTTTTTACTTTTTTATTTATTTTATTAAAAAAATTTATTTTTTATTTTTTTATTTTTATTTTACTTTAATTTTTTAATTTTAATTTTAATTTTTTATTTTTTATTTTTAAATTTTTAAATTTTATTTTAATTTATTTTTTTATTTTTTATTTTATTTTTTAAAAAAATAATAATTTTTTTTAATTTTTATATTTTTATTTTATATTTTATATTTATTTTATTTAAAAAAATTATTTTCTATTATTTTTTTTTTTTTTTTTTTTAATTTTTTAATTTTTTAATTTTTATTCCTGTGAAGAGCACACACTCTCTTCCATCATAAAAACCTTTTGATTGTCTTGAATCAGACAATGGAGATTCTTTCTCGTCCCAATCTTTCACACAATAGATTTTGAGATCGTGGCACACCTATCAATTGACGACCACATGTTGATTTCACGTGGCACACATTCCCAAAAGTGACCGTGATTATGGGCAAATCAATGAAAGTATCCATCTAACCTTTCAACAATTTTATGTTAAACAAATTGCACATTCTCAATATTAGCGGAGGGAGATTGACCCAAGCGCCACCGATAGTACTCAAGTTGGGTACCCAATACCAATTTAGACAACCACTTCTTTAAGAGTTGGTATTGGGAACAATGTGCTTTACACCAACGTGGTATATGGGTCAATCTTCTGTTTCAAGTTTATTAGAGAGATGCATAGATATTTTTTAGTTATAAATGTACATTCACTTATTCATGAGTATTTGTGCATTTCCCTATGTTTGAAAAATTGACCTAAGCACCTAATAATTCTAACTCCACTATGAAATGTCCTCTCTCTAAAAATAGATAAAATGTAGCAATTTTTTATGAAATTGAAAAGGGTACCTTCATTTTCAACCCGAAGTTCTCATGCTTAAACTGTTGATTGATTTGATTCATATGATTGAAAATTGTTTTTCGAGATCATTACCCTACCATCACACCATCATATTTTTATTTTAATTGGCAGAGATTCCAAAAAGTGATCTAAGAATCACATTTAACGTACATCCATGATTATATATGTTCATTTTTTGAAATGTTTGCTACCACATGGAATCATATCTAATCATTTGATGGTAGGCTTGTAATCACTAGATATATTATGTCAAGATTGGGACAAAAAACTATCTCCATCATTTAATTTAAAACAGTCAATGATTTAAACACGTGAAACTTAAGTTAAGAAGAATCTTTGGTTGTAAAGAAAGATATCCTATTGGAAATGTAGTTAAAATATGTAACTTTTTATTGTTAAAATATATAGTTTTTATTTATCTCTTAACTGAAAATATCCTATTATTAAATAGCCCAAGAACCATTATAACATTCAAAATCTTTCTTGAAAAAATTCCTCTACCAAAGAAACTACAATTTACTATGCTCAAAGTGTTAGAATTCATGATGAAGTATGATGCTTGAAAATGGAGGGCAAGCGTAATGTAGGGGCCCATTCATCTTATTGTAGTTCAATGCCACTGGTTTATGTACTGGCCCCATAATAAAAAAATAAAAAAACAATTATATATTTTATTGGTAATTATTAAAGTAATTAAAGATAGTAGTTTAATAAATAATAATATAAAATTAAACCTCTTCCTCTAATAATTAATTAAGCTAGAGTGTCTAACCTTTAAGAACGCGTATCGAATGCTCGAACACCCGTATCTGTGTTTTACGTCTGCCACTGGGAAATATAAGATCTGAACCATCCATATGGCAGGGAAGATCATGGAGGGGCCGGGTGGTACTTCAAAATTCATGCCAAACGGACGATATTGATCATCCAATTAAAAAGTTTTGGTCACATCCTAGTGCACGAGCGATGTTGCCTATATACATTGTAACCATTGATAGTTGTGTTCTTCGTGATCAAATGCTCTGGTTTATCGAATCAGTGTGATTTTTTTTACGATGACCCATCTCGAACATGGCTTAACATCTAGACGAACCGGATTCCATGGTCATTCATGTTTTGTGCACAGTGTAAACAAATCAAGTATCTAGTATGGTACTAGAGCTGAACACCCAATAAACATTTGACTGTTGACCCATCCTTGATCAGCATGCCTAGGGTGAGAAGGAAAGACAGGATTTCTTATCAGATGCACAGTCCTGAGCACTGAGGATGGTGTTTGGGTCTTCTACAATAACATGGTTAAGATTACTTGATCAATGTGATTGTTGTGCTATAGTAATTCAACCTAGAGGGTAACCTTTCTACGATCTTGGTTGATTTACGGGAAAGATTCTGAGGAAAATTTTGGGGATTATAAGTAATAATAATAAGTTACTAAAATATAAAAATATATGTTGGTCGGTTTAAACTTTAAAGGTAGAAATGATGTTTTAAACAATTAAAATAGGTGGTGGCTTACGTTAATTGTGGTGTACCTATGGATTGTCAAATTTTGTACAAGTGGCACAATAAGTTCATAGATTGAGATGTCTAGGTGACAGGCCAATTTATAGATGGGATCCAACCCAAAATTCATGTTGTGAGAGATTTCTAGCCATATGATTGATCATTGCCCATATGTTTTTTATCCTTCAATTTGAAGAGGCTCTTGATCAGTTAGTGTAAATCATTTAAAGACAATCTTTGGTCTGAATATAGATTCTTCTAACCATCTCATCAAAGCATTTTTGTGCCTCAGATTTTAATTGCACACATGTTTTTAGACATCAATTTGAAGGGGCCCCTTGATCCGATAACAATAATATAAATCGTTCAACAACACAATCTGTGGTCTGAATCTAATCTAAATCATAGTGATCAAATTCTCCGATTTTTTGAAAAAGTTTTGAATTATTCCTGACTTTTTTGAAAGAAAAAACTTATAATATTAGAACTCTTTGGAACTTTTTCAAAAAATTATAAATTTTAAGGATTATCTGTAAATACCATGAACTATTTGTACATTTTCAAAATTATTCCAAAAAATTTCCCCAATTTTTTTAATTTTTATATTTTTAATTAACAATTTTTTATCATTTTTTTTTTGTTTTTCTGAATTTTTTACCTTTTTTTCCAAAAATTGATGAATTTTTTTGAATTTATTCAAAAAATTTCTAAGACGAGATATTCTCGAACCCGGACTTGATCACTATGAGTTAATCGATGTTTAATGCATATAAAATTGGGACCTCTAGAGTCTATACCGTAGATGTAGTTGTGGGTTCAACTAATACTACTCTTTAATGGCTCTTATAGACACGCTCACATGCCCAAACCTTATCATATGCCATTCCTTGATTCCTTCTAATTAAATGATGAATATTGTTTCTCACCACTATCTACCACAAATCAGATTTAGAGATCATGGATCACCAATCCGACCGTCAATTTTTTATTTTATGTGTCACAGATACAGATCTACAAAAAATGGTCCTTCAATCACATGACACATCACGCTCAAACGTGATTTTAGGGCATTATTTTGGTATTCACAAACAGACCGTCAGATAGGTACATCATGATCTCAAGATCTATTTTATGGAATATCGGATTCTCCATCATCTGATTATAAGGAATCAATGGTGTTCAAGGGGTCTAGGACTTTGGCTCTTTTAGAGAATGCGTGGTGCAAAGAGAGGCATCCTTGCTTAATCTTCTCTTTTATTGAGGCTACTCTTAACTTGTGTATATTTATATCTAATTCTATCAGTTTTTTGTTGCTTCCTGAATTCATCTTTGACTTTATAACGGGTATCCGGCCACTTAGAGCATCTCAAGGATCAAAATAACGGTTTCGTTTTTAGTTCCACATGTATATTTATATCTAAATCCCTCTACAAGGAGTGAGATTTGAACTCAGAGCCTTCGCTTCTTTCCTACCTTCACCCATCATCCTTTCTGTACGATTTTTAGTTTGACAAACGTCTAAACGTAGCATGAGAATTCTTATTTTTGTGGCACCATGACCTAGAGTAAGTAAGGGAAGAAGCTTCCTCAATTACTTAAGGCTGGTGGTATTACGGTACTATCACACCACGCCACTTTATGTTACAGCTACCTCACTTAAATAAACGAAAAGTCTGTTGACTGTACGATGGAGATCATTTTTCATCCCAATCTTTCGCACAGTAGATCTTGAGATCATGGGCCTATCATCAAACGGTCAGACTTTAATTCCATGTGGTACACATCCCAAAAGTAAATATAAACTATGTTTGATGGCATGTGGTGATCACATTCACTTTTTGTGATGTCTGCCATCTAGAATCAAAGTCTGATCGCATGATGATAGGCCCATGATCTTAAAACCTATTGTGCGGAATATTGGAATGAAGAGTGATCTCTATCATCTGATTCAAATCACTCAATACATTTTTCTTTTATTTAAGTGAGGTGGCTGTAACATAAATTGTTGTAGTAGTAACACCAGCCTTATTTAATTATGATTAATTTTTTGACCCTTCATAGCCGTCACTCTAATTTTCGACCCTTCAATGGTGTTTGTAAGGTTTGACTTTTGTCAACGAGATCCTTACAATGTTGTATTCTCTCTCTCATCCAGGAAAGGGAAGGCGGTTGGACCGGTTGGCACCCAAGAGAGTAGCGCCCAAAATACTACCCGTGGGGGCTAGATCATATGCCATGTGGTATGTGATCACAAAAAAAACAGCCGTTTTGGATAGTACATACAAGGTATTAAATATCGGCCGATACCGATACGTATCTGCTCCGATACGTATCAAGCATCCACGGGCACACTGCCCATATTTCTTCCTGTGCACATGCACGGATGCACTTGTTCGGTTGTTCATATGGGTGAGGAGGCGCGTCAGGCAAACAACTGGCATGAGAAGGAGCGTCAAGCAGGCAACCGGTATGGGAAGACACATCAAGCAGGTGCTTAGAAAAAAGAGCTAATTGACAGGGCGGCTGAGAGCATTTACTGCTTTTAATTTTGGGTATAGCTGATCACAATCACACGTTCTCTAAAAGTAACCACGTCCTAGACCCCTTCAAAACCCTTGATTGCTTCAGATCAGATGATGAGGATCGTGTTTCACTCATATATATTTTCCATACAATGGATCTTGAGATCATGGAGCACCTATTAGACGGTCAATTTTTTATTCCATGTGTCCCAAATCCTCAAAAAACGACCCTAAAATCATATTTGAGCATGTATGTCATATGATTGGAGCGCCAATTTTGAGGGATTTGTCACACATTTAATAACAAATTGATCGTCTGATAGATGAGAAATGATCTCAAGATCCATTTTCTTGAAGATTCGACTAAAACACGATCTCCATCATCTGATCTGAAGCAATCAACCGTTGTGAAGGGGTCTAGGATGTGGGCGCAAACAAAAGTACCCATTAGTATTTTCAACTTTTGAGAAGGGGGGAACAATAGTGATGTATGACTACTGATGTGGCAGAAAATGTTATGTACTGATGCAACAACCATGGTATAATATACCTCCCACGTTTTTGTTTTTTTTTTTTAAACAATGGGTATCATTATGGGCTAATATCATGGATCAAAATGCCGAAAAATCAGTACGTATCATCCGAGCTGAAAACAGATTACATATCGGACGATACGTACAGGAACAGTAACATACCGAACAATACATTCAATGTATCGTCCGGTGTTAGCCATATAAAAGGGAGATACGGTACATTTAATGTACCGTATCGTCCACCTCCGATACCGATACGTATCGGTATCAGACGATACATTCAATGTATAGTCCGGTATTAGTCATATAAAAGGGCGATACAGTACATTTAATGTGTCGTATCGTCCACCTCCGAGATCCATGGCTAATACATATCGATCATATACGGACCGATACTGAAGCCCAAATTGACACATTGCCTTTATTTTCTTTTTCCTTTAAAAAAAAAAAAAAAAAGGCCGATACGTATCGGCCGAGTCATATCGGTCTCGGGCAACCCGATACCGATTTGATACCTTGAGTACATACATAGGGCATGAGATTTATAATAATAATAATAATAATTTTTATGCCATTTTTGCCGTTTAAATCATGGGTCAAACATAGGATAATGCCACTCACATCATGCATTGATTTATTTTTCTAACTTTGACCACATCTCTAATGGTGGATAATTAAGCATTGGGCATATTTTTGGGATAAGACCTGATCGATCTTGTCCAAGTTGCTGTACCACCCGATCTTCAGTTGCCTAGCATGCTGTTGGCCATCTATAAATCGACCCCTTTCAACCTAAAAAAACATTTTTAAGAGTATTAAATCTCTCCTCACACAAATAGAATATATATATATATTCTATTTGTGGGGCAAACCACAATATTTGACCTATTAATTATTTAAAAGGTAAAAAAGTCTAGAAAAATAATTTTTTTCTAAAACCTTAAGGAGATGAGTAAACTCTAGGGAGAACGGGTGTCATTTTGAGATATGGAGTATCATGTGGCAGCTCAAATAGGCCAAATTGTAGGATTCATATCCTCAAACCAAATCTAAGGAATCCATTTTCATGTGGGAACCTCTATTCGTAGCCACAGGTTTATTGAAAGTGCCCATTCAATGATGTACAATTGTATGTTGGGCACTTTTATTAAGTAGGCGCTTTCAGTAGACAAGTGAAAGAGGTTCCATTTTCATATTTATAATTACTTTTTATAAAAAAATTATAAAATAAATAATATGGTTCATTCTAAAGTTGCAAAAAACATGTGTCAACGGTAGACTGGTAGATGGGAGGTGCACCTTGACTTTCTAAAAGCCCTAATGGATTAAGCAAAATTTGATGGAAAGAAGACCACACAACATGATGAGATGGGGTTGAATGATTACTACCATTCTTTTGTGTCACTTTACACAAAATCTGATTCGTAAAACCACGAAAAGTATTTACTTTTCTGTCTAAAATGTGAGCTTCTGCGGCAACTTTCTCAGATTGCTACATCTCGCTTAAAAGGAAGCCCTACGAAAGCTTTTGAGGGGATGATTGGGGGAGGGGACCCGATAAATATGACCATTGAGGTAGTTAATGGCACAACTCTATCTCTTCGTGCCCACTTGACAGGTGCCCTACTGTCACTATAATTGAAGGGTTTAGGGTAGGTGTTTTCTTCTTATCTAAAGACTAGAATGGTCCTCTAGCTTTCAAAATTGATGGATGCAGGAGATTGCAAGGAGCATCTGATGGAATGGCTATTTTAGATTAATTGCTTTTCATATTCATTACCTCGAGTATCGTGAGCCAAAATTAATTGGCATATCTCTCTCTCTCTCACTATATATATATATATATATACACACACGTGCCCGAGATTTTGTTAGAGATTTCTCTACATTTATTAATATGGGCATGACACATAGCACCTTTTTGTGAAATGATGGATGTTGCTTTATAAGCATTTAGCTACGTTTTAACTAAAATTACTTTTGTTTTCAAAAAAGTAAATGACCTTTTTTTAATATTCAACCCTTGATCACCTGGGTGTCAGAATCCTACCGAGCTACCTCATTTTCACTAAAGGGGTGCCAACGCTTCATTACTAGGGTTTCAACGTTTCGCTATCAGGGTGTCAGCGTCTCGTTATCGAGGTGTCAACGTTTCGCTATCAGAGGGTCAGTGCCTCGCTATCGAGGTGTCAATGCTTCTCTCTAGGGGTGCAAGCGTTTCGCTATCCGGGTATCAGTGCATGACTATCGAAGTGTCAACACTTCTCTTCTGAGGTGTCAGCGCTTTGATACCGGGGGCTAACATTTTTGAGTAAAATAGACTTGAAAAAGTAATTCTGACACTTACTTGGAAAAATAGAGAGAAGAGAGAAAATAAAATGACCTCTAAAAAAGTCAATTATGACGGCTGAAAGAGAATATAACTTTTAAAATATTTTAAAAGTATTAACCTTAATTAGTAAAGTGGGCATCATGCCACATGTTCATAGAACAATCTGGACATAGAGAAATCTCTAAGGGCGTATTCACCCCTCAATTGATAGAGAGAGAGTTCAATAGATAGAGAGATAGAGAGAGAGTGTGTATGTGTGTGTGTGTAACAGCCTGAAAATTTTAACTTTGAATGGTGTACCGTAGGATGCGTGCTCGTCTAATCACTTATTTAACCAAGTGAGAATAACTTGGTAGTTTGTATTAGGTTACACTAGATGAGAAAAAGTATGGATGTGTGGTGTAAGAACAGTTCACTTGGGTTATATACATTCACTAGAATGTGTGTGTGTTTCAAACACTTTGGCGTGTTAATGTTTCACACATGAGATATGTGTTTTAGGGTTACACCCATTTGAGTGTATGTGGTTTGCTTGAGAACAAATCTCATTGAGCCTTAAGTGAATAGGCGAGCTTCTTGTAGAAACTATACCCGATTTATACAAGGGGTTTTAGGTTTTAGGCTTTTGAGGAGAGAAAGAAAAAATAAAAAAGAAGAAGAAAAGAGAGTGAAGCTATAGAGAAGGAAGAAAATGCTCGAGGATTTGTGCGTGGAGACCGTACGCAAGCTTTAAATCTCAACAAAATAGCGCGTGTGATTTGGGGATTTGGAAGCTAAGAATCCTAGCTCTTGATTCAAGCCGTGGAATCGATCATACGATTCAATTTGAGGTGAGGATTTGTAAATCTATGATGTGTATGATGATTTAGTTTAGATCTTATGCATAAATAATGGATTAAAGAAGAAAAATGGGTTTAAAGGTTCAAACCCAAGAAGTGCTCAGAAACTGCCAAATTGATTAATCGATTTTGAAAAAAAAAATCGATTAATTGATTTTACCTGAACTTGCTGACACTACCTCAGTATCTTGGCCATAACGTTTTGTGTTGAACTCTGATTGACGTGATTCTTGTTGAGTTGGAAAGAATACAGCAAGCCCTACAACTTTCGTAAATTGACCAACTTGTGAATCAACCGTTTTAAAGGTTAAAATTTAATAATAAGTTGGGTCAAATTTTAATTTTTTTGAGAAACGAAACCGATTAATCAAGTAAAATCGATTAATAGATTTTTGAATTTCGATTAATCGAAATTGTGTCGATTAATCAACTGGTCACAACCAATGAGCAAGATTTTTTGCTATTTGAAAATCGATCAATCGATTTTGGAAAATCGATTAATTGATTTTGTCTGAGTTGCCAGTACTACTTTGATATTTTGACTATAACTTTCTGTTCTGAACTCCGATTGATGTAATTCTCATGGCGTTAGAAAGAGGACAACGAACTCTATAATTTTTGTGATTCAACTATTTCGCGAATCCAAAGATTTAAAGGTCAAAATTTAGAGGAAAAGTTGCATCAAACTCTATATTATCATGAACTTGCCCATTTCTGTCTCGTTTTTGAGAAACACTTGAATAAGTCTAAGTTTTTAGTGAGTAGAGTTAATTTTTTATGCATCATTGTGTGCTTATGATGTAGATTAAGGGCGGGAATCTATCGATAAGACTTAGTTTTACTTCATACAACTTCAAGGGTTAAGATAGGAGAACTTCAACACAAATTTACATGTTTGACTTTGATTCATAATTCTTTGACATGTTTGTATGAAAAATGATAAATTTGACAGTGATTTGAATTAGAACTTTAACTTTTTGTAAATTAGAATTTGAAATCTTTTGAGTCCGAAATGTGAATTTTGAACTATGAACTTAATCTAGAATTTTTACTATGGTATTTGAATTAAACTTGATCTTTAAATTGTGAGCTTTGAAACCTTTGAACCAAGAATGTAAGCTTTGGTCTGTGATTTAAGAATCTGAACTAGAATGTGAACTCGAAATCTTGGAGTCTCGTAGATCTGTGTGAGTGTATGCCCTTGAACGGTTTTTACGGGATTTACGTACACTTTTGGACTTCGTGTGATTTATGTACACCTTTGGCTGCTTTGGCGGGATTTATGTACGCCCTTGGACCACTTTTACAAGATTTACGTACACCTTTGGACTTCGTGTGATTTATGTATACCCTTGGACCGCTTTTGCGGGATTTACGTACATCCTTGGACTTCGTTGTAATTATGTACACCCTTGGACCGCTTTGCGGGATTCATGTATGCCCTTGGATCGTTTTTGCGGGATCTTACGTACTGTTCGGATTATACTTCAAGAATTAAGTCATCAGTCATGAGATTAAAGTGGACCGCTATGGGCAGATTATGGGTATGTGGACCACTATGGACGGAGTATAAGTACTAAGTGAGCTGCTGGGGCAGAAATCAGATCAGTTTTTGTGTGTGTTAAGTGTGTTGAGGCGAAATATATTTATAAAAGAAAATGTATTTAAAATAAGTTCTGTTTGATAAGAAAAGTGCCTTAGAAGTTAGTTTCAATTTTAATATGAAAACATTTGATTTTAGCATTGAATCTATGTTTCCTTATGATAAGATGTGAAGTAGTATTGAATTTTTCTCTGCTGAGCTAGGATGTAGCTCACCCTTTGACTATACGTCACAGGTATAGCTTCAATTTGGATACCGGACTTGCAGATTGGGGAATTGAGGAGTGCTATGATGTTCGAGGTCATAGATTGAGTACTTTGTGGAGTTTGGTGAGTTCGGACTTGGTACCCTTTGTACTCATATGTAATTTTATACACCATTGTTTGGTGATGGTTGGCTATCACTGCTGGTTTGTTTGAATTATGTAATACTGGATATTAGAATTGGAGATTTATTTATGTCATATTTTTGTACCAAGTAATTCTGTATTCGGATCGTGTTTTACGATCCGACAGTCCGTGTTTTCCTATTTGATTTTGGTGTAAAGTTAAAAAAGAAAAAATATATATATCTCGAAAAATTCAGGTTGAGAAAATTCAGGCTGTCACAGTGTGTATCAGTGTGTCTCATGAGTTAATTGCTCCAACGGGTGCCTCCTCTAACACAACAAAAAAATTGGCTTTTTGCGGCATTCAATAAATGCCGCAAAAAGTCATATAAACGCCACATATACGTTTCGTACGTAATAATTTACATTGCGGCGTCCAATAAATAATGTCGCGCTTAATTTCTGGCATAGTGGTGTTTGTAAATTAAGTGTCGCAAATATTGTATTAACGATGTTATTGCGGCGTTTAATAATAAAAACGTCACGCATAATATTTTAAAACGCAGCATCCAATAAACAACATCGCGCTTAATTTCTTGGATAGTGGCATTTGAAAAGTAAAGCGTCAAAGAGATAGTCTATTGAAACGAATTTGTTTTCACCATTCATTCTGATCCAACACGTAAAAATCATCAAGTCTTTCATTTTCAAACATGATTCATTCGTATCCTCTTTGCTCCACTTGGCACGCAAGCCATAATTTGGGGCTTCAATGGTACATGCATACTAAATGCCAAATTGCCTTTTCTTTTCCATTGTAATATATACATCCAATTCCCAAAATAATATTTTGGATGCTCATTTGTTTTACTCTCTTACACCTAAACATTTAAGAAGATGGTCCTCAGTTTTGATGGGACAAAAAACGATCTTCATCTTTTAATTCATTGCAGTCAACACTTTTAGCGTTTAAAATCGAAATTGAGAATAGCAAATCTCAGGTTGTAAACAAAGGCACCTTATCAATTTTCAATATTTTCGCTGAGAGAATGTCGTACATTGATACTTTATTAGCAGATCAGTCATATGACGATTGGTAAAACTTTAACGGCTTTCATAAAACTTTTGATTAAGCATCTTGGACCCCTCGTTAGAAAAGATACCTAAGAATCGACCCTAATATGGATCAAAATTTCGGCCGAAACGCATCGGTTTTGGTTGGAACCGAAATGAAATCCCCATATTTTCGGTTTTGGTATAGATGTAGCAAATTATCGTCCGACATTTTGCTACTACGATAAATTGAATTTATAAAAAAAAAAAATATTTAAAAAGCACCAAAATTTCGGGTTCGAGCAGGACCGAAACCAAAACGATAACCGAAATTTTTATCATTAGACCCTAACTAAGGATTTCACAACTGCTACATATTAGCATATCAGCTGGGTTTCAAGCGGATAAGTATCGGATATGTAATACTATGTATCGGCCTAATCGGATGTTATTTAAGTGCTTTTTTATTTCAAATATTATAACATATAAAAACTAAAAAAAAATCGCCCACAAGGCAGTTTTGGTATTATGTCTGATTTATATCAGATATATTATCGATCGATACGACCAGATATGCACCGATATGACCTAATATGAGCCGTTATTGACTGATATTTGGACCTTATCTATATTGTATCAGGGGTGTTTATTTGATCGGAGTGGGGTTCTAAATCGTTACATATCGGTTGATATGTTATGATATAGTTGATATTTAAAACCATGACCCCTATCCATATACACTTGAGGATTGATAGGGATGGGAGAGTTTCACCTTCATTACTTTGGAGATGGACATTATCTTGGCAACCCATTTTAGAGAAAGAGTTTTGTACTCTTTTGATCTTGAAAGCAATGGCCTTTTCATATGAAGAAAGCTTTTATTTTTTATTTTTTTTATGATTATATATGGTCATTCCGCTAAGACAACTTCGAGAACCGAGGAGCATAAACGCTTATCCATGTGACAATTGTCGAGCATAAACGGTTGTGCCACGTTTTTCATACCTTTCAATGTGTGTGAGTAGCATGGGAGTGCATTAAGGTTTTGTGATGAATTGGAACTTTGACCTTTCTTTCTTTGGCTAATGGTTTGTGGATATTTTGAGGCCTGAAAAAGGTAAACTATATATGACCAATCCATCTATCATTTCAGTGTTTTCAATCCCAACTGGGGTTCCAAGATTTATCGAAAGAGTCAATTTCTATCTTGAGCGCATGTTAGTGAAAGTTATTAGCCATTTATTTGGGGGCTGTTTTTGGATTCACATGCAAAATGTGGATCTGATCAAAGGACCACACAATCTTGTGCTATCCATTGACACCAAGTTAGAATTTGGAAGTTAAAAGTTGGGCAAAAGTCTAAAAGATTAAGGTCATGTTTGACAATTCTCTTTTTAAAAGCACTTTTTAAGAGAGAAAATATTGGGTGAGAAGCACATTTCACTTAAAGACATTATCGCCTCTAACTGAAAATAGTTTTGTATTGAGAAGCTACCTAATGTTGCTTCTCACACAACGTTATTTTCAATATGTGATAGACTTTTTTTATAAGTAGCATGTAAATAACTTCTTTACAATACTTGAAAAGTGCTTTTTGAAAAAGATTTGCAAAATAAGGCCTAAAGAAGTAAAAAATTACTTAAGCAAAGGTTGGGGACTGGAATAAGTTTTAACTTCGTTATTTTTTCATTTTTGAAACCTTGCATTTTAATTGAAATTGTCAACTTCTCCATTTTAGAATGGAGAAATAGATATTTTTTAATTTTAATTTGCTCCGACTTAATTGATTAAAACGTAAATTTTTAATTTACTCATTGAAATGGAAATTTTGAGCACATATTAAATTCTTACATAATATTGACAAAAAAACATAAATTTTTTTTAATAATTAGTGATTAGATTGTTTATGGATTTATTCACGATTTTAATGTGAGCTTTTCAAAAGGTTGGAAAATTTGGGGACTATGGTGCAATCTACATTAATATGAGAGATTGAGACCTTATAAACACAAAGAAGTAGGAGAAAAGGAAGATCAATGAAAACTTAGAGGAAATCCGTGAGAAGATATATGAAAGCTTTCGAAGTTGTAGAGAGCTTCCATGTTGAAGTTTAGTCCCAAATTGGGTATTCATAGCCTTGTCTCTCCTCTTATGAGATGTTGAAGTTTAGTCTCACACTCATTGTCAATTGGTTTTGAGATGAATATTCAAATTTATCATAATATCAGAGCAGACTTTCTCCACTCCATGTCATCCAGTTCAATTGTCCATGTAATTTGGCTCAATCCTGCCAATACGTAAGGGGGTGTGTTGAAGTTTAATCTCACATCGGGTAAATCATATCATAGCCTTGTCTCTCACCTTATAATATATTGGGCCCTTCCACTCATTGCCAATTAGTTTTTAGATAGATACCCAAATTTATCATAAGATCCCCAATTAGTTATAAGATGGATGCTCAAATTTATCATGGTATCACAGTAGACCTTTTTCCACTCTACGTCACCCAGTTCAATTGTTAATGTGATTTAACTCAGTCCGGCCAACCCTAATTGGTTTTGATATTGATGCCCAAATTTATTATTACCGTGGATCAGAAATTAGTGGAAAATAGGACTCGCAAAATCGACCACAAATATATGCAATAAGGCTGTTATGACGATAGTGGTGGTGGTGGTGGTGGTGCTATATATCTACATCACTTCTATGATGGAGCTTCGTATCACTTCTATGATGGAGCTTCGTATTCTACCTCGGAATTCATTTGTAGTTTGAGATGCTTAATTCAATTTTCTAACTATGAGCAAGGTATCAAAATCGGTATCAGTCTCAGGTATCGGCCAATATCGATACATATCGACCTATTTTTCTAAAAAAAAAGAAAAAAGAAAAGAAAATAGAGGTGAGGTATCAATGCGGCTTCGGTATCGGTCCGTAAAGGATCGATATGTATTAGCCCATAACGATACTCATTGTTTAAAAAATAATAATAATAGAGGCAGAGGTATACTATACCATGGATGTTGCATCAGTACATTACATTTTGTCACATTAGTAGTCAGTACATCACTATTGTTCGCCCCTTCTCCAAAATTGAAAATACTGCTAAATGGGTACTTTTGTTCGCGCCCACACTTTCTCTGAGAGTGCCCACATCCTAGACCCTTTCACAATGGTTGATTGCTTCGAATCAGATGATGGAAATCGTGTTTCGATCGGATCTTCAACAAAATGGATCTTTAGATCATTTCTCACCCATCAGACGGCCAATTTGTTATTAAATGTGTCACAGATCTCCAAAAATTGGCTCTTCAATCATATGACATACACGCTCAAATATGATTTTAGGACCATTTTTTGGGGATTTGGAACACATGGAATAAAAAACTGACCGTCTGATATGTGCTCCATGATCTCAAGATCCATTGTGTGGGAAAAAATGAGTTAAACACGATCTCCATCATTTGATCCGAAACAATCAACGGTTTTGAAGGGTCTAGGACGTGATTGCTTTCTGAGAACTGTGGTTGCGATCAGAGATACCCAGCATTAAAAGCACTAAATGCTCTCAGCTGCTCGGTCAATTGGCTCTCTTTTCCAAGCACCTGCCTAACACGAAGTCATCATACCACCGCCTACCATGCCAACTACGCTGATCGTCTTCTCATACACCGCTTTGCTTACTGACGCATCTTCTCATGCCAGCTACCTGCCTGATGCGTCTCCTCACCCATACGAACATCCGAACAGGTGCATCTGTGCATATGCACAGGCAGAAATACGGGCAGTGTGCTGATGGATGCTTGATACGTATCGGAACTGATACATTTCGATTTGTCAAAAAATCGATAAGTATCGGTATCAGCCGATATTTGATACGTTGACTATGAGCAGGTTAGATTATCCTATAGGCAATCAGGTAAGGCACACTACTGGCTAGGCTTGGTGGAGAAGTTCAAGTCCATGAGGGTAAAGGAAGAGGTAGGCGAAGAATTCAAACTGGGGCAATGGTTAGATATATAACTAGTTGATCTTAACATGGTGTTCAACCAGTTTTAGAACCCCTAGGATACAAGAGAATCTTGACTTTCACCATTTTATGGAGATCATTTTTCCTCCTAATCTTCCACACAATAGATCGTGAGCTCAAAGGCCTAGTATCATACGATCAGATGTTGATTTCATGAGGCACACATCCCGAAAAGTAAACGTGATTAGTGTACCATCAAATGTGGTTTACATTCACTTTTTGAGATTTGTGCCACGTGTAATAAACATCTGACCGTCTGATAGTAGGCCCATGGTCTCAAGATCTATTGTGTGGAAGATTGGGACAAAAAATAATTTCTATTATATGATTTAAAGCAGTCAAAGAGATTTTTGCTTTTTTAAAGTGAGGTGGTTGTAAGATAAAGCGGTGTGATAGTGCAACATCAGCCATTTGAAAAATGTTTGTGGATCAGTCGTTCTAACTAGAATGTTTGAGATCGACTGATTATATCTTTAGATCATCAACGAACTTGTGTTCATGGTTCAAAATTTCTGTCGAAATGTCCGAAATTTTGATCCAAAATTTCGGTTTAGTTTGAGACCAAAACCGAAACAATAACTTTAATTTTCGATTTTTTTGTATGATGTTGAAAATTTCGGCCGAAATTTCAGTTTCGATGGGATGCAACCCCCGCACATCACACTTACCGGTCAATAGGGCTAAATCCTTATAAGTGGCTAACAGTGGGCGGGATTCAAACTCAAAACTTCTGCTTGTTAAGGTGTGGTCGCGCCAATCCTCAGAAAACCAAGTAAACGATGGAGTCAAAGGTTTTGAAAAGTAGCATAAAGGGGGAAGTATTTTTTATTTTTTTTGTTTTTTTAAAGGTACCTTAAAGATAAGCATAGGACGTGCCAGTTCAGTTCATATAAAAGATATGAAAAGCATCCAAGCCCAGTCACAAATTTCTTTGTCGGCAATATCTCAGTAGGGTCATTTCGAAAAAAAATTGGGAATACGAAAAAATATAAAAATTATTATATATTTAAAAAGATTATTATTTAATATTATAAGAAAGGCCAAAATTAACAAAATTTTGTCGAAAGTTTCTTCTGCTGTTAGTCTTGTCGCTACTGTAACTATTAGTCATGTCACTACCAAAAACTGCCTTAACAGTAAGTGCTGTTGAAATATCTTATTTTTGTAGTGCTCTCTTAATGCATCAGCTTCATCCACTGATGTTTGAACATGATATACTCATGCTTTTTTATATAGGTTCAAACCGTCTTTGCACTACAAAAATAAGGTGTATTAACGGCACTTACTGTTAAGATAATTTTTGGTAGCGACAAGACTAATAGCGGCAGTTTTTTATAGCGACAGAACTAATAGCAGTAGTTTTTTATTAAGAAAACTACCGCTAATTGTCTTATTTTTTGTAGTGTTATTCTGTAATAAAAAAACAAGTGACCGTTCTCAAGTTTACATAGTCACCCAACAGTACCCAAGATGCTACAAACATAGTAACCAAATTAGCCTCTCATCTGCAAATTTAGGGCTCTGTGATTTAATCTCGAAAATAGCAAATCTAACTACTATATAAAAGCACGAATGACCAAATCCTATTTTTGTTAATTTTGGTGTTTCCATGTTTTTTAAGAACAAAATATCCTTATATCACCCCTTATACCCTTAGCTTTCATCTTATCTATCCTTTCTCACGTTTTCTCCTCAAAATAAAACTCTTATCATACCTAAAATATCCCTACAAACATCTTAATCCAAAATAAACTTTCTAAAATCTTTCCTAATCCAACGGGTCTCCTAAAAAACCTTATCCGTTTCTATTAGATTTTAGGTCCTTTTTTCTTGATTTATTAGCCTTATCTCATCAAAATAAAACTTCTAAAATAGCTCTCCATATTCTTCCTCTATCTAATAAAGTACTTTCTATTTGCTTATACGTGACTGATTGCACATATCGTAGAACACCATAAGAAACTTTTCCAATAGCAGATTTTGAACAGATGCCATTTCCTATTAAATTTATGTCCACATATATTTTAGAATAATTTAAGAAAAATAAGAAGAAACTCATAAAAATCATGTTTAAGATAGAAACTTATTAAAATTGATGTTTTAAACACGTTACTAAAGTTTTATTTTAAAAACGTACAACTTTGTTATTTACAAAAAGGCCACGGACTATATGCCGAGGGTAGAGATTTTTCTACACCCAACATCAGGTAGCCATCATGTGGCATCCATCGCAAGGATCAGGTGCAACGGCAACTTAGGCATGATAGATCAGATCCAATTCAAAAAAGAAAATTTTCTTTTTATGAATTCTTCACCATTAAAGTTGCAAAAATCAATCTACCAAAGTTTTAGGGCGTTACCCTATCTTTGACCCATGAAGCAAAGGGCAAAAAAGTAATTTTATTTTTTTTAATCACATGTCTTATGGATGATCACCCCAAAACGGGATTTGTTTTGGGTTGAGCATGTCATGTGGAATGTGATTTGGCCACCGGGCGCACAGGTCATTCTGTGCGCCTGGGCGTATACTCCCCAAAGTCTCTTTAAAAAAAAGTACAATAAAAATATACTTAAAAAAACTGTCAATTTTAATAACTATAGTGTGAAATGAGAAATTTTCGGAATCGGCTACCATCGTTTCGCACTTTTCAACATTGGACTTCTAATTTCACCTTTTGCATAACATACTAGCTTGAAGCCAAACTAAGTTAAAAGGTTGCAAATACCCTTGGGCGGTTCTAAATGCCTTAGCATCATTGATTGCTTTGAATCCCATGATGGAGATTATTTTTCATCCTAATCTTCGACGGGATTGATCTTAAGGTCGAGAGTGTACTATCAGATGATCAATTTTACTAAAAAGGATTGAGTCATTATAGAGAAGCGTTGGAGTCCCTCTAGAGGAGAGCTGGCAATCCCTAAAGGAACGATGACGCTCCTCTAGAGGAGTATTGACGCTCTTCTACAGGAGCGCTAAAGGAGTGTTGACGTTCCCCTAAGGGAGCGCTGACTCCTCTAGAGAAGTATTGACGTTTCTCTTAAGAAGCACTGACGCTCCTTAATGGAAGTGATATTGCTTCCCATTATTTGTGTCCCCGTTTTTTAGCAAAAGGGATCGTCTGATGGTATGCCCATGATCTCAAGATTAATTTCGTGAAAGATTAGAACAAAAAATAATCTTCATCCTTGGATTCAAAGCAGTCAATTATGCTAAGATGTTTAGAATCACCCAAGTTTTTATCACCTTTTACATACCTTGGGGGTATTTACGACATTTTAACTTGGCTTGGCTTCAAGCTGGTCGGTTATGGACAAGGTGGAAATTAGAGGTCAATTATGAAATTTTCTCATAAAAAATAAATCTTTTAAATTTTTTTGCCTTTCAAATCATAGGTCAAAGTTAAAGTGATGCCCACCTAACTTGATGCATTGATTTATGTACTTTTGAATATATTGTAAACGGTGGATAAGTATCATTTCTAATTTATTTTTGCAGCTAAAGATTCGATCTTCGCAACTAATGATTCCATCGTTAAAATCGCGGACTAACTTGAATATTATGATGGAGATCGTTTTTTGTTCCTTCACACAATAGATATTGAGACCACGTCCCACATATCATACATGCTCATTATACGTGTCACACATCCTCAAAGTAATCGTGATCATGACGTTCTATGAGAAGAGTTCTCAGGTCACTTTGGGGATGTATTGCATGTGGAATAACATTTAATCGTCTGATAGGTGGGCCATGATCTCAAGACATATTGTTTGAAAGATTGAGACACAAAATGAAAAATGATTTCCACCGTCTGATTCCAAACAGCCAACAATTTTAATGGTGGAACATTATTTACAGAAACTGAATCATGGGTTGCAAAAATCCTAACCTAATAATAAAAATAAATAATAATAATAGTCATGATAATCAAACTAAAAAATCATGTATTATAGACAAATTCATCTTCCATGTATTTTACTACTTTGCCAAATCGACTTTAGCAATGCAAGAAAATAAACATTAAAAACAACTTTAACAACAAAACAAGAAATACTAATAGACTTCTCTTTCATCTTCTGAGCCAAGTAAGTGTCAAGTCAGATTTTTTTAGTTTCTATATCATCTCATTCTCCTTCAACCACTTCTTCGTTCTCTCTGTAACCACAATAAAAAATTATCGATTGCTTTGAATCAAATAATGGAGATCATTTATCGTCCCAATCTTCCAACAATAGATCTTGAGATCATGACACACCTATCAGACGGTCACATGTAGATTCTATGTGGCCGATACCGAGACCGATCCCGATATTGTATCGAGGCCGATACATATCGGTTGGTCAAAAAATCGATACATATCGGTATCGGCCAACTTGATACTTTGCTTATGACCGTAGTGACCAAATTTGCTGACTTAAAAAAATATGTATCTAAATTATTTGCGAATTTTTGAATAAAATCTAAAAAATTTAACAATTCAAAAAAATTTCAAATTATATGCAAATTTTACAACTTTTTTTTCTAAATTTGATCAAAAACTTTTATTTTTTCACTTTTATAATTTTTAATTGGATATAATATCGTGTGCCACATGGTTTCTAGTTATTTTTCAGATGAAAGATTGAAACGAAAATCGAATCGTCCTATTTACAGTGACCAAATTTTTAACGACACCACAACTAAAACCCATTAATTGCTTTGAATCATCTGATAGAGACTATTTTTTATCTCAATCTTTTACAAAATCGATATTGAGATCATGAGAGTACTGACAATTATTTATTTACCTCATGTAGTATACATCGCAAAAAGTTTAAAAATTATGATTGAATATGATGTGTGTCACATAGTTTTCAGTAACTTTTGTGGAATGCATGTCAGGTGAAATAGAAAAATTGAGCCTCTGATAGTACACCATTGATGTAAGGATCTATTATGTAAAAGATTAAAACAATAATAGAAACGGTCTATTTGCACCCATCGAATTTTAAAGACATTATAACTGAAAACTATTGACTATTGTGAATCAAACGATGGAGATCGTTTGTCGCTTAATCTTCCCCATAATATATGAGATCTTGGGTGTACCAACAATCAACTTTTTATTTCAAGTGTTGCATGTTTTAAAACGTTATCACAAATTATGTTTGAGCATGATGTCAACCACATGATTTTCAGTTACTTATTTGGGATGTGTGTCACTTAAATTAAAAATTGATTGTCTACTGATACACCATTTACCTCAGGATCGTCGTGTGGAAGATTGAATTGAAAATCAAATCAAATATTTAATGAGTTTCTTCGATTTCTTCTTCTATTTTTGTTTGTATTTGCTTTCTGTTATATACGGCAGGCAATCTACTCTAGGATATGATATGGTTGAAATATGCTAAAAGATATTGTAGTAGTTTAATAATTAGAGTTTTAAAATATAAATATATTAATTAAAAATCCTAGGTGAATCATAGCCATTGAATTTAATTATAGTTTTAAGAGATGAAATGATTTCTAATCCTACAATTCACGTGCATTTGCATGTGCATCCTTACTAGTTTTTAAAAATTCACCAATATATACAAATAGTTCCTGACTTTTAATTTTATTATTTTATTATTATTATTATTATTATTATTATTATTATTATTTTCTTCAAATACTTTCCGAACTTGTCAATTTTTTTCTATTTTTAACCTTGCTGAATTATTAAGGAATCCCAACTTCGTACTATGGTTACAAATAGAGCAATTCAATCAACGAAATCAGGTTTCAAGCCTCAATGAAGTTGGCATAAATCAGGATAAAAAGCATCCAACTTATATATTTACTCTGGCAGTGTCAGTGAGTCGGGTTGGATCGTGCAAAAATATTGGTTAACCGGTGGGTAAATGACATATGCTCCAACCCAACCCGATGGTGCACAAGACCTTATGGGCAAGGGCATATGCCCCACCAAAACACCTCATCCCACCCGGTTGAAAACCCATATTTTCATTGAATCTATAAAAACCTAATTAAGGTTCAAAAAGTAAGAACTAATCTTTATGAAAAACCTAATTAAGGTTCATTGAATCTATAAAAACCTCATTAGTGTACAAGTTCACTTTCTAATTGTAATTTTGGACATCGAATTCAAATAAGACTTAGGTTGTGTTTGGGTTAGCTCTTATAAGAGTAGAAGCAGCTCTTTGTTTATTCTTTATCAAAGTAGATTTTATCTGCTCTGAAATAGAGTAGGCATGAAACAGTTTTATCACTTAAAACAATTTCTCGCCAGACCAAATGACGCAAGGAACAATGCTACCAAATGTAAATGTAATTTTCTGTCGGAGCCAAAAAATGAAAGAGTTACTCTGTGCCCCAAAAGAGCTAAGCCAAACACAACCTTAAAGAACAAAGAGCAACTCCAACAACACGCAATAAATCCCGGTATTTTTTGAAGCATGTAAAAGGCTACTTTCTCTCCAACCCGCACAACCAAACCAAATGGCTTTGATGTGTGGGTTTTCACACGATAAATTTAACATGTGAATTTTCAAAGAATAAATTGAATTTGCTTATTATTTTATTCTTTGATATAATTTAAAAATACTTTTTAATAGATTTGATAAAATGATAAAATAGTAAAATAATACAATTTGAAGTATCTGATCGGAGAAGAGGAACGAAAAAAGGCTCTTTAAATAATGCCACAATACATTCGCACTTGAAATGGTGAACTACTTTTGAAGTGTGTTATTGAAGATGCTCTAAGTAACATAGTTGTTAATAAGGACCTTAACTTATCTACAAGGGAGCAATTACTGCACTCGGAAAATTGACTCCTCCCTGAATTTAAAAGAAAGACTTGTAAGTTTGATAACCTCTGTTACATCAAAATATCATCTAAGTTGTTCAATTTGAAGGTCATGAGTTAAAGATATTAACTACAAAAGATTATTATGAAATATAATCTTCAACAAATGATTAAATGCAGTGATTTCACAATTGACCACCACAGATTATATTATAAGTATCGTGTTTTACTCCAATCTCATATTAGAGATCTATAGATCATAAACTTCAAATCAGATGGTCTAGATTGTGTCTTCATATGTCATATGTCCCTAAAAGATCAAATCTTTCTTTAAATTTGGTGTAAGGGCCAACTTTCCAATTGCAAATAATGGCTCTCAATCTAAATTGGAACGGCTAAATGTGCCCACGCGTTCTTTGAAAGCACTCACGTCTTAGACCCCTTGAAAATCATTGAAAACGATTGATTCCTTCAAAACATTGATGGAGATCGCTTTTTAGTCTGATCTTCCACACAATATCTTAAGATCATGGCGCACCTATTCGAAGGTCAATTTGTAATTCTAAGTGTCATTAAAATCACGTTTGAGTGCGATGTGTGTTATATGATTCAAGAGCCATTGATTGAGATCTGTGAAACGTGAGATGAAAAAATTACCATCGGATAGGTTCTACATGATCTAAATATCTATTATGTGTAAGATCGGGATGATAAATGATCTCAATCATCTGATTAGAAGGAATCAATGGTTTTCAAGTGGTGTGGGAAGCAGGCGTTTTCAGAGAAAGCGTCGGGGCGCGTTTAGAGGTACCCATTTAAAATCAGCTTTCATTTCCATAAAAATAAAAAATAAAAAATAAAAACACTCCCGCCAACTCCTTCCCGCCAAATCCTAAAAACCTAAGTATAGGAACCCACCCTTTTTTTTGGTAAAAACCACGAAACGCCTTAACGAGGCCTAAGAAAAACAGAGGAGGAAAAGAAGAAGAAGAAGAAGAATCGGCCATGAAAATGCGATCGTTGAAGCTCAAAGAAGCTCATAAGAGCAACGGTACCACCACCTCTTTCTGCTCTATTCTCTGGGACCTCGAATCCAATCACATCATCACTTCATCTTCTTCAGATCCCACCATTTCGATCCACCATCTCCTTCAACCTCCGAAGACCCTCCGCCATCACAAAGACGGCGTCACTGCGTTGGCTTTAAGCCCTGATTCGACATGCCTTGCTTCTGGTTCCATAGACCATTCCGTCAACCTCTACGGGTTCCCAGGTATTTTCTCTCCGAAACCCTATTTTTTATTTTTTATTTTGATGCCGCTTTACGGCGTCGGTGAATTTTAATTTTCGGAAACACTCGGGCTGTCCTGACTCTTTGATTGAGATCCTGAAAATGGGTGGTAAATGAATTGATTAGGGGAATTGGTTGACAATTAATGTGCGGAAGTGTGTTGATCTGATGGCGAAAGTGCGTTGATCTATGGAATTGGTAGGCCGTCTAGCTGTTTCTGATCCCACTACTGGACGGTTCAGATCTGTGGTCGTATTATCTTTGGCTATTGGATCTGATTATGTCATAAAACTGTTACACAAGAAGATGGAAACTGTAAGAGTACTGTAGTGCATGGTCTCAAAACTAGGCCGATACCGATACGTATTGGTTTCATCGAGAACCGATACAGGTATTGGGGTGGTATCAGTATCAGTTGAATTGATATGCATTGGTTTCATCAAGAACTGATACAGGTATCGGGGTGGTATCAGTATCAGTTGAATTGATACTGGTAAGTATTGGCTGGTACTTACTAATATAGTCATTTAAAATAAAATAAAATAAAATAAAATAAAATAGGGTTTCTGTATCGGTGATACCGTACCAGTTACGGCTGATACATATATACCAGTTACGGCTGATACATATATCGGTCCAATATCTGGTACCGATACTGATTTTGATACCATGCTGTAGTGCATTTGAATTATCACTACCACGTTGATCATTTGTTCATTTTAGCTCGATTTAATGGTCAACAATGTGTGAAGAGTTGATATAGGGTCATTGATTCTATACACGTGGCCCTATTTTGGCACCGTGTGGTGCATGCGGTCATCATATAGATCTGATTCATCCTAAGTTGCATCTAAAATCTACTTGCAAGATGTGATTAAGAACCTAAAAGCCCCACAAATGAATGAATGATATTCAAATCTGTTTAAACCATTCACTTTTTTGGCGCTTGTAGCCTCCTAATCACGTACAAAAAAAAAGACCAGTTCTCTTTCTCAAGGGTGAACAGGTTGGTTACCCTATACCAACTCATTTGTGAAAGGTGTGAAATTTCGATTGTCTAATGCACTCAGGTACCTGAATTTATCCCATTTGAGTAGTGCAGGGCATATATTTTTTCCAGGCACCTGAATTTATCCCATTTGAGTAGTGGCAGGGCATATATTTGGATGAAGTGTCTAATGCACTCAGGGCCGGTCATAACATTTTGGGGGCCCAAGGCGCGTTCCTAAAATGGCGCCCCTGTTTCATATTACTTTATAATATAAAAAGAATTCGACACAATTTTTTTTTTCCAAACACAAACATACATATGCATAGCTTGATCAAATTCCCCTGCTGGTTTATGTAGAAAGCGGAATCAATGCAGAGATCAAGTTGCTTATAAAACTAGACTAAATATCAATTCATTCCATTATATTAAGCAGGTTCATATCACAATAAAGAATCATCTATAGATACTAACTGCCTCCACAATAATATAACAAACCCTTTTTTTTTTAAAAATAATTAATATAACAAACCCTTTTCAAATTTGATTCAGAGAAGATTCTGATATTCAAACCATGAATCCATCACCTCTCATAAATCTCTCTTTGCAGAATAAAGAGCACAAAATAACTCCACAGTAAACAAAACTCATTTTCATCTTTTTTGTTTTTTGTTTTTATTCATCAATCAAGTAGATGATTCTTCACAAATTAACTATCTTGGAGTTGAAGATTCTGATACTCAACCATGAAGTCATCATCACCAATAGAATCTATATTACAAAATAACTCTAAATATAAGAACAAAAATTATAAAAAAAATTAAAAAAACCCTCAAACTTTATATTGAAACTGAAATTTCAAAACCCAGATAGGCGACTGTAGCCAAATGGAAGGTTTACAATTTTTTTCCTTAGGTGATCTGCCCTTAATAAAGTAGGGTATAAGCTAGAAATAAAGATGTAATCTCTATAACAGAACAAGAAATTTAGAATTCAATTGATCCCTCAGGAGTTTAGAAGACCTCGGGCCGTCTCAAACAAGTAATTCTCCTTCTCTTTCTTCTCATACTAGATTTTAAACCATGGTCATTGATAATCAATTAATTATCATAAGCAAAGCAACATAAAAAAATAAACAAACCATCGAGATTTAAATGAAATAGGCTCTGCAAACCCTAATCTCGTTGCAAATACAAGACAGTAATTTTTAACAAATACAAAGCATTAATCAATAAACTTAAAAAATCCGTTGTTTCCAATAGTAACAAGTAGCAACATGCCAACATCTAAGTATCAATCCAGAAAAGATAAGGAAGAGAGATAGATTCCAAGTTTTCTAATCATCCATCCATTGAAACAATCAAACATCGAATTCAGAAATCATGGAGAACCCCTTACCGTTATAATTTGGATTCCAAGGTTTCTTAGGCACCGATTTCTGGGTTTGGGGTGCTGGAGAGAGAGAAACGCTGGAGAGACGGCTCAGACAAGAGGGTTTGGACTTTGAAGAGAGAGAGAGAGAGAGAGAGAGAGAGAGAGAGAGAGAGAGATGCGCTGGATTTGGGGGACCCTTTATATATATATATATATATATATATATATATATATATATATATATATATATATATATAAACCTACTTTTTAAAAGAAACTTTTAATTTGGGGGCCCTTGAAAATCAGGGGCCCAAGGCAGCGGCTTGGCTAGCCTTGGTCCAGGGCCGGCCTTGAATGCACTTGCATATTTTTGGATGAAGTGTCTAAGCCATGATTCAAAATTCTGGATGAAGCCGATACTTATCGTCTGATACGTATCGGTTTCGGGGGTCACATACATATTAATGGTTATCAGTATCCATATCAGTGTGAAGCTGGCCAATACGTACCGGATAACTGAGATTTTGAACCTTGATCCAAGCACTCCCTTAACCTCAACCTTCAATTCAAATCCTATTACTCCCCCTCTTCATCTGTTGTGATTTGAAACATTTAAATTTGCTATTTGGTCAGGCGGAGAGTTTCAGAGCAATGTAACAAGGTTCACACTGCCGATTCGTTCCCTTGCTTTTAACAAATCTGGAAGCTTGTTGGCTGCTGCTGGCGATGATGAGGGCATTAAGTTAATTGCTACCATCGATGGTTCAATCTCGAGGGTACTCAAGGGACACAAGGGCTCCGTCACTGGTTTAGCTTTCGATCCCAACAACGAGTACTTAGCATCCATCGATGGGATTGGGACTGTTATCTATTGGGAGCTCTCTTCAGGAAAACCAGTTCATACCCTTAAAGGCATAGCGCCTGATTCTAGTTTTGACACTTCTCTTGCAAATGTTCTGAGCTGGAGCCCTGATGGAGAAACCTTAGCCGTTCCTGGATTGAAAAATGATGTAGTGATGTATGATAGAGACACAGCTGAAAAACTTTTCTCTTTGAGAGGTGATCATATTCAAGCTGTCTGTTTCTTGTCTTGGTCACCTAATGGGAAATACATGGTCACTTCTGGTTTAGATAGGCAGGTCTTGATCTGGGACATTGATCAGAGGCAGGATATCGGTAGACAGAAATTTGATGATAGGATATGTTGTTTGGCTTGGAAGCCGAATGGGAATGCTTTGGCTGTTATTGATGTTATGGGTAAGTATGGTGTGTGGGAACATGCTGTTCCTTCGACTATGAAGTCTCCAATAGATGGTGCTCCTAGTCTACAATCAAGAAGTAGTACAGGGTTTCTCTTATTTGATGAAGATGACCAGGAACCAAGTACTTCAGGTAGTTTAAATGACCTTGATGAAGATAGTCTTGGTGAATCTGTTCAAGTTAGCAGGAAAAGACTGCGCAAACCATCTGTATTTGATGACAGTTTGGATGGAACTGGTGATGATCAAGAAGACTTGCTACCTCGGGTTGATTTGCGAAAAAAAATTTGTCATAATCGAGAGGATAAATTAGAGAATGGAAAAGAGGGAACTGGGATTATAATGAGGCAGGAAAGACAAAAAATGCAGGATGTTTTCCAACCGGGCTCTACGCCAGAGCAAGGTGCGAAGCGGCGGTTTCTTTGTTACAACATGCTTGGATGTATAACCACAGTTGAAAATGTTGGATATTCCCATATCGAGGTAATGAGCACTTATTTCTGTTCAAATATTAATGTTGTTATCAATTTAAGTTTGCTCTGATAAATAAATTTGGGAGCCATTACTTGCACACAAGAAGTTGGCCCTTACACATGATTTAAAAGAGACGTGGTATTTTGGCAACCTGTGTCATGTGAAAAATCATCGAAGCATCTGTTTTGAAAGCCATGATCTAAAGATCTATGGTGCAAGAGATTGGGACACAACTCGATCTCTTTCATATGATTTAACACAATTAACTGTTGAATCAGATAGTGGCCTTTGACTGCACCCAATCATATGATAAAGATCATGGTTGGTGCCAATATTTTTTATCTAAGATCTCTAGATCATGGCCTTCTACAAGTGGCTTAGAAGGTGTTTTCACATGGCACAAGTCCCCAAAATACCAAGTCTCTCTTTTAAGCCATTTGCAAGGACCAACTTCTCGTGTGCAAGTAATGGCTCCCATAAATTTATGTAAATTCAGTCAATGTGTTTCTTTTATCTGCCCTGTAATTGTGGGAAGAAACTTGGTCAGAGGAGCACAGCTGCTTCTATAGTTGTACTACATAACCATCTTTCTTTATATCTATTTATTTCAGGTTGATTTTCATGACACTGGGAAAGGTCCTAGAGTTCCTTCTATGATTGACTATTTTGGTTTTACCATGGCTTCGTTGAATGAGAATGGAAGTGTCTTTGCAAATCCATCTAAGGGTGACAAGAACATGAGTACTCTCATGTATCGCCCGTTCAGTAGCTGGGCTAATAACAGCGAGGTAAATGCTCATCATATGCAGATGTGGACATGGCTTTTTTTTTCATGTACTTGCTTTTGTAGTGTTATATACACTGACTTTGGATAAGTCGTGCGAATTTAGTGGTCAATGCGGTTTGAAGCTGAAGAAGTGAGGGTTGTGGCCCTTGGTACTGGTTGGATTGCTGCAATTACCAATCTTAATTATCTTCGTATCTTCACTGAAGGGGGCTTACAGGTTCGTGATATGAACTGTTGTAACATTTCATTGGGGTTTTAGTGATTAAAGTCATGAATTTCTACTTTCGATTGTCCATATACTCATGTTGTGGGAATTCCCCATCAATATTTTTCACTAAACAATAGCATGGAAATGGAAACTGCTGGTATCATGCTGGCTAATGCAAAATTCTTTTTGCCAGAAGACCTAGTTTTGGCAATTTGTGGGCTTTTCCCCTCGTTCAAACCTCAAAGAGGAATGTGATTGGGTATAATCCACATTTATTTTCATTTGCACAAAATAAATCCATTTATTTTATCTCAAATTTCATACTTGCGTACAAATTCTAGATGCAAAATCATTATTTTTTGAAACTGGTGTGGTTTGCTCAACTTATTGCTTGTGTTCTTTTTTCGAAATGGTGACTCAAAACTTAAAATTAAAATGGTACACTTTAGGTAAGCTTTTAATGACATGGCCATAGTAAAAGGATCTTGGCAACAATAACATGATCATAGCAAAAGGATCTTGGCAACAATAATGCGACATGTTCTATATTGTTAAAACTATGCAATGGTAACATGCCCTTTAGAAGACCTGGTTCGCTAGGAGTAGGATGAGTTTTTTTTTTTTTTTCAGCTTGGAGGTATATAATATTGTAATTAATGTTTACGTTTAGTCATCAAATCAACTCTGGGCTCACTTGGTAAGGAAGTCAGGTGGTTGTGCACTTCACATGCATAGGTTGTGGGTTTGAAACCTACCACATCGTCTTTTTAAAGCTTAAATTTATTAGCATCCGATCTTGTTCGCCCATTATGCCAAAATGGACCAAACAGTTTGGTGCACAGGTTCGCTCTGAACCAGTTGGCAGTTCGCTGGGTGAATAAAAAATTGAGTACCATAGTCCTAGAGTAGGAATGATTTTCCTATTGTTCCCATTCTTAATGGTAAAAAGTTTTGATGCAATCTAACTATGTTTCCTTTCGAGAATTGCAAATTAGAAACTCATGTGTTGTCCCTTGTGTTTTTTTTTTTTCTTCACAAAATTAAGGTTTTATTCTTGTTGTTCTATCTTTTTCCCTACCAAAGACAGCTTTTGTGAGAGCTATGAAAAACGAGGAGCTAATATGCTTTGAAACTGATTGGGAAGCCCATTATGGTCTTCTAAATTCTCTTATCACTTTACTTATTGTGAAAGTTTACTGGAAGCCCATTATGGTCTTCTAAATTCTCTTATCACTTTACTTATTGTGAAAGTTTACTGGAACTAATTGCAAACAGTGTTCATGTGTCCAAAAAGATTTTGGGCATGCTTTGGTACTTTTATGTGTCGCCATATTATCATCATCATCGTCATCATCATCGCCATATCTCATCGATTAGGGGATAACTCTCTGAGTCCTATTGCTCCACTCATTTATGTTTAAGACCAAACTCTTGGTTACTTCGCAATCATTCCTGTCATTTTTTTAGGTCACCAAAAGTGATACTAGAGGGACTTGAACCCTTGACCTCTAGTGGAGAAAGCCAAGCCTTTGTATCATTCCTCACTAGTACTCCTTGGTCTGCCCCTTCTTCTATTTATGCTTGTATTGTTTCAATCCTTCTTACAACGGCTATTTCAAGTATTCGATAAACATGCCCAAACCATCTTAAACAATATTTTTTAGTGATGTATCGTCTTATCATCATTGCGACCATATCTCATCTATTTGGGGGTAGCTTTATAAGTTTTGTTTCTCCACTCATTTTTGTTCAAGAATAAATTCTTGGTCACTATGCAATTCTTCATAATATTTTTGTTGTCACCAAAAGTGTTACTAGAGGGACTTGAACACTTGACCTTAATGGAGAAAGTAAAGCCTTTGTCTCATTCCTCACTACTACTCCTTGGCCTACTCTTCTACTTGTTCTTGTTGTTTTGTCCCTTCTTACAGGGGTTATTTCAGGTATTTGATAGACATATCGAAACCATCCCAAACAATGTTTCTTAACTTTCTTTTATTGGGGGCTACTCTTAAACTTCTTGTGTATTTGTTCCATTTTTTCCTTTCTTGTTACTCCACACACCCACCTTAGTGTACACATCTTATCCACATGTACTTTGTCTTCTTATTATAGCCCATACTCTACGGCATAAATTAATGTTAGTCTTACCACGACTTATAAAAACATCCTGCAATAACCATTCAACTGTCCTCACTTTGCCCATCCTGCATTGATCTTATTTCAGATATCCTCCTCAAGCCCATTATTTGGTTGTATAATAGACCAAATATCTACATCTACAACATTGCGACACTAAATGGTTTTCTATTTTCTCCTTTAGGCTCTCATGTTTGCTAAACTTGCTGATGTGAACTTTAGATCCGTTTGTTTGAATCATGGTCGGATAAAGAGGAGATGCCAAAAGAGAAAGTGAACTCACGAATGAGTTTTTAAAAAAGGCCTGTTAAGGACCCGTGTGCACATTAATTTAGGCAATATTTTATCTATGTTAAGTTTCCTTTCTTATTAGGATTATTTTAATAAGTGATTTGCTTTAGGACTAGTTTCCTTATTTGAATTATTTAGGGGTCAGACACATATATGTGATATGTGGTTGTTAATCCCGTCACTTTCTACGCAACTATCAGAAAAGTGGTCATAAGTCTACCAATATTTGTCGGAATTGTGTGATTCTTGTCTTGTTAGAAGGTTACTTCGATAAGTTTTCAAACAAGACTAATTTCACGTCAATCGGACATCGTATGACCCTTCAAAAGTGGTCGAGTAATAAAAAAAGGGATTAATGGTGAAAGTAATTGTGACTGTTAGATTAAAAAATTTTAATGATTGATTAGGAGTTTTATTTTAAGTAGTATTCCTAGGGTTTTTTTTTTTCTTTATAAATACGCATTGTAATCTCTTATGAGAATTAGTATTGATGATGAATGAAAAATGAGTTTTGCTTTGTGCAAATTCTAGAGAACTTGAGATGAGTTTTCGATAGAAGAGTGATTCTTCTCCCGCTTGCGGTTTGGTGTGAGGCCAATTTTCTTCCTTAGAGCAATTCCTTGGATCTTCTTCTTCTACTTCTATTTTCCCTTTTATTTTTTGTTTTAATTAAAGAGCGAGAACCCTAACCCATATCTTGCGGGATTTACGCTATTTTAGGGTTAGCGTGCGATTTTTCCCGCATCAAATTGGTATTAGAGCCAAAGTTCAACACTCGGCATGTGAAGTCCATCATGATTAAAGAACAGTTTATCGAAGCCTTGCACGAGTTGAATGGATTCATGATGGCTAGAATGGGATCGTTCGTGGATCGGCGAAAGCTCCTTGATTTGTATTAGACAATCGGTAAGATTAGACAAGCATGGGAGGCAGTGAAAACTAGTTCACAGAATTTGAGGTATTTGAATTTAACACCTCAATATTGGCCAACTTTATATGATCGAGCATTTACTCTTGAGATTAGACGTGAATTAACAAATACACGTCAGATAGCGGAGGCATTAAACAAGAGTCAAGTTCAAGAATTTCTTGAGGATTTTCTCCTCAAACTATAAGAGGAAATCATATCGGTGAGACATGAAGCTTTGAGATTTAAGCTTTCAAAACCCGTGTCCGTTAACCCAACCCCATCACCAACCGTCCGTTGTAATCCCATAACAATTTATCATCCTATAACTGTTGTGAAACCTACACCCGTTACGGAATCCATTAACGGTGTAAAATCTATGCTAATTGCAGCCCCCGTAACAACTTACAACCCAAAACCCATTCAAAAAATCAAGCCCGTCACCGTCGTTACCCTAACCGACCTCATCTCACCTAAAATTGTTATCGTTCTTCTATTACCCTTGATAGCCCCAAAATCGGTCGAAGAGTCGATACTGGTTGATGAGAACCTCTTACGATCAAATATCTATGCTAATCCCAACACCGTTGAAGAGTCCGAGACCGTTGAAGAGCTAGTTGCCACAAGCAGTCCTCTCGAGCCTGAGATTATTGAAGCGCAATTGTTTGGAATAAAGACTCGCACCCACGATCCACAGGTCCCAAGATCGTGTTGGTTGCATGTTGACGTCCATTCCCGTTGGTGAGTTGAAGATCAAACATATCGAGCCTGAGTGGAATCCTGTTTACTTATTCAAGCTGCTTCCGAACGAGGTTCCCTATATATTGTCTGTGATCGTGATCGTGAAAATCCATGCCAACCAAAGTTCGAGGTCGAACTTTTTCAAAGTAGAGGGGATTGATGCGAACTTTAGATCCACTTGTTTGAATCATGGTTAGATAAAGAGGAGACATCAAAAGAGAAAGTGGACCCACGAATGAGTTTTAAAAAAAGGTCCTTTAAAGACCCGTGTACACATTAATTTAGACTATTTTATCTAAGTTTAGTTTCCTTTCGTATTAGGATTATTTTAATAAGTGACTTGTTTTAGGACTAGTTTCCTTATTTGAATTATTTAGGGGTCAGACACATATATGTGATATGTGACTGTTAATCCCGTCACTTTCTGCGCAACCATCATAAAAGTGGTCATAAGTCTACCAATATGTGCCGGAATTGTGTGATTTTTGTCTTGTTGGAAAGCTACTTCGATAAATTTTCAAACAAGACTAATTTCACGTCAATCGGACATTGTTTGACCCTTCAAAAGTGGTCACGTAATAAAAAAAGGGATTAATGGTGAATGTAATTGTGACCGTTAGATTAAAAAGTTTTAATGATTGATTAGGAGTTTTATTTTAAGTAGTATTCCTAGGGTTTTTTTTTTTTTTCTTTATAAATACACATTATAAGCTCTTATGAGAATTAGTATTGATGATAAATGAAAATTATGA
Organism: Chloranthus sessilifolius; assembly: GCA_021018995.1. NCBI lineage: Eukaryota > Viridiplantae > Streptophyta > Magnoliopsida > Chloranthales > Chloranthaceae > Chloranthus > Chloranthus sessilifolius. Next base: position 86,336,531 of record CM037585.1, read on the forward strand.
GTTTTTCTTTGTGCGAATTCTAGAGAACTTGAGATGAGTTTTCAATAGAAGAGTGATTCTTCTCCCGCTTACGGTTTGGTGTGAGGCCAACTTTCTTCCTTAGAGCGATTCTTTGGATCTTTTTCTTCTACCCCTATTTTCCCTTTTCTTTTTTTGTTTTAATTGAAAAGCGAGAACCCATCTTAACTCCTATCTTGCAGGATTTATGCTATTTTAGGGTTAGCGTGCGATTTTTCCCGCATCACTTGCATTTCGTGTATTCCGTCTTCATTTTGCTAATTTTTAACCTTTTTAATCTCCAACTTATCATTTACTTGTTTCCTTGTTTTGGCTAATTAGCACTAGATCATCAACAAACAACATGCACCATGAAATATCATCTTGTATTCATGCTGTCAATTCATCCATAACTAATGTAGATAAAGGACTCAAAACTTTGATAGGCTCAACCATCTCTCCATACACAGTTACCACTTCAATTACCCCTCCTTCATAGTATCTTTAATAATATTAAAATATTCACTCCAAATGCATGTCCTCATTAGTGCCCACCAGTTATCTATTTTAACAACCTATCATAACAATGTTGTTAAATGGCATATGCGACACTATGCGATGACATGACTCAATTGCATATGCGGTTCGTATATGCGATTGTGCCATGGCACATATTTTTTTATTTTTTATCCCAAAAATACAAAATAAATGTAAAAAAAATTCTAAAAAATTCCCAAAATTGCCAATATAAAAAATCACTATATTTTTGTTAATTTTGTGCTCTATATTGTAGAATGAGTAGAATATATTGTCGTTAAATGGCATATACTGTATCGCATATGCCATCATGGTATATGCTATACACCCTTCCCAGATGACATATGCGATTGCATATGACAACACTAATCATAAGCCTTCTCTTAATCAATAAAATTCATGTATTTATATGAAAACTACTAAACTTTTCCTCTCTAAACTTTTCCATAAGTTTTCTCGACAATGAATTGACTTCACTTTTTGTTTTCTTGGGCATAAACCCATATTGGTTTTCAGAAAAAAATTTAGATATCCCTTTTATTAGTATAAAAAATAATAATTGTGCTCTTTCTCCATTTTTGAGAATTTTTCTTATTCTTAATTTAAGAAAAAAATTTGGGTAACCAATAAAGCTTCCTCTCCCGTTCACAACTCTAACATCTATAACTGTCCCAGCTGGTCTTAATGCTTTTCTATTCTTCATCTTTGTTATGGACGATTTTAATTCTACTTCAAATACTTTGTCAATTGTCCTTGATTTTGTTCTCTTACTTAGTCTACTAGAAAAATAGATAACAATTCATTTAGCCATGCGGGCTATTCATAATAATCATGCCCCATTCCTTCATCCATGCGGGCTCTTAAGTCAAGTTTCTTAGTTATTGGGATGGGTGAATTATTATGAATCATCCTCGAAGGAACTAGATATGATTAGTTTTCATCCTCAGGCTCGAACAAGAATCAAAGGAAGAAATAAGATCCATATAAAACATACTGGCCATCCATTGATGCAGGAACTATCACTATCCCTAGTATGATTGTTTGATATTAACAATAGAATTAAAGTAAGCAATTATAAATAATAATTTCAATGAAAAATTTCAAAGAAAATTCTAGATTTTCATTCTAACAATTAAATCTGGTTCTGATTAGCATTTATTCTGTAATACGTTCCCTATAGGTCCTCCGACAATTTAGGGAATTGAATGAAAGTCTGAATGGATTCCTTCAATTCCATACTAAACGTAGAAAGACGAAAACATAATTAAAAGGCTCAAAAGATTGAACAAGCAAAAATACGATGCAGATTCAAGATTAAAGGAAATAAAATTTAATTTGCACTTACATGTAGGGCTCTTAATGGGCCCGGTTGGGGCTGGGTTGGGGTTCAACCTGGCTCGGCCCTACTTGGGCCGGGTTCCCAATTTTTTTAGGCCGGCCCTAACCCGGCATGCGATGTGCTCAACCTAAGCCCGGCCCACAACGGACTAGGCTTGGGCTTTTTTTGTTTTTTTTTTTTTTTTTTTTTTTTCGGGCTTTTTATGGGAGATTAAAAATAAAATTTGGTAAAAAAAATTCAAATCAATTTTCAACGAGAGAGAGTTTGAGGGAGCGAGAGATTTGTTTGCTTAGAGTTGGGACTTGAGATGGTAGAAATTGCGATAAAATAAAAACCATATTTTAGGGTTTCTATTTATGAAGCTAGTACTGATTGGGATTGCAAGTGCATTTTTACTTAAATTTCATTGGTTTTAAAATGACATTTAAAGTTATTTTAAATGCTATTAACTTTATATATATATATATATGTATTTATAATTTTTATTTTTTTTATCTGGGCCAGGTGTTGGAACATTCAACCCAAGCCCGGCCCGGATCAATTAGGGTCCCCACATGTTTAGCCCGACGCAGGTATCAGGCCGGGTTGGCTTCATAAAATATATAGCCTTTTCTGGGCCGGGTGCAGGCCAAAATCCTGGCTGGCCCGGCCTATTGAGAGTCTTACTTACACGTACATCAAGAGGTAAAAGTAGATGGAACAGAATAATCATTGGCGTTCACCATGGATCAAAATCTCGATTTTTCGATACGTATCGTCCAGCCACAAAACCGATACATATCGGACGATACGTATCGGTTCTGGACGATACTTTCCGATTTCTTCCCTAAAAGAAAAACAAAAAAAACATCAAAACCGATAATTTGAAATTATCGAACGATAGTTTCAAATTATCGTTCGATACGAACGATACGGACGATACGAACGATACATTGAACCATAATTTGACTGTTTTTTAAGGGGGGCGATAAAAACTCAATGTATAGTATCGTTCAAGTTCAAAACCGATACGTATCAGTATCGGACGATATTTTGAGCCATTGCGTTCACACCAAACCCCACGAGGAAGAAGATTCACTCTTCTAATTGAAAGAAATACTCTCTCAAACTTAATATTTAATTCAAAGCATTCAATAATCATTAATTGTCTTTAAATGCTATATTTATAGCTATAAAACCCTAAGTCAACCTATTGAAATTAGAAGAATCCTAACTCAAAAAGGAAACAAAAAAAATCAAGAATCTCTTTCTCGGCTTTGTCTCGTACGTGAACTCATTCGTGCGAGATCTGGAGTCACTCGGGCGAGTTTGGATCTGCGTCACCACAAAACTGTGGCCTCTCTGGCCGATCTCTCTTGTGCGAGAATGGAACTCGCTCTGGCAAGTCTGGAACTGTATTGCCATCTAAAACTAAGGCCTCTCTGGCCAATCTCGCTCGCACGAGAATGGAATTTGCGTGCGCGAGATTGGGTAGAAAGCGTATTTTCTGTTTCTTTTTCTTCCCCTGCTTCCTTTGCTTTCTTTGGTCCTTTCTCGTGCGTGTCCTCCCTTTCACGTGTTGTGCCCACGTGTTACCTCCTTCAATTGCCTATCCACAATGTGCGAGGCACCTTGGACTTTTTTTTGCATCTCTGGTACACGATAAAAGGTGCCTTTGATCCCATGTCCCATCACCCATATTCACACATACATCACTGTAAGAAAAGATTTGCCATATTCAATTTGAAGTAGTTAAAACTATCCATTATAAGGAATTTAGTTCTTAGTCTGCATTTAGCAACTCTTCAAAATGTCTTTTTTTGGATCATCAAAATGTCTTTTCTATCTAATATGTATCTCATCTTTTATCAAGACGTATCTTCATAATTCATGCATTCTCTTGTTCAAGGTCTCTAGTAGTGGTGAAAATTATCAAAGTGGTGGTACAAATTAATTATGAAATGAATTCCTTTTTATCTGTATGAAAGAGAACTTTAGACAGTTTAATTTCCATTTTCATTTTGTTTTGGTTTCACATAATAATTTGGAACAACTTTGGGAATTAATCAATTCTAAAACAATTGTTGTCGTACTATTGATATAAATTAATTTTGGTAGCCGCACTCATTTATTGTTCTATGCCTTCTCCTAAATACATGCTCCCAAGTATTATGGAAATTTTGGTAGCCATGTTCCATTTTTTTGTTTTATGCCATCTCCTATACTCGTGCTCCCAAGGATTATACTCCCTTCCTCAGTTCATTATGCCTTCTCCTAAATACATGCTCCTATGTCTTTTAAAATCAATTATAATGGTTGAATTGGTGATGTTTATCTGATTCTAGTGTTCGCATTTTAATCTCAGAGGCATATTCTTTCTCTAGATGGACCAGTGCTGACTGCAGCGGGCTTCAAGGAAGAATTAGCCATTGCTACTCATGCTTCTGACTGTCTTCCTTCTGGAGATCAGGTATTCTTTACAATTTGGCTTTTTCAGTCATCAGGGTAATTTCTATAGATTTACAAAATTATCATTGAATTTTCAATTACTAATTTGGCCTTAGTCAGTTCATCAGATGCTTCAACCTAGTTAGCTGGCATAGGTATTGAATGGGAGGATTACTCTTTATCTTTTCTAACAATCTGCTGATTGGGAGGAGACACTTAAAATAGAGAATTTTGTTCTTACAAGATTTGAGGTTGGTTCATTTGGATGCTAAATTTTCTTGTATGACCTGCAGGTGCTAGATTTCAAAGTGTTTAACATTTCTCATGGAACCCAGCCCCTCAGAGGTCGCCTTCCCTTGAGTCCTGGTTCGTCTTTAGCATGGTTTGGGTTTAGTGAAGAAGGCCAGCTATGTTCATATGATTCCAAGGTCATCTGCCAAAACTTCAATTTCTGATCACATTTATATTGTTATTAAATGCTTTTATTTGATGGAATCTGACTTGGTTAACAAAAATGTAGGGGGTGCTGAGAGTTTTCACTAACCAATATGGCGGCAGTTGGCTTCCACTCTTTAGGTATTTGTGGATACTGAATACTAGATCTAGATTCTTGTGCACAGAAATCCTCTACTGTCTCTTATATAAGTTATAACCTTAAAAGCTTCTGATATGCAGTGCTAGTAAAGAGAGGAAGTCCGAAGATGAAAATTATTGGGTTGTAGGATTGAATGAAAGCAAGTTGTTTTGTATCGTATGCAAAGCTCCTCATTTGTGCCCACTGGTAGTTTGCCTTAAATCTATCTAACTTTCCAGTTTCTTTGTTTAACTTCCATTTATTACAGCTTCATAATGAGTTTTCAGGTGATGCCCAAGCCAATTCATGTTCAAGTGAACCTTTCATTTCCCCTTGCTGCTTCTGATCTAGGAGCCAGCAATCTTGAAGATGAATTTATCATCAGAAACCTATGTCTCTCACAGGTCTCTCCTCTCTCATTAATTTGATGAGATATGGGTATGTTTGAGGCTTAATCTCTAACAAATTTTCAACTTGCAGGCTCAGAGAAAAATTGAAGAAATGGCAGCTGCTGGCATTGACACCAGTGCACTAGATGATGAGATTTTCAACATGGAAGCAGCTCTTGACCCATGCATCTTAAGGCTTATTGCTAGTTGCTGTAAAAGTGAGGATTTACGATTTTAAAACTTTAAATGAGGTATATTTAGGATCCAGTTTCCGAAAGGACGTACTTGATTGGATATTCATTTCAGGTGATAAGCTGGTGAGGGCTACTGAACTTGTCAGACTTTTATCGTTTGATAAGTCAGTGATGGGTGCGATAAGGCTTGTTACTACCCAGAAGCTTCCAATTTTGGCGGATCGATTCAACAGCATACTGGAGGTAAGCCCAGCTAAAATCGCCTGTGCCAAGACATCAATACATGTCGCCTTCACTGTTACATTTCAGACATGTATTGATTGATGTTATGTGAATTTCCTTCTTTATTGATGAAATTGAAGGCCTGCTGATAAATCTGATCCCCCCCTAAAAGTTTAGGACACATACTCCAATAATTATTTCAAATAAAACCTCTCGCTTCTTCTCAATATAAGGTTATTTTTAATAAAGCTAACTAAAAATAAAAGGGGAGGATGCATCAGAAGTGGAGGTTGATTTATCAACAACCAAATTCAATAAATTGAAATACATGATAAATACTCAACTTATCATCATAATAATAATATTATGAAATGGGAAATAGAAATACATGATAAATACTGAGGAATGAGAAAATGTTTTCCGCAAATGTGAGATATATTCTTATCAGTCTAACAATCTAGAAAACATATTATAATATGCATTTTTTATTTTTAAATTTAACCATCCAAAAATTAGTCATTGACAACAGATGACTACTATAATTTTTTATCAATGGTCTTTGTAGCCACATTGGGTGCACCATATTCAATATTTTAATATACTCGAGCCCTGACAAAGTGCCATCGTAGCTGCGAAATGACTACAACACAGTGATATCTTCTGCTTGCAGGAAAGATTATCGAAGGAAACCGTAGTTGCACCATCGCCGTGTCCAAATTTAGCCTCTGATGCAAAGATCACAAATGGTGTTGAAGCAAAAAAAGCCTTTCCTACAATTAAAAACAATAGTGCATCAGAACTTGCAATTCCACCGCCTCCACCACCGAGTTTGCCACCTGCTCTGTTCTCAAAGAAGGAGAAAAAAGCAGAAGATAAATGTATGATAGGATTAGAGAAAATTGAATGCAACGGAAATCGAAGTGAGGGGGACAGGAAGGAGAGTAAGATGCTGTTTCAAAGGCCATCAAATCCATTTGCAAAGGCGTCAACCAACCAGGAGAAGTCGTCCCTGTTTGATTCTATTAAGAAGATGAAGACGGCTGACAATGAGGGGAAAGAAAAGGGTGGTACTAACAAAAAGTAAAACCAGAGTGGTCCATTTTGGCCACCCCAGTGGAAGAAACAGGCCAAGAAAGGAAATGTGGACTCATTTGAAAGTCAAGATTGAAGTGATGTCATTATCGTTGCCTACTTGATCACACTGAACAAGCAAAATTTCTCTGTTCAGACACAAGATAATGGCCATCTTTGGAATTTACTGTCCATGGATCAAAATTTCGGATGAAATAGATACATACTGGTTTTGTACGTCACCGGGTTGATACATTGAATGTATGGGCCCATAGATATTGGTATGTATCGGCCGATACATACCATTCTATCATCTAAAACTGATATGTATCGGTTTCAGGGCTGGCCGATACATAGGAAAACCGAGGTTTTGATCTGTGCTACGATCAGATCAGTATTACCAGACTATTGTATCACACCCGCTCATGTAATTAAAATGTTTGAGAAATTAATAATGTAAATTTGCATTTTTTTTCTCAAAGTCCTGGAACTGTTTATTCATAATGTATGTTTGTTTTCGGACAGTTCATCTTTGTATATGAATGCCACCAGTATGCTTGAAGACTCTTTATGATTAGAACAGTAGCTAAAGGCTGTGTTTGGCATTGCTCTTTAGAGGGAAAGAGCAGCCCACTCAAAAGAGCAGTTTGAATTGCTCTTTTAAAGAGACCCAAATTTTGCTCTTTCACTCTCTGGAAGAGCTACAAGAACTTACAATCAAACACAGTCCCATACTAAGGTGCTCTCTCCGAGAGCAGAGAGCTGCTCTTTGCCTCCAAAGAGCAATCCCAAAACACAGCTTAAAACTCTTGAAAAATATTTAAAATGGGTTTGTAATAGTTTGGGTAGTCCTATTTGGACCGATCAAACTAGGGAGGGCAACTATGTGGCACACATCCTTAAAAATAATCTGAAAATCACGTTGAGCGAATGTGTCACATGATTTTCAAGCCACTTTTTGTGATGTGTGTCATGTTGAATAAAAAACTGACCTCTAATGGTACCCTCATGGTTTGAAGATCCATGATATAGAAGATTGGGATGAAAATGATCTCCGTCGATTCAAAGCAATCAATGATTATTAGTGAAGGTGTCAATAATTCAGTAGGTGCTGATTGAGGTATTCTAATAGTGTTTTGGCTCTTTTATTTTTTCATTTATATTTCCTTTTTCTTGTTTTAGCATCAAAAGAAAATAAATGTACGAATATATACATTTCATAAAAAGATAAGAAATAAATATATAATTATGATAAACATTTTTTTTGAAAATTGTGTAAATGATGAACCCTTGTATGTCTTAAAATATACTATTAGAGTTTTTAATATGAGCACAGGGTCTCTGCTCTTGGGTGTGGACTAAAAGTTGCATTTTAGTCATATCCTGACACATGGACATACACATAGTCGATCAAGATTGTTTATGAGAAAATATTGACCAATGTCTGATTAATAGTGACTAATAACTTGAAAATGAATGGTGAAACCTTTTATCATTTTGCCTTTCATTTCAGATGGTTAGATTGAGGTCTCATTCGTTAGCTTGATCATGGTTCAAAGATTTCGAAATTATCGGCCGAACCATATAGGTTTCGGTTGGCACCAAAATGATAACATGGTTCAAAATTTCGGGTCATATAATGTATGGAAGAGAAAATTTCGGTCAAAAATTTGATTTTGGCTAGTCCCAAAATTGAAAGCGAAACTGACATTTTGATCCTTGAACATGATGATTTATTGGTGCCAGTGAAGAGGGCATCCTTGCTACAAGAGTAGGCAACTTATCTTAGTCTATTACTATAGGTGTTGAAAATATTAAATAAAATTTATTTGTTTTATTTTGCAAAATTGGGTCTGTGTATGGGGGTGCCCAAATTTTGAGCATGCCATGACACTCGTAATTTATGCTACTGCTCTGCAAGCACAAATTAGCGCGCACCTCATAGTGACTTTTCTTTCACACCTATGTAAATTCCCGCTTAGATTCAGACACAGAAGATTATAAGATAAAGTTTTAAGAAATTTTTGCATTGTGCAACCGTGGGAATCGAGATGATCCCGTCGCGACGATGCGCTCTTTAACAAAAATATAGAGTTGCCACCCAGAGCTTTCGGTGTCCCGGGATACCTAGTTCATTTTTATGAGCACTGAAGTGCTAAAAATATGACTCTAAATCCGGTCCACACCAAAGGCTCTTGGGTAGGGGCTTCGGTTATCGATCGGGAAGGTGTTAGGTACCCGATCAACCCACTTAATACAGTCTCTACTAATGGCCAAAAATAAAATGATATAAAAGTAAATAAAATAGCTTCCTCTTGCTCAAATGGGCCTCCAATCCTATTTGTGCCCTTCCGTTTCTACCGAAAATTCAGCGGCGTAACGGCATAAATGAGAGGATGGAGGGAGCTAGAAAGAGATAGGAGATGAAATGAGAGAGCCGGAGCCCTCGGGCCCTTGTAGCACCGTAGAGGAGCCTTGCGTGGCTTGCTTTGATAAGCTCTTGAAGGCTTTGTATGGTGGAAAATGAGGTTCTAACTCTTAAGACTTAAAGCTAAGAGGTAGGGGATGGAGGCTAGGGGATCACACACACCTAGGCTAAGGGTTTTGGATGCAAGAACAAGTTTGAAATGAGGTTTTGGAATTATGAAATTTGGATGAAAATAGTGCACAAAAGGGAGGAAGAACTTCTCACTTTGAGCTCTTTCTCTCTTAAATAAATTTCTCAACCCTTAAACCAAGGGGAGGGGGGCTCTATTTATAGGAAAAGGGTGGATTAGGAGGCTACTTAGAGGCTAAACAAGTTTAAGAATTAGGTAATGGGCCATCTAAGGTTTCCTAGGATTTTAAGGGTTTAGAAATGTGTGAAGGTGGTTTTAATGGTGGATGATAGGTTAGTGTTTTAAATCACTTAAGGGTTACAAATAGGCATTAAAAGGGTGCAACAAAGTTATCAAAACACACCCCAAGGGTTGAGATGGTCAACAAGTCAAACTCCAATCACAAATTTCGGGGCAAAAATCCACAGTCACTGTTCATATGCCTGGCGCAACTATTACTTGCGCCAGGCAAATACATAGTAAAACAGTAACGAACAGTAGCCTAGAAGTTGGGTTCGCGAGGGGTGGGGGGAGCCATTTATACTTGGCGCAACTATTAGTTGCGCCAGGCCATTTTTGGGGGAAAAAGACCTGGCGCAACTATTAGTCGAGCCAGGCAAATCCAGGGGGAAAATGGCCTGGTGCAACTAAATTCTGTCCGATATTCGAATCACCGTAACTTTTGATATATAACTCTGATTGAGGCGATTCTTGGCTCATTGGAAAGCTGGAGAAATCCTCTTTCTAATGGTATATGATTTGATATCAGTAAAATACCATAGCTATTTCTGGTACACCACTCTTCATCTATTACCCGGGAAGGTTAGGTTTAGGGTTTGGAATAGGTTCTAAGGGTCGGGGCTGGTTTCTAAAGGTTTGGGATAGGTTCCTAAGGGATCTAGGGTGATTCCTAAGGGTTTAGGGTGATTCCTAAGGGTTTCATACATGCCATCAAAAACTCAAAATTGCACCTCTCTCGAAAGGTGTTTCGATCGAGCCTTGGGCCAAATTTGGGTGTCTACAGATACCTCTCTTTGGTATCCGATCACTGGTGATCGTATGCCAAAGAAAAGAGACATCCGAAGAGGCCCAAGGTAATACTAACGGGTTCGTTGTATTCAGAACGAACTTCAAACATCAAGTGAGTAACACGGTGAGAAAACGAAAGCCCTGGAGTGCCAAGCTAATCATTCGTTTCTCAAGGTCATCGGTTCCCAAGCGCTTAGCGACATTACTGGGCATAACCAAGGTGGCATGAGTTGCGAACTCCCTATAGTCGGGAAAGACGTTCACTTCTCAGGATGATTTTGAAGGTATTTGATGTTTAAGATTTATTCTGAATTCAACAACATCGTAAGTAGGAGGGGTGATCAACCCACATTCAAAGATAGGCACGAAGTAAACATACGCAAGGCTCCACAGTTTGCGTCCAATCCTACAAGGCATTTGATGACCTCATTGGATTATTCGTGGGTGCCCCTGCAGAAAGCAGGGTTTAAGATCTTTGGGCAAACCCATTGATCCCAAAGTTTATTTAGCATGACCACCTGAGCGAAGTGAATAGATGTCACAACGCTTTTTATGAGTACGTGCCATTTTTCAAAACGCGCCCCAGATCCTCATGACCCAGAGTATCCAGTTTCGACTTCCTTGAACAGATCCAGCCAAACATTGGGCACCTCCCAAAAGGAGGCATCCAATCCTGGCCTCTGTTGACAATGATCATAATCATTAATTAACTATGCATAATCATGCACCCATCAGGGGCAATAAGCAGCAACAAAGGCGATGAAAGCCCCGACCTGGACCCGCCCGGGTATAATTTACAGGGACAAACGACCATCATACGGATACCCAGACGCATGACATACACTTTATAGGGATACCGCTGCCCATACAACTTTTAAGCCTGCAGAAAATAAAAAAAGGGAAATGAACCCTTCTGACTGCATGATTGCACATAGTTTGATTGACACATAATCTCATTCTCAACAGGTTGGTCTCAACCAACGATTGACCTTTTTCAACGGAGAATCAGAAGCTTAAGACAACTCAAGTTCACACGAATCCAAAAGAGAGCACTCATCGCTCAAAAGAATTAGCAGTGGAGTTGACCCAGCCGAAACATTGACTGTTTGACTGGGATTGACACCGTTGCTCCTACTTTGAAGTAGGATCCATGGATCCAAGGCGAGCCTTTGACCTAGGACATTAATTTTGTACATCTGCGTTTTCGATAAAATATTGACATTTTATCGCATCAAAACACGCATGTGCGTCTCTATGCGTAGCATGAAAACATAGATTTTTTTTTTTTTTCAAAATAATTTTTATTTTTTTGTTAAACCTGACGTCGGTGGTGAGATGCTTTATCTGATTTGTCCATCGCTGAGAAGTTGCCTGCTTCGAAGCTTTGGACCGTGTGATGTTCCTGCAGATTCTCGAGAAAACGTCAGTCCCTTTTTTGTTTATACATATAAAGAAAATGCATCCTAAACAATAAAAGAAAAAATAGATTTCTACCTACACTTTTTCATTTTCAAGATATTTTTTTAGATTTTTGTTTTTGGAGATTTTTTTATTATTTTTCTTCATTTTTGAGATTGAAATATGATGCTGAAAATATGTACATGAAAATGAGTAGAAATATATACACAGTTTTTGGTGTTTGGATTTTTCTTATTTTTTTTTTTGTTTTTGGCTTTTTTTCCTCCTTTTTTTTTTTTAATGCCTTGATAGTGAGACGGAGTAACGGGTCTCATTTTGAGCATAGTCGAACTCTTTCATGCAGTCGGACCTGAGTGAGTTTCCAGATTTTACCAAGGCCAGAACGTTGATCCCTTTGGATTGAGTTAAACCTTTCTCCTTGCCTCGAGTCATACATTTGATGGTGCGGTTTCACAAAGACAATCCTGGTCGGGACCCGATTTGAACTAGCATGAGCGGCCCAGTCAGAAAAAAGGGTACAGGAAGAGTAACAAAAGGGTTCCTCAAGCATCAATCTTCTCAATTAGTCCAAACCTTTCTTTTTCAATTTTTTCCTCTTTTCCTCTTTTTTTTTTTTTTTCTTTTATCTCCCTCTTTTTACCCGTGGCGCCCTTTCGGGTGCGTTCGTGGGTTTAGCTCTCTTACCCCAAGCGCCCTTTCGGGTTTTCACAGTCACTTTAAGCTCATTGTTTTACGTAATGCCCTTTCGGGTTTTCACCACGTCCATCTTGCTTTGAGCTTGTATTTTTATTTTATTTTATTTTTTCTTTTTATTTTCTTTTCTTTTTTCAACAGTCACGACATAGACCCTGATTCCGTCATAGCCGACTGGATGGGGTTCTGGTGTCATCTCACAACTCGGCTCATATTGACTTAACAGATATTATGGCTGCTTGCGAACCTACAAAGAGGGCTTCCTTCAGGGTGTAGCTTGGCCATGAGTTAGGTTAGGATTTGAAGGTATGCTGGGTTAAAAGGATTTTCTTGATACGGCTTCAGTTTTCTAGACATACTTTCTTCCTTGGGGGTTTTACTGTACATGCCCCGTGATTCTTCTACATTTTTTTGTTCTTTTTGCTTCATTTCAGGCAATCTCTTTTTGAGGTTTTGCTTTTTCGATTTCTTTGGATTTTGGTAGTAACTTTATACACATGCATCTTTTCCCTTTTTTTTTTTTTGGTATTTGTACACGTATATATATATATTTTTTGGGGAACGGGTTTACTGAAAGAAAGGCCCAGGCTCAAATGGGGTAGCAAAGGATATCATCATTTTTCATTTTTTTTTAGGGATGCTTTTTGGCTACTGTATTTGGAATGATGACCTCTTTTGGGTGGTTTCTAAGCAGTCACGTATCTGTTTCATCAATACTTACCTTATTGTGATAGACTAAGAGTAGAACCGTCGGACGTATCCAGCGTTGATGGGCTCATGAAAATGATCTCCGTCCATGGTGGTGAGGCGGATGGCGTATCCCGGCAGCACTTCTCGAATGACGTATGGTCCTTCCCAGTTTGGCTTGAATTTTTCCCTCGGATCGGCGTGGAGGGATGGGAAGATCTTCTTCAGCATAGTGTCTCCTATCTTTAGATCTCGACCGCGGACACATTTATTGTAAGGGCGTGCGATTCGCCCCTGGTAAACTTGGGTATGGAATAAGGCTAGGAGTCTCTTCTCGTCCAGTAAGTTCAGCTGATCAAAGCGTGATCTTTCTCCTTCTGCTTCGGGTAAGCCTGATTCCATGAGGATTCGGAGCGAGGGTACTTCAACCTCCACCGGGAGGACGGCCTCGGTTCCATACACAAGGGAGAATGGTGTTGCCCCTGTAGCGGTATTAATCGACGTTCGATAGGCCCACAAAGCAAATGGCAGCATTTCGCTCCAATCTGGGTACGTGACGACCATTTTCTCAAGGATGCGGACGACTGTCTTGTTCGCGATGGTGCTTGATCTTGTATTGCTCACAGAAGTCTCGGATGCGCTTATTCACAAAGTTTGTGCCGTTGTCTGTGATGATATCTTTGGGTACTCCAAATCGGCACACAATATTATTTTTGAGAAACTTCTCGACATGACTAGCAGTGATGTTGGCATATGACGCTGCTTTTACCCACTTGGTGAAGTATTCAATGGCGACGAGGATGAATCGATGTCCATTTGATGCTTTTGGATTAATTATTCCGACAATGTCAAGGCCCCAGGTAGCAAATGGCCAAGGAGTGGTCATGTAGTGAAGATCGATGGCAGGAGCATGTATCAGACTGGAGTGTTCTTGACACTTGTAGCATTTTTGAACATGTTTGCAGCAATTCGATTCCATAGTGGTCCAAAAGTATCCTTGCCGCAGAATTTTCTTAGCGAGCACGTGACCGCTAACGTGGGCTTCGCATACTCCCTCATGGACTTCTTTCATAATGTCGACCGCTTCACTTTCAGTAAGGCACCTGAGTAAGATATTATTGTATGATCGCTTGTAGAGGCATTCCCCGTAAATGACATAACCTACCACTAAATGTTGAATGGTTCTTCGATCAGTCTTGGATGTACTCTCTGGGAAAGTTAGGGTCTCGAGGAAATTCTTGATATCTGAGAACCAAGGTGGCTCATCATCAGGCTTTGTAGGTTCCTCAATCTGGAGGCAGAAGGCCGGCTCATTCCTCTGCTCGATCACGATCGGCTTCATCTCAACACCATAGAGGATTTCAATCATTGATGCCAAAGTTGCTAATGCGTCGGCAAAGCGATTCCTTATCCGGGGGACGTATGAGAAAGTCACATCTTGGAAGCAAGCTATCAGATCCTCGAGGTGTTCATGATAGGGGATCAATTTCTCGTCTTTCGTCTTCCAGTCACCATTCGTCTGACATATGATTAACTGTGAATCTCCAAATATCCGAAGGAGGGTTACATTGAGATCGAGAGCCGCCTATAGACCAGCGACGCAAGCTTCATACTCAGCCATATTGTTAGTACAAGGGAAGTTGAGCTTGATAGAGATCGGTACATGGGATCCTTTTGGTGAAATCAGGATGGCGCCAACTCCTTAGCCCTCGACATTTGCTGCCCCGTCAAAGTGCATTACCCATGATTCTTCTGCTTCCTTGGTATCATCCTCCGTCATGAACAAGATATCTTCATCTGGGAACTCGGTCCTTAGTGGCTCATAGTCTGGTAAAGGATTGTCAGCAAGATGATCAGCAAGCGCTTGCCCCTTGATCGATTTTTGAGTGACGTACGTGATGTCGAATTCAGATAATAAAAGTTTCCATCGTGCAGTTCAGCCAGTGAGAGCAAGTTTCTCGAACAGGTACTTCGAGGGATCCATCCGCGCTAGAAGTAGGACGGCCTGGGATAGTAAGTAGTGGTGGAGCCTTTGAGTAGCCCATACAAGAGCTAGGCATGCTTTCTCCAGATGAGAGTAGCGCGTCTCGTAATCAGTAAACTTCTTGCTCAGATAGTAGATGGCCTGCTCTCTTCTTCCTGTCTCATCATGCTGACCTAAGACACATCCCATTGAAACTTTCGTCGCGGAGAGATACATTAAGAGTGGTCTCCCTGGCTCAGGTGGTACCAAAACAGGTGGATTAAGGAGGTAGCTTTTAATTTTTTCGAATGCTGCCTAACATTCATCATTCCATTCAACGGGAGAATTCTTCCTTAGCAGCTTGAAGATCGACGTGCAGATTGGAGTTAGCTGTGCAATGAACCAATTGATATACTGTATTCTGCCCAAGAACCCTCTAACTTCCTTCTCAGTAGACGGTGGCGGCATTTCAGTGATGGCCTTGACTTTGATTGGGTCGACCTCGATCCCTCTCCTACTGACGATGAATCCTAACAATTTCCCTGACATGGCGCCAAATGCGCACTTTTGTGGATTCAGTCGTAGTCGATACTTCTTCAGCCTTTCAAACAGTTTATGGAGGTTTACCAGATGGTCGCTTTGCTCCGGTGATTTGGCTCTCATGTCGTCAACATATACTTCAATCTCTCGGTGCATCATGTCATGAAATAGTGCAGTCATAGCTCTCTGGTACGTCGCACCGGCATTCTTCAGCCTGAATGGCATGACTCGATAGCAAAAGGTTCCCCAGGGGGTAATGAACGCTGTCTTCTCGCGATCAACCTCTGCCATCTTTATCTGACTGTATCCTGAGAATCCATCCATAAAAGAGAGCATCCCGTGCTTAGCTGTGTTATCGACCAAGATGTCGATGTGTGGTAATGGGAAATCATCCTTTGGGCTCGCTCTGTTCAAATTACGAAAATCGATGCACATGCGAACCTTTCCATCTTTCTTTGGCATAGGCACGATATTGGCTAGCCATTGCGGGTACTTGGATACCATGAGAAACCCCACGTCATACTGCTTGATGACCTCATCTTTGACTTTCAACATCCATTCGGGTCGGAGATGTCTCAGCTTCTGCTTGATTGGCTTCATATCAGGGTAGAGGGGCAACTCATGCTCGACCAAATCAGTATCCAGACCAGGCATGTCCTCATACGACCAGGCAAAAATGTCTTGGTATGACCGAAGGAAGTCGATCATGCTTTTTCTTTCCTCAGGAGATAGTGACGTTCCGATCTTGGTTATCCTGGGAACCTCCTCAGTTCCTAGGTTGACATCCTCGGTCTCTTCGACAATGGGGGTAGGGCCATGCTCAAAGTTGGCAAATCGGTCAAGGAGCTCATTGGGGAGCTCCTCCAAAGTGATATCCTCATCTAGACTCGTAATGCCTACCTCTTCTCGTATTTCTACAAGGAAGGGGTCGGTTTTACATGGGACGGGTATTTTGATTAAGACATATTTTTGTGGGACATTTTCTGGAATTTTAAATGACAATATTTTTAGACTTTGGATTTTTTCAATGTTTTTGGGATTTTGTGTTTTTTCCATGTTTTTGAGATTTTTGTTCTCTTCTATGTTTTTGAGATTTTCGTTTTCTTCGGAGACGGGCCCTTGGCAAGGCGGGTTGCTATATACACAAGGTATTGCCTGCCAAGGGCTTATCTCACTTTTTATAGGTTGTTTTTTTTTGGGAAACAGGCGCCAAACTTTAGGCCACTTCCTGCTTCCAGGGTTTGGGGCAAAGATGCCCAGTTGTGTACCTGAGGGCCCGCTTCCTTACCTATTGGGATGGAGGGTGCTGGCTGATATGGCTCATTGGAGTCAGCCTCTATCATGTTAATCCCCATTTCATCTGAGATGATATCCTCAAATGTTAACACGGTTTTGTGGTGATTCACCACAGGGGGAGCTTGTTCAGGTACCGACCGCCGTTCCTCGAAAAGGGATAACGCGACCAAATCTATCTCCAAACTGGGAAGGGAGATATGGGGATTGGTGGGATGAACTGAGGCTTTGAGTTTGTGTGGGGTCAAATGGGTTGCCCCATTCTGATCGATTTCCATGACCCCTGCGCTGACAAAGGAATCCCTGATGTGTGGCATAGGGTGAGGTTTCTCTTCTATGTTGATTCCGCCTTGTGACCACAGCTTTCTCTTTGGCCTCTCGGACCTCTTCTTCTGTGGGCTTGTATCCCAGCCCGAATCTTACTTTTTGTCCCTTAGCCACGACTGGCTCTCTTCTACCTTGTAATTTGGGTCCCAGACCCCTTCCTTTCTGATAGCCCCACTTTTGGAGCATTGCCACTGCCGCTACCATAGCGCCTCCTATTTTAGACATGATGCCCTCCATGGGCTCTGGGAGTATTGCCGACACCTCGTATTCGAAACTGTGGAGGTCGACATCCTCAGCGGTGTGTAGTACATCCAGCATATTAGGTTTTTCAACACTATTGGCGGCTTTTTCTTTCTCACCATGCCCCTCCCCAATGATTGTAACAATTTTATGCCCAGACACGAATTTGAGCTTCTAGTGTAAAGTGGAAGGTATGGCTCCGACCTCGTGTAGCCATGGGCGCCCCAATAATAAGTTAAAGGAAGATTTAATATCCATGACTATAAGATGGAAAAGGTCGTTGGTCCTATCAACAGCTTAAGATCAACTTCTCCCATTATTTCTCTCCTGGTATTGTCAAACCCTCTTGTGCTGGTTCTGGTGGGCCTTAACATGCAGGGATCGACTCCTATCTTGGTGGCGGTTCTTAATGGGCATATATTCAATGCAGACCTGTTGTCAATTAATACTAAGGGAATGACCATGTTTTCGGATTCAACAATTATATTCAACGACTTGGAGTGACTACACCCTTCCTCCGGCAAATCAGCATCAGAAAATGAAATGGCATTCGGAGCCATCACTTACCAAATTATCTGCCCAACTTCATCTGGGTTGACTTGGAGCAATACATGCGCATTCTTTAATGCCCCCATTAATGCTTGGAAATGGAGCAGGGACGTCATCAGTAGATCCCATACAGTGATATGGGCCGGCATTCTTCTCAACTGAATCTCTAATATGTGTTCTCGACTCATCTTCTCGAAGGGGTTCACCGCGCTGTCTTTCTTTCCTTCGGGTTGGGCTTGTGTTGCTGTTGGTACTTCTGACTGCTTTGATATCCTCTCAGACCTAGTAACAAAATCTACTGCCCCTTCTCTGCTGCTGCTGCCGGCATTGGCATCTGTTTGTTTGTAGCTCAGTGGGACCTAATGAGGGTCATAGGTTGGTCCCGAGAGCTGGAAAGGTATGGATGCCGGTGCTTGAGGCACTTGTACTGTCGGCTCAGGAGGTGGGGGTAATACTTGGTTCACCTCGGTGGCAGTGGGTTGGGTGGAAAGATTAGGCCAAATGGGGGTTGTGAAGCTTGGGTGTGGTGGCACCGGAGGAAAAGAGGTAAAAGCAGGCCATTGATAGTCGGTGGGTATTGATGGGATATGAGGGGTCTGATGGGCCGTCAGGTAGTTGACCGGGGTGATGGGGCTTGCTGGCGGCTGAATTGGGGATGATGGGATGGGCACAGGCCTTTGATAACTAAGGGGTGTGGGTGTTGGATTGGGGGCTTGGTGGTTTATGGGGTAGTTGATGGGGTTGTGTGAATGGGCGCGACCATTGGTAGTTGGTGGGTGCGGGTATAGGAGTGGGGGCCTGGTGGCTTATCGGGTGATTTGTGGTATATGGTTGGTATGCATTTATATTCACATAATTAACAGGTGTAGTGGGTGGAAAATATGCCCTGAGATCTAAAGGTTCCAATTGCGGAGTCGGGTTGGGAAAATAATCTGACAAATTCAGGGGTTCAACAACCCTGATATTCCTTTCCTCAATATTTTTTAACAGTGGTGCTACATAACTCTCCCGATCACTGATATAATCGGACGGGTCAAACTCAAATTCTTCCTCATCCTCTATCATTCCGATGGTGGGTCTGGGACCTGCTCCTCCGGTGGGATGTGGGGGTAGTGGCATCTGATGAATATTAGCGTGCTGAGAAGGTGTAGGGGGGATAATTTTCCTGACATCGATCAAGTCCTGGATCGCGTGCTTCAAGGGGAAGCAGCGATCAGTAGGGTGAACCGGACCCTGATGAAAATTGCAGTGGGTATTTGGGTCATAGTTCTTTGGGATCGGGTGAGGAGGAGGTTGTGGTTGACGGATAGTAACTAATCCCTTTTCCACCAACAGGGGCAAAAGTACACTCAATGATTGCCCTAGAGGCGTAAAAACTCGATCGTAGCGGGTTCTTCTCTGCTCCGGAGTCATTTGCATTCCTGGCCCATTCCCCATTCTACGTTCTGCCTAGCCTTGGTCTTTGGTGGGGCCGCTAATACCAAAGCTCAAACGGAGCAGTATTATTATTGGGCCTGGTGTTGGCTATGTTTTGGACATCGCCCCCTGTTCTTTTCTCATTCCTCTGCTCTGAAAACCTTCTAACCCCACTGGGTCCGCTCGGTGTGCTCTTATTTAGACGCCCCTCCCTGATGGCATCCTCGCATCGGTTGGCATTCCTCACCAAATTGGTAAAATTAGACTGTTGTTGGTATACAAGAAAATCAGAGATCACTGGCAGAGTGTTCTTTGAAATCATCTCTATCTGCTCATTGTCCAGTATTCTATTTCTGACTTGAGCTGCCAGTGCTCTCCATCGCCCTAAGTAGTCGCTGAAGGTCTCGTTTGGATTCTGCTTTAACCTGGCCAAATCAGACTTGCGCGGTTCAATATCAGTATTATAGACATACTGCTCTTGGAACAAATGCGCTAAATCTTTCCATGTCTTCATCATGGATGGTTCAAGGGACGTGAACCACCTCAGGGCCGGTCCGGTCAAGCTTTTCTGAAAGACTTTTATTAGTAGTCTTTCATCCCCCCCGTACTGGCACATGTCCCCACAATTGGACTTGAGGTGTGCGATCGGGTTGCCTGTGCCATTGTATTTATCGAATACTGGCATTTTAAATTTGGGGGGCAAGGGGACCTCAGCGAACAAGCATAGGTCTGTGAAGTCCGTGGCGTGGATTTCAGCACCACCCATTTTCATCAGCTATTTTTGTATTTTGTCTAATTGTTCTTTCAGCTGCTTTGACTCTTTTAATATCGGGGTTACATTCTCGGCTGTTAGTTGGACTTCACTCTGAGCCACTAGGGGATGGGCAATTATGGGAGGGGGGTGGAGGCTGGTCAAAGCCCTAGCATAGGCCCCGCTGTTCCTAATCTCGTCCTCTTCATACTACTGATCGGCGTAATGTGCAGTGAAGACGGGATTCTCCTGTTGTTGTTGCATGGGCTAGATGGGCATGATATGAGTGGGGGTGGGGTATTAGGGGTGAGGAAAGGTCTGTTGGGTGATGGGAATTTGGTTTTGAGGTGAGGCTTGATGGGGCCATTGGGTATGGAGGAAGGTTTGGAAATGGCCTTGGGGTGTGGGGCCATGGGAAAATTGGGTTTGGCCCGGGTGTGGAGGTTGGGTTATGAGTTGGGGGTATTGTGGAAGGTATGGGTGTGGGGTTTGGGTTTGGGTTTGGGTCATGAACCCTTGATCATTTCGGGTCATGGGCCACTGATGGGTTTGGGCCATGAACCCTTGGTAGGTTTGGGCCGTGGGCCCTGGGTATGTTTGGGCCAATGGGCATGGGTGGGTTTGGGCCATGTGTCCTTTGTGGGCATGGCCCAATGGGCCTTATTAGGTCTGGGTCATGGGTCCTTGGTGAGTCTGGCCTGATGGGACTTGGTGGGTCTGGGCCATGGGCCCTTGGTGGGTCTGACCCAATGGGCATTGGTGGGTCTGACCCGATGGGCCTTGGTGGGTTTGGGCAATGGGCCCTTGATGGGTTTGGCCCGATGGGCCTCGGTGGGTCTAGGCCATAAGTCCTTGATGGGTTTGGGCCATGGGCCATTGGTGGGTTTAAATTTGATGGGTTTGGCCCAATGGGCCTTGGGGGATATGGGTAATGGGGGTTTGGGCCAATGGGCCTTGGGGATGATGGGTAGTGGGGTATTGGGCCATGGGATGTGTGGGAAAAGGGGGTTTGGGCCAATGGGCCTTGGGGTATGTGGGTGATGGGGGTTTGGATGGTGTAGATTATGGGAGGTTGATGGGGGTCATGGGGGAGTGAAGCATGGAGGTTTGTCAAGGCGTGGGATGGATTCATGGATGTGGGGTGTGGAGGAGGGATATTTTGGGAAGCCCTCCATGAGGAGTATGCTTGGAACATCTCCTCCATCATGGCCATGGAAGGGGGGTGGGATGCGGATGGTGGATTTAAGGGGTAATGGGGTATAGATGGGATGGAGGTGGTGGAAAAATTGGGTATGACCATGGTAGATGATGGGTTAAAGGAATGGGGTGGATTGGAGAGTTGAGGTGGGGTAAAGGATGAGGAAGGATTAGAGATGTTTAAGGGTGATGGTTGGTAGGGTGTGGATGTTTGAAAAAAACCAGGTATGACCCCGATAGAAATGGGCATGACCTGGGTAGATGGGGGGATTTGTGGGGGATTAGATAAGGTAGAGGTGACATAGGTGAATGAGGGCGGATCGGGTCTATAGGGGGATGATGGGAATTGGGGCATGGATGTGGATTGGGAGAATGGGTTAGGGTTTTGCATGGGCATGGTTTGGGCAAAGGATGGAGAATGGGGGGTTGGACTTTGGATATTTTGGGGGGTATCGATTGAAAAAATGGGGGCGCCAAATGGGCCGGTAACGGTAAAAGGGGGTTGGGTGAGGGGGATGGTGGAAAAGACTTCTCCCGAATGAGAGTGGGTTGGAGAACGCGGTGGGGATGAGTTGGGATCGGCGTAAACCGGGTCCACTACCCACGACATTCTACAGGAGCGGGTCGGGTAAGGGTGCCTTGGATAAGGCTAAAAAATCCTCCTCCTTCTTCCCCTACGGGACGACGGAGGACAAGATGATGCCGTTGTGCCTACACCACAAACTATCTATTTCTTTTTGGGTTTTAAATTATTTATTATTTTTTGAATTTTATGAAATTTTTTGAAAAATAAAGGTTCCGAGGCCTTAGAATTCCCTTTTCGGGTGGCCCTCGTACCTTGATTCAAGACCCGCGGCGACGATCCCGATGCACTTCGGAAGAATCGAAGGAGAACCTTCGATCTATTGAAGGCACAAAAAATGAGGCAAACAACTCGATCCCCAGAATGAGCCAAAAAGAAGTTGCCCTCTCTTGACCGGCGGGGGCGTATTGGGTGTTGGAGATGACGGGGCCTAAACCAGGCACTAAGCACACTGATCGGGAAATTCGGGAGGTGGAAAGGCCATGATTGGTGGAAGGTCATCAACGGAACTGGCGAACTAATACTTGCGCCAAGGTTGCAGGGGACAAATTTTACATTGGCGCAACTATTAGTTGCGCCAAGGTAAAATTTTGGGATTTAAAGCTGGCGCAACTATTAGTTGCACCAGTTATAAATGCTAGATTTTTGTGCTGGCGCAACTAATACATGCGCCAGCCAAAAACAGAACTTCCAGGTTGTTTGACAACAACTACCAACACCCGAAATGAGTCTCTTTTTTTTTGGGTTTTGTGGAAGCTAGGCTTCCGAGAACTGAGCAGTTTTCTTGATGACCGATTCTCTCCTCACCGCACCTAAATGGATTGAGTCCAGTATAACTCGCTAGCGCGCTCCCCAATGGTTTTAAGCTTCGGAATGGGAACCCACCCGATATACCTCTTGCGCGAGCGCCTTCTCAGATACTAGGTGGGCCAGGACTTTTCTGGATCATCACCACTAGGGGCTGCCGCCATACTAAGACCCGGGTGTTTGTATGTGTGCCTAAACCAACCCCTTTGAAAAATCTACCTCGCAAAAATAAATTAATTAAGCTCCTTAACTTGGTTCAATTTTAATTTTTCAAAACTTTTCTCTTTTTTATTGGAAGTTTTCTTTAGTTCAAAGACCGGGGGTGATTATCTCGTGCCGCCACTACG
This sequence comes from Chloranthus sessilifolius, assembly GCA_021018995.1. Taxonomy (NCBI): domain Eukaryota; kingdom Viridiplantae; phylum Streptophyta; class Magnoliopsida; order Chloranthales; family Chloranthaceae; genus Chloranthus; species Chloranthus sessilifolius. The sequence continues at coordinate 86,359,719 of CM037585.1, forward strand.
GGTCGGCGTCCACTGGCAGAATTTGAGTGCACAAGTAGGCCCGCCAATCGGCCAAGGCACTTTAAATGACAGAAAAGTAAGAAAATTAAAAGACAATGCTCAAGTAGGCCCGCTAATCGGCTAAGGCACTAAAATGATGAAAAAGTAAGGAATTTTAAAAGACAATGCGCATGTAGGCCCGCCAATCGGCTAAGGCTCGTAAATGACGGAAAAGTAGGGGTAAGTAAAACGACTTAATCGGAGGGGTGAGTAAAAAAAAATAAAAAATGCACTAAAAAAATAGCAATAACATGTTAGTAAAAATAAAAAAAAATAAGGCCAAGTTCAAGGGGAAGCTCTACAAGCTAACTCCCCAGCAGAGTCGCCATCTGTGCAACCGTGGGAATCAAGACGATCCCGTCGCGATGATGCGCTCTCTAATAAAAATATAGAGTCGCCACCCGGAGCTTTCGGTGTCCCGGGATACCTAGTTCATTTTTATGAGCACCGAAGTGCTAAAAATATGACTCTAAATCCGGTCCACACCAAAGGCTCTTGGGTAGGGGCTTCGGTTATCGATCGGGAAGGTGTTAGGCACCCGATCAACCCGCTTAACGCGGTCTCTACTAATGGCCAAAAATAAAATAATATAAAAGTAAAGAAAATAGCTTCCTCTTGTCCAAATGGGCCTCCAATCCTATTTGTGCCCCTCCGTTCCTATCGAAAATTCGACGGCGTAACGGCACAAATGAGAGGATGGAGGGAGCTAGAAAGAGATAGGAGAAGAAAGGGGAGAGTCAGAGCCCTCGGGCCCTTGTAGCACCGTAGAGGAGCCTTGCGTGGCTTGCTTTGATGAGCTCTTGAAGGCTTTGTATGGTGGAAAATGGGGTTCTAACTCCTAGGACTTAAAGCTAAGAGGTAGGGGATGGAGGCTAGGGGATCACACACACCTAGGCTAAGGGTTTTGGATGCAAGAACAAGCTTGAAATGAGGTTTTGGAATTATGAAATTTGAATGAAAATAGTGCACAAAAGGGAGGAAGAACTTCTCACTTTGAGCTCTTTCTCTCTTAAGCAAATTTCTCAACCCTTAAACCAAGGGGAGGGGGGCTCTATTTATAGGAAAATGGTGGATTAGGAGGCTACTTAGAGGCTAAACAAGTTTAAGAATTAGGTAATGAGCCATCTAAGGTTTCCTAGGATTTTAAGGGTTTGGAAAGGTGTGAAGGTGGTTTTAATGGTGGATGATAGGTTAGTGTTTCAAATCACTTAAGGGTTGCAAATAGGCATTAAAAAGGTGCAACAAAGTTATCAAAACACACCCCAAGGACTGAGGTGGTCAACAAGTCAAACCCCAATCATGAATTTCGGGGCAAAAACCCACGATCCTTTGTTCATATGCAGCCAAGAAAACAAGAGCTAACAAGAGTTCGGAAGTTGGCTTCGCGAGGGGTGGGGGGACCCATTTATACTTGGCGCAACTATTAGTTATGCCAGGCCATTTCTGGGGGAAAAAGACCTGGCGCAACTATTAGTCGCGTCAGGCAAATCTAGGAGGAAAATGGCCTGGCGCAACTATTTGTTGCGCCAGGCAAAAATCCTGAAATTCTGCCCGATATTCGAATCGTCGTAACTTTTGATATATAACTATGATTGAGGCGATTCGTGGCTCGTTGGAAAGCTAGAGAAGTCCTCTTTCCAATGGTATATGAATTGATATCAGTAAAAGACCTTAGCTATTTCTGGTACACCACTCTTCATCCATTACCCGGGAACATTAGGTTTAGGGTTTGGAATGGGTTCTAAGGGTTGGGGCTGGTTTCTAAAGGTTTGGGATAGGTTCCTAAGGGATCTAGGGTGATTCCTAAGGGTTTAGGGTGATTCCGAAGGGTTTCATACATGCCATCAAAAGTTCAAAATTGCACCTCTCTCGAAAGGTGTTTCGATCGGGCCTTGGGCCAAATTTGGGTGTCTAGATGCATTTACCCCTTAAGATATCTCAGAATTTATACTCCGCTCTTGTGTTTCACCTATTTACATTATTGTCCTTACTTTTGTATTTCCTCTGCTTATTACCCCTACAGTAATGAATCAATCGTTGATTATTAAAAAATTAAATTTTGACTGCTTTGAATTAGATGATGGAAATCCTTTTTCATCATAACATTCTATCTAATGAATCTGAGATCAGCAGGCTACCATCAGGCCTTTAGATTTTGATTTTATGTGGTAGATAATACAAAAAATAATCATGATCGCGGGTGTACATCAAACATGATTCTTGGATCACTTTTCAATATGTCTGTCATATGAATCAAAATCTGACCGTCTGATGGTACTCTCATGATCTTAAGATTCATTGGGTAGAAAATTATGGTGAAAAATGATCTCCATCATCTGTTTTGAAACCGTCAAAGTCCAGTTTTATAATGGTTAATGATTGATTCGTCATTGAAGGGAGCAAAATGCAAAATAAATAAAAAGCAGGGACCGCAGAGCAAATATGTGAAACACATGGGGGAAGAATATAAATACGACATCTTAGGAGGGTAAATGCAAAAATCACTAGTTTTTATTTTATCTTTAAAGGATCTCTTTTTCGTTTTTATGAGGTGCAACACTTGCACATCACACGTACCAATTGGTAGGGAAAATTTCCTAAGGCCTCGTTCAGGTGTTTCTCAGAAAAGTTCAGATTCTTTAAAACACAGAATCCTACAGGTTCTTAGCAGACTCAGATTCTTAGCTTTTTCCAGATGCATTCTTAAGTTACTCAGATTCCTAGCTTTTCTTAAAAATAGTTATAATCCTTCGTTCTATAGTTCCACTTAGAAAATCCTCAGTTTCATTTCAATGGGTGGTTATGCTATGACCGTAGAAATGTTATTTAATCATCGATTTATGTGTCGTTCTCAAATTTCTCTCAAATTTTATGGGTAACCAATTGAGTATTTGACGGAGTCTTTTTCCGATTCTGATTTAATGGCCATTACTTTAAAAATGGGCCACTAGTTACAAAAAGTCAATTTAACTTGCATACGTAGAAAACTAGTATGGTGTATATACCATAGATCAATCCACCAAAATAAAACTAATAAAAAAAAAGAAGAAAAAGAAGAAGCATGAACATGAATTAAAAACGCTAAAAATAAGAGCAGATTAATTACATGAATTAAAAAGTAAAAATAAAAAATCTAGATACATCAAAATTAACATATGAGCTTTAAATAAACACTCATTTCAAATTAAAAAAAAAAATCGAGTTGGTTGGGTAGGGGAGTGTCACGTGGCATCCGAAAAGGTCTATGGTGTAGCTAGCTGATCTTCAGTGGCACGATCCTCGCAGTACTACACATCCTCAACACCACCTCAAGTAGCTTTGGCATCCATATCCATCACAGAAGCCCCGTCTCTCATCTCTTTCAAAGTGCTCTCAATTCTCTCTCTCTCTCTCTACACTCTCCTCGCAGTACACATCCTCAACAATAGCTTTGGCATCCATGTCTAATACAGAAGCCCTGTCTCTCATCTCTTTAAAAGTGCTCTCCATTTCTCTCTCTCTCTCTCTACTTTCTCTCTCTACACTCTCCTCGCACTACACATCCTCAACAACACCCTCAACAGTAACTTTGGCATTCATGTCCAACACAGAAGCCCCATCTCTCATTTCTTTCAAAGTGATCTCCATTTCTCTCTCTCTCTACTGTCTCTCTCTACACTCTCTTTGGGTTATTAAATTAGTTGGAGAACCTATATGGTGTATATACTATATGACAGTATACTCCAATGCAATTTGGATTCTGAGTTAATCTGAGTAAATTTCTCGGATGCACAAATGTCACTTTCACTCGGAAAGCAGTCAAAAAGTGGTGGGACCCAGGGAAACTCTTGAACAGCAAACTTGCCCAGAAAAGCTCAGATTTTGCCTACTTTCTGAGTTTCAACTCAGATTTCGAGTAAAACTCAGCTCTTGAACGAGGCCTAAGAGTGGCCAACAACTAGTGATGTGCCGAGCTGAAATTGATTTTTTCGGTATACCGAACCGGATCGAATCAAAACCAATTTTCTCGGTTTTAGGATTGGTACACCACAAACTGATCTCGAACCGAAATGAAATCGATTTTGATTTCTGTACATTGAATCTAAGGGTAGTTGCTGTTGGATTACACCAACTAGGATTGGAAGAAGATGACACTCTCAAGAGAAGTAAGTTGCTCTCTTGTGTAAAAAACACCAAAAATGAAGACTAAAGTAATATACTATTTAGAACATTTTAAATTTCATTCATATTACTTAATAAAATGAAGATACATAAGTGATATATTGTTATGACCTTGATTTTGATAATCAAATTGTATGGTCTTAGATGTGGAGCATAAAAGTGTGTATGGGTGCTTCACACCCTATCACATCTTACAATATATATATATATATATATTGAATTAGGTGGGCTGGCAGCCGAATCCCAGATTACTTGTCTTTTGGCAACTAAAATTCTTTCTCTCAATAGATCTCTATCTATCTCTCTTTTTTAGTAAGAAGAGTCTTTTTGTTACTCTTTCTTTTATTAAAATCCTCCCCAACTGAGTCTCTCCCTCTCTCTCTCACTTTCGACTTCTCTAGGTTCTCTACAAAACGTGTAACCCGAGACACCCCAATTAATCTCTCTCCCTCAAGATCCCTCTCTCTCTCTTCTTTCTCTCAACTCCCCTCTCTCCATTGCAAAAGGTTGTCAGAGACCATTGATTTCACACCCCCCACGTCTCTCTCTCTGTCTCTCACCATTAATTAACCAATCACTCATGCAGCCATTAGCCACCTACCTCTCTCTTGCTAACTCTCTCAATCATTAAAACAAAAAAGCCTCGTAACTCCTAAACATTTAAACCTTCGTTTCCTTCCCTTCCCGTCTCCTTCCAAGCCACACCACAAGATCTGTCATCTCTATGAAGACTTGAACGACCACCATCATCATTGCATTGTCTTTAACTCACAATCATTCTTCGCAACCCAAGCCCCGCTAATGTCACCGTTATATACGGAGCAACGCCACCACCAAACACACGATCGAATCGACACACGCAAGCAACAATACTTATTTATTTAGCGAATCCGAAGCAATGAGCGGAAGAGCCTTGGTTCAACTCAATCCGACGCATTGGAGTCGATCTACACTAGCCCAAGCCCATCGATCCGAATCAACCTAATCTTTGCGAAATCGAAACGATCACACTACAACAGGTGGGTTTCCTTTCGATTCCACTCCGATCTATTTTATGGCCTCTATAAACGTTAATCGATCCCGTTCGATTAACAAAAACTTTAAAAATAAGGTTTTTATGAGTTTTGACACGCTTTAGGAGACCATAAAAGTCAAAGGGCTGACCTGATGGCCAAATCCTCTAACCCCGATATAGGGTACCTAGTACCCTTCATTTTTCGTTTGAAAGTGATTCGACGAATAGACCCTTATTGGCCTCGAAATTAGGGTCAAAGACCCCTAGCTGCAGCAGTGCACAATACTACACATTGCAATAACACACAAGCTGCTGTGTTTTGAACCAGGGTAAAGGTCAAGGTTTGACCTTCCCGATCTCAGACTCTTGGACCTTCTCAGTAAAATATTAGTAGGGAGACCCTCCATACTCTCTGATGTACTACCCATCTAACGGTTCAAATCACCTTTTATCACGCTTAATCTACTATTTTCAGAGCCCCCAAAATTAGTAAAAATTTCTAACACCTAGCATAAATTTTGTTCTTGTTATTTGTTAACTACTTACATGTGATAAAGGGGGCCACTTTGACCGTACAAATTACTGTAATGGAGACTGTTTCGGATTCGGCTCAGTATGATAACCCCCTCTAATTTTATGCCTATTTTACATCGGACGATCATTTTAATCATAAAATAATTGTCTGCCTCATTTTACGTGTGATATTACATCAAGAAAATAAAAATTATAAATACTCAACTATTGTTGAGTGATCACTTTGACCCCCTGTTGCACCCAAACTATGGACTATTGGTCCAAGGCCGTAGGCCAAATCTTGTACCATCTGACCATCTATAAAATGGATGGTCAGATCCTCTTGAAGATAAATATATCTCGGCCTTAGTGCCACTTCAAAAATGGAAAAAAGCCTCAGGACTGTTGTATGTGTGTGCCACTTGGAATGTTTAGTCTGGGTCATCTTTGACTCCTTGAATTTTTGAAAATCGGGCCGGATCAGCTCACGTACTCAGGTTTATAATGATCTCGATAAAAACTTAGTCAAGTCTGTCAGATCAAAATAATCTCATCGTGTCTATCGACACGCTTTTCAAAGCATGAAAATTAAGAGATTTGAGTCGTGTACAATTAGGATAAAGGGGCCTGTTGACCCTCTATTTGATCGGTTTTTGGTCAAACTAATGTATTAGCCAAATGTGGACCTAACCTAATGTTTGGGAAATTTTAATGTCGTTAGGCCTGATCGCTCACGATGAAATCTGATGGCTTAGAAAAGTTGCCTAAATTCACACATGAGCCATTCTTATTATAGATCACCTTGGGTGTCATTTCATGTGGATTCTGTCACATTCGACAAAAGTTTAGTGTGCGAAAAAGTTTTCTTTTTTACTGATTTAGGTCCACCAAAAATTTCTGATTTAAAATTTTCATGGATCTCAAGATTCACAAAATCCAAGATTCATGGCCATTAGGTGTCATCAGTAAATTTTGGGTTTATGACTTACTTTAGTAAAATTGGGCCATCATCCATACACATAAGGTCTGATCCATCGATAATATGGGTCATTCAAGACCCCCAATCATCATAAAGGACCATGGGTCTTGTGGGCCCGTCTAGTCTATGGACCCTTAATGAGCTCGTATATCCAATGTAGTTAAACGTGAATTTTGAGAAATCGCGAACCAATCTTCAAGGAATGGCCCAAACCCAACTCCTAAACTTAGAATAACTTGTTAGGTGTATATTTTGCTCACACCATGAGAGTATAGATACCTCGATAATCGTGTTTAACATGATCTTGACTCAAATCGATGACTTTCTAGATAAGGGTTCAAATGACTAAATCAAGGGTCGAAACTTCGAGAGACCCAAATATCCTATACCTTGAATATATCTATAAGTTTAGATCGATCTAAATTGGATTATATATACCATGAAAATTGTGTAACAAGGAATCCGACGGTCGAAACTAGTGTGACTCACACGAGAGTCAATCCTTAGCTAAATTTCACAAATGACCAGTCGATTTTCATTAGATCGATAAGACCTATCTGATGAGATCGGTCTAACATTACTTTGTGATACATATTTTAGAACCTATGTACCTTCATCGTACGTCACCTTTATCTCTTTTAAAGATGAGCGAGACATCTGCAATCAATCTTCAATCACAACCTAACCTTATAAGGTCTTAGAGTTTAATCTAATATCTGAGAGTTAAAGTCTAACTCACCATTTAATAAATACCGATTTGATATAAGTATTTATAGCATCTCTCTATGATTGAGTTGTATATTTGAATCATAGTTCTAAATATTACGAGTAATATTAGTTCCCTTATGGTTAGATGCTTACGTATTATATGCTTCATTTGCATTATTTGACATTCATCACTTAGAAGTATGTTAGGACATATGTCTGTTAAAAAAAATGAATAAGATACGACACACGAATTTTAAGATTCGTTACGGTGGGGTCTTTTTCATTGTCACGTGGAATTTGGAATGTAGGCGTTCATATACGGATATAACCCTCTATGGTAGTATAAAATGTCACACGAAGTACATCCAGGTTACTACGGAACCCGTTCCTTGGAAAGCATGGTTTGTGAATCCTATCACACTTGGCTCATTCTAATTAAGTTTTATAAAAGGTGAAATATAATATATTAAGCAACGAGATGCGAAGAAAGTGGGGACTTAAGTCCACGCAAATAAAAATCGGGGTGGGGACCTAAGCCCAAAATCGAATAATGTTATATATTAAGACACATTGTAAAGGCCAGTTGAACATGAATTAAGTTTCTACACGTGCCATGTCTTGCTTGCCACCGTAAGATTCAACGTCTGTAGCCAAGATGGGTCTTAAGGACAATATGATATGACAGTGTCTCGACATAAGGGGACACTAATTTTATGCGTGCAACCTCATTGGGCTGGATGGTGGTTTATATTATGATTTAGAGATTAGGTGGTTATCTACACAGGGACCTCACGTGATAGGCTCGAGCAGCGATCTTGGCACAGGTCGTTTAAACAAGATAAGTAAGATATGAAGTACGTTATATAGGCGTATAGAGTAATAATAAGACCTTCGATATGTCATGTAGGTTAAGTTGACAAGATAGGTAAGAAAAGTAATGAGTATTAGAAACATCATATGCATTGAAATATGTTATGTTCTTTCAGTTTTATAGCTTTATAGATATGAAATATTTATGAAAACTTTTATTATATTGTTTATATGGAATTATAAAAGATTCACTTTCACTCATAAGGTTGCACCCACGATCACCCCGGTAGTTTGTGGTGGATCAGTTGTACAACCCACTGAGTTTACGTGACTGAGTAAACTCATCCCATAAAAAACTAATAGCTGCAGGTGAAGATATGGACTACACTGTCTGGTAGACTTGATGCATTGGAAGATGATACGGGTTATGAGGGTGATGACTTGGATGACTAGTTAAACGACATCAGGTATATATTAAATATTTGGAAAAGCTTTCTAGTAGTTGATCATGCTTTTATTTATGGTCATTTTTGTATTGTGGACTCCAAATTCAATGTAAACATAATGAAAGAAATTTTTAATGTAAAAAAAAAGTGATTCACGATTTTTGAGAGCCCAGTCGTATATAAGATTTAGTATGATATGTATGTTTGCTTATCGCATTAACAAGTGTGCGGTATCATAAAACGGAATTCTAGGCCCTTGAGATCGGGTACGATTCTGGGTCGTGACATATATATAGCCTAAAATATAAATTCAAAAATAAATAAGCACACACTTTCAAAGCAACAACCTAGCCTAGAAAAAGACATAAAATTACATTCTCAAAGCATATTCCATATTCTCAAGACCACATTAATTACACCAATTTTCTATGACAAAAAAATTCCAAGATTGACCAAATTAACTGTAAATGGGCCAATGACCCAAAAAGACAAAAATGGGTCAGATGGACCAGTCTAACTTATAATTCTAATAGCCCCCCTTGAGCTAGACCGATCGAATGCCGAGCTTTTCTTTGATCCTGATAAATGTTTCTTTCTTCAATGCCTTTCTAAAAATATCCGCTATTTGATCTTCTAATTTGTAAGGTTTCACATCAATTTTACCATCATTGATCAAGTCACGGATGAAATGATACTTAATTCGAATGTGCTTACTTTTATAGTGAAAAACGAGATTTTTGATTACTGCAATGGCTGAATGATTATCAAAAAATAAATTTATAGCTTTAATTGATAGATGCTTAAGTTCTTCTAAGACCTATCTTAACCACAGTGCTTGACAACCTGCCAATGCTAATAAAATATACTCCGCTTTAGTTGTAGAGAGAGCAACAACTTGCTGTTTCTTTAAAGTTCATGAAATTGAATCCGAACCAATATTAAAATTATAATCGAAAGTGCTTTTGCCATTATTTACACTTTCACCCCAATCACTATTACAATATCCAACCAAACATTAATTTTGAACTCTTTTGTAATGTATACCATCATTAATTGTACCACATACATATCGCAAAATTCTCTTTCCGACATTTCAATAACTTCTTCTAGGTGATTCCATGAAACGGCTAATCATGCTAACAGCAAACATAATATCCGGTCTTTGGCGGTTAAGTACATGAGGCTACCAACAAGACTCCGATAAAGAGTTTCATTAACTCTTTTTTCATTATTATTTTTACTAAATTTCAAACCAACCTTCATTAGAGTGCAAATAGGATTTGCATCTTCCGTTCTAAACTTTTTCAATAAATCTTTTGCACACTTCTTTTGAGATATAAAAATCTCATCTTAATTATGCTTTACTTCAATGCCAAGAAAGAAATGTAGGAGACCCATATCGGTCATCTCAAATTCAAGCATCATGAATTTTTTAAATTCATCACATATGCATGAACTATTGCCGGTGCAGATTAAATCATCAACATATAAATAAATAACTAAGAACTCACCTTGAGTGTTTTCTTTGATGCAGAGAGAGTGTTCAAAAGGATATCTTTTGAATTCATTCTTTATGAAGTACCCATCAATACGGCTATACCATGCCCTTGGTGCTTGGTTTAAACCGTAAAATGTTTTCTTCAATCTACAAATTTTGTGCTCTTTACCTTTTTCCACATACTCGGGAGGTTGATCAATATAAACTTATTCTTCGAGAATATCATTTAAGAATATTGATTTGACATATATTTGATAAACCTTCTAATTTCTTTGAGCCGCTAATGCTAAGATCAATTTAATAGTCTCAAGCCGAGCAACGGGAGCAAAAACTTCATTGAAGTCTATGTCATGTCTTTGCTTGTAACCTTTCACCACTAACCGAGCTATGTGCCTTTCGACTTCACCTTTTGCATTTAACTTGGATTTGTATATCCATTTTACACCAATGGATTTGTGTCCATTTGGAAGTTCTGTTAACTCCCAAGTCTCATTTCTTTTGATGGAATTAATTTCTTGATTCATTGCATGATTTCACTTTTCTTCTTGAGATGCTTGTTTAAAAGAAATTGGATCGACATCGGCATATAGTGTAAAATTAATCTCATCTTCATCAAAAAGTTTTCTTGATGCTTTATAAATTTTATTGATTCTTTTGATCTTCTTTGGAGGAGAATTAAAACTCGTTGATGATGATGGTGATGAAGAAGATGGTGAAGATGGAGAGGAAGGTAGAGTCCTATCCTTTTCATGCTCACAATTTTGAACATCTTTCAATTCTTCTTCGTTAACACAAATAGACTTTTGTGTCTTTTCTTAGAAATTTCAATCCCAAGCTTCTTCTTCATTAAATTTTACATCTCTACTTATGATAGTTTTCTTGGTAATGGGATTAAACAATTTATATGCCTTTGAAGTTTCACTATAACTAATAAGAACACATTTTTCGAATTTATCATATAATTTTTTTTCTTCTTTTATTCGGCACATGAGAATATGCAATGCTACCAAATATCCTCAAATGCGCAACACATTGTTTGTTTCCATTTCATGCTTCTTGTGGTGTCATGCTTTCAACACTTTTGGATAAGGCACAATTCAAAAGATAGTTGGCACATGCAACGGCTTCGACCCAAAATATATTTAGCATCCCTTTAGATTTTAATATACTTCTAGCCAATTTCATAAGTGTTTTATTTTTTCTTTCGGTAACACCATTTTGCTGAGGTGTGTACCGAGTGGTTAATTGATGTCGAATGCCTTTATCTTTTAAGAAATTGTCAAAATCATGAGAAACATATTCACCACCTTAATCGGTACGCAAAGTTTTCAACATGAAACTACTTTGCTTTTCAATCAAGGCCTTAAATGTTATGAAGTGACCGAATACCTCTGATTTTTCTTTGAGAAAATAAACCCAAGATTTATGATTATAATTATCAATAAAAGTAAGGAAATAACGATTACCGCCAATAGAAGTTGTGTGCATAGGCCCGCATAGGTCGGAATGAACAAGCTCAAGAGGGTTTGATGCCCTCCAAGCTTTCCCAACCGGAAAAGAATATCTTTGATGCTTTCCCAGTGCATATCCTTCACAAACTTGGTCTTTGCGATCAATATTTATCATGCCTCTCATCATGTGATTTTTGCACATGAGAGTCAAAGAGCTAAAACTCAAGTGGCCATATCGAAGATGACATAGCCATGATTTATCTTGGATGATGGAATTGAAGCAAGGAAGAACTTTATTTTAAAACTTAAGTAAAAAAATCTTATTTTGAGTCATCTTTACTTTGGCAATGAGAGTGTTGTTCATATCCTTGATTTCACATGCATCTCCTTTGAAATAAACATTGTGTCCTTTCAAAAGGAGTTGTCCAATACTTAGAAGATTGTTCTTGAGGCCGGGTACATAAAAAATATTTGAGATGCGTTTGATGCCTTTCTTTGATTGAACAAAAATATCACCTCTTCCCTTTACGGAAAGTCGTTTATCATTGTCGGTCCTTACTTCACTTTGAATAGATTCATCCAAAGTGACAAATACGCCTTTGCTTCCCGTCATGTAGTTACTGCAACCACTATCAAGATACAAATCTTCATTGAATGCAACTTCTTGAACATTGCAAGCAAGAAAGAGAGTGTCATCTTTCCTACTTTGATTGTTCTCTTAGACAAAATTTGATTCTTTTTTTTTCTTCTTCGCCAATCTTTTTCTACGAAATTTTATGGTGTGACCATATTTTTGACAATGATAACATTCAACATTAGAAAGAGAAGATCAACCTCTTCCTCTTCCTCTTGATGACGTAGACGACTCATTTTCATCTCTTTCTTTTGCTTGATATCTTCCTTCATTATACCTTCCTTGTCCGCGATTAGAATGTATTTTTTTTCCACCTCTAGTACTTTCCTTGAAAGAAATTTGAGTTTGAAAAGCTTGCTTTAGAGGAGAAGAATCAAATTGCTTCATACGAAGTTCATGGGATTGAAGCGATCCCAACAAACTTTTCAAAGAGAAAGTAGATAAATCCTTAGATTCTTCAATTGCAACAATAATATATTCAAACTTACGAGTCAAGCTTCTAAGAATTTTTTTTACAATTCTTTGATCTTGAAGATTTTTACCATTAATCCTTAATTGATTAATGACAGAAATTACCCGATTGAAATAATCTTCAACTGCTTCCGAATCCTTCATTCTTATAAAATCAAATTCACATCAAGTTCATGGGCTTGGAAAAGCATTATTAAAATAAGGGATGAAGCTAAGAAATCTATCAAGTTTATTATTGGCAATGGTGCGAAAGTCAGATTATGGAAGGATCCTTTGTTGGGGGATTCTCCTCTCATAACTAGGTTTGGGAGAAGATTTGTCCTTCAAACTGAGATTGGTGAAGACGCGCTTGTATCAGATGTTATTCAGAATGGTGTTTGACATCTTCCTAACCCTACTACATTGCGAATGCAACAAGTTTGGGATCTTATTCGGTCACATGAATTGCCTTTAATTCCTTATGATGATGAAGTTGTTTGGTCGGCTAGTGCCTCTGAGAAATTTTCAATTAAATCGGCTTGGAATTCTATTAGAAACTCAAATGCTAAAATTAGGTGGGATAAATTTATATGGAATAAATTGACAATCCCTAGGCATAGTTTTATTGCTTGGATGATCATGAACAATAAACTCATGACCATTGAAAACCTTAATAAAAGAGGGTTGAATATTATCTCCAGATGTGTTTTATGTTGGAAAGAAGCTGAAGATAATAATCACCTATTCTTCAAATGCACATTTACTAGTTGGATTTGGCGTTCGACTAGAGCTAGTATCCGATGTAGTAAAAATGAGTTGGGTAATTCCCAAGAGGAGGTTGAGGACCTTATGGATCGATGCAAGGGAGACAAACTATTGAGTTGTTTGCTAAGATTTTATTCTCTTCAGTTATATGACACTGTTGGCAGGAATGAAAAAGCAGGATCTTTGAAGGAACTTGCACCCCCCCAAAAACTTTTACTCAGCAAGATTATGGAAGAGTTTCGATTAAGACTGGATGATGTTCTGCTCATCAAACCAATCAAGTCCATTTGTTCGAAATGGATACGTCCTGCACCTGGGACGACAAAGCTCAATGTTGCTTCTTCTTATTGCTCTGGTAAAGGGGGCATTGGTGGTTTGATTCGGGACCATGATGGTGAATTTCTTGGTGGTTTCTTCTCTCCTTGTAACAAAGGAAATGCTATTATAAGTGATCTTAATGCTATTTTACAGGGCATTCTTTTTGCGTAGGATTTAGGCTGCATAAGACTTCAGGTGGAGACGACTTCGGGAGTTGCTATACACTCTTTCAAGAGTGAATTTCTGATCCCTTGACAACATTTGGGTCAGATAAGAGATATCAGAGGTTTATCTAAAGGCTTTCATCAAATCTCTTTTTCTCTTATTAGTAAAGAATGTAACAAGTGTGCTGATTTTATTTTTGTTTTAGGCATAGATGCTAGCAATGTTGTTAGATGGAATAGTGTAGATGTCCTTCCTCCTTTTTTTACCTCTCTCTTGAGAGATAACTCTTTGATTTCTAATCAATTGTAATCTCTAAGTTTTTTTTTTTAATATAGGGCGAGGTCCCATTAACCTCAAGCTGGCTTATCGAAAAAAAAATAAATCAAATTCACATCGAAGAGTTTGGAGTCGCACCAATTTGACTTTATCTTCGCCTTTGTATGAAGCATAGAGAGTATCCCATGCTTGCTTTGTCGATGACACCGATGAAATTCTTTCAAAGATAACTTCATCCACAGTTTGATAGGTGAAGAACAAAGCCTTCTTGTCCTTCTTGCGATTTTCTTTTAATTCAATGAGTTGAGCTTATGTGAGAGTTGCTTGATCCTTCTGTTCTATATATCCGGTCTCAATAATATCCTACAAATCTTGAGACCCATATAAAACCTTCATTTGAATACTCCATTGATTATAGTTTTTATCGGTGAAATGAGGAAGTTGAGGCTGCAACATATTGGAAGCCATGAATCTCAAGCTCTGATACACCACTTTGTTGGATTACACCAACTAGGATTGGAAGAAGATGACACTCTAAAGAGAAGAAAGTTGTTCTCTTATGTAAAAAATATAAAAAATGAAGACTAAAGTAATATACTATTTACAACCTTTCAAATTTCATTCATATGACTTAATAAAATGAAGATAAATAAGTGATATATATAGCCCAAAATACAAATCCGAGAATAAATAAGCATACACTTTCAAAGCAACAACCTAGCCTAGAAAACGATAGAAAATTACATTCTCAAAGTATATTCCTTATTCTCAAAACACCACATTAATTACACCAATATTCTATGACAAAAAAAATTCCAACCAAAAAGACAAAATGGGCCAGATGGGCGGTCTAGCTTATAATTCTAACAGTTGCCTTAGATTCAGAGACAAAAGATCACAAGATAAAGTTTTTGATATCTCGTTTTTTTTGTTATTTTAGTTTTTATTTTTATAACTATTTTTCTGGTTTTCTCATCCTATCCTTTCAGGTTTTGCTACTCAAAATCGAAACCGAATCAAACCGGAATCGGTTTGATTCGGATTGGTCCAAATATGTTTTTAGACCGGTTTGGTTCGGTCGATTTTTGGGTCAAATCTTGCATCCCTACCAACAACAGGTCGAATTAGAACTCAGAAACCTTCGCTTCTTGAGGCATTAGTTAGGATCTCTTGTTCCTGCCTCCTCTCTGATATGTTGGAACTGAATAGTCACCAAGTCGGGTTTCGTCAACAATTCGATTAAATTCAGAAAAGTGGTTGACTCTTACAAATTAGATGATAGAGATAATATTTTGTGTCAATTTTTTGTCTTAAAGTTAGACGGCTTAGATGGTGTTCCATTTTAAATAAATCCCAAAAATTATAGTATTTTGTTTAAGCAATATGCCACAGTACAAATTTTGTATGCAAATTTTGTATGCCACAGTATAAATTTTGTATGCCAGTTTTAGATCCCAATTCAAATTACTTAAGGGTACCTCTTTTCTTGCCTATAGGTTTATCGAAAGTGTCTACGTCTGATTGGTTTGAATCAGACAATCAACATTGTTTTTCACATAATGGATCTTGAAAGCATCATAGCACCATAAATGGTGAGTTTTTTTATTACATGTGGCATAAATTAAAAAAAAGTAGTCCTAAAATCGCATGGCACACATCATGCTCAAACGTGATTTTAGGGTCATTTATTTGGAATCTGTGCCACGTGAAATAAAAAACTCATTGTCGTGAACATGGATCAAAATTTCAGCCCAAATATGAAATTTCAGCCGAAATGCATCGATTTCGGTGCCACCCGAAACAAAATCTCCAAAAAATCGGTTTGTTATCGAGGTAGCAAATTATCGGATTGCTACCTAGCTCAATAATTTGGGTTTAAAAAGTAAAAAAATTGGGCACCAAAATTTTGGCGAAATTCCAAAATTTCGATCAAATTTTGGTTGTGAACATGGTTCAAAATTTCGGGCCAATAATTCAAATTACCGGCCGAAATGTATGGGTTTCGGTTCCCACCGAAATAGAAATTTGAACCGAAATTTCGGTCAAAATATGTATGGAGGGAAAAGTTTCGGCCGAAATTTTTGTTCAAATTTTTGGTTTCGGTAATGCCCAAAACCGAAAACGAAGCCGATACTTTGATCCTTGGTCGTGAGCTTAAGGTCTTAAGATCCATATTATGAAAATTTTAAGTGAAAAATGATCTACATCGTCTGAATCCAAATAGTCAGTCCAAATAGTCAATAGGGGTGAGTGGGGTTTCAAACATAGGCGCTTTCAGGAGGCAACCAATAATATAATAGAATCATTTAGGAAATGTTAAAAGACTGCTTTCTCGCCCCACCTCCTCCATTCGGCATGCATTGGCTGCTTTTAAATTAGATAAGAAATCATTTTTCATCCCCATCTTTCTGAAAATGGATCTATAAATCACGAGCGTAGTAACATCATATGATTAATTTTTTATTACACGTGACACCGATCTAAAAAAGAGATACTAGTATGTTATAAGATTTGAAGGCCACTTTTTTGAGATGTGTGCTAGGATTGAAAAAAAAACTAATCATATGATGGTACTACCATTTGGAAGATGGGGAATAGAAAACGATCTCCATCATTTGATTCAAAGGCGGTCAATAGGAGCAGGTGGGGGTGAGAAAGCAGCGCAATCATTTATTGGATTAAAGAGATTTTGAAATTGCCAATTTTACGTTGGAGAATAAATATTTGCCGACTTGCACCACTCCTTCTCTTTCAAGCAATAGGAGCCAAAGATGCAATGCCAGAAGAAGGAAACGTCCTCACCTCACTGCAGGCCAGAGAAGTAGTCTTTAAAACCGAGTAAGTAGACTCTTTGAAGCTCCAATAAAAAACATAAAATATATCCTAAGAACCCTTTTATAAATAGTAGCCAAGCTTATTCTCTAACTCAGAAATCTTTACTCTCTCCTACATACAACTAGATAGATTCAACATGGCAACTGCCTTGCTCCTAGCTCTCACTAGCTCTCTTGCCTCTGCACATGACCATGCTCCTTTACAAGATTTCTGTGTGGCAGCCTCCAATGGTGAAGGTATAAACTTAATACCACAATACTTTTTTGATCTTCAAGTGTGGTCATTCGATTTTGGTGGGTGTTTTTTATGTATTGTCTGATATGTATTGGTTTCGGAGCAGACCGGGTCGATATATTGAATGTATCGACACACGTACTTTGGTATGGATCGACCGATGCATACCACTTAATCATCGAAAACCGACATGTATCGGTTTCAGAGCTAGCCCATATGTACTAGAAAACCGAGATTTTGACCCATGGTTCTAACCGTTAGGGCAAAGGGGGTATAATAATCAGTACTTGTTTCTCACTCTTTTTTGTGCATCTTGACAGTGCAACTGAATGGGTTAGTGTGCAAGGATGCTCAGCTAGCTCAGGCCGACGATTTCTTCTTCGCAGGGCTCCACAATCTGGGGAACACAACGAATCCGCTTGGATCTAGGGTCACCCCAGTCAATGTGGCTCAGATACCAGGAATCAACACTTTGTGCATCTCCATGGCTCGTATAGACTATGCACCATGGGGTCTCAATCCTCCACACACGCACCCGAGAGCCTCGGAGGTCCTAACTGTCCTCGAAGGCACCCTATATGTGGGCTTTGTCACCTCCAACCCCGAGAACCGTCTCATCGCAAAAGTCCTTCAGAAGGGTGACGTGTTTGTATTTCCCGTAGGACTCGTTCACTTCCAACGCAATGTTGGTGACCGCGATGCCGTTGCTATTGCTGCTCTAAGCAGCCAGAATTCAGGCGTCATCACCATCGCTAACTCAGTCTTTGGGTCGAACCCTCATATCTCTAAAGATATTTTGGTCAGGACCTTTCAAGTGGACAAGAATGTAGTTGATCACCAATCTCAGTTTTTGATGAACAACCACTAGAAAAATACTATATGGGAAACTCTTATTTAGTTATCTATTTGTATCATGAAAGATTGTTCTTTGCTTATGGTGATTGAAATAAATTAAAGGCATCATTGGATTTTCTAATGTTATTATCAAGGAATTTTTTTTATTTTAATCAATGATCATACTAAAGAAATTAGTCGGGTGCTCTAAGAGGTTCGGACAATCAGGTTATAAAAATAAAATAATAAAACCAAAAATAAGTAAATAAAATGATAACATTTTAGGCATCATTGTCTTATCATGCTAGAAGCATGATTTAAAATCTGGATTTCCCACTAAATATTGCCAATATGTAATATTATGATGACATGTTAGGTAACTGGCGAGGGAGAAGCAAATATATATAAGTCCCTATTGGTGGAACAATTGATTTTTTTTTTTCCCTCCAAATAAGCGAATTTAAAAACCGAAGAAAAGGAACAACAAGATCAACAACTATGGAGTTTCGACAATGCCTTCACCCCGGACCCAAAGAACAAAAAAAGAGAAACAACAAGAATTAGGATCGAATAAAAAGCTTCTGAAGACCAATCCCATGATCATGCAAGCACAAGCATACATGAACATCGCATTCCATGGCATTCGACGTTCGAATATTTCTAGAATTGATAAGGAAATTTTGCCCATTCTCCAACTTGTACCCTTCAAGTGGGTCGTCCCCAAATACATGAACGACCTTCCTGCGATGAGGAGGGAGGTTGTGCTCTGACCCCTATAATTTCGTTAGAACAAATTTTCGAGCCCAAAGTCAGTTCTTGTGTTCTTTCATGGAGGTTCCCCTTAAGCCTCTGAATATAGCAAGTTCTTCAAGACCGAAGTGGAGTTCCTTTTTTTCGAAAGCCTCCACCTCAGATCCATGATGCACTTTGACTTATGTGGAGTAAAAGACTGAAAAAGTGATATGCGATGTTTCTGAAGTGGAGAATGAATCGAAGCGTTGGGCTAATGCTTTGGTTGGATATTCGGTAGGGATGAACCACTTCTTCCATGGAGTTAAAGCGGCTGTAGAACAACTATGAAAGGCCAAAGGAAATTTTGATGTTTTCGCAATGACGGATGGGTTATTTTTGTTCGATTTTAGTCTAGCAGAAGATTGGAGAAGAATCCTTGATGCGGGACTTTGGTCTATTGGAGGTAGTCCCCTTATACTGAAGAAACGACAACCATTATTGAAGATGGAGAAAGAGAAATTTCAAACTATTCCATTTTGGATTTGGCTTCCCAGACTTCCACTTATATGTTGGTCAAACAATACCCTTAGCAATATTGGAAGTTTTATTGGTCATCCCTATTGGTGCGTGCTTTTTGTGGGTTCCTTTTGGTCCCCTGAAATAGTGGCCCAAATTGGTCTATGTGGGCTTTGACGTAGGGCGATTGATGGTGAATGGAAAGTATAGAGGTAAAAAGGAAAAAGGTAAATTCTAGGAAGAAAATATCTGGTTCGTTGCGATCGCCAGCTACAGATGTTTATCGACGCTGCAACACGTCATTGAACACGCCTTTTCGGGTGTGGGTTCAACTTCTTTACTGAATCATCAGCCTGCCGATGTCAGCAACACTGGGTCTCCTGGATGTTTAGTTTGTCTTCCTTCTTCTACTCTAAGTCCGATTGCTTTTGTTTCCCTAATCCTACCGAGAGTTTAATTATTTTAAAAGTTTAATTGAACTAGTCTCCTAGTTCTACTAGCAATTTAATTATTTTAAAAGTCCTAATTCTATTAGAAGTCTAATTAGTATTAGTCTCCTAATTCTATTGAAAGTCTAATTAGTTTAAATACCCTAATTTTATTAGAACTCTAATTAATTTAAATGTTCTGATTATAAATCTAATTTAGATATTCTAATTTTATCAGAGATCTATTTATTTTAGGTTTCCTACTTCTATTGGGAATCTAAAAAGGGGTTTGGACCTGCTATGCTGAGGAGGATCGGCCCCGTTCTCGGGTACCCTCTGTAAGCTCCCTTGAGCAAATCAGTTGGTTTAAGGTTATTTTGAAAATAATTCTGATTGAAAAATACTAAGTTTGGATTAAAAAAGTGTAGATTGGCAGATTAAAGTCTGTGAATTTATAAGATTTAGAATTTGGAATTAAGACTGGGATCGAAGGCTATAACTACGGTCTAGAATTAGAACTAAGAAAAATTAAGGTACAAAGAACCTAAGAACTAGAATGTCAAAATCTAAAAATTAGAAATTAAGAACTAACACTTAAAATCTAAGATCAGGAATTTAAAACCTATGGACTGAAATCACAACTTACAAACTAGAATTTGAGATCTAAAGACTAAAATTAAGAACTGATTTTAGAACCTAAGAGCTAGAATTTCAAAATCTAAAATTTAGAAATTAAGAACTAACACTTAAAATCTAAGATTAGGAATTTACAACCTATAAACTGAAATAAGAACTTAAGAACTAGAATTTGAAATCTGAAGACTAAAATTAAGAATTGGTTCTAAAACCTAAGAACTAGAACCAGAAACTAAGAATTTAAATTAAAACCATGATTAAAATCTAAGTTCTAAGACTAGAAATTAAGAACTAAATAGCTAGAACTTAAGAACTAGAACTAGAAAGGAATTAAAAAACTAGAACTAAGGAAATTACCTAAAGCTAGGTGCTGGAGAGAGAATCCTCGAAATCTCTAAGCTTTAAAAAATTCTAAGACTGGACGCGTTGTGATGTGTTCTGTGTACGTGGTAAGGGGGGGTCTATTTATAGGTATTTCGGTAATTGTGCACCCTGTAGGGTGCGCTTAATTGGTCAGTAGAATTCAATTGTGTGCCCTATCTGGGTCGCTTAATTGAATTACTCGCCCTGCTACGGGCGCTTAATATACTTTGAGTCGGTCACGACTCAGTAGTGATCGACTGACTGGCTCAGCCGGGTGTCCTAGTTCCAATCCAATTAAAACTAATTGCGTGTCCTGTTAGGTGCGTGCAATCTGATTATGTACTATGTTTCAGGCGCATAATAGGAGAATTTAGGCGGTCTAAGGAATTAGAGGATAGGTCAAAAAAAGGTAAATTGCGTGCCGGTGGTCGGACGTGCAATCAGATTGCGCGCGCAATATAGAGCGTGCAATCCACTCCTAAGGTAGATTGCGGAAGGGTAAGCCTGGTCCAAGGGGACCAATTGTGCGCCAGTGATAGGGCGTGCAATCGAATTGTGCATGCATGGAAGGGTGCAAAATTCGGGATTTTTCTTTGGTCTAAGTCGGGTCTGAACCACAGGGCTATTGTTTTAGCCTGTGCCTCGACCATATACTATTATTTCAGTACAGGATCCCCGTATTAGGGTTGTGGGGTTTGAGCCACAAAGCTATTATTTCAGCATGTGTTCAGCCATATACTATTGTTTCAGTATATAGTTCTCGTATTAGGGTCTTAAAGCTTTTAAAGAAGATAAAGTATTTCTGAAAATTATGGGCATGGTCAAAGGTTGACTGAACAGATTTGTATACTCCGAGAGGGCAAAATTGGGGTGTCTACAGATACCCCTCCTTGGTGTGTTCTTGCAAAAAAAGAATGCGTCGAAGAAGTAGACACCCCTCTTCCGAGGGTGCCTTCTCTTTTCTTTTGAGAAATCATAAAGGTGGACTGGGGATGCTGACGTGAAATGCTTGACTTTCTTATCTATTAGCGCAAGCTAAAATAGAGCATTCGGAGGCCTAGTGGTAGATGTCGAAGGGCGTATTTCTTGTCGTGGATGCGAGGGGCATCCCATCGCGTATTGCGACCTACTGCGAGTATCAGTCAATGGGGAAAGTCAGCGCATCCTAATCCGTGGGTGCAAGTGGTATCCCGTCGTATGTCGTGACCTGCTGCAAGGGGCAGTCAAATGGTAAGAGAATCATCATATCCTTATCTGTGAGTGCAAGGGGCATCTCGTCGCATGGCATGACTTGCTGTAAGGGGCAGTCAAACAACGAAAAAATGATACAGTCGAGGTACCGAGGGGCGTCATATGAATGTCCAGAGACAAGGTCCAGAGACCCGAAAATAAGATGTAATATCATATAATGGCGAAGGCTTTCGTAAGTCATGTTAGATCGGGTGCGTCATTGCTCACACCAATGGCGCGTCAGGCGTCCTTTTCCAGTGGACATTTGTGATTTCTTAGAATTGAGTACATTTAGTGTTCGATTTCTCAGGGGATAGAATGGATTGGGGTGATGAGAGATAGAATTTTGATAGATAGAGAGTCTATTCGTTATTATTATTATATTTTTTTTGTTTTCGAAAGTATATATATATTTAAAAATTCGGGGATTTTAACTTAAGATCAATTTGGTGGTAAATCTGCGAAAAACATGGCTTCTGAGACGTCGCTGAGTAGATCCACTGGAATGGGACTTGTGGATCCAATCGTTTGTGTGGTTGTCAAGATGACACTGAGTATGTCGGATGCTCCGTCTGACCTTCTCGATGAATACTGATGATTATCTCTTATGGGAGGACTACAGTGATTCGCGAGTCGAGAGAGACAGGTTTTAAAAACTTTTGACTTAATCTTAGCTAACTATATTTTATAAGGAATATTGAGTAGGAGGAGGGATGTTTACTTACCTGATTTGTTGTCCGCGGGATGTTTTTTTGCTTGCGGTGGGATTGGCTGGCTGTTGTGGTAGCGTCTTATGGGACGCTAGAGAGTTTTACTCTCCTTTTAATTTGAGTCGCCTATGCTGGGCGTGTAAGGTTAAGTGATGGGACAAAAGCATCTGAAGGTGAAGTCATTGAGGGGATTTGAGCTCTTTGTGGAAGTATGAGGAATCACACAACCACCCACATCATTCGTATCAATGGGCTTTGTCGCCTTCAGGCTGTTGAGCTTTCATGGGATTTTTTTTCCACATGAACTCAAAGCCTTCTTATTGGTGTTTATGCATTGTCAAGGTGACTTCCTATGCCGCTTCATATTTCAATGGGAATGTCGTGATGGGACATTTTGGAGGTGTGCAGTTAGCAATGGGACATTTTTTGCTCCCCCCCTTTTGTCTAGTATATTGTGCAGGGTCACACGATGGGACATCAAAGGGTGTGTTCTTCTCCTTCCGCTGATTATTGAAGTGGGGCCTGATGGCTGCCAGTGTGATGGGGCGTCCGAATCGTCTAATGAAATGTTCACGATGGGATTTGATATGCGTTGGGTGTGATGGAATGTTAGAGGGTTTCCTCTCTGTAACGGTAGGGGCTCGCTGGTTATTGGTGCAATGGGACAGTGGAGGGTTTATTCCTCTTGGGTTATATGAAGAGATCAAATTATAGCCGCATCGCGACATGACCTGAGTGTGATGGGGGGTTGGTCTGATGACTCTTGGCTATTTTAACATCGTGATGGGACGATGATGGTGTCTCTTGGCAAATCTTGATTGTATGATGGGTCGAAGTAAGTTCGAATGGTGTTTTGAGATCGCGACGGGACTTGGCCTTTGGCCTTGGTGATGTGGTTTCCGGGAGGCTCATTTTTGGCTTTTCGTGATGGGACATCGGTCGAGCCTACCTTCGATTGCATGGCGTGCGAGGTTGCATGGTGTGTGAGGTTGCGTGGTGGGGTTTTCTTTTCATGATGGGACATGAGGGTGTGGCTGATTTAGACCAGTGAGCTTAGGTGTTGGGATAATGTTGGTTATGTGTGTTCTGTTGCGACGGGATGTGGGTTATTGTGGGGATGTGTGATGGGGCATCAACGACTCTCCCTCTCTCATCGACGAGTAATGTCACACAATGGGTCAAGGGAAAGTGATTCTGATCGTGATGGGACAAGTAGCGTGATTGGCTACTTTATCGCCGTTACTTTTCATTTTGTGTCGAGGGGGTTTTTATATTTAGCGATGGGGCTGTGAGTGATGATTTTATTTTATTTTATCGGCTTATTTTGTGTAGCGGGCGGTTACGTGTACTCGTGAGTATGTAATGAGACTCTGGGAAATAATTTTGATAAGGGTAGGACGTTAATTCACAGTAAGTCGTCAGGGTGTGATTTGGATTCGATGAGACTACGGGGAGATTTCCTCACCCTTGATTGGTTCGTGAACGGTCAAGATGATTATGTGTGTATCTTATTGCGATAGGACGTGTTGTGTGTTTGTTAGTGTTTTTGTTGAGGGCGTATGTTTATTTTGGTTAGGGTGTGTATTTGGTTCGAGGTGTATGTAATAGCTCGGTAATTACGTGTTTGGTGTAGGGCGTTAATTCAATTACGCGCCTACTTGGGCATCTATTTTATTCGAGAATTTATTCAACTTCATTTGACTTGCTTAGGATTTTTGTTTGGATTTGATTTAGAATTTATTTATTTAGATTTATTTTAGATTTATTTTAGGATTTACTTTTACTTAGGGTTTATTTAGAACTTCATTTGGTCTTATCTAGGATTTCTTCCTTCAGGATTAAAATTTGGCTTAGCTTTATTTAGAATTTATTTTTATTTTTTTTTTATTTTAAGGATTTGATTAGATCTATAGCTTTTTAGGATTTAATTTTACTTAGGGTTTAGGTTTTTAGATTTATTTGAGATTTATTTGATTTTAATTCAGGATTTATTTAAGGATCTATTTAGGTTTTATCTGGGATTTTCCTGGAATTTTATCTGATTGATTTAGGGTTTATTTAGGATTTACTTAAGATTTTGTTTGATTTGATTTGACTTTATTTTGAGGGTTTAAGGTTTTCCTGGGGTCACCATGTGGACCAGATGGGTTAGAGTTTTAATGATTTGTTTTAGTTTGAGGTTTAAGTTTGAGGTGGCATTTGTCAGAAGTGTGAGTTCAATTCCTAGAACTTAGATGGGCGTTAGATGTTTCAATCCTATTGGCCTATCTTACTTGTGGAGGATTTGTGCTTCTTTGACAAATAAGTGTAGTGTATTTATTGGTTGATCTGAGTTAGTCATGGATTATGGTCTTTCTAGAGGGATATGTGTCTGGTTTGGATTCAATTAGATGGAGGGCATCCATGAGTGTGACACTTGTCACATTGTGGTGAAGGGGGTGTAACTTATATTTGGTTTTTATTTTAAACTTTATTTATAACTTTGAATTTGGGGCATTTTTATTATATTATGATGTTATATTTTAAGATGTTGTGCCTTAAAGAGGCTTGTAATTATTTATTATCATATTTGCTATTATTGTTTTATTATTATTTTCTTTGAGGATGAGCGGTATTGGGAATGTGGGGTAGCAATCGAATTTCTACCATGCTAGGGGAAGAGATGGAAGAGTCAAAGGAGGGGGAAAGGAAACCAAAGGAAAGAGCTGAGCTAGAGTTCTCGTGACCGACGCCAGTTGCTCCTTGGTAGGCTTTGAGGATTGATCTTTCGCAAGCCTTCCCTTGGGGTGTTTTCGTGATGATTCTTCGTGGGCGTTTGTATCGACTCCTGGGTGTCTTTCTATGAGTCACTCTTTCTTTTTCGCCAACTCGGGATTCTACGATGCCGATGCTTGGTCATATAACTTGAAGGATTCCATCATAAGCGGCAACTGGGGAAATTATGGAGCAAAAATAGAATCTTTATTGTAATTCGTTCAGAGCGTGCTTCTTCCTCAGGTTTCTTCATCATCTTCCATTATTTTGGGCGTTTCTTTTAGGGATGTCTCTTCTTTATATTTATGAGTTCAGGTGTCTTTGAGTGTTTGACCTAAATTCAAATTCGTCTTTAGTTTTGGGGCTGTAATATTGTATATTTAGAGGGGATGCCCTCAGTGTAGTTTTGTAATAATTTTGACATTTATGAAGAAAGCTTTTTATAGTTATTTGGATTTGGGTTAATTTGGCTTAGTTTAATTCATTTATTTGAGTGCATTTTGATTTGGTTGAGAAATTTTGAGATCTAAAGTGTTTGGGTATATTTCGGTTTGGTTTAGTGTCAGTTCGGTTTGGGTTTTGACGAGCTTTGGCGTGTTTAAGTGTTTTAAGCGGTGGTGAGCTTTTGAATTTTAAGTATGTAGAGAGGCATTTTTTTACAGAGTGCCTAGACATAGGTGTTGTCCGGCTACCTTGTGCTTCAAATAGGGGTTAAAATTAGAAAATTAAAGGTCTATGGACTGCACACAAAGGTAAGCCTACACAAAGCTTGTAAGTAAACAAGGCTGTTGTAGCAAGTTTTAAAGAGTAAATAAGGGTGTGTCCACAAGGAAATATGTGCTAAAATTCAGTAAATCTCTAGATGTAAGAAAGATCTGACACTCTACCTTATACTACTCTAAACGAAAAATAGCAAAAGGAAGAGGAGAGGTTTTAAAGGGTTGTCACTTTAAGCTAAACTACAAAAACAAAATAGAACTAATTGCAGAGATAAATTGGGATTAATCGCAGAGTTCAGATCTAGAAAATGAAGGGAAATGTGGTAAAAATAAAATAGAAAAATGGAGAAGAGCAGCTCGGGATCTGGTCTCACTGCTACTTGGGTGATTTGACAGTATTATAAGGGTTCAATGTGCAGCAATCCCCCATCTGGCTACAAGCACAGCTACATGATAGAAGAATCTGATTTCATCCAAAGAATTAGATTGCTCTTAAGTCTATGATCTGTCCACTTAAATGGTCACAGACCATCTAATAGAGTCCCTCCATTTTAAGGCCTCCCTCAGAACATGATAACCACTACAAATGCTGTGAATGTCAGGCCACATGCATAAGCACCTATGAGAGTATTAGATCTAGGAAGATCAAATGACATTCAAGAGATCTACCAATTAAGTGGGTGGGCTGGTCCCATCTACACAAATTCGATCGAGAATCAAGTGAAACAAGATGATCTATAGATCTAACTAAGCAATAAAATCAACAATTCATTGAATAAAATAAGAAGTACAATGAAGTACTCTCAGATTTGTAGTCTGTGCAACAATTAACCCACAATAATGCTCTTGAGTTCCCCAAGTTATAGATCAACCTCACCGTTACTGCTCAAAAGAGTTTAGCCACTCATGATTGGCTAAAGAGAGAATGGAAGAAGGAAGAATGAATCTGAGCTTTAGTTTTTTTTTTATATTTTCATCTATGGAATCCCTCTGGAAAGAACTCCCCATTTCTAGATTATTCTTCTCTTTTTATACCTTCCTCCTCTGTCTCAGATCCGTTTCAGCCAATCAGAGCTCAAGTGAATAATTATGTTATTCTGGGCTGCTGATGTGGCCGATTTCTCTTTTAGAAGCTCTTCTCCCATTGGTCCACAAGTAGCAAATGAACATGAGGCCGTTAGGGTTTCCAATTGTGCACAGTTGAATACCAAAAATACCCCTAGGGGTCACTGACATACTTTAGGATGTGTGCACAAGCTTCTGAAATTGGCTGTTACTGAAGGACATGATGAGAAGTTGCCAAATCGAGTGTCGAGAGGTTCAGGGAACCTCTCGACAAGTTCTGAGTGTACTTGCTCTTCATTTCAATAAGATCTTCGTGGCTTTTGATAGGATTGGATAGCCCTCGACGGGATCTGGAAATATCTCGAGATATTGATGTGCACTTGTCGATAGGATTTATGACTCGTTGACAGGATCAGAAGCTCATTGCATCATTCTGTCCAATTCCCCATTCATCCTCTCGACAACTTATAATCATCCTGTCGACTGGTTATACAACTTAGCACTGAGCTCTCGACAGGTTGGCTCAATCCTCGCGAGAATGAGTCTAGCTTTCGGTGAGCTGTCGACAGGTTCAGTTGAACCTCGCGACAAGTATCTGGAACCTCTCAACACCTTTCTGTTTCCATCTCCATTCCTCTTGATAGGTTTGCTTACGAAACCTGTCGACAAGTGTTTTTAGAACCTTACTACTGCTTAGCTCCTGTGTACCACAACCTCTCGACAGCTACTGCCATCCTCTCAAACACTTTAGTATTTCTCCTCAAAACCTCTTGATAGCTTTTGAGTCTTCTCGAAATCTTAGTTTTTTAGGCGTCAGATCCTCTTGGTAGCTCAGGTCAACCTCTCGACAGGTTTGTCCTTATGCTTCCACAGCTGGCACACCTCTCACTTGTGCTGTTCTTCATTTGTTCAACATCCAGCAACCTCCTGGTGGATTCAATCTTCATTCTCTGTAACCGCACTTAACCTCAAGCCTGCTTCACTCCCAGTTAAGCTTAAAACAAGCTCATAAACTTTTGAGGCTCTTGTGGATTGCTTGATTGGCTGGCCTTTGGTCTGTAAGGTCACATGTTGAGCAACAAATTACTTCTTGGGCCATTTTAAGTGGATATCTGCATTAAGCTTGTAATTTGTTGCTTATCTACAAAATGCACTTAAAACACATTATTAGTCAGCTCAAAAGTCTATCAAAGGTCAGGTTAGGAGGTGAAAAATAGTTTTTTTTACTACTTAACAATATGTATATAAGCTTTGGGCTGTAGGTATAGTCCTAAACGTAACTAAGCGTAGAAGTCTATCCTTGGCTGCTGCAGCCAAGTATAATTTACTGTGCCTGGGAAATTACGTTCAGGGATCAAGACGTTTAACTGAATTGCGCGCCAGGGAGGGAGCATAAAATTGAGATGTCCATAGGGTCAATTGTGTGTCTGGATATGAGCGTTCATTCCAATTACGCGCTTTGTGGCATGCGCGTAATATAAGAGTAAACCGGTCACTGTACGGGTGACTTTTCAAATTACGCGCGGGAATTTAAATGCGCGATTGGATTTTGGGTGGGTGATGAAATGATTGCGCGCTTATTCATAGGTGCGCGATCAGGATTATGTGCCAGCATTTAGGCGCGCGATCCGATTAAGCGCCTGTTTCACGGCGCTCATTTAGGCCGCATCCTATAAAAGCCTAAAAACTTCTCATTTTGCCTACACTATCCATTTTTCTTTTAATTTGTCACTTTCCCTTGCCTCCTAGTGCTCTGCTTTTCGTGTTTTTACAATATCTCACTATCCATCCATCCATTTTGAGTGCGGTTTCTTCCTTTCTCTTTAGTTTTTCGAGCTTTTTATTTTGAGATGGAGTCTGAGGGTGGTGATAGGCTTGACTTTACTACTTTCGAGTTGGAGGGGTTGATGATGGGGGAGGTTGGTGAGACTTCTGAGGTTCTTACCGGCACTGAGGCCATGGGGGAGGGCGGGACTGAAATGGTGGTGAGGGAGGAGGCACCGGAGGGTGGTGACGAGGGTGAGGATGATGATGATCAGAACGATGCTGTCCCGCCTCAGGGTGAGGGAGCGATACGGATTCTGCTGGAGGAGTTCTTCGCATGAGACCAGGTAGGTACCCGTAAGCAAGAGTCTTCTTTTATTACTTTAGGCATTTAGGTTATGACTTAGACTTCTTAGGATCTGGAAACCCTTTAAATTTATGTCGAATCTGCATCTAGTGTATGTGCGTGTGTATGCATGCATCATCTTTGTATCTAGTTTTAGGTCATGTTTACTTTACTATCATGTCTTTTATCATGTTTTACGTGTTCCTGGTGGATTATGATCATAGTTTATAATTGTTGTATGTGTTGTTGTTCATTGTTTTATCTAATTAGTCTTAGGTTTATTCGTTGCTCATGGTTCTTGTTAGTTTTTTTAGCGTAGTGATTAGTCTTATCTTGTTCATTTTTGTTTGTTGTTTTTTTTTGTTTATCACTTGTTAGGAGCCCCTGGTGCTGGCTATCAGTAACGTGTGGTCAGAGTCTCATGCATGGTACCATGCTCTACCTGAGTTCCAGTAGGCACGGTTGGTGGCTTTCAGCTTTGGGCCAATTTTGGAGTTGAAGCCTTTCCAGGTTGACCGAGGTCTGATCAAAGCGATCTTGGAGAGGTGGAGAGATGAGTAGTAGGCATTGCTTTTCCTAGTTGGGCTGATGCTACCGACCTCAGAAGACTGGGACTGCATTATCGGACTTAGATTCGAGGGGGAGCCGGTGACTGGTCGGATGGAGGTGGACTATCTGGCGGTATGTGAGGAGATTCTGGGGGTCACATATCGCTTTAGAGGATTGGGGACGGGAGTGGTTCACGTCACCTGGTTCTTCGATATGTTTGCTAGTGGCTTCGTCCCTTCGAGACGCCACTCAGAATCGAGAGGGTTATTTCAGGCGCGATGTGAGGCGATCGCACGCCGAGAGCCTGTTGTGGAGCTGGGAGTGGAGGCGGATCGTGTGCTCCATGCATTCTTGATGCACATCCTCAGAGCAGTGCTTTTTTCTTCTTCCACTCAGGGATGTGTAATCGAGTTGTTCCTGACACTTTCCCGGGATCTGGATCGAGTCCCCACCTATGCTTGGGGCGCGGCGACGTTGGCGCACCTCTATGAGCAGTTGTATCGTAGAGGGAGAGGTGTAGCCACCATCGGTAGTTTTCTTCCTTTTCTCCTGGTGAGTCTTTATTAATTGTTGGTTTCTTCGTTGTCTTAGTTGTTTAGTTTCTTGTTTTAGTGATGGCTTTGGTATTCGTCCTAGTTCTAGGCGTACGACCACTTCACCTTCTTACGCCCGCAGGTGTCCCAGTAGAGATCACTATTATTTCCCTGCGGATGCACATGTGGCGAAAGGCGTTGGGACGCCGTCGCCGATCTTCAGATCTGTAGACTGTGCGAGGTCTGTTCAAGGATATGCATGCAGGGCAAGTATGTGCTATTCATGTTGTCAATGTCTTAGTCCTTTCAAGTTTTGGATTTACTGATAGTTTTTTCCTTGTTTCTGGTTGTAGGTGATTTGGAGGCCCTATGCCGTCGGGGAGGATGTCGAGCAGCCAGTGATACAGTCTGGCTGACCCTTCTTTGATGTGGACATCTGGGTCCACTGCTTTGAGAAGATGGAGTGCATCCACCTTTGTCGGGCAGCTCGACAGCTAGGGATCCCTCGGGGAGTCCCATTGGAGATTCACCACAGGGTGGCGAAGAGGATGACCAGTCCCTCTAGCCAAAATTTTGCATCGCGGATGGAGGCGTAGATTACGGATTTTAGAGCTGGGGGGACCAGGGTTACTGGGGCACGCAATGAGGCGGATGCCCGATAGTTTGCGAGGTGGTTTCGGGAGCTTGGTGGCGGTCGAATCTTCACGAATCCCTTCGTTGGGAGCGACTCTTTTATTGTTGGTGGTCCTGAGTCCTCCTCGGCATTAAGGGAGAGGTTGGCTGCACTCGAGGAGGGCCACCTTGGTGCGGGTGTTCATGGAGCGATAGACGCTCTGCATTGAGCGATGGAGCAGATGGGGCGTGCTCCTCGACCAGATGAGGAGATGTTGCGCTCTTTGACATATTCCATCTTCCAAGCTAGGAGGGCAGAGGACGAGCTGACGGCTCAGAGGGCGGAGACCCGACGATCTCTAGTGAGTTAGTTTACTTGCCTTGGTTGTTTTTCTGGTTAGTTTAATGTCATTGTCTTGTTTGATTTTCCTTATGTGTGCTAGACTGAGAGGGAGGGCCTACTAGACAACATTAGTTGAGCTGCTCAGAGGTCGGTCGGGAGGTAGAGGCCAGCCTACGTTTAGAGATTGACCGATTGGTGAGTGTTTTATCTTAATTTTAGGTTTTTTTAATCATTAGCATTGTTTGCTTTGTCACTTCTTCTGATGCGTTTGTTATGTTTGCAGAGGTCAGAGTTAGAGGGTGCTAGGACATCTGCTCCAGCGTTTGATCCTTCATCAGCTGCATTGTCGAGTCGGGAGGATCCCTTGATAGATCAGCTTCGGGCTGAGCTTGAGCACCGGGTGAGTTTCTTTAGTCTTCTGAGTTGTTTTATTAGTTATGTTTCTCTTTGCTTAATGGTGTGTGCGTGCCAGTTTTGGTGTTTCTGCTAATTTAGTTTTATCTGACGTGTTTTGTCTGGTTGGCTTGATTCTTTTGTAGGTGGTTCTTGATTCCGCTCCCGAGGCTCCTCCTCAGGAGTTTATTCCTATCCCAACTCAGGTATATTGTAGTTGGCATGGTTATATTTCATCTTTGATTATTTAGTCGTAATATTATCTGATGTTTTTTCTCTTTATGTCTTGTGTTGCAGCCATTTGCGTTTGAGGCTCCTCCTCTGCCGCCTACCGATCTATTGACCGTCACAACCGTCGAGCGCCTTCTTTGGGAGAGGGTGGATCTGGTATGCTTCTCATCCTTTTTTTTCAGCTTTTCCTTCTTACACGAGTGTATTCGGTTCTTGACTTTGTGTTATCATGCAGGTTCGTCAGTTCGAGGAGTCACGTCTGGAGGTGGCACAGGCCCGCTCTACGCCAGGAGCGAGATGGGTTCTCGGAGATATGCACAGTCGTGAGGACCTGCTGGTGGACCTGTCTTTTGCTTTTCTTTCCTCATTACCTTCTATATGTTAGCTGGTTGTCATTGGCACCGTCGCCTATTATTGGGACTTGGATGCTCCTTGAGTTGTCCCGGTAATAGTCAAAGGTTGTCTTGTATCTGCACATGAGGATAGAATTGTTAGTAATTTTATTTTCCCCCTTGCTGATTGTCAAGGGAGGTGGTGTCTCAGGCCGAGGCCTGGTATTAAAGATAGGTTATTGTATCATTTTTTCTTCTTTTTTTTGTTCTTTTGTACTATTGTTTTTATTTCAAGAAAGGAAAATAGTGCAATAGGGAAAGCACATAACTGAAAGAAAAATCTAGAACTAACTAAAAAAATGCCCCAGTGTAGGAGAGTTGATGGAATGGGCAATGCGGTATCTTCAGCGATCTTTCTGGGGTGATGACTTCATTATTCTACACCTATTCATGAACAAGCAGGGGTCTCAAGCTGACTCTTTTTCCAAAAAAATGCCCCAGTGTCAAGGTGCAATGGAGCGTTTTTGATTCATTTCGGAGTACTTGGGTCTATGAGGAGTGATATGCGTTTTGATGAATTAGTGTCGAGGAAATTCCTTGAAACTGTGACCGAACTGGGAGATTCATCTAGCCATATCAGTTGTATACTAGGGTACCTTCTACAGTAATCATCTGATCCCATAGTCAATAGTAGAGGGTGAACAGTAGATAGTAAGTGGTTGCATCAGTCGTCATTCGCGAGTTTTCTGTTTCATATCAGGGGATAACTTAGGAAGGTTCTGACTCACTGTCCGAAAATATAAATTAAGGGTGAAAGAGGGGATAAGACTCAAGGATGTGTGAGATTAATTTCTATCTGACAATTTCGAAAAGAGATAAGTAACAATTTTTTTCTCAGGGGGATGGGGTGCCATGATTGAGCTCTCCGTCATGCTTCTGCACCATCAAAGTCTCATTCTTTGGTTAGCAGGAGTTTGTCCTCCTTCCACCACCTTACAACGATATCTAGTAGAATTGGGATACCAGGGATGCCCTCGCAACTTGCTTATACTTTCTTAGTAAGATTACCAGGAATGTCCTCACAATTTGCTTATGCTTTCCTGGGCTCATTGACTTGTTCACCCGTTGTATTGCTCTCGCTCAATTATGTATGTAAATATATTTTGAAAGTGACCTGTTGACACAAGAATGATGAGTTTTGATTGGACCTAACATCTTTATTTTTTGTGCTCTAACATTTCCTCCAATGATAGGGGAAAGGGAGTGAGAATCGGGTGTTACTTACACATTTGGAAGAGGTTAGGTGTTCCACAAGTCCTTTCGATCAGATTGCCCAAATAAGAAGGTGGGTAGGGGGTTAGAAGCTTTCAAGGATATCCTGGGAAATGAAGGCGTACGACCAATGAATGAGTCTCGATGACTACAGGAGTGATAAATAAGTAGTTGATTACAGGATATGATGATCAAGGTATCAAGGGTAGTATTTCCTGAGGTATATGACATTCCAGGGATTAGGGAGCTCTTTCCCGTCCTGGTTCACTAGCTTGTATGCGTTTCTTGTGTATGCAGCTGCTATGACATACGGGCCTTACCAGTTTGGTTTTAGTTTTCCTTTTGGATGGACGTGTTTGGAAGGCATGATTTTCTTTAAAACAAATTCTCCAATTTTAAAATTTTGCTCAAGGACCTTTTAATCGTAGGCTTTGACCATCCTCCTCTGGTATACTTGAGCATGATCGGCTGCCCTTAGATGCCTCTCATCGAGTTTTTCTAGCTCGACGAGTAAAGTAATCCTCCTTTCGTGTAAGGCTAGCTCATCATTAAGTTGGATCTGTAGGGATTGTACTTATATTTAATAAGGTAGAACTGCTTCCATTCCATACGTAAGTAGATAGGGAGTTTGGCCAGTGGCCGTGCGAATAGAAGTTCTATAGGCCCATAGTGCTTCTGGTAGTCGTTAAGGCCAGTCGACTCTATTGCTTATTTCCACTGTTCATTTTAGAATTAGGATCAGTGGCCTCTGCTTGTCCATTTACCTGAGGATAGAATGGTGATGAGTGATGTAGGTCGATGCAGAATCTTTTGCACAATCTCTTCGTATTTTCTGCAATGAACTGTGGTCCATTATCAGTGACGAACATCCTGGGTACTCCAAATTGGCTGATGATGTTCCAAACGATAAACTTCATGAGCGTAGAGGTAGTTATTCTGACATAGGACTCGACTTTTGCCCATTTGGTGTAATATTAGATCGCTATGAGTATGAATGCATGCTTATGAGTATTCCTAACCATGTCCGTGAAGGGTTCGATAACGTCAAAGGCCCACATTGAGAATGACCATGGTGAGGTTATAGGGTCAACTGATGGAGCTTTAATGAGTGCGGTGTGTTCTTGGCATTGCTTGCAATATTGGACGTAGAGGTGGCAATCCTTGTCATCGTCAACCAGTAGTAGCCTTGCCGTATGATCTGATCTATGAGTCTTTGTCTACCGGTGTGAGTGTCATAGGCACTAGCGTGTACTTCTCAGATGATGTATTATCCTTTAGTAGTCGTAACACACCGCAATAGTACTCCTTTGGTGAAGGCTTCTTTATATAGGGTCTCGCCTAGGTTGCAGAACCTTGCGCATCAGTTTCTGATCGTCTTTCGTTCAAGCTTCATAGCGTAAGGAGGGACATGGCGATGCTTCAGGAAGTTCCATATATCGAAGTACCATGGCTATTCGTCGTCAATTAGTGATTTTTCGAATCTGAAGGTTGTGACATTAGCTTCTTTCTTCACATAATTTCCAGAGGTAGTTTGTTCTTCGTTCATGACCGCTTCTGGTGGAGTTGGTAGTTCTGACTTTATTTGCCAGGCGTCATTATGTGCTGGTATCGTTAATCTCTCGATGAAGAAGGATTTGGTGTTCTGTCCAACTGGTTTATGAATGACTGAGGCTAGTGTGGCAAGAGAGTCTAGGAGCTCGTTTAGTCTAGGGATGTGCGTGAAAGAGATTCTTTCAAACTTCTTTATCAGGAATTGAGCTGTCCCTAAGTAGGCCATCAACCTTCTTTCTTTGGTCTTCCATTCTCTAATGACTTGTGATATCACAAGTTTGGAGTCGCCTATTATCTTCAACTGCTTGACACCCAATTGTAGCGCCATTCATAATCCGGTGATGAAGGCTTCATATTCAGTGACATTATTGGTGACTGGGAAGTTGAGTTGAAAGGCTTTTGATATGACAACTCCTTCTGGGCTTAAAAGGACTATCCCGATGCCTTTTCCTTTGTGATTAAGAGCGCCGTCGAAGTAGAGGGCCCATGAAGTCTTGTCAGGCTCGTCATTGTGAATTGAGAGGAGATCTTTGTCGAAAAAGTCTTTGTGTACAGGCTCATTGCCAGGGAGTGGAAGGTTTGCGAGGTAATCAGCGATCGCCTGCCCTTTGATAGACTTCTGTGTAACATATGTGATGTTGATCTCTTGTAAGAGCATATGCCATTGGGCGATCTTTCCGGATGTAGCGGGTTTCTCAAAGATGTACTTCAGAGGATCCATATGTGCTAGGACTAGCATCTTGTGTACTCCTAAGTAGTGTCGTAGCTTCGTTGAGGCCCATACCAGGGCGAGGCATGTGTTCTCTATTGGCATGTATTTGCGTTCGTACTCAACCATCATTCTGCTGAGGTAGTAAATGACCTTCTCTCTCTTGCCATATTCTTCATATTATTTGAGGATTACTCTCATGGCTTTGTCATTTGCTGACACATAGAGGATCATGGGTCTTCCAGGAACTGGCAGTGATAGTATTGGTGAATTGAGGAGGTGCTTTTTGATATTATCGAAGACTTGCTAACACTGGTCATCCCATGTGTACTCGGCCCCTCCTTTAAGTAGTTTGTAGAAAGGGTCGTATCTGTCTGAGTGCTGGGAGATGAATCTCCTGATAAATTATAGTCTTCCTATCAGGCCTTATAATTTTTTGATGTTACTGGGAGGTGGCATCTCGAGAATGGCTCTGACCTTCACCGGGTTGACTTCGATTCCCTGCTTGCTAACTATGAATCCTAGTAGTTTTTCGAAAGTTACTCCAAACACGCATTTCTTCGGATTCATCTTTAGTTGATACTTTTCTGATCTCTTTAACACCAGTCGTAATGTTTCAGCATGTCCTGCCCGAGTCTGGGACTTCACTAATATGTCGTCAATGAAGACTTCCATGCACTTGTGCATCAGGTCATGAAAGATAGCCATCATGGCGCATTGATATGTGACTCTAGCATTCTTTAGCCCAAAAGACATGACAATGTAACATTATGTTCCCCATGGCATAGTGAAAGAAGTCTTTTCTTGGTTGGATTCCACTAGTTTGATCTGATTGTATCCTGAGAATCCATTCATAAAGGATAACATCTCATGTCCAAAAATATTATCGACCAGAGTGTCGATGTGAGAGAGCGGGAAGTCATCTTTCGGGCAAGCCTGGTTGAGGTTTCAAAAATTGATACACACCCTTACTCTGTTGTCTTTATTAGCGACAGGTACTATGTTTGTGACACATTTAGGGTAGAAGACGGCTCGTATGAATTTAGCTTTGTGTAGCTTGTCAACTGCCTCTTTGACTTGTAGCGCTGTTTGCGGGTGCATTTTTAGAAGTTTTTGCTTGACAGGTTTTGCATCGGGCTCTAGGACCAAGCGATGTTCTACAAAGCTCGGGTCTAAGCTAGGCATATCTTCATAGGACCACGCAAAGGAGCTAAGGTGATCTTGGAGGACTTGGATAATCTGTTGTTGCTCCTTGGGGTTGAGTGGTGCACTGATTAACAACTTCTTGGGCTTCTCTTCGGTGCCAAAATTGATTTCTTCAGTAGGTTCTGCGACAGCTTGGGTTTGCTCATCAAAGCATTTGATGATCTGTTGGAAGTCATGTGTTTCCTCAGCGGCTAACGCTCCTTCATTGTCTGTGAGTTCATACACTACAAAATGACTACACTGGGGGGTTAGTTTTGCATGAGGTAACCCTTCATCAGCATTATTTACGACCTCGACATCTTTAGTTAGGTATAGGTCGAGGTTATTCATCCTTCCCTCAAAGTCGTGGAGTATCTTGTTGGGTATGATTACAGGCTTGTTACTTTGTCGGGATGCTCGGCGGCTTCACGAGGAAGAGGTAGTAGGGTCACTTCGAACTAAGTCAAGGCAAGTTTCTTCGATGTTAAGGGTAGGACGATGATCATGTGTGATCATGTCGGTTACTGCTTCCTTGATTCCGTTGAGATGATCACTACTCGTAGCCTTAGGAGAAAAGTCTCCTTGCTGGTCGCTGAATGGGTCTGGGATGAAGGGCTCCCGCCCTTTTTTGTGGTCTTCTAATTTTTTAGGATTTTCTATTTTTAATTTTTTATGAGTTTTAGAATTTTCTATTTTTTTTAGTTTTTGATAAAAGATATGGTACATGATCGGTTGCCTGAAGAGGAACTGAAGGAGAGGCTTCTCCTAGTTGGGGAAGCTGAACGGCTGCTGGAGCCCTTCGTGTGAGTCTTTGGATGATGTGGACCCGTTCAAAATTTGGCATTTCTTTTAGAGTCCTCCTCCGAGGTGATCCTCTTGATGAGTGAGGATGGTGGTGGTCCTACTGATATGCCTTCTTCTTCTATCTTATGAACTGTTTCATTCTTGAAAAGGGCGGAGAGGCAATAGTCGTCTAAGCTCTAATATTTAGAATCAGTCTGAAGAGGTTCCTGTTGCTAAGATTATTTGAGACATTATTCTGGACCGGTGAGTTCTCGGCTTTGTACTTTGTGATATGCTAGGATGAATATGCACACTCGACAGTGAGGTTGGTAGGGTTGGGAGATGCAAGGATATCCCCAAGGGCATTCCCATCTTGAGAGGATTGATCCGGGCTGCTATCAGAGTGTGAATCTTCACATCAGAGTTCCTCTGCTTCGAATA
This sequence comes from Chloranthus sessilifolius, assembly GCA_021018995.1. Taxonomy (NCBI): domain Eukaryota; kingdom Viridiplantae; phylum Streptophyta; class Magnoliopsida; order Chloranthales; family Chloranthaceae; genus Chloranthus; species Chloranthus sessilifolius. Next base: position 86,398,047 of record CM037585.1, read on the forward strand.
ACCTGTGGAGGTCCTCACCTAGCTATTCTTCCATCTCAAGGGTTGGGAGATCTAACCAGTAGTCCTCATCATCGCTCGACGGCGATTGTCATTCCCCTTCCAGTGAGTTCCAGAATATCAGAAGTTGTGGCGCGCCCAAAGACTGGGGAGCATTGAGCTCTAGTTCTTCTTGAAATTTTATAAAGGTGACTTGATGATATTCCATTCTCGTTGTTCATCATATCTCGCGCAGGATAACTCTTTTGCACCGCGTTAAGACGGATGCGCACAAGTTGCAATAGGGTGATTCTAGGTAAGGGCAGCAGCGTAGACACCACCAATTATCCAGTAAGGCTTGATAATCAAGTTCATCATCAGAGTCTGTTTCTTCGCTTCGGGAGTTGTTAACCTCCACGAGGAGCTTCAGCCGCTCTGCTCTTAAGTGATCTCCAAGTTCTATTTTCGTATGGCTAGTCCAGTAGTCTTCTTCTCCACTCGACATTGAGAGCCAGTCCTCCCCTCCTGGTTCATGAGACTGGGGTGTCCTTGACTTTGGTTCTTCTTTATTTCCCAATGCGACGATGTGGAAGTCCTCCTCATCGGTCGACTCCCAGTTTTCTATGTGTGGCTCAAATTCTGGTAGTTTTCTTTTCTCGGTAGTACAGGGTTCCTCAGTGTCAAAGAGCGGTCCTACGCCTTCAAGCAGCTTGTTGATGTCGTCGTCGTTTTAGTTTAAGCTTGTTAGGTCCGCGAAGGCTTTGACAATTTGCTCAACTTCAGTTGCCCGTGGTTCGGTGAGGGACGTTTCTTTTCTTCTTAGCACGTCGACCTTTTCGGTAGTTCCATAGATGAAATGATCGTAGAGTGACCATTTAGGTGAGGTCGGCAGGAGATCGGCTTATTTACCATCTGACTGGTAACCCAATCTTGTGTGCTTGTGAACTTTCTTTGGGAGGGGTGGCTGATCGATTTTAAATTGTACCCTTGTAAGTGCACAAGATCTATTCAAGCACGGTGAAATCAAGGGTGTCGAACCCAAAGGGATGCATGAAATTTAATTAATTTCTAAAAGCATAAAACAAACCTAAGGAAGTACCAAAGGTGAGATTTATATATGAGGAAGACTATCAACTACACAAAATGCGATTAATAAAATCTAAACAAAGCTTATACAGGGAAAACAGTGAATAACCAAACAACAATGAAAAGATGATTAAGGAGTCTGCTAACCCTAAATTTATAATTTTTCTACCAACAATCAATCACACATTTCAATGTCAAATTATTTGCCCTCATTTAACTACAAGAAAAATGAATCGTAAAGAATGTGATTATTGATCAGGCATACCCTATCCAAATACTATGACTCATCCAATCACGACATGAATCATGCGGAAGGCATAGCGTATCTCACATTCAAAATCACAGCAGTAAGAACCAATCATATGGCATCCTAAATCAGTCTACAAGATCAGATCTAGGTGGAATAACTCGTTTATTATCGCCAATCACACGGTCAACGACTATAAATGAGTATTCGATGATAAAATAATATGCTCAAACTGCAAGCCGTACGATTCAATAATTATGACAATGAATACAAATATTAACTCTCATTTTACTACAAGTAAAATGATTCGAAAAGAATGTGATTATTGATCTGACATACCCTATCTAAACAGTATGATGCATCCAATCATGGTATGAATCATGCGAAAGGTATAGCGCATCTCACATGTGAAACTATAATATTAATAATCAATCGTATGACATCCTAAATCAGTCTACAAGATCAGATCTAGGTAAAATAACTCTTTTATTATTGCCGATAACCAAGATTGACGGCTATAAATGAGCATTCGATGATAAACAATAGGCACACACTTAAAGCCATATGATTCAATATTTGTAAAAATAAATGGTTGAAATGAAAAGAAATTAACTACTTATCTAGGGGTCACTTCCTCCTTGAATGAACAGTTTTAGCCGTTCATCTCCGATTCACACACAAGGCACAAATCCGAAATCATCAAACACGTTCTTTAATTTATCAAATGCTCGAATCTTTTAAAAATAGATCAAGAACCTTACAAAGCTTTGGTTCCTAATTACAAACTAATTATCAAAAGTTAAAACTGTAAAACACTAAAAAAAATTAGGAAAAGACTAAAAAAATCAGCCAAAAAGAGGCCTTCAAAGAGGACCAAGAGAGCACTATAAAGAGGCTCTCAAAAGAGCACACCCAAAACCCTAAGCATATCATTGTATATATAGGGCATGGGCTAAAAAGTTTCCATTTCAGGTTAATCAATTGAATTTGCAAATTCAATCGATTGAATTCAAAATTTGAATTTTGGTGGATTTATTTGAATTTGAAATCAAGCGATTGATTTCCATATCTCAATCGATTGAGTTCAAATTCAACTTTAAGAGGGAAACATATGTCATCAAACTTAATCGATTGATTATGATATGTGACATCTCTATTCTCTTGCTTGTGGCTGGACCAATCAATTCTTTTAACGGATTTTAGTGTTTCTGTTGGCTCCATGGTCTAATGCTCTCATGTAGCCTTAATTATACACTTCTATGCTCTTGTAAGATTCAACGGTCATGAACACCTGAAACCACTAAAACTAAATAACAATCATCAGATAGCCTTTATCGAATAGTCAAATGTTGGTACTAGGGTGCGAAATATGGTCATATTTTAGTACAGATCATACCCTCAAACCTACACTTTGCTAGTCCTCAAGCAAAGAGAATGGTAAATATGTAGATAAACTAATAACCTAAAGAAAATAATAAATATCACTTTCGTAGGGAGCACGATTGCATTTAGCATATGCAATACGCCTTTAAACCTCCTAGGTGATCCCTAGTGGAGGAGTTGTGTCTCTTGAGGGTTTATAGTGAAGATACCCACAAACTTCCAAAAACAGTTTTCAAAACCATCGATAAAATAGTTTTCAGAAATTAGTTTATATAATATATATACCTTTAAAATAAAAAACCTATAACCATTTCAGCATGCAAATGTTCATTCTCAAATATCGACGCTATGATAGTCCCACTGTTTCTTATTCCAATTAATCCAATGCTCCGATTCTTAGACCTATTTTTCATTCATGCCTAGAGTACTGTTTGTGCATGTGCCAATGCTTAAATCGTTCTATCGCCGGATTAATCCAAACCGGGAATCATCGGATCCCATGTCTCGACTCAATCTTCACCTTAGGTATACACTCACAACAGAATCGCTCCGATGAATGGTTTATATTTTCACCCGCATGTGAGATGGAGTTACAACACGAATTAAAAAAATCTCACATGATAAAAGAAAGACAGCGAATCAAAGAATTTAAAAAAAAAATCTCATAAGGAATGATGTTTGTATTCTAAGCATGTTATATCAAGTACCATAGTCATTACATCATCACTCTCCTCAAGGCATTTATCAATCGAGATTGGATCACGAAGGTCTTTTCTAAGGTTGTAATGTGGCTCGGGTGAAGGTTATGAAAGAAAGGGGAAATTAGATTCAAAATTCTCTTAGAAACCAGAAAAAGAAATACATTTGATTTTCACATTTTTCACACTTTCTTTTTCAAAATTTTCAGAACTTTTTCTTTTTTCTTTTTCTCAATTCTCTTCTTCTTTCATTCCTTGTTTTTTTTTTTTAGATATCACCTCATATTTTTCATTTTTCTACCTCTTGCACACATATCCCCTTTATTTATTTCTTCTCATTTTTCTCCCTGCAAGCATCACTCAATGACTCTCTACTTCCTCTCTTATTCTCATCCCTCTTTTCCAATTTCTCAGAGATTGAAGGGTAAGATTTTACATTTTTTAAACGAGTGTGGGGTATGATTAATATAACTTAACAAAAAATACTTAGGACAAAATTTTTCAACAAGGCTTAAAGCGGGTGCAAAAACGAGCCAATGATTGCCTTTGATAATTTCCTCTCAAGGTGATAATGATGCCTATTTGTCTTGAGTTTAAATATAATGAGTTATAGTATAATGATATAAAACATGCCAAATAAACAAATCGAGATAAAACGTATGAGATTTCAATAATTGAGGACGACTTCCAAAGATACTCCGAATTTATTTAGCACTCATCAAGAACGAGGAAAAAGTTCTAAAGCTTTTCAGGTTTAGTCTTTCTTCGGATCTAGAATTTCAGATTTGAACTAATCTTTTAATTTTCGGACCTAAGCATGACAAAAGTGTAAAAGCTTTTCAAGGCATAAAATTCAAACTAATCTTTAAATCTTCATAATGGAGTTAATTATCTTAAATTAGATCAGTTTTACTATAGCATGAATATTTAAAAATTAAAATTTTACATGCTTTAGTGACTACAGTTTGAAAACTGTGTCAAAAATAAACAACGATAGTATTTTTTTTATTTTTTAAACATGGTATTGAGGGTGCATATAAAATGTGGTTAAACATATACTGCAAAAGTTAAAGATCATGAACCCCTCATTTGAGCACACCACCCCCAAACCTAAGTGGTGCTATGTCATCATTATACAAAACTATAAACATTAAAACAACAATAGGATAGTCAGAAAAATATGATAATAAATCGGTACAAGCGCCAACGATACTCGCTCAACGTCCCTTTCGAAGGAGGGGCGGAGGACGAAAGGGGAACAACTAAGGTAAATCCTCCTTTCTTTCTCTCTCTCTCTCTCTCTCTCTTTTTAACCATCAAAATCATACTAATTAAATCTAATAACAACAAAATAAAATAATTTACAAGGGGCTTGGGTTGCCTCCCAAGAAGCGCCAAGTTTTTGTCCTGTGGTCTTCAACCGGACCACCCTCAAGCTTCGATAGGAGCGAGAAAGGGCCATTAATCTGGCATGTTTTGGTTACCCTTTCTATAAATTAGGGGCTTGAGGATCTTTGCCATGACATATTCAGATTGATTGAGTGTTGGGAATTTAAGAGCACCGAATAAGTCATTATTTAAAACCAATCGAATTGAGGATTTGTCTAAGCAATATAGAAATGGATCATTGGGCACATAAGGTGCCTCATATGTAATGCTCGACTCCTTAGTCGATGTAAAACAAGGACTTGTGTCCTCCTCATGCAATTGTTCTTTTGGTATCAGAGGAGTATCACAAATTGGTTGGCTATCTTCCATTATTTCTATCATATATGGGCCAACAATCTCTTCCTTGTAATCTACCTCATGCCCGCCCCAAAGGGTCATGGTCTTAATCTCAGGCTCATGGGCGGGGGTAGTTTCTCCTTCTAACTCCTGATCTTGCAGGAAACTTATAGGTTGGCTAGGCAAGGTATCTGCTTTCCTAGCCATGACAGCGACCCTATGGTCCATTTGGGATTGAAGTATTTCTTTCATCATAGTTAACAGCTGGTCTTGAAAATCAGAACACATATTTAACATTCGATCATTAAACTCAAAACTCTAGGGATTGTGAGTATTATGGGTCAAATTGAGGTTGGTCTGAATTTTTTTACATATAAGGCTGATTTAATTCGCAACCCTGATTTGGTTCCCACCAATTAGGATCATTCTCCCTATATTCATCCCGTGGGGATTATGAATATTGTAGGTCAAACTAAGGTTGGTACGAAATTTTTTTCATATAAGGTTGATTTAATTCACAACCCTGATTTGGTTTCCACCTGTAGACACCCAAATTTGGCTCAAGGCTCGATTGAAACACCTTTCGAGAGAGGTTCACTTCTGAGCTTTTGATAGCATGTATGGAACCTTTAAGAACCACCTTAAAACCCTTAAGAACTATTCCAAAACCCTTAGGAATCACCTTAGATCCCTTAGGAACCTGCCTCGAACCTTTAGAAATCAATCCCAACCCTAAGAACTTGTCCTGAGCCTAAACCTAACCTTATCAAGCCATGGATGCGGAGGGATGCATCGAAACTAGCTATGGCTATCTATTATGATCAAATCTTATACCATTAAAAAGTAGAAGCCGTCAGCTTTCCAACGGTCCAAGAATCACCCTAATCGGAGGTATATATCAAAAGATACGGCAGACCGAACTCGGAGGGTAGAAGTGTATATTCATGTGGGCCCCCCCTAGGGATTTGGCGTAACTATTAGAAATGGCCTGGCACAACTATTAGAAATGGCCAGGCCAATTCTCCCAGATTTTAAGCCTGGCGCAACTATTAGTTGCGCCAAGGTTAAAGGTGGGGCCCACCCTCACGAACCAACTTCCAGGCACTGTTTAAAACTAATTTACTGTACATTTGCCTGACGCAACTATTAGTTGTGCAGGCATATGAACAGTAACCTCTGGATTTTGCCTCAAAAATTATGATTGGGGTTTGACTTATTGACCACCTTGATCCTTGGGGTGTATTTTGATAGTTTTGTTACACCCTTTTAATGCCTATTTGCAACCCTTCAAGTGGCTTAAGGCCTCACCCCATCATCCACCATTGGAGGACCTTCTCACACATCTCAAGGATCCAAAAGCCCTAGGAATCCTTAGATGGGAGATTATCTAATTGCTAAACCTATTTAGCTCTTAAGTGGTTTCCTAATCCACTAATTTTCTATAAATAGAGCCCCCCACCCCTTGGTTTAAAGGTTGAGAATTTTGGCCTAAGAGAGAAAGAGCTTAAAGTGAGAAGATCTTTCTCCCTTTAGTGCACACTTCCCATATAAAAATCAGAATTTCAAAACCTCCTTTGAGTGATATTTTTTACCTTAGATCCCTTAGTTTAGGTATATGCTACCCATTTACCTTCCCTCTATACTTCCTAGCTAGCAAGCCTTAGAGGTTAGAACCCCTCTTTCCATCATACAAGCCTTCAGGAGCTTATCAAAGCAAGCCACACAAGGCTCTCCTACGGTGCTACAAGGGCCCGAGGGCTCCGGCTCTCCCCTTTCTTCTCCTATCTCTTTCTAGCTCCCTCCATCCTCCCATTTGTGTCGTTACGCCGTCGACTTTTCAGTAGGGACGGAGGGGCACAAATTAGATTCTAAGCCCTTTTGGATAAGAGGAAGCTATTTTCTTTTCTTTTACTTTATTTTATTTTTGGCCATTAGTAGAGACCACTTTAAGCGGGTTGATCGGGTGCCTAACACCTTCCCGATTGATAACTAAAGCCCCTACCCAAGAGCCTTTGGTGTAGATCGGAATCAAAATCATATTTTTAGCACTTCGGTGCTCATAAAAATGAACTAGGTTTCCTGGGACACCGAAAGGTCTGGGTGGCAACTCTATATTTTTTGCAAGCGAGGGTATCGCCGTGACGGGATCGTCAAAAATCCCACGGTTGCACAGATGGCGACTCTGCTGGGAGTAGCTAGTAGAGCTTCCCCTTGAACTAGGCCTTTTTAAAAAATATTTTTCTAACATTTTATTGCTATTTTTTTTATTTTTATTTTTACTATTTTTTTCACTCACCCCTCTGATTAAGTCACTTTACTTATCCCTACTTTTATGAGCCTTAGACGATTGGCGGGTCTACTTGCGCATAGTCTTTAAATTTCTTTACTTTTCCGTCATTTTAAGTGCCTTAGCCGATCGACGAGCCTACTTGAGCATTGTCTTTTAATTCATTTAATTTTCCATCATTTAAAGTGCCTTAGCTGATTGGCGGGCCTACTTATGCACTCATATCCCAACAGTGGACGCCGGCCTGTAGTGGCGGCACGGGATCATCACCCCCAGGTCTTGAAACTAAAGAAAACTTCCAAAAAAAAGAAGAAGAAAAGCGTTGAAAATAAAATAAAATTGAACCAAGTTAGGGAGCTTAATTAATTTATTTTTATGGAATAGATTTTAAAACGGTTGGGATTAGGCAAACACACAACCACCCGGGTCTTAGTATGGCGGCAGCCCCTAGTGGTGATGATCTAGAAAAGTCCTAGCCAACCTAGTATCTGAGAAGGCGCTTGCGTCGGAGGTATATCAGGTGGGTTCCCATCCTGAAGCTTAAAACCCTTGGGGAGAGCGCTAGCGATTTATACCGGACTCAAACCCGTTAGGTGCGGTATAGAGAGAATCGACCACCAAAAAATAGCTCAGTTCTTGGAAGCCTAGCTTCCATAAAAACTAAAAAAAGAGACTCATTTCGGGTGTTGGTGCCTGTTGTTATTAGTTCAGGAGCATCAATTTTTGCCTGACGCAAGTATTAGTTGCGCCAGTGCAAAAAACTGAAATTTATAATTGGCGCAACTAATAGTTGCGCCAGCTTTAAAATCCAAATTTTTACCTTGGCGCAACTAATAGTTGCGCCAGTATAAAAAAGGTGCCCTGCAACTTGGGCGCATGTATTACTTGCGCCAGGTCTGTTTAACAACACACCAGCCCGAATCTGTGGCCTTCTTTACCTCCCGAGTCCCCCGATTAGTGTGCTTAGTGCCTTGTTTAAGCCCTGCTATCTCTGACACCCAATACGCCCCCGCCGATCAAAAGAGGGCAACTTCTTTTTGGCTCATTCCAGGGGATCGGGCTGTTTACCTCGATTTTCGTGCATTTAATAGATTAAAGGTTCTCTTTCGATTCTTTCGAAGTGCGTCGGAATCGTCGCCGCGAGTCTTGAATTAAGGTACGAGAGCTACCCGAAAAGGAAATTCCAAGGCCTCGAAACCTTTATTTTTCAAAACTTTTTCAAAAAAATTCAAAAAAAAAAAAATCAAAATCCAAAAAATATATATATAGTTTGTGGTGCTGGCACAATGACATCATCTTGCCCTCCACCATCCTGTAGGGGAAGAAGGAGGAGGATTTTTGGGCCTTATCCAAGGCACCCTTACCCAACCGGTTCCTTTAGAATGTCGTGGGTAGTGAACCCGGCTTATGCCGATCCCGACACATCCCCACCACACTCTCCAACCCATTACCATTCCCATTCAGGGGAAGTCTTTTCCACCATCCCCCTCACCCAATCCCCCTTTACCATTACCGGCCCATTTGGCGCCCCCATTTTTCCAACCACTACCCCCCAAAATATCCAAAGTCCAACCCCCAACTCCCTGTCTTTTGCTCAAACCATGCCCATACCAAATCCATCATATTTCCCACCCATGTCCATACAAAACCCAAACCCATTCTCCCAATCCACATCCATGCCCCATTTCCCATCTTCCCCCTATAGGCCCGATCCACCCACATTCACATACACCACTTTCGCCCTATCCACCCCTCCACAAATCCTCCCATCTACTCGGGTCATGCCCATTTTTATCGGGGCCATGCCTAGTTTCTTCCAAACATTCACACCCCACCAACCACCATCCCTAAACATCCCTAATCCCTCCCCATCCTTTACCCCACCTCAACTCTCCAATCCACCCCATATCCCACCTCTTACCATGGCCATGCCCGATCATACCGGGGCTATGCCCAATTTCCCCTCCCACTACCCACATCCAATCCTCCTTCCATGACCATGATGGAGATGTTCCAAGCCTACTCCATGTGGAAGGCTTCTCAAAACACCCTTCCTCCTCCACACCCAATGTCCCTAAACCCATCTCACACCCTAGCCAATCTCCATGCCTCACTCCCCAATGACCCCCATCAACCCCCCATAATCCACACCATCCAAACCCCCATTACCCACATACCCCAAGGCTCCATGGCCCAACCTCCCACTACCCATACACCCCAAGGACAAATGGCCCAATCTCCAACCTCCCACATACCCCAAGGCCCATTGGCCCAAACCTCATTTTCCCACATATCCCAGGGTCCCATGGCCCAATAACCCACCACCCAGACCCACTAAGGGCCCATGGCCCAGACCCATCTAGGTCCGATGGGCCAAACCCATCAAGGGACCACGACCCAGACCCACCAAGGGCCCATGACCAAGATCCATCTAGGGCCCATAGCCCAAACCCACCAAGGGCCCATGGCCCAAACCTACTCAAGGCCCATAGCCCAAACCCATCAAGGGCCCATGGCCCAAACCTACCAAGGGCCCATGGCCCAAACCCATCAGTGCCCCCTGGCCCAAAATGACCAAGGCTTCACGGCCCAAACCCAAACCCCACACTCATACCTTCCACAATACCCCCAACATTTCACCCAACCTTCGGGTCAAACCCATGCCGTCCCCCAAACCCAATTTTCCCATGGCCCCATACCCCAAGGCCATCTCCAAACCTTCCCCCGTACCCAATGGCCCCACCTCAAAACCAAATTCCCATCACCCAACAAACCTTCCCTATCACCCAACAAACCTTCCCTCACCCCCAATGGGCTCACCCAACCCCCACTCACGTCATTCCCATCCAACCCGTACAACAACAACAAGAGAATCCCGCCCACACTACATATTATGCCTACCAGCAGTCTGAGAAGGACGAGATTAGGAATAGCGGGGCCTATGCTGGGGCATTGGCCAGCCTTAACCCTCCTCCCATAATTGCCCACCCCCTGGTGGCCCAGAGTGAAGTCCAACTAACGGTCAAGAAAGCGGCCCCTGCATCAAAAGAGTCAGAGCAGCTGAAAGAACAGTTGGACAAAATACAAAAGCACCTGATGAAAATGAGTGGTGCTAAAATCCACGCCACGAACTTCACAGATTTATGTCTGTTCGCTGAGGTCCCTCTGCCCGCCAAACTTAAAATGCCTGCCTTCGACAAATATAATGGCACTGGTAATCCTATTATGCACTTGAAGTCCTACTGTGGGGACATGTGCCAATACGGAGGAGACGAAAGACTACTAATAAAAGTATTTTAGAAGAGTCTGATCGGTCCGGCTTTGAGATGGTTCACATCTTTAGAAGCATCAATGATAAAACCATGGAGGGACTTGACGCACCTCTTTTAAGAACAATATGTCTACAATATAGACATTGAGCCGCGCAAGTCAGACTTGGCCCGTTTGAAATAGAACCAGAACGAGACCTTCAGTGACTACTTGGGGCGCTGGAGAGCACTGACAGCTCAGGTCAGAAATAGAATACCTGATGACGCGCAGATAGGGATGATCTCAAAGAATACTTTGCCAGTGATCTCGAACTTCTTGGTATACCAACAGCAGTTTAGCTTTACTGATCTGATGAGAAATGGTAATCGATGTAAGGATGCCATCAGGGAGGGCCACCTGAGTAAGAACATGCCAAGTGGACCCAGTGGAGTTAAGAGGTTTTCAGAGCAAAGAAATGATAAAAGAATCGGGGCCAATGTCCAGAACATTGCCAATACCAGGCTCAATAATAATACAACCCTGTTTCAATTTCAGGCTGTCCCGCTAGAACCAGCTAGGCCTGAGCAGATGCAGAGAATAGGGAATGGGTAAGGAATGTAAATGACTCTGGAGCAGAGGAGAGCCTGCTGTGACCGAGTTTTCATGCCCCTAGGGTAATCGTTGAGTGGACTTCTACCTTTGTTAGTGGAAAAAGGATTAGTCACTATTCGTCAATCGCAACCTCCTCCCCATCCAATCCCAAAGAACTATGACCCGAATACACATTACAATTTTCATTAGGGTCCGGGTCTCCCGACTGATCACTGCTTCCCATTGAAGTACAAAATCCAGGATTTGATCGATGGCGAGAAAATCATTCCCCTTGCACCTTCTCAGCATGCCAATATTCACCAAGTGCCACTACCCCCACATCCTACTGGAGGAGTTGGTCTCAGACCCACCATCGGAATGATAGAAGATGAAGAGGAGCTTGAATTTGACCCATCTGATTATATCAGTGATCGGGAGAGTTATATAGCACCGTTGTCAAGAAATGTGGAAGAGAGGAATATCGGGGTAATTGAACCCCTAAATTTGTCAGAATATTTCCCCAACCCGACCCTGCAAATTGAACCCTTAGATCTCAGGGTATACTTTCCATACACCACACACGTCAATTATGTACATATCAATGCATACCAACCATACACCACCACCCCCATCAATTACCCAATGAGCCAACAGACCCCTAGTCCCACACCTGCACCCGTGAATTATCAATGGCCTGCGCCCATCCCCTCACCCCAAGTTCAGCCACCAGTTGACTCCACCACCCCAGTCAATTACCTAATGGCCCATCAAACCCACCATCTCCCACCAGCGCCTACCAGCTATCAATGGCCTACCTTTATCTCCTTCCCCCTAATACCACCACCCTCAAGCTTCACCACCCCATTTGGCCCAAATTTTCCACCAAACCCGCTACCACCAAAGTAAATCAGGTGTTGCCCACACCTCCTGAGCCCATAGTACAACCATACCTTTCCAGCTCTCAGGACCAACATATGATCCTCATCAGGTCCGGCTAAGCTACGAACAAACAGATGTCAATGTCGGCAACAACAGCAGCAGAGAAGGGGCAGTGGACTTTATCACCAGGTCAGGGAGGATATCAAAGCAGCTAGAAGCACCGACAGTGGCACAAACCCAACTAGAGGGGAAGAAAGACAGTGCTGTGAACCCCTTCAAAAAAATGAGTCAGGAATATATACTAAAGACTCAATTGAGAAGAATGCCCACCCATATAACCGTTTGGGATTTGTTGATGACGTCCCCACTCCACTTTCAAGCATTAATGGGGGCGTTAAAGAATGCACATGTATGACTCCAAGTTAGCCCAGATGAGGTCGGGCAGATAATTGGGTAAGTGATGGCTCCGAATGCCATCTCATTTTCTGATGCTGATCTACCTGAAGAAGGATGTATCTACTCAAAGTCTTCAAATATAACAGGTGAGTCTAGAAATATGGTCATTCCCCTGGTTTTGATTGATAATGAGTCTGCCTTGAATATATGCCCATTAAGAACCGCCACTAAGATCGGGGTCGATCCATGCATGTTGAGGCCCACCAGAACCAACGCTGGAGGATTTGACAATACCAGGAGAGAAATAATGAGAGAAGTTGATCTTGAGCTGTTGATCGGGCCAATGACCTTCTCCATCTTGTTTCAAGCAATGGATATCAAATCCTCATCTAATCTATTGTTGGGACTCCTGTGGCTGCATGAGGTCGGAGCCATACCTTCCACTTTGTACCAGAAACTCAAGTTTGTGTCTGGGCATAAAATTATTACAATCATCGGTGAGGGGCATAATGAAAAAGAAAAAGCCGCCAATAGCATCGAAAAACTCAATATGTTGGACGTGCTGCACACTGTCGAGGACATTTACCTCCATAGATTTGAATATGAGGTGTCAGCAATACTCCCGGAGCTCATTGAGGGCATCATGCCTAAAACAGGAGGCGGTATGATAGCAGCAGTGGCTATGCTCCAGAAGTGGGGCTATTAGGAAGGCCGAGGGCTCGGGCCCCGATTACAAGGCAGAGGAGTGCCAGTTATGGCTAAGGGACAGAAAGTAAGATTCAGGCTGGGATACAAGCCCACGAAGGAAGAGGTCCGAGAGGCCAAAGAAAAAGCTAGGATCGCTGCAGTGGCAAGAGCTTGAGGAATCAACATAGAAGAGAAACCTCGCCCTAGACCGCACATTAGGGATTCCTTTGTTAGTGCTAGGGTTGTAAAATTCAACTGGAATGGAGTAACACATTTGACCCTGCACAGACTCATAGCTCCAATCCATCCCACCAATCCCTAGATCTCCCTTCCTAGCTTGGAGATAGATTTGGCCGTGTTGTCCCTTTTCGAAGAACGACGGCCAGTACCTGAACAAACACCCCCTATGGTAAATCCCCATAAAATGATATTGATGTTTGAGGACATCATCTCAGATGAATTGGGGATCAATATGATGGAGGCTGAATCCAATAATCCATATAAGTCAGCGCCCTCTATCCCAACAGGTAAAGGAGCGGCCCCTTAGGTATGCAACTGGGAATCTTTGCCCCAAACCCTAGAAGCAGGGAGTGGCCTAAAGTTTGGCACTTGTTTTCCAAAAAAAAATAACCTATAAAAGTGAGATAAGCTATTGGCAGACAATACCTTGTATATATAGTAACCCGCCTTGCCAAGAGTCCGTCTCCGAAGAAAACAAAAATCTCAAAAAATCCAAAGTCCAAAAATATTGTCATTTAAAATTCTCACAAAAGTCCCATAAAATGATGCCTTAATCAAAATACCCGTCCCACGTAAAATCGACCCCTTTCCTATAGAAATACAAGAAGAGGTAGGAGTTACGAGTCTGGACGAGGATAGTCCTTTGGAGGAGCTCCCCAATGAGCTCCTTGATCGATTTGCCAACTTTGAGCATGGCTCTACCCTGATTGTGGAGGAAACTAAAGACGTCAATTTAGGGACTGAGGAGATTCCTAGGATAACCAAGATCGAAACATCGCTGTCTCCCAAAGAAAGAGAAAGCATGATCGATTTCCTTTGATTATACCAAGACATTTTTGCTTGGTCATACGAGGACATGCCTGGTTTGGATACTAATTTGGTTGAGCACGAGTTGTCCCTCTACCCTGATATGAAGCCAGTCAAGCAGAAGCTGAGACGTCTCCGACTAGAGTGGATGCTGAAAGTCAAGGATGAGGTCATCAAGCAATATGATGCAGGATTTCTCATGGTATCTAAATACTCATAGTGGGTAGTCAATATCGTGCCTGTATCGAAGAAAGATGGAAAGGTCTGTATGTGCATCGATTCCGCAATTTAAACAGAGCAAGCCCAAAAGATGATTTCCCATTGCCACACATCGACATCTTAATCGATAACACTGCTAAGCACGGGATGCTCTCTTTCATGGATGAATTTTTAGGATACAATCAGATAAAGATGGCAGAGGTTGATATCGAGAAGACAATGCTCATTACCCCCTGGGGAACCTTTTGCTATCGGGTCATGTCGTTTGGGCTGCAACGTACCAGAGAGTTATGACTGCGCTATTCCATGACATGATGCACCGAGAGATTGAGGTGTATGTTGACGATATGATAGCCAAGTCATTGGAGTGAAGCGACCATCTGGTAAACCTTCAGAAGCTATTTAAGAGGTTGAGAAAGTACAAGTTACATCTAAATCCACAGAAGTGCGCTTTTGGTGCTATGTATGGAAAATTGTTAGGATTCATCATCAGCAGGAGAGGGATCGAGGTCGACCCAATCAAAGTCAAAGCCATCACTGAAATGCCACCGCCATCTACTAAGAAAGAGGTTAGATGGTTCTTGGGCATAATACAGTATATCAGTCGGTTCATTGCACAGCTAACTCCAATCTGCACATCGATCTTCAAGCTACTAAGGAAGAACTCGCCCGTTGAATGGAACTATGATTGTCAAGCAGCATTCGATAAAATCAAAGGCTACCTCCTTAATCCACCTATTTTGGTACCACCTGAGTCGGGGAGACCACTCTTGATGTATCTCTCCACGACGAAAGTTTTGATGGGATGTGTTTTAGGGCAGTATGATGAAATGAGAAGAAGAGAGAAGGCCATCTACTATCTGAGTGAGGAATTCACTGATTATGAGATGCACTATTCTCATCTGGAGAAAGCATGCCTGGCCCTTGTATGGGCTACTCAGAGGCTCCACCATTACTTACTATCTCAGGCCATTCTACTTTTGGCCCTAATGAACCCGCTGAAATACCTTTTCGAGAAGCTAGCTCTCACTGGGCGGATTGTACGATGGCAGTTGTTATTATCTGAGTTTGACATCACATATGCCACTCAAAAGTTGATTAAGGGGCAAGAACTTGCTGATCATCTTGCTGATAATCCTTTGCCAGATTATGAACTTGTAAGAATCAAGTTCCCTGGTGAGGATATCCTGTTCATGACGGAAGACGATACTGAGGAAGCAAAGGAATCATGGGTAATGCACTTTGACGGGGCCGCAAATGCCGAAGGTCAGGGAGTTGCCGCCATTCTAATTTTGTCGAAAGGATCCCATGTACCGGTCTATATTAAGCTCAATTTTCCTTGCATAAACAACATGGCTGAGTACGAAGCTTGTGCCACTGGTCTACAGGCGGCTCTCGATCTAAATATAACTGACCTTCGAGTGTTTGGCGATTCACAGTTAATCATATGCCAGACGAACGGTAACTGGAAGACGAAAGATGAGAACCGATCCCTTACCATGAGCACCTCGAGGACCTGATAGCTTTCTTCCAAGATGTGAGTTAGCCTTATGCCTCCAAATTGAGGAACCTATGAAGCCTGATGATGAGCCACCTTGGTTCTCAAATATCAAGAATTTCCTCGAGACCCTAACTTCCCTGAGGGTACATCCAAGACGGACTGACGAACCATCCAACGTCTAGCAGCAGGCTACGTCGTTTGCAGGGAGTGCCTGTATAAGCAGTTGTACAATAACATCTTGCTCAGGTGCCTTACAGAAAGTGAAGCAGTCAATATTATGAAGGAGATCCATGAGGGGGTATGTGGAGCCCACGTCAGCAGTTACTTGCTTACTAAGAAAATTTTACGACAGGGATACTTTTGAATCACTATGGAATCAAATTGCTACAAACATGTTCAAAAATGCTATCAGTATCAGGAACACTCCAGTCTGATACACGCTCCTACCATTGATCTACACTGCATGACCACTCCTTGGCCATTTGCTACCTGGGGCCTTGATATTGTCGGAATGATTAATCCAAAAGCATCGAACGGACATCGGCTCATCCTCGTCGCCATTGAATACTTTACCAAGTGGGTAGAAGCGACGTCATATGCCAACATCACAGCCATTCACGTCGAGAAATTCCTCAAGAATAAAATTGTGTGCCGATTTAGAGTACCCAAGGACATCATGACGGATAATGGCACAAACTTTGCGAATAAGCGCATCCGAGCCTTCTGCGAGCAATACAAAATCAAGCACCATCGCTCGTCACCTTACCGACCTCAAACTAATGGAGCTGTAGAAGCTTCAAATAAGACAGTCGTCCGCATCCTAGAGAAAATGGTCGTCACCTACCAAGATTGGAGTGAGATGCTGCCATTTACTTTATGGGCCTACAGAACGTCGATCCGTACCGCTACAGGGGCAACACTATTCTCCCTTGTGTATGGAATTAAGGCCGTCCTACTAGTTGAGGTTGAAGTACCCTCGCTCTGAATCCTTATAGAATCAGGCTTACCCGAAGCAGAGAGAGAGATCCTGCTTCGAACAGCTGAACTTATTGGACGAGAAGAGACTCCTAGCCTTGTGTCATACTCAAGTTTACCAAGGGCAAATCGCATGTGCTTACAATAAACGTGTTCACTGTTGAAATCTAAAGGTAGGAGGCACTGTGTTGAAGAAGATCTTCCCGTCCCTCCATGTCGATCAGAGAGGGAAGTTCAAGTTGAACTGGGAAGGACCTTACGTCATTCGAGAAGTGCTGCCGGGATATGCCATCCGCCTCGCCACCATGGACGGAGATCATCTTCTTGAGCCCATCAACACTGGATACGTCTGACAGTTCTACTCTTAGTCTATCACGATAAGGTAAGTATTGGTGAAATAGATGCGTGATTGCTTAAGAATTACTCAAAAGAGGCCACCATTCCAAGCACAGTAGCCAAAAAGCATCTCCAAAAATGATGATACCCTTATAAGTGCACAAGATCTATTGAAGCATGATAAAATAAAGGGTGTCGAACCCACAGGGAAGCGTGAAATTTAATTAATTTCTAGAAGCATAAAATGAACCTAATAAAGTACCAAAGGTGAGATTTATATATGAGGAAGACTATCAACTACACAAAATGCGATTAATAAAATCTAAACAAAGTTTATATAGGGAAAACAGTGAATAACTAAACAACGATGAAAAGATGATCAAGGAGTCTGCTAACCTTAAATTTATAATTTTTCTACTAAAAATCAATCACACATTTCAATGTCAAATTATTTGCTCTCATTTAACTACAAGAAAAATGAATCGTAAAGAATATGATTATTGATCCGGCATATCCTATCCAAACACTATGACTCATCCAACCACGACATGAATAATGCGAAAGGCATAGTGTATCTCATATTCGAAATCATAGCAGTAAAAACCAATCATATGACATCCTAAATCAATCTATAAGATTAGATCTAGGTGGAATAACTCGTTTATTGTTGCCAATCACACGGTCAACGATTATAAATGAGTATTTGATGATAAAACAATATGCTTAAACTGAAAGCCGTATGATTCAATCATTATGACAGTGAATACAAATATTAATCCTTATTTTACTACAAGCAAAATAATTCGAAAAGAATGTGATTATTAATCTGACATACCCTATCCAAACACTATGACGCATCCAATCACGGCATGAATCATGCGAAAGTCATAGTGTATCTCACATGTGAAACCACAATATTAATAATCAATCGTATGACATTCTAAATCAGTCTACAAGATCAGATCTAGGTGGAATAACTCTTCTATTGTTGTCGATAACTAAGATCGACGATTATAAATTAGCATTCGATGATAAACAATAGGCACACACTTAAAGCCATACGATTCAATGTTTGTAAAAAGAAATGATTGAAATAAAAATAAATTAATTACTTATCTAGGGGTCATTTCCTCCTTAAATGAACGATTTCAGTCGTTCATCTCCGATCCACACGCAAGGCACAAATTCGAAACCATCAAACACGTTCTTTAATTTATCAAATGCTCGGATCTTTTAGAAAAATATCCAAAAGCTTACAAAGCTTTGGTTCCTAATTACAAACTAATTATCAAAAGCTAAAACTACAAAACACAAAAAAAAACTAGGAAAAGACTAAAAAAATCGACCAAAAAGAGGCCTCTAAAGAGGACCAAGAGAGCACTCTAAAGAGGCTCTAAAAAGAGTACACCCAAAACCCTAAGCATATCATTGTATATATAGGGCGCGGGCTAAAAAGCTTCCATTTCAGGTCAATCGATTGAATTTCCAAATTTTATCGATTGAATTCAAAATATGAATTTTGACAGATATATTTGAATTTGAAATCAATCGATTGATTTCCATATCTCAATCAATTGTGTTCAAATTCAAATTTAAGAGGAAAATAGATGTCATCAAACTCAATCGATTCATTTATGAAATTTAATCAATTGATTATGACATGTGACATCTCCATTCTCTAGCTTATGGTTGGACCAATCAATTTTTTTCACGGATTTCGGTATTTTTGTTGGCTCCATGGTCTGATGCTCTCATGTTACCTTAATTATACACTTTTATACTCTTGTAAGATCCAACGGTCACGAACACCTGAAACCACTAAAACTAAATAATAGCCATTAGATAGCCTTCATCGAATAGCCAAATGTTGGTATTAGGGTATGAAATATGGTCATATTTTGGTGCAGATCAGTGGTCCTATTCGTCCTTATCGATTCTTTCCAAGCCCTGTATGTGACAGCCTAGATTTCAGCAACCCAAAATCCGTGCCATCAGCACGACCCTCGAGGCCGTGCCCCATATAATATGCGGAACACTTGATACATCCCAACCATACAAAAGATACAATAAGAATATAGTGCAGAACAAATCTCCAGTTCTACAATATACCACCTCAAAACATTAATCCAAAAGATAGTTCTAATCCCATACCTCTGTATGGACTAAAGAACTAACCCGAACCATTAGTGCCGTTACTACGGTCACCCAAAATGGTTCGACAAAAGAATATTACATGTGTCTTTACTGTTACAAAAAGAAACAAAATATGGCTGGACGTGCCAAGCCTAAATCTCTCCCTTACAAAATCTCAAAGTACGCAATGAACCTCCTAGAAGAACTTCTCAGGAGGAGGCTCAGATTCTTCCCTCGGAACATAATCTAAGTCCTCGGGATCAACCTCACCAGCAACAGCTCCTAACTCTGAACCTGTGACGTATAGTCAAAAAGGGTGAGCTACATCCTAGCTCAATAGGGACAATATCTGAACAGGTACATCTTGATTACTCACATACATTTCATGACATAAATAAAGCATGAGTTTATCAATGTAAATTAACTGGAAAACCATTTGAGATGCAATAAAATAAACAGAGTGCTTTTGTAATTCTACTCATGACATTTGACGTTCATTAATTTCTATGATTTCAGCAAGGCTGGTCTCATGACTTAAAAAAGTTAACTTAAGTAATCCCCGAGCAATATAGCATCGAGCCCCGATGGAATACTCTCCATCGTCGTCTAATCAGACTATTTTGCTATTATCTTGACCCACGTCCCTTTCTCATAGGCGACGGGTACATCACTACTACACATCCCTGGGATGTCTACTGGTGCATGGATTAGCCGCCGTACCGGTCACGGATATCCTGTCGAGTCAGTCATGGGTATACCGCTGCGTCGGTTGGATATTCTACAAATCTCAAATCAATTGTGCGCTACATATAGTTATTCACCGTATGATTGTGCTAAATAAATATAAATTCCCAGCCTGTTCAATCTCATTTACATATGTTCAAATTTGTGGATCCTTACATCCACCGTACATCCCTGGGATATCACACTCTCTGATGCACCCTTCTGATGCCCACAGTACACATACATCCCTGGGATGGTTGAACTCTTTCACTAGTTTACTTCATCACATAACATTTCTCATTTTTAATACTACTCTACATTTTACATTTTTTAACTTACTTTGAAAGTGAATATGTTATAATTCAACTCAGCTTTTAAGGAAACATGCATTCATAGATTATCATCCTATACATGTTATCGTAATTAAGGGTACGAGTTCAGATATTCCCCTACCTCACTCGCGTTTACACTTTCGGATCCTTCAATCCGAGCTAGCATTCAACCATCACAAGGTCTGGCTTAAACTAGGCCTGGCCAAACACATTTATTTCATCATTATCAGTGTAAGAACATTGGGTTAGAAGACTAACCCCAACACATGAACAACTCGCATGTAAAACCTAACAAAACCTGAATTTTATCCAAATCGATCGAACGATTTTTGAATCGATCGAACGATTTGGAAATCGATTGAATGAATTTAAATTGATTGAACGATTTATAAAATCGATCGAATGAATTTAAATCGATTGAATGAAATCCCAAAATCGATCGAACGAACTCTATTTCATTCGATCGATCCCATAGATATTCATCCTACAATATTTTTGTCCCCTAGCAAACCGATTGAACGATTTTCAAATCGTTCACATAGCTTCCTAAATCGATCGAACGGTTCCTTCAGAATTCAAATCGATCGAACAATTTCTCAAATCGTTCGAATGTTTCCTTCAGAATTCATTTGCTTTTTCTTATCTCTTGTTTGGTTAAAATCGATTAAACGGTTTCTAATTTCGTTCAATCGATTTTACACGCTTTCAGATCTGAATATGTTCTTTCTCACTTCTTCATCATCTATCTTACTTATCACCCATTTATCTAATACACAACAGTTTTAAATTCTCTATTTAACAATTTAAACAAAACTTGGATTTGTAGATCTTACCCCATTCAAACGGTTGGATCTCTTTCTCTTGTTCTATGCCTTAGCTCACTAGGGTTTTACAAACCCCAAATCTCTACTCTCTTGATCCCGAGCTCGATCCGCTAACTTTCCGAGCTCAATCACTTGTATTTAATACCCTTCTCTAGATATCACAAGTCAAATCTCTCTCTCATTTATTCTCCTTAAATTTCTAGACAAACAAGCCTAAGAGAAATAACTTCTCTTTCCCTTTTTGCCTTATATCTTAACACATGGCTTGTGTGTTAAGCACGTATAACTAATTAGTGTATGTGTGTGAATATGTCTTTATCTATATCCACCACACCTCCTTCACATGATTTATCCAACCCATACTAACTAACCTAAGTCAACAAAGTCAAAGTTGACCCGATCAAATGTTTGACCCATTGGTCCGCTTATCGAGGTGCATTGTCTAGGTACAGAATTTCCAAGACGTTAGATTCTCCCCTCATTGGGAATTTTCGTCCACGAAAATTTAAACTCAAGGCTCCCCCTCCCCACACGCCGGGATGGAAGCGCACACACAACATAGTTAGTCATAACAATAGAGGCTGGACAAAAAGAACTCATGCATATATAAACAACCACACCATTAAACCAGGTTAAACAACTAATCATGGCCCATATCAAAACAACACATATATAGATAAAAGTAAAATATGCAGAGAATTTTGGAGTGGCAACCATGCCACGATTGTTCAAAAAGGACATCAGTCCCAGGTACTTGTTTTAAGCGGTTACAATTTTCAAAACATGTGTCTAACCAGTGAAAATAGACACCCCAAAAATACATATCCCTAAAATAAAAATAACCCTCAAGATTCCTCGTCATAAGGAGGATCAACACCAACATCGGACTGAGCATCGCCATCTCCACGAGTGTCCGTACCCGAAGTCGACGCATCCCTGACCCAAGCCTGCACTGCCACCATACGCTGGAGATAGTGGTCAAGATACATGAAACGCATCTCCTCAGCATGCAATGCATCGTAGTAATCAAGTTGGCGGTTGAGAAGACGATCATTCTCCGCCATCTGACGCGTGTTGGCTTCCAACAATGCATAGAGATCGGCGATGGTCGACGTAGGAATGCCCTCGTGAGGTGGTGGCATGTACTCCTGTGCTGGGTGTCTAGGAGGCTCATCATAAAGTGGAGTATCATGAGCGGGCTGGTCTGGAGCATGTGGTTGGTCCACTGGTTGCTGCTCGGGTTGTGGCGGTTCTTCAACCAAGGGCTTCTTAGTCAGCTTAACATAGGTTCTATTCCAGTCAATCATGGTGAACTGTTGCACATTTCCCGTGAACTTAAACTCACTCTTGGAGAGGGTGTACGTATCGTCACTGGCGTAGTCCTTGACCATGAGGGAAATGAGTCGGGCATACGGCATGTTATCGATAAGTTTCTTGGCACCCTCAAGCATCTTCTTACGGGCATATTTCATCCCTTCAATGACCATTTTCAGCGTGCAAAACCATCGACCACTGAAAGCCTTAAAAAGTGCCATCTGAACTTCATCCACCCTTTTAATTTTATGTCGTAAGGGGTACAAATTGCACTGAATAATCGAATCGAGCATCCAAAGCTTGCAGGGTAAGTCGACACGTTTAATAGAGAGACCTAACCTCGTTCTGTCATGGGTCATCTTAGCTGCGACAACTTTATAATCGAGAGCGGCCGGAAAAGGTTCCGTAAGGGTAATGTCCTCATGGTTATAAGTATGGAAACACTCTAATGCATTGGTCACGTCATCGAAGGTGAACGTATAAAGCCAATCATCAATTTTGGTCTTGAGGATGGTGGGATCCTTAATCAGTTCCATATTTTGGTAAAACAGTTGGATAATCCGAGGGTAAAAAGTATCCTTGCATGGGCGAAGGATTCCCATTAGACCCGCGACAGAAATGTAGTCAAAAGCCCACTGCGTCTCATCACATTTAGCAAAAGTCTTAGGATCGATGATCCATTCAGGTCTAAAATCTTTATCAGACCACCACTCGTTTGGTCATTCCTGCAGTTGTGGTGGGGGTGGTGCTTGGGAAGGTGGTGCCGACGAAGAACCCGTAGGTGGCTACTGGGAAGAACCCGTAGTGGGTTTCTTCGGTGCCGCACTCGCCGAGGCTTGGAGAGTTTTGGGTGGCATCGTGGAGCAAACCAAAAAATTAAGGTTTAAGGGCAACTCTAGCCGAAATGGTAACAAAATGTAAGGGAAATGAATCCCTTGGAAAACACAATAAACCTAAAAGAGGTTTGAGGTTACCTTGAATGGAGAAAAGTAACTTGGAAGTGGCCGGAGTTGACGAAAACTGGCGAACCACACAACCCTAGAACTCTCCTTTGAAGAAAGAAAATGAAAGAGGTTTAGGATTTAAGTGAATGGCAAAAAAAATTCGCATGCAATATATATAGGTTTCAAAATCGATCGAACGAATTGAAATTCGTTTGATCGGTTTCTAAACATTAAATGGCAGTCAAAAAATTCGATTTCGATCGAACGAATTATCGTTGTTAAAGTGCCCTCACAAAATTTTGTTCGATCGGTTTTGAGAATCGATCGAACGATTTGCTTGGCTTGATTTGAAGGTCATTTCCCACTCCACTGGCCAACATACTTCGTTCGAACGATTTGAAAAATCGATCGAATGGTTTCAGGCAACAATTTATTGCTTACTGGGCTTTGCATTTCATTCGAACGATTTCCAAAATCATTCGAACAGTTTCTGGCAATACCCAAAGGCTTTAGCCTACAGGAATTCGATTGAACGATTCTAATTTCGATCGAACGAATTTCTCAACAATGCCCTTGAGGTTACTTCTACATGTCCTATGACCCATAGTTGTTTTGTGGGCCACTCAACTCTATAGTAGCTCCACCAATAAGGTAGCAGCTCCACGCTGATAACCTACACACAGTTCAACACTAAATATTCAAACTCTTAGACCAGAACGTAAAATCTCAACACACATCATTACAAAACATCTTCCAACACAGTTTTTCATACATTCATTCATACAATTTAAGTTTTAACTTAGAATAACAAAAAAGAATTGGGACTAGTACTCGTGTACTATTGCTCAAACAAATGGGGATACAATTCCTTGATTTCAGCCTCTCGTTCCCAAGTCGCTTTCTTGACCGGATGATTACCCCACTTGACGAGTACTAATGGAATGATCTTAGTACGCAGAGTTTTGTCCTTTCGGTCTAAAATTTGAGTAGCTTCTTCAACCATAGTCATATCCTCATGTAGCTCAATCGGCTGACCGCCTAAAATGTGTGTGGGGTCCTTTACGTACTTTCGGAGCATTGAAATATGAAAAATGTTGTGGACGCTATTAAACAACGGAGGTAAACTGATGCGATAGGCTACTTCACCAACTCGACCAAAAACTTCAAAGGGTCCTATATAACAAGGACTTAGCTTTCCCTTCTTTCCGAACCTCATCACACCCTCATGGGTGATACTTTCACAAACACATGATCACCAACAGCAAAATCGAGGCTTGTTCTCTTAAAATCGGTATAGCTCTTTTGCCTACTCTGGGCTACCTTGAGCCTATCTCTGATCATTCGTACAAACATGGCATTATCCTCAAGAATTTCCGGACCCAACACAAATTTCTCTCCGATTTCTTCCCAATTGATGGGTGATCGGCATCACCTCCCATAGAGAGCTTCATACGGTGCCATTCCGATGCTCGCTTGAAAATTGTTGTTATATGCAAATTCGATCAATGGTAGATGTTGATCTCATGAGCCTTGTAATTCGAGCATACATGCCCTGAGCATGTCTTTTATCACTTGATTTACTATTTCCATTTGCCCATCAGTTTGTGGATGAAATGCCATACTAAAATCTAATCGAGTGCCCATACCTTCTTGAAACTTTTGCCAAAATTTAGAGGTATATAATGGGTCACGATCAGATACAATGTTGCTCGAAATGCCATGCAACCGCACTATTTCCTTCATATAGAGTTCCACGAGTCGTCCGACAGTATACATCGTGTTGTAGGGTAAGAAGTGAGCTGACTTCGTCAGTCTATCCACGACAACCCATATAGCGTTATGCCGCTTCGCCGTACGTGGCAACCCCACTATGAAATCCATGGAGATTGACTCCCATTTCCATTCTGGTATGGGTAGAGGCTGCAATAATCCAGCAGGGTGTCGATGGTCGACTTTCACCTGTTGACACGTCAAACATTTGGACACATACTCTGCTACGTCGCGTTTCAGACCTCTCCACCAGTAGTTCTTACGTATGTCTTGATACATCTTGGTGCTACCAGGATGGATCGCATATTGAGACTTATGAGCTTCATCCAAAATAGTTTGTCGTAAATCGACATCGACTAAAATACATAGACGTCCCCTGAATAATAAGGAACCATCCTCCCTTATAGAGAAATCCGGTCTAGTACCGTCCATCACTTCTTGCCAAATCTTGACTAACTCGGAGCCTCTCATCTGCAACTCGTGTATGTGTTCGAAAATTGCCGGCCTCACTAAAATATTGGCCAACAGAGCACCGAAAGCTTGTACCTCAATTGTCGCGTCATACAATGACAGGTCTTCAAATAATTTCTACCTGTGCATTCCCATCATTAGACTAGCTAATTGAGCCAAACCCTTTCGACTCAAAGCATCCATGACAATATTTGCCTTGCCTGGGTGATATTGAATGGAGCAGTCATAGTCTTTGAGAAACTCCATCCACCTTCGTTGTCGCATGTTTAACTCCTTCTGTGTGAATAAGTATCAGAGGCTTTTATGGTCAGTGAAGATCTCAAAAGTCTCCCCGTATAAGTAGTGCCTCCAAATTTTCAATGCAAAAATGACTGTTGCTAATTCAAGGTCATGCATTGGGTAATTCTTCTCATGTTCTTTCAGCTGTCTCGATCCATACGCAATTACTTTCTTATATTGGTTGAGCACACAGCCTAAACCGTGATGTGAAGTGTCATTATAGACTACAAAACCCCCACTGCCTGTAGGAATTGTAAGTATTGGAGCTGAAGTGAGCCGCTTCTTAAGCTCTTGGAAGCTCTTCTCACAAGCTTCGGTCCACTCAAATCTCACGTCCTTCCGTGTGAGCCTCGTTAGTGGCCCCGATATCTTTGAAAATCCCTCCACAAATCGCTCGTAATACCTAGCTAGACCAAGGAAACTGCGTATATCAGTCACCGTCTTAGGTTGTTCCCATTGCACTACAACTTCGATCTTTGCTGGATCTACCGTGACACCTTTCTTTGAGACAACATGCCCCAAAAAGCTGACTTCCTCCAATAAAAACTCACACTTACTGAGTTTGGTGTACAACTGGTGTTCATGCAGTGTTTGCAGAGCAGTTCTCAAGTGCACTTCATGTTCTTGCTTTGACTTAGAGTATATGAGGATATCGTCGACGAACACAATGACGAAAGAGTCCAGGTGTGGTTTAAACACCCGATTCATTAGATCCATAAATGATGCTGGCGCATTCGTCAACTCAAACGGCATCACTAAGAATTCGTAGTGTCCGTATCTCTTCCTAAAAGCAGTCTTTTGAACATCCTCTGTCTTGACCCTGGGTTGATGATATCTGGATCTCAAGTCGATCTTAAAAAAATATCTTGCCCCCTGTAGTTGGTCAAACAAATCATCTATCCTTCGCAATGGATACCTGTTCTTTATAGTGAGTTTGTTCAACTGACGGTAGTCAATGCACAACCTCATTGACCCGTCCTTCTTGACAAATAAGACCGGCGCACCCCAAGGAGATACACTCGGTCTCACAAACCCTTTGTCTAAGAGCTCTTGTAATTGCACTTTCAACTCCTTCAACTCCGCCGGAGCCATCTTATATGGGGCCTTAGAAATCGGCTCCGTTCCTGGTGCCAAGTCGATAGCAAACTCGACCTCTCTTTCTGGACGTAGTCCTGGTAGTTCGTCTGGGAAAACATCGTTAAACTCACACACCACTGAAATCTCTGAGGCAACATGTTTCTCTTCCTTGTCATCCTTTAGGAAAGCCAGATAACCACTGCATCCACTTCTGATCAAACATTTTGCTTTGATAGTGGACATGAGTGGTAGAAACTTCATCCTCACTCCTACAAATCGAAAAGAGCATCTCGTATTCGGCCTAAAGGTGACAACCTTGTTCTTACAATCGACTGTTGCACAGTGTTGTGACAACCAGTCCATGCCAAGGATCACATCGAATCCTTGCATGTCGAGCAAGATTAAATCTACTGGCAATTCAAAAAC
The DNA here is from genome assembly GCA_021018995.1 of Chloranthus sessilifolius. Taxonomy (NCBI): domain Eukaryota; kingdom Viridiplantae; phylum Streptophyta; class Magnoliopsida; order Chloranthales; family Chloranthaceae; genus Chloranthus; species Chloranthus sessilifolius. Next base: position 86,425,622 of record CM037585.1, read on the forward strand.
TTTCCCATAAATATCCCCATCTTTAATGACTACAACCATTGACTTGCAGACTAAGTCTGTATCAACCGATTTTCTAGTCGAAATTGACACTGGCAAGACAAAATCCAAAGTCTCTGGCCTAACTTTTATCTTTCTTACGAATCGAGGAGTGACATATGAATGGGTAGATCTTGGATCCATTAGTGCTCTCACCACATACGCGACATCACTCCCCCTCCCATACACTTGTAAAGTACCTATAAGGCATACCTAGTTTAGCATTTCGCTCATGAAACACATTTATATAATGTTAATTAGAATATCTACTCTCTCACATGTTACCTAGATGAATATTTCTCAAAATAAAATGAACCTTAAATGTGTTTTCGAGCTGTTTAATACAATGCACAAATCAATCTAAATAAAAACTCACCCTGTATGATATCGTTGGAATTCTGAGCATCCTGAGCCGTAACTGCATAAGCTCTTCCCTGTATGACCGGCTTCTTAGATTGGATTGGTCTCGATGCAGGAGTAGAAGCCGTTCTTCCCTTTGCCATCTCGGGGCAATCTCTGATGATGTGGCCTATCTTTCCACATTGATAACATCCCTGCATACCCCGTCTACAATCAACTGTCCAATGAGACTTGCCGCACTTGGCACAAGTCTCCTTTGGTGTAGAAGAGGCTGCCCTTGAAAATCCTTGGTTAGCGGACACTCTTGTGGTGGCTGTAGAGTTCTCATATCGGATGGGTCTTGCCAATGCGGATACAGCTGGCCTGGAAAAATTTGTATGCGCTATCTGTCTAGGGAGTGGGGCTGGTGTTGTAAATCTCGGCTTTTTATTCCTCGAGTCATACTCACCCATCCTCTCCTGGTCTGGTCGCACTCCATCCTGCTGATCCCTTCTTTTGAACACACCATATATATCCCTCTCAGCCACTATTGCTTTTCCCATTACATCCGCATAACGTTCAAGTTCAAAAATTGACACTCGTTCACGGATGTTTGGTCTTAGACCTTCTTCAAACTTGGCTGCCTTCATGATCTCTGTGGATACTAACTCTGGTGCAAACCGGGACAACCGTGTAAACTCTACACCATACTCTCGCACAGACATGCCTCTTTGCTGTAGATTTGCAAAGTCTCTTCTCATTTGTACTCACACCTGCTTAGGGAAATACTCCCTATTGAACTCTCGAACAAAATCTGCCCAAGTCCATAGGCGATGTGGGTCTTCAATTTCCTTCCTCCCTAGTACAGATTTCCACCATGGATCGGCATCTCCCTCAAGCTGGAAGGAAGCCCATCCTACCTTCTCATTCCCTGTACTCTGTAATCTGTCTAGAAGCTTCTCTATCTGGTTTAACCATTTTTCTGCTTCCAATGGATCTGTCTGCCCATAGAAGCTAGGAGGTCTCAATCTCCTAAAATCAACAAACGATGAGGGCAATAATGCTGGAGGAGGTGGTGGTGGTGGCTGATGACTATTGGCATTATTGACATTATTAGCCGCCAATAGTGCCGTATGCTCGGCCAGTATCGCAGTCTGCTGTGTCTGCTGAGTCATCGCAGCGGCCATAGTCTCCATAGCCAATGTCATATGATCAGTCGTCTCACTCCTCCGATCTCCCTCACGAGAATTTTCTTGGTCTCTACTACTAGACCCTGCTCGAAACCCCTCTTCACCTCTCTGAGTCCTATTCTGGCTACCTCTCGGTCGACCCCTTCTTCCAGAAGACATCGCGCTCTGCACATGAAACCAAAGTTTCATTAGCAGAAGATCCCTTCACTCTGACAATAATTTAAGACTTGCCAAAAATCCTAACGAAATGCTTTGATACCAACTGTGACAGCCCAGATTTCGATAACTCGAAATCCGTGCCATCAACACGACCCTCGAGGCCGTGCCCCATATAATATGCAAAACACTTGGTACATCCCAACCATACAGAAGATACAATAAGAATATAGTGCAGAACAAATCTCCAGTTCTACAATATACCACCTCAAAATATTAATCCAAAAGATAGTTCTAATCCCATACCTCTGTATGGACCAAAGAACTAACCCGAACCATTAGTACCATTACTACGGTCACCCAAAATGGTTCGACAAAAGAATATTACATGTGTCTTTACTGTTATAAAAAGAAATAAAATACGGCTGGACGTACCAAGCCTAAATCTCTCCCTTACAAAATCTCAAAGTACGTAGTGAATCTCCTAGAAGAACTTCTCAGGAGGAGGCTCAGATTCTTCCCTCGGAACGTAATCTAAGTCCTTGGGATCAACCTCACCCGCAGCAACTCCTAACTCTGAACCTGTGACGTATTGTAAAAAAGGGTGAGCTACATCCTAGCTCAATAGGGACAATATCTGAACAAATACATCTTGATTACTCACATACATTTCATGACATAAATAAAGCATGAGTTTATCAATGTAAATTAACTGGAAAACCATTTGAGATGCAATAAAATAAATAGAGTGCTTTTGTTATTCTACTCATGACATCTGACGTCCATTAATTTCTATGATTTCAACAAGGCTGGTCTCATGACTTAAAACAGTTAACTTAAGTAATCCCCGAGCAATATAGCATCGAGCCCCGATGGAATACCCTCCATCGTTGTCTAATCAGACTATTTTGCTATTATCTTGTCATCCCTTTCTCATAGGCGACGAGTACATCACTACTACACATCCCTGGGATGTCTGCTGGTGCACGGATTAGCCACCGTACCGGTCACGGATATCCTGTCGAGTCAGTCACGGGTATACGGCCGCGTCGGTTGGGTATTCTATAAACCTCAAATCAATTGTGCGCTACATATAGTTATTCACCGTGTGATTGTGCTAAATAAATATAAATTCCCAGCCTATTCAATCTCATTTACATATGTTCAAATTCGTGGATCCTTACATCCACCGTACATCCCTGGGATATCACACTCTCTGATGCACCCTTCTGATGCCCACAGTACACATAGATCCCTGGGATGGTTGAACTCTTTCACTAGTTTACTTCATCACATAACATTTCTCATTTTTAATACTACTCTAGATTTTACATTTTTCAACTTACTTTGAAAGTGAATATGTTATAATTCAACTCAGCTTTTAAGGAAACATGCATTCATAGATTATCATCCTATACATGTTATCATAATTAAGGGTACGAGTTCAGATATTCCCCTACCTCACTCGCGTTTACACTTCCGGATCCTTCAATCCGAGCTAGTATTCAACCATCACAAGGTCCGGCTTAAACTAGGCCTGGCCAAACACATTTATTTCATCACTATAAGTGTAAGAACATTGGGTTAGAAGACTAACCCCAACACATGAACAACTTGCATGTAAAACCTAACAAAACCTGGATTTTATCCAAATCGATCGAACGATTTGGAAATCGATGGAACAAATTTAGATTGATCGAATGATTTGAAAAATCGATCGAACGAATTTAAATCGATCGAACGAAATCCCAAAATCGATCGAACGAATTCTATTTCGTTCGATCGATCCCATAGATATTCATCCTACAATATTTTTGTCCCCTAGCAAACCGATTGAACGATTTTCAAATTGTGCACACAGGTTCCTAAATCGATCGAACTATTTATAAAATCGTTCTAACGGTTCCTTCAGAATTCAAATCGATCGAACGATTTCTTAAATCGTTCAAACGTTTCCTTCAGAATTCATTTGCTTTTTCTTTGGTCAAAATCGATTGAACGATTTCTGATTTCGTTCAATCGATTTTACACACTTTCAGATCTGAACATGTTCTTTCTCACTTCTTCATCATCTATCTTATTTATCACCCATTTATCTAATACACAACAATTTAAAATTCTCTATTTAACAATTTAAACAAAACTTGGATTTGTAGATCTTACCCATTCAAACGGTTGGATCTCTTTCTCTTGTTCTATGCCTTAGCTCACTAGGGTTTTACAAACTCCAAATCTCTACTCTCTTGATCCCGAGCTCGATCCGCTAATTTTTTGAGCTCAATCACTTGTATTTAATACCCTTCTCTAGATATCACAAGTCAAATCTCTCTCTCATTTATTCTCCTTAAATTTCTAAACAAACAAGCCTAAGAGAAATAACTTCTCTTTCCCTTTTTGCCTTATATCTTAATACATGACTTGTGTGTTAAGCACCTATAACTAATTAGTGTATGTGTGTGAATATGTCTTTATCTATATCCACCACACCTCCTTCACATGATTTATCCAACCCATATTAACTAACCTAAGTCAACCAAGTCAAAATTGACCCGATCAAACGTTTAACCCATTGGTCCGCTTATCGAGGTGCACTGTTTAGGTACAGAATTTTTGGGATGTTACACTGTATGTGGGATGCATCTAAGCTAGTACATGAGGTCCCATCCCTTTGTCGCGATAGGGTTTATGTCATACAGTCGGGTGAGGTTAGGTCTAGTTGCTCTCTTTGTTAATCTTGATTGATGTGGAGGCGAACTAGGGTGAGTGAGTTTTACTATTACGGTATGGTCAGGAGACCGTTCCTTACTAATGTGGCCGGTAGATAGGACAGAGTTGTGAGCTGTTGGAATACTTGCCGCGTAATCAGTATCTACTTCTTTAAGGGGTGCATCGACATATATATTGACAATGGAGTCTTCGTGGGGGAACTTGAAGCATTGATGATATGTAGATGCCACCACTTTCATGGACTCTAGCCATTTCTTTCCTAGGATTAGATTGTAGGTACTAGACAAGTCGGAGACATGGAACGTAACACTTTAGTGACAGGTCCAAGGTGGACTTGTAACTTGATGGTTCCTTTAACAAAATGCCAAGAACCATCATACGCGATGAGAGATAAACAGGAGGGCTTTATGTCCTGCTTCGTATATTCCAGTGTCTTGAGTGTGGTTATGGGACATATATTAAGTCTTGCTCTTGTGTCGACCAACGCATGCGGTACTGAGAAGCCTCTAATCATAATGGTCAGGTATATTGGGGTGGAGCTCTTGCGCAATAATTCCTTAGGCATATCAACCTCGGTGAAAGTGAGCGCTGAAGGTTGTGTCATGATCGAAGTAATTTCATGTAGGTCATCCAAGGTGGTATCTTCATTTACATGCATCTCCTCAAGTGTCTCTATCAATAGTCTGTGGTGTTCCGACGACTTCTTGATGAGCTCAAGGATTGATATTTGTGATGGTATTTTTTTGAGGTGTTGTAGAAGATTATATTCCTGGTCTGCCTCTAAAACTGGCTCTTTGTTGGGGTGGTGAGCTCTGCTAACATTCGATTGAGGCGGTGGAGGACCTGGTCCTAGAATCTGAGGTGGTGGGATCGTATGAGGTGGTGGAGGTAGGTTTACTATTTGTTCCCTTGCTATCCTTTCTGATGATTGAGCACCGTCGATCTACTTTTCTCAGGGAAATCTCAGTGGTGGGTAATGGATTCCTGATTTAAGGATCGGGCACGTTGGCTGAGGTGTTGACAAACTTTCCATAGTACTCATTGCAAACGGAGCAAAATTTGAGGAAGGAATGCACAGAGGAGCTATGCCATTCCACGGTGGGAGATATTGAGTGTAATCTTCCTCTTTTAGAAAAGTGGAGATCAAGGCTTCTTCCTTATCGGATCCTTCACTCAGCTGACTCATCTTGCTATTAGGGCGGTGTTCTGTTGTAGCCTCCTATTGTTGTCTCGTGGTATTCTGGGTGACACTTTATACCCATGCTGTAATTTGCTTTACGTTTTAGAGGACATGGTCTTCGTATTCAGGTTCAGAATCGGACAGTGAGGGAGTTGGCTATGGGTTTAGAGGAGTGAGAGGTTCGGGCGGAGGTTGATGGAGGTTTGACTTTCGTGCCTTGAGTGATTGGACTCGGATTCGGGTGAAATTTGGGTAGGGAGGCAGACTTGGGGGGTGTGACCTAAGTGATTGAGGTCGAAGGGTGCGGCTGAATAGCTGGGAGCCTTGGAGACTCCATTGGATCGACAATGGCAGTAGGTGGGGGAAGGCGAGTGATTAAGGAAGAAGGATGGAAAGATGGTCATCCGGGAAGGTCTACTATAGTGATGTGAGACACTGGCCCTTGGTTGTGTCTGGCGTATAGATAAAATGAGCAGAGCCTACTAAGGTTCAAATTTATCGGCCAAGTCCACGGCCGTTTCGGTGGGAATCTAAGAAGGTTTTGGTTACTCAGGAGACAAAAGATATTTGGGATGGTGTCGGATAGAGGAGGGTAGTGCTCTCTTCTTTGCTGGTATGGTCCTCTAGTTTGTTGATTGAAATTTTATGGCGGAGGTACATTATTATAGTTTTGGGCATTGATTGGCCTATTCTGCATCGTGTTTTGATTTTGGTGTTGGTGGGCATTAGGATATTGATTCCTATTTTGATACTGGCCATAATTTTGATTATGGTTTGGATACCTTTGCTGATTTTGACCTTGATTTTGATTCGGGTATCTTTGCTGTCCCTGGTTCTGATACTGATTTTGACCAGAATTCCTTGGCTAGTAGTTTCCATTGTCAGAGTTTTGACCCTGATTGGTGATGGTATTGACTTGCTCAGAGCCAGAGGCTTTCTTATTATTCTTATGCTTTGAATCGCTGGAAGTAACGGTCTTCGAGGTTACTATTGAAAAGGCGAGACTCCTCCCTTTATATGCCATTGGATGCGACTGGCACGTGAGTGAAGAGTAGCAAAGTTTGGACAATCACTTATGACAAGAGCGCTTCAGAGAGGTTCCCTGACATTATTTATAATGATGTCGATCGCATCCTTCTCCTTCATCTGAGTTTCGGTGCGGGCGGCCAACTTCCTCCAGTGCGCTACGACGCCCACAAAGTCTTCCTTGAATTCCTGCTTAGCTTTCATCAGATCACTGAGACTAACTATTTCTTGTATCAAATATTTATACTGGTCCAGGAATTGTCTAGCCAGACAATCAAACGTGTCAATTTTGTAGAGCAAAAGCCCAGCGAACCAGCCGAGAGCTTCCCCTTCTAGTGATCTCTGGAAGTAGTGCATAAGGATCCCTTGATTATCACGAATAGGCTGACAATTATTGCAAAAAAGTGCCAAATGGTGGTTCGGGATTCCCATACCATTGTATTTGTTGAACTTAGGCGGCTTGAATCCTGCGGGTAAGGTGAACTCCAGATCTTGACAAAACTTGTGGATCCGAATGAGTAGCCAGGGCGTTCTCTCTTAGCCATGTATTCGTTGAGCATTTTAGGGAAATCCTCTACTCTTATAGTGGCATCTTTCTTGGTAATCTGAGGGTGAGTTCGATCTTGGCGACTGCTGTTGTAGAGAGCACGGGCGGCCCGACCAAATGGCGATATGTATGCTGAAACTGTGCTTGGTGTGGGTGGTGACCCTTCTTGCCTTAGTCGTTCTTACTCCTATCTATCCTGTTGCTCCTTGATGGTTTCGTAGGTGGCTGCCAGGCCTTGGAGTAGTTCTTCAGCGTCCTCGTCTCCCTTGTGTAACTTTTGAACGCTGAGCTCCACAAGTTGTCGAGTGGTAAAGTTCTGTCCGATACTTCTGTCTCTTCCATTGTGGTTATTACTAGTGCTTGGAGGAGTAAAGGGGTTTTCCTATTCGCCTGCCATGTTTATCTCAGGGTTGTGCTGAGCGGACTCGCTAGACAGATCCTGATTGTATACGGGGTTACCGTGGTAATTCCATAATGGAGGATTGTTATGGCCAGTAATATTTATTCTTCGAATTCCTGCCATCTCAAGCCTTCGATGAATGCTCATGCACTTCAGAAAATCCTCGGTAGTTGAGTGAGTGCGGGAAGAAATTAAATAGGAAAGAAAGGAAAAAAAGATGAATAAAAGAAAACTTAAACTAGACGGAGGAAACTTTAGCGACAAGAAGTCCCACCGTGATAGCCAGTTTGTTGGTGCGCACTTTTTCTGGATTCCTTTTGGTCCCTTGAAATAGTGGCCCAAATTGGTCTATGTGGACTTTGACGTAAGGCGATTGATGGTGAATGGAAAGTATAGAGGTAAAAAGGGAAAAGGTAAATTATAGAAAGAAAATACATGGTTTGTTGCGATCGCCAAATGTAGATGTTTATCGACGCTGTAACACGTTACTGATCACGCCTTTTCTGGGTGTGGGTTCAACTTCTTTACTGAATCATTGGCCTGCCGATGTCAACAGAACTGGGTCTCCTGGATGTTTAGTTTGTCTTCCTTCTTCTACTCTAAGTCTCATTGCTTTTGTTTCCCTAATCCTACCAAGAGTCTAATTATTTTAAAAGTTTAATTAAACTAGTCTCCTAGTTTTACTAGCAATCTAATTATCTTAAAGGTCCTAATCCTATTAGAAGTCTAATTAGTATTAGTCTCCTAATTCTATTGACAGTCTAATTAGCTTAAATACCCTAATTCTATTAGAACTCTAATTAATTTAAATGTTCTGATTATAAATCTAATTTAGATGTTCTAATTTTACCAGAAATCTATTTATTTTAGGTTTCCTATTTCTACTGGGAATCTAAAAAGGGGTTTGGGCCCGCTATTCTGAGGAGGATCGGCCCCATTCCCGGGTATCATCGATAAGCTCCCTTGGGCAAATCGGTTGGTTTAAGGTTGTTTTGGAAATAATTCTGATTGAAAAATTCTAAGTTTGGATTTAAAAAGTGTAGATTGGCAGATTAAAGTCCGTGAATTTATAAGATTTAGAATTTGAAATTAAGACTGGAATCGAAGGCTATAACTACGGTCTAGAATTAGAACTAAGAAAAATTAAGGTAAAAATCACCTAAGAACTAGAATTTCAAAATCTAAAATTTAGAAATTAAGAACTAACACTTAAAAATCTAAGATTAGGAATTTAAAACCTATGAACTGAAATCAGAACTTAAGAACTAGAATTTGAAATCTGAAGACTAAAATTAAGAACTGGTTCTAGCACCTAAGAACTAGACTCAAAAACTAAGAATTAAAATTAAAAACTAGGATTAAAATCTAAGACTAGAAATTAAGGACTAAATAGCTAGAACTTAAGAACTAGAACCTAGAACTAGAAAGGAATTAAAAAACTAGAACTAAGGAAATCATTTGAAGCTAGGCGCTTGAGAGAGAATCCTCGAAATCTCTAAGCTTTTGAAAATTCCAAGGCTGGACGCGTTGTGATGTGTTCTGTGTACGAGGTAAGGGGATCTATTTATAGGTATTCCAGCAATTGTGCGCCCTGTGGGGTGCGCTTAATTGGTCGGTGGAATTCAATTGTGCGCTCTATTTGGGTCGCTTAATTGAATTACGCGCCCTGCTACGGGCGCTTAATATACTTTGAATCGGTCACGACTCAGTGAGTGACCGACTGACTGGCTCAGCCGGGTGTCTTAGTTCCAATCCAATTGGAACTAATCGCGTGCCCTGTTAGGTGCGTGCAATCCGATTATGCACTCTGTTTCAGGCGCATAATAGGGGAGTTTAGGCGGTCTAAGGAATTAGAGGACAGGTCAAAAGAAGGCAAATTGCGCACTGGTGGTCGGACGTGCAATCAGATTGCGCGCACAGTATAGAGCATGCAATCCACTCTTAAGGCGATTTGCGGGAAGGGTAAGCCTAGTCCAAGGGGACCTATTGCGCGCCAGTGATAGGGCATGCATCGAATTATGCACGAATGGAAGGGTGCAAAATTCGAGAATTTTCTCCGGTCTAGGTCGGGTCCGAACCACAAGGCTATTGTTTCAACCTGTGCCGCGACCATATACTATTGTTTCAGTATAGGGTCCCCCGTATTAGGGTTGTGGGGACTGAGCCACAGAGCTATTGTTTCAGCCTGTGTTTAGCCATATACTATTATTTCAGTATATGGTTCCCATATTAGGGTTTTAAAGCTTTCAGAGAAGGTAAATCCTTTTTGAAAATCATGGGCAGGGTCTAAGGTTGACCGAACAGATTTGTATTCTCTGAGAGGGTAAAATTGGGGTGTCTACAATCCCCGGCGAATGGACAAGCAAACCATCGACCAATCAAGACTATCTTTTGTGCGAATCTGCATGGAGATTGAGGTTGGATCAAGCCTCCTAGATGTGGTGGAATTAGAATTGGCTGATGGATCAACCCATTACCAACGTATAGATTATGAGTAGAAACCATAAATATGCCCAACTTGTAATTCCTTGCTCCATACAAACTGTTTGAAAAAGACGAGCAATGGTGATAAAGTACAGTTGAAAGAATGCAAAGAATGGAGGCAAGTAAACAAGCCTATCAATCTTGGAGGGGAAATCCGTCCAGACGAAGATATTGAAACTTTACAAAGGAATGAAGCACCCACTGTTAACAAAAATAGTCACAAGGAGAATACACGTGAAAAGGGAAGAAGATACAATCTTTACCGTTGATAATTTTGTCACGGATATTAGGAACATAAATGGAATAGAAGGGCAGAATGGAGTTATCAGTAACCCAGAAAACTGTGAAAGTCAATCAGGTCATACTGATGATACACAACTTGATTTGGAAAATCAGCGTCCAAATCAGGAACAAATCTCAACAAATCGGACTTCTCAAAAAATGCCTAAGGACTTGGGAGATTCCGAAATTGGAGTTGGAGATAATTGCCAGAACCCAAGGATGGGTAGAAAGACCTCAATGAGTCAAAATGAGGCTAATCCAATGGTTGTGGATAAGCTAACTCCAAGAAATTCTTTAAATAACTCTTCAACGTCTAAGAACTTGGGAGCTTTCGAAATTGGAGTTGGAGATAATTGGCAGAACCCAAGAATGGGTAGAAAGACCCCAATGAGTCAAAATGACTCGGTTAATCCAACGGCTGTGGATAATCTAACTCCAAAAAATTCTATAGATAAGTCTTCAAATTTTGAAGATTTATCTACCACTAATAAGTTCAATATCTTGGAGGAGAGAGATGTGTGTCTTTGGATTCTCATGAATGCAGAATTTCATCAATTGCAAAAATCATGGGTCAAATTGGGACTGCCCAAAAATCAGGAATTGATAATCAGATGCAAGGAAATATGAAGAAGTAGAAGAATGACAGGAAGTTACCGTCCAATAGAATTACTCGATCACAATTCAGGGAAGAAATTTCTTCCAATTCTCAATGAGTCGTATTGTTAGTTGGAATGTCCGAGGCATGAACAGGGCCTCGAAACACAAAGCTATTTTTATGCTAATTAGAAATGAGAAATTGACGTGATTTGTCTGAATGAAACTAGGGTTAAGGAACCTTATTTTGATTAGTTTAGTAGAGACATAATGCGAGGATGGGAGGTTATTCAAAATTATAACCATCATTCTAATGGGCGTATCTGGATGATGTGGAATCTAGAGATCTTTAAATTGAAAAAGTTGTTTGATAGTGCACAAATAATTCATGGGAAATTGACTCGGATTGGCACTGACCAACAATGCTTTCTTTCTAGCCTATACGGATCCAATTTACTTGTTGATCGAGGAAAAATGTGGAGGGAGTTGGAGTATCTTTCCCATCAAATTCAAATTCCTTGGATTTGCATGGGGATCTCAACTCTATCAGATTTTGCAATGAGAAAGTAGGTGGGAATAAAGTACCCACCCGGATACTCAAACAGTTGAACGATTCGATTTCGCAATGTGAACTTGTTGATCTAAAAGCTGTTGGACACACCCTTTCATGGTCCAATAAATCAGACAATGGTAGAAGAATTTTGTGTCGGCTGGATAGAGTACTTGTTAATGCTCATTGGATTAACTCTTATTCCAACATTAGGGTCATAAATCTTCCTGCTCTGAACTCGGATCATTCACCCATGATTGTATAAGTCATCCAACATGAAAGAAAGAAGACAACCTTTAAATATTTTCCCATTTGGGAAAAAGAGGAGGGCTTTAAGGAAGTTCTCAAAGTAGCATGGGGAAAAAAATTAGATGGAAATCCAATGTTCAAAGTGACACAGAAGTTAAAGGAGGTTAAAACTGTAGTAAGAAAGTGGAACAATGAGAAGTATTGGAGGGTCCATGACAGAACTAAAGAAGCAGAATCTGAACTTAGGGAAGTTCAATCAGAAATTCAAAAAGACCCCTTAAACAAGTTGTTGGCCAAGATGGAACATGATGCACTTGCTAAATACAATTAGGCAATGGAGAGTGTAACAGCTGCCATATTTTAAACCCACAATATCGGGTACGGACATGGGTAAGGGCAGGCATGTACCTAACATGGGAACATGTAGCGGATCTAAATGATCCATGTACTTAATATAAGTGTATCAAATGTACACTTGGATTTTTGGCATAAACCCATACACCTATAGCTGTGTATGAGGTATACACTTAAAATTTTACCATTCCATGCACTTATATAAGTGTATTACATAAAACACTTGAGCTTTAAACCATCCTACATATATATATAACTAGTATATTAGAGTTACACTAAAGCTCACTTATATATTGAGTTTAAGTACATCAGAATTATACCTGAGCTAAGCCAGCCCATACACCTACTTTTGTGTAGCATATTTACAACTATACATTCTCTAAAGTGTGTAAAGGCATTACACTAAAGCCAAGCCTATTATGGCTTATATGCGTGTACCACACTACAAGCTGGTATTGGCCTTACATGAGATTCCCTCTCTAATAGCCTTATAAGACTTAACTCACTAGAAATATTACACAATTGCATGAGTCACTAATTACTCCCATGCACGCAAAGTGGAAACAACCCACTACAAGAACTCGACATAGCCTTCTTCCTTCTTCCCGCTTCAAGCCTTGAAGAAATCGAGTCCCCATTAGCAGCCAAATTTGCACAACCATTAGGAAAAACCAGAGATGAAACACTTCTTCTAGTTCTCAAGACCCCTTCTTTATTCTATCTCCTCAAACCCTTGGATTCAGAGCCGTGGATCACAAGGTGACCTTGCAATTTGGTCGAGAGAATTGCGAAAGGCAATGGAGTGATCACGAAGAATTCCTTGCATCCCGGTCTTTCACAAGCATGGATCAAAATATCGTCCGATACCGATACGTATCGGACGATACGTATCGGTTTTGGACCTCACCGATACGATACAATGGGTTTTTATCGCCCCCCTGAAAAAACAGTCAAATTATCGTTCAATGTATCGTTCGTATCGTTCAATGTATCGTTCGTATCGGACGATAATTTGAAATTATCGTCCGATAATTTCAAATTATCGGTTTTAATGTTTTTTTTGTTTTTTGTTTTTTTTTTTTTTGGGAAAAAATCGGAGAGTATCGTCCGGAACCGATATGTATCGTCCGATACGTATCGGTTTTGGGGCTGGACGATACGTATCGAAAAAACGAGATTTTGATCCTTGTTCACAAGTATTCACGAACTCGATACCGACACCAATTCGGCATCGTCGTAAACAAAGAGTCCACCAAAAAGGTGCGCCGTCAAATGAACCACAGATTAGTTCTTATAGATTAGAGTTCATTTATAATAAATTTTAGTTCTTTGATGCCGATTCCACACGATCGAATCGACAACTTAGAGAAATATAGTCTTGTGTGAAAGTTTCAGAGTCAAAATCTCCAATAATTGCACTCCGGAACTTTCATACCGGATTTGATAAATAAAATAGTTCTTTGTGCAAAGTATAAAAGAAACCATAAAAAGTATAGAGTGTAAAAGGCCTAGCAGACCAAGAGAACAAAAGAGCAAAAGAGGAGCAAGGGGCCACCACGACAAGCTTATGCATCAGGCTTACCGCAGCAACCACACAAGCTTGCCGCGATAAGGTGCACAGTTGATGGGCTTGCCGCGAAAACCCTGCTGCTTGCCGAGGCAAGTCTGTGTTTTGGGCTTGTGTGTTTGTTTTGTGGTGTATTCTGCCTGTGTCTGTATGTGTGTTGACCCATTAGGTCTAGTTATTGATATATGTATACATGTGGGGTCCATAGTGACCCAATATACATGCTAAAAACAAGATCATGCAGCATAGGTGCTTGGTGCATGAAGAGCTTGTAATGATGAATTTAGCTTGGATGCATGCGTGCACATGTAACCAGTCACACGTAAGCTTGATTTCAAGGTAGGGAGTTTACCTTGCTGTTTTATGTTTTGTTTTCCATTCACATATGGTTAACAAGTTAATATATATACATAATTGCAATGCTGAATATGCTCATGTCAAATTTGATATATGGATACGTGCGCTTATGATAGTTTAGTTCGATATGTAGTTATGCTATGAGTTCAGTTTAATATATAATGATGTATAATGATTCAGTACAGACGAATGCTTTTGTATGACTATGCTCATGTAAGTTTTGATGATGATGTTAGAGTCAGTTTCAATGAATGCTTTAGCATGACTTTGCTCATGTCGGTTTTGATGTATAGATATGCATGATAATGATACAATCAGTTTCGATGTTTGGCTATGAAGGATTATGCTAAATCAGTTTAGATGGTTGTTATAAATAATGATTCTAGTTCAGTTTCGATATATGACTATGAATGATTATGCTAGTTTCAGTTATGCAAGTTTTAGTTATTCTAGTTAGTTTTGCTATATAATATCTATTTTGTTCATGATGTTCTCGCATACATGATACCATGCATTGTTCATGTCCTATTATCCTTGATGTCATGTACACATTTTTGCTTCATTTGAGCCAAATGATCTTGCTAACTCGGGAGCTTGACTGTGTAAGTCTTGAACACAAGTGATCCCGCAAACTTGAGAGCTTGATATCTTGGTCCAAGTGATCCCGCTAACTCGGGAGCTTGACAAGTGATCCCGCTAACTCAGGAGCTTGATTCTCGTGTTTCTTGTATATGTATGTTTTACGTCTGATAGCCTGTTTAAGCTAAATTGTTTCAACATGATTCCTTGTATTTGTTCCAGCATGATTTCTTGTCAGCATGATTCCTCGTATTTGTTTCAACATGAATCTGTTAACATGATAAATTATTCGCATGATAAATTGCTTGTTTATGCTATATGTTGCTAGAATATATACAAGATAAGATATAATGTGCTTAGAATTGTATTTTATGCATCAAGACGTGAATTGGCATTCTAACATATATGTTAACACTAAAATTTTTCCTATTGAGCTTCGATGATAGCTCATCCTACGACTTCATGTCTTAGCTACAAATATTGACCCTAAGCACAAGGGTGATCCCACGTATTAGCCAGAGGAGGGGGAGGAAGAAGAGGACGAGGAAGAATTCACTAAGGAATTCTTTCCTAAGTAGGCCAGAGAGAGCAAATGCTTGAGTGAGAGATTTGTTTTAAAACATGTATAAAATAGCAGTATTATGTTTTTGAGATATTTGGTACTTCATGTATAGGTTTTCTTTCCATTGTCTAGATAACGGGTGGCCGTCATCGGTGGAAAGCTATACATAGTATTGGTTGGCTTTGTGATATAGATCTTTGCAAGTTTACTGTTTTTAATAGATGAATGAATATCAGTTTCTGCCATATTATTTTCTTATCAGAGCTATTAAATTTCTTTCGTAAATGTAATACTTTATACACGACACGATGCACTTGTATGATAGGATTATGTTAGGTGATCCGATGAAGCGACCTTTCCCGTATACGATAAGAGGGAAAAGTCGGGGCGTCACAAAGAGTGAAGAAGATTTATGAGAAGCAAAGTGAGGGTTCGATGGCTTAAAAATGGTGACAGAAGCACTAGTTTTTTCCATGCTTCAATTTCTTCAAGGATCGCCAGAAACAGCATTCATAGTATCCGTTTAGAAGATGGAACAATTGTTAACGATCATGATTTGATTGGTGAAACTGCGGTGACATATTTCGAGGAAATCTTTTGGCCACAATCTTCCCCAACTCGATTTGATCAGATTCCTTTAAAACATAGATTGGATAGAGAACAAGCGGAGATGCTCTCTAGCGAAATTTCTGCTGATCAGATAAAAATGCTATTTTCAAAGCCCCAAAGAGTAAAGCTCCTGGACCAGATGGTTTTCCCTCTAAATTCTTCGCCAGTTTCTGGGATTTGATTGCTAAGGACATCATTGTCGCGGTAAGAAATTTTTTCCATAGCAATCACATACTTAAATCTCTTAATTCTACGCTTATAAAATTAATTCCTGAAGAGCCAAGGGCTGATTCGTTAGATAAATATAGACCGATAATTTTATATAACTTTTTATATAAAGTTATCACAAAAATATTATCTGATAGATTGGCACTAGTACTTCCTTCTCTTGTTTCTTTAAATTAGTCTACCTTTGTTAAAGCAAGGAGAATTAGTGAGAATTTTTTGTTGGCACACGAATTAGTTCGCAACTTCGATTCTAAAGTGGGCAAGAGAAGAGTTTGTACTAAAATTGATTTAAAAAAGGCTTATGATAAAGTAAATTGAAATTTCATTATGGAAATTCTAAATCAGCTTGGTTTTGAAAGTAAATGGATGAGTTGGGTTTGGGAATGTATCTCCACTCCTTCCTTTTCGGTCTTAATTAATTGATCTCCATATGGTTTTTTCAAATCAAAATGTGGACTTCGGCAAGGCAACCCCCTTTCTCCCCTTCTTCTTACTCTGGTTATGAAATGTTTCACTTGTATGCTGGATGAATGTATCTTAAAAGATGAAATCTGTTCTTTTAGGGATACAAATTGTCCTCCTATTTCTCACCTCATTTTTGCAGATGACCTCTTACTTTTCTTTGATAACTCTGTGCATTATGCAAGAAGAATTAAAAATTGCTTGATGATATTTTCCATGTGTCTGGCCTCCAAGTTAATCAACAGAAAATTAAAATATTCTTTAGTACCAATTGTCTGTATTCTAGTGTTATTTGCGATACCCTTAATTTCACTCAAGGTGTTGTCACAGCTTGGATTTCCTACCTTGAAACCCATGCCGTCAGATTGCCGTTTCTGACGATCCCTGAACTGAACACATATCATGTCCACTCACATAGTGGAATTAAGCTGAGGCCTCTTGCAATTGCAGATAGAGTCATCATATATATGGCAAAAGATACTACAAATTTATATAACTAGACAAGATGACGGTTCTGTCCTTATGCATAACATAAGTCTGACAGAACCGAAACGAACCACTGGTGATGGCCAACCATCACCAAAAATAGTGATTCACATCATTAATTACATTTCATGAATCCATTGTTCTAAACTAAATATAAAGGCTGAATGTACCAAGCCTTAAACAAAATCTCAAAATATTTTTCAAGGTCCCCTAGGGGAAGTAATCACCGGGCAGAAGATCAGATTCCTCCTCTGGAATATAATTTGGATCTTTCTCACGGTTAGATTCTTCAATTCCTAACTCAGCATCTATACCTGTGACTTATAGTCGAAGGGTGAGCAAAAAATCTAAGCTCAATAGGGGGAATATCTCTAGCATAGCATATTTCAAAGTATAGATCTTATGACTGAATGCAAAGCACATTTTACAACAACTGGGATTTTAGATGCTTGAATCAAAATACAACAAAATTCAAGTTACACATTCATGATTGGTTTCGTAGTTTCAATGTTCTCGCTTAATTTGGTTTCACATGCTTCTTGTGCTTCAAAATGACTTAAAATCATAATTTAACTAATCTTCCAAGCATATATAGTATTGGGAGCCACATAAATACCGATGGGAATCCCTGAACCATCATTGCTCAATGAACAATTTCACACGAATGCCAAGCCCACGAGCTAAGTTAACAGGGTCACTTGTGCCAGTATGTTAGCAGGGTCACTTGTGCCTCAGATATTGACCGTTGGTCGGTCCACATGTACGGATATCCCACTGTATCGGATACATGATGGGGACTCATTTCATGTGAACCTTAAATCATTGTGCAGATGCTAACTTATAGTTTATCACTGTGTAGTTGATTAGTGTGATTAATTTATAGCTAGATTTGGAGTTGCACGCACTTGCTTATCACGTTCACGTACAGGCTTATCACATTCACACACACGCTTACTTGTCACACTTATCACGTTCACACATATTTCTTATCACGTTCATACACATTACTTATCATGTTTATGCACACTTATCATGTTCATGCACACTTATCATGTTCACACACACATGTACTTATCACATACACATACTTATCATGTTCACATTATCTATATATTTCACATCAAATGTCACGTTGTGCGACCATGGATTCTCTCGAACCCGTCGCGGCGATGTGCACACGATGGAATGAATGTAGAGTTGCCACCCAGAGCTTTTGGTGACCCGGAAAACCTTTAAATCAATATTTTGAGCACCGAAGTGCTAAATATGACTCTGATTTATCGGTCTTTGCCAAAGGATCTAGGGTAGGGGCTTCGGTTATCGATCGGGAAGGGTTTAGGCACCCGATCAACCCGCACGTAGCGGTTTCTATCTATGGCCAAAATAAAAAAATAAATGGGCGGAGCTTTCCCTTGCCCGAAGGTAATACGGTCCTATCAAGCTTTGAGCCAAATCGAAATTTTGGCGGCGTAACGACTTGAATCCTTGGACGGAGGAAACACCAAGAAGGTAGAGGAAGAGAGGGGTGAGTCGGAGCTCACGGGCCCTTGTTGCACCGTGGAAGACCTTCGCTTCGGCGTGCTTCTGATGGCTTTATATGGTTTACACGGTAGGGGAATAGGTTTTAATGCTAGGACTCGATAGATAGGAAGTGTAGGATGAAGCTAGGGACTAAGCTTGACTAAAAAAAGGGTGGTTTAATGGTTGAAATGGGTTGAAAGGGGTGAACTAAGCATGCTGAAATTCTGGTCGAAGAATGTAAAATAATATATATATTTCTCTCACTAGGGCTCTCTCTCTTAAGCTTAACTTTCAACCTTAATTTTTCAACCCTTTGGGAAGAGGGGGGGCCTCTCTATTTATAGAGAATAGGTGGGTTAGAGGGTTACTTAAGAGCTAATTATTTTAGTAATTAGGTAATCCTCCATCTAAGGTTTTCTAGATTTTTAGGGTCCTAGGGGTTTGGGAAACTGGTTTCAATGGCAGATGATAGGGTGAGACCATAGGTGACTTAAGGGCTGTAAATAAGCTCAAAGGGGGTGCAACCGATCTTATGACACCCACCTCAACCAAGGGGATGGTCAAAAGGTCAAACCTGATGAAGGAATTTTTAAGTATTTGATGACAGTTACTGTAGCTAAGCTGGGCGTATATATTACATATGTCCAGTTTATGTACAGTGATTTCTATCAAAACCAGAGGAGATCTGAGAAGGTGGGTGTCCGTGGTGGGCCCTACCTATCTTTGGTAGTATATGTATATTAGCCAAATTTAAAATGTGAGGTGTATATAATATATCGGCCTGACCAAGATGGGGCCAAATTTCTTTGGCGTATATATATATCACCAAATTTAAAATGTCGCGTATATAATATATACGCTGACCAAAATAAGACCATTTGGCGTATCTAATACATACGCCTGAGCAAAAGTTATGATTTTATGTGAAACTTCAATCGGCCATAACTTTTGAATCACAACTCCAAATTGGGTGATATTTAGCTTACTGGAAAGATGGAGAAGTCCTCCTTCCAATGGTATGGGGCTCCTCCTCAGCAATGGTCTTTGTAAAATTTTGTAGCTCTCCTCCCATCAATTGCTCAGAAGGGTTTAAGTTGGGTCTAGGAAGGGATCCTAGGGTTTAGGGGTGATCTCTAAGGGTTAGGGGAATGGTTCTAATGAGTTCAGGGTGATTCCTAAAGGTCTGGGTTAGTTCCTAAGGATTCAAGGGTGCCATCGGAAGCACAGGGGTACATCTCTCTCAGAGTACAGACTGATCGGGCCTTGGGCTGAATTTGATGTCTACAGATGCTCCTCTTTGGTATTCGATTACTAATGACCGGTTGCCAAAGACAAGAGACATCCGTAGAGGTCCAAGGCATGTTTGATGGGTCCGCCTGGTTCAACTCAATTCTCAAACATCCATGGTGATGGTGAGTGTACGTAAGCCCTCTCATTTCAGGATATCGTCCGTACCTCAAAGCTAACAGTCCCCAAGCGCATTGCGACATTACTGGGCATACTGCGATGATCACAGAAAGTGTAAGCCCGCTAGCCGAGATATCGTCCACTTCCTGAGAGAAATTATAGATTTGTGATGTTGAGTATTAATCTGAACCAGACAGCTGCATGAAACGGAGTGATTGATCTATGCTTCGAGGTCGACGCGAAGTACACAAAGCGATGGCCTACAAATTGTGTCCAATCCTATGGGGTATCGACAACTCCATTGAATTAGCCACGGGTGCCCTTACCTAGGTAAGGCTCGGAGTCTTTGGGCGAACTCATCAACCTCGAGGTTGCTTTAGCATGATTTACCCGAGTGAAGGGAATATTGATGTCGTGACACTTCTTGGGAATGCATGCCCATTTTCAAAGTAAATTTTTGTGCGTTATTTTTTGAATTTTCTTTTATTTCGAGGCCTCTAAGAAAATCTCAAAGACCTCTATCAATTTTATTCTTGTACAACTCTTTAAGTGGATCAAATGCTAGTTGATACGCTTTGAGAGTGCGTGCGCTCTGCCGGGGATAGGTACACCTTGGGGATGTGCACGTGAGGTGCTCTTGATTCACACGAACCAGAGTGCCTTAACTTGAGACAAAGCTAAAAAAAAGATCGGGCTAGGACCAAATATTCATTGAAAGAGATGGTCAATTCTAGCCTCCGTCCCCAATGAAATCACATCTTACTAACTATGCACAGATAGACACCCATCAGGGGTAATAAGCAGCAAATAGGCACAGACGGAAGCCTCGACCCTAGGTACAATTTACGAGGACAAATGACCATCCTGGGGATACCCAGACACAAGTGCGTACATTCAACAGGGACACCGTGCCTATACAGGTTTTAAGCCTGTGTAAAAGGAAATAAAAGGGAATGAGACTTCGGTCTGTATGTTTGTACATAGTTTGGTTGGTTGTAATTTCATTTTTGACGGGTCAGTTTCAACTGACAATAGACTTTTCAAATGGTCTGAAGTTGGGTGCACTCTTGGTCAATCATAGATCAGAAGGTGGATGATCAGAGCCAAAGCTTGGAAGGTGGGGTCAACCTACTAAGGATTTTAGCTACATAACAAAAGGTTGTTATCCCGAACCTTCTCCTTCTTTTTTTTTTTTTTTTTCTTCTTCTTCTTTTTTTTTTTTTTTTTTTTTCTTTTGCACATATCAGTTCGAGACTTTGAGCATGCTCAAACCTTTTTTATTTTTGCATGTATCCTTAGGCAGACCAACTTGCCATGTTGACACACCTCAAGGATGTGTGCATTCCGGTGATAGGTCCTTGATTTGCCTGTCGGATCAGGTCTTGACTCCCTGGGATGCGTGGTCTTGGTCTTTAAACAAATTAGACCCCGCTATCCTGTTTAGGGAAGTGGGTTTAGGAGCGGTTTCCTAATGACCGGGGATAAACATGGTCAGTATTTCGCCTGTCGGATTAGGCATGAGGTGTCCCTGTGTAAATCAGGGTTTGAGAATTTTCGGGTGAACTCGATCATTCTGAATTGATTTAACACGGCTCTCGGAGTGGGGCAAACAGGCGTTGGACGCTCTTTTGAGAGCTAGTGTCGTGTTTCAGGATTTTTCCATTTTCCTCTCTTTTTGTTATTTATGTGAATCTCTTTTCTCTTTTTTTTTTTTTTTTTTAATGATTTTATGATTTTATGGGAGCACTTGGCGGGTGCTTATAAATCTAGATCCGTTTACTGTAGCACGGTCCCTTTGGGCCAATCGAAGGGAGCTCGAGGGGCCATTCGGGGATGCGTGCACCATCGCCCGGCGATACGTGGGCTTCTAAGAGGGATCGAGCCTTGCTCATACAGAGGGCCCGTCGGGTCTCAAAGCCAAAATTGGCTGGGCGTATATAATATATACGCCTGGCAAATCTGCAGCCAAAACTGGCCGGGTGTATATATTATATACGCCTGACCAAAATCTGGCAGTTTTAAAACTGCCTGAGCACGAGCACAAAAGGGGCCCTCTCTTTCAAATTCTATCTTCTTCCCTCCTTCCTTCTCAAGTCCGGGATAGCCCCTAGGGTTTTTACATTTGATTTTGCTTGAGTTCTATCACCGGGAGTCGTGTGCGCGGATAAAAAAATGTTCATTCTCCGCCGATTTTTGGATCTATTTCTTCTCCCATTGAAGGTAATTATCAACCCCTCTTTCATCTTTCTTTTGAATTTTGATAATATTTTTTTTTTGAAATGCTTGATGTTCTTCCTTTTTGTGGTGAAAAATTAATGCATTTTTTTTCAAGTATATGTGATTCCTTATGCCCATGCTCCTCTTTTTTTTTTTTTTTTTTTCCATCATCATCATTTTTCTTCTTCTTTATTTTTTTATTATATCATCATTCATTATTCATCATATTATTATTATTATTATTATTATTATTATTTTATTACTATATCATCATCATTCATCATCCATCATCATTTTTGTTATTTGTTTGTTATTTTTTTTTCATGATGGATTAGTGCATTTTTTTTTTCCTTTTTTGCATTTTTTTGTTATTTTTCTCTTTCTCTCTCTTTTTTTTTTGTTTGAAATGCTTGATGTGCTTCCTTTTTGTGGTGAAAAATTAATGCCCCCCCCTCTTTTTTTTAGTATATATGATTCCTTAGGCCTATGCTCCTCTCTTTTTTTTTATTCATTTTCATCATTATTCATCATCATTCATTTTTCATTCATTTTTTTGATGGATTAGTGCATTTTTTTTTCTCTTTTTCATTTTTGTTATTTTTCTCTTTTTCCTTTTTTTTTTTTTTTAGCAGCCTTTTCTTATACCGATGTGTTCCATATTTTTAGATGTCTGGTGACGAAGGGCAGGATCCACAGGAGGGGCCAGAGATGGCCTATGGTCTTCATGGGGAGCAGTTTATCGTTTCACAGCACTCCTCTCAACCCTGGTACGAAATGCAAGGTGAAGCCGCCCGCATTGGCCTTCTCCATTGTCAGCACACCCACATCTCCAACTTCGAGATCGCTGGCCAGGTAAACAAATGAGCCCTTTTTTCTTTTCCTTTGATGCCTTTATCATACCACTTTGCTCCTATTTGACAGATTCCTTTTGTTTGCAGCCTTTACCACACATCATGTTCCGGGGTGGCTGGTTCGATCTCTAGCGCCTCGTGCTCTATCTTCCCCCAGTGGTGAAGGACCTGCTTGCATAAGCCGATTTTGGGGATTTTATTTTATGCCCTGCAGTGAGGGCCGACACGGCCTATGTGAAGGCCTTGATAGAGCGTTTTCACCCTGAGACCATGACGTTTCATATGGCCATGGCTGAGATGACCCTTACACCCGCGGACTGGTCCATGATTACTGGGGTTCGCATTGGAGGGGTGCCAGTGACACCTACCCGCACGCCTGATAGGGAGGAGGTGACTTGACTGATAGGGGCCTACCCAACCTTCGAGAACATTCGTGGTTCCGAAGTCAAGTTATCTTGGCTGGTTGGCTTGTTCGAGCCTCATGAGTTAGTGGATCAGGGCCAGCCCGATGCGGTCATTTATCTTGAGCCCGAGCGTGCTCTGATGCTAGCCCGTATTTCTCTGCTGTTTCTTATGGGCAAGACTCTTCTTTTAAATATCAGAGGAGGGCGGGTCTCATTGTCCCTTCTCAGTCTTATGGTGAACTGGGACACTGTGCATCGGTTTGATTGGGGCGGTGCTGGTTACGCAGTGCTCATGTCTAGCCTAGTGTGAGCCGTACTTGGGGAGTCCAGCTCCATTGTGGGCTTTTGGCCCGCACTTGAGGTATTTTATCCTTTTGTCTCAGTTTGTTCATCCTTTCCCTTTTATGGCAAATATATTTTTATCCGCTTGCTTTATCAAGTTTGGGGGTATCTGCATTTCCAACCTGGTCATCCTCTGCTTCTCTCTGAAGTTCCTATGTTCCCCCTTATGAGCAATTGGCACGCGAACCGCCGTCGGGATGTAGGCATGAAGCATATGGAGTTAGGGCTGCGCTCTCAGTTTGATCTGTTGATCCCTGAGCAGGTATACCAATTTCTCTCTTTGCAAATTTGATAGCTCTTTTGTGCTGTGGGTTCTGACCAAATGTACATATCCCTCCTTTTTGTTTCCGAGCAGGTCATCCTTGACCCCTACATTGGATCTCCCTTCTGAAACCTGGCTGCAGTGGGTCCTTCTCATTTTTTACTAGATCGACGCATCAGTTTCCTCTATTGGTCCTGGGCTAGGGCCTATTAGTTAGGAGAGAGGGTGGTTCATCAGTACCGTCCTCTTTTCACTGTGCCCCAAGATCCTCCAGCTGATGTGTTGGCTCCTGAAGGTTCTACCGAAGTGCTTACCGCTAGCTTTCTCCATTATGGGGTCCCCATTGATGACCTTCTTTTTCCAGGGGGATATCAGATGTGGTATGAGTCTCTGCCCTATCGTTCTTTGCTGCCTCGGTTCGTGCCCGGTGCCAACTTTTTGGCTTTTGGTGGTCCGCGGTCTCAGGTAATATTCTTTCCTCTTTTTATTTAGCAGCCTTCCATATGATTACCTTGATTGCCCTGCTATTTAAAAAATTGTTTCTCTCTGTAGTTTGGGCAGGGTGACGATTCAGATGAGGGGGATGAGGCAGCTGCTCCTAGTGAGGCTACCGGTGCTGGACCTTCTGACCGTTTCGGTGCTGGCGCTTTCAGCAGTTTGCCAACAAAGGTCCAGGGGACTTTTAAGCGCTTGGACGATGCCTTTCTGTCGAGTATGTGTGCCGATGTGGCTGAGAAGGCATGCATATCTGCTAAAGCTATTCGGATCCCACCCCCTGAACTGATCCCTGGGGTAACCTCTCCCTTGTTACATTGCTCTTCTGTTTTCTTGGATTATGTCGATGACCTGTGTGACTGACACCTCTCTTTTTCTCCTCTTTTTGTTTTGCTCTGCAGAATTATGAGTCGGCCGTGACCCAAGCCGAATACTATTGCAACATTGTCGGGCTTAGGGAGGCTGAAGTGGTGAGTAAATATTGACCGTGCCTAATCATTTTCTTATTTGCTTTCTGCTTGTTTCCCTGCGTGACGGCCTCTGGTGTGCTTATGCAGCGTGCTCGCGAAAAGGAGTCGCGCTCTCTGCTCGACCGCATCTCTCAGGCATGGACTTGGGTGGGGGAGACCCGTACTTTTCAAAGCGCGACCCGACGCCGGAAGAAGTCAAAGGGGGCTACCCAGGACTAGTTTATTTTCTAAAAATTTGAAACAGTGAAACAGTTTAGACTTTGATTTATTAGGGGATATGTAATTAATTAAAATTTTTTTTTTTTTTTTTTTAAAACAACAAAATTTTTTTTGGATGGTTTTATGATTTTCATGGTTTATATGAATGCTTCGTTTGGTTATCTCTCTGCTTTTATGGTTTCCTTTTCCTTGGCATGAAGCGGGCTAGAGCCCCTCCAATGATGTGGTTGAGCCCGCATGTGATTCTCCGCATATGACCCATGGATACCGCGTCATCCGAGGGTTTCCCATGGGCATGTGAGCGTGCCCGCTTGTGGGCTGCCCTGAAAAAAAGTAGGCTAAGCGAAATCCGTTCCAGCCTTGGGGAAGTAAAAAAAGAATGGACCAATATGAGGGGAGCCACACTTCCCTGCTCTCCTCTTTTTTTTTTTTTTTTTTTTAATTGGGCGTATATATTATATACACCTGGCAAAATATTTGAAAATTTGCCTTGGCGTATATAATATATACGCCTGACAAGATATCTGACATGTTGCCTTGGCGTATATAATATATACGCCTCGCAAAATATTTAAAATTTTGCCTTGCCGTATATAATATATACGCCTCATATAACTAGGCTCGATGGGTTCTTTATAACCCGAACCTGGGCCTCTTTACTTCCCTGTTTAGACCCGGGGCCGAGGGTGAGCTCATTGTTCTGGATCGCCTCAAGTTATCCCGCCTTTCCTCCCTCCTTGCTATTCCTCTGTTGCCCAATCTCTTGCAAGCGGCTTTGGCATCATGGGATCATAGGGCCCACGTCTTCAGATTTGGGTCTAGGGAGCTTACCCCAACCTTGGAAGAGCTAGCCACTATTACCGGCTTGAGGATGCATCGGGGACTTGCAAAAATAGTGCCCAAACCGGGGTAGGCCAAGGCGGTCCACGCTGTTCTCGGTTTGAAAAAGGGTGGGTATGAGAAGGGCTTCGCCGGGGGGCCCACCAGGTGCTCGGTGAAATTCCTGAGAGAACTTTTCGGCGACTCGAGTCTCCGAAAGTTGCCTATCCGAGATCCTTTCAATGTAAAGGCCTTTGCTCTTTATTTATTGTCGGAAGTTCTCTTCTTTACTAGGGGCGAGACATTTTCCCTCGGGTTATGCGATGTCTTGACTGAATTGGAGGGAGGTCGTTCACTGGTGCACCTGGTCCTGGCTGAGATGTATCGGGTCCTAGATGCCTCGGCCTCAGGTTGGGATCCTTAGAGGGAGTCCACTCCATATTCAGATTTGGCTAGGCGAGCATTTGGCTATCATGGGGCCCGTGCCGAGATTTTGCTTGGTGAGAAGGGATGTGGCTCAGGGCTTTCTGACCCAGTGCTCGAGACTGCCCCACGGGAGCATCGAGGAACTGAGCCAGTGGCTATCTGGCGCAGAGTTGATCTGGCGACTTCCCTGAATGGACGACACCTTTCCGATTGTCCGCTCTCAGAATTGTGAGGGTACCATGCTTTTGGGGTTGACTGGTAGTACCTACTATTTCCCATCTCGGGTGCTCCGTCAATTCGGATATACCCAACATGCGCTGTGCACTGTGAGGCCGCCCTTATGCTCTCTGATATTCTCTCGGGGTTCTCTCAGTGACCTAGACCGCATAGCAGCCCTCGGGGAGACCCGCCAATCGGCGCACATGTGCATCTTAGTTAAGGGGGGCGTTCTCTCGTCTGATTACAAGGTTTGGCTGGCATCTGAGGTCTTACCTGCCCCTAGCTCGGTTTCGGTAGATGTGATAGAGACGGGCCCTGGCCATACAAGGAAACAATATTTCAGACTAGGATTGAGTCTCTTTCTGTAGAGAGGCTGGCTTTGACTGAGGCTTTAGAGAAGGAAAGGGCCAGAGCTGAGATTACGGAGGTGAGAGCTGCTATGGCCGAGAGTGAGGTTCTTCGGTTGACTGGGCTTTTGACTGAGTCTCGCAGTGCAGCTGACGCTTCACGGAGGCGGCAGAAGAGTCTTCATGGTAGGTGGTTGTCTGATCGAAATGCCCGTGAGGACTCTCTTCTTATATAGATCAGTGCTTTGAAGCGTGGTCCCTGTCCCTAACCTGTTCCTGCACATACCGTAGATCATATACGCAGAGGGGGGGCTGATGCCCCTTAACAGAGATCTCTTTCCTTTTTTCGGTTATTTCTTTTTTTTTTTTTTTTTTTTTTTAATACTTGTACAGAAAGCAGAAAGTAAAAAGTGTGTCATGTTGTTATCATTTTGGGGCGTGACACTTCATACGTAATGCTGTAAGAAAAGAAATGAAATCTGCTATATATATATTTTGGTGTTAGAATTTTCTTCCATACGTCTCGCAACGTAAGACTTTTTATGGAAAAGGAAAATCTATTATCTTTCTTGAAATTTTTCTCCTACACAGTGCGAGGCTTTTTATGAAAAAGGAAAATCTATTATCTTTTTTGAAAATTTTCTCCTACACAGTGTGAGGCTTTTTATGGAAAAGGAAAATCTATTATCTTTTTTTGAAAAATTTTCTCCTACACAGTGTGAGGCTTTTTATGGAAAAGGAAAATCTATTATCTTTTTTGAAAATTTTCTCCTACACAGTGTGAGGCTTTTTATAGAAAAGGAAAATCTATTATCTTTTTTGAAAATTTTCTCCTACACAGTGTGAGGCTTTTTATGGAAAAGGAAAATCTATTATCTTTTTAAAATTTTTCTCCTACACGGTGTGAGGCTTTTTATGGAAAAGGAAAATTTATTATCTTTTTTGAAAATTTTTCCTTTTCTCCTTCTCCTTTTTGTGATGTCGGTATTTTCAAGGCCAACTGGTGGGTCCTTTTTTGAACATGGTCGAACCCTATTTATGAGGCTCCAGTTTTTCTTTTTAAACATGGATAGGTCAGCTTTCTCGAGATTGATTGGTCTTCTGCCTTTACCTTTGGTCATGTGTCAGACGATGCGGTAGAGACGACGTACTTGATCAGGATCAGATCCAATTTTTAACATGAGCGGCCCAGCAAAGGGGAGAAGAGGCCCAAGGGGTCCATACTAAAATAGGCGGGCCAGAACAGATCCTCTCCTAATCTCTCTATTCTTGACATTTTTGCTCACAGCACCCAAGACGGGTTTTTGCTATGCCTGTCATCCCTGTTTTTACCCGTAGCTCCCTTTTGGGTTTTCACCACGTCTATGGGTTCGCTCTCTTACCCCAGGTGCCTTTTCAGGTTTTTACCTGGTTCGCATGAGTTCGCTGTTTTTACTCGCGGTGCCCTTGCAGGTTTTCACCACGTCCATCTTGCTTTGAACTCAAATTAATTAATAATAATTTTTTTTTTCTTTTTCTTCTTTTTTTTTTTTTAAGAAATAGAAAGCCACGACATGGACATTGATTCCGTCATAACTAGTTGGATGGGGTTCTGGTGTCGTCTCACGACTCGGCTCATATTGACTTAACAGATAATATGACTGCTTGCGAACCTACAAAGAGGGCTTCCTTCAGGGTGTAGCTTGGCCATGGGTAGGGTTAGGATTTGAAGGTATGCTGGGCTAAAATGGTTTCCTTGATATGGCTTCAGTTTTCCCAAAATACTTTCTTCCTTGGGGGTTTCTACTGTACATGCCCTGTGATTCTTCTACACACATTTTTTGTTATTCTTTTTCCTTCATTTAAGGCAATCTCTTTTTGAGGTTTTGCTTTTTTGATTTTTTTAGATTTGATTGTAACTTTATACACATGCATCTTTTCTCTCTCTTTTTTTTTTGGTATATGTACACGTATATTTTTTTGGGGGAATGGGTTTATTGAAAGAAAGGCCCAGGCTCAAATGGGGTAGCAAAGGATATCATCATTTTTAGGGATGTTTTTAGGCTATTGTTCTTGGAATGATGGCCTCTTTTGGGTGGTTCTTAAACAGTCACGTATCTGTTTCATCAATACTTACCTTATCGCGATAGACTAAGAGTAGAACCGTCGGACGTATTTAGAAATGATAGGCTCAGGAAGATGATCTCTGTCCATAGTGGAGAGGCGGATGGCGTATCCCAGCAGCACTTCTCGAATGACGTATGGTCCTTCCCAGTTCGGCTTAAACTTTCCTCTTAGATCGGCATGGAGGGATGGGAAGATCCTCTTCAGCACAGTGTCTCCTACCTTTAGATCTCGACCGCGGACACGTTTATTGTAAGCACGTGCGATTCTCCCCTGGTAAACTTGAGTGTGACACAAGGCTAGGAGTCTCTTCTCGTCTAATAAGTTTAATTGTTCAAAGCAGGATCTCTCTCTTTCTGCTTCGGGTAAGCTTGATTCTATAAGGATTCGGAGCGAGGGCACTTCAACCTCTACCGGGAGGACGACCTTGGTTCCATACACAAGGGAGAACGGGGTTGCCCCTGTAGCAGTACGGATAGACGTTTTGTAGGCCCAAAGCACGAAGGGTAACTGCTCGCTCCAATCTTTGTAAGTGACTACCATCTTCTCTAGAATGCGAACTAGAGTTTTGTTGGCCGCCTCTACAACTCCGTTCGTCTGAGGCCTATATGGGGATGATCGATGATGCTTGATCTGGAACTGCTCGCACAAGGCCTGGATGCGCCTATTAGCTAAATTAGTGCCATTATCAGTAATGATATCCTTGGGCACACCGAATCTGCAAATGATGTTGTTCTTGATAAACTTCTCAACATGACTAGCCGTGATGTTGGCATATGACGCCGCTTCCACCCACTTGGTGAAGTATTCAATGGTGATGAGGATGAACCGATGTCCGTTTGATGCTTTTGGATTAATCATTCCGACAATGTCAAGGCCCCAGGTAGCAAATAGCCAAGGAGTGGTCATGCAGTGAAGATCAATAGCAGGAGCGTATATTAGACTGGAGTGTTCTTGACACTTGTAGCATTTTGTGAATATATTTGCAATAATCCGATTTCATGGTGGTCCAGAAGTATCCCTGCCATAGGATTTTCTTAGCGAGCAAGTGACCGCTGACATGGGCTCCACATACTCCCTCATGGATTTCTTTCATAATATTGACCGCTTCAGTTTCAGTGAGGCACCTGAGTAAGATGTTATTGTATGATCACTTGTAGAGGCATTCCCCGCAAATGATGTATCCTGCCGCTAAACGTTGAATGGTTCGTCGATCTGTCTTGGATGTACCTTCCAGGAAAGTTAGGGTCTCGAGGAAATTCTTGATATCTGAGAACAAAGGTGGCTCATCATCAGGCTTTTTAGGTTCCTCAATCTAGAGGCAGAAGGCTGGCTCATTCCTTTGCTCGATCATGATCGGCTTCATCTCAACACTATAGGGGATTTCAATCATTGACGCCAAAGTTGCTAATGCGTCAGCAAAGCGATTCCTTATCCGGGGAACGTATGAGAAAGGCACATCTCGGAAGCGAGCTATCAGATCCTTGAGGTGTTCATGATAGGGGATCAGTTTCTCGTCTTTCATCTTCCAGTCACCATTCGTCTGACATATGATTAACTATGAATCGCCAAAAACTCGAAGGTGAGTTATATTCAGATCGAGAGCTGCCTATAGACCAGCGATGCAAGCTTCGTACTCAGCCATATTATTAGTGTAGGAGAAGTTGAGTTTGATAGAGACCGATACATGGGATCCTTTTGGTGAAATTAGGATAGTGCCAACTCCTTGGCCCTCAACATGCTATGCCCCATCAAAGTGCATTACCTAGGACTCCTCTGTTTCCTTTGTATCCTCTTCTATCATGAATGGGATGCCCTCATCAGGGAATTCAGTTTTTAGAGGCTCGTAGTCAGGCATAGGGTTCTCAGCAAGGTGATCAGTGTGCGCCTACCCCTTGATCGATTTCTGAGTGACGTACATGATGTCGAATTCAAATAATAAAAGTTGCCATCGTGCAGTTCGGCCAGTGAGAGTAGGTTTCTCGAACAGGTATTTCAACGGATCCATCCGTGCTAGAAGTAGAACGGCTTGGGATAACAGGTAGTGTCGAAGTCTTTGAGTAGCCCACACGAGCGCTAAGCATGCCTTCTCTAGATGAGAATAGCATGTTTCATAATTAGTGAACTTCTTGCTCAGGTAGTAGATGCCCTGCTCTCTTCTTCCTATCTCATCATGCTGTCCTAACACAACCCATGGAAAACTCTGTCGTGGACAGGTACATTATCAGGGGTCTACTAGGTACAGGTGGTACTAATACTAGAGGATTTAGGAGGTAACCCTTGATATTGTCAAATGCAACTTGGCAATCATCATTCCACTCAACTGGTGAATCATTTTTTAGTAGTTTGAAGATCGGTGTGCATATCGGAGTTAATTGTGCAATGAACCGACTGATGTACTGGATTCTGCCTAAAAAGCCTCTGACCTCCTCTTCTGTAGATGGTGGTGGCATTTCAGTGATGGCCTTGATCTTCGTTGG
Source organism: Chloranthus sessilifolius (assembly GCA_021018995.1). NCBI lineage: Eukaryota > Viridiplantae > Streptophyta > Magnoliopsida > Chloranthales > Chloranthaceae > Chloranthus > Chloranthus sessilifolius. The sequence goes on from CM037585.1 coordinate 86,457,168, forward strand.
ATCGACCTCAATCCCTCTCCTACTGATAATAAAGCCTAACAATTTTCCTAACATAACTTTTAGGGATTCAACCGCAACCTATACTTTCTCAACCTCTCGAACAACTTCTGAAGGTTTACCAAGTGGGCATCCCTTTCCGCTGATTTGGCAATCATATCATCGACATACACTTCGATCTCTCGGTGCATCATGTCATGGAATAGGGCCGTCATTGCTCTCTGGTAGGTTGCCCCAGCATTCTTGAGCTCGAATAGCATCACCTTGTAGCAGAAGGTACCCTAGGGAGTGATGAACGCGGTCTTTTCTCGGTCGGCCTCTGCCATCTTAATTTGATTGTAGCCTGAGAACCCGTCCATGAATGAGCGCATTCTGTTCTTAGCAGTGTTATCGACCAAGATATCGATGTGTGGCAATGGGAAATTATCCTTAGGGCTTGCCCTGTTGAGATTTCAAAAATCAATGCACATTCGAACCTTCCCATCCTTCTTTGGTATGGGGACGATATTGGCCAGACATTGCGGGTACTTGGATACCATGAGGAAACCCGCATCATACTGCTTAATGACCTCGTCCTTCACCTTCAACATCCATGCAGGTTGGAGGCCTCTCAGCTTCTGTTTAACCGGCTTAAAATCAGGGTAGAGTGGTAGCTCATGCTCAACCAGATCGGTATCCAAACCAGGCATGTCTTCATACGACCATGCGAAGACGTCTCGGTATGACCGAAGGAAGTCTATCATACCCTTTCTCTCGACAGGGGACAACGATGTTTCGATTTTGGTAATTCTAGGGGCCTCTTTGGTACCCAAATTGACATCCTCCGTCTCTTCGACGATCGGGGTAGGGCCATGCTCAAAATCGGTAAATTGTTTGAGAAGCTCATTGGGGAGCTCATTGATTTGACCTTCCTCGTCCAGACTCGTGACTCCTACCTCTTCTTGTATTTTTACAGGAAAGGGGTCGGCTTCATGTGGGACGGGTATCACGACATCATTTTTAATTTTATTGGGAATTTTAAAGGACAATATTTTTGGAATTTGTATTTTTTCTATTTTTATGGTTTTTTACAATTTTTCGAAGGTTAGCTCCTGTCAAGGTGGATCTCTATATATACAGGGTAGAGTGTCCCAGAGGCTAACCTCACTTCTTATAGGTTGTTTTATTTTGGAGAGCCGGTGTCGTATTCATGGCTTTTGGCGGCTCCCAGGAGTTGGGGCAAAGATGCCTAGTTACTTACCTGTGAGGCTTGGCCTTTACCTCTTTTGTTGGAAGCGGCATCGGTAGGCTTTTGTAATTCCTCCCTTAGCATGTTTATGGAGGGATCCTCTGGGACCTTGTCCTCTATGGTTAGGATGGGCCCAAAGTGGTTGGTGCTAGAGTGACAGGTGGGCCGGGGGACTTCCTCCTCAAATAAGGAGAGGGCAGCTAAGTCCACCTCGAGGTCTAGGAGGATGATGTAAGGGTTGGTAGGATGGATAGAAATCGACTTGTGTGGGGTTACCCTTGTCTCCCCGTTCAGATCAATTTTTACCACCCCGGCACTCACAAAGGTTTGACGGATGTGGGGTCGGGCGAGAGTTTCTTCTTCTAGGTTGATTCCTCTGGCCCTGGCAGCTGCTGCGGCTCTTATCTTTTCCTTGGCCTCTCTGACTTCTTCTTCAACGGGCCTGTAGCCCAGGCCAAATTTGGTTTGCTGTCCCTTGGCCCTGACGGGGTCTCTTCTTCCTTGAAGGCGCGGGCCCAACCCTTTCCCTTTTTGGTGGCCCCATTTGTGGAGCATGAACACAGCTGCATCCATACCTACCCCAATTTTGGTAGGGGTTTTTCCAGGCGACCCGAGGGTAACGATTGAAAAGTCATACTCAAATCGATGGAGATTGGTGTCATTTGCTGCATGTGGCATGTTAAGCACCTTTGGATTCTCAATATGCAGAGCGCTCCTCTCCCTGTCTTCTCTGCTCTCACCTACGATGGTGACAATTCTTTAGCTTGAGATGAATCAGAGTTTTTGGTGTAGAGGTGATGGTATTGCCCTGATCTCATGTAGCTATGGCCGACCCAATAGTAGATTAAACGTAGATTTGATGTCCATCACCTGAAAGGGGACGGTGAAGGTTTGCGGCCCGATGATCAGGTCGAGGTCTACTTCTCCTATGATTTCTCTCCTGGTGTTATCGAATCTCCTAGCACTTGTCGTCCTTAGAGGGCATATGTTTAGTGCCGACCCATTATCTATTAAGACCAACGGCACCACTAGGTTCCCCATTTCTACTGTTATATTAAGGGGCTTAGAGTGGTTGTTCCCCTCGAGTGACAGTTCCGCATTAGTGAAAGAGATGGCATTTGGGGCAAATACTTGCCCGATTATTTCTCCCACCTCATCTGGGGTTACGTGGGCGGAAACATGTGCGTCTTTGAGTGCTCCCATTAAGGCTTGAAAGTGGAGTGGGATGTGATTAATAAATCCCACACAATAATATGTGCGGGCGTTCTCTTGAGCTGTGTCTCCAACACGTGCTCTCTGGCCATTTTCTCAAAGGGGTTCCCTGCAGCCTGCTCTTTCTTCTTCTCTTCTCCTCTGACGGCCCCCGATGCTTCTGGCTGTGTAGAAATCCTGCCAGATCGGATAATAAATTTGATAGTCTCCTCTCGGTTGTAACCAACATTCATGTCTGTCTGTTCATAGCTTAACGGTACTTGATGCGGGTCATAGGTAGGTTTCGGGATAAGGGAGGGAGTGCATGGTGATTCTGGGGATGATTGGGCTGGGTATGTCAGATTCTAGGGTCCGACTAGGTTGACTCCAATAGGGGGCGGAATGGTAGTGGCGGGAATTGGCGAGGTTGAATTTGTGGGTGTGGAGGGAGCTTGTACAGGTACTACCTAGGCGTGGTAAGACCAGTGGTGAATGGGAGCGGGTGATAAGGGAAGTGGGTGAGGGGTTGTTTGTTTGGGTGGGGGTGGAGTTAGAGTGGGGGCGAAATAGCGAAGGGATGGTGGGGGTGTGGCTGGGAGACGTCAGAGGCGCGGGTGAAGCGAGGTGATAAGGATATGAAGGGTTTGTATATGGGGTGGCATGGTGGGGCAATGATGGGTTTGTGGATAAAACAGGGTAAATTGGGGATGATGGAGTTGTGCATGGAGCGGGGTGATTGGGATATGATGGGGTAGTGGATGGAGCAGGGGGGTATGGATATGAAGGGTTTGTATATGGGGTGGCATGGTGGGGCGATGATGGGTTCAGGGATGAAACGGAGTAAATTAGAGATGATGGAGTTGTGCATTAGGCAAGATGATTTGGGGATGGCGGGGTGGTATACTGGGTGGTAGGATTTGGGAGTGTGTACGGGATGGGATAATTTGGGGATGGTGGAGTAGTGTATTGAGTGGAGAGATTCAGGGGTGTGTATGGGATAGGGCAGTATGGGGATGGTGGAGTTATGTATGGCGTGGGGGGATTTGGGTGTGATGAGGGTATATGGGGTGGCCGATCTTTGGGATAGTGTAGGGATGGGGTGATTGGGTGGGGTAAATTGGGAGTGGGGCGGATATGTGTATGATTGCGGCGGGGCTGTGCCAGTTTAGATTTGATAGGCGGGAGCGGGAGTAGAAAAATACTGCCCTAAATCTAAGGGCTCCTCTTGGTATGCCGGGGTGGGGAAGTAATCGGCTAAGTACAGCAGCTTGATCACCCCTACACATGATTCGTCCTTATTTAATCGGGGAAATGAAAACTCTTGATTACTGATGTAATCCGAGATCAAACTCTTCTTCTTCCTCTTCTACCCAATGGATGTTAGGCCTGGGGCCTCCTGGGTGCGGGGGTAGAGGGGCTTGATGGATGTTCTAGTTCTATCCTTGAGGAAGCGGTGGGGGAATAATTTTTCCCTCCTCTATTAGATCTTGGACCGTGTGCTTTAGTGGGAAGCACCGGTCCGTAGGTTCGGGTCATAGTTTCTCGGGATTGGATTGGGTGGTGGGCGAGGCTGGAGTAAATTGACCAAACCTTTTTGTAGCAATACCGGTAATAAGATACTTAAGGATTATCCCAACGGCGTGAACACTCGTTCGAATCATGCTCTCATCTGTTCCTGGGTAAATGGGGCTCTTGGTCCATTGTTCGGCCTTGGCGCTTGCTCAACAGTTGGTTGTATGGGGAGTCATCGGGGTTGGTATTGGCCTGGGGGTAAATGATATTCTATACCTCTACCCCTGGTCTTCTTTTAATTCTTGGTTCGGAAGCCTTTCGAATCCCGGTGGCCCCGTTGGCCACGCTCTTTCCCAACCTGCCCTCTCTAATGGCGTCTTCGCAACGGTTGGCATTTTGGACCAAATCAGCAAAACTGGACTGTTCCTGATACACCAAAAAATCTACGATGAGTGGGAGAGCTCCCTTGGTTATCAATTCAATCTGCTCATCATCAGGAATTCGGTGGGTCACCTGGGCGGCCAATGCCCTCCACCTTCCTAAGTAGGTACTGAAAGTTTCATCATGCCTTTGCTTCAAACGGGCCAGATCTGACTTCCTTGGCTCTATAATTATGTTATAGACATACTGTTCTTGGAATAAGTGTGTGAGATCTTTTCAAGTTTTTATCATGGATGGTTCTAGGGACGTGAACCATCTCAGTGCTGGGCCCGTTAGACTCTTTTGGAACACTTTGATGAGGAGTCGTTCATCTTTGCCTTACTGACACATATCCCCACAATAACATTTTAAGTGGGCGATGGGGTTGCCAGTACCATTATATTTATCGAATGATGGCATCTTAAATTTTTATGGTAGGGGGACATCCGAGAATAGACATAAGCCTGAAAAGTCTGTCGAATGTAGTTCTAGCCCTCCCATCTTCGTCAGCTGCTTCTGTATTCTGTCTATCTGTTCTTTCAGTTGCTCTGATTCTTTTAAGCCTGTAGCTGGGACTGCCTCCCCCTGATTTTGTTCGGCCCTAGGTGTGACAATGGTGGGCCTGGGGGGGCCAAAGCTGGCAGCTCCTCCACTATTGCGGATCTCATCCTCCTCATACTGTTGGTCATTATACTGGTGAGGGGTGAGGTCCGCTATTTGGACCTGGGGGGTGATGGGTTGGATGACCTGGTGGGGCCATAAGGCTTATAGGGGATGGGAAGGAGTGAATGGATGAGTGGTTTATGGATGAATGGTGTGCTGAGCTGAGTGCATATTCTGAGGGTGCTGGGGGTGTGGTTGATGTGGCGGGATGCTGTAGGCGTGGTTTTGAGGAATGGAGTGGATCGAATTTTCCGTTAGAGGCGGGATGGGGGCATAAGGGGTATAGGTGAATGAAGGGTACTGGTGAAGGGGTACGGGGTTCGTGAACGAGCCTTGATGAGTGCGGGTGGACGGGCCTTGGGTTTGATGGATTTGGGCTTGATGGTTTTGGAAGGCATGGGTTGATGGGCCTTGGGCCTGGGTGTGGGGGTTGGCATGATTTTGGGCCAAGGGTTTAGGCTAATGGGCCATGTTGGTATGGGTGTGGGGTGATGGACCTTGGGCCTGAGTTTGATAGGTTTGGGCCCAAGGGGGCTTGGAACTGCGCCTGGGTTTGATGGGCTTGGGCCTGGGTTTGGGCTTGGGCCCATGTGCCTTGAGGGTTTTGGGCTTGGGCCTGAGTCTGATGGGTTTAGGCTTGGACCCATGGGCCTTGAGGATTTTGGGCTTGGGTCTGATGGGTTTGGTGGGCTTGGGCTTGGGATGAGTGGGCTTGGGTCTGGGAGTGGGCTTGGGACCATGTTTCTAAAGATATTTGGGCTTGGGCCCATGGATTTGTGTGGGTTTGGGCTTGAGATGAGTGGGCTTGGGTCTGTTGGGCTTGGGCCTGGGCTTGAAATTGAGGTGGGGGATCTTGGATGGTATGAATGATGGGTGGTTGGGCATGGTCATGGGAGAATGGGGAATGTAGGACTTCGGGAGGTAGCCCACAGGGCATATATCATTCTCATTTCCTCCATTGAGGGCATAGATTCAGGTGTGAGATTGGAGGGTGATGGCCCATTCAAGGACGGAGGGGGTTGGGTGAAATTGGGCATGACCCGGGTGTGGGGGGTATGAATGATTGTGCTTGGAGGGTATGGATGTATGACTATGGAAGATGGTGGGTTACTGGTCATACCCTGGGAAAAGTTGGGCATGACCTGGGTAAATAGAGGGGTATGCTGGGATGTGGATGGGCCATGTGATGTGGAAGGCATGTGAGATGAGGTGGATGGGATATAGGATGTAGGGGGCATGGATGATGAGGTGGATGGGACATGAGAGGTAGGCGGGGGATGGGGCTCCCGATGGGGTCTTTGGGAGTAGGGGGGTGCAGTAAGGGTGTATGGATGGGAGATGGGGATGTATGGGTCGGTTGGGAAATAAGGGGTTTCAGTAGGGGATGAGATGGGGGTATGTTGGGAAAATGTAAGGGCGGGGGATGGGGTGGATGCGAACATGGGTGCCCCAAATGGACTCGTGACATCGAACTGAGATTGGGTGAAGGTGTTGGAGATCGGGTCTTCTCCTATATGGGAATGGGATGGGGATGATGGTGGGGATGTATCAGCGCTCGACATGATCTGCTGACGAGTGTAGTATCGATGTCTTGGGTAAGGGCCGTATACCTTCCTAGTTCTATTTCTACGGGTTGGGTTTGAGGTCGCCGTAGTGACGGTCACACCGAAAGTATACGTATATACGGATTTTTGATTTTTCTATATATATATATATTTTTTGGATTTTTCAAACGAAAATTATCTCCCCTATTTAAATGAATGATGATCTGGTGCCCTAGAAAAATTCCCGTCTCGGGTGATATATGCACTTTTAGTAGGTCCCAGGCGGGATCCGACACACTTCGGAAGAAGCGAAAGGGAACCCTTTCGTTCTATTGAAGGTGAGGGAATCCACGCAAACGACCCGATCCCCTGGAGCAAATCAATGAGAAGTCGCCTCCTTTTGATTGGGCGGAGGCATATTGGGCGTTATAGAATGTGGGAGGCTACTGTGGGCACTAATACCGCTAATTAGAGAACTTGGGTGGTGGATTGGGCCACAGTTCGGGCTGCCTGAACCCAGTTTATACTGGGTGTATGTATTATATACGCCTGACCAAAACTAGCAGATTTGGCTGGGCGTATGTATTATATATGCCTAGCTTAACTCTGGGGATTTTGGCTGGGTGTATATATTATATACGCCTGAGTATTTCTGGGGATTTGTTGCCGGGTGTATTTAATATATACACCTGGTAAAAACTGTTCTTCCAGCTCTGTTTGATAGTGAACAGCAAGCCCACAATGAGTCTTTGGAACTGGTTTCCTGGGAGGGATGCTCCCGGGGACTGCTGTGTATGTTATCGGGTCACTCCTTTCCGCTTCCTAGGGATACACGGCTGAATTCGGGTTGTCTACGCTCTCACCATTGCGGGTTTTACGGCTTGATCGGAATTGACAACCCAACCGATATACATCCGGCGCAAGCGCTTTCTTAGGTACTGGAAGGGGTGGTTCTTTTAGGATCATCACCACTAGGGCTGCCGCCTTACTGGGAACCGGGTAAATTATATTTGTGCCTAAACCCCCCGAAAACTATCCAAAACAAGCAAAAATAGATTTGATTATGTCCCCACACTGTTAGTTCACTTTTAATTGCATAATTTTAAAGGGGAGTGAATTTAAGTCCAAATTCGGGTCAGGGATGACAAGCCCGTGCCGCCTCAACGCGCCGGCGTCCACTGTTAGGATATGACAAGTAAAAAAAAACGGGGCCAGTCAAGCGACTAGGCGGAAAATATAAAGTGCTGAAATTTAAAACTGAATCGTAAAGGTAAGTAAGAAAGGTGTCAGCCAAGTGACTAGGCAAAAATTGCTGAAATTCAAAGCCGAAACGTAGGGGTAAGTAAAAAAAGGTGCTAGTCAAGTGACTACGAAAAAATTGCTGAAATTTAAAGCTGAAACGTAGGGGTAAGTAAAAAAAGTGCCAGTCAAGTGACTAAGCAAAAATACTGAAATTTAAAGCCGAAATGTAGGGGTAAGTATGTTAGTAAAAACAATAAAAAATGAAGGAAAAATAGCAGAAAATTAGAAAAAAATAGAAATGGTTAGTAAAGATTAAAAAAAGGCTAACAAGACGGGAAGCGCTAGGGTGATATCCCCAACAGAGTCACCATCTGTGCGACCATGGATTCTCTTGAACCCGTCTCGGCGATGCGCACACGATGGAATGAATGTAGAGTCGCCACTCGGAGCTTTTGGTGACCCGGGAAACCTTTAAATCAATATTTTGAGCACCGAAGTGCTAAATATGACTCTAATTTATTGGTCTTTGCCAAAGGCTCTATGGTAGGGGCTTCGGTTATCGATCGGGAAAGGTTTAGGCACCCGATCAACCCGCACATAGCGGTCTCTATCTATGGCCAAAATAAAAAAACAAATGGGCAGAGCTTCCCCTTGCTCGAAGGCAATACGGTCCTATCAAGCTTTGAGCCAAACTAAAATTTTAGCAGCGTAACGGCTTGAATCCTTGGACAGAGGAAACACCAAGAAGGTAGAGGAAGAGAGGGGTAGCCGGAGCTCACAGGCCCTTGTTGCACCGTGAAAGACCTTCGCTTCGGCGTGCTTCCGATGGCTTTATATGGCTTAAACGGTCGGGGAATAGGTTCTAATGCTAGGACTCGGTAGATAGGAAGTGTAGGATGAAGCTAGGGACTAAGCTTGACTAAAAAAATGGTGGTCTAATGGTTGAAATGGGTTGAAAGGGGTGAACTAAGCATACTGGAATTCTGGTTGAAGAATGCAAAATAATATATATTTTTCTCTCACTAGAGCGCTCTCTCTTAAGCTTAACTTTCAACCTTAATTTTTCAACCCTTTGGGAAGAGGGGGGGCCTCTCTATTTATAGAGAATAGGTGGGTTAGAGGTTTACTTAAGAGCTAATTGGTTTAGCAATTAGGTAATCCTCTATCTAAGGTTTTCTAGGTTTTTAGGGTCCTAGGGGTTTGGGAAATCGGTTTCAATGGCAGATGATAGGGTAAGACCATAGGTGACTTAAGGGCTGTAAATAAGCTCAAAGGGGGTGCAACCGATCTTATGACACTCACCTCAACCAAGGGGATGGTCAAAAGGTCAAACCTAATGAAGGAATTTTGAGCATTTGATGACAGTTACTGTAGCTAAGCTAGGCGTATATATTACATACGCCCAGTTTATGTACAGTGATTTCTATCAAAACCAGAGGAGATCTGAGAAGGTGGGTGTTCGTAGGGTCTATTTATGTCGGGCGATGTATTATATACACTACGCCAAATTTGGCCTAAAATGCCAAAGGCGATATAATATATACGCTGACCAAAATGGGCTAATTTGTCAAGGTATCTAATACATACGCCTGAGCAAAAGTTATGATTTTATGTGAAACTTCAATCGCTCATAACTTTTGAACCACAACTCCAAATTAGGTGATATTTGGCTTGCTAGAAAGCTGGAGAAGTCTGCCTTCCAATGGTATGGGGCTCCTCCTCAGCAATAGCCTGTGTATAATTTTGTAGCTTTCCTCCCATCAATTTCTTAGAAGGGTTTAAGTTGGGTCTAGGAAGGGATCCTAGGGTTTAGGGGTGATCTCTAAGGGTTAGGGGAATGGTTCTAATGAGTTCAGGGTGATTCCTAAAGGTCTGGGTTGGTTCCTAAGAGTTCAAGGGTGCCATTGGAAGCATAGGGGTACATCTCTCTTGGAGTACAGACTGATCGGGCCTTGGGCCGAATTTGGGTGTCTACACACGTTAATAAATTTCCCCTACCTCTTACGAAAAATACGTCAAATCACGTGAAACGGAGTGAAGATTCTTAAGCACATATCTGATTCATAACCTACATTTCAAGGTATTGAAAGGTCATTAACTATTGCTTATAAGATCACACACACCAAATATTCGAAAGATTCTCGAAGAAAAATCCGAAATGGCCCAAACTTGCTCAGTCGCGCAAGCGAGTTCCAAGGTCACGCGCGCGAGTCATATGTGTTGTTGTTCTAAGTGTGCATGATTTATTTGCGTTTTGAAAACAAATTTAAAGAATAAGAAAATATCAGCACAGTTAGAACATAATTAGCCTGCAAGATCAGGGCCAATTGTAGCAAGTTTTAAATATAAGTGAGTAAAAGATCGTCCACAGGGAATTAATTTAAAATTTAAGATAAACCTCCAGATCTGAGCTACCAGATCTGGCCTCTGATCCTATCTACAAAGCACATAAGATGGGAGGTTGAATTTGTCACGTTAACTAAATAATAAAAAGTAAAAATTAAACTAAATGATCCAGATCCGAGTTGGGGTAACGTTTGTGGTAAACTTATATGAAAAATGGAGAAGTAATATCTAACTTTGATTTGGTCCTTGAAATCTAATGAGAATAACTGTAGCTCAGCAGAGGTGATCCAATCTTCATTTGGCTACAAGCACAGATGTAAGAGAGATAAATCTAATTCAAGGATTAGGCTTACACTTATGGCTATGGTCTGTCCACTTTAATGGCCACAAACCATCCAATAGTCTTTAACCAAATCCTCAATTCAGAATAGGAAACATCACTACAAATGCCGTAAGAGATTAGGTTACCAACACTAATTCTCACAGGATTAATGAATCAAGGGAAATTGCATGCAAAACAATGAATCTAAAGGAGTCTAATGTACTGAGGAGATCAGAGAGAACCCTTGACATGAGTCCAATGGAGAATGCATAGTTTACAACAACCTTTTAAAATCCACCATTACAATTACAGAGCACATCTTAAACAGCTCTCAGATTTGCAGTCTTGAATACAACTCTCTTTTGAATTACAGAAATATCTTACAGCTCTTAATTGCTAGTCAAAGTGAAGCTATTACAGGGATTACAGACAAGCTGTCTGGCTGGGAAATGGGGGGTTTAGAAATGAAACTCAAAATTTGGATACCCAAATTGGGCAAATAGTTCATCTATTTATAATTTTCCCTAAGCCAGCTCAAATGTGTATCAACCAATCAGAATTGGATAGATCTGTATCAACCAATAGGAGTCGAGCAGATCCGGATCCGTTTGCGCCAATCGTAATCGCTTGATCTGGTTCAGCCAATCAAGAAACAGAGGCATCAATTCTGTTATGTAATTCAAAAATCTGTTTGAGCTTCTAGAAGTTCCCGCCAAGTAATTTCATCTTTGGGTGTTCACATGGGGTGGAATATGCCTTTGGTTCGTGCTCAGAATCTTCCGAAATGTCCTTGGGTTTTAAAACGCATTGGGACGCATGCAACAGATTACTGAATTGCCCTTGTTAAAGCTGCGAATCTCCAGAATACCTTTTCGCAGAGTTCAGGGGCCTTTTTGCAAAGTTCAATGACTTCTGAAGCTCTATTCGCAAAGTTCAATCTTCTTTTCGAGGAGTTCAGATGCTCTTCGAAAGCTACACCTGGAGTTTTAGTCCTTTTTGCAGAGTTTAGGGGCCTTTTCGCAAAGTTCAATGACTTCTGAAGCTCTGTTCGCAAAGTTCAATCTTCTTTTCGAGGAGTGTTTTCTTCTTTTCACAAAGTTCAAGGTTCTTTACGAAAAGTGCAAGTTCTTTGCGAAAAGAATTCTGTAGTGCATTTCTCAAATGTTCTGCTTCTCTTCTGGTCTTTGCCCTTTCTATTTAGACCTTTCCACAGCTGATGAGGTTGTTTCTTCACTTCCTTCCTTTGGACTGACATGGATTGTCATCTTTTTGGCACTTTTGAGCTACTTTTATGGTTAAGCGTGTCTTTATTGTTGGCTGCAACATAGGCACTTAAAATACTTATTTAGTTCTCTCAAGGGTCTATCAAGGCCCAGATTAAGGGGTGAAAAATGGTATTTTCCAGTTCTCAACACACCCCCAAACCTAAGCTTTGCTAGTCCCTGAGCAAAGACAAAATTTAAAAATAGAATGAAAAGCCATTTTTGTAGGGAGCACAGTTGCATTTAGCATATGCAACAAGCCTTTTAAACCCCTAGGTGATCCCTAGTGGAGGAGTGAAGTCTCCGAGGGTTTTCAAAGTGAAGGTACCACAAACTTCTCCAATAAATCGCTTAAGATCAATGCAGTTATTAAAGCAAACTTTTATCCAATCGATTATTCACATCTCGATCGAGTTGTAAGAAGTTTTTTAAGAAAACATCAGCTCAAAACTAAAATTCTGTTGTAATTCCTTTACCATTCACTCAGTTGGTGTCAAAAAGTTTTTACAAGAAAAATTAATGAAAAGCTTGCCTTCTATTTGAGAATCCAGTTTTGATGTTACCCCAAATAATTTGATTTCAAACTCAACTCTCACAAGGGTTTTCACTCACCATGTAAATATGAGGGTTGCACTATTTCACACAGCTCAAGAGCAATTACAGTCCTCAAATAGGATTGTAAGCAGGAGCATAGGCATTGCTTTTCAGTTCTGAATTTACTACTTTTTTTCACCATAGATTACACAAATCCTTATCTCCATGTGACAGCTCAATCCATCATTGATCAGTAAGGACTTTAACTTGGGTTGTAATGTGGCTTATGGGTGAAATTTATCAAGAATAAAGGGGTGGAATGGAGTTCAAAATTGAGAAGTCAGTCAAGGTAAGGAGGTGATAGACACACCTTTTTCAATTCAGCACAATTTCATCTTCTTCTTTAAATTTTCAGAGCCAAAGTGGCCATCTTTTTCTCTTTCTTTTTCAAACTTCCAATGAAATGCCTTCTCTTTTTTTTTTTTTTTTTTTTAAATCAACATTGACTGGAATGCCACATTTCTTCTGCTGATACATCATTGCCTTCAATTATTTTTCTTTTTCTTTTACCAAACTGTTACCCAACTCACCTTTCTTCTTGATTTCTTTCCTTTACCTTCTGAATTCTCAGAGTGAGGGTTAGGCTAAATGAGGTTGATGAGGTTTCAAAGAAATCTTGGATTTATAAAGCTCAATTGGTGTGTATCAAGGGCAGTTTCAAAAGGTTGGGCTTTTTGAAGTTCAAACTGTCCAAAAGGAGGCCTTACATCATGTCTTTAATATCATGATTGCTGTCAAGATATTTTAACTTGGATATGTGTAACTTCTAGTGATAACAAGCCGGTTCAAACAGTCCCTAGAGCAGAAAAAACTGCCAATTTATACCTCCAAAGAATACATTTCAGGTCCAAATCTCACTGGGTGTGGTTTTCTATCAAATTCTTGAGGTATATCATCACTGGTTTCTCTCTTTTTAGGTTTACTAAAACATCAATTTTCTTTTGGAAATTTTCTGACATTCACTTCATGAAAGTATTAGAATTACACTAGAAATTAATTTTAAAAAGTTTTAACTTCCTCATTTTAAAAAAAAACAGGTGTGAGATTACTTCATTTTCAAAAATTCTGCTGATCATAAGCTGCACCAAGCATTAACTTATTTTATTGGCATCTCTGCCACACCCCCAATCCTAAGATGAACATTGTCCTCAATGTTCTAGACAATGAGAGACTAGGGGCAGCAGGGTAAAAGAAGAAAGAAAAACTAAGAACAGAAAAAATCTAAACTATATGCAGCAGAAAATAAAAATGTAAAACTGAAGATATGAACAAGGAAATGGAAAACATGATATACAAATGCAAGAAAAATCAACAAACCAACGCTAGAACTGCTAAATAAAATCTAAAAATTAGAAGGATTACTATGCAAATGGAAGGAAACTAATGCTAATAACAGAGAAACAGTAAAAACAAGGTAAGGGACTGAATATAAAGTTAAAAAAAATAAAAAAAATGTTGATACAAAAACAGAATTTGTGAGTGCAAAATAGGGAAACTAAGTTAGAAACTAACTGTACTCACAGAAAAATGACAAAAATTAGTAAAACGAGGACACATTAACCTAAGAAAGAAAAAAAATCAGCGATCTAAAAACAGAATTTGAAACTAAAATTCCTAAAACAGAAAATCTAATGCCAAATGATACATCCTAAGCCCAAAAAAAAAAAAAAAAAAAAAAAAGCCTGAGATACTTATGAATCTAAGTGAATATAAAAATGATTAGCAGGAATACAGTGAAAAGCAAGATTCATAAGACTGACCCCTTTGTTGATGATGTGTATGAATAAAAAAAATAATGAAGCATGGGAGCACATATTAAAAACAGGGTTCACACACAGCTGAGACCCATTTATGATGAAGAAATCTCGAAGGAAAATAAAATTAGTGGGCCCATTGAATATTCAAAACAACCTATGATTCACTACTCATTATCCTACATGATTCCTAAAAAAGAAAAAATAATCTCAGCAGGTCCAGATGGGAAAAGTGGATGCAAATGGAGAAAAACAGCCCATCCGGAAGATATCTATATATATATATATATATATTTTGTTTTTATAATTTTCAATTTTTTTTTTTTTTTTTTTCACTTGTTTTGGATCAGCCCGGGCTCAACAAGAGCCCTTATTTACTACTGCTGAAAATAATGAGAAACAACTCAGAGATTTTCTATTTGTGTTTTCAGCTTCTTTTATTTTGTATTTGGTTTTGTATAAAAAAAATCAGATGCCTACAAGATGAAATTATAATCAAAACAAACATTAAAACATCTCAAGAATTTAAAAATAGAAAATGAATGCAAAGGAGAAGGATGCAAACTCAGCAGATCTGCTCCACTTTAGTCCAGATGCTCCTTGTTGACGTGCTCCAGATCTCGCAAAAATCCAAAAATTACAATTTTATTCAAGTATATTGACAAAATAAAAGAAAAACTCAGTGCTCCCGCCAAATTTGACAAAAGACAAAAAGTGGCAAGAGATTTATTCAAATAACTAGAAGGCAAAGAATAAAACTCGTAAAAATAAAAAATTCTGCAGATAAAAGGTTTTCTATACAAAAGCTAGAGACATTTAATCAAGCACTTGGAATGCAAAGTGCAGGTTTAAAGCAAAAATTAAAATGAAAATCAAATCTACAAAATTGAAAAACTTAGGTCTACCAATTTTAAAATCTATTCCCCGGCAACGGCGCCAAAAACTTGTTGTTATTCTAACTGTGCTGATATTTTCTTATTCTTTAAATCTGTTTTCAAAACGCAAATAAATCATGCACACTTAGAACAACAACAAGTTTTTGGCGCCGCTGCCGGGCATCAATTCTGTTATGTAATTCAAAAATCTGTTTGAGCTTCTAGAAGTTCCCGCCAAGTAATTTCATCTTTGGGTGTTCACATGGGGTGGAATATGCCTTTGGTTCGTGCTCAGAATCTTCCGGAATGTCCTTGGGTTTTAAAACGCATTGGGACGCGTGCAATAGATTACTGAATTGCCCTTATTAAAGCTGCGAATCTCCAGAATACCTTTTCGCAGAGTTCAGGAGCCTTTTCGCAAAGTTTAATGACTTCTGAAGCTCTGTTCGCAAAGTTCAATCTTCTTTTCGAGGAGTTTAGATGCTCTTCGAAAGCTACACCTAGAGTTTTAGTCCTTTTCGCAGAGTTTAGGGGCCTTTTCGCAAAGTTCAATGACTTCTGAAGCTCTGTTCGCAAAGTTCAATCTTCTTTTCGAGGAGTGTTTTCTTCTTTTCGCAAAGTTCAAGGTTCTTTACGAAAAGTGCAAGTTCTTTGCGAAAAGAACTCTGTAGTGCATTTCTCTGTTCGAAATGTTCCCTGCTTCTCTTACAGGTCTTTGCCTCTTCTATTTAGACCTTTCCACAGCTGATGAGGTTGTTTCTTCACTTCCTTCCTTTGGACTGACATGGATTGTCATCTTTTTGGCACTTTTGAGCTGCTTTTATGGTTAAGCGTGTCTTTATTGTTGGCTGCAACATAGGCACTTAAAATACTTATTTAGTTCTCTCAAGGGTCTATCAAGGCCCAGATTAAGGGGTGAAAAATGGTATTTTCCAGTTCTCAACAATATGGCACCTCACAGTCGCGCGAGCTCGCTCGAGCGATTGTGCTCTCTTTCTCTTTCTCACTCTCACAGCCTGAGATAGTTGCACGCGTGAGTTCTAAGGTCGCCCGAGCGACTTCTCATGGTCAGACTCAGTCGTGCGAGTGACTGTTCACAGATATTTTTCACACCTAATCTAAAGCTTATCTCGCATGAGCGAGTTCAAGTAACGCGAGCGAATCTCAAGGTCGCGCAAGCAACTTTCGGGACTTTGGAGTTTTTTTCTCAAAATCTTACTTTCTTTATTTTCCCCCCTTTCACCTAACTTTGATACAGATTAAATGAATCATTTCTAGGGCATTTATTACTATTATTTATCAACATTAATCTACCATTAATGCATTCAAAATCACAAGATCTTACGTCATTAATCTTTATGGATTCATGACCGAATGAACGCATAAATCGATACTTCTTCCACACAAATCGAAAAGGTTTGAGGTCCACCTTCTTGCAATCGTGTCGAAATGCAAGCACGATTGATTCCCTTCCAATTGACACAACTCACGCTTCACGCTCTACGGCGATTCCAACGTGGACTTCTCACACTCTTCACAATTCCAAAACAAACACTCCTTAGGTCACCTCTTGAGTCAACGATCAAGAAAGAGGAGCAATTTGCATGATAGATCGCCCACGATCTCGCTCTCAAGCGCACAGTTCTCACAAGCTCTCTCTTTTTTCTCTCTTCTTTTCCAAAAATTTTAAAGGCAATGCACATAAAAGGGTTTACCCTTCTCATATACATTTGGTTGGCTTCCATGTGAAGCACAAACACCCACCCTTAGGTGTTTCACACAAAGTTTGGTTCACTTGTGAATCCCGCACATCTAAGTTAGTTGTTTGCTCATTCTCAATCACATTAAGTGATCTTGCTAAATCCGAAACGGTACAGTGCACCGCACCGACACGTGTACCAAGTTTCTCTACACAATTTCCCTAAATTTGGGGGTGTTACATCCTCCCCTCCTTATAAAATTTTCTTCGTCGAAAATTGACCACACGTACACATGTTTATCTGTAACGCACACATATATAGTCACACACGCGTACTCATCCGTCCACACCTACAAACAGATTTCAATGTGTATTCATACACTTCCATTAGTCCACACATTCATGCTCATGCATGTATCTCGTCACATCCACACTTACTCCACACGTATACATACATTTTCCAGATGCACACGTAGCCATACACATCTATTTAAACAATAAAAGCTATACATAAACCATTCAACCATATCCACATTGATTATTATTATATGAAATCACTTACAATCAAGTTCCATTCGAAAATTTATAATTTCCTAGCATGGCACCCATGTTACGATCCACAAAAATTATAACTGTCTTTCCCCAAAAACTTTCAACCATTGTTTAAAATTCACAATATTAAAAATTTACAACCTTCCAAATTAAAACATAATAAAAACAAAAAGAAAATATCCAACAATCATAGCCTCTCGGCTAGTCCACAGTCCTCATCCCCACCTGGCTGATCTGCATCGTTATCATCAGCTCCACCGGCTCCGAAACTAGAAGCCCCAAACACATATGCTCGTGCTGCACTCATGCGCTGGAGGTAATCTGATGGGTACATGTACCACATGGCATCACTTAGCATAGTCTCATGGTAGTAGAGCTGGCGTGTGTTTCGCTCGTTTTGCTGCGGAATTTGTTAGAGCGCTATGTCTTGCAAATCCATTCGTCGAAAAAGCTTCACTGCAAAATCAAAACTACCGTATGAAGGAATTGGTGGTGGTATTGGGTACTGAGCCTCTTGATCTGGCTCCACATGGGGCTGTTGCGGTGGTTGTTGTTGCTGTTGTTGTTGTTGTTGCTGTTGCTATACAAGGTCTTCTGTTTGGCAGCGCTTCATGCTCGCATTCAGACTAGTGAGGCTAATCTTCAAGTCATCATATTTATATGTTTGGAGGTTGTCGGTTGTGCAACCGTGAGATTTTTGACGATCTCGTCGTGGTGATGCACTCACTTGTAAAAAATATAGAGTCGCCACCCGGAGCTTTCGGTGTCCCGAAAAACCTAGTTCATTTTTATGAGCACCGAAGTGCTAAAAATATGACTCTGAATCCGGTCCACACTAAAGGCTCTTGGGTAGGGGCTTCGGTTATCGATCGGGAAGGTGTTAGGCACCTGATCAACCCGCTTAATGCTGTTTTTACTAATGGCCAACACAAAAATAAAGTAAAAGAAAAAAAATGGCTTCCTCTTGTCCAAATGGGCCTTAAATCCTATTTGCGCCCCTCCGTTCCTACCGAAAATTTGGTGGCGTAACGACACAAATGGGAGGATAGGAAGAGCTAAGGAAGAGATATGAGAAGAAAGGGGAGAGCCGGAGCCCTCGAGCCCTTGTAGCACCGTAGGAGAGCCTTGTGTGGCTTGCTTTTGATGAGCTCTTGAAGGCTTGTATGGTGGAAATAGGAATTCTAACCTCTAAGGCTTGCTAGATAAGAGGTAGGGAGGGAAGAAAAATGGGTAGCATGTACCTAAACTAAAGGATCTAAGGTAAAAAATATCACTCAAAGGGGGTTTTGGAATTCTAGAATTTGTATGAGCAATGGTGCACCAAAGGGAGAAAGATCTTCTTACTTTAAGCTCTTTCTCTCTTAGGTAAAAATTCTCAACCTTTAAACCAAAGGGAGGGGGGCTCTATTTATAGGAAAAGGGTGGATTAAGAGAGTTTTTAGATGCTAATAATGGTTAGAAATTAGGTAATCTAGCATCTAAGGTTTCCTAGGGTTTCAAGGGTTTAGAAAAGTGTGAAGATGGGCTTTAATGGTGGATGATGGGTTAATGGTTTAGACCACTTATAGGTTGCAAATAGATGTTAAAAGGGTGTAACAAAGTTATCAAAACACACCCTAAGGACTGAGGTGTTCAATAAGTCAAACCCTAGCTTCAAAATTTGAGACAAAAACTAGAGGTCACTGTTCATATGCCTGGCGCAACTATTAGTTGCGTCAGGCAAATGTACAGTAAAATAGTTCTTTACAGTAGCCTGAAAGTTGGCTTCGCGAGGGGTGGGGGGACCCATTTATATCTAGCGTAACTATTATTTACGCCAGGCTATTTCTAGGGAAAAAAGGCCTGGTGCAATTATTAGTTATGCCAGGAAAATTCTAGGGGAAAATGGCTTGGCGCAACTATTAGGTGCGCTAGTCAAAAATTCTTTCAAAATGACCTGATTTGCAAATGGTCATAACTTTTGATATATAACTCTGATTGAAGTGATATTTGGCTTGTTAGAAAGATAGGAAAGTTCTCTTTCCAATGGTATATAACTTAGCTCTTAAAACGGTCTAGGTAAAATTTTGCACTCCTCTTTCCAGCCACTGCTTGGGAGGGTTTGACACCGGTCAAGAAAAGGGTTCTAATAGATTTAGAAAGGTTAGGATTGATTCCTAAGGGTTCAGGAAGGTTTCTAAGGGTTTGAAAAGGCTCCTAAGGGTTTGGAAAGGTTCCTAAGGGTTTCATACATGCCATCAAAAGCTCGGAAGTGCACCTCTCTCGAAATGTATTTCGATTGGGCCTTGGGCCAAATTTGGGTGTATATAGATGCCCCTCTTTGGTATCCGATCACTAATGATCGAATGCTAAAGAAAAGAGACCTCCGAAGAGGCCCAAGGTATTACTGACGGGCCTGTTGCATTCAGAACGAACTTCAAACATCAGATGAGTAACATGGTGAGAAAATGAAAGCCCTGAATGTCAGGCTAAACATTCATTTTTCAAGGTAATCAGTCCCCAAGCGCTTAGCGACCTTACAGGGCATAACCGAGGTGGAACGAGTTGCGAAAGTCCTGTATGCCAGGCCAAACATTTGCTTCTCGAGATGATTTGAAGGTATTTGATGTTTAAGATTCATTCTGAATGCAACAGCTTCGTAAGTAAGAGGGGTGATCGACCCACATTCAAATATAGGCGCAAAGTAAACATATGCAAGGCTCCTCAATTTGTGTCCAATCCTACGTGGCATTTGATTGCCCATCTGACTATTCATGGGTGCCCCTACTGAAAGCAGGGTTCGAGGTCTTTGGGCGAACCCATCGATCTCGAAGTTTATTTAGCATGACTACCCTAGCAGAGTGAATAGACATCACAATGCTTTTTGGGAGTACGTGCCATTTTCAAAAACGTGCCCTAAATCAATATGATCTAGCGCATCCAGCTTCAACTACCTTGAATAGATCCAACCAAACATTGGGTGTTTCACAAAAGGGACATCCAATCTTGGTTTCTGCCAACAATGATCATAAACATCACTTAATTATGTATAAACATGCACCCATTAGGGGCGATATGCAACAAAGGCGATGGAAGCCCCGACTTGGACCTACTCGGGTACAATTTATGGGAATAAATGACCATCATACGGATGCCCAGACGCATGGCGTACACTTTACAGGGATACCGCTGCCAATACAAGTTTTAAGCTCGTAGAAAATAAAAGGGAAATGAATCCTTCTGGATGCATGGTTGCACATAGTTTGATTGATACGTAATCTCATTCTCAACAGGTTGGTCTCAACCAATGATTGACCTTTTCCAACAGAGAATCCGAAGCTTAAGGTACTTAAGTTCATATGAATTCAAAATAGTGCGCTCATCGTAAATATTTAGCAGTGGAGTCGTCCTGATCGAAACATTGACCGTCTGATCATGATTGACCCACCCCGTTGCTCCTACTTGGAAGTAGGAACCATGGATCCAAGACGAACCTTAGATCTACGATATTAGTTTTGCACAGCTGTGTTGCCGATAAAATATTGACATTTTACCATATTGAAAACACGCATGTGCGTAGCTTTGTGGGGAAACACAAATTTATTCTTCTTCTCTTTTTTCCTTTTTTAAAGATTGCTTTTTTCATTTTTTTTTTAATTTTTAAAAATTTTAAAATAAGTATTATCTGAACCTCGAACCCCGGGAGGCACACGCCCAAACAACGCATACCAAGAGCCCGTGCCTCTGCAATAGTTTGTGATGAAATTGAAGCCAACGTACTCAAGTTCATATGATATCGAAAAGACCGGGTCAGAATTGGGTGTCTATCGAAGGATACTCAATCTTGGCCTCCGTCATCAATGAAGTTACAAATGAACAACTATGTATAATTATGCACCCATTAGGGGCGATAGCAGCAAAGGCGATGGAAGCCCCGACCCGGATCTGCCCGAGTACAATTTACGGGAACAAATGACCATCATACGGATATCTAGCGTATGGCATACACTTTACAGGGAGCCCTTTTACATGCATGTTTGCACATAGTTGTCTGACGTAGTTTCGTATCTAACAGGTTGGAATCAATCCAACAATGGATCTTTTAGAGGACGGAGTTATCCATACCTCAAACCTCGTAGGGCGCTCGCCTGGACAGTGCAGGCCAAGAGTCTACACCTCCGAAAATATCACGTGATGAACTTAAAGTACAAGGCACTCAAGTTCTCCTGAAACCAAAATATGGAGCGATTAGGGTGAAGATATAGCTGTGGAATCAATCCGATCCAAGTATTGACTGTTTGATTGAAATTGACACCGTCGCTCCTACTTTGAAATAGGATCCATGGATCCAAGGCGAACCTTAGACCTAGGACATTAATTTAGCACAACTGCATTGCGGATAAAATATTGATATTTTACTGTATCAAAAATACGCGAGTGCGTAAAAAGTTCACAGATTTATAATTTTATTTATTTATTTATCATTATTTTTTTTTCACAATGATTTTCTTTTTTCTTTCTCTTTTTTTTTTTGAATAGACATGACGTCGGTGGTGAGGTGCTTCATCTGATTTGTCCATCGCCGAGAGGTTGCCGGCTTCGAGGCTTCAGACCGTTTTGATATTCCTGCACATTCTTAAGAAAACTTCAGTCTTTTTTTTTGTTTATACATATATAAAGAAAATGCATCCTAAATAACAGAAGGAGAAGTAAATTTTTACCTACACTTTTTCGATTTCAAGATATTTTTTGGATTTTTGTTTTCGGAGATTTTTTGTTATTTTTGAGATTGAAATATGATGCTGGAAATATGTACATGAAAATGAGTAGAAATATATGCACATTTTGTGGTATTTGGATTTTTCTTAATTTTTTTTTATTTTTTGTTTTTTGTTTTTTTTTTTGATGCCTTGACAGTGAGACGGAGTAACGGGTCTTATTTTGAGCATAGTCAAACTCTTTTATGCAATCAAACCTGAGTGAGTTTCCGGATTTTACCAAGGCCAGAACGTTAATTCCTTTGGATTGAGTCAAACCTTTCTCCTTACCTTGAGTCATACATTTGACAAAGCAATTTCACAAAGACAATTCTGGTTGGGACCCGTCTTGAACTAACATGAGTGGCCCAGCCGAAAAAAGGGTGTTAAAGAGAGTAACCAAGAGGGCTCCTCAAACATCAATCTTCTCAATCAGTCCAAACCTTTCTTCCTTTTTTTTTTCCTTTTTTATTTATCTCCTTTTTTACCCGTGGCTCCCTTTCAGGTTTTCACCACGTTTATGGGTTTAGCTCTCTTACCCCAAGCGCCCTTTCGGGTTTTCACCTGGTTCACACAAACTCGCTGTTTTTACCTGTAGCGCCCTTTCGGGTTTTTACCACGTCCATCTTGCTTTGAGCTTGTATTTTTATTCTATTTTTTCTTTTTATTTATTTTTTTCATTTCTTTTTTTTTAAAAGCCATGACATAGACTTCGATTCCGTCATAGCCGGCCAGATGGGGTTCTGGTGTTGTCCACAACTTGGTTGTATTGACTTAACAAATATTATGACTGCTTGTAAACCTAAAAGAGGGCTTTCTTCAGGGTGTAGCTTGGCCATGGGTTAGGTTAGGATTTGAAGGTATGGTAGGAAAAAAGGGTTTCCTTGATATGGCTTCAGTTTTCTCAACATACTTTCTTCCTTGGGGATTTTTACTGTACATGCCCCGTGATTTTTCTATATTTTTTATTCTTTTTGCTCCATTTCAGGCAATCTCTTTTTGATATTTTACTTTTTCGATTTTTTTGGATTTTGATAGTAACTTTACTTTCCTTTTTTGTATATGTACACACACATTTTTTTTGGGCAAGGAGGTTATTGAAAGAAAGGCCCAGGCTCAAATGGGGTAGCAAAGGATATCATCATTTTTAGAGATGCTTTTGGCTACTGTGTTTGGGATGATGGCCTCTTTTAGGTGGTTCTGAAGCAGTCATATATCTGTTTCACCAATACTTACCTTATCACGATAGACTAAGAGTAGAACCATTGGACGTATCCAGCATTGATGGGCTCAGGAAGATGATCTTTGTCCATGGTGGCAAGGCGGATGACGTATCCTGGTAGCACTTCCTACACGACATAAGGTCCTTCCCAGTTCGACTTGAACTTCCCTCTTGGATCGACGTGGAGGGATGGGAAGATTTTCTTCAGTACAGTGTCTCCTACCTTTAGATCTCGACCGTGGACACGTTTATTATAAGCGTGTGTGATTCGCCCCTGGTAAACCTGAGTATGGCATAAGGCGAGGAGTCTTTTCTCGTCCAATAAGTTTAATTGTTTGAAACAAGATCTCTCTCTCTACTTCAGGTAAGCCTGATTCCATGAGAATTCAGAGCAAGGGTACTTCAACCTCAACCAGTAGGACGGCCTTAGTTCCATACACAAGGGAGAAAGGTGTTGCCCCTGTAGCGGTACGGATCAACGTTCTATAGCCCCACAAAGCAAACGGTAGCATTTTACTCTAATCTTGGTAAGTGACGACCATTTTTTCTAGGATGTGGACGATTGTCTTGTTCGTGGCTTCCACGGCTCCATTAGTTTGAGGCCGATAAGGGGACAAGCGATGGTGCTTAATCTTGTATTGCTCGCAGAAGGCCTGGATGTACTTATTCGTAAAGTTGGTGCCATTGTCCATGATGATATCTTTAGGCACTCCAAATCGGCACACAATATTACTTTTGAGAAACTTCTCAATGTGACTGGCCGTGATGTTGGCATATGACACCGCTTCTACCCACTTGGTAAAGTATTCAATGGCGACAAGGATGAACCGATGTCCATTTAATACTTTTGGATTAATCATTCTGACGATGTCTAGGCCCCAGGTAGCAAATGGCCAACGAGTGGTCATGCAGTGTAGATCGATGGCAAGAGTGTGTATCAGACTAGAGTGTTCTTGACATTTGTAGCATTTCTGAACATGCTTACAACAATCTGATTCCATAGTGGTCCAAAAGTATCCCTGCCGTAAAATTTTCTTGGCGAGCATGTGCTTGCTGACGTGGGCACCGCATACTCCTTCGTGAATCTCCTTCATGATGTTGGTCGCTTCCCTTTCTATAAGGCACCTTAGCAAAACATTATTGTAGGATCACTTGTAAAGGCATTCCCCGTAAATGATGTAGCCAACCGCTAGACGTTGAATGGTTCGTCGGTTCGTCTTGGATGTATCCTCAGGGAAAGTTAGGGTCTCAAGGAAGTTCTTAATATTTGAGAACCAAGGTGGTTCATCATCAAGCTTTGTAGGTTCCTCAATCTGGGGCAAAAGGCCGACTCATTCCTTTGCTCGATCATGATCAGCTTCATCTCAGCACCATACGAGATTTCTATCATTGATGCCAACGTCGCTAGTGCGTCGACAAAGCGATTTCTTATGCGGGGGACATATGAGAATGTCACATCTTGGAAGCAGGCTATCAGATCCTCGAGGTGCTCATGGTAAGGGATTAGTTTCTCATCTTTCATCTTCCAATCTCCATTCGTTTGACATATGATTAACTGTGAATCGCCAAACACTCGAAGGTGAGTTACATTCAGATCAAGAGCTGCCTGCAGATCAGGGACACAAGCTTCGTACTCAGCCATGTTATTAGTGTAAGGAAAGTTGAGCTTGATAGAGACGGGTACGTGGGATCCTTTCGGTGAAATCAAAATGGTGCCAACTCCTTGACCTTCGGCATTAGCTGCCCCGTCAAAGTGCATTACCCATGATTCTTCTGTTTCTTCTGCATCGTCTTCTGTCATGAACAGGATGTCCTCATTGGGGAACTCAGTTCTCAAAGGCTCATAATCTGGTAAAGGATTGTCAGCAAGATGATCGATGAGTGCCTGCCCCTTGATCAACTTCTGAGTGACGTATGTGATGTCAAATTCAGACAATAAAAGTTACCATCATGCAGTCCGCCCAGTGAGAGATAGCTTCTCGAACAGGTATTTTAATGGATCCATGCGAGCTAGGAGCAGCACGGCTTAGGATAGCAAGTAATGGCGGAGCCTCTGAGTAGCCCATACAAGAGCTAGGCATGCTTTCTCCAGATGAGAATAACGCATCTCATAATCAGGAAATTTCTTGCTCAGATAGTAAATGGGCTGCTCTCTTCTTCCCGTCTCATCATGCTATCGTAAGATGCATCCCATCGAGACTTCCGTCGTGGAGAGATACATCAAGAGTGGTCTCCCTGACTCAGGTGGTACCAAAATAGGTGGGTTAAGGAGATAGCTTTTGATTTTATCGAATGATGGATGACATTCATCGTTCCATTCAACGGGCGAGTTCTTCCTTAGTTTCTTGAAGATTGGTGTGCAGATTGGAGTTAGCTGTGTAATGAACCAACTGATATATTATATTCTGCCCAAGAATCCTCTAACTTTCTTCTCAGTAGATGGTGGCAGCATTTCTGTGATAGCTTTCACTTTGACTGGGTCGACCTCGATCCCTCTCCTGCTGATGATGAATCCTAACAATTTTCTGGACATAGTACCAAATGCGCCCTTTTGTGGATTTAGACGTAACATGTACTTTCTTAGCCTCTCAAACAACTTTTAAAGGTTTACCAAGTGATCGCCTCGCTTCGGTGACTTGGCTACTATATCATCGACATACACTTCAATATCTTGGTGCATCATGTCATGAAACAGTGCAGTCATAGCTCTTTGGTACATTGCCCCGACATTCTTTAGCCCAAATGGCATGACTCGATAGCAAAAGGTGAACTAAGGCATGATAAATGTAGTCTTCTCTTGATCTGCCTCTGCCTTCTTTATCTGATTATATCCTAAGAATCCGTCCATAAAGGAAAGCATCCCGTGCTTAGCAGTGTTATCAACCAAGATGTCGATGTGCGGCAATGGGAAATCGTCCTTCGGTCTTGCTCTGTTCAAATTGTGAAAATCGATACACATGCAGACCTTTCCATCTTTCTTCGACACAGGAGCAATATTGGCTAGCCACTGCGGGTACTTAGATACTATGAGAAACCTTGCATCATACTGCTTGATGACCTCGTCCTTGACTTTCAACATCCACTCGGGTCGGAGACATCTCAGCTTCTGTTTAATCGGCTTCATATCAGGGTAGAGAGGTAACTCATGCTTGACCAAATCAGTGTCCAGACCAGACAAAAATGTCTTGGTATGACAGAATAAAGTCAATCATGCTTTTTCTTTCTTTGGCAGATAGCGACGTTCTGATTTTAGTAATTTAGGGAACCTCCTCAGTCCCTAGATTAACGTCCTCGGTTTCCTCGATAATAGGGGTTGGGCCATGCTCAAATTTGGCAAACCGGTCAAGGAGCTCATTAGAGAGTTCCTCAAAGGGGACATCCTTGTCCAGACTTGTGATTCCTACCTCTTCTTGTATTTCTATAGGAAAGGGGTCGATTTCACGTGGGACGGGTATTTTAATTAAGGCATCTTTTTGTGGTACTTTATCTGAAATTTTAAATGATAATATTTTTAGACTTTGTATTTTTTCAATGTTTTTGAAATTTTTGCATTTTTTCAAAGTTTTTGAGATTTATGTTTTCTTCAAAAACGGACCCTTGGCAGCGCGAGTCTGTGTATATATAAAGTATTGCTTGCCAAGGGCTTATCTCACTTTTTATAAGTTATTTTTTTTGGGAGTCAGCTTCCATCATGTTGATCCCCATTTTGTTTGAGATGACATCCTCAAACGTTAGCACCATTTTGTGGTGATTTACCACAGGGGGAGTTTGTTCAGGTACTAATCGTTGTTCCTCAAAGAGGGATAAAGCGGCCAAATCTATCTCCAGGATGGGAAGGGTGATGTAGGGATTGGTGGGGTGAACTGGTGCTATCGGCTTGTGTGGGGTTAATCAGGTTTCCCCATTCCGATCAATCCTCACGAGCTCGACACTTATGAATGAATTCTTGATGTGAGGCCTAGGATGGGGTTTTTCTTCTATGTGGATTCCCTTGGCTTTTGCAGCTGCAGTGGCACGGGCTTTCTCCTTAGCCTCTCTTACTTCTTCTGTGGGCTTATAACCTAGCCCAAACCTAACTTTTTAACCACCTTTAGCTGTGACGGGCTCCTTCCTCCCTTGTAATCTGAGCCCCAGACCCCTTCTTTTCTGATAACCTCACTTTTGGAGCATAGCCACCGCTGCTACCATTCCGCCTCCAGTTTTAGGCATGATGCCCTCAATGGGCTCTGGGAGTATCGCTGATACCTCATATTCGAAACTGTGGAGGTTGATGTCCTCAGCGGTGTGCGGTACATCTAGCATATTAGGTTTCTCCACATTATTGGCGGCCTTCTCTTTCTCACTATGCCCTTCACTAATGATGGTGATAATCTTATGCCCAGATGCAAACTTGAGTTTATGGTGCAATGTGGAAGGTATGGCTCTGACTTCGTGCAGCCACGGGCACCCCAACAACAGATTAAATGAGAATTTAATGTCCATTACCTGAAATAATATGGAAAAGGTCATTGGCCTGATTAACAGCTCAAGATCAACTTCTCCCATTATTTCTCTCCTGGTATTGTCAAAACCTCTAGCGTTGGTTCTCGTGGCTCTCAACATGCATGGATCGACCACGATCTTGGTGGCGGTTCTTAACAGGCATATATTCAATACATACCCATTATCAATTAGAACCAAGGGGATTACCATGTTTCCAGACTCAACTGTTATATTCAAAGATTTCGAGTGGCTACCTCCTTCCTCTGGTAAGTCAGCATCAGAAAATGAAATGACATTCGGAGCCATCACTTGGCCAATTATCTGCCCGACTTCATCTGGGCTAACTTGAAGCGATACATGCACATTCTTTAACACCCCCATTAATGCTTAGAAATGGAGTGGGAACATCATCAACAGATCCCATACAGTTATATGGGCAGACATTCTTCTCAGCTGAGTTCTAGTATATGCTCTCGACTCATTTTCTCGAATGGGTTCATTGGGCTATCTTTCTTCTCCTCTGGTTGGGCTTGTGCTGCTACCGATGCTTCTGGCTACTTTGATATCCTCTCAGATCGTGTGATAAAGTCCACTCCCCCTTCTCTGTGGCTGCCAGCATTGACATCTGTTTGTTCATAACTCAGCGGGACCTGGTGAGGATCATAGGTCAGTCCCGATATCTGAAATGGTATAGCTGCCGGTATCGGAGGCACTTGTACTGCGGGCTTAGGAGGTGTGGGCAACACTTGATTTACCTCGATAATTGCTAGTTGAGTGACCGAATTTGGCCAAATGGGGGTGATAAAGCTTGAGGGTGGTGGCATGGGGGAAAAGGGGTGAAAGTAGGCCATTGGTAGCTGATGGGCGGTGGAGGATTGGGGGTTTGATGGGCCATTAGGTGATTGACGGGGGTGGTGGAGTTTACAGGTGGTTGAACAGGGGGTAATGGGGTGGGCCCATGCCATTGGTAGTTTATTGGTGGTGGAGGATTGGGGGCCTATTAGTTTATTAGGTAATTGATGGGGGTGGTGGTGTATGGTTGATATGCATTTATGTGCACATAATTGATGGGTGTGGGTGATGGAAAGTATGTCCTGAGATCCAAGGGTTCAATTTGTAGAGTCGGGTTGGGAAAATAATCCGACAAATTCAAGGG
Organism: Chloranthus sessilifolius; assembly: GCA_021018995.1. Classification (NCBI taxonomy): domain Eukaryota; kingdom Viridiplantae; phylum Streptophyta; class Magnoliopsida; order Chloranthales; family Chloranthaceae; genus Chloranthus; species Chloranthus sessilifolius. The sequence continues at coordinate 86,485,965 of CM037585.1, forward strand.
TTCAATCACCCTGATATTCCTTTCTTCAACATTTCTCGGCAATGGTGCTACATAGCTCTCCCGATCACTGATATAATCGGACTGGTCAAACTCAAATTCCTCTTCATATTCCTCTACCATCCTGATGGTGGGTCTAGGACCTGCTCCTCCGGTAGGATGTGGGGGCAATAGCACTTGATGGATGTTTACGTGCTAGTTTGCTTGAGAAGGTGCCGGTGGAATTATTTTCTCGACGTCAATCAAATCTTGGATCGCGTGCTTCAATGGGAAGCAACGATCAGTAGGGTGACCCAGACCCTAATAAAAATTATAGTGGGTATTTGGGTCATAGTTCTTTGGGATTGGGTGAGGAGGAGGTTTCGATTGCCGGATAGTAACTAATCCCTTTTCTATTAATAAAGGCAAAAGTACACTTAGTTATTGCCCTAGGGGCGTAAACACTCGGTCATAGCGGGCTCTCCTCTGTTCCGGAGTTATTTGCAATACTTGCCCATTTCCTACTCTTTGCATCTACTCAGTTCTGACTGGTGTTAGCGGGGCTGCCTGAAATTGAAATGGGGTTATATTATTATTGGGCCTGGTATTGGCAATGTTTTAAACATCGGCCCCTGTTCTCTTCTAATTCCTTTATTGTGAAAACCTCCTAACCCCACTGCCTCCACTTGGTACATTTTTATTCAGGCGCCCCTCCCTGAGGGCATGTTCATAGCGATTGGCGTTCTTTACTAGATTAGTAAAACTAGACTGCTGCTGATACACCAAAAAGTCAGAGATCACCGGTAGAGTGATCTTGGAAATCATCTCTATCTGCTCATCATCAGGTATTCTATTTTTGACCTGAGCTGCTAGTGCTCTCCACCGTCCTAGATAATCGTTGAAGGTTTCGTTCGAGTTCTGCTTTAAACAGGCTAAGTCTGACTTACGTGGTTCAATGTCTATATTGTAGACATATTGCTCTTGGAATAGGTGGGTCAGATCTTTTCATGTCTTCATCATGGATGGTTTCAAAGATGTGAACCATCTCAAAGCAGGACCGGTCAAACTCTTCTGAAAGACTTTTATCAAAAGTGTTTCGTCCCCTCCATATTGGCACATGTCCCCACAGTAGGACTTCAGGTGTGCTATTGGATTGTTGGTGCCGTTGTATTTGTCGAAGGCCATCATTTTAAATTTGGGGGGCAAGGGGACCTCAACAAACAGACATAGATCTATGAAGTCAGTGGCGTGGATCTCAGCACCACCCATTTTCATTAGTTGCTTCTGTATCTTGTCCAATTGTTCTTTCAGCTGCTTTGACTCTTTGGATACATGGGTCACTTTCTTGATAGCTAGTTGGATCTCTCTTTGTGCTACCAGGGTGTGGGGAATAATAGGAGGGGGCTTAAGGCTGGTCAATGCCCCACCATAGGCTCCATTGTTCCTAATCTTGTCCTCTTCATACTGCTGGTCGACATAGTGTGCAGTGAGGGCATGATTCTCTTATTGGTGTTACATGGGTTGAATGGGAATGACATGAGTGGGGGTCGGGTGAGTCCATTGGGACTGAGGGAAAGTTTGTTAGATGATGGGATGTGTGGAAGTTGGGTTTTGGGGTGGGGCCTGGCGACGGAATTGGGTAGGAGGGAAGGTTTAAAGCCGGTCTTGGGGTATGGGGCCATGAGAAAATTGGGTTTGAAATTTGGCATGGGTTTGACTCGGGTGTGAAGGTTGGGGGTGGGTGGAAGGTTGGGGCTATTGTGGAAGGTATGGGTGTGGGGCCTCAAGGTTTGGGCCTTGTTGGGTTTGGGTAAAGGGCCAGGGATTTGGAGGATCTTGGCCCATTAGGCTTTGATGGGTATAGCCCATTGGGCTTTAGAGGGTTTAGGCCATGGGCCATTGGTGGGTTTGGGCCGTGGGCCCTTGATGGGATTGGGCCATGAACTCTTGGTGGGTCTTACCTATTGGGCCTTGGTGGGTCTGGCCCATTGGGCCTTGGTGGGCTGAACCCATGGGCCATTAGTGGGTCTGGCCCATTGGGCCTTGGTGGGTTTGGGCCATGGGCCCTTGATGGGTATGGGCTATAGGGTTTTGGGCCAGGGGGCCTTGAGACATGTGGGGAATGAAGGTTTGGGCCATGGGTCCATGGGGCATGTGGATAATAGGGGTTTGGGCCATGGGGCCTTAGGGCATGTGGGTAATGGGGGTTTGGATGGTGTGGATTATGGGGGGTTGATAGAGGTCATGGGGGAATGAGGCATGGAGATTGGCTAGGGTATGGGATGGGTCCATGGATGTGGGGTGTGGATGATGGGAGGCGTTTTGGGAAGCCTTCCATAAGGAGTAGGCTTGGAACATCTCCTCCATCATGGTGATGGAAGGAGGATCGGATGTGGGTGGTGGATTTAAGGGATGATTGGGTATAGATGGGGTGGATGTGGAGGGAAAATTGGGCATGGCCATGATAAGTGATGGGATATGGGATGGATTGAAGGAATGGGATGGGGCATTGGCAAAGGGAGATGGGTTGGGGATGTTTAAGGGTGATGGAGGGTAAAGTGTGGGTGTTTGGGACAAACCAGGCATGGCCCCGATAAAAATGGGCATGGTCCAAATAGATGGGGGGGGGGTTTGTGGGGGATTGGATAAGGTGAAAGTGGTATATGTGAATGTGGGTGGATCGGGCCTATAGGGGGAAGATGGGAAATGGGGCATGGATGTGGATTGGGAAAATGGGTTCAGGTTTATCATGGAGGTGGATGGGAAATGTGTTGGATTTGGCATGGGCATGGTTTGGGCAAAAGATGGGAGTTGGGGGTTGGACTCTGAATGTTTTGGGTGGTAGTGGTTGGGAAAATGGGGGTGCTAAATGGGCCGGTAATGGTAAAGGGCGATTGGGTGAGGGGGATGGTGGAAAAGACTTCCCCCAAATGGGAATGGGTTGGAGAATGCGGCGGGGATGAGTCAGGATCGACATAAGCCCGGTCCACTACTGTTAAGTGGTAAAAAATGTCACTTTTCACCCTTTGACCTGACCATTGATAGACCTGTGAGCACGCTAATAAGCTTCTGTCAAGTGAATTTTGTAGATAGCAATGAAAAAGGACACTAATGTAGAAAACCACTCAAGAATGCCCAAAAAGGGGCTATCTCTTAGTACAGGACAAACCCAGCAACAGCACACCAGAGGGTAGCACATCACTGGACCCTTGGAGTGCGTGGCTGCAGCAGGACAAGGCAAAGGAAGTGAAAACAGGCTAAAAACATCCTTTCGATTGGTCACTTGAAGACTTCGATAGGAGCTGAAAGCAAAAAAAGGAAGAATTCGTGCAGTTGAGGTTTTCCATAGGACCTGAAGGCAGAAGAAGAATGGATTCGTGTGGATTGAGGAGTTCGATAGGATCCAATAACCTATCGAGCAGCTGAAAGGAAGGAAGAAATCATCCCATCGAAAACCTGCCTGAGGTGTCAAGGGATCCTATCGAATGGTTTCTTCAAACCTATCAAGATGAAGGCGCTGGAACAGAACCTATCGAAGGGAACTTGAGCCTTTCGATAGGAGTGAGAGCAACCCTATCGAAATGGTGGCATGCAGAGTAGAGCCTGTCGAAATGGTTCTCCAACCTGTCGAATACTCCAGGCTAAGGGCTGAGAATGCTGAAACTCTAAGAGAAGGCTCATCCTATAGAACCTATCGAAGAGATCTGAGAACCTAGCGAAAGGACCAAAATGCTCTATTTGAACTTGTCAAAAGCTTCCTGAACTTGTCGAAATCGTGTACAGAACTTCTCAAAAATTTAGCTATGCACACATTATGATTCGGTGACCTACTGCACGTAACTCGAGGCACTTGGTGACCGACACGATGGTTCCAGAAGATGCCCTAGGAAATCCTAACTGACCCATGTGCTCTAACAGAACTCTAACAAACTCTGGGGACCTTCTAGAAGGGATTTTTGACGAGAAAAATAAAGGAGAAAGCTATATATAGAGACCCCCAATTGCAATTGGGGGGAGATCGAGATCTGAGCCAAATTCTGGAGATTAGAGCTTGCAGAGAAATTCTATTTTCCCTCCTTTAGCCCAACCATGGTTGGCTAATTCCCTTGGAGTAGCGAGGAGAGAAGTTAGATCTATAATTGGGTAAGGTTAAGAGTGCTATTGAAGGTTCCTAGCAGTACAGACTATAGATCTGAGAGTATTTTCATTATAGAGTGACGTTGATTGCAATGTTAATGCTATTTTTAATGCTTTAATTAGATCTAAAGTTCTTTTGGTTCTATTTGGTGATCGATCAGATTTGTTTAGGGAAGTCTGTAGGTCAGCTCACCCACTTAACTAGTAGGCCTCTTGGATACCACCCGATCTCCCTGGATCTGATACTCCTATGATTCCTTGAGTCTGTGACCTGGGAATTGCAGTATCTGTAGTGGTTTTAATTGTTCTAATTGAGGCCTTATCTTTGGAGGAGATCCCTAGGATGGTTTGTGACCATTAAAGTGGACAGATCATAACCTTAAGATTAGTCCAAGCTCAGACTCCAATTGGATTCGTCTACTGCAAATCCATGGATTCGATAAAGTCTATAGGATGGTCTGTGACCATTAAAGTGGACAGATCATAGCCTTAAGACCAGATGGATCCTGCGATTTGAAGTGGAGTTTATACCCTGCAGCTGTGCTTATAGCCAGTTGAGAGAATTGTGTGCTCTGAACCTCTGTAGCATAATTAATTGAATCTGATTTCAGTGAAAACTAATCTCCAAGCTACTCTTCTCCATTTTTTACTTTTTACCTCTTTCCCCTACAATATATAAGATCCTAAACTCGATCCAAGTTAGTCTATGTTTAATTTTAGCTTAGCGTAAGTGACAATCCAGTTTAAACCTCTCCTCTGTCTTTTAGCTAACGTAGCATTAGTTAGGGTGCCAGATCTAATACAAATATGGAGATTTATCATATTTTTGAACCAACCTCCCTGTGAACATTCCCTTACTCACCATCTTTGTAAAACTTGCTATAACGGACCCTGATTACTTGCAGGTTTGTGTGATTGTGTTTTGCCTAGTTTTATTGATGATTTTGGACCCTCATTTGAGGGAAGGCAAACACCCCAACAAGTTTTTGGCGCCGCTGCCGGGGAGGTGTGTTTAGAAATTGATAGATCTAAGTTTTGATCATAGATCTGTAGCTTTTGTTTGATTTTTACTAACTGCTGTTAAGACCTGAAAAGTACCACTTTTCGCCCCTTAACTTAATCTCTGTTAGACTCTTAATTATTTAATAAAAGTGTTTTAAGCATGTTCTGTAGGTAATGAACAATAGTTGCAATAAGGCCTTAATCCTGTTAAGGAGCCTGCTTTTGCCCCAGAAGTCTCTCAGAAGAAGGGAAGCTGGATCCAGACGAGAACTTGACTGCATGAAGGTAAAGCACAACAGCAATAGAGCAAGAAATGAGCCTCGCACAGTTGTCGCAAGGTTCAAAGGATTTAGAAAGTAAGCCTCGCGCAGTCCTCGCGAGTTTCCCAAGACTTCATACCAAGTATCTGCACTGTTCTTGCGCAGTTTAGTGATAGAAGGGCTTCAGAATCATGAGTCACGTAGCTCAAGAAAGCAGCACTCAAAATCTAGCGCAGTTCACTCAAATCAGCTGAGGAGAGAGAGAGCCCCAGGTATTTCTGCACGCAGCTATCGCGCAGTGACCGCGGGATGCAAAACTGCAGAAAAACTTCTCACGCAGTTTAGAGACCAATGCACATCACGCCCTCGCGAGGATCCTCGCGGAGATCCATTGAGAAACAAACTGCCTGCGCGATTCTCATGCCATTCAGAAGGAAAGTGCAATCTCGCGAAGACCAGAACAATCCAGCGAGGATTCAATGCTCCATCACGCGACTGCTTAAGTTGCAAACTAAGACAACCCCGCGACGGCTAGAATTTCAAGTTAATCCAATCTCGTGAAGACCGTGCTACCACGCGACAGTCTTGGAAGCCAGTGCTACCTGGCGAGGCTCTGGACTCTAACTCTCACTCACTTCTATAGAGGACAGTCTGGGAACTTCCAATAATTAGGGTACGCACTCCAATGCTCTAATTTCTATGCACACGCCTCGAGGCATCCAAGGAACAATATTAGGCCACATGGCATTGTTAAAATTAGGGTTTCCTAACCCTAATGCGCCGCCAAACTGACTGCTATATAAACCTAAGCCTGGTTTAGGTTTAGGGGCACCCTCTTAGAATAGAATTTTTGTCTATCTTCTTCTTGCAGTAGCTGTAGACCTCTAGTAAAGTTTAGGTAGATTTCTTTTTACTTTTTATTCTCTCCATAGCCCAGCACTTGCTGGCTATGCTTCTGTATGCTTATTTGGTTTAGAATTAATGAAATTTCATGATTGGGTGTTTTACATGTATGGGATTGAAGTTTGAGATTGAGTTGTTCTGTATAAGGCTGCTGCCTTGAGATCCTCCATTGATAGGTTGTATTATGAGCAATGAAGGACTATTTTTAGAGACCTATTTAGATCCAAGTGACCTGTGTGTCTGGGCTAACATGCTCCCATACAAGCCTAGCCCCACCACAGGATCCACTAGATCTGAAATCCCCATTGGAGCTTGTGCTTGTAGCCTTGTGAACATGGTGGTGATAGCAGTGTTCTTGTTCTGTTTTGGTCCTCTGTGAGGAGGATAGCCTTTGGGATAGTCTGTGACCATTTAAGTGGACATGTTATAGCCTTAGGGTGAGGCCAATCCACAGATCCAAAATAGATTCTTCTTCTCTGCACTTGTGCTTGTAGCCCTGTGAGAGATTGCGCAGAGCCAAACTCCCCTGTATTTGTATAGACCCGCCATCAGATGGCAGATCTGGTTTGGTTCTAGAGATTGTAGGCTTGTGACTGGATCACTGCAGTCTTTCTACAGCAATGGACAGCTAGACCTAAGACTGTACTCAAACTCTTGCTGGTTCTGTGTCTGGGCTAACATGTTCCCGTACAGGCCTAGCCCCACACATAGCACTTTAGAGGTTGAGGTTCCCTATGGATTCTTGTGCTTGTAGCTTGGATGAAGTAGTGCTTACAATGATAGACTTGTTCTGACCCATCTCTGGACTGTGGTTCCCCAATTGGATAGTCTGTGACCATTTAAGTGGACAAGTTATAGCCATAAAGGGATTGGATCATGGCACAGAGATAAGTTGGATTCTTTCTCCTCAGTGGTGATAATGTAGCCATTGGACAGGACTTCTATAGCAGTAGATCTGAATTTGAGTCATGAAACCTATCAGATTTGAACCTAATAGCATACTTCTCACCATTTTGTATTTATTTTCTCGCACTCCATCCTTCTTCTCAACCCTTTCTGTAGTTAAATCATTAGATTACACGAGAATGTAGGAATAAGTGACCTTAAATCACCTTCCATTTAGGACTGCCGGATCTGTAGTCAGATATGAAGAGCCTACTACTGGTGGCTCCCTTGGAGCTTTAGATCAACTTTCCCTGTGGGACAAACTCTTACTTATCAAAACTTGCTACAACAGGCCCTGTATCTTGCAGGACTGTGCATATTTTAGGCTTGCTACTTTGTCATTTTCAATCCACCTTTCATTCATTTTCATTCACCCCATTCTTATCACTGCCTCCAATAAAGTCAGTAGCAAGCACTTAAAAATATTCCAACAACTGCGTTTGTAAGTTTTGTTGTTTTTTAGTAGTTTGTATGCATTTCATCATATCTAAGGCTACCAGTGAGAGGAGAATCGTGCTGGAGACTGCTCTGTAGTTTGCATCCCTCTACTCCCCTGTTATTTTTCAGATCTGTTGATAATTTTTATTAGAGTAGTTAGAAAATTTGGTTGATTCAGCTTGTTGTGTTGATGATCTATTCTGCATTCAGATTTTGAGTGTTGTATGTTTGGTAGGAGAACCCTCCAACCTCAGATTATTCCACTAAATCCAAAGGTTGAAAGACTTCTCAGATCCAGACCAACTACACCCGCATCTATTGCATTTGATTATGTAGAAATGGGTGAGCAATAGCAGCCAAGAACCCTTAAGGAGTTTAATGCACCAGGGGTCTATAATTCCCCCTTTTGCATTCAATTCCCAGCTGCTCAAGGAAACTACTAGATAAAATCATCCATCATTCAAATGCTGCTCTCATTTCATGGCCTGACCAAAGAAACCCCTACAAGCACATTGATGAGTTCTTGGGACTTTGCACTACATTCAATGTCACAGGTTTGGGGGAAGAGGCCTCTAGGATGAGACTCTTTCCTTTTTCATTAAAGGACAGAGCCAGGACCTGGTTGTCCTTGCTTCCACCCAACAACACTCAGTCCTGGAGTGATCTCCAATGTCAATTTCTGGCCAAGTTCTTCCCTATGTCAAAAACCAGCCAGTTGAGGAAGGGTATCATCTCTTTTACCCAAGATCCAACTGAAGATTTTCATCAATCCTAGGAGAGATTTAAGGAACTCCTAAAGAAATGTCCCCACCATCAAATCCCTGAATGGCAATTGGTTCAAAGCTTTTATCAGGGAATTGATGCTAAAAGCAGAGATATGATAGATGCTTCCTGTGGTGGCACCTATCTCCATAAAACTGCTGAGGAGGCATGGGAGCTCTTTGATATTATTAGTGAGAACTCTATGCAAAGGGAAACCTTAGCAAGAGATCTAGAGCCTCCTAAATTGGTGAAGGAGAATACCTCAAGAGGGAAGATATATGAAGTGAGTATGCCAAGTGAGTTGGAAAGGAAAGTGGACAGCCTAGTCCTAAAATTTGATAGGCTGATGGGAGTAATGAGTCCATCTGCTAGGGTGGAGGAGGCATGTGCCATATGCCAGTCCCCTGCTCATCCCCTGAAAGAATGTCCATCTGCTAACCAGTTTCCTGATTTTATAACAGAGCATGTGGCTGCAGCTCAGTCTTATGGGCAGCAGCCTACTGCTGGGTATCAATGAAGGAACCACCCCAATTTGAGGTGGCGACAAGATGCATACCCCAGCCAGCAACAACAGCCCTAGTATCACATGCCCTATAGAAATGCTCAGCCCTATCGAGAAGTTATGTCCCAAGGCCTCAGTATCAGCAACCCATGGCCCAACCTGTAGCTCCTCCTGTGCAGCAATCTGCACCCCCTTCAGCTGTGAGAGCACCATCCTTTGAGGAACAAGTTCTATCTTCACTGCAGAGCTTGAACACCTTATCCCAAACTGTGCACTCTCACAACTAGAGCATCAAAAAGATAGAGGACCAACTTGGTCAGCTGTCTGATGCTCTAACTAAGAGAGAGGGAGGAAGGTTGCTTAGCCAACCACAGTACAATCCATGAAGGCAGTTTGTAGTGGGTGAAGTTTCCTCCACCTATGAGGAAGCCAAATCTGTTACAACTTTGAGAAGTGGTATGCTAGTGGACAACCAAGTGGGTTGTGAGCCTGTGAGGAACTTGGAAGAAGAAAATGAAGTGATTTCTACCAGCACACAACAAAGACCACCAGTGGTGGACTTGAAGGAACAATCAGCTGTGAATAAAGAGGATAATGAGGATCCTCAAGAAAAGAAAAAAATAAAAAAGAAAGAGGTCCCATTGGCTAAGGCTACAAGTGAGGGAGCAATCCCACATTTGTCATTTCCTAAGGCACTACAAGCACCTTCCCCTTTTGATAAAGGACAAGGAAAAATTGAGGAAATGATGGAGACTTTCAAGCAAGTAAAGATCAATTTGCCTTTACTTGATGCCATTAAACAAGTCCCAGCCTATACCAAGTTTTTAAAAGAACTATGCACCCATAAAAGACAATCCAGGATACACCTATCCAAGAAAGTCTTTTCAGCAGAGAAAGTGAAACAAATTTTATCGATTGCAACCCCAACCAAATTCCAAGACCCTGGAACCCCCACAATCCCCTGCATCATTGGGGATCACATCATTGACAAAGCCTTATTAGATCTGGGAGCTAGTGTAAATTTGCTTCCATATTCAGTATATGAGAAGTTGGGCTTAGGCAAATTAAAGCCCACACATGTGGTCCTTCAGCTGGCTGACAAATCTAAAAGGAAACCTGTGGGGATAATTGAGGATGTTTTGGTTGGAGTTGACAAATTCTTCTATTCTGCTGACTTTTTGGTATTGGACATGGAACCAAGCAAATGTGTTTCTTCCATACCTATGATTCTAGGCAGGCCCTTTTTAGCCACTGCCAATGCTTACATACAATGTAGGTATGGGATCATGGAAGTGTCATTTGGAAACATGAAGGTTAAGCTGAATGTGTATAACATTGGCTATCAACCCTCTCCTGAAGAGGCTTGCTTTTCCATTAATGCCTAAAAGAAAGTGATGCATGATAATCCACATTGGCTGGTGTAGGATAATGCTTGGTTCATAGATGGAAAACTGCACCCAGGGAATGGACACTGGCTGAGGAAAAGATCTATGAAAGGTGCTAAGTTTGATGAGCCTGAGGAGACTATGGACCTTCTAGACCCTCCAGACTAGCCCCTGAAGCCAGTATGTATCATATGTACCATACTTTGTTTTTAGGTATTAATTAATTCTTTTTATTTCCTTACAATAATAAAAGAAAAAACAAAACTGCCATGCTCAATACTAGACCGTCATTCCCAGTTATCCTGAGGTAATCGGAGCTGTTCACAAGAGAATCAAATCATGGGGCACCACATCAACAGAGCCTACTGAGAACTGAGATTGCGAGTGCCCAAAAATACGACCTTATTTAGTTTTTAGAAGTCTTCGATAGGTCAAGTTCACCTTTCGATAGGTCACATGGTGATTTCGGCAGGATGCTCGGTGGGTTTGATAGGCACTGAACTTCTCGACATGCAAAATTAACTTCTCAATCGGTTAAAAAGAGAAAAATAGAGATTTCGATAGGTTCTAGATACCAATCGGAAACCTATCGAAATGATGACTCAGCTGCCGTTTAAATTGATAGAAAGGATAGTTCCACCTATCGAGATCTTATCGAATCATCCCCTTTTAAGGTTTTGTCTGCTATGCTTTCGACGGGACGCATGAACCTATCGAGACCATCCAGTTCATCCTATCGAAATCGACCCCCCCCCGCACTCCTTCCATGCTTATTGTGCACTCGCGTTGCATGAAAATTTTACCTCATGCGTACCATGTACAACTGCTCACAGCACGAGCCATAAACTCTGCACCCCCTGGTTTTCTGCCCCACGCCGTAACTCCCCGCGCTAAATATAGGCTACCTATTAATGCACGATTTCGTTCCCCATGCTGGTTGATCAAATTAACCATTCATTCCTTTTCATCGACGACGGCGATATTGAATGCACCGCTTCATATTCTCTCACACATCCACCTTAAATAGATGCAGCTGGCTCGACTTCAGCCCATTCCTTTCCTTCTACCCTCTGCACTCCTCATAACTATGGAAAATGACAAGCCCACGCTCATTCCTGCTCAACTCTACCTCTTTTGGCTGGAGCCACTATAGCCCAAGGAACCAGACCCATTGCAATTCCTCTGGGATGAATATGAGGAGGTACAGCGGATCCTCGCTAAGGAGGAAAAGGACAAGGATAAGAAGGAGAGGAAGAGGCTAAAGACCGAGCCACCGGCTTCTCCGCCACCATCCTCCTCCATCACCCGTCACCCTACCCCCTGACCCCCTTCTTTTTCCTTTTCTTCCTCCCCTCCTGGTTTACAGTTCCTCTTCCACCTGATGCAGGCTGAGGATACCCCTGAGCCAGGGGGAGGCTTTTTCGTTTGCAAAGAAAATTTTGTCCACCTTCCGCGTCCTTGTGCTTGACCATTGTAATAAAATGGTCTATTTTATGCTCTGTTTAACCCCTGTTAATAAACTATTTTTTTTTCTTCATTCAGTTGTCTACTTACTTTGGGTTTTGCTTTGTTAATCAACTGCTACACCCCCTTTGCTGTAAATAGTGAGGACACTGTTTAGTTTAGGTTTGGGGGTATGGGATGTATGCCAATAAATTAGTTAATTTTAGTACAGCTAGGCTAAAAAGAAGCGTTTGGAATTAATTAGAGTAAATTCTCATTGGAATTTTTGTAAAAAGAGGAAATTAAGAAAACAACTATTTAAAACTGAAATAAGCCGTAGTCCAACAGACTTCATGAGGTAAATGTCAACAAGTTGTGAAAAATAATTTTGATGTGTAGTAAACCTGAAATAAGAGAAGATTGTGAAGATACACCCCTGAAAAATTTGATGGAAGGTCATACCCAGTGAGATTTGGGCCTGAAAAAGTTTCTTTGAGGAGTGCCTTGGCAATTTTTCTGCTCTAAGGACTGATGGGATCTAATTCTGATCACTAGAAGTTACACAAATCCAAATTGAAATAGCTTGACAGCATTCATGACATTGAAGACATGAAGTAAGCCCATCCCTTGGTCAGTTTAAGCTTAAAATGTCCCACCTTTGAACTGCCCTTGATGCACACCACTTGAGCCTTAAAAGTCCCAATTTTCTTTGATGAAAACTAAAAAATTTGAACCCAAAACCTCAGTGACCTGATACAGATTGACCCTCACTCTGAGATTTCAGAAGGACAAGGTGAAGGAAGGAAAGAAGGTAGAGCTGGTTTGAGAAGTAGTTGAAAGAGAAGAAAAACACAGTTGGTGGTATTTGTGGTATTCCGACCCTTATAAAAAAAAAAAAAAACCAGAGCAAAAGAATGAGAAAGAGAAGCCATTTCATTGAAAGATTGAAAGGAAGAGAAGAAGTTGGCCACTTTGGCCCTGAAAATTCAAGAAGTAGATGGAATTGTGCTGAAATGAAGAAGGTGAAGCCATGAATCATCTCCTTACCTTTACTAATTTCTCAATTTGAATCCCTTTTACCCTTTCATTCTTTTACAAACCTCAACCATAAGACACATTACAATCCAATGAAAAGACCTTACTGATCTGAAATAGATTGAGCTGTCATATGGAGATAAGGATCTGTCTAATCTATGGTGAAAAGAGTTAGAAAATTTCAAAAATTAGAGCAATGCCTATGCTCATGCTTACAACCCTATTTGAGGACTGTAACTACTCTTGAGCTGTGTGAAATTCTACACCCTTCATTTTTTGTTGTGAGTTAATAGCCCTGGTGAGACTTGGGCCTGAAATCCAATTTGATGGGGGTAGTATAAAAATAGAATTCTCAAGTGAAAGGTGAGCCATGCATCAATCTTCAGACACAAGGCCTTGACATGAACCGATTGATGATGAAGGAATTACTGTAAAACTTCATGTTTTAAGTTGGTGATTTTTCTGTTGAAAACCTTATAGAACTGAAAAGACGTGATGAGAATTTATTCTAGTTCATTGAAACTCTGTTTAGCAGAATGCACTACTATTAACTAACCTTATTGGAGAAGTTTGTGGGTACCTTCACTGAAAACCCTCAGGAGACTTCACTCCTCCACTAGGGATCACCTAGGGGTTTAAAAGGCTTGGTGCATATGCTAAATGCATCCGTGCTCTCTATGAAAGTGGCATTTTAATTCTTTTTTTTATTATTCTCCTTTGCTCAGGGACTAGCAAAGCTTAGGTTTGGGGGTGTGTTAAGTGGTGAAAAATGCCACTTTTCACCCTTTAACCTGACCATTGATAGACCTGTGAGCACGCTAATAAGCTTCTGTCAAGTGTATTTTGTAGACAGCAATGAAAAAGGACACTAATGCAGAAAACCACTCAAGAATGCCCAAAAAGGTGCTATCTCTTAGCACAGGACAAACCTAGCAACAGTACACCAGAGGGTAGCATATCATTGGACCCTTGGAGCGTGTGGCTGGAGCAGGGCAAGGCAAAGGAAGTGAAAATAGGCTAAAAACATCATATCGATTGGTCAACTGAAGACTTTGACAGGAGCTGAAAGCAAAGAAAGAAAGAATTCGTATAGTTGAAGAGGTTTTCGATAAGACCTGAAGGCAGAAGAAGAATGGATTCGTGTGGATTGAGGAGTTCGATAGGATCTAAGAACCTATCGAGCAGCTGAAAGGAAGGAAGAAATCATCCCATCGAAAACCTGCCTGAGGCATCAAGGGAACCTATCGAGATGAAGGCGCTGGAACAGAACCTATCGAAGGGAACTTGAGCCTTTCGATAGGAGTGAAAGCAACCCTATCGAAATGGTGGCATGCAGAGCAGAGCCTGTCGAAATGGTTCTCCAACCTGTCGAAGAGCCTCTCCAACTTGTCGAATACTCCAGGCCAAGGGCTGAGACTGTTGAAACTCTAAGTGAAGGCTCATCCTATTAGAACCTATCGAAGAGATCTGAGAACCTAGCGAAAGGGCCAAAATGTTCTATTTGAACCTGTTGAAAGCTTTTTGAACCTGTCGAAATTGTGTGCAAAACTTCTCAGAAATTCAGCTGTGCACACGTTGTGATTCGGTGACCTGCTGCACGCAACTCGAGGCACTTGATGACCGGCACGATGATTTCAGAAGATGCCCTAGAAAACCCTAACCGACTTACATGTTCTAACAGAACTCTAACAAACTCTGAGGATCTCTAGAAGGGATTTTTGGCGGGAAAAATAGAGGAGAAATCTATATATAGAGACCCCCAATTGCAATTGAGGGGAGATTGAGATCTGAGCCAAATTCTAGAGATTAGAGCTTGCAGAGAAATTCTATTTTCCCTCCTTTAGCCCAACCATGGTTGGCTAATTCCCTTGGAGTAGCGAGGAGAGAAGTTAGAACTGTAATTGGGTAAGGTTAAGAGTGCTATTGAAGGTTCCTAACTGCACAGACTACAGATCTGAGAGTATTTCCATTGTAGAGTGACGTTGATTGCAATGTTAATGCTGTTTTTAATGCTTTAATTAGATCTAAAGTTCCTTTGATTTCATTTGGTGATCGATCGGATTTGTGTAGAGTCTGTAGGTCAGCTCACCAAGTTAATTGGTAGGCCTCTTGGATACCACCCGATCTCCCTGGATCTGATACTCCTGTGATTCCTTGAGTCTGTGACCTGGGAATTGTAACATCTGCAGTGGTTTTAATTGTTCTAATTGAGGCCTTAGCTTTAGAGCAGATCCCTAGGATGGTCTGTGACCATTAAAGTGGACAGATCATAACCTTAAATTAGTCCAAGCTTAGGTTCCAATTGGCTTCGTCTACTGCAAATCCATGGATTCGATAAAGTCTAAAGGATGGTTTGTGACCATTAAAGTGGACAGATCATAGCCTTAAGACCAGGTGGATCCTGCGATTCGAAGTGGAGTTTATACCCTGCAGCTGTGCTTATAGCCAGTTGAGGGAATTGTGTGCTCTGAACCTCTGTAGCATAATTAATTGAATCTGATTTCAGTGAAAACCAATCTCCAAGCTACTCTTCTCCATTTTCTGCTTTTTACCTCTTTCCCCTGCAATATCTAAGATCCTAAACTCGATCTAAGTTAGTCTATGTTTAATTTTAACTTAGCTTAAGTGACAATCCAGTTTAAACCTCTCCCTTGTCTTTTAGCTAACGTAGCATTAGTTAGGGTGCCAGATCTAATACATATCTGGAGAGTTATCATATTTTTAAACCAACCTCCCAGTGGACATTCCCTTACTCACCATCTTTGTAAAACTTGCTACAACGGATCCTGATTACTTGCAGGTCTGTGTGAGTGTGTTCTGCCTAGTTTTATTTATGATTTTGGACCCTCATTTGAGGGAAGGCAAACACTCCAACAACTACCCACGACATTCTACGGGAAAGGGTCGGGTAAGGGTGCCTTGGATAAGGCCCAAAAATCCTCCTCCTCCCCCTACGGGATGACGGAGGGCAAGATGACGCCGTTGTGCCGGCACCACAAGGGTTTCTAATTTTAGGTTTTGATTTTATTGTTATTTTTTTATTTTTTAATTTTTAGAGAAAATTTTGTAAAGCAAAGGTTCCGAGGCCTTGGAATTCCCTTCTCGGGTAGCTTTTGTACCCTAATTTAAGACTTGCGGCGACGATTTTGAAGCACTTTGAAAGAATCAAAGGAAGACCTTTGATCTATTAAAGGCACGAAAATCGAGGCAAACTACTCGAACCCCCGGACTGAGCAAAAAAGAAGTTATCTTCTTTGACTAGCAAGGGCGTATTGGGTGTCGGAGATGGCGAGGCCCAAATAGAGGCACTAAACACACTAATCAGGGGACTCGAAATGTGGAAAAAGGCCATAGATCCGAACTGGGCTGCTCATAATTGCATTGGCGCAACTAATACATGCGGCAAGCCCAAAGTGCCAGATTTAAAGCTGGCGCAACTAATAGTTGTGCCAGTGTACTGTTGGGACAATTTGCATTGGCGCAATTAATAGTTGTGCCAGAGCAATTTGGCTCTCCAGCTTGTTTGACAGCAGCCACTTCAGTCCGGGGTTGGTCTCCAAACTGGTTTTTTGTGGAAGCTAGGCTTCTGGGAATTGACTGATTTTATATGATCAATCCTATCCTTACCGAATCCTAAAGGTTTGAGTCCGGTATAACTCGCTAGTGCGCTCCCCAAGGGTTTTAAGCTTTGGAATGGGAACCCACTCGATATACCTCCGGTGCAAACGCCTTCTCAGATACTAGGTGGGCTGGGACTTTTCTGGATCATCACTACTAGGGGTTGCCACTATACTAAGACCCGAGTGGTTGTATGTGTGCCTAAACTCAACCCTTTTAAAATCTAACCCATAAAAACAAGTTAATTAAGCTCCATATTCTTGGTTCAATTTTAAATTTTTTCAAAGCCTTTTTTTTAATGAAAGTTTTCTTTAGTTCAAAGACCGGGGGTGATGACCCGTGCCGCCACTACGGGCCGGCATCCACTGTCGGAATATGTTTGCACAAGTAGGCCCGCCAATCGGCTAAGGCACTTTAAATGATAAAAAATTAAAGAAATTGAAAGACAATGCTCAAGTAGGCCCGCTAATCGGCTAAGACACCTAAAATAACAAAAATTAAGGGAAAATAAAGACAATGCACAAGTAAGCCCGCCGATCGGCTAAGGTATGTAAATGACGGAAAAGTAGGGGTGAGAAAATAACAAAAATAATAAAATAAATAACAAAAAAGGTATCCCCAGTAGAGTCGCCATCTGTGAAATCGTGGGATTTTTGACGATCCCGTCGCGGCGATGCGCTTGCTTGCAAAAAATATAGAGTCGCCACCTGGAGCATTCAGTGTCCCGGGAAACCTAGTTCATTTTTATAAGCACCGAAGTGCTAAAAATATGACTCTGAATCCGGTCCTCACCAAAGGCTCTTGGGTAGGGGCTTTGGTTATAAATGGGGAAGGTGTTAGGCACCCGATCAACCCGCTTAACATGATCTCTACTAATGGCCAACACAAAAATAAAGTAAAAGAAAAGAAAATGACTTCCTCTTGCCCAAATGGGCCTTAAATCCTATTTGTGCTCCTCTGTTCCTACCAAAAATTCGACGGCGTAATGGCACAAATAGGACGATAGGAAGAGCTAAGGAAGAGATAGGAGAAGAAAGGGGAGAGCCGGAGCTCTTGGGCCCTTGTAGCACCGTAGGAGAGCCTTGCATGACTTGCTTTTGATGAGCTCTTGCTTGACTTGCTTGTATAGTAGAAATAAGAGTTCTAACCTCTAAGGCTTGCTAGCTAAGAGGTAGAGAGAGAAGGTAAATGAGTAGCATGTACTTAAACTAAGGGATCTAAGATAGAAAATATCACTCAAAGGGGGTTTTGGTATTCTGAAATTTGTATGAGCAATGGTGCACCAAAGGGAGAAAGATCTTCTCACTTTAAGCTCTTTCTCTCTTAGGTAAAAATTCTCAACCTTTAAACCAAAGGGAGGGGGGCTCTATTTATAGGAAAATGGTTGATTAGGAGAGTGTTTAGATGCTAATCAAGGTTAGAAATTAGGTAATCTAGCATCTAAGGTTTTCTAGGGTTTCAAGGGTTTAGAGAAGTGTGAAGACGGGCTTTAATGGTGGAGGATAGGTTAATGGTTTAGATCACTTATGGGTTACAAATAGGTGTTAAAAGGGTGCAACAAAGTTATCAAAATATATCCCAAGGATTGAAGTGGTCAACAAGTCAAACCCTAGCTTCAAAATTTGAGGCAAAAACCATAGGTCACTGTTCATATGTTTGGCACAACTATTAGTTGCGCCAGGCAAATATACAGTAAAATAGTTCTTTATAGTAGCCTGGAAGTTGGCTTCGCGAGGGGTGGGGGGACCCATTTATACCTGGCACAACTATTAGTTGTGCCAGGCCATTTCTGGGGGAAAATGGCCTGGTACAACTATTAGTTTCGCCAGGCAAATTCTGGGGGAAAATGGCTTGGCGCAACTATTAGTTGTGCTAGGTAAAAATTCTTTCAAAATGACCCGATTTGTAAATGATCATAACTTTTGATATATAACTCCGATTAAGGTAATGTTTGGCTTGTTAGAAAGCTGGAGAAGTCCTCTTTCCAATGATATATAACTTAGCACCTGAAGAGGTCTATGTAAAGTTTTGTACTCCTCTTTCCAACCACTGCTCAGGAGGGTTGACACTGGTCCAGGAAAGGGTTCTAATGGGTTTGGGAAGGTTAGGGTTGATTCCTAAGGGTTCGAGAAGGTTCCTAAGGGTTTGGGAAGGTTCCTAAGGGTTTTAAAAGGGTCCTATAGATTTCATATATGCCATCAAAAGCTCAAAAGTGCACCTCTCTCTAAATGTGTTCCGATCGGGCCTTGGGCAAATTTGGGTGTCTACACCGGTGAGTCGGGGTTCAGTTGGTGACATTGGGAACTTCTCTCCCTCTTCATTCACATTTTCCTTAATCAAAAATGTGATCAATTGAGCGTAGGGTAGACATTTTAGGTTTATCTTCTGTGCACCTTGTCTGGCATTGTTCCTTACATAAACCATTCCTTTTGCCACCACAGCAAGGGCGGAGAACGACTTCTCCTGATAGGCCGAATACAAGGCCTCGAGAAGCACGTCCTTCTCTCCTGCCCATGTCCCATTGGAAATAAATTCTTTCAAAGAATTATGTCAAGTGGCCACATATAGGCGAGCAACTGAACTCTCTTAATCGACAACCCAAATCCGGTCTTCCCCTTAGTCATATCGGCTACAATCTCGTGGAAGGATATTTTCTCAGGATTCGGGGGCTGCAATGGTTCATCCTCCACATAACTCGATGAGAATCCCATCACAAGTGCAATATCTCCCAAATCAAATTGAAGTTTGTGACCATCGATCTCGGTCACGAACTCCGTTTGATCGTCGATCATCTTTAATTTATGGTAAAATAGGTGTACAAGCCTAGGGCAGTAATGGGTATGAAATGACTTTAAGAGTGATTTCATGTCGACAGTGTTGAGATATTCAAGGGTCCAATTTGTAGTGTTGTGACCATCGAATACATTATCGTTGATCACCCATTCGGTCTCGAACTTCTTAGAATCCCACCATTCCATGGGTTGTTCCCTCACAATCGGTGGAAGGTCCACTTTAGGTCATTTGGATGCTGAGGGTTTAGCAACTGAAACTTTCTTCAGTCCCATTCTAATAATTTACTAGCTATTAACCAAGAAAAATGAACTAAAATGGTAGATCTTACCCCTTTTTTTGGAAGAAGATCTCAGAGAAACCCTTGACGATGAAGTTTTAACAAATTTGAAGAGATTCCGAAGCGAATCCGAAGGTAAATCAAAGGGGAAAAAGGTAGGTTGCAAGGTTGGGGAAAAAACCCTAACTTTAAAAATTTCTTTGCACCCAAAAATTTTGAGGAGAAATGTCCCACATGCCTTTCATAACCCGATAGTCGCGCGAGCGACATTCCAGTAAAACTAGCACCTAAACAGTCGCACGAGCAACTGTGGTGCCCAATTTTCTCGCGTGGCCTTCTGAAGCAATTGCACGAGCGACTTAAATTTTGTGTGCGCGAGTTCAGAAGTCTCTTTGGATTTGGCCTATTTTCTGATCTGATTTCGTTTATCTTCCTTTGCAGATCTTTCTCAACTTCTTTTACATCCTTTATTTGACTTTTACTGCATACATACATCTACTTCTTTAAATGTACAACAACTCAAATTTCTGTGAGTTAATTGGTGATGATATGCTTGAATATAGTGGTTCATACATAGATCTTTCCATATAATTCTAGTCATTGTACAATAACACGTTCATCATGTTATCAGACACTTAATTTATCTAGCGGTCACAAAATCTTTCATTTTCATTCAAAACTTGATAATGTTAATTACATTAAAAGTTATGCGAAGAGCTGTGGATACGCGCCACGTATATCTAACTCGCGTTCCCATGTAGCATCTTTTAGTGCATGATTTTTCCATTTCACTAGTACTAACGGAATACGTTTGGTACGCAACACTTGCTCTTTTCTATCCAGAATTTATACTGGGTCTTCTCTAACGGTCAGATCTTCATATATTTCAATTGGTTACTCGTCAAAAATGTGAGTAGGGTCCTTTACATACTTCCTTAACATGGATACATGAAACACATTGTGTACTCTGGCGAGCTGCGGAGGTAGCGCATTCCAGTACGTAGTTTCCCCAACTCGACCCATAACGTCGAACAGTCCTAAGTAGCGTGGGCTAATTTTTCCACGCTTCTTGAAACGCATTACACCTTTCATAGGTGAAATCTTGATGAACACATGGTCTCCAACCTAAAAGTTTACACTTGTCCGTTTCAAATTCTCATAACTCTTCTATTTACTTTGTGCAATCTTTAACCTCTGTTGAATCCAACATACAACTTTAGTGGCATTTTCAAGAATTTCAGGACCCAAAATAAACTTTTCTCCCGTTTCTTCCCAATTGAGCGGAGATCTACACCTTCGCCCATATAACGCTTCCTAGGGAGCCACACCAATGCTCGTCTGGTAACTGTTATTATACGCAAACTCAATTAAGGGTAAATGCTGATTTCACGATCCTCTAAAATCAAGCATGCATGCTCAGAGCATATCTTCAATGATTTGGTTTATCCTTTCGGTTTGTCCATCCGTTTGTAGGTGGAATGCTAAACTGAAGTCTAATCTCGAATCCATTCCCTCTTGGAATTTTTGCTAAAAACGTGATATATACAACGGATCACGATTTGAAATAATGCTCATCAGAATCCCATGCAATTGAACAATCTCCTTCAAGTACATATCAGCAAGTCTATTCACTGTAAATCAGTATTGTAAGGTAAGAAATAGGCTGACTTGGTCAATTTGTCTACGACAACCCATATGGCATTGTGCCCCTTCATCGTCCTTGGTAATCCTAAAATAAAATCCATGAAAATGGACTCCCATTTCCACTTTGGTATCGGTAGAGGTTGTAATAAACCCGATGGATGTCTGTGATCCACTTTCACCTGCTGACACACCAATCACTTTGAGACATACTCGGTGACATCCTTTTTCAAACCTCTCCACCATAAACTTTTCTTCAGATCTTGGTACATCTTAATACCACTCGGATGAATAGCATACTTTGACTTGTGTGCCTCATCTAGAATGTTATGTCAGAGATCAACATCGATCGGCATGCAAAGGTGGCCTCTAAAGAACAACTATCCATCCTCCTTGATGGAGAAATTTGGTCTGGTGCCATCAGTCACACCTTGTCTGATCTTTACCAGTTCTACATCTTTCATCTGAAGCTCATAAACATCATCGTAGATCGTTGATCGAATAATGATGTTTGCCACTAGGGCTCCTGAATCTTTCACCTCGATTTTAGTATCGTATAGTGAAATATCTTTCAAAAGTTTCCATCGACGGATTCCCATGATAACACTTGATAACTGAGCCGAACTCTTCTAACTCAAAGCATCCACTATGACATTCGCCTTGCCTGGGTGATATAAAATGGAGCAATCGTAATCCTTGAGAAACTTGATCCATCTTCGCTGCCTCATATTCAAATCTTTCTGAGTGAACAGGTACTTGAGGGTCTTATGATCGGTGAATATCTTAAAGATTTCCCCATACAAGTAATGTCTCCATATCATTAATACAAAAATCACCACGGCTAGTTCAGGGTCATGTGTGGGGTAATTCTTTTCATGATCCTTGAGTTGTCTTGAACCATAAGCAATAACCTTTTGGATTTGGTTAGGTACACAGCCTAACCCACTATGTGATGCAGCACTAAACACAACAAACCCTCCAGTGCCAGTTGGAATAACAAGCACTGGTGTAGAGGTAAGCCTTTTCTTAAGCTCCTGGAAGCTTTTCTCACACGACTCGGTCCATTCAACCTTCGCATTCTTCCTTGTAAGTTGTGTAATCAGACTTGAGAGTTTATAAAATCCTTCTACAAACCATCTGTAGTAGCCAATAAAACCTAGAAAACTTTTTACTTCTGTGACCGTCTTCGGCTGTTCCCATTGTACAACGACATCTATCTTATATGGATTTATGGTGACACCAGCTTCAAAGACAACATGTCCCAAGAAGCTCACTTGTTCTAACCAGGACTCACACTTGCTAAGCTTTGTATATAGCTGGTGTTCTCATAATGTCTGTAGAGCAATCTGTAGATGCTGTTCTTGCTCTTCTTTTGTCTTTTAGTAGATGAGGATGTCATCTACAAATACTACCACACATGTATCAAGATGTGGTTTGAACACCCTATTCATGAGGTCCATAAAAGATGCTAGCATATTAGTAAGCCGAAAGACATCACTAAGAATTCGTAATGCCCATATCTGGTTTTGAATGCTGTCTTTTGACTGTATCCGATCTTGGCTTTCAACTGATGGTAGCCGGATCTCAAGTCAATCTTGGAAAAGAACCTTGCTCATTGCAATTAATCAAAAAGATCATCGATCCTCGAAAGCGAATAACGGTTCTTGATTGTTAATTTGTTCAACTGACGATAGTCAATGCACAACCTCAATGACCCGTCCTTCTTCTTGACAAATAAGATCGGTGCTCCCCAAGGAGAAATGCTTTGTCTTATGAACCCCTTGTCCAAGAGTTAATGTAGCTGCTCTTTCAATTCTTTTAATTCTGTTGGAGCCATCCTATAAGGTGCTTTAGATACTAGCTCTCTGCCTGGAGCTAAGTCAATTGTAAATTTCACTTTTCGATCTGGTGGTAATTCTGGTAGTTCTTTAGGAAATACATTCGAAAACTCACAAACAACTGGGATATCTGTGATGTCATTTTTCTCGTCTCGTTGTTCTTTTAAAAATGCAAGGTAACTACTGCACCCTTTTCTCATAATACATTTGGCTCGTATTGCGAAGATGACTGGTGCAACGTTAGCCTTGTCACCACTAAATTGGAATGACCTTTCTTTCGGAGGACGAACAGTAACTACTTTCCATAGGCAATCAACGCTTGTATGATAAGCGGATAGCTAGTCAATGCCAAGGATTACACCGAATTCTTGCATATCTAATACAATAAGATCTGCTACCATTTCATGATCTTTAACTAGAACAACAATTGATTGACAAAACATGTCCATGTTCACCAAACTACCCATAGGAACTGACACAGTCATGATAAAATCCAATGGCTCCGGAGTAATTCCCAACTCTGTCACAAACTGTGAAGTCACGAAGGAGTTTGTTGAACCTGGATCTATTAACACCCGTGCTCCTATTGGTGTGCACTTTTATGAGTTCCTCTCGGTCCCCGTTGAATCAGTGGCTCCAATTCTGTCCAAGTGGACTCTAGCAGAGTGGCATTTGGAATGTTAAAAGTAAAGGTTTTTCTAGGAAGGTTCTTAGTTTGTTGCGATCGCCAACTGTAGATGTTTAACGACGCTGCAACACATTAATGATCACGCTTGAGAGCGGGTGTGGGTTACTTCTTTACTGAATCGTTTGCCTGCGAACGTTAGCAGTTATGTCTTTTCTTATAATTTTGATAGTTTAATTTTCTTTTATTTCCCGTTATTATTAGAGTTCTGATCAGTTTAGACTTCCTTGATTTTGTTATGAGTTTAGTTGTGAATTTGTTAGAGTGAGTGGATCTATTCTAATATTATAATTCTATTAGGGTCTAATTAGTTTAGTTTCCTAATCTCATTAGAATTCTAATTAATTCAGTGTCCTAATACTACTAGAAGTCTGATTAATTTTAGTCTCCTAATCCCATTAGAACTCTAATTGTGATCAGGTTTCCTAATTGTACTAGGAGTGGACATGTAATAGTTCTAGTGAAACTCTAATTAATTTGAGCATGCTAATTGTACTAAAATTCGAACTGACCAAGTAT
This sequence comes from Chloranthus sessilifolius, assembly GCA_021018995.1. Taxonomy (NCBI): domain Eukaryota; kingdom Viridiplantae; phylum Streptophyta; class Magnoliopsida; order Chloranthales; family Chloranthaceae; genus Chloranthus; species Chloranthus sessilifolius. The sequence goes on from CM037585.1 coordinate 86,510,124, forward strand.
GCTAATTGTATTGAAAGTCTAATTAAATCAAGTATAACAGTCTTACCAGAATTCTAATCAAAATAGAAAACAAATTTTACTAAAACTCTAATTCAAGCAAAGGAATTAATTTTAATAAAATCAAATTAAAACAAGTAAACTAATTTTATTAAAAATCTAATTAAAACAGATAAACTATTTTTATTAATATTCTAATTAAAGCAATGAACTAACTATACTGAATCCTAATTAAAGCATTGAAATTAATCATACTAAGTTCTGATTTAAAGTAAGAAATTAACCAATTAAAATATGATTTAAAGAAATTAATCAATCATACTAAAATCTAATGAACTTAATTAATTATGCTGAAATAAAATAAATCTACTGATTAATTATACTAAAAAATAATAAGAAAAAGTAGTTAATTAGTTCTAAAATTCTAAAAAAAAGAGTTTTCGGCCCGCTATGCTAAGGACGATTGGCCTCGTTCCCGAGTACCCTCTGTACACTCCCTTGGGCAAATCGGGTGGTTGAGATTGAAGATAAATTAAATTTCAGACTGTAAAATAGTATTTTGGACTTTTCAGAGTTAATTTCAGAGTGGTAATTATGAATAAAATTATGGACTAGAATTATAGAAACTAAAATTAATATTTAAGATATTTGGAGATATTAAAATAGGAAATTAAAATTAAAATTTGAAATTTAGGACTAAATTCGGGTCCGAAATCAGAAAATTAGACCGTATGAATAAGGACTGGTTCTGAATTCAAAGAATTAGAACCAGAAATTAATGATAGGACTAGAGATTGAGATTTTAGAATGAAATTAAGGCATAGGGTCGGTAAATTAGATCGTCAGATTAAGGACTGGTTCCGAATTCGGAGAATTAGAACCAAATATAAAAAAATTTGCGGTCTGAAAAGGGTGCTGCGGTCTCGGACTAAAAATTAAAATCTATAATTAAAACTAAGAGAAAAATATCCTAGGTCTAAAGCTAAGGTTTTTTACCTAGGACCGGGGCTGCGGAGAGAAACCTCAGAAATTTCAAAGCTTGAATCTCGAAATCATAACTAGGTTGCTCGATGGGTTTGTCCTTGGAGTTCTCTAGTTTCGGAATCCACAAAAAATTCCGTTCTCTCTCGAAAATTGCTAGCCTCTTTCGCGTCTCCTTTTTTTGGGTCAAAAATAAAAAAAGCTTTTATAGGTGTTTCTTCAATTACGCGCCTTTTTCCAGGCGTTTAACTGAATTACGTGCCAGTTTTCCGGTGCTTAATCGCTTTGAGTCGGTCACGGACTCAGTGAGCGACCGGCTGACTTACTCAGCAAGTTTCCTAGTCCTAATAACATTATAACTAATTGCATGCCCATTTTGGAGTGTGTAAATCAATTAAGCGCCATTCTCGAAGTGTTTAATTGAGGAAACTTAGGGGTCAAGGACAGTGAGGCTAGGCCGGGCGTAAGCCAAGTGTGTGCCAGTGATGTGGCACTCAATCCAATTACTCGCCTGGTGTCAAGCGCATGATCAAGTCTCGAATTGGTCTGGGGAAAGGAAGTCTGGTCTGATAAGGGACTGTTTAGACACTGGTGATTCTGCATGCAATCGAATTACATGCATGATTTTAGGCGCTTAATTCAGGGCTGTTCGGGTCTAGTCTCTAGTCTGAAATGTAAGACTATTGTTTCAGTTTACATTCTGACTATATACTATTATTTCAGTATATAGTCTCCCTACGTTGGGTCCTGAGCCACAGAGCTATTATTTCAGCTTGTGTTCAGCCATATACTATTATTTCAGCATATAGTCCCATATCAGGGTTATGAGGTCAAAGGTTGATCGAGCAAATATGTATATTCTGAGAGGGCAAAATGGGGGTGTCTACAGATGCCCCTTTTCGGTGTGCTCTTGTAAAGTAAGAATGCGTCGAAGAAGTATACACCCCTCATTCGAGGTGTCTTCTCATTTCTCTTGGGAAATCACAAATGTAAATTGGGGATGCTAACATGACATGATTGGCTTTCTTATCTATCAGCATAAGCTAAAATAGAGCATTCAAAGGGCAAATGGTAGCATTGAAGGGCACATTTCGGGTCCGTGGGTGCATGGTGCATCCCATCGCATGGTGCGAGCTAACAGAGGGATTTTATGCAATCGATGTACCGGGGCGTCAATCAAATGTCCAAAACAATGTCCAGGGATCGATAATAATAAAATGAAGTATCATGTAATATCGAAGGCTTTTACAAGTCATGTAAGACCGGGCATGTCATTGCTCACACCAATGCGCGCCAGACATTCCTTTTCTAATAGGCGTTTGTAAGTTCTTAGATTAAATATACTCAATATTCAGTTTCCCAGGGGAATGGTCTATTTGGGCTGATAATGGGGGTCTTGTGAGGTGTGCTCAATTGAATTTTGCGCAGTGGCGCGTGTGCTTGATTCATCTGGAGTCGGCCTCTAAGATGGGAATTCTAGTACTAACGCATCTGAACAAATGATTTTGCACAATGGAGTATGCGCTTGATCCAATTCTCCACAGTGGGATATGCGCTTGATTGTGAGTTCAGGGGTCAGCCTGTAAGTTGGGAATTCTAGTCCTAACGTGTTTGAACAAATGATTCTGTGCAGTGGAGTATGCGCTTGATCCAATTCTGCGCAGTGGGATATGTGCTTGATTGCGAGTTCAAGGGTCTTAGGAGTTAAAGGTCAGGTTTAAGTGTAATTTTGTAACATCCCTGAAATCTTGGGCTTTGAATAGTGTCCTCAAGATGCATGCCCGACTGGTCATAAGTTGGACCAAGAGAAAGTCAACTTTATGACTTAGGTTTAATTTGGTTTGAGGTAAATGTGCTCGTAAGCGTGGTGTTAGATGTTACTATGAGGTCGCATACACCTGTTATGGGTGTATGTGTTTTGCACCAAAAACATGAAAGGAGTTAAGTAGCCTTTATGATAAAGAGAAGTTATTTCTCTTTTAATTGGTGGTTAAGGATTTATGAAGAGAGAGAGAGAGAGAGAGTGAAGAGAATGGAGTAAATGCTAGGGAATCTTGTGAGGAGTTCGGATTGAAGACGTCCATGGGCATTAATTCCGAAGGCAGCGTGAGAGAATTCGTTGGAGTCGGAGCTAAGAACCCTAGCCCTTGACCCAAGCCATTGAATCAATCATGAGATTAATTTGAGGTGAGTTTTGTTGATTTTAATATGTTTAATGTTTGAGATTGGTTGTAATGACTAAATGATGAATTAAAGAGAGAAAAAGAAGAAAAATTGAAAGAAAAGAAAGTTGGAAGAACAGTCCGAAGAGGGCTGTTTTATGAAAAATTCGATTAATCGAATTCCAAAATTGATTAATCCATTTTTGTCAGAAATCAGTTTTGAAGACTAAAGCACGAAACCGATTAATTGAAATTAATTCGATTAATCGATTTTTGGTTTTCGATTAATCGATTTGAAATTGATTAATCATCTGGGTACTCTCAGTGACTGAAAAATGAGGAGTCTGGGAAAACTGATTAATCGATTTTCAAATCGATTAATCAATTTTGAAATTTTGATTAATCAATTTGGGATCGATTAATCGATTTTGGAAATTCGATTAATCGATATAGTGATTGATTAATCGATTTTGACAGTATTTGAGGGAGTTTTGTTTTGGACTTTGGAGTTCTGGGAGGGGCTTGTACCTTTTTTTATGCATCATTATTGATGCTTTGCATGTGATATGATGTAAATTAGGTTGAGCATGTGAATGCAAGCATGGGATACCACTATGGACTTTGACGCTTGGAAATTCAAACGCGTGAGGTAGGGAATACCTTGAACATGTACTTTAATTACAATAGCATGTATCTAGTGATATGTAAATGAATAGTTATGCATTGAGAGCATAAAGATGTGCATATATTTCTTGAAAAGTAGTTGAGCATATGAAATTAAAGTTGTGTGTGTGTGTGAACATTAAGTAAGAAACTAAGTATGCTATAAGTATGTGACATCCCCAGGGGGTGTGAATGTTATATGGGCATCTGAGTGGTGCATATGAGCTGGTTACATCTCAGGGATGTATGGAAATTGTGAACATCTGTGTGATGTGAAGTTAACTAAATGAGAATTGAACATGCCTAAAATACTATGTTTAGCACAATAACACGGTGAATAACTATATATAGTTGCACATTTGATTTAAGGTTTGAGAATACTCCACTGACACGGTGGTATACCCATGACTGACTCGGTAGGATATTCGTGACTGGTACGGCGGCCAATCCGTATACCAGTATGACATCCCAGGGATGTATGTGAGCTTAGTACCCTGTCACCTATTAGGAAGAGACCTGGGTAGTATTACATGAATGAAAAATGAAAGAAAAATAGTCTAATTGGACGACGATGGTGGGTATTCCATTGGGGCTCGAGGCTATAGTGCATCGAGGATTATTTAAGTTATTGATTTAAGCTTTTAGGCCGATCTTTGTCTTTTGTGAGCAAGTTGAAAACCAGTAAACACATGTAGAGTAACAGATGCATTCAATTCATACTTTTTATAACTCAAACTATTTTTTCAGCAATTTTATTGATCAATCATATTTCTAAATATCATGGAATATATGTGAGTAAGATAGATTTATATGTTCACACTGTTGTTTCCCTCTTGAGCTATGATGTAGCTCACCCTTTAGACTATACATCGCAAGTTCGGTGCTTTCTATTACTACTGCTTTGGGAGACGTTGATCCGAAGGATTCGGATTACATGCCTGGGAAGGAGTTAGAGCCCCCTCCTGAGGATTTCTTCTAGAGGACCCTTGCGTACTTTGATAAGAATTTTGAGAGAGAAACTGTACGGCTTGGTATGTCCAGCCTTTTTTTAAGAAAAATGTAATATGAATTGAGATATTCTTTTGGCGAACCATCCATGGTGACTGCTGAGTTGTCACTGATGGTTCTAGTTGGTTCTCTTGCTCATGTAGGGGCATGAGATCAGAACTACCTTTTTGAGTTATGGGAGGACTACAGTGATTCGCGAGTCGAGAGAGACAGGTTTTGAAAACATTTGACTTAATCATAGCTAACTATATTTATTTGAAGTAATATCAAGTAAAACAAAGAAAAAAGGTGGGTAGTACTTACCTAAGAGTGATACTTACCTAAATTGTGCATAGTTTATATGGTCTGGTGGCGCTATAGTATCGCGATGGGACTTTGGAGATTTCTTCTCTCTTCGAGTCTGCTGTGGCAGGGTTTGGCAGTTGTGATGTGATATCTTGGGAGAAATGATGTCGCGATGAGACAGGGGGATTCTCCTTTTCTTTGGGTGCGAGATGGGTGAGTCTTGGTGGGATGTGGGGATCAATTCGGGAGAGAGAGAGAGTCCTTTGCCTTAGCGATCAGACGTAATTAATCTTTCCCTCTTTTCATCATACGGCGTGGCATGTGCTGTCTGAGCTTTTTGTTTTTTTTTTTTTTTTTTTTTTCAGGTATTGATGCTTGTGATGGGATGTCAATTGAGTGTAGTTAGCGGTGGGATGCTGGTGGTATATCTGCGCGATGGGACGCTGACGTCTTTCTTTGGCAGATTTTGGATTATAAAAGAAGTCGCGTTGTGGTTGCATCGTGATTGGCTTCGTCTTTAGGCAGTTTACTTTTGGCTTTTCGCGATGGGTCATGAGGGTATGGTTAATTTATTACGATAGAGATAGATATTAAGGTGATATGGGGATGGGTGAGTAGATCTTTCTTTTCTGCCAGAACATCTTGTGAGGCTACATGATGGGACAGAAGAATTTTGATCAAGATGGGGTACAAGGGTGTGAGGGTGAAGATTTCATCCAAAGTCAGGTATTGCGCACCTGTTTTAGGTCGCTCAATAAGATTGCGCTCCTATTTTCGAGTGTGTGATCGCAGGTTCGAGGGGCCGTTTACGCATGTGGGAGTGTGCGTGCGATTAGATCATGCGCTCTAATTATGGCACGTGATCGAGGCGTCAGCAGGTCAGTGTACAGGTGACTTTTCATAATGCACGATGTGAGTCGATCATTTAATCGGGTTGCGCGGCCTATAACTTATGCGTGATCGGAGCATCGCATAGTTGGCATGGGCGATGGTTTCATTGAGCGCTTGGGTCGTAGCGCGTGTTTTAGATTGTGCATAGTGTGCGTGGCACGTGATCGAATTAAATGCACGTTTCTTGGCACATGAATAAGTCTGTACTCTATATAAGCGAGGGAACTTTCATTTATTTTTCATTCTCTGGTTTAGTCTCGAGTTTTGACCTTTTTCTAGAATTCGTATTTTAGTGATATTGGGCGGTCTAACCGTCCGATTGGGATGTTGTTTCTTCCTATATTCGTTATTTCACATGATCTCTGTCCTGAGGTGATGCTCGTGGATGATACTATTCTGGGAGTGGGCGATATTAGGAATGAGGGCGCTTGTCTTCACATCAATCCCTTTTAGGGAGTAGTGAAGGCAACGTTGATGAGGTGGCGGTGGAGGAGGTGAAGATGGTGAAAGAGAAGGAGTAAAAAGTGGAGGGATGTGTTTCCTAACCAATTCTCCCTAAAGTCTTTGATTGGACGCTCATAGCAGAATCTGCTCCTCACTTTGTCTCAGTTTTGAACCCAGTCTTCATTTTGGGTTGTAGGTTAAAGTTTAGGTTTTCGTTTTGGGTTGTAAATTCAGGAGGTATGCTGTTGAGAACTGGAAAATACCATTTTCCACCCCTTAACCTGAGTCTTGATAGACCTTTGAGAGTACTAAAGAAGTGTTTTTAGCGTTTATTTTATAGCTAATAATAAAGGCAGGCTTAACCCTAAAAGCAGCTTAAAAGTGCCAAAAAGATGATGACTTATGTGAATCTAGTGGAAGAAGGAGAAGGGACAAACTCACTGGCTGACAAAATGCCTAAACTAAAGAGGACAAAGGCCCGATCTCAACCTGGAAAGAGGTTTAGAGCTATTCGAACAGAAGAATGCATTACAGAATGCTTTTCGAAAAGAACCTAAACTTTTCGAAAAGATCTAAAAGCTCCAGGCTTAATTTTCGAAGAGCACCTGAACTCTTCGAAAGGATTTCTGACCTATTCGAAAAGAAGAGAACTCCTTGTGAACAACACCAGAACTGTGCGAAAAGAGCTTCAGAAGTTACAGTACCTTACGAAAAGTTCTCCAAACTGTGCAAAATGGCATTCTAAAGATTCCCAGCATCTGCAAGGGTAATTCAGTAATCTCTGCATGTGCCCCAATGCATTTAAAAACCCAAGGACATTCTGGAAGATTTTGAGCACGAACCAAAGGCATATCCCACCCCATGTGAACACCCGAAGATGAAATTACTTGGCGGAAACTTCTAGAAGCTCTAATAGATTTTTGAATTACATAACAGAATTGATGCTTCTGTCATCTGATTGGCTGAACTAGATCAAGTAGTTATGATTGGCCAAAACAGATCTGGATCCTTGTGCTCGACTCCTATTGGTTGATACAGATCTAACCAATTCTGATTGGTTGATACACATCTGAGCTAGACTTGGGGAAAACTATAAATACATGAACTATTTGCCCGATTTGGGCATCCAGATTTTGAGTTTCATTTCTATTGCCCCATTTCCAACTCAGATAGCTTGTCTAAAACCTTTGTAATAGCCTAGCTTTTGTCTGTACTTAAGAACTATGAGATACTTGTGTAAATTCAAGTGAGAATTGTATTCAAGACTACAAATCCGAGAGCTGTTTAAGCTGTGCTCTGTAATTGTAATGGTGAATTTGAAAAGGTTGCTGTGAACCGTACGTTCTCAATTGGATTCGTGTTAAGGGTTTCCTGTGATCTCCTTATTTCATTAGATTCCTTTAGATTTACTGTTTTTAAAGCAATTTCCCTTAATTCATTATCCCTGTGAGAATTGGCGTTTGTAACCTAATTTCTCACAACATTTGTGGTAGTGTTTTTTTTGTTCTGAATCATGAATTCGAATTGAAGACTATTGGATGATCTGTGTCCATTGAAGTGGACAGACCATAGCCATAAGTCCAACTTAATTTCAATCCTTGAGTTGGATTACTTTCTCTTGCATCTGTGCTGGTAGCCAGATGAAGATTGGTTAATATCTCATTTGCTTTACATTTATTCTCATTCTACAATCAAGTACTGAATTGAAGTTAGATATTATTTCTCCATTCTTAGTAATTTACATCAAATCTCCCCAATTCGAATCTGGATCATTTAGTTTTAATTTTTACTTTTATCATTTAGTTAATGTGACAAATTCAACCTCCCATCTTATGTGCTTTGTAGATAGGATCAGAGGTCAGATCTGGTAGCTCAGATCTGAAGGTTTATCTTACATTTTAAATCAATTCCCTGTAGACGATCTTTTACTCACTTACATTTAAAACTTGCTACAATTGGCCCTGATCTTGCAGGCTAATTATGTTCTCTCTGTGCTGATATTTTCTTATTCTTTTGAGTTTTCCAAATTCAGTACAATTCATCATTTGTAAGTCTGTTTTCAAAACACAAATAAATCATGCACACTAAGAACAACAACAAGTTTTTGGTGCCGCTGCCGGGGAATAGATTTTAAAATTGGTAGACTTAAGTTTTTTTTTTATTGTTACATCAGTGCTAACTGTTCTATTGTTTAAAATCTGTGCAGTTATTCCTATACATTTGAGCTTGGAATCTACTTTGAAAGGAATACTGAAGGTTCGCTTTGCATAATTTTACTCTCTATTTCTGTGTTGTATGTTTGGTAGGAGGACTCTCAATCCTGAGATTGTCCCTCTGAATTTAGAAGTTGAAAGGATACTAAGAACCAGACAAACATCACAGAATTTTGCTGAAACTGCTACTATGGGTGAGCAACCTAGACTTTTGAGGGATTACTTTGCACCTGGTGCATATAATTCCCCATTTTGTATCCAATTTCCTACTGTTGAAGGAAATTATGAGATCAAATCATCAACTATCCAGATGCTGCCTTCTTTCCATGGTTTTAAGTAAGGAAGATCCATACAAGCATGTGGATGAATTCTTGTCTCTTTGTACAACATTCAACATAGCTGGACTTGGTCCAGAGGCAACCAAGCTTAGGCTCTTTCCTTTTTCATTAAAGGACAAAGCTAGAGCATGGCTGCCATGTTGCCACCAAACAACATTACTTCTTGGAATGATTTGCAATGTCAATTTTTAGCCAAATACTTCCCTATGTCTAAGACCAGCCAGTTGAGATAAAATATTGTTTCTTTCTCACAACACTCAACTGAAACTTTTCATGAAGCATGGGAAAGGTTTAAAGAACTTTTAAGGCAATGTCCTCATCATCAAATTCCCTGATGGCAGCTTGTTCAAAACTTCTATCAGGGAATTGGTCAAAAGGGCAAGAATATGGTAGATGCTTCTTGTGGAGGCACCTATTTGCAAAAAACAGTTGAGGAAGTCTGGGACCTATTTGAAGTGATTGGTGAAAATTCAACTCAACAGGAATCTTTGTCAAGAGACATTGAGAATCCTGCTCGGTTGAACAATCAGCAGACCACCAAGGGAAAGATTTATGAGGTGAATGAGTTGGAAAGAAAAATGGATAATTTGACCACTAAGTTTGATAGATTGATGGATTCACTTAAAAATCCAATGGTTGCAAGAGTAGAGGAGGCATGTTTGATATGCCAGTCCCCTACTCATTCACATGATCAATGTCCAGCTGCACCACAGTTCCCAGATCTAGTGGTGGAGCAAGCTCATGCTGCCCAATCGTTTGGACAGATGCAGTCAAATGAATATGTATGGAGAGGGCACCCCAAAATTAAGGTGGAACCAGGGCAATTATCAATCACAACAGCAGCAGCAACCAAAGAATCAAATACCTTTCAAAACTGCTCAGACTATAAACTTTCACAGTCAGAGCATAAAGAAGATTGAAGAAACATTGGGCCAACTTTCAAATACTTTGGCCAAAAGAGAAGAAGGCAGGTTACCCAGCCAACCATTGAATAATCCTAAAGGACAGTTTATGGTTGGAGATGCCTCTATTTCACATGAAGAAGTAAAAGCTATCACTACTTTGAGAAGTGGAAGAATTATAAATAACAATGTGGATCTTGAAAAAAAAGAAGAAAAAATTGAGGAAACTGCTAGAAATATGTAGCAGGAGCAGCATGATGTTAGCATTGGGGGTATTGATGTACCTCAGAAAAATAAAAAAAATGAAAAAACAAAAAATCAAAATAATTCTGGTAATGATTCTAAAGATATAAATGAAGGACTAGTTCCTCATTTGCCATTTCCCCATGCCATGAAATCTGCATCCCCTTTTGATAAAGGGAATACAAAAATAGATGAAATGATGGAGACTTTCAAGCAAGTCAATATAAATCTACCTTTGCTTGATGCAATCAAACAAGTCCCAGCATATGCAAAATTTTTGAAAGATATTTGCACTCATAAAAGACAATCTAGGATACAGTTATCCAAGAAGGTCTTTGTTGTAGAAAGAGTTCAACAGATTTTGTCCATTGCCACACCTCCTAAACTTCAATATCCTGGAATCCCCACAATCCCTTGCCTTATTGGGGAACATACCATTGAAAAGGCTTTATTAGATTTGGGTGCTAGTGTCAACCTGCTTCCATATTCTGTGTATGAGAAACTAGGTTTGGGAGAGTTAAAACCCACTCATGTGGTGTTACAACTAGCAGACAGATCTGAAAGAAAGCCAGTGGGGGTGATTGAGGATGTATTGGTAGGGGTAGATAAGTTTTTCTACCCTGCTGATTTTTTGGTATTGGACATGGAACCTACAAAAAGCAGAACTTCCATCCCTGTCATTTTGGGGAGACCATTCCTGGCTATAGCCAATGCTTGCATTCAATGCAGGTCTGATATTATGGAAGTGTCTTTTGAAAATATGAAGGTAAAGTTAAATGTCTACAATGCAGTTACACAGCCTCAATTCAGTTCTGAGGAATGGTTTCTTGTTGATTTGTTGGATGAATTGGTAGAAGAGACTTTACCACAGTTTTTGCAGTGTGAAGATTTAACCACAGATTTTAAAGATGCTTGGAGAAATGCTGTGGAAGAAACAGTTTATGCCTCAAAGTCTGAGGAAGTTAATGCTGTGCAAGGAACTCGTGATCAATCAGCAAGGTTCTCTTCATGGAAACCTGCTATTCTTCCCCTTCCACAAACAACCAAGGTACCTTTGTTACCTTCTTTTCTCAGCCCACCAGATGTAGAGCTGAAATAGTTGCCAGAAAATTTGAAATATGTGTTTTTAGGAGACCATAAAATATTGCCTATGATTATTTCTTCTTCCCTCACCGAGGAACAGGAGGAAGAGTTGTTGATTGTATTAAAACAACATAAGAGGGCAATTGGCTGGACTATTGCTGATTTGGGAGGAATCAGTCTAGCTGTTTGCATCATAAAATTCACTTGGAAGAAGATGCAAAGCCTTCTAGAGAAATGCAAAGGAGGCTGAATCCTCATATGCAAGATGTGGTCATGAAGGAGGTTGTTAAGTTGTTAGATGCAGGGGTAATTTTCCCCATCTCAGATTCAGCTTGGGTGGCACCTACATAGGTGGTACCTAAGAAATTGGGGATTACTGTGGTAACCTTAGATTCTGGTGAGCTCATTTCAACCAGATAAACCACTGGTTGGAGGGTCTGTATTGATTACAGAAAGCTCAATACAATGACCAGAAAAGACCATTTCTCTCTTCCATTCTTTGATCAAATTTTAGATAAGCTAGCAGGAAAAGCTTATTATTGTTTTCATGATGGTTACTCTGGTTACAACCAGATTCCTGTGTATCCACAAGACCAGGAAAAGACCACATTTACTTGCCCCTTTGGCACTTTTGCCTATAGGAGAATGCCATTTGGTCTTTGTAATGCTCCTGCTACCTTTCAAAGATGCATGTACTCCATTTTCTCTGATATGATTGACCAATTTATGGAGATTTTTATGGATGATTTTTCGATATATGGAGACAGTTTTGCCCAGTGTTGACATCATCTCAACTTGGTGTTACAGAGATGTGAAGAAACCAATCTAGTTTTGAGCTCGGAGAAGAGCCATTTCATGGTCACCCAAGGCATTGTCCTTGGCCATGTTGTCTCCCACAAGGGCATTGAGGTGGACAGAGCAAAAACTGATTTAATTGCACATTTTCCACCTCCCACAATTGTTAAACAAATCAGAAGTTTTCTGGGGTATGCTGGATTTTACAGGAGGTTCATTAAGGACTTCAGTAAAATATTCAAGCCTCTTTGTCATTTATTGTGCCAAGATGTTCCTTTTGTTTTCAATAATGAATGCCTGAAGGCATTTGAATTCTTAAAAAATTATTTGATTTCAGCCCCAATACTACAGTCTCCAGATTATTCACTGCCTTTTGAGCTGATGTGTGATGCATCAGATTATGCTTTGGGAGCTATTCTTGGGCAGAGAAAGGATAAGCTGCCTCATGTCATAGCTTATGCCAGTAGATCAATGATTGATGCACAGCTCAATTACACAACAACGGAGAAAGAGCTGCTGGCAGTTGTTTTTGCCTTGGAGAAGTTCAGGTCATATGTTTTGGGTTTACAAATTATGGTGTTCACTGACCACTCAACCCTGAAATACCTTCTGTCTAAGAAGGATACCAAACCAAGATTAATTAGGTGGATCCTCCTATTACAGGAGTTTGATTTACAGATTAAAGATAAAAAGGGTGTGGAAAATGTGGTGGCTGACCACCTGTCTAGAATTCTAACTGTTGAGATTGATAGGTTGCCTATCAATGAATCTTTCCCTGATGAGCAACTTTTTGCTATCAGTGTACACACCCCTTGGTTTGTAAATATAGTCAACTTTTTAGCTACTGGAAGGACCCCTCAACACTGGAATAAAATGGATAAAGATCTTTTCTTCTCAAAGGTTAAACATTTTATTTGGGAGGATCCTTATTTGTTCAAGATTTGTGCAGACCAAATAATTAGAAGATGTGTCCATGAAGAAAACTTTCATAGCATACTCTCCACGTGTCATGAACAGGCCTGTGGAGGTCATTTTAGTGAAAACAAAACTACTGCAAAAGTTTTACAGTGTGGATTTTATTGGCCCACACTCTTCAAAGATGCACTACAGCACTGTAAGCCTTGTCAGAACTGCCAGAGATTGGGCAGCATTTCCAAGAGAAATTCAATGCCTTTACAGCCCATTTTGGTAGTTGAATTGTTTGATATTTGGGGGATAGATTTTATGGGACCTTTTCCTCCCTCAAATGGTTTTAATTTCATCTTAGTAGCTGTGGATTATGTATCCAAATGGGTTGAAGCCATAGCCACTAAAACCAATGACCACAGAGTTGTCCTGAAATTCTTAAAGGACAACATCTTTTCCAGGTTTGGTTCCCCCAGAGCCATTATCAGTGATGGGGGAAGCCATTTTTGTAACAAGCATTTTGAAGTTTCATTGAAAAAGTACTCTGTGACTCACAGTGTAGCTACTCCATATCATCCACAGACCAGTGGACAGGTGGAGATTTCCAACAGAGAACTCAAACATATACTAGAAAAGACTGTGAAGAAGGACTGAAAAGATTGGTCCCTTAAATTGAATGATGCATTGTGGGCATATAGGACAGCCTATAAAACCCCAATTGGCATGTCCCCATTGTTGCTCCCCTAGCTGTGCTTTCTTTGTTTGTTAGTGGTAAAAGTAATTTAAAAATCAAAGAAAGAGTAAAACAGGGGATGGAATCAGCACAACTGAGAAGTCCTAGACCTGCAAGATACAGGGTCCATTGCGGCAAGTTTTGATAAGTAAGAGTTTGTCCCACAGGGAAAGGTGATCTACAGCTCCAAGGGAGCCATCTCTAGTAGTCCCTCCAGATCTGACTACAGATCTGGTAGTCCTAAAAGGAGGGGAGTTTAAGGTCACTTATTCTAGGTATTCTAAGGTAACCTAATGTCTAAACTACAGAAAGGGTTGAGAGGATGGATGGAGTGTGGAAAATAAATATAAAAGGGTGAGAAGTATGTTATTGAGCCTAGATCAGAGGAGCTTTGTAACTCAGATTCAGATCTGATGTTATAGAAATCCTGTCCAATGGCTACGTTATCACCAGTGAGGAGAAAGGATCCAACCCATCTCTCTGCCATGATTCAATCCCTTAAGGTTATAACCTGTCCACTCAAATGGTCACAGACTATCCCATAGGGGAACCACAATCCTGGGATGGGTCAAAGTAAGTTAATCATTGTAGGCACTATTTCATCCAGGGTACCAGCTCAAGAATCCATAGGGAACCTCAACCTCTAAAGCTCTATGTGTGGGGCTAAGGCTGTATAGGACCATGATAGCCCAGACACATAGAACCAACAAGAGATTGAGTACAACCTTCGATCTAGCTGTCCATTGCTTGAGTGAGGCTACAATGGTCCAGTGACAACCCTACAATCTCTATAACTAGATCAGATCTAACATCTGATAGCGGATCTATACAAATATAGGGGAGTCTGCCTCTGTACAATCTCCCACCAGGCTAATACAAGCTCAGGTGTAAAGAAGAAAGATCCATCCTGGATCGGTGGATTAGAATCACCCTAAGGCTATAACCTATCCACTTAAATGGTCACAGACTATCCCAGAAGCTATCCTCCTCACGGAGCTCAAGATAAAACAAGAATATCGCTGCCACCACCATGGTCACAAGGCTACCAGCTCAAGCTCCCATGGGGATTTCAGATCTAGTGGGTCCTGTGGTGGGGCTAAGGCTGTATGGGACCATGATAGCCCAGACACACAGGTCACTTGGATCTAAGTGGCCCTTAGAATCAGTCCTCCATTACTTTGAATCACAGCCAAAGTAATGGCGGATCACAAGGCAGTAGCCTTGCACAGAGCATCTCACATTCAAACACAAATCCCATAATGTAAAAAAAATCCTATTACAGAACTTCCGTTAAACTAGTTCAAAATGCATACAAAGACATAGGTAGCAAGTGATGGACTATGGAGAGAAGGAAAAAGAAAAAGAAAACTACTTACAGCTATAAAAAGAAAAGAAAAATGATCTCAGATTAAGTCTCTAAGAAATGAGATGTGTTTCCAGCTATTCCAGGATATTCCAAGATGTCTAAATCTAAGCTAAGTAAGGGTTTATATAGCAGTGGTGTGGCAGCGCATTAGGGTTAGGAAACCCTAATTTTAATGATGCCACGTGGCCTAATAGTGATCCTTGGATGCTTCGGGGCACTTGCATGGAGATTTAAGAGTGAGAGTGCGTGCCCTAATTGCTAGAAATTCCCAGAAAGTCCTCTACTGAAGTGATGGAAGTTGAAGTTCAGAGCTTCGCTAGGTAGCTATTATTTCCCAGACTTGTCGCGTGGTAGCTCTTGCTTTTCGCGAGGATGGTTTGACATTAAAGCTTCAACCGTCGCGAGGTTGGAGTTCAAGCAGTCGCGAGGTAGCTGCGCATTCACTGGGTTGATCTTCGCGAGGATGGATTTGAATAGCGCGAGAACTGCGCGATCACTTTTCTTCAATGGACTTCGCGAGTTACCTCGCGAGACTTTAATGAGTTCTGAACTACGCGAGGTTCCATGTCTTAATTGATCTTCGCGAGGATGGCTCTGCCTTTACGAGGATGCTTTCTTCTCGAATGGCGCGAGAACTGCACGAGGAGTTCTCTTATGATAGTTACATCCCGCGGCGACTGTGTGACAGCTGCGCGAGGAGTCTTCTGAAGCTTTCTCTCCTTAGCCATTCTGAGCGAACTGTGCGAGGTTGAGAGAGGTCTGCTTTGAACTACGCAAGATTGCGTGATGTGTTCTACTCTTGAGCTTCGTGAGAGCTGCGTGAGTTTGTGCTTCTGAACCTCTTCAGTTACTCAACTGCGCGAGAAGTTGTTGTAAAGTCTGGGGAAGCTCAGTTGAACTGCGCGAGGCTCATTTCAGGTCGGGATTCAGGGTTCATCCTTCTGAGGGACCTCTGGTGCCAAAATAGGCTCCTTAGCAGGATTCCTGGCCTTATTTCACTGCTGATTATTACCTACATAAAACACTTAACAAGAACTTATTAGATGGCTAAGGGTCTAATCAAAGGTTAAGTTAAGGGGTGAAAAGTGGTACTTTTCAGGTCTTAACACACCCCCAAACCTAATCTTTGCTAGTCCCTTAGCAAAGCTTCATTAAATTTATTACAAAAATTAAATGCCACTTTTGTAGGGAGCACGGATACATTTAGCATATGTACCAAGCCTTTTAAACCCCTAGGTGATCCCTAGTGGAGGAGTGAAGTCTCCTGAGGGTTTTCAGTGAAGACACCCACAAACTTCTCAATGAAACAGTTAACAAAAGTGCAATATCATCAAGTGAGCAGACTTAGTTTACTCTTGAATCAGTAATCATAAAAGAAATTTAATCCATTGGTTGCACAATAATTTAAACAACATAAACTTCTCATGAATGCATAACATTTCCAATCAGTTTACAACCACAGAAAACTGCACAAGTGTGTGCCAGCACTGAGCTCATCATCAGATTAAAAATTAGGTTATAAGTCATACAGAATGCACTCAAGATCAGACCTAAAACTTTCCAGGGCATACTCTCATAAGGGTCTTGTTGAGGGGTTCATTTTCTCTCAGGCTCAAGAGTAGTTACATCCCCCAAATGGGTCTGTAAGCATGAGCATAGGCAGAGTTCTTAAGTGTTGATATCATTAACAGATCCTCACCATAGATTGGATAACTCTTTATCTCTACATGATAGCTCACTCAACTTTGGATCGCAAGGGCTTTTAACTGGGCTGGAATGTGGCTTATGGAGCGGGGTTAAAAAGAATGGAAGGTTGAAAAGGGGTTTAACATTGAGAAATCAGTAGGTGGAAGAGGTGATTCATGACTTCACCTTCTTAATTTTAGTTCCTTTCTGCTTCTTTGAGATTGTCAGATTTGAAGTGATCAGTTTCTCTTCTTGATTTTAATTCTCCAATGAAAGTTCCTCTTGACTCCTCCCTTACTCTTCTTCATTATTATTTTTATTTCTTTTTGATGGAATTTTCTTCTTTTTATTTTTGTTTTTGCTTTTCTGAAATGCCACCCTGTTCTCAGTTATCATACTGCCAGAATTTTGAGATACTTCTTCTCCATTCACCTAATGTTGACCATAGCTAGTCCATCTTCAACTCTTTCTCCTTTACCTTTTGAATTCTCAGAGTGAGGGTAGACTGAATCAGGTTCATAGGTTCTGGTATAAGTACTCAGGTGTATTTTGAAGAAATTCATGATTTAAAGCTCAAAGGGGGTATGGACAAGGGCAGTTGCTTTAGGGTTGGTCTTATTAGGCTCAAACTGTCCAAGAGAAGGCCTTGATCCTTTCCTAAATCTCATGAGTGCTGTCAGTTGTTTGAACTTGGATTTGCCTAACTTCTAGTGAGCACAGTGACTCAGCCAGTCCTTAGAACTAGAAGAAATTGCCTTAGTTACTCCTCAAAGAATAGAAAAAGTTTGTATAGGCCCAGTTCTCACTGGTTATGGTCTTCCTTTGAACTTTTAAGTATGTCCTCACCTTTTTCTCTCTCTAATGATTCACTTAGTGCTGATACAAGTGAGTTTCCTTGGTGATATCATCATGGAAATGTGAAATATTAAAAGTTTATAATGTCTAAGGTTAGCAAAAATTTTTAATTTCTTATTTGTCATGATTCTTAAGTGAACATAGATCCATTTCCATATTACTCAGATGACTCTGCTACACTTAGGTAAACTATTCCATTGGCAGGGTCTACCTGCCACACCCCCAAACCTATGAGGAGCAGTGCCCTCACTGATTCAAAGGTGTCTGAGCAGCAGATTTATTAAGGGCATAATAAAAGGAAACCGCAAGAAAGAAAACAACCAAAACAGAGAATTAGACAGAATAATCAGAACAAGAAAATTACATTAAGCCTAAAAAGAAAATTACAAAAAGAAGGAAGGGAGGAGAGAGGGATCAAGGATGGGGGGGTTGGAAAGGTGGTGGAAGGGGTGGAGTGGAGGGGACAGGGGATGGTTCTATCTTTTGCTTTTTCATCTGTGGCTGGAGCTTTTCCTCCTCCTCCTTAGCAAGGATCTGCTGAACCTCCTCATATTCATCCCAGAGGGGTTGTAGGGGGTCCGGCTCTTTCGGTGGGGGCGGTTCCAACCACATCGGGTAAAACTTATTAGGCAGCGCATTAGGCTTGTCACCTGCCATTGTTAGGACTAGGGAAGGACCGCTAGGGTGAGAGGAGAAAGGATGAGATGAATATGAAAGAGGCTCCCTATGTATTTAAAGACGAGGATGGTGGAAGATGAAACGGTGGAATAACATCCAAGTCGTCGCAATTAATTGAGAGGGAGTTGGGAAACGACAAGTCCCAGCAATCAGCGTGGGAAATGACAAATGCATTTGACTCGCACAACTGGGTAAGGGGATCACGAGATAACTGAATCTCGCGATGATGGATGTTGGAGCTTAAAGTGCGTGAGAGATTCTGCAGCATTTGTTGAAGCTCGCGATAGCGAAATAAATGTTCTATGTGAATTGCGCGAGAGCTTCCCAAATCTCAATTTGGAATGCGCGAGGGCTTAGTACCAAACAGGGGCAATACAGGTAGTGCAGCATACTCATAAATATTCAAAAAATATGCATTCAATTCGAAAATCAGAAGAAGAAGAAGAAATCATACCAATCCCACATAAACTCTATCAAGCTCAACATATTCGAACTCCACATAAACACTACAATTTCCTAAAAATTATTGAAGAAACAAAAGTAGTATAGTACAACATGGACAAAACTGTGGGTCAGGTAGATGTAGGGTCCCATGAAAATGAATAGTGTTCAAAGGGTCAGTAGGTTTTCGATACAAGGTTTAAGCCTCTGTCCATTCACTTTGAAGGTCCTCCCAGATTTGGGATCCTTGACTTCCACAGCACTAGATGGGAAAACATTTAGTACAACATAGGGACCTTCCCATCTAGATTTTAATTTGCTAGGACAAAATTTTAGTTTGGAGTTGAACAACCAAACCTTACCACTAGTTATGAGGCTTTTTCCTCAGCAAGCCCTTGTCAAAGAAAGCTCTAGATCGTTCCTTGTAGATCCTGGCATTGGTGTAAGCATCCATCCTCAGCTCATCCAATTCAGTCAGCTGCAATGACCTGTGATGACCAGCAGAAGTTAGGTTTATATTTAAATTCTTAATGGCCCAATAGGCCTTGTGTTTTAACTCTACTGGGAGATGGCAAGCCTTGCCATAGACCAGTCTGAATGGGGACATTCCAATGGGGGTCTTATAGGCAGTCCTATAAGCCCACAGTGCATCGTTCAATTTATCGGCCCAATCTCTCCTGTCAGTCCTTACTGTTTTCTCAAGGATGTGCTTGATCTCCCTATTAGAAATTTTGACTTGCCTACTTGTCTGTGGGTGGTAGGGAGTAGCAATCCTATGGGTCACAAAATATTTCTTGAGCAAGCTCTCAAAATTTCTGTTGCAGAAATGGCTACCCCCATCACTGATAATAGCTCTAGAGGTTCCAAATCTGGAAAAAATGTGCTGCCTTACAAATTTGAGGACCACCTGGTTGTCATTGGATCTTGTGGCAATGACTTTTACCCATTTGGAAACATAGTCCACTGCCACTAAGATGAACTGATAACCATTAGGAGGAAAGGGGCCCATGAAGTCTATACCCCATACATCAAACAATTCTACAACAAGGATGGGCTGCAAAGGCATTGAATTTCTTTTGGACAGCCCTCCTAATTTTTGACATCTCTCACATGCCTTGCAGTGTGTATATGCATCTTTGAATAAAGAAGGCCAGTAAAACCCACACTGCAGGACCTTATCAACTGTTTTTCTCCCACTAAAGTGGCCTCCACAGGCATTTTCATGGCACATGGCCAGAATACTGGGGACATCACTTTCGGGAACACATCTTCGGATGATTTGGTCTACACAGTACTTGTATAGGCAAGGTTCCTCCCAGAAAAAATATTTGACCTTTGAGAAAAATAGGTCTTTGTCCATTTTGGTCCAGTGGGCAGGAATCTTTCCTATAACTAGATAATTAACAATGTGTGCAAACCAAGGGACCAAGGATTGGATGGCAAATAATTGCTCATCCGGGAAGGCATCATTTGTAGGACCATCAAGGCATTTCTCCAAGACAATTCTGGACAAGTGGTCAGCCACCACATTCTCCACCTTGTGTCCTTGATTTCGATGTCAAAATCCTGCAGCAGGAGTATCCATCTAATCAGCCTAGGCTTAGCATCTCTTTTGGACAATAGGTACTTCAATGCTGAATGGTCAGTGAAGATTACAGTTTTAGATCCTAGTAGATAAGCTCTAAATTTGTCAACAACATAAACCACTGCCAGAAGCTCTTTCTCAGTTGTGGTATAGTTCAACTGAGCTTCAGCAAGTGATTTGCTGACATAAGCAATGACCACAGGTAGTTTATCCTTTCTTTGGCCCAAAACAGCACCTATTGCCAAGTCTGATGCATCACACATCCGCTCAGAAGGCAGGGTATAGTCTGGTGTTTGGAGTACAGGGGTAGAGGTGAGGCATATTTTTAATGTTTCAAAAGCCTTAAGACATTCAGCAGAAAAGTCAAAGGGCACATCCTGGCAGAGCAGGTGGCACAATGGCTTAGCAATTTTGCTGAGGTCCTTAATGAACCTCCTGTAAAATCCTGCATGCCCAAGGAAAGAACTGATTTGTTTGACTATTTTTGGAGGGGGCAAATCGGCAATGAGGTCAACTTTGGCCTTGTCTACCTCAAGCCCTTCTTTTGAGATTACATGGCCCAACATAATGCCTTATGTTACCATGAAGTGGCTCTTTTCCCAGCTTAAGACCAGATTGGTCTCCTCACATCTTTGCAAAACTAGGCTGAGGTGTTGTAGACACTGGCCAGAACTGTCCCCATAGACAGAAAAATCATCCATAAAAATCTCCAAAAAATTATCAATCATATAAGAGAATATGGCATACATACACCTCTGAAAAGTGGCTGGTGCATTACAAAGCCCAAAAGGCATCCTTCTATAAGCAAAGGTGCCAAAAGGACATGTAAAGGTGGTTTTCTCTTGGTCTTGAGGATGCACAGGGATTTGGTTGTACCCTGAGTACCCATCAAGAAAACAGTAAGAAGCTTTTCCAGCCAATTTGTTCAAAATTTGATCAATGAAGGGGAGAGGGAAATGGTCCTTTCTGGTCATAGAGTTGAGCTTCCTATAATCAATGGACACTCTCCAGCCAGTGGTCTCCCTGGCTGGTCTCAACTCTCCAGTTTCAGTTTTAATCACTGTTATGCCAGATTTCTTGGGCACCACTTGGATAGGTGCCACCCAGTTAGAATCAGAGATGGGGTAAATCACCCCTGGATCTAGCAATTTGATGATCTCCTTGAGGACCACTTCCTGCATGTGAGGATTTAACTTCTGCATTTCCCTGGAGGGTAGTGCTCCCTCCTCAAGATGAATCCTGTGCATGCAGATTGATGCATCTATTCCTCCCAGATCGGCAATGGTCCAACCAATTGCCTTCTTGTGCTTCCTCAAAACTGTTAGTAATCCCTCTTCCTGCTCACTGGTAAGAGAGGAAGAGATAATCACAAGAAGCTCATCACCTTTCTCAAGGAAGGCATATTTTAATGTTTCTGGAAGCTTCTTGAGTTCCAGATCGGGGGCTTGTAGGGTGGATGGCAAAATTGGTGCATTGGAGGTTGGAGGAAGAGGCAGCAATGTAGGTTTCCAACTGGAATGCTGCACTGAGCCCACAGAAGACTTCAATGTGGTCATGTCTTTTGGTATCACATCTAGGTTCTCTTCCTCCACCATGTCCCAAATTTTAACTAATTTCCTGGCAATGTTGCCCCACTCCAGCAGAGTGGGCAATTCTTCTTCTACAATTTTCTCTAGTACATCCACTGCAAAGCTCTCCTCATTGTCCATCTGAGGGTACTTTGCACTGTTGTACACATTCAGCTCAACTTTCATATGTCCGAAAGTTACCTCCATTACTCCAAACCTGCACTGAATGCATGCATTAGCAGTGGCCAAGAAAGGCCTGCCTAATATAACAGGTATGAGATTTGGGCTATTGCTGCATCCCATATCCAAAACTAAGAAGTCAGCAGGGTAGAAAAACTTATCCACCCCCACTAAGACATCCTCAACCATTCCCAGAGGTCTCCTCTCAGACCTATCAGCCATCATTAGCACAATGGGGGTAGCTTTCAGCTCCCCCAAACCTAGCTGCAGATATACACTGTATGGAAACAGGTTAACACTGGCTCCAAGGTCTAAAAGGGCTTTTCCAATTTTATGGTCTCCAATTACGCAGGGAATAGTGGGTATACCTAGATCTTGCAACTTCTCAGGCACTGATATGTTAAATACAGAATTCACTGTATCAGTTGCAAAGACTTTTTTGGACACATGACCTCTAGCTTTTCTCTCTTGGGTGCAGAGGTCTTTCAGGAAGTTTGCATAGGCTGGGACCTGTTTAATTACCTCAAGCAGGGGCAAATTGATTTTCACTTGCCTGAAGGTCTCCATCATTTCCTCCATCTGGGCATTCCCTTTATCAAAAGGGACAGGGCTATCCAAAGCTTAAGGAAATGGCATCTGAGGTTCTGCTGGTTCCTTAGCTGCTAGCCCATGACTAAACTTCTGTTTCTTTCTTTTTTCATGTTTTTCTCCCTGCTGAGGCTCAACTACAGCCTCTTTATTTTTCTCTTCGCAGGTGGTGCAATTCTTGGCTTTGTGTTCCAACAACATCTCTATCCTGATCATTTGCATCATCTGTGGGAATGACCTCTGCTGGTTTGTTACCCACCTGGTTGTCTATCAGCCTGCCAGACCTTAGGGTAGTCACAGCATTGGTTCCTTCAAAACTTGAGGAAGCTTCTTCAATTAAAAATTGACCCTTGGGGTTAGCAACTGGCTGGCAGGGCAACCTCCCTTCATCTCTCCTAGCCAAGGTATTTGAAATTTGGTTTATTTGTTCTTCCATTTTCTGGAGGCTCTGACCATGAGAGTCCACAGTCTGAGCCAAGGATCCCAGGTTTTGCAATGAAGTCAAGACCTGGTCCTCAAAGGAAACATTTCTTAGTTGAGAGTGGAGTACAACCAACTGATTTTGTTGCTGATGGGGCTGCTGCTGGTGCTTGAAATTGGACCTAGGGGCATCTCCTTGGTTGAATTGCTGCTGTGGCCTTTGAGGTAAGGTCAACATCTGCTGAGGCTGCATGTAATTGTCTTGCCTCCACCTCAAATTTGGGTGGTCTCTCCATTGGTAACCAGCATTTTGGTGCTGGTATCCATATGGCTATCTGTTTTTGCCCCCAGATTGTTACTGGCCATAAGATTGAGCAGCAGCATGTTCCAAAACCAATTCAGGAAATTGCCTTGCAGATGGACATTCCTCCACTGTGTGCTGTGGGGACTGGCATATCAGACATGCCTCTGCCACATGAGCAACCCTTCTGGGTTGCATCACAGTCAGTAATTTGTCAAACTTCATAGAGAGGTTTGCCATCTGCAGCTGCAGGTCATTGTTCCCAGACACCTCATAAACTTTTCCTCTTGATCCAGCAGCAGGCCCCACCTTTGACTCAGTTTCTTGACTAGTTCTTGCCAGGGATGGCTTTTGAAAAGCATTCTCACTAATAACCTCAAGAGGCATCGACTATATCTCTATTTTTCTCATCAATCCCATTGTAGGAGCTTTGTACAAGAGGCATCGACCATATCTCTATTTTTCTCATCAATCCCATTGTAGAAGCTTTGTACAAGCTGCCACACTGGGATCTTGTGGTGGGGGCATTGTTTGAGCATTTCTTTAAACCTATCCCAGGATTGGTTAAAATCCTCAGTTGGGGATTGAGCAAAAGCAAGAATCTCTTTCCTCAACTGGCTAGTTTTGGTCTCAGGGAAGAACTTGGTCAGGAACTTGGTCTGCAGGTCTTTCCATGAAGCAATGCTATTATTGGGAAGAGTGGTCAACCAGGTACTGGCCCTATCCTTCAGAGAGAAGGGAAAGAGTCTGAGCCTAGTAGCCTCAGGTCCCAAACCAGTGATATTAAAAGTGGTGCACAAGGCCAAGAACTGGTCAATATGCTTGTACGGGTCCTCCTTGCTAAGCCCATGGAAAGAGGGCAGCAGCTGGATGATTGAAGTTTTTATTTCATAATTCCCTTGAACATCAGGGAATTGAATGCTAAAAGGGGAGTTATAGTCATCCGGAGCATTCAACTCCTTGAGAGTTCTGGGTTGTTCTTCACCCATATTTGCTGTCACAAATTCACTTGGGGGCTCTCCTGTGGTGTGCCTGTCTCTTCTAAGTCTCTTTCCCCTTTCTAACTCAGGGTTAAGAGGCTCTAAAGTAGGGCTGGGAGATCTCCTCCCTAGCATAGAAGCACATCAACAGCAAGGAGAGCTTCTTGCAGGCACATTGCAAATGAATAACTTTACAATTAACAAATTTATCTAACTAATTTACAGCTATTCAAAGAATACATTTACAACTATCTTAGATACTACTAGAGAATTTTCCAAAAAGATAGACAGAGTTTTAAAAGTTAGAGAGTTTGCAAACAGAGGTAGCTAAGCTCCAATTGCAGTCCAACTGTCCTTCACTGCTGCTGTCTAGATCTGCAAAAAAAAAAATTCACAAATATATCAGCAGTATCAATTATTCTTAACTACCAAAGAATAATAAAACTACAAAAACTTAGGGTCTACTAAAAGATCAACGATCCCCGGCAGCGGCACCAAAAACTTGTTGCTCCCCCAGCTATGCTTTCTTTGTTTGTTGGTGGTAAAAGTAATTTGAAAATCAAAGAAAGAGTAAAACAGGGGATGGAATCAGCACAACTGAGAAGTCCTGGACCTGTAAGATACAGGGTCCATTGTGGCAAGTTTTGATAAGTAAGAGTTTGTCCCACAGGGAAAGGTGATCTACAGCTCCAAGGGAGCCATCTCTAGTAGTCCCTCCAGATCTGACTACAGATCTGGTAGTCCTAAAAGGAGGGGAGTTTAAGGTCACTTATTCTAGGTATTCTAAGGTAACCTAATGTCTAAACTACAGAAAGGGTTGAGAGGATGGATGGAGTGTGGAAAATAAATATAAAAGGGTGAGAAGTATGTTATTGAGCCTAGATCAGAGGAGCTTTGTAACTCAGATTCAGATCTGATGTTATAGAAATCCTGTCCAATGGCTACGTTATCACCATTGAGGAGAAAGGATCCAACCCATCTCTCTGCCATGATTCAATCCCTTAAGGTTATAACCTGTCCACTCAAATGGTCACAGACTATCCCATAGGGGAACCACAATCCTGGGATGGGTCAAAGTAAGTTAATCATTGTAGGCACTATTTCATCCAGGGTACCAGCTCAAGAATCCATAGGGAACCTCAACCTCTAAAGCTCTATGTGTGGGGCTAAGGCTGTATAGGACCATGATAGCCCAGACACATAGAACCAACAAGAGATTGAGTACAACCTTCGATCTAGCTGTCCATTGCTTGAGTGAGGCTACAATGGTCCAGTGACAACCCTACAATCTCTATAACTAGATCAGATCTAACATCTGATAGCGGATCTATACAAATATAGGGGAGTCTGCCTCTGTACAATCTCCCACCAGGCTAATACAAGCTCAGGTGTAAAGAAGAAAGATCCATCTTGGATCGGTGGATTAGAATCACCCTAAGGCTATAGCCTGTCCACTTGAATGGTCACAGACTATCCCAGAGGCTATCCTCCTCACGGAGCCCAAGACAAAAAAAAAATATCGCGGCCACCACCATGGCCACAAGGCTACCAGCTCAAGCTCCCATGGGGATTTCAGATCAAGTGGGTCCTGTAGTGGGGCTAAGGCTGTATGGGACCATGATAGCCCAGATACACAGGTCACTTGGATCTGAGTGGCCCTTAGAATTAGTCCTCCATTGCTTTGAATCACAGCCAAAGCAATGGCGGATCATTAGACAACAGCCTTGCACAGAGCATCTCACATTCAAACACAAATCCCATAATGTAAAAAAAATCCTATTACAGAACTTTCGTTAAACTAGTTCAAAATCCATACAAAGACATAGCCAGCAAGGGCTGGACTATGGAGAGAAGGAAAAAGAAAAAGAAAACTACTTACAGCTATAAAAAGAAAAGAAAAACGATCTCAGATCAAGTCTCCAAGAAATGAGATGTGTTCCCAGCTATTCCAGGATATTCCAAGATGTCTAAACCTAAGCTAAGTATGGGTCTATATAGCAGTGGTGTGGCGGTGCATTAGGGTTAGGAAACCCTAATTTTAGTGATGCCACATGGCCTAATAGTGATCCTTGGATGCCTCGGGGTGCGTGCATAGAAATTTAAGCATGGGAGTGCATGCCCTAATCGCTAAAAATTCCTAAAAAGTCCTCTACTGAAGTGATGGAAGTTGAAGTTCAGAGCTTCGCTAGGTAGCTATTATTTCCCAGACTTGTCGCGTGGTAGCTCTTGCTCTTCGCGAGGATGGTTTGACATTGAAGCTTCAACCGTTGCGAGGTTGGAGTTCAAGCAGTCGCGAGGTAGCTGCGCATTCGCTGGGTTGATCTTCGCGAGGATGGATTTGAATAGCGCGAGAACTGCGCGATCACTTTTCTTTAATGGACTTCACGAGTTACCTCGCGAGGCTTTAATGAGTTCTGAACTGCGCGAGGTTCCATGTCTTAATTGATCTTCGTGAGGATAGCTCTGCCTTCGTGAGGATGCTTTCTTCTCGAATGGTGTGAGAACTGCGCGAGGAGTTCTCTTCTGATAGTTGCATCCTGCGGCGATTGCGCGACAACAACGCGAGGAGTCTTCTGAAGCTCTCTCTCTCCTTAGCCGTTCTGAGTGAACTGTGCGAGGTTAAGAGAGGTCTACTTTGAACTGCGCGAGACTACGCGATGTGTTCTACTCTTGAGCTTCGCGAGAGCTGCGCGAGTTTGTGCTTCTGAAGCTCTTCAGTTACTCAACTGCGCGAGAAGTTGTTGTAAAGTCTTGGGAAGCTCAGTCGGACTGCGCGAGGCTCATTTCAGGTCTGGATTCAGGGTTCATCCTTCTGAGGGACTTCTGGTGCCAAAACAGGCTCCTTAGTAGGATTCCTGGCCTTATTTCACTGCTGATTATTACCTACATAAAATACTTAATAAGAACTTATTAGATGGCTAAGGGTCTAATCAAAGGTTAAGTTAAGGGGTGAAAAGTGGTACTTTTCAGGTCTTAACACCCATTCAGATTGGTCTATGGTAAAGCATGCCATTTACCAGTGGAGTTAGAATATAAGGCCTTTTGGGCTATTAAAACCTTGAACATGGATCTTACTATTGTTGGTAATCACAGGAAATTGCAGCTTGCTGAGTTGGAGGAGCTGAGAATGGATGCATACACCAATGCAAGATCTTACAAAGAAAAAGTTAAGGCTTTCTATGATAAAAATCTGCTGAGAAAGGAGTTCATAGCTGGCTCCAAGGTATGGCTATTCAACTCAAAACTTAAGTTTTTTCCTGGAAAGCTGAGATCCAGATGGGAAGGGCGATATACTGTCATTCAAGCATCTCCTTCTGGGGTTGTTGAAATTATGGACCCAAGTAATGGGAGAACCTTGAAAGTAAATGGTCAGAGGCTCAAACCATGCATTGAAAATACCCTGGAGCCTGTGCTGACCATCTACCATCAAGAGCCTCCAAAAATCTAATATTAAACAACTGTATCATATGTATATTACTTGTGTTTGTTTTGTAGTTTTTGCATAGTTTATTTCTCTCTATTTTTAGTCATGTTTTACACTCAAATCGAGAAGTTTACAATATGTGAAAAATCAATTCGCAAAGAAAAAATTCATTTCGAAAAGTTTAATTTCCTTTTCGAAAAGGATCTGAACCTGTAACTAACTGCTCAAAAAGAATGATTTGCTTTTCGAATAGATGGTTTTGAAGCCTTTTGCTTTTCGAAAAGTTAGTTCTAAAGCCTTTTGCTTTTCGAATGGTACTGATGCCATTCTCCTTTGTAAAAAGGACTGTTTTGAACTTTTCGAAGACTTTAAAGATGCTTTGCAAAAACATTTTGAGCATATTTAAACCCTTTCGAAGCAAGGGTTTCATATTCGAAAGCCTTCCTTGAGTGTCCTGTTTCACAGAAAACCCATTTTCCTTCCATCCCTACGTGCTTTTAGAGTTCAGATCTAATTTCCTTCATATTTGTTCCACTGATTAAAGCTTGAAGAGAGGGATCCTTTACTTCTAATTCTAGAGGATTTAACCAAGTGATCAAAGATTTCAAGCAAAACCCTAGATTTCGGTATTTTTCTTTACATATCCTCTGTTTGTGTTTTGCAAAGTTGATTTCTGTATCAGCATACATTGTGTGACATTAAAACAAGGTTTTTAAATGGGGAAAGCTGAAAAATCATTGGCTGCAATGTTCCTGAAGTCTTCTGCTAAAAAAGTTAGCAAACCTCCACAAAAGGAAAAGTCAAAACCTCAGCCAAAAGGAAACTGTCGATGGATAAAGCTGATAAAATTGAGAAAGGGAAGAAGGTTAGACATGAGGAACCCATCCCAGTAGCTGACCTTAGTTCTGAGCCTGAGCTTCCTCCTCTCCCTAAGCATTTGGTACTGCCAAACCCTTTCGTTGAAGCTCATAAGCTGATCCCAGAGCTTATCGTTGATGAAACCTTTTTCTTGAACAAACCTGAATGTAAGCTATCCTTGAACTACATCAGGGATGCTTCACTGAGAAATATCCTAACCCCGCTTCCAGAGAAAATCTATCCAAGAATGGTGAGATTATGGTATCAAAACATGGTAAAAGTGATTGAGAAGGATGCTGATGTCCCTACTCTTGTAATTTTCATTGATGATTGTGATTTAACAGTCACTTATGAAGACATTGGAAATGCCTTGGGGATCCCATTTCAACATGATCCGGCTGGTCCTTTGGCTGCACCAGAGACAACTTCTTTTAGAGAAATGGCTGCACATCTAACCCAAGGCATAGTTGGAACTGGGCAGTCCATCATGAGGAGAGACTTAGCACCTCAATTTTTGCTGATGTATTCCATTTTGAGGGGATGTTTTTATGTCACTGGGCACGACCCTCTTTCATTTCTCTAAGGGGCAATTCTTCAATGCCCCTATGCTAATTTTTGAAGCCATGGCTGACATCAGTGCCAAGATGAAGAAGGAGCAAAAAATAGCTGGAATACCATTTGGTAGGCTGATCACAGCCCTACTAAGAGCCAAATTTGACATTGATGAGCAAGAGCCATTTGAGATTGTCTCCCCTCACGCTTTTGGGAAGAGGGCTTAGACTAGAAGCCAAACCATGTTGAATAGAATGAGGGAAGAGGTTGAGCCAGCCCCTGCAGCTGCCATTGAACCTGCTATACCTGAACCAGCCCCTGCAGCTGCCCAAGAATTTGCTATACCAGACCCTGAGGTGCCCAGCTCTTTAGCTGCACCTATTTCACTTGCAGCTGACATTGAACAAGCCGTCATTCCTGAGGTGACCAGCTCTTCAGCTGCACCCATTGTTGAAGAGGTCATCATCTTACCCACTTCACCTAGCACAGCTCCTATTCCTTCACCCATTCCAGCAGTCCCATCACTCATAACCACCATAATCCCAATTGCAGACTCTCCCTGTACACCAACCACTCCAGCCATACTCACACCACCAATTTCCCCTAACACTGTCTAAGATATGGCCATAGATTTTGTTGAACAATCTCTTAGCACTCCCCTTCTCCAAAGCTTCTCAGGTTCACCTGCTCATTCAACTCATACACCTGAAATCACTCATACCCCTGACCCTGAGATATTCACAACAGAGGCCTATTCATCGTTGATGGGAGCTATCTTGGAGAACATTGGACTTGAATCTGTACCTATACCTGACCCTTCTCATTTCACCCATTTGGCTACTTCCCCCTTTACAGCCATTTCACCCATTGCCCCTCAACCATCTACATCAATTTTACTAGCCCCTACTTTGCATACGACACCCACACCTGACACAATTAGCCAAATCTTTACCTTTCTCAAATCCATCCAAGCCTAACTACAGATCAACACAGACAACCAGTCTGTGACAAATTCCATTCTCCAAACCTTGGCCTCCACATCCCAAACAACCACCTTAGCCACTGTACCTTCTGTTTCTGACCAAGCAACCCAAACAGATCCAGAGGTAATAGTTTTAGATCCCATCCCCACTGTCTGACCATGCTACCCAATTCGAACCTGAGGCAATACTTTTGGATTCACATACACCCACCCTTAATGTCTCTGCTCAAGCCACCCAAACTGACCCTGAACTAGTGCTTGTAGATTCCTCTACCCCTTCCTCCACTGCTGGAATACATTTGGTCCCCTACCACTCCATTCCCATCCCACGTTTTGCCACTCTTAAAAGGGCTATGGAACATAACCCTTACATCTTTCGCGACGTTCTTAAGGGGATTGCCGATTTCCACACTTACATCAAAACCCCTTATGAAGACCAGATTCGAAAACTGGAGCTGTTTATGAAATTTGAAAGAGAGAAGATGCAGGACCTGTTGGGCCAAACTTTTCAGATGGTTAGGAGTGAACAACACAAAGTTACCATGTTGCAAGCACAGCTTGAACAAGAAAAATTGAGGGCTGCTAGACTTGAAAAATATATTGGCCTCACAAAAAATATCAAATCTGAGGAATACACCGAGCTGCAAGCCACAATCCAGGAGAAGGCCAAATCGAGTTCAGACTCCAATACTGACTCAAGTTCTGACTCTAACAGTGATTCTAGTTCTGATCCCATTGAACCCACTTATGATACAAACTTTGACCCCAGTTATTAATACATTGTACATGTTTGTTTTGTTGGGTCTGTAGTATGTAATGCCTGTTTTCTGTTAACTTTTGTTAAATTGTAATTCCTGTGCATTTCTTTTCTGCTCTGTCAATATGATTTCTATTTTTTTTTGTTCTTTTCTTTGCTTATGCACTTCGGACCAGTGAGGACATTGCTCACCATAGGTTTGGGGGTGTAACAGAATTACCAATAGTTTAGTTAACATCAGTGCAGCTTATGATCATAGCAGAATTTTTGAAGATGAAGTAATTTCACACCTGTTGTTTTGAAAAATGAGGAAGTTAAAATTTTTTAAAATTAATTTCCTAATGTAATTCTAATACTTTCATAAAGTGAATGTCAGAAAATTTTCAAAAGAAGATTGATGTTTTAGTAAACCTAAAAAGAGAGAAAACAGTGATGATATACCTCAGGATTTTGATAGAAAACCACACCTAGTGAGATTTGGGTCTGCTGAAATGGATTCTTTGGAGATATGAATTGGCAATTTTTTCTGCTCTAGGGACTGTTTGAACCTGCTTACTATCACTAGAAGTTACACATATCCAAATTGAAATAACTTGACAGCAATCATGATATTAAAGACATGATGTAAGGCCTCCTTTTGGACAGTTTGAACTTCAAAAAGCCCCACCTTTTAAAACTGCCTTTGATACACACCATTTGAGCTTGATAAATCCAAGATTTCTTTGAAACCTCATCAACCTCATTTAGCCTAACCCTCACTCTGAGAATTCAGAAGGCAAAGGAAAGAAAGCTGAAGAAAGGAGAGTTGGGTAACAGTTTGGTAAAAAGAAAAAAAAATTGAAGGCAATGATGTATCAGCAGAAGAAATGTGGCATTCCAGTCAATGTTGCTTTGAAAAAAAAAAAAAAAGAGAGGAAAAAGGAAAAGTCATTTCATTGGAAATTTGAAAAAAAAAAAGAGAAAAAGATGGCCACTTTGGCTCTGAAAATTCAAAGAAGAAGATGAAATTATGCTGATTTAAAGAAAGTATGTCTATCACCTCTGCACCTTGACAGACTTCTTATTTTTAAACTCCATTTCACCCCTCTATTCTTGATAAATTTCACCCATAAGCCACATTACAACCCAAGTTAAAGTCCTTACTGATCAAAGATGGATTGAGCTGTCACATGGAGATAAGGATTTGTGTAATCTATGGTGAAAAGAGCAGTAAATTCAGAACTAAAAAGCAATGCCTATGCTCCTGCTTACAGTCCTATTTGAGGGCTGTAACTGCTCTTGAGCTGTGTGAAATAGTACAACCCTCCTACCTGCATGTTGAGTGAAAACCCTGGTGAGAGTTGGGTTTGAAATCAACTTATTTGGGGTAACATCATAGCAGGATTCTCAAATAGAAGGCAAGCTTTTCATTAATTTTTCTTGTAAAAACTTTTTGACACAAACTAAGTGAATTATAAAAGGAATTACAACAGAATTTTAGTTTTGAACTGATAGTTTCTTGAGATTCCTCTTACAGCCTGACTGATGCAGGTGTGAATAATCTGATTGGATGAAAGTCTGCTTTAACAGAACTGCATTGATATTAACTGATTTATTGGAGAAGTTTGTGGGTACCTTCACTGAAAACCCTCAGGAGACTTCACTCCACTAGGGATCACCTAGGGGTTCAAAAGGCTTGTTGCATATGCTAAATGCAACTGTGCTCCCTACATAAATGGCTTTTTCATTCTATTTCTAAATTTTGTCTTTGCTCAGGGACTAGCAAAGGTTAGGTTTGGGGGTTTGTTGAGAACTGGAAAATACCATTTTCCACCCCTTAACCTGAGTCTTGATAGACCTTTGAGAGTACTAAATAAGTGTTTTTAGCGTTTGTTTTATAGCTAACAATAAAGGCAGGCTTAACCCTAAAAGCAGCTTAAAAGTGCCAAAAAGATGATGACTCATGCGAATCTAGTGGAAGAAGGAGAAGGGACAAACTCACTGGCTGGCAAAATGCCTAAACTAAAGAGGACAAAGGCCTGATCTAAACCTGGAAAGAGGTTTAGAGCTATTCGAATAGAAGAATGCATTACAGAATGCTTTTCGAAAAGAACCTGAACTTTTTGAAAAGAACCTGAACTTTTCGAAAAGATCTAAAAGCTCCAGGCTTAATTTTCGAAGAGCACCTAAACTCTTCGAAAGGATTTCCGACCTATTCGAAAAGAAGAGAACTCCTTGCAAACAGCACGAGAACTGTGTGAAAAGAGCTTCAGAAGTCACAGTATCTTGCGAAAAGTTCTCCAAACTGTGTGAAATGGCATTCTGAAGATTCCCAGCATCTGCAAGGGTAATTCAGTAATCTCTACACGCACCCCAATGCATTTAAAAACCCAGGGACATTTCAAAAGATTCTGAGCATGAACCAAAGGCATATTCCACCCCATGTGAACACCCGAAGATGAAATTACTTGGCGGGAACTTCTAGAAGCTCTAACAGATTTTTGAATTATATAATATAATTGATGCTTCTGTCATCTGATTGGCTGAACCAGATCAAGCAGTTCTGATTGGCCAAAACAGATCTGGATCCTTGTGCTCGACTCCTATTGGTTGATACAAATCTAACCAATTCTGATTGGTTGATACACATCTGAGCTAGACTTGGGGAAAACTATAAATAGATGAACTATTTGCCCGATTTGGGCATCCATATTTTGAGTTTCATTTCTATTGCCCCATTTCCAACTCAGATAGCTTGTCTAAAACCTCTGTAATAGCCTAGCTTTTATCTGTACTTAAGAACTGTGAGATACTTGTGTAAATTCAAGTGAGAATTGTATTCAAGACTACAAATCCGAGAGTTGTTTAAGCTGTGCTCTGTAATTGTAATGGTGAATTTGAAAAGGTTGCTGTGAACCGTATGTTCTCAATTGGATTCGTGTTAAGGGTTCCCTGTGATCTCCTTATTTCATTAGATTCCTTTAGATTTACTGTTTTTAAAGCAATTTCCCTTAATTCATTATCCCTGTGAGAATTGGCGTTTGTAACCTAATTTCTCACAACATTTGTGGTAGTGTTTTTTTTGTTCTGAATCACGAATTCAAATTGAAGACTATTGGATGATCTATGTCTATTGAAGTGGACAGACCATAGCCATAAGTCCAACTTAACTTCAATCCTTGAGTTGGATTACTTTCTCTTGCATCTGTGTTGGTAGCCAGATGAAGATTGGATAATATCTCATTTGCTTTACATTTATTCTCATTCTGCAATCAAGTACTAAATTGAAGTTAGAAATTATTTCTCCATTCTTAGTAATTTATATCAAATCTCCCCAACTCGGATCTGGATCATTTAGTTTTAATTTTTACTTTTATCATTTAGTTAATGTGACAAATTCAACCTCCCATCTTATGTGCTTTGTAGATAGGATCAGAGGTCAGATCTGGTAGCTCAGATCTGAAGGTTTATCTTATATTTTAAATCAATTCCCTGTAGATGATCTTTTACTCACTTACATTTAAAACTTGCTACAATTGGCCCTGATCTTGCAGGCTAATTATGTTCTCTCTGTGTTGATATTTTCTTATTCTTTTGAATTTTCCAAATTCAGTACAATTCATCATTTGTAAGTCTGTTTTCAAAACATAAATAAATCATGCACACTAACAACAGCAACATATGCCTCCGGTGATACTTGTATAACTTTTGGGTTATGAATAAAGAGGCATTTTTTTGTTATGTTCGTTTATTCATTTTAACTTATTTAATGGATTAGTTGGATTTATCTGATTTGTTTGACTTAGTTTTCATTTATCTTAGAGTTTTAAGATTCATTCCAAATTTATTCAGGGCTTATCCCGAGGTTACTTTGCTTTATTGGGTTTGGTTTAGGGGGGTTCGCTTGGTTCTGTTTGGTTTGTTGGGGGCATTTTTTTTTGGTCCCAAACAAGTTAGGGTCTCACTTTAGAGTTTTTTTCTTGTTTAAAGTTTCTTTAAGCTTGTTAGTTTAAGGTTTGATTTAACTTGAGTTTTGGTCTTTTATTTGATTCAACATGAGACTAAAAAGTTGTGAGTTTTCAAATGTTTTAGATGGGTATTAAATGTTTAAATCCTATTGGTTTATCTAGGCTTGGAGAGATTAGCGTTTCTTAGGGGGTTAAGTGTTGTGTGATTATTAGTTCATCTGAGTTTGTCTTAGATTGTGGGTTTTCAAAGGGGGTATATGCTTGGTTTAGATTTAATTAGATTGGAATGATTTAAAGGTGTGACACTTGTCATTTGGTAATTCAGGAGGTATAGTTTATAAATGTGTGAGCCAAAAGTTTTGGGTTTTTGTTGTTTTGAATCTTATTTCAAGTTTGGGGATTAAAAGTTTTGGGACATTTTTTTGTCAGACGTTTCCTTGTTCATTAATGTCTTTTCTTCCTTTCTTTTTTGTATCACGGGTGTTGGGCCCGAAGAGTTGTGCTTATTGAGTGGATGATTGAGAATGGACGGGATTGGGAATGCAGGGTAGCAGTCGAATTGTTGCCATGCTAAGGGAAGAGGGAAAGATAGGATTTTTATTTTCCCTAATAAATCCGGATTCGTGCATTGCTTGAAGGTGTGGATTTTAAGTTTCTTGTTTTGAGTTGTATATTCAGAGGGTATGCCCTCGGTGTATTTTGTAATTATTTTACTTTTTTATGAAGTGATTATGATTTTAATTTCTTTTATAAATTCAGGTTTAGTTTGTTTTGTAGCTTATTTGATTTATTTTGAGTGCGAGGTTTACTTGTTTAATTTATTTATTTCGGATCGAGGCATGTTAGGGGCATTTTTTATTTTGACTTAGTTTGGGCTTAGTTGGAGTGTATGAACGGTGAGAATATTTTTCCTGTTTAGTTTCGCCTTAGTTGGGGTAAGTTTTTTTTTGTTTAGTTTTAGTTGGAGTGTGTAAACGGTGTCGGGATATATATTTTTTTTCAGTTTGGTCTTAGTCTGGAGCATTTTATTTTAGTTGTCGGGTGCATATTTCTTTAAGTATGAAAAGTTTTGGATCGGGCTCAACCAGGGCGTTGTTTAGGCTAATAATTAGCGTCAAAGATCACCCAATTTAGGCTTGTGAACGTGCTGTTCTGGGCATTTTTTTTAATGTTTCTGAGGAATTGCGCGCTTCACACCAAGCGCATAAATTAATTGCGTGCAGAGAGTAGACGCACATTCAGAGCATCAGAACGTAATTAGGCACTAGTTTTCGATCATTTGATTGAATTAAACACAGGTTATCGGGTGCGTGTTTGGGGCGGACGCCCGAGAGTATGTGCAGTGGCTTGGTGCATTGGGTGGCGGGCGCCTCTTCACACCTTCCTTCCATGGGAATGGCTCTTTCGCGGTCGGTGGGCCAAAGTCAGCATCGGCTTTGAGGGAGAGGTTGGTTGCGTTGGAGCAGGGCCATCTTACCGAGAGCATGCGGGGGGCATTAGACGCCCTCCATAGGGCGATGGAGAGGATGGGGTGTGCTCCTTGTCTAGATGAGGAGATGCTACACTCCTTAGCCTCCTCGATTGCTCAGGCTGGGGCAGCGGAGGATGAGTTGGGGGCTCGACTAGCAGAGACTCGACGGCTCCTGGTGAGTTAATTTATAGTTTTTTTTTTTTCCGTTTATGTATTGTGTCGACTTTGTCTTTCAGTTGTTCTAACATAGTTGTGGCATCTCATTTTGTTTTATTTTGGATAGTTTGAGAGGGAGGGTGAGGTTGCTCGTCAGGCGGTGATGATCGATTTGTTAAACAGTCAGCAGCAGGCCGGCCGAGAGGTAGAGGCCAGCCTAGGTCTGAGATTGATTGATTGGTGAGCGTCTTTACAAATATAATTTAGCATTGTTAGCATTTTGAGCTTACCAATTGATGTGTTCATTGTTATTCATAGAGAGCCGAGCTCGCTGCTGGAGGTCCCGTTCAGGCATTTTATCCATCTTCAGTTGCTTCCTCCAGTCGGGAGGATCCAGCAATGGCTCAGCTTCGGGTCGAGCTAGATCATTGGGTAAGTTCCATTCAATCTTTTATCTCATTTGTGTCATTATAGTAGTTCGTTGGGTGTTACTGTTTCGCTTTCTTAGTAGCTTACTAATATTATGAGATATTTCAGTGTCGGGTTGCAGAGGATCTTCAGGCGAGGGAGGCGACTGCTGCCTCTCTACGCCCAGAGAGTAGGGTATGGGTTTTTTTTTTTTGGATGTGGCATAATTCTGTTTAGATTATTTCATCTTTATTTTGCTCTAACATGTCTTGTGTTGGTTTGTTTGGTTCTCTGTGCAGGCTATTTCGAACTCCGCTCGCGAGGCTCCCCCTTAGGAGTCTGTTCCTATCCCTACTGAGGTATGTTTTAGTTATTGTGTTCATAGTTTATTTGTTATTATAGTATTTTCTGATATATTTATTTGTTGTTGTCGTAGCTGCTTACGTTCACTGTTCCTTTCGTGCCTCCTGCTGATCCAGTGACTGTTGAGACTGTTGGGCGACTCCTGGAGGAGAGGCTGGATCTGGTATAATTCTTTCCTTTTCAAAGTTTCTTATTTTGTTCATGTATATATATTAGTTTTCCTTTGACTTGGTGTGGTTATGCAGGTCCGTCAGCATGAGGAGGCGTGTCTAGAGGCGGCGTGGGCGCGCGCCACTCCTAAGGCGAGACGGATCCTCGGGGAGACGCAGAGTCGGGAGGACCTGATCATTGAGATGATGGTCACACAGAGGACTCAGACCGAGGCATTAGAAGTGACATGTAGGACGACGTAGGTGGAGATGCAGGTGTCCTTAGATCGGTTGCAGTATCGTCTGACGAGGAGTGAGTGAGGGGTGCATAGGTTGGTTAGTCAGCTTGATGGCTCAGAGTCGAGGGCTACGGGTTCCTCAGCTGGATAGTCTCATCACAAGTCACATGATTTCTTCAGGGATGATGCTCGTAGGGATTCGGCCGTTCGTGATATTCTTGTAGGGTATCCTCCTCGTTCTCGATCGAGGCAGTCTGTTAGCCAGACGAGTGAGGGGGGTTTTGTAGCAAGGCCTCGTCGTCTAGAGGTTCCAAGGACTCCAGGTACAGGGATTGTGTTTTTAGAGGACCAGTCTACGGACCTCTGAGCTGATGATACTGGGGATAGCAGCGCTCGGCCATCCCAGTGACAGCGTAGGGAGTAGGGGTGTGTGTATGTATTTTCTGCATTGTGTGTGCATTGTATATATAGGGGGAAGCCCCTGGTGACAAGTGTAAAAAGAAAAGAGATTTTTTAGCATATATAGAGAGATTTTTTGGTTTAGATGTACCTGATTGGTTCCTTTTCCTTTTAGTTACCTCTTGCGTCTACCTTTGCTTTTTTTTGCTTTAGCACCATCGATCGTCATTGGGACTTAGATGCTTCCTGAGTCGGCCCGGTGATGATTGAAGGTTGTTTCGTATCTGCACATGTGAGAGTAACGCTATTAGTAGTTTTTGTTCTCCCCCTTACTAGTTGTCAGATCAGAGTCTGGTAGCAAAAGATGGATATGTGCACTTTTTTTTTTTCTTTTTTTAAAATGACAATAATGCAACAGGGAAAGCAAACAGCTAAGATAGAAATACTAACAAAACAATAAAAATAAAAATGCCCCAGTGTAGGAGCGTGGTAGGATTGGCAGTATGATATCTTCAGTAGCACTTTTCGGATGGTAGCTTTGTCGTTCCTCATCTTCTTTGTGGACAAGCCAGCGCTTCTGATATGATTCTTCTTGTAATCCAAAAAAAAAGCTCCAACGTTAAGATGCAATGGAGCTTTTCTAGGTTTTGAGATGAAAACCTTGGGGCTATAAGTAGTCATGGGTATCTGGTGAGTTAGTTTCGAAGAAAAGTTGACCGGTGCTGTCATCGAATCGGGGAGGTCTCTTTGATTAGGTCAGTTGTATACAGGGGTTCATCTCAGGGTGGTGGTCGTCTTATCCCGTGGTTATTAGAGAAAAGTATGGTAGGTATAGTAGGTGATTGCATCAGTCATCATTCATCAGTTTTCAATTTTATTTCTAGGAGCATCCTGTAAGGCTTCTTATTTATTGTCCGAAAATACAAATAGGAGAGGGGAGTAAGGCTCAGTGATATGGGGAATAGTTCGTATCTAATGCTTCCCAAAAGGGTTAGGTAACAATCTTTTTCTGAGAGGGATATGGGATGCCATAATTGAGCTTCTTCGTCATATTTCTGTGCCATAAAAAATTTCACATTCTATGGTTAGCAGGAGTTTGTCCTCCTCCCGCCACCTTACGACAACATCTAGTAGTATGGAGACATCAGGGATGCCCTCGCAACTTGCTTATACAATTCTAGTAACGTTACTAGGGATGTCCTCACGATCTGCTTATACTTCCCTGGGCTCATTGACTTGTTCATCCGTCGTAATGGTCTCACTCAATTTTTGATATGTAAATATATATATTTTTTGAAAGCATCTTGCTAGCACAAGAATGACTTTTGATTGAACCTAACATCTTCATTTTTTTCTGCTCTAATGTCTCCTCCAATGGCGGGGGAAGGGAAATGAGGATTGGGTATTACTTATGCTTTGAAAGAGGTTAGATAGGTCACTAGTTCTTTAATCAGATTGCCTGAGTGAGAAAAGGTGGGCAATAAATCGAAGGTCTTAAGGATATTCTGAGAATTGAAGGCGTACGACTAATAAATGGGTCGTGACGACTATGGGAGTGATAAGTATAAGTATTTAACCATGAGATGTGATGATCACAGGGCTAAGGGTAATATTTTCTAAGGTATATGGCGTTCCATGGGCTAGGGAGCTCTTCTCTGTCTTGGTTCGCCAGTTTGTAGGGATTTCCAGGATATGCGACTATTATGACGTATGGGCCTTCCCAGTTCGATTTCAGTTTTCCTTTCGAATAAGCGTACTTGAAAGGCATGATTTTCTTTAAGACTAATTCTCCAATATTAAAGGTTCGTTTGAGGACTTTCTTATTATAAGCTCTGGCCACTCTCCTCTGATATACCTGAGTGTGATCAGCTGCCCTTAGACGTATTTCATCGAGCTGCTCTAGCTGCGTGAGTAGGGCAATTCTCCTCTTGTCTAAGGATAGCTCATCATCGAGTTGAATTTGTAAGGATGGTACTTGTATCTCATATGGTAGGACTGCCTCCATCCCGTAGGTAAGGAGGTAGGGAGTTTGGCCAGTGGCCGTACGAATAGAGGTCCTATAGGCCCAGAGTGCTTCTAGTAGTCGTTCAGGCCAGTCGGCTCCATTCCTTATTTCTACTGTGTGTTTCGGGATTTGAATCAGCGTTTTGTTTATAACTTCTGCCTATCCATTGCCTTGAGGGTAGAATGGTATGAGTGTCATAGATCGATATCGTACTTCTTGCATAACTTATTTATTTTCTCTGTGATGAACAGTAGTCCGTTGTCAGTGACA
The DNA here is from genome assembly GCA_021018995.1 of Chloranthus sessilifolius. Taxonomy (NCBI): domain Eukaryota; kingdom Viridiplantae; phylum Streptophyta; class Magnoliopsida; order Chloranthales; family Chloranthaceae; genus Chloranthus; species Chloranthus sessilifolius. The sequence continues at coordinate 86,550,396 of CM037585.1, forward strand.
AACATCCTGACTACTCCAAACCTGGTAATGATATTCTGAATGATAAACCTTATGAGTGTTGAAGCGATGATTCAGACATAGGATTCAGCTTCTGCCCATTTGGTGTAGTATTCGATCACTGTAAGTATGAATGCGTGCTTGTGAGTGCTCCCAATGGTGTCTGTGAAAAGTCCGATGATATCGAAGGCCCACATCAAAAATGGCCATGGCGAAGTCATAGTATTTAATGCAACTAATGGAGCTTTGACGAGTGCGATCTGTTCTTGGCATTGCTTATAGGATTGGACATAGAGGTGGCAATCTCTGATCATTGTCAGCCAAAAGTAGCCTTGTTGTGTAACTTGATCAACGATTATTTGTCTACCAGAGTGGGCCCTACAGGCACTGGCTTGTGCTTCTCGGATGATGTATTATCCTTCGGTAGTCGTGACGCATCGTAGTAGTGCTCCTTTAGTGAAAGCCTCTTTATATAATGTTTTGCCGAGTATATAGAATCGGGTGCATTGGTTCCTTATAGTCTTTCGTTTGATCTTCATGGCGTCTTGAGAGACGTGTCGATGTTTCAAGAAGTTCCAGATGTCGAATACCACGGTTGCCCATCATCGGTCGGTGATTTTTCAAATCTGAACATAGCGACTTCGATTTTCGTCTCGACGTGCTTTTTAGGAGCGAGTGCTTCTTTCAGCCCTGTACTTGTGGGGAGGACAGGTAATTCTCTCTTGACGGTCCATGCTACCTCGTGGGCGGGTACTGTCAACTTTTTGATGAAGAAGGTCTTGGTACTATGCTTGATAGGTATTTTGATGACTGAGGCTAGCATGGCTAAGAAATCTGCAAGCTCATTTTCTAATCTAGGGACGTGCATGAAAGAGATTCTTTTAAATTTTTTTACTAAATATTGAGCGGTTTCTAAGTATGCCATTAGTCTCATTACCTTAGTTTTCCATCCTCCTATAACTTGTGAAATTATTAGTTTGGAATCACCAATGATTTTTAACTGTTTAACACCTAATTGTAGTGTTGCTCGTAGTCCAACTATAAAGGCTTCGTATTCTGCGACATTATTAGTGACAGAGAAATCTAGCTGAAAAGCTTTAGATATGACAACTCCTTCTGGGCTTAGGAGGACTATCCCAATGCCTTTTCCTTTGTGATTTAGAGCACCGTCAAAATAAAGGATCCATGACGTCTTATCGGGCTCTTTATTATGAATCATGAATAGGTCCTCATCAGGAAAATCCACATGTATGGGTTCATCACTAGGGAGTGGGAGATCTGTGAGGTAATCGGCGATTACATGTCCTTTGATCGATTTCTACTTGACGTAAGTGATATCGAATTCTTACAATAGAATATGCCAATGAACGATCTTTCCTGATATTGCGGGCTTTTCGAACCCCATGAAACCAAAGTTTCATTAGCAGACCGTCCCTATACTCTAACGCAACATCTCAAACGTATATTACATGTTAAGAAAATCAGAAATTTCTAATGCTTAGCTCTGATACCAACTGTGACAGCCTGAATTTCCGGCCCTAGAAACCCGCGTCGTCAGGTCGGTCCATAATACTGAACCCCGAATGCATCGAATGGAGCACTTGGCACATCCACACACAAAGCGAAAAACAAAGCAGAACTCTAACTATATAGATAGAGTCATCATATAAGCAAGAAATCTCTAATTCTAATATCAAAGTGCGCTAAAAAATAACAGTTCTAAATCCATGTGAGTACGCATGAACAAAAGAATCGAACAAAACCACCAGTGATGGCCATCCATCACCAAAACATGGTTTACAAAATAATAGTTGAAATAATTACAAATATTTGAATCTCTACAATAAAAAGGCAACACATACCAAGCCGTATCTACACAAAATCTCACACTAAACACTCTCGCTAGCAGAAGAACTCCTCAGGCGGAGGCTTTGACTCTTCCCCCAGAACATACTCGGAGTCCTCCAATTCAATATCTTTCGTGCCAGTGTCTTCACCTATACCTGTGTGATATAGTCAAAGGGTGAGCTTCATCCAAGGTCAATAGAGAAAATATCCATAGCATGCATTTTTATCACATCACACATATATCTCATGATAGATATTAAAATAATTGAAGATCACATTGAAACACATTTAAATCAAAACGAAACAAATCATATGCAGAATCCTGAGTATAACATGGTTTCCAAAGCTTTTCACGTCTCACACAAAGAAAACTTAAATCGATAACTTAACTAATCTCTCGAGCATATATAGCATCGAGATCCACAATATACTGATGGGAATACCCACCATAGTTGTTCAATAAACTATTTCACAATGTCATGCCCCTGGCTCTGTCAACAGGGTCACTTGAGCTCACATTGACCATTTTTGGTCCACAATGTACGGATATCCTGTCGTACCGGTCACACAAAGTTATACGGATATCCCGTCATACCAATCATGGATATCCCATCGCGTCGATCACGGATATACCGCCGTGTCGGTTGGGTATTCTCACATAAACCTTAAATCAAAGTGAGGAGCTAAATTATAGTTTATCGTCGTGAATTATGGTAATTTATAGCTAGGTTTAGGATTGAAGAATGGAACTTCACACACACATATGTCACACACACACACTTATCACACTTGAATCCGTGTACGAAGCCCATGTAGTTGAAATGACAAAGTGTTATGATTTTCACACACAGACACAGATTACATCATAACTCATATGTTTATCATAGTAAAGGTACATGATATAGGATTTTCCCTACCTCACGCGCAATCCACATGAAGTCTTTTCTTTCCACCAGCACTTTCATATCACACGCTCACAGTCTAGACCTAGAACACATCAAGTCATGTCTTACACATCAAAATAATGAAGCAAAAGAGGTCTCAGAAGTCCTCTTTCTCAAAATTGAGAAATGCTAGAGTCTGGCAAAGTTGATCGATCGAATCCCCAATCCGATCGATCGGTTTCAAAATCGATCGATCAAAATCCATTTCAATCGGGCCGTTTCCTTCACAAATATACAATTCTTTGTTTGTATAACCTATTTAACACTCAAAAACCCAATCTCACTTCACATTTTCAACCTGTCGAGCCTACAGGCATCCTGTTGAGCTTTTAGGTGAACCTGTCGACAATCCTGTCGAAGTCACATATGAACCTGTCGAGTTTGCACAACATCCACTCGAACAGAAGAAAACCAAATAAGAACCTCTCGAGCTGAGCACAAAGTTTGTCGAGACACAATTCGATCGATCGAATTCCCACTTGATCGATCAAATTCCCTTCTGAAATCACACTTCTCTGTTCTGTTTTATATAACTATTTCCTGACAAAATCGATCGATTGATTCTCATTTCGATCAATCGATTTTTTCAGATTCTCAGATCTTCGAGCTTTTCTTCCTATGTTTTATTTCTCCTAAAACCCTTCACATTGATTATAACTTCTTAGGGCATTTATTGCCCATTCACACTACATACTTACACAATAAATTCTAATCCCTAAGGGCATTAATTATCCAACTACAACTCATAATTCCTCATGATTTTAAATACAAATTCTTACCTTAAATCATAATCCTTGCACACCAACGGTCTAGGTCTTTAGATCATTAACTCCTTTCTCATTCACCAAAGTTTTGCAAATCTATCTCCTTATGGTCAAATCGATACACATGAGGGTTCTCTTCTTCTCTTCTCTTTTCTTTACAAGTTGGGTCTCATGCAACTAGGTAAGAAACGAAATTTCTCATCTAAGTCTAGCTTTTATACTTAAAGTTTTTGTTTGGGTATTAGGTCCATATACCGTATGTTAGTATACATCATCTCATCAAACGGTCATTTCATCTTTAATTCTGATTCTTATTTCATTTATCAGATCAAATTTATTTTCTTGAGTTGTGTGACCCGTCGGGCACGCATCCCGAGTCATATGGTTCGGAAGTCAAAATTTTTGAGTATTTACAAGCAAGCTCTCGAAATATCTGTTACAAAAATGGCTTCCTCCCTCACTTATGTTGGCCTATGGAGCTTCAAACCGTGAGAATATATTCTCCCTGATAAAAGGGATTACCACCTTATGATCATTTGTTTTTGTGTCTGCTGCCTCGACCCACTTTGAAATATAGTCGACAGCTACAAGTATATACATAAATCCAAAAGATGGTGGGAAGGGACCCATGAAGTCTATGCCCCAAACATCAAAGGGCTCTACGACCAATATTGGTTGGAGAGGCATCATGTTCCATCAGGACATGGACCCTGCTTTTTGACATTGGTCACATGCCAAACAAAAGTTATGGGCATCTTTGAATAATGATGGCTAATAAAATCCTAATTGTAGTACCTTAGCAGCCGATTTCTTTTCACTGAAGTGGCCCCCACAAGCATAAGTATGACAAAATTATAAAATATTATGGGTGTCACTATCGGGAACACATTTTCCAATTATTTGGTCTGAGCATATCTTAAATAAATCAGGATTCTCCCAAGTATAATATTTTATATTAGAAAAGAAAATATATTTGTCATATTTGGACCAGGCCGGAGGAATCTTACCTGTGGCCAAACACGACAACCAGAAGTTCTTTCTCAGTAGTGGTGTAATTCACCTGAGCTTCAATCAAGGTTCGGCTTGCATAATAAATTACGTGAAGGATCTTATCTTTTTGCTGTCCCAGGACTGCACCTATTGCATAATAAGAAGCGTCACACATTACTTCAAAAGGTAGGGAGTAGTCCAGAGGTTGAATGATTGGTGCTGATGAGAGATTTGCTCGAAGTTTATTGAATGTGTCACGACAGGCATCATCGAAGTCGAAAGGTACATCATTCGCTAATAGGTGACATAAAGGTCTCAAAATTTTTGAGAAGTCTTTAATGAAGCGGCGATAGAAGCCAGCGTGGCCAAAGAATGATCAAATCTGTCCTACCGAAGTTGGTGGTGGTAGATTTGCTATTATATCGATTTTGGCCCTGTCAACTTCCATTCCTCTCCTAGAAACGATATGCCTAGGACTATGGCTTCCTGAACCATAAAATGGCTCTTCTCCCAACTTAACATCAAATTAGTCTTCTCACATCTCTCTAGAACAAGGGCAAGATGATCAAGACAAGAGTCAAACGTTCGGCCAAATATCGAGAAGCCATCTATGAATACCTTAAAAAACTTGTCTATCATATCGAAAAAGATGCCCATCATACATCTTTGGAACATTACTAAAGCATTGCATAACCCAAAGGGCATATGGGGATAAGCAAACGTTCTAGAAGGACACGTAAAGGTAGTCTTTTCTTAATCTTTCAGGTATATCAAAACTTTATTGCACCTTGAATATCCATCTAGAAACTAAAAATACTTCTGACCTCAAGTTTTTCTAGAATTTGATCAATAAAGGGCAATGGGAAGTGATCCTTGCAAGTCATTGAGTTTAGCTTTCGGTAATCAATACATATGCGCCAACCTGTGGTTTCGCGTAATGATACCAACTCACTGGCTGAATTTTCTTTGACTGTAATCTCAAGCTTCTTTGGGACTACTTGAATGGAGATCACCCACTCACTATCAGAAATTGGGTATATAATTCCAGCATCTAGTAATTTTATGATTTATTTTTGGACAACTTTCCTCATATTTGGATTTAGTCGTTGCTGACTTTCTTGTGAAGTCTTGGCATTGTCCCCTAAATGAATTTGATGCATTCATATTGATGGATGAAGCCTTTTAAGGTCAGCGATAGCTCACCCTATCGCACGCTTATGCTTCGTAAGTGTAGACCCTCAAATTTGGCCCCAGGCCCGATAGAGACACTTTTTGAGAGAGGTGCACTTTCGAGCTTTTGATGGCATGTATGGAACCCTTAAAAACCTCCTAGAACCCTTAGGATCCATCTCAAACTCTTAGGAATCATTCTAGACCCCTTATAAATTGTCCCAAACCTTTAGAAACCAATCCCGATCTTTAGAACCCATTCCGAACCTAAACCTGACTTTTTCAGGCAATGGATGATGAGTGGTTCATCAGGACTAGTTGGGATCTTCTAATGCAATTAAATCTTATGCCATTGAAAATTAAAAGTCCCCAGCATTCCAACGAGCCAAGAATTGCCCCGATCCGAGCTGTACATCAAAAGATATGGCATTCCGAAATAGGGATTTCAGGGTAGGATCACATGAGATTTGGAGCATCTATTAGATGCGCCAAACCATTTCTCCCCAGAAATGGCTTGGCGCAACTAATAGTTGCTCCAACTATAAATGGGTCCCACCTCGAGCATCCAACTTCCTAGGCCACTGTGTGACATTGTTTTATTGTGTATTTGCGTGACGCATCTATTAGTTACATCAAGCTTATGAACAGTGACCCTGAGTTTTTGCCTTGAAAATTGAGATTGGGGTTTAACTTGTTGACCATCTTGATCTTTGGGGTGTGTTTTACTAGTTCTGTTGCACCCATTCCCTATCTATTTGCATCCCTTTAAGTGCTTTAAACCTCTAACCTATCATCCACCATTGGAGCATCTCTTCACATATTTCAAGGCTCCAAAAATCCTAGGAAACCTTAGATGGCTAGATTACCTAATTCCTAACCTCGTTTAGTCTCTAAACACCCTCCTAACCTCTCTTTTCCTATAAATAGAGAGGCACCCCTCCCTTTACAAAGGCTTGAAAAATTTGCAAAAATAAGAGATTAATGAACCCCCTCTCTCTCTCCTCTAGTGCACCTTTTGCATACAAATTCTAGAATTCTCAAACTCCCTTTGAGACCCAACCTTTCATCCAAAAGCTCTAGGTTAGGTGTGTGCGACCCCATAGCCTTCTCTCTCTACCTCTTAGCTATCAAGCCCTAGGAGCTAGAATCCCATTTCTCACCATACAAGCCATTGAAGCTCACCAAAACAAGCCTAAGCAAGTTCCATAGCGGTGCAATAAGGGCCCGAGAGCTCCGATTCTCCCTTCTATTCCTCTACCTTCTCGGTTCTCCCTCCATCCTCTCATTTGTGCCTTTACGTCGTCAAATTTTTGGTATGAATGGAGGGGCACAAATAGAATTTTAATGCCCCTTGGGCAAAAGGAAGACCTTTTTGCCTTTTTTATTTTATTTGTGTTTTGGCCATAAGTAGAGACCACATTAAGGAGGTTGATTGGGTGCCTAACACCTTCCCAATCGATAACCGAAGCCCCTACCCAAGAGCCTTTGGCGTAGTCCGGATTCAGAGTCAATTTTTGGTACTGCGGTGCTCTTTAAATTTTATTTGGGTTTCTCGGGACACCAAAAGCTCTGGGTGGCGACTCTATAATTTTAAGTGTGCACATCTTCGTGACGGGATTGTCTCGATTCCCACGGTTGCACAGATGGCGACTCTGCTGGGGAGTAGCTAGTAGAGCTTACCCTCGAATTTTGGTCATTTTCTTTGAATTTACTAACCTTGTTCCGTTTTATTGCTTTTTGTTACTCACCCCTCCGATTATGTCATTTTACTCACCCTTGCTTTTATATCCTTTATGAGCCTTAGCCGATTGGCGGGCCTACTTGCGCACCATCTTAAATTTTTTTACATTTATGTCATTTTAAGTACCTTAGCTGAATGACAGTCTATTTGTGCATTGTCATTTAATTTTCTTTACCTTTACGTCATTTTAAGTGCCTTAGCTATTTGGTGGGCCTACGTGCGCACTTACATTTCTGTAATCATATCACAAATAGTGGATGCCAGTCCGTAGAGGCGGCACGGGATCACCCCTTGTCTTTGAACTCTAAGCAAACTCCCTTTAAAAGTGAAAATTAAAATTGAACCAACAAGAGGGACTTAAATTGATTTTGCGGGATAGATTTTTGCGGGTTGGGATATTTAGGGACACACACAAATTCTCAGGTCTTAGTACGGTGGCAACCCCTAGTGGTGATGATCCAGAAAAGTCCCAACCCACCTAGTACCAGAGAAAGCGCTTGCGCTTGAGGTATATCAAGTGGGTAACCTTCTCGTTACCAAGCTTAAAACTTGGGGAAAAGTGAGCGTTAGCGGAGCTGCACCGGCCTTGTAAACCCTTAGGATCGGTGAGGAAAGAGACGGATCATAAACAATCCATCCCCGGAAGCATAGCTTCTAGAAAAACTAGGTTAGAAGACTCATTTTAGGCTGAAAATCCTGCCATCAAGTAGTCTGGAGGTTTCTTTTTGCCTTGCGCCACTAATACATGCGCCAAGGCAAAATTCCCCAGAAATACACTGGCGCATGTATTAGTTGCACCAGCTTTATTCTGGGCATTTTTGGTCTGGCGCACTTAATAGTCGCACCAGCCTTGTGTTAGATAGCAGCATCTCGAATCTATGGCCTGTTTCACATCCCAGACTCCCCGATTAGTATTTTTAGTGTCTCTGTTTGGGCCCTGCAACTTTCGACACCCAATACGCCCTCGCCGGTCAAGAGAAGGTTACTTCTTTTTTACTCATTCCGAGGGATCAGGTTGTTTGCATTGGTTTCCATGCCTTTAATAGATCAAGGGGTTTCCCTTTGATTCTTTTGAAGCATTTCGAAGCCTTTGTTGCAAGACCTATTTAGGGTACGAGAGCCACCCAAAAAGGGAATTCAAAAGACCCCGAAATCCTTAAATCTTTTCACTTATAAAAATTCAAAAAAAAAATTAAAATAAAAAATTCTAAAAATAGAGTTTTGTTAGTGTTAGCACAACGACATCATCGTACCCTTTGTCATCCCGTAGGGGAAGGAGGAAGCTTTACGAGCCCTACCTGAGGCACCCGTACCCTACCCGACACCAAGCCATGTCGTGGGCTATGGATCTGGCCTATGCCGATCCCAACTCATCCCCACCGCATTCCCCAACCCATTCTCATGTGGAAGAAATTTTCGCATCAATCCCCCTCACACAATCACCCTTCACCATTTCCGGCCCGTTCGGCGCCCCCATCTTTCCATCTACCACCTCCCAAAATATCCAAAATCCAACCCCCCATTCCCCATTTTTACAAGCCATGCCTTCATCCATGGCCATTCCTAACCCATCTCACCTTCCATCCACACCCATTCAAAACCCGGCTGGATCCTCCACCTTCACCAATATACCCTATTTTTCATCCGCCCGATGCATACCCAATCCACCCACATCTATCCATGCCGCATCCAATCCCCCATATATTACTCCATCTACCCAAGTCATGCCCATTTTTTTCGAGGCCATGACTAGCTTTCCTCTCTCATCCATGCCCCATACATCCTCCCCACACATGCCCAATCCGTCCCCATTAACCAATGACCCATCTTATTTTTCTAACCCACCCCATATCCCACCACTTACCCGGGTCATGCCCGATTTTATCAGGGCCATGCCCAATTTTTTCTCCTCATCCACCCCATCCATGCCCCTCCAACCCTTAAATACCCCATCTCCATCCGATCTCCTTTCCGTGGCCATGATGGAAGAGATGGTCCAACCCTACACTAGGTGGAAGGCCTCCCAAAATATCCCCTCTCATCCACACCCCACATCCATGGATCCTTCTCATACCCTATCTAGCCTTCATGCCTCATTCTCCCATGACCCCCATCATCCATACCATCCAAACCCCCATTACCCGCCTTCCCCAAGGCCCAATGGCCCAAAACCCCACGGACCATACCACCAATGGCCCATGGCCCAGACCCACCAATGGTCCATGACCCAGACCCACCAATGGCCCATGGCTTAGACTCACCATGGGCCCATGGCCTAGACCCACCAAGGGCCCATAGCCTAGACCTATCAAGGGCCCATGCCCCAAACCCATCAAGGGCCCATGGCCCAAAACCACCAAGGGCCTATGGCCCAGACCCCCCAAGGCCCACTGGGCTAGACCTATCATGACCAAGGCTTTATGGCCCAACCTCCGCAAGGACCCATGGGCCAGGCCTTTATAGCCCCCTCCCAAGGCTTCACGGCCCAAACCCAAGCCCAGCAAGGCCCTAACCTTGGAGCCTCACACCCATACCCTTCACAATTCCTCTAAAATTTCACTCACCCACAACCATCATATCCTGCTCAAACCCATACGTTACATCAACCTCAATTCACCCACATCCCTACATCCCAAAGTCAGCTCCAAACTCTTCCCCATACCCAATGACCTCATCAGACCCAACCCTAAAATCAGACTTCCACTCATCCCATCACCCAACAAACCTTCCCTCACATTCAATGGACTCACCCAACCCTCATTTAGACCATTCCCATCCAGTCCATGCAACACCAACAAGAGAATCTCGCCCTCATTGCACCTTATGTAGATCAGCAATATGAAGAGGAAGAGATTAGGAACAATGGCGCTTATGTGGGGGCATTGGCAAGCATTAATCCCCCTCCAATAATTACTCACCCCTTGATAGCACAGAGCGAGTCCCGACCGACTGCTAAGAAAGTGGCCCCCATGTCCAAGGAGTCAGAGCAGTTGAAAGAACAGTTAGACAAAATTCAGAAGCAGTTGTTGAAGATGGGTGGCGCTGAAATCCACGCCATGGACTTCTCGAATTTGTGTTTGTTCGCTGAGGTCCCCTTGCCTCCAAAATTTAAAATGCCGGCTTTCGACAAGTATAACAACATCGGCCATCCCATAGCACAACTTAACTCTTATTGTGGCGATATGTGCCAGTATGGAGGGGACAAAAGACTATTAATAAAAGTCTTTCAGAAAAGTTTCACTGGTCCAGCCTTGAGGTGGCTCACGCCCTTAGAACCATCTATGATAAAGACCTGAAAGGACTTGACGCATCTATTTCAAGAACAGTATGTCTACAATATAGACATTGAACTGCGCAAGTCAGACTTGGCTCGTTTGAAGCAGAAGCAGAATGAAACCTTTAGCGATTATTTAGGGCATTGGAGAGCATTGGCAGCTTAGGTTAGAAACATGATACCTGATGATGAACAAATAGAAATGATTTTTAAGAACACTTTGCCAGTGATCTTAGACTTTCTAGTGTACCAGCAGCAGTCTAGCTTTGCTAATCTGGAAAGGAACGCCAATCACTGTGAAGATGATATCAGGAAAGGTCACTTGAGAAAAATTGTACCCGAGGGAGCTAGCGGAGTTAGAAGATTTTTCTAGCAGCAGAATGAGGGCTGATATCCATAACAGTTCCAACACCAGGCCCAATAATAATATAATCCCGTTCCAATTTAAGGTGGCCCAGCCAGCACCAGACAGAACTGAGCCTATGCAGAGAACATGGAATGGACAGGGGATGCAGATGACTTCAAAGCCAAGGAGAGCCCGCTACGATTGAGTTTTTATGCCCTTGGGGAAATCTTTGAATGTACTTTTACCTTTGCTAATAGAAAAGGGACTAGTTTCTGCCCTTCAACCGCGACCTCCTCCTAATCCGATCCCGAAGAACTATGTCCCCAACACTCACTATAATTTTTATCAAGGTCTGGGTCACCCGACTGATCGTTGCTTCCCATTAAAGCATGCGATGCAAGATTTAATTGATGTCGAGAAAATCATTCAACTTACACCTTCTCAAGTGAACCGGCATGCAAATATACATCAGGTGCCTTTACCCCCACACCCTACCAGAGGAGCAGGTCTCAGACCTACCATCGGGACGATGGAGGAATGTGAGGAAGCATTTGAGTTTGACCTATCGAACTACATCAATGACCGGGGAGAAAGAAGTATTGGAGTGATTGAACCCTTGAATTTCTCAGATTATTTTCCCATCCCAGCATCCCAAATTGAAGTATTGGAGTGATTGAACCCTTGAATTTCTCAGATTATTTTCCCAACCCAGCACCCCAAATTGAGATCTTAGGGCCTATTTCCCATCACCCACTCCCGTCAATTATATGAAAATAAATGCATATCAACCATATACTTTCACCCCCATCAGTTACCCAATATCCCACCAAGTCCCCCATCCCCCACCATCACCTGTTAATTATCAATGGCCCACTCCTACCCCATTACCTCCGGTGCAACCACCCACAAACCTCGTCACCCCAACCTGGCCTAATTTTGCCACCCAACCATCTATCACTAAGGTGAACCAAGTATTACCCACCCCTCTGGAGCCAATAGTATAAGTGCATCAGTTACCAGCAGTCACACCATTTCAGATTTTGGGACCAACCTATAATCCTCATCAGGTCCCACTGAGTAATGAGCAGTCAGATGCCAATCCCGGCAGCAGTAGAGAAGGGGCAATAGACTTTGTCACAAGATCCAGGCAAATATCTAAGCAGCCGAAAGAACCAGCAGTAGCACCAACCCAACCAGAGGGAAAGAAAGATAGTGTCATTAATCCTTTAAAAAAAATGAGTTGGGAACATATATACTGGAGACTCAGTTGAGAAGGATGCCAGCTCACATCATTGTATGGGATCTATTAATGACGTCCCCACTCCATTTTCAAGCTTTAATGGGGGCGTTAAAGAATGTGCACGTTTCACTTCAGGTGAGCCCAGATGAAGTCGGGCAAATTATTGTTCAAGTGATGGCTCCAAATGCCATTTCATTTTTAGATGCCGATTTATCAGATGAGGGAAGTAGTCACTCAAAATCCCTCAACATTATTGTGAAATCAGGAAATATGATAATCCCTTTGGTGTTAATTGACAATGGATTTTCTCTGAATATATGCCCATTGAGAACTGTTGGCCAGCTTACCTTGTGCTAAAAAGGGGTTTAAAATCAAACAATTATAGAATCTCTGGATTGCATACACACCAAGGAAAACAGACTCACAGACCTACAAGTATTTAGGGCTATTGCAGCAAATTTTGAAAGGGTAAGTAAGGGTATGTCCATAGGAAAATGTGGTCTAACTTTTAGTAAATCTCCAGATCCAGAGTGGATCTGGCACTCTATTCTAATCTAAGAAAGAGGAGAGGTTTTGGGGTTTTGTCACTTTAACTACAAACTACAAAATTAAGTGCTACTGATCCAGATCTAATTCAACACAGAGATCAAGGGAGATATAAAAGGGATGAAAAATCAAAGGATGAGAACAACAGCTAGGGGTATTGGTCTCTCACTGAAAATCAAAGGAATCAATGGCAATGCTAAGATTTGATTTGCTACAATCCTCTTTTCTGGCTCCCAGCTTCCCAGGTTACCCTGGCAGAGGTGAGGTATAAGAATCTTATCTCAATAAGAGAATTGAAGCAATTCTAAGGCTATGATCTATCCACTTTAATGGTCACAGACCATCCTAGAAATTGTTCTACTTTAAAGATCTTGAGTAGAACAGGAAAACCATTGTAAATGCTGTAGATGCCAGGATATGAGACCCTCATAGGCTAACATCTACAAGAATATCCAACCCAGGGAAAACAAATACAAAAAAGTGAAATATAGATCAGAGCCACCTTTAAAATCCATAATTATATTATAAAACTACAACATAATTATGCTCAGATTTGTAATCTGTGCATCTTACAGTTCCTTACAATGCTTTTGAATCTCTCAATTTACAGCTTAAGACCTCACCCTAACTACTGAGAAGAGTTTAGCCACTCATGATTGGCTAAAGAGAGAAGGGAGAAAGGAGGAAGAAGGAAGAATTTTGGGAAAATGGATCTCGCCCTAAGCTCTGATTTTCTCAATTTTTGAATCATTTATTCTACATTTTTTCCAAGCTTTTATACTCTCCTCCTCTGTCCTTAGATCCATTTCAGCCAATCAAAACGCAAGGGAATAATTCTGTTATGCTGATGTGGCTGATTTTTCTTCTAGAAGCTCTTCTCTCATTGGTTCTCATCTGACAAGTACATGTGATACCGTTAGGGTTTTTGCGTGTGGCCCATTGTGTGCTAAAAATACCCCTAGGGGTCACTGACGTGCTTTAGAACATGTGCACAGGCTTCTGGCATGGACAACTACTGAAGCCAGAACTGAGAAGTTCCCAAAATTGAGTGTCGAGAGGTTTTGGGATCCTCTCGACAGGTTCTGTTTATCTCTGAATGCAAATCAACAAGTTTATAGACCCATCGATAGGATTGACGAAGCTTGTCGATAGGATTGACGATTATCTCGTTCATCTCCTTGGCAGGTTCTGATCGACTCATCGATTGGTTGTCGTAGATCCTGTCGATAGCTTCTTTTCATCCTCTCGACAACTATGCCTAACAGTTGTCGACAGGATTGGGTGCACTGCATGACGGGTTCTCGACAGGTTCCAACAGGAGCTCGACAGGTTCATTCATCCTCTCGACGTGTAAATCAATCCTCTTGGCTTCCTTTATACCTCCAGGTATCCTCTCGACAGGATCTGGATCCTCTCAGTATCTTCTAACTTAGGCACCAGATCCTCTCAGCAGCTTAAGAGAACCTCTCGATGGCTTTATTTTTATGCTTCCTTGGCTGGCAGCACTTCTAATGTGCTGTCTTTCATCTGTCTTGCCCTAAGCCACCTCTGGGTGGATTCAATCTTCATCCCTTGGCATTGTACCTGATCTCAGGTGCACCTAGTTGGGTTCATGGATTTCCATGAGTTTCTAAGGCTTTGTGGATCGTTAGAGTTTGAGCATAGGCTGAGGCTGCAGATTGCTTATTTAGCCCTTTTTGTTGGTTGTTTGTGCTAAGGCTACAATTTATTGCTTATCTAGAAAACATACTTAACACACATTATTAAACACCTCAAGGTCTTCCAAAGGTCAGGTTAGGAGGTGAAAAATGGTATTTTTCACTGCTTAACAAAAACTGCCACAAAGATCAGGGTAGATCCGTGCATTTTGAGACCCACGAGAACCAGTGCACGAGGTTTTGACAATAGAAGAAGAGAGATAATGGGAGAAGTTGACCTTGAGCTATTGATTGGGCCAATGACCTTCTCCATATTATTTCAAGTAATGGACATCAAATCTTCGTTCAATCTATTATTAGGATGCCCATGGTTGCAAGAGGTAGGAGCGATACCGTCGACGCTACATCAAAAGCTCAAGTTTATGTCCGGGCATAAGATTATCACTATCATTGGTGAGGGGCACGGTGAGAAGGAAATAGCCACCAACAGTGTTAAAAAGCTAAAAGTGCTGGATGTGTAGCACACAGCTGAGGATGTTGACCTCCACAGTTTTGAGTATGAAATATCAACGGTACTCTCAAAGCCCATCGAGGGCATCATTCCAAAAATTGGAGGTGGAATGGTAGCGGCAGTGTCCATGCTCCAAAGTAGGGCTATCAAAGAGGAAAGGGGTTGGGACCCCAATTACAAGGAAGAAGAGATCCCATCACAACCAAGGGGGGCCAAAATGTTAAATTTGGGCTAGGTTACAGGCCCACGAAAGAAGAGGTATAAGAGGCTAAGGAGAAAGCCTGAGCGATAGTAGCTGTAAGAGCCAGAGGGATACACTTAGAAGAGAAGCCTCGTCCTAGGCCTCACATCAGGGATTCATTCGTAAGTGCTGGGGTTGTGAAGATCGACCGAAACGGGGCAACCCAATTAACCCCACACAAACCCGTAGCACTTGTTCACCCCACCAATCCCCACATTATCCTTCCTAACTTGGAAATAGACCTGGTCGCATTATCCCTCTTTGAGGAATGACATTCCGTACCTGAATAATCTCCCCCTGTGGTAAATCACCACAAAACTGTATTAACGTTTGAGGACATAATCTCAGACAAACCTGGGATCAACATGATGGAAGCTGAATCCGAAGAGCCATATCAGTCGGCACCCTTCATCCGAACAGGTAAAGGAGCGACCCCTCAGGTACGCAATTAAGCGTCTGTGCCCTAAACTTTGGAAGTGAGGAGTGGCCTAAACTTTGGCACCTATTTCCCAAAAAAAAATAACCTATAAAAAGTGAGATAAGCCCTTGGCAAGCAATACCGTGTATATATAGGGACCCGCTTTGCCCATGGCCCATTTTCGAAGAAAACAAAAATTCTAAAAACATAGAGAAAATATAAAATCCAAAAATATTGTCTTTCAAAATTCTAAATAAAATGTCATAAAAAGATGTCTTAATCGAAATGCCCGCCCCACGTAAAATCGACCCCTTTCTTGTAGAAATATAAGAAGAGGTACGAGTTACCAGTCTAGATGAGGATGTCCCTTTTGAGGAGCTCCCCAATGAGCTCCTTGAGTGGTTTGCCAACTTTGAGCATGGCCCTACCCCCATCGTCGAAGAAGCCAAAGACGTTAATCTAGGGACTGAGGAGATTCCCCGAATTATCAAGATCGGAATGTCGCTGTCTCCTGAAGAAAGAAAAAGCATGATCGATTTCCTTTGGTCATGCCATGACATTTTTGCCTGGTCGTACGAGGGCATGCCTGGTCTAGATACCGATTTGATCGAGCATGAGTTGCCGCTCTACCCTGATATAAAGCCAGTCAAGTAGAAGCTAAGACGTCTTCGACCCGAGTGGATGCTGAAAGTCAAGGACGAGGTCATCAAGCAGTATGATGCGGGGTTTCTCATGGTATCCAAGTACCCACAGTGGCTAGCCAATATTGTGCCTGTGCCTAAGAAGGATGGAAAAATTTGTATGTGTATTGATTTCCACAACCTGAACAAGGCGAGCCCAAAAGACAATTTTCCATTGCCGCACATTGACATCTTGGTCAATAGCACTGCTAGGTACAGGATGCTTTCATTTATGGATGGATTCTCAGGATATAACCAAATCAAGATGGCAGAGGTTGACCGAGAAAAAATAGTGTTTATCACTCCTTGGGGAACCTTCTACTACCGTGTCATGCCGTTTGGATTAAAGAATGTTGGGGTAACCTATCAGAGGGCTATGACTGCACTATTTCATGACATGATGCACCGAGAAATTGAAGTGTATGTTGATGATATGATAGCAAAGTCATCGGAGCGAAGTGATCACTTGGTAAACCTCCAGAAGCTGTTTGAGAGGCTGAGAAAGTACAATTTATGTCTAAATCCACAAAAGTGCGCATTTAGAGCTACGTCTGAAAAACTGCTAGGATTCATTGTCAGCAAGAGAGGTATCGAAGTCGACCCAGTCAAGGTTAAGGCCATCACAGAAATGCCGCCGCCGTCTACTAAGAAAGAGGCAGAGGATTCTTGGGCAGGATATAGTATATTAGTCGATTCATTACACAACTGACTTCAATCTGCATGTCGATTTTCAAGCTACTGAGAAAGAACTCGCCCGTTGAATGGAACGATGATTGTTAGGTAGCATTTGATAAAATCAAGAGCTATCTCCTCAATCCACCTGTGTTGGTACCACCCAAGCCGGGGAGACCACTTTTGATGTATCTCTCCATGACATAAGTTTTGATGGGATGTATCTTAGGGCAACATGATGAAACGAGAAGAAGGGAACAGGCTATCTACTATCTCAGTAAGAAGTTTACCGATTACGAGACGCGCTATTCTCATCTGGAGAAAGCATGCCTAGCTCTTATATGAGCCACTCAGAGGCTCTGCCATTACTTACTATCCCAAGTCGTTCTACTCCTTGCCCGTATGGATCCATTGAAGTACCTTTTCGAGAAGCCGGCCGTCACTAGATGGACTGCACGCTGGCAACTCCTATTGTCTGAGTTTGATATCATGTATGTCACTCAGAAGTTGATCAAGGGGCATGCACTGGCAGATCATCTTGTCGACAATCCTTTGCCAGATTATGAGCCTTTGAGAACTGAATTTCCTGATGAGGACATCCTATTCATGACAGAAGCGATACTGAGGAAGCAGAAGAATCATGGGTAATGCACTTCGACGGGGAAACAAATGTCGAAGGTCAGGGAGTTCGTGCCATTCTGATTTTGCTAAAAGGATCACATGTACCAGTTTCTATCAAGCTCAATTTCCCATGCATGAATAATATGGCTGAATATGAGGCCTGTGTAGCAGGACTGCAGGCAGCCTCGATATAAACGTAACTCACCTCCAAGTATTCGGTGATTCATAGTTGATCATATGTCAAACGAATGGAGATTGGAAGACGAAAGATGAGAAACTGAAACCCTACCATGAGCACCTTGAGGATCTGATAGCTTGTTTAAAGGATGTGACATTCTCATATGTCCTGCGAATAAGGAATCGCTTTGCCAATGCGTTAGCAACTTTGGCATCAATGATAGAGATCCCCTATGGTGTCGAGATGAAGCCAATCATCATCCACCAGAGGAATGAGTTAGCCTTCTGCCTACAAATTGAGGAATCCCTAAAGCCTGATGATGAGCCACCATGGTTCTCAGATATCAAGAATTTCCTCGTGACACTAACTTTCCCTAAGGATACGTCCAGGACAGATCGGCGAACCATTCAACGTTTAGCGACAGGCTACGTCATCTGTGATGAATGCCTTTACAAATGCTCCTACAATAATATCTTACCCAGATGCCTTACTGAGAGTGAAGTGATCAACATCATGAAGGAGATCCACGAGGGAGTATGCGGTGCCCACTTCAACAGTCACATGCTCGCTAAGAAAATTCTATGGCAGGGATACTATTGGACCACCATGGAATCGAATTGCTGCAAACACGCTCAGAAATGCTACAAGTGTCATGAACACTCCAGTCCGATACACGAACCTGCCATCGATCTACACTGCATGACCACTCCTTGGCCATTTGCTACCTAGGGCATGGATATCATCAGAATGATTAATCCGAAAGCCTCAAACGGACACCGGTTCATCATTGTCACCATCGGGTGCTTTACCAAATGGGTAGAGGCAGCGTCATATGCCAATATCACGGCCGAGCACGCTGAGAAGTTTCTCAAGAACAATATTATCTGCTGGTTTGGTGTACCCAAGGATATCATCACGGATAATGGCACGAACTTTGCAAATAAGTACATCGGGGCCTTATGTGAGCAATATAAAATCAAGCACCATCACTCATCACCGTATCGGCCACAAATTAGGCCGTGGAAGCTGCCAACAAAACTATCATCCACGTCCTTAAGAAAATGGTTGTCACCTATCGAGATTAGAGTGAGATGTTGCCATTTGCATTATGGGCCTATAGAAATTTGATCTGTACCGCTACAGTGGCAACATCATTCTCCCTTGTGTATGGAACTGAGGTCGTCCTACCTATAGAAGTTGAAGTACCCTCGCTCCGAATCCTCCATGAATCGGGTCTACCAGAAGCAGAAAAAGAGAGATCCCACTTTGATCAATTGAACTTACTGGACGAGAAAAGACTCCTCGCCTTGTGTCATACTCAGGTTTACCAAGGGCGAATTGCACGCGCTTACAATAAATGTGTCCGTGGTCGAGATTTGAAGGTAGGAGATACTATGCTGAAGAAGATCTTCCCATCCTTCCATACCAATCCAAGAGGAAAGTTTAAGCCTAATTGGGAGGGACAGTACGTCGTCAAGGAAGTACTGTCGGGATACGCCATCCGCCTCGCCACTATGGATGGAGATCACTTTCTTGAGCCCATCAATGCTGGGTATGTCCGACAATTCTACTCATATGTCTATCGCGGCAAGGTAAGTATTGGTGAAACAGATAACTGACTGTTTAAGAATCACACAAAAGAGGCCATCATTCCAAGCACAGTAGCCAAAAAGCATCCCTAAAAACAATGATATCCTTTGCTACCCCATTCGAGCCTTGGCCTTTCTTTCAATAAACTCCTTCCCTGAAAAAGAAAAGTGTGAACATATACCAAAACAAAAAAGAAGAAGGGAAAATAGGATCACTATAAAAAAAAAAAAAAACAGAAAAGCAAAACATCAAAAAGAGATTGCATGAAATAAAAAAGAAAAAAAAGAAAAGGAATAGAAGAATCATGGGGGCTTGTACACTAAAGATCCCCCAAGGAAGAAGTGTGTTGTAGAAAACTGAAACCGTATCAAGGAATCCCTTTTAGCCCAACATACCTTCAATCCTAACCGGACGGCCAAGCTACACCTCGAAGAAAGCCCTCTTTTTAGGTTCACATGCAGTCACAGTATTTGTTAAATCAACATGAGCCGAGTTGTGAGACGACACCAGAACCCCATCTAGCCGGCTATGATGAAATCGACATCTATGTTGTGGCTTTCAATAGAAGAAAAAAAGAAAAAGAAAATAAAATAAAAATATACAAGCTCAAAGCAAGATGGATGTGGTGAAAACCTAAAAGGGTGCTACAGGTAAAAACAGCGAGCTTGTGTGGACCAGGTGAAAACTCGAAAGGGCGCTTAGGGTAAGAGAGCTAAACCCATGAACGTGGTGAGAACCCGAAGGGGCGCCATGAGTAAAAAGAGGGCAAAAATGGGCATGACGAACCCATCTTAGGCATTGTGAGCAAAAGAATTTTAAAAGAAAAAAATTAAAGAGGAAAGGTTTAAAATGATTGATAAGACTAATGTTTGAGGAACCCTTTTGGTTACTCTCCCTGTTCCCCTCTTTCGGACTGGGCTGCACATGTTAGTTCAAATCAGGCCCTAACCGGAATTATCTTTGTGAAACTGCTTTGTCAAACGTATGACTCGAGGTAAGGAGAATGGTTTGAATCAATCTAAAGGGATAGGTGTTCCGGCCTTGGGAAAACTACTGAGCTTTATTCAGATCTAGTTACAAAGGGGTTCAACCATGCTCAAAAGAGGACCCGCCATCTCACCATATGACTAAGGCATTCAACAAAAAAAAGAGAAAAAGAAGAAATGAAAAAATAAATAGGAAAGAAAAAGAAACCATACTTTTTGTAAGATAATAGATATTTCTTTTCCATTCACGAACTCACATCTTTGCTTACACCACATCTCAAAAAATAATCGGTGTGATGTCTAACTTTCTCTCTTTCTTTTTTGACAAAAGCAGCAAAAACATAAAGAAAATATGTATACCAAAAAATTTGTGTATCTAAATAGGGGTTTCTTACACCCCTTTCTATGAATCTGATCTGTGCAAAAAGATATATGTACAGGAGGAAATCAACGGCCCAGCTCACGCTTCAAGGCACTAATCTCCGCAAGAAAACCATCCTCCCGAACATTCCGCTCAGTCAGCCAGCGGTCATGAATGCTCTTATACCTCTTTCGAGAAGCATCGGTAGCCCCAAGAGCAACATTCAAGGCTCCTTTCAGACGAAGGACCTCACTCTCAGCTGTGTCAGCTCTGGTCTCTGCTACCTCTACTCTAACTTTCTCTTATGCCAAAAGCTCTTGTAAGACCCTCTTCTCATCGGTCAACAGCTCAATGCAAACTCGAAGCACCATCTCCTTCTTCGGCCAGGGCCCTCCCATATCAATACTCTCTGCTTGATCCAAATGATCAGTAGCAAGCTGCTCAGTTGATAGCCAAGCCTCGTACTCTGGAAAAGACTTAATTGAATCTCCTTGCTCCAAATCACGAATTAGCATCGACTGACGCGTCTCTCAAAGAGCAACAATTCGATCTTAGTTCCCAGAAGACCCCCTAGAAAAGATCAAATCACATAGAAGGGGTTTTGCCTTGTAAGGCACCTGCTGAGAGCAACCGAATTGACGCAACACCCGGAATGGGAAGTAGAAGGTGCTGCCAGTCAATCTTAAGAGGGTGATGCCCTCATGATTTCTCAAGTAAACTACTGGAAAGGTCCAATGCTACCAAGGGAGTCTCCATACTAGCTCTGCATCAGTTAGCCAAAGCTTTAACTTTGTCAAATCCCCCTATGGAATCATTTGACACCTGCCCAGAAAGCATCAGACCACCTCACCTCGAACAACATAAAAGTGAGGCACGGGTCCCAAGATAGTGAGGTACTCATCTAACCAGACCTGGAGCAGTAAAGGACATCCCCTGAGGCTCTCTACCTTGCCCAGAGTGAATGCGTGAAGGCACTAGTATAGTTTAGCAAGGACCAGATGCATCACTGATCGTCCTTCTTCCAACTTAGTCAAAATGTCGCAGAGAGCCAAAGAGAAACTCTCGCCCCCAGTGAAGAAAAGGACTTTCGAGATGAGATTGAGAGCAAAGTCTTTCAAGTTGAGGATGTTCCTAACCAGCAATTTTTGAAGACTTTCGTCACCGAAAAGTTCTTTGAGGAATTTAATCGAACACCTTGTGGCCCCCCCGATGAGACTTTTCTCAATTTAGATTTCTTCAAGCCCAGGGAGAGGTGAATTGCCTTAGCATAGCCAGATTTCGGCATGACTCTTGCAAGGCCTCTGTGGAGCTTCAAGCCTGACAGAGTGGACAACTCTTCAAGAGTAGGAGATAGTTCTCGCTTTCCAAAATGAAATACATGGGCATTTGCATCCCAAAACGAGGTCGACGCATGATGTAGGTCCCACCATGGAGGAACCTCAAGAAAGAAGGAGAGACGGGATAGTCCAAGCCTCTCTAAATCAACGAGCTCGCTCTCATTCAGGCTTCCAAGCCAACCTTTTAGAAAATTGGGCCCCAGGCCCAAAGAAGGGAGTAAATTGGTTTCAGGCCCTCCATGTAAGGGAGGGTTGGAAAGTGGGTCCATGGATATACAAAGGTTTTTCAAGAATATAAAATTCAATGTATGACGATGGACCCGCCCTTGGGAAAGTAAGGAGAGAAAGAAACAGCAGAAAATTCCAAGCCAAAGTAAAAAGAGAGAAAATGGCCTTTCTTGGGCATATAAAGGGCCCACTGCCCCCAGGCTAAACCTGGCGCATGTAATACATGCGCCAGTGTAAATTTCTCTAGAATTAGCTTGGCGCATATAATACCTGTGCCAAACCAATCTACCCCTTTTCCATGCAAAAAATGGAGCTTTTAAGGGGATTTTGTGTGTATCTTTGTTGGACCCCTTAGCCAATTTGCCTGATTACCTATATTTTATACCTTGACTACATTTGAAATGCACCTAATATTGAAATCATTTAAATTCTATGCAAGAAGAACCCACACTAAGACGTACAGCCTCAAGGGCCATTTTTACAAGCAATCATCAAAGCCATCCTACAAGCAATCGACTACAATACAAAGGAAATATAGCAAGCATAGAAAAAGAGAGAGCTCTAAAAAAGCTAAAAGTCATCTCAATCAAATGAAAAAGTGCCATAATTATCTGTTACAAATTATTTAAATTCCAAGAATATCATCCCAAAGTGTTTGAGAATGTCAAAATGCAGAAACTAGGCCTAATCCTTGCTGGCACCCTTTGACTTCTTTCGCTAGCGCGAGGAGCTTTGAAAGGTCCGCATATCTCCTACTCGGGACCATGCCTGTGAAAGCCGACTAAGTAAAGAGCGCGATTCTTTGTCACGTGCACGCTGCAAAACATATCCGAGGTCACCAATCAGGACCAATTGCGAGATAAAAATAGTAAAGCAGTGAGGGGAAACCGGTCGTCATGATACTCACCATTTCCACATCCCAGAGATCAGCGATGTTGCGGTAGTACGCTGCATGGTCCATGACTGACTCAAAGTTCTACATTCAGAGGAAGAAAGATGTCAGTTACAGGGATTATTAGCAAACACAAGCATTTCTCAAAGGAGCGGAGGATTGATCATGAAAAGTCTTACCCTCGGAACTACCTCAAGAAGAGGAACCCGAGCTGCATTAGCTGAAAGGTGGGCCTGCCTATCTACATTGATGCATAGATCCGAGAGAAAACCGTCGTCAAGGTGCCTAAAGGTCCCATGAACCATAGCAAGTGCACCACCCAGCGCACCCATGGGAAAAGAGCCTGAAGGACCGACACCTGAAGGACCAGCACCTGAGGAACAAACACTTGAGGAACCCACACTGAAAGGACCAGCATCTGAGGGACCTACCTCTAAAGCATTAGCAGTACCCGTCACCGCTCCACCTTCATCATCTGAATCACCTTCCTGGACAAATTGTGAAAAAGATAGAGATTTCCTTAGTAGAAATAAAAGTTGAATTAAAGCCGAAAGGGGACCAATCTAAAAAAAAAAAGAGAACTACTTGTGAGCGTGGGCTGCCAAAAGCCAGGAACCCCCAGGGACAAAGCGCGGAATAATAAACCGATATGGCAAAGACTCGTACCACATCCAATAGTCTTTAGGCATAAGAAGGGCATTGATGGGGATCCCATTTTGAAGGAAGGCTGCAGTAAGCTCCCCAATACTACCCACGGGATCCATGACGCCTGTGGGAGGGTCCAAGTGTATGGCAGGGTAGCCCTGGTACTAATGAACTACCCGCTCTCCCAAGTAGTAGGCCTTGGCCCATGCCCCATAGAAAAAGACAATGCGGCGGTTGTTGAAAAGGCGAGATGGACCTACAGCAGCCCGATCCCAAAAAGGAGAGCTAATGTAACGGTCATATATGACCTACCCAAGTCAAGAAGTAGCCAATCAGTCAAGAATGAAGCATAATAACAAAGGATAATTTCTTAACTGAAATAAACAGAGGGGGAAAGGCCTTACCTGCTCGAGGATCATCAGATCGAATTAGGACCTCAGGCCCATCTCCAGATGCTTCATGCCCACATCTCAGCGCCGATGTTTGTTCCAGTTGCTCAAAAGTGGATAGGTATATATTTCGGAGTGAAGAAGCGGGTGTCAGGGTTGAAAATGAAGATACCCCCATGCCTGAAGAGAGCAGTGCATAAAAGATAAGTTAGAAGCAGACAATGACTATCCAATGAGACTTATAAAAGCAAAAGAGTTGAGAGATTACCTCCAGAATAGACCAAAATCCAACAACGAACTTCGCATTTCCCACAGAGGCTCCGACTAGGCTGGACATCAACACAACATAACCGGCCCCGCCCCAGTCGTATCTATGAATGTCAGCCAATTATCCATCAGGCTAAGCAAGCTCAGGTTGACCCGTCCAATCGCTAGCATTAGCAAAGAGGGTTTTGCCCAATATTATGAGGAGTGTGATGCGGGCCAATATGATTGCACGCTCAGGCGTAATATAAATTTGAACATCTGGCTGTCCGAGATCTACTAACTCATGCAGCCCAATAAGATCAGATAGCGAGGTCATCTTAACCTCGGCATCATGCCGACTGGGGGAGGGGGGATAATCCCCTATCAATCTGATGATCTCATCTCAGCTGGGCCCTGCTAGGTTGGCTATGGAACGCCCTCTACATTGATACCTGTAATCATAGTCCAATCCACGAGCGTTAGGGTCATCTCAGCAAAGGCCATATGGAAGGACAAGGTCTCTGGGTGAAATCTCTCACCCAGAACTCTCAGATATGCTGCATCTACCCTCATGGCGGGGCATGACAAGAACTCTCCAAAGCTAGCCTGCTCGAGCAAATACTTTACAACGGGTGGGATATAGCGGTAAAAGTCCTAAAAATCTAACCAGCCCCCTCGGAATTCAATGTGGGGCAAGTCCTGCGTCAAAGAGAAAGATGCATCCGGTCATGGAAATAGAGCAAAACCGCACAGGAAAAGAACTGAGCCTATCTTTTTACCATGCTAGCAATGCCAAAATTTGAAATATGCGTGTATTGATGGTGAAGAAGACCGGTTCGGGCAGCCTCACCCTGCATCTCATGCCAAGGACCAGCAGGATGTTCCACTACTACGAATTGCTCTCCTTGAGGACCGTAAACCACTTTTGGCCCCTCTTCCTATTCTTCCTCTTGCACGTACTCCTCGTCGTTCGACATTCTGGGGCCAATACAATCAATCATATCAGGGCAGATCAATAATTGGAAATCATGATGCTGCAGGCCAAGGGAAGGTAAGTATGTTCTTTCTTTTGCTTATGTTAAAAAAAACAAAAAAAAAAACCCCTTTCTTTTTGTTTATAAACTCAAAAAAACAAAAATAAAACCAAAAAAATCCCTGTACTTTGCTTATAAAATCAAAAATAAAAACAAAAAAATCCCTCTCTATTTTGTTTATAAATTCAAAAACAAAACGAAAAAAATCCCTGTACTTTGCTTATAAAATCAAAAACAAAAATAAAAAATCCCTTTCTAATTTGTTTATAAAATCAAAAACAAAAACAAAAAAATCCCTATTTTGTTTATAAAAATCAAAAACAAAAACAAAAAATCCCTTTCTTTTTGTTTATAAAATAAAAAAAACAAAAACAAAAAAAGTCCCTTCCCTTTGTTTACAAAAATAAAAAACAAAACCAAAACCAAAAAAATCCTTGTACTTTCCTTATAAAATCAAAAACAAAAACAAAAAAATCCCTTTACTCTGTTTATAAAATCCAAAAAAAAACAAAAAAAATCCCTTTACTTTATTTATAAAATAAAAAACAAAACCAAAAAAAAATCCCTTTACTATTATTTGCAAAAATAAAAACAAAAACAAAAACAAAAACAAAAATCCCTTTACCTTATTTACAAGCATAAAAACAAAAGAATAGATTTATGTCCTAATAAAATCCATAAAACAATAAAAAATATAGGGCATCATTCAATAACATCAAACTCATCATCAATAAGCATGCTTACAATGAAAATAAACCATTTATCATCTAAAAATTGCAAGAACATGATCACATTTGCAAGAAAAATCAAATAAAATGGGTTTTAAATGGTTACCTTTGAAGAAAAGTGGGTCTTTGATCTAGCGCAGAGCGGGCGATTAATCGACGCAAGCAAATACCGGCAATGAAGCACGCTTAGAGGCAATGTAAAGGAACCCTAGGAGGAGGTTTATTTTCGGTTTAGAAGAAGGGGGGAGAGAAAATTTTGAAAACACTACTCTTTTGCCCAAACTTGAGTTCTTTAAAATGATCCCCGACCATTCTTGGTGCATGTATTACATGCGCCAGGCTATTTCGCCCCCCAGTTGGCTTGGCGCAACTAATAGTTGTGCCAGATCACTTTTGGGATGGCTTTTGGGCTTGGTGCGGGTCACATGCATAGCTTGGTACCCCTTCTCTTTGTTTTATTGTCCCGGCCGGTGCACATGCTCCCAAATGATATGCCGATCCTCATTTGGCTTGCCCAGAAAGTTGTTCTAGAGTAAATGGATCGAGATCGAGGAGCATGCTCAAAGAATCCCGATCAGACACATAAAGTGATATCTTTGAAAAACCAAAAAATCACATAAAAAAGATAGCTTTGAAAAACTAAAAAATCACATAAAAAAGATAGCTTTGAAAAACCAAAAAAATCACATAAAAAAATAGAATAATTCACGTAAAATGATAGAATAGCTTCACATAAAATGATAAATAAATTTCCAAAAATAATTCACATAAAATAATAAAGAAAATCCCAAAAATAATTCACATGAAATGATAGAATAGCTTCACATAAAATGATAATGAAAATCCCAAAAATAATTCACATGAAATGATAGAATAGCTTCACATAAAATGATAAAGAAAATCCCAAAAATAATTCACATGAAATGATAGAATAGCTTCACATAAAATGATAAAGAAAATCCCAAAAATAATTCACATAAAATAATAGAATAAAGTGATAGATTAAAAATCACATAAAATGATAACTCAAAATCCAAAAAATCATCATAAAAAGATAACTTAAAATTCAAAAAATCATATAAAATGATAACATAAAAAGTCAAAATTTTCTCACATAAAATAACCAAAAATATGTGTTTTGAAAAGGCGACACGTGCTCCCAAAAAGCGATGCGACATCTATTCGCTTCACTTGAGAAGTCGTGCTAAATAAACTTCGGGATCAATGGGTTCGCCCAAAGACCTTGAACCCTGCTTCAAGTAGGGGCACCCACGACCAGTCAAATGGGGCAATCAATGCCTCAGGGGATTAAGGCGCAAACTATGGAACCTTACATATTTTTGCTTTGCGCCTATCTTTAAGTGTGGGTCGATCACCCCTCTTACTTATGAAGCAGTGATATTCAGAATGAATCTCGAACTTCAATCACCTTCAAATCATCTCGATAAGCTGACATTTTTTTCGACAAACCGGCTTTCGCAACTTGAGAAGAAAACATTTTTCCCAGCAATTGGGCTTCCGCAACTCATTCAACCTCAGTTATGCCCAGTAATGTTGCTAAGTGCTTGGGGACCGATTATCTTGAGAAACAGATGTTTTTCCCGACATACAGGACTTTCGTTTTCTCACCATGTTACTCACCCGATGTTTGAGGTTCATTTTGAATACAGTGGACCCATCAGTAATGTCTTGGGCCTCTTCGGATGTCCCTTTTCTTTGGCATTCGAGCTTTTGATGGCATGTATGAAACCCTTAAGAACCTTTCTGAACCTTTAGGAGCCATCCCAAACCCTTAGAAATCATCCTAAACCCCTTAGAAACCGTCTCAAACCTTTAGAAACCAATCCCGACCTTTAGAACCCATTTTGAACCTAAACCTGACTTTTTTGGGTAATGGATGATGAGTGGTGCATCGGGACTAGCTGAGATCTTCTACTATAATCAAATTTTATTCTATTAAAAAGTAAAGTTCCCAGCTTTCCAACAAGCCAAGAGTCGCCCCGATCCGAGCTGTACATCAAAAGATATGACATTCTGAACTTTAGGATTTCAGGGTAGGACCACATGAGATTTGGCGCATCTATTAGATGTGCCAAGCCATTTCTCCCCAGAAATGCCTTGGCATAACTAATAGTTGCGCCAGTTATAAATGGGTCCCACCTCGGGCATCCAACTTCCCAGGTCACTGTGTGACACTGTTTTACTGTACATTTACCTGACGCATCTATTAGTTGTGCCAGGCTTATGAATAGTGACTCTGGGTTTTTGCCTTGAAAATTGAGATTGGAATTTGATTTGTTGACCATCTTGATCTTTGGGGTGTGTTTTGCTAGTTCTGTTGCACTCATTCCCTATCTATTTGCAGCCCTTTAAGTGGTTTAAACCTCTAATCTATCATCTACCATTGGAGCATCTCTTCACATATTTCAAGGCTCCAAAAACCCTAGGAAACCTTAGATGGCTAGATTACCTAATTACTAACCTAGTTTATCCTCTAAACACCCTCCTAATCTCTCTTTTCCTATAAATAGAGAGGCACCCCTACCGTTACAAAGGCTTGAATAATTTGCAAAAATAAGAGATGAAGGAACCCCCTCTCTCTCCTCTAGTGCACCTTTTGCATACAGATTCCAGAATTCTCAAACTCCCTTTGAGAACCAACCTTTCACCCAAAAGCTCTAGGTTAGGTGTGTACTACCCCCTAGCCTTCTCTCTCTACCTCTTAGCTATCAAGCCCTAGGAGCTAGAACCGTATTTCTCACCATACAAGCCATTAAAGCTCACCGAAATAAGCCTACGCAAGGTTCCACAACAGTGCAACAAAGGCCCTAGAGCTCTGGCTCTCCCCTCTATTCCTCTACCTTCTTGGTTCTTCCTCCATCCTCTCATTTGTGCCGTTACGCCACCGAATCGGTAGGAGCGGAGGGGCACAAATAGGATTTTAACACCCCTTGGGTAAGCGGAAGACCTTTTTGCCTTTTTTATTTTATTTGTGTTTTGGCCATAAGCAGAGACCACATTAAGCGGGTTGATTGGGTGTCTAACACCTTCCCAATCAGTAACCGAAGCCCCTACTCAAGAGCCTTTGGCGTAGTCCAAATTCAGAGTCAATTTTTGGCACTTCAGTGTTGTGCAACCGTAAGATTTTGATAATCCCGTCGCGGCAATGCGCTCTTTAACAAAACATATAGAGTCGCCACCCAGAGCTTTTGGTGTCCCAGGAAACCTATATCATTTTTATAAGCACCGAAGTACCACAAATATGACTCTGAATCCAGTCCACACCAAAGGTTCTTGGGTAGGGGCTTCAATTATCGATCAGGAAGGTGTTAGACACCCAATCAACCTGCTTAATGCGGTCTCTACTAATGGCCAAAATAAAAATAATATAAAAGAAAAGAAAATGGCTTCCTCTTACTCAAAAGGGCTTAGAATCCTATTTGTACCCCTCCTTTCCTACCAAAAATTCAGTGGTGTAATGGTACAAATGGGAGGATGGAGGAATGACCGAGAAGGTAGAGGAATAGAGGGCAGAGCCAGAGCTCTCGGGCCCTTGTTGCACTATTGAGGAGCCTTGCGTTAGCTTGCTTTGATGAGCTTTTGAAGGTTTATATGGTATGAAAGGGGGTTCTAACTCTTAAGGCTTGAAGCTAAGAGGTAGATAAGGAAGACTAGGGGATCACACACACACCTAACCTAGAGGTTTTTAGTAAAATACTAAGGTTTAAAGGATTTTTTTAAATTCTGGAATTTGTATGGGGATGGTGCACCAAAGGGAGAAAGATCTTCTCACTTAAGCTCTTTCTCTCTTAGGCAAAAATTCTCAACCTTTAATCCAAGGGGAGGGGGGTTCTATTTATAGGCAAAGGGTGGGTTAGGAGAGTTTTTAGATCCTAATTGGGTTTAGTAATTAGGTAATCTAATATCTAAGGATTCCTAGGGTTTTTGGAGCCTTGAAAGATGTGGAGAGATGCTCTAATGGTGGATGATGGCGTGAGGCATTAAACCACTTAAGGGGTTGCATATAGATGATAAAAGGGTGCCACAGAACTGGAAAAATACACCCCAAAGGTCAAGGTGGTTAACAAGTCAAACCCCAATCACAAAATTCAGGGCAAAAACCAGAGGTTACTATTCATATGCCTGGTGAAACTATTAGTTGCGTCAGGCATATGCACAGTAAAAACAGTGCATATACAGTGCCTAGAAGTCAGCTCCCAGAGGTAGGGCCCACCTTAATGCTGGCACAACTATTAGTTGCGCTAGGCTTAATTTGGGGAGAGATGGCTTGGCATAACTAATAGTTGTACCAAGCTTACTTATAATTGGCGCAACTATTAGTTGCACCAAATCCCTAAGGGGGCCACTTGAAATTACCTCTTTGCCCCTCGGGTTCAGACCGCCATATCTTTGCGCACACAGCTCCGATTGGGGTGATTCTTGGACCGTTGGAAAACTGACGACTTCTAATTTTCAATGGTATAAGATTCAATCATAGTAGAAGGCCGTAGCTAGTATCGATGCACCACTCTTCATCCATGGCTTAGGAAAACTAGGTTAAGGTTCGGAACGGATTCTAAGGGTCGGGATTGGTTTCTAAAGGTTCGGGATGAATTCTAAGAGATTTGGGATGATTCCTAAGGGTTTAGGAAGGTATCTAAGGGTACCATACATGCCATTAAATGCTCAGAGGCACGCCTCTCACAAAATGTGTTTCGATCGGGCCTTGGGCTAAATTTGAGTGTCTACAGATGCCCATCTTCAGTATCCGAATACTAATGATCGAATGTCAAAGAAAATAGACATTCGAAGAGGCCCAAGGCATTACTGATGGGTCCGTTGCATTCAGAACAAACTTCAAACATCGGACGGGTAACATGGTGAGAAAACGAAAGCCCTATAAGGCAGACTAAACATTCGTTTCTCAAGGCAATCGGTCCCCAAGCGCTTAATGACATTACTGGGCATAATCCAGGTGGGATGAGTTGCGAACGCCCTATAGTCGGGAAAATCATTCGCTTCTTAGGATGATTTTGAAGGTATTCGATGTTTAAAATTCATTCTGAATGTAACAACTTTGCAAGTAAGAGGGGTGATCGACCCACATTCAAAGATAGGCACGAAGTAAACATACGCAAGGCTCCACAGTTTGCGTTTAATCCTATGAGGCATTTGATTGCCCCATTTGACTAGTTGCGGGTGCCCCTGCCTAAGGTAGGGTTCAAAATCTTTAGGCGAACCCATCGATCTCAAAGTTTATTTAGCATGACTACCCGAGCGGAGCGAATAGAGGTCGCAATGCTTTTTGGGGAGTATGTGTCATTTTTGAAAATGTGCCCTGGATCAATATGGCCTAGAGCATCCAGCTTCAACTACCTTAATCAGGTCCAACCAAACATTGAGTATCTCCCAAGAGGAACATCCAATCCTTGTCTCTACCAATAATGATCATAAACATCATTTAACTATGCATAATTATGCACCCATTAGGGGTGATAAGCAACAAAGGCAATGGAAGCCCTGACCTGGACCTACCCGGGTATAATTTACGGGAACAAATGACCATCACATGGATACCCAGACGCATGGCGTACACTTTACAGGGATATCACTGCCAATACAGGTTTTAAGCCTACAAAAATAAAGGGAAATGAACCCTTCTGCATGCATGTTTACACATAGTTTGGTTAATATGTAGTTTCATTTTCAACATGTTGGTTTCAACCAACGATTGACCTTCCTCCAAGGAATCTGAAGCTTAAGACACTTAAGTTCACCCAAAAATAGAGTGCTTAGCTCAATGATTTAGCAGTGGAGTCGTCCCAATCAAAACATTGATGGTTTGATCATGATTGACACCATTTCTCCTACTTTAAAGCAAGATCCAAAGATTTGAGGCAAACCTTAGACTCTCAACTTTAATATGGCATAGCTGCAT
Source organism: Chloranthus sessilifolius (assembly GCA_021018995.1). Taxonomy (NCBI): domain Eukaryota; kingdom Viridiplantae; phylum Streptophyta; class Magnoliopsida; order Chloranthales; family Chloranthaceae; genus Chloranthus; species Chloranthus sessilifolius. The sequence continues at coordinate 86,582,609 of CM037585.1, forward strand.
TGCTGATAAAATACTGTCCTTTTACTGCCTTATGCATGTGCGTAGCTCTGTGGGAAAGCACGAATAGGTTTTTATTTTATGTTTTTTTTTGTTGTGATTTTTCTATCATTTTATGTGATTTTTTTTCAGATTTTTTACTTTTTTAAAGTTATTATTTTATGTGAATTTTTGGTTTTTTAAAGTTATTATTTTATGTGAATTACTCTAACATTTTAGGTGAGTTATCTTATTATTTTTGGCTTTTCTGTAGAGATTTTTCTTTTTATCATTCTTTAGACTTTTTCACGTTTTTCTATATAGGATCGAAATGCCTATTGTTCTCGTCCATTTTATTCTTAGCACGACTTCTTGGGTCAGTTGCATGAGGATCGACCCACCGTTGGGAGGCGCGTGCATCTGTCGAGGGGAATAAACAAAGAGAGGGGGGGCTGGGCCATGTAGCCGACCCGCACCAAGCCCAAGACCCGCTCCGAAATGGCTGGCGCAACTATTAGTTGTGCCAAGCCAAAAGAAGGCCTAAAATGGCTTGGCGCAACTAATAGTTACGCCAGGCATGGCCAGGGAGCAAATTTAAACAGCCCAAGTTCGGGCAGTCACCGTGTGTTTTCAAAACTGCTCTCTTCCCCCTCTAAACTAAAAAACAGAGCCTCCCTAGGGTTCCTTTATATTGCCTCTACGTGTGCCCCATTGCCGGCATTTGCTCGTGCCGTTGGATCGTCCGAATCACGCTAGATGAAAGACCCTTTTTCTTCAAAGGTAACCATTAAAAACCCATTTTATTTGATTTTTCTTGCTTTTTCTTACAAATATGATCATGATCTTGCATTTTTAGATGATAAATGATTTATTTTCGTTGTAGGCATATTTATTGATGATGTGTTGATGATTTTTTTGTGAATGATGCCCTATTTTTGTTGTTTTATGAGTTTTATTAATGCATAACATATATACATATTATATATTATTTTTTTTGTTTTTATTTGTGCATATGGAAAGGGTTTTATTTTTCTTTTTTTGTTTGTTTTCTTTTTTTTTTGAATAAAAGGCAAGGATTTTTTTGGTCTTTTCCATCTCTTTTTTGAAGATTAATTAAGGGAAATGGTAAATGATTTTTGGCTTTTGGTTTTTTTTTTTTGAAAACTACCCAAGGCATGGATTTATTTTTTGTTTGTTTTATAAAAAGAAGGGAATTTTTTTTGTTTTGTTTTTTGTTTTTTTTTTTGTTTTTAGTTTCTACTCTTTTTTTTTATATATATATATGGACCTAAGGAAATGACTTCTTGTTGTTTTTGTTTTTGTTGTTTTTTATTTTATTTTATGGACAAAAGAAGGGATTTTTCTTTGTTTTAGTTTTTTACAAACATAAAAAGAAGAATTTTTTATATATATTTATTTATTTTTAGAAAGGATTTTCTTATGTTTCTAAACATAAAAGAGGGATTTTTTTCTTTTGACTTTTGTTTCTCTATAAGAGGACTTTTTGGTTTGCTTTGGGTTTTGATTTTTTAGGAGCCTGGAGAAACGACGGTGATGATGATTTTTTTGTATTTTAGCAGGCTTTATTTTCAAACATAAAAAGAAAGGTTTATTTCTCTTTTATTTATTCTTGGAAAAGAGGAGGGATTTTTTTTTTTGCATTTTAAATCTAAAGGGAATTTTTTTGTGTATCTTTATTTTCTGAAAATGAACAAAACGTGGGAGAGCATACTTACCTCCCCTGGCAGTGTAGCATAGAGTGGTTCTTTATCACTGATCTGCTCTGATGTAATTGTTTTCTGTTAGCCCATGATGTCCGGTGATGATGAGTATGTTCCCGAGGAGGGTCATGAGGAGGGGCCCGAGATAATTTATGGTCCGCGGGGGGAGTAATTCCTCTGGGTAGAGCGAAGAGCGGGCCCTTGGCTCGAAATGTAGGGCAAGGCTGCCCGGGTCGGCCTCCTACATCAACAGTTTATTCATATTTTGATTTTTGGCATAGCAGGCAGGGTAAGAGACGTGTTCAAATTTTCCTTTGCACATTTTAGCTTTATTTCCAAGATTTGATGCACTTTCCTTTGGATGCAGGACCTCCCCTCCATCGTATTCCGCGGGGCGTGGCTGGATTTTCATGATTTCTACCTCTGAAGGCATTGATTGAGCATTTCCGCCCTAAGACGATAGCCTTCCATATGCCGTATGCTAATATGGCCTTGACGCCTGTTGATTGGGCAATGATTACTAGCATCAGGGTGGGGGGCATGCCGATAGCTAGTCTCGTAGTGCTGAGCAAGGAGGACATCATCCGGATGATAGGGGCGTATCCCCCCGTGGTTAGATACATGGCACCGAGGTCAAGATGACCTGGTTATCCGCACTCTATACGACTGAGGAGTTGGTGGATCTGGGGCAGCCAGATATGGTGCTTTATATTATGCCCGAGCGGGCAATCATCTTGGCCTGTATCACTCTCCTGCTCTTGTTTGGTAAGAACCTTTTTACCAATGTGAGCGGTGGCTGAGTCAGCCTAGTGTTGCTAAGCGTTATGAAAAATTGGGGCGACGTCCATAGGTATGATTAGGGTGGGGTTGGATACGCATGGTTGATGTACGACGTAGCCGGGCCACCTTCGGGGAGGCTAAATCCGTCGTTGGCTTTTGGGCGGCACTGGAGGTAATCCCCTACCTTTTGCTTTTATTAGCTCTTTTGGATGATCCTTATGTGTTACTGACTTGGTCTCTTACACACTGCTTCCTCTTAGGTATGGGGGTACCACCACTTTCATCCTGGGCGCCCGCTCCCCCACTCGAATGCACTCACCTAGCCTCTTCTGAGCAACTGGAACCATGTTCAGTGCCGTGATGTGGGCCTGAAGCACCTAGAGATGGGCTGGAGGTCGCAACTTGACCTGATGGTCCCTAAGTAGTTAAAGCCCTTTCCAACTCAGTTCACTTTAACTCAAAAATCCTCCCTAATTGGCTATGCTGCTTGTTTGATTGATTGGTTGTCTCTTGACTTGGACAGATCCTCCATGATCCGTACCTCAACTCTGCCTTGTAGGACCAGGTAGCCGTAGGTCCATCGCGCCTTCTCAACAACCGCCGCGTTATTTTCTTTTATGGGGCGTGGGCGAGGGTCTACTATTTGGGGGAGCGGGTGGTGCACCAGCATCAGGGTTATTATGCCATACCCATGGACCCTCCTGCCGATGTCATGGGTCCTGCCGGTAGCGTTGAGGAGCTCATAGCGGCCTTCCTCAATAACAGGTTCGCCATCAACGCCCTTCTTGTGCTTGGAGATTACCACATATGGTACGAGTGCTTGCCATATCGGTTCATCCTGCCACGCTTCATCCCTAGCACTAACTTTCTTGCATTTGGCGGCCCACGTGGGCAGGTAGCTCTCCTTTCCCTTTTTCAGATTAGTCTCCTTGTATTTTAATTTGGCCCTTATTCTTTCTGAGTAGATTTTCATTTTGTTCACAGTTTGCTAAAGGGGATGACTTGGATAATGAAGGCAGGGCTGCGACAGGTACCGCTGATTCCTTAGGGTCAGGTCCTTTAGGTGAGGGCCCTTCTGGGGTTGGTCCGTCTGGTGAGGGCTCATCCAAAGCGGGTCCCTCCGGAGCTGGTCCGTCGGGCATCTCTCATGCAGGTGCTCCTGGTGGTGATCCGATTGTGGTCTACAGGACTTTTCGATGCCTTGATGATAGCTTTCTCTCGGGCTTGTGTGCCAATGTGGACAGGCAGGCGTGTATCTCTGCTGAAGCAGCCCGGGTCCCTCCTCCTGAGGTGATCCTAGGGGTAAGCCCTCTGACAACCCGTCTTTCTTTTATTTCAGCCTCCTTTTACATATGTTTTATGATTGTCCTGATAGCCGATGTGGTGTCCCTCTGAATGTAGAAATTTGATTCGGCTGTGGAGTATGCGGCGTATCATCATAACATTGCAGAGCTTCGGGATGTGGAGACAGTGAGTATTCTGCTGCTCTGCTTTTCCTGTGTGTTCCACCATTTTTTTGATTGGTCCTGGTCTCTGATTTTGGATATGACTTGCAGCGTGCACATGCTAAGGAGTCGTGATCTTTGCTTAGCAGGATTTCTCAGGCTTGGTCTTGGGTGGGAGATATGTGGACATACCAGGGCTCCTGACATCAGCGGAAGAAGTCAAAGGGTGCAGACAAGGATTAGGCCTTAGTTTCTTTATTCAAACATTCTAGCACTTTTGAGACGACTTTATTGGGATTTTTTGTTTGTAACTGATATTTATGGCACTTTTGGGATGATGTTTTGCTTGGATATGCTCAGCGTCTCTCTTCGACTTGCAATGTTATCTCTTTCTTGCATATACCCTACTGTTTACAGGAAGATCCTTGATGATTGCTTATAAAAAGCAGCGCTCGATGCCACATGTCTTGGCGAGAGTGTCTCCTGCATTAAAAGTGAAATTATTGCAATGTTAGGTGCCCTGTTAATTTCTTAGGTGCAACATAAAGCATGTGAATCAGGTCAGTAGGTTAAGAAACTAGCAACGGCTCCCCAAAATCCCAAAATTTTGAAAAAAGGAAGGCATGGAGGGGGGATTTTGTGCTGGCGCAACTATTAGTTGAGCCAGGCAATAATTTGGGACAAATGCACTGGCGCAACTAATAGTTGCGCCAGTTTTGGCCTGGGGAGCTGTGGGTCCTTATATACTCAGGACAGTCCAAAATCCTTCTCTTTTCTATTTGACTTGGTCTTTTTGACTGATTCTTTTTGTTCTTATTTCCCTAGGGGTAGGTCCATCAACATACATCGAATTTTATATTCTTCAAAGATCCTTATACATTTATGGACCCGCTTTCCAACCCTCCCTTACATGGAGGACCCGGAACCAATTTACTCATCTCTTTGGGCTTGGGGCCCAATTTTCTTAGAAGTTGGCTTGGGAGCTTAAATGAGAGCGAGCTTATTGAGCTTGAGTGGCTCGGCCTATCACGCCTTCCCTTCTTCCTCGATGTTCTTCCACGGTGGGACCTTCTTCACGCTGCCACTTCATTTTGGGATGCAAATGACCATGTATTCTGTTTTGGGAAGCGGGAGCTAATTCCAACCCTTGAGGAGCTATCCAATCTGTCTGACCTGAAGCTTCATAGTGGCCTTGCAAAAGTCACGCCAAGGTCGGGCTACTCCAAATCCATTCATCTTACCCTTGGCTTGAAGAAACTTGAGTATGAGAAAAGTCTTGTTGGGGGGCCCACAAGGTGTTCGCTAAAATTCCTCAAAGAATTTTTCGGTGATGGAAGTCTTCGAAAATTGCCGGTTAGGAACATTTTCAACGCGAAAGCCTTCGTTCTCGGTCTCATTTCAAAAGCCCTTTTCTTTACTAGGGAGAGAACTTCTCCTTGGCTCTTTACGATGTCTTGACTGAGTTTTTGGAGGGCCGATCAGTGATGCACTTGGTCCTTGCTCAACTATATCGATGCCTTGATGTATTTGCCCTGGGCAAGGTGGAGAACCTTCGGGGATGTCCCTTGCTACTTCAGGTCTGGTTAGGCGAGCATCTTGCCATCTTAGGGCCTGTGCCCGCTTTTATATTGCCCGAGGTGAGGCGGCTCGCTACTTTTTGGGTAGGCGTCACTTGCTTCCGCAAGGCAATTTGTCTGCTTTAAAGCTTTGGTTGGCTGATGCCGAGCTGATATGGAGGCTTCCCTAGTTGGACCGAACCCTTCCCATAGTTCATTCCAGAGACCATGAGGGCATCACTCTCTTAGGATTGACTGGAAGCACCTTCTACTTTCCTTTACGAGTGTTGTGTCAGTTCGGCTGCTCTCAGTAGGTGCCTTGCGAGGTAAAACCTCCTCTATGTGACTTGATCTTTTCTAGGGGGTCCTCTAGGGACATAGACTGGATTGCTGCTCTTTGGGAGACACATTAGTCGACGCTGATGTGTGACATGGAGCAGGGAGATTCGATTAAGTCTTCTCCTGAGTATGAGGCATGGCTATTGACTGAGCAGCCTGTTGCTGAGCGTCCGGATCAGTCAGAGAGTGGTGATATGGGAGGCCCCTGGCCTAAGAAGGGGACGGCACTTCGAGCCCGTATTGAGTTGTTGATTGATGAGAAGAGGTTCCTACATGAGTTTTTAGCGCAAGAGAAGGTTAGAGCAGGGATAGCAGAGAGCGAGGTCCTTCGTCTAAAGGGATCTTTGAGTGTTGCCCTTGGAACCGCTGATGCTTCTCGGAAGAGGTATAAGAGCCTGCATGGTCGTTGGTTGGCCGAGCAGAATGTCCGGGAGGATGGTTTTTGTGCTGAGATTAGCGCTTTGAAGCGCTAGTTGGGTCTTTGAGTCCCTCCTGCACATATAACTTTTTGCACAAATCAGATACACAGAAAAGGGGTGTAAGAAACCCCTTTACAGATAAACACATCTTTTTGTTATACATATTTTCTTTATGTTTTTGTTCTGCTTTTTGTAAAAAAGGAAGGAAAAAAAGAAAGCTACACATCACACCGGCTATTTTTTAGAATGTGGTGTAAGCGGTGCATAAAAGAGAAGGAAAGCTATTATATACAAACTCTCTTTTTTTTCTTTTTATTTTGTGTGCTTCTTTTTGGGTGTGGTGCCTTAATCACTGAGTGAGATCTCGGGTCCTCTTTTGAGCATGGTCGAACCCCCTTTTTTAAATGGTTGGGTATGAGAGAGTTTCAATAGCTTTACCAACACTGAAACGTCAATCCCCTCAGGCTGAGTCAAACCTTTCTCCTTACCTTGGGTCATACATTTGACGAAGCAGTTTCACAAAGACAATACTGGTCGGGGCCCGATTTGAACAAGCATGAGCGGCCCAGAAAAGGGAATCGGGGAGAGTAACCAAGAGGGCTCCTCAAACATTAATTAATCATTTCAAACATTTCTTCTTTTCTTTTTTTCTTCTTTTCTTTTTTTTTATCTCCTTTTTTACCCGTGGAGTCCTTTCGGGTTTTCACTACGTCCATGAGTTTAGCTCTCTTACCCAGAGCGCCCTTTCGAGTTTTCACCTGGTCCGCACAAACTCGTTGTTTTTACCCGTAGTGCCCTTTCGGGTTTCCACTACGTCCATCTTGCTTTGAGCTTGTATTTTTATTTTATTTTTATTTCTTTCATTTTTTTCGAAAGCGACGACATAGACATCAATTCCGTCATAGCCGGCTAGATGGGGTTCTGGTGTCATCTCACAATTCGGCTCGTGTTGACTTAACAGATACTATGACTACTTGTGAACCTACAAAGAAGGCTTTCTTCATGGTGTAGCTTGGCCATAGGTTAGGTTAGGATCTGAAGGTATGTGGGGCTAAATAAGGTTTTCTTGATATGGCTTCAGTTTTTCTCAACATACTTTCTTCCTTGGGGGATTTTACTATACACGTCCCACGATTTTTCTACATTTTTTTTATTCTTTTTACTCTATTTCAGGTAATCTCTTTTTCGGGTTTTACTTTTTCAATTTTTTTGGATTTTGATGGTTTCTTTACTTCCTTTCTTTGCTATATGCACACATTTTTTATTGGGGAAGGGGTTTATTGAAGGAAAGGCTCAGGCTCAAAATAGGGTAGCAAAGGATATCATCTTTTTTTAGAGATGCTTTTTGGCTATTGTGCTTAGAATGATAGCCTCTTTTGGGTGGTTCTTAAGCAGTTACGTATTTGTTTCACCAATACTTACCTTATCGTGATAGACTAAGTGTAAAACCGTCGGACGTATCCAGCATTGATGGGCTCAGGAAGATGATCTCCGTCTATGGTGGCGAGGCGGATGGCATATCCCGGTAGCACCTCTCGAAAGACGTAATGTCCTTCCCAGTTTAGCTTGAACTTTCCTCTCGGATCGGCATGGAGGGATGTGAAGATCTTCTTCAGTACAGTGTATCCTATCTTTAGATCTCGACCGCTGACACATTTACTAGAAGCGCGTGCGATTCGCCCCTGGTAAACTTGAGTGTGACACAAGGCTAGGAGTCTCTTCTCGTCTAATAAGTTCAATTGTTCAAAGCGGGATCTCTCTCTCTACTTCGGGTAAGCTTGATACCATAAGGATTCAGAGCGAGGGTACTTCAACCTCTATCGATAGGATGGCCTCAGTTCCATGCACAAGGGAGAATAGTGTTGCCCCTGTAGTGGTACAGATTGACATTCTGTAGGCTCACAAAGCAAACGGCAGCATTTCGCTCCAATCTCGATAAGTGACAACCATCTTCTCAAGGATGCAGACGACTGTTTTATTCTCAACTTCCACAGCTCCATTAGTTTGAGGTCGATAAGGGGATGAGTGATGGTGCTTGATCTTGTATTGCTTGCAGAAGGCTCGGGTGCACTTATTCACAAAGTTGGTGTCATTGTCTGTGATAATATCCTTGGGTAAATCGACACACAATATTACTCTTGAGAAACTTCTCGATGTGACTGGCCGTGATGTTGGCATATGATGCCACTTCTACCCACTTGGTAAAGTATTCAATGGCAATGAGGATGAACCGATGTCCGTTTTATGCTTTCGGATTAATCATTCTGACGACGTCAAGGCCCCAGGTAGCAAATAGCCAAGGAGTGGTCATGCAGTGAAGATCAATGGTAGGAGCATGTATTAGACTGGAGTGTTCCTGACACTTGTAGCATTTCTGAACATGTTTGTAGCAATCTGATTCCATAGTGGTCCAAAAGTATCCTTGCTATAGAATTTTCTTGGCGAGCATGTGACCGCTGATGTGGGCTCCACATACTCCCTTGTAGATCTCCTTCATGATATTGATCACTTCACCTTCAGTAAGGCACCTGAGCAAAATATTATGATAGGACTGCTTGTAAAGGCATTCCCCACAAATGACGTAGCCTGCCGCTAGATGTTGAATGGTTCGTAGGTCAGTCTTGGACGTACCCTCAGGGAAAGCTAGTGTCTCGAGAAAATTCTTGATATCTGAGAACCAAGGTGGCTCATCATCAGGCTTTGTAGCTTCCTTAATCTGAAGACAGAAGGTCAGCTCATTCCTTTGCTCGATCATGACCGGCTTCATCTCAACACCATACGAGATTTCTATCATTGAAGCCAAAGTGGCTAGTGCGTCGGCAAAGCGATTCCTTATTCGTGGGACATATGAGAATGTCACGTCTTGAAAGCAAGCTATCAGATCCTCGAGGTGCTCATAGTAGGGGATCAGTTTCTCATCTTTCATCTTCCAGTCTCCATTTGTCTGGCATATGATTAACTGCGAATCGCCAAATACTTAGAGGTGAGTTATATTCAGATCGAGAGCTGCTTGTAGACCAGTGGCATAAGCTTCGTACTCAGCCATGTTGTTTGTGCAGGGGAAGTTGAGCTTGATAGAGACGGGTATGTGGGATCCTTTTGACAAAATCAGAATGGCACCAACTCCTTGACCCTCGACATTAGCTGCCCCTTCCAAGTGCATTACCCAAGAATCTTCTGCTTCTTCAGTATCGTCTTCTGTCATGAATAGGATGTCCTCATTGGGGAACTCAGTTCTCAAAGGCTCATAGTAAGGTAAAGGATTGTTGGCAAGATGATTGGCGAGTGCCTGCCCCTTAATCGACTTCTGAGTGACATAGGTGATGTCAAACTTAGACAATAAAACCTGCCACCGTGCAGTCCGCCTAGTGAGGACTGGCTTTTCAAACAGGTATTTCAACGGGTCCATTCGGGCCAAAAGTAGAACAGCCTGGGATAGCAAGTAATGGCGGTGCCTCTGAATAGCCGATACAAGAGCCAAGCATGCTTTCTCCAGATGAGAATAACGCATTTCATAATTAATAAACTTCTTACTCAGATAGTAGATGGCCTGCCCTCTTCTTCCTGTCTCATCATGCTGTCCTAAGATGCATCCCATCAAAACTTCTCTCATTGAGAGATACATCAAGAGTGGTCTCCTCAGCTTGAGTGGTACCAAAACAGGTGAGTTAACGAGGTAGCATTTGATTTTATCGAATGCTGCCTGACAATCATCGTTCCATTCAACGGGTGAGTTCTTCCTTAGTAGCTTAAAGATCGGCGTGCAGATTGGAGTTAGCTGTGCAATGAATCGACTGATATATTATATTCTGCCCAAGAACCCTCTAACTTCCTTCTTAGTAGATGGTAGCGGCATTTCAGTGATGGCTTTAACTTTGACTAGGTCAACCTGGATCCCTCTCCTGCTGACGATGAATCACAACAGTTTCCCTGACATCGCACCAAATGCATACTTCTATGGATTCAGACAAAATCGATATTTTCTCAGTCTCTCAAATAGCTTTTGAAGGATTACCAAATGGTCGCTTCACTCCTGTGACTTGGCTATCATAGCATCGACATACACTTCAATTTCTCAGTGCATCATGTCGTGAAACAGTGCGGTCATGGCTCTTTGGTATGTTGCACCGACATTCTTTAGCCTAAACGGCATGACTTTGTAACAAAAGGTTCCCCAAGGAGTGATGAACGCAACCTTCTCTCGATCCACTTTTGCCATCTTAATCTGATTATATCTTGAAAATCCATCCATAAAAGAAAGCATCCCGTGCTTAGCAGTGTTATCGACCAAGATGCCGATGTGCAGCAATGGGAAATCGTCTTTTGAGCTCGCTCTGTTCAAATTATGAAAATCGATACACATGCGAACCTTTTCATCCTTCTTTAGCATAGGCACGATATTGGCTAGCCACTGCGGGTATTTGGATACCATGAGAAACCCCACGTCATACTACTTGATGACCTCGTCTTTGACTTTCAACACCCACTCGGGTAGGAGATGTCTCAGCTTCTGCTTAACCGGCTTCATATCAGGGTAGAGAGGCAACTCATGCTCAACCAAATCGGTGTCCAGACCAAGCATGTCCTTGTATGATCAGGTAAAAATGTCTTGGTATGATCGAAGGAAATTGATCATGCTTTTTCTTTCTTCGAGAGACAATGACGCTCTGATTATGGTAATTCAGGTTATCTCCTCAGTCTCTAGATTAACGTCCTCAGTTTCCTCGATAATAGGGGTAGGGCCATGCTTAAACTCAGCAAACCGGTCAAGGAGCTCATTGGGGAGCTCCTCCAAAGGGATATCCTCGTCCAGACTCATAACACCTACCTCTCCTTGTATTTCTATAGGAAAGGGGTTGATTTTACGTGGGACGGGTATTTCGATTAAGGCACCTTTATGTGAGATTTTATCTGAAATTTTAAATGATAATATTTTTGGACTTTGCATTTTTTCGATGTTTTTGGGATTTTATATATTTTCAATGTTTTTGAGATTTTATTTTCTTCAGAGATGGACCCTTGGCAGCATGAGTTTGTGTATATACAAGGTATTGCCTGCCAAGGGCTTATCTCACTTTTTATAGGTTGTTTTTTTTAAGAAACGGGTGCCAAATATTAGGCCACTCCCCGCTTCCAGGGTTTGGAGCAAACATGCCCAGTTGCGTACCTGAGGAGTCACTCCTTTACCTGATTGGATGGAGGGGGCTGATTGATATGGCTCATTGGAGTCAGCTTCTATCATGTTGATCCCCATTTCATTTGAGATGATGTCCTGAAATGTCAATACCATTTTGTGTGATTTACCACAGGGGGAGCTTGTTCAGGTATTGACCGCCGTTCCTCAAAGAGGGATAACACAGCCAAATCTATCTCCAGGCTAGGAAGGGTAATGTAGGGATTGGTGGGGTGGACTGGTGCTGGGGCTTGTGTGGGGTTAATCAAGTTTCCCCATTTCTATCAATCTTCACGACCCCACCACTTATGAATGAACTTCTTATATGAGGCTTGGGCCAAAGTTTCTCTTCTATGTGGATCCCCATGACTTTTGCAGCTACCGTGGCACGAGCTTTCTCGTTAGCCTCTCGCACCTCTTCTTCTGTGGGCTTATAACCGAGCTCAAACCTGACTTTTTGCTCTCCTTTTATTGTGACAGGTTCCCTTCTGCCTTGTAATCTAGGCCCAAGGCCCCTTTCTTTTTGATAGCCCCACTTTTGAAGCATGGCCACTGCTGCTACCATTCCACCTCCGGTTCTCGAGATGATGCCCTCAATGGGCTCCGAGAGTATTGCCAACACCTCGTACTCAAAACTGTGGAGGTCGATGTCCTCGGCGGTGTGTGGCACATCTAGTATATTGGGGTTTTCAATACTATTAGCGACCTTCTCTTTTTTACTATGCCCTTCACCGATGATTGTGATGATCTTATGCCCAGATGCAATTTTGAGTTTCTGGTGCAACGTGGAGGGTATGGCTCCAACCTCATGTAGCCACGGGCACCCTAATAACATATTAAATGAGGATTTAATGTCCATTACCTAAAATAATATGGAGGTCATTGGCCCAATCAACAATTCAAGGTCAACTTCTCCCATTATCTCTCTCCTGGTATTGTTAAAACCTCAGGCACTGGTTCTCATGGGTGTCTCAACATGCATGGGTCTATCCTGATTTTTGTGGCAGTCCTTAACAGACATATATTTAATGTGAACCCATTATCAATTAGAACCAAGGGGATTACCATATTTCCAGACTCAACTGTTATATTCAAAGACTTCGACTGGCTCCCTCCTTCCTCTGGTAAGTCAGCATCAGAAAATGAAATGGCATTCAGAGCCATATCTTGACCAATTATCTGCCCGACTTCTTCTGGGCTCACCTAAAGTGAGACATGCGCATTTTTTAACGCTCCCAATAAAGCTTGAAAATAGAGCAGGACGTCATCAATTGATCCCATATAGTTATATGGGCAAGCATTCTTCTCAGTTGAGTCTCTAGTATATGCTCTCGACTCATTTTCTCTAAAGGATTCACTGTGCTATCTTTCTTCTCCTCTGGTTGGGCTTGTGCTACTGTCAGGGCTTCTGGCTACTTTGAAATCTTTCCAGACCAGGTAACGAAGTCCACTACCCCTTCTCTGTGGCTGCCAGCATTGATATCTATTTGTTCATAACTCAGCGGGACCTGATGAGGATCATAGGTAGGTCTAAAAATCTGAAACGGTATAGCCGCCGGTATAAGAGGTACTTGCACTGCGGGCTCAGGAGGTGTGGGCAACGCTTGATTTACCTTGGTGGTAGCTGGTTGGGTGGCAAAATTGGGCCAGACGGGGGTAGTAAAGCTTGTGAGTGGTGGTGCCGAGGGAAAAGGGGTAGGGGTAGGCCATTGGTAGCTGATGGGTGCTGGCGGGGGGTTAGGGGTAGGGATGGGCCATTGGTAGCTGATGGGTGCTGGCGGGGGATTAGGGGTATGATGGAACACTAGATAACTGACGGGGGTGGTGGTGTATGGTTGATATATATTTATGTGCACATAATTGATGGGTATGGGTGATGGAAAGTAAGCCCTAAGATCCAAGGGTTCAATTTGAGGAGTCGGGTTGGGGAAATAATCTGACAAGTTTAGGGGTTCAATCACCCCCAATGTTCCTTTCTTCAACATTTCTCAGTAGTGGCGCCACATAGCTCTCCTGATCACTGATATAATCGGACGGGTCAAACTCAAATTCCTCCTCATTTTCCTTTATCATGCCGATGGTGGGTCTGGGATCTGCTCCTTCGATAGGATGTGGGGGTAATGGCACCTGGTGGATATTTGCATGCTGGTTCCCTTAAGACGGTATTGGCGGAATTATTTTTCCGACGTCGATCAAGTCTTGGATCGCGTGCTTCAATGGGAAGCAGCAATCAGTCGGGTGACCCAAGCCTTGATGAAAATTACAGTGGGTATTCAGGGTCATAGTTCTTTGGGATCGGGTGGGGAGGAGGTTGCGGTTGACGAATGGTAACTAATCCCTTTTCTATTAATAAAGGCAAAAGTACACTTAGAGATTGCCCTAAGGGCGTGAACACTCAATCATAGCGGGCTCTCCTCTACTTTGGAGTCATCTGCATTCCTTAACCGTTCCCTGCCCGCTGTATCTGCTTAGTTCTAACCGGTGCTGGCTGGGCCACTTGGAATTGGAATGGGGTCACATTGTTATTGTTGGGCTGAGTGTTTGTAACATTTTACACCTCTGCCCCTGTCCTCCTATCATTCTTCTGCTTGGTAAATCTCCTAACCCCACTGGGCCCATCGGAGGCATTCTTATTCAACCGCCCTTCTCTGATGGCATCCTCGCAGTGGTTGGCGTTCCTTACTAAGTCAGTAAAACTAGACTGCTTATGGTATACAAGAAAATCTAAGATCACTGGCAGGGTATTCTTTGAGATCATTTCTATCTGCTCGTCGTCAGGTATCCGATTTCTAACTTGAGCTGCCAGTGATCTCTAACGCCCTAAGTAATCGCTAAAGGTTTCATTGGAGTTCTGCTTCAATCAGGCTAGATCTGATTTGTGAGACTTAATGTCTATGTTGTAGACATATTGCTCTTGGAACAGGTGGGTTAGATCTTTCCATGTCTTCATCATGGATGATTCCAAGGATGTGAACCACCTCAGGGCTGGACCTGTCAGGCTCTTCTGAAAGACTTTTATTAGTAGTCCCTTGTCCCCCCGTATTGGCACATGTCCCCACAATAGGACTTGAGGTGTGCGATTGGGCTGCCTGTGCCATTGTACTTGTCGAACGCCGGTATTTTGAATTTTGAGGGTAGGGGGACCTCAACAAACAGGCACAAGTCCATGAAGTATGTAGCGTGAATTTTAGCACCACCCATCTTCAACAACTGTTTTTGGATCTTATTTCTTTCAGCTGCTTTGACTCCTTAGATATGAGGGCCGCTTTCTCGGCAGTTGGTTGGATTTCACTTTGTGCTACCAGGGGGAAATGATTGGGGGAGGATTAAGGCTGGTCAATGCCCCAACATAGGCTCCATTGTTCCTAATCTCATCCTCTTCATACTGCTGGTCGACATAGTGCACAGTGAGGGTGAGATCCTCATGCTGGTGTTGCTTGGACTGAGTGGGAATAACATGAGTAGGGGTTAGGTGAGCCCATTGGGGGTGAGGGAAAGTTTGTTGGGCGATGGGATGAGTGGAAGTTATATTTTGGAGTGGGGCCTGATGAAGCCATTGAGCATGGGGGAATATTTGGAGATGGCCTTGGGGTGTGGGGCCATGGGAAAATTGGGTTTGAGGTATGGTTTGGGTTTGACACAGGTGTGAAGGTTGGGGATTGGTAAAATTTTGGGGGTATTGTCGGGGGTATTGGTGCGGGGTTCCTAGGTTTTGGGATTGGGTTTGGGCCATAAAGCCTTGAGAGGGATGGGCCATGAAGCCTTGCTCATTATAGGTTTAGGCCATGGGCCATTGATGGGTTTGGGCCAAGGGCCCTTGGTGGATCTGACTCAATGGGCCTTGATGGGTCTGGGCCATGGGCCCTTGGTGGATCTGACCCAATGGGTCTTGATGGGTCTGAGTCGTGGGCCCTTGATGGGTCTGGCCCAATGGGCATTGGTGGGTCTGACCAAATGGACCTTGATGGGTTTGGGCCATGGGCCCTTGGTATGTGTGGGTGGTTGGGTTTTGGGCCAATGGGCCTTGGGCCATGTGGGAAATGGGGGCTTGGGCCAATGGGCCTTGGGGCATGTGGGAAATGGGGGCTTAGGCCAATGGGCCTTGGGGCATGTGGGAAATGTGGATTTGGGTGGTGTGGATGATGGGGGTCATGGGGGAGTGAGGCATGGAGATTGGCTAGGGTATGGGAAGGAGGGTCGGATGGAGATGGCGGATTTAAGGGGTGATGAGATGTAGATGGGGGTGGATGTGGTGGGTAAATTAGGCATGGTCCTGGTAAAATCAGGCATGACCCGGGTAATGGATGGGATATGGGGTGGATGTGGTGGGTATATTAGGCATGGTCCCGATAAAATCGGGCATGACCCGGGTAATGGATGGGATATGAGGTGGATTGGAGGGATGATGTGGGGCATTGGCAAAGGGGGATGGGATGGGAATATTTAGGCATGATGAAGGGTAAAGTGTGGGTGTTTGGGAAAAATCGGGCATGGCCTCGATAAAAATGGGCATGACCTGGGTAGATGGGAGGATTTGTGAGGGGTTGGATAAGGTGGAGGTGACATAGGTGAATAAAGGTGGATCTGGCCTATATGGGGAAGATCGGAAATGGGGCATGGATGTAGATGGGGAATGTGTAGGATTTGGCATGGAAATGGACTGAATGTGGGATGGGTTTGGCATTGAAGTGGATGGAATGTGGGATGGATTTGGCATTGAAGTGGAATGGAAAATGGGCATAGTTTGGGCAAAAGATGGAGAGTGGGGGGGTTGATTTTGGGTATTTTGGGAAGTGGTGGTTGGGAAAATGGGAGTACCGAAGGACCCGATAACTATAAAGGGTGAGGGGGATGGTGGAAAAAACTTCTCCTGAATGATAGTGGGTTGGAGATTGTGGTAAGGATGAATTGGGATCGGCGTAACTATAAAGCCGGGTCCACTACCCATGACATGTCTCGGTGTCGGGTCGGGTATGGGTGCCATGGATAAGGCCCGAAAACTTTCCTCCTTCTTTCCCTACGGGACGATGGAGGGCAAGATGATGCCGTTGTGCCGACACCACAAGAACTCTATTTTTTAGGCTTTTTGATTTTATTTTCTTTTTTAATTTTTTAGAAAGAACTATTTGTAAAAACAAAGTTTCCGAGGACTTGGAATTCCCTTCTCGGATAGCTTTCATATCCTAATTTAAGACCCGCAGCGACGATTCCGACGCACTTTAGAAGAATCAAAGGAGGACCTTTAATCTATTGAAGCCACAAAAATCGAGACAAATGACTCAATCTCCCAAAATGAGTCAAAAAGAAGTTACCTTCTTTTGACTGGCAGGGGCGTATTGGGTGTCGGAGGTGGCGGGGCCCAAACAGAGGCACTAAAACACTAATTGGGAGACTCGAGATGTGAAAAAGGCCATAGATCCAAATTGCAGTTGCTTAGAATTACACTGGCGCAACTAATACATGTGCTAGGTCAAAAATGCCAGATTTAAAGCTGGTGCAACTATTAGTTGCGCCAGTGTACTGTTGGGGCATTTTGCATTAGAGCAACTAATAGTTGCGCCAAAGCAATTTGTCTTTCCAGTTTCTTTGACAGCAGCAACTTTAACTCGGAATTGGTCTCCAAACTGGTTTTTTGTGGAAGCTGAGCGTCTGAGAACTGACTGATTTTTTAGTGAATCATTCTCTCCTCATAGCACCTAAAGGGTTTGAGTCTGGTATAACTCACTAACGCGCTTCCCAATGGGTTTTAAGCTTGTAGGAATGGGAACCCACCTGATATACCTACGGCACAAGCGCCTTCTCAGATACTAGGTGGGCTGGGACTTTTCTAGATCATCACCACTAGGGGCTGCCGCCATACTAAGACCCGGGTGGTTGTATGTGTGCCTAAACCCAATCCTTTAAAAATCTATCCCACAAAATAAATTGATTAAGTTCCCTATCTTAGTTCAATTTTAATTTTTTTCAAAGCTCTTTTTTATTATGGAAGTTTTCTTT
This sequence comes from Chloranthus sessilifolius, assembly GCA_021018995.1. NCBI lineage: Eukaryota > Viridiplantae > Streptophyta > Magnoliopsida > Chloranthales > Chloranthaceae > Chloranthus > Chloranthus sessilifolius. Next base: position 86,600,015 of record CM037585.1, read on the forward strand.
AGTTCAAAGATCAGGGTGATAATCCCATGCCGCCACTATGGGCCGGCGTCCATTGTTAGAATATGCTTGCACAAGTAGGCCCGCCAATTGGCTAAGGTACCTTAAATGACAGAAATTTAAAAAAAATTAAAATACAGTGCGCAAGTAGGCTCGCCAATCGGCTAAGGCATTAAAATGACGGAAAAGTAAAGAAAATTAAAAGACGATGCGCATGTAGGCCTGCCGATCGGCTAAGGCATGTAAATGACGGGAAATCAGGGGTGAGTAAAAAAAAATTAATAATAATACAAAAAAAAGCAAAAAGGTTAGTAAAATAAAAAATAAATAGTCAAATTTCAAGGAGAAGCTCTACAAGCTATCCCCAGCAGAGTCACCATCTGTGCAATTATAGGATTTTTAACGATCCCGTCGCGGCGATGCACTCTCTAACAAAATATATAGAGTCGCCACCTAGAGCTTTTGGTGTCCCGGGAAACCTATATCATTTTTATATGCACCAAAAGTGCCACAAATATGACTCTGAATCCGGTCCACACCAAAGGTTGTTGGGTAGGGGCTTCGGTTATCAATTGGGAAGGTGTTAGGCACCCAATCAACCCGCTTAATGCGGTCTCTACTAATTACCAAAATAAAAATAATATAAAATAAAAGAAAATAGCTTCCTCTTGCCCAAAAAGACTTAGAATCCAATTTGTGCCCCTCCATTCCTATCGAAAATTCGGCGGCGTAATAGCACAAATGAGAGGATGGAGGAATGACCAATAAGGTAGAGGAATAGTGGGGAGAGCCGGAGCTCTCAGGCCCTTGTTGCACCGTTGAGGAGCCTTGCGTTGGGGTGATTTTTTGACTATTGTCCGGGGTGATTTCTAAGGGATTTGAGATGATTCCTAAGGGTTTGGGAAGGTATCTAAGGTTACCATACATACCATTAAAATTTCAGAGGCGCGTCTCTCTCGAAATGTGTTTTGATCGGGCCTTGGGCCAAATTTGGGTGTCTACAGGTGCTCTTTAAATTTAATTTGGGTTTCCCGGGACACCAAAAGCTTCTAGTGGCGACTCTATAATTTTCAAGAGTGCGCATCGTCGTGACAGGATCGTCTCGATTCCCACGATTGCACAGTAAGTATGGCCAACAACTTGCTCTCTTGTTCCATATTAAGAGTAGAAGAAATGATTACTAGGAGAGTTTCGTTGGGCCCAAGAAGAGCATATTTAAGGGTGTCGGGAAGTGGTTTTAAATCTAAGGATGGTGCCTTTTCAATGGATGGTAGCAGCAGATCGTTGGACATGTTGGGTAGAGGTTCTATCCATGGCTTCAAAGTCTTTGATTAGGAATCACGGGAAGAAGCGTTCAATAAATAGGTCACCTCCACAGATTGTTGCTCAGGTTCTTCTACTTCTGCATACCAGAGCGTAGTTTCTAACACATCCTTATATAAGACTATAGGCAATGCTTCTTCTACTATGTCATCAATTTCGTCCATAAAGAAGCATTCCTCATCATCATTCAAAGCCATCTAATTGGCTGTCGAGAAAACATTTAACTGAGTTTGCATATCTCCAAAAGATACTTCCATCACCCCGATTTTACAGTTGATGCAATCATTAGATGTGGCTAAGAAGGGTCTATCGAGAATGACTGGAATTTGTGTAAGAGATTTTGAACTCGGTTCCATGACTAGTACTAAAAAGTTGATGGGAAAAACAAACTTGTCCCTAACCATGACGTCTTCAATGATTCCTACTGGCCTTCTTTCTTATTTATCGACTAACTGAAGAGTTACCAAAGTAGACCTCATATTTCCTAGTACCAGTTTCTCATATACAGAATATGCCAGTAGATTCACACTAGCTCCCAGATCCAAAAATGCCTTATTAATCGCATAGTCACCTATGATACATGAAATTGTGGGCACCCCAGGATCCTTAAGCTTGGGCGGAGTTTTGGCCTACAAGACTAAGCTTACCTACTCCATCAAGAAGACTTTTCGCGATAAGTTATTCTGCCTCTTTCTTTTCTACATGCACATCTCTTTCAGAAAACGTGTGTGTGATGAAACTTGTTTTATTGCCTCCAAGAGGGGCAAGTTAATCTTCACTTCTTTGAAGATTTCAGTAATTTCTTATAACTTTTTAGAAATTTTATCAAAGGGAGACGGTGCACCGAAGGCATTGGGAAATGGCAACTTTTGTCCGTAAGGTACTTCAGTTACAGAGTCAGATGCACTGCCATCTTTATTATTTTTTTGTTTTTCATTTTCTAATTTTTTTGGTTCTTCTTATGAGGAAATTTCTTCTATGGCTTCGTACTCTTTTTCCTTGGGCTTGGGGACATCTACTAGTGTATGCATCTCTACCCTATTGTCAATAGTCCGGCCACTTCTCAAGGTCTGAACAGCTTGGATATGTGTTGTGGGGATTAGTGTATTTTTCTCATGAAATTGTCCTCCCCAGTGGTTCACTGAATGTGAACATGCTTGGTTACTCTCTCGTTCCTCCCATTGTGTAGCTAGTTGCCCAATTTGGGTTTCTAGATTCGTAATGGACTAAGTGTAAGAGTGTAAATCTTAAGAGATTTGGGTAAGTCAAAATAGCTCCCTCGAACGTTGGCGCGCCTGTTGGTGCCGATCTTGGAGGATCTGGACAATAGTAGCATCATCGTCTCCTGAGGACGGGGCTGTTGTTCAAAAGATTGATATGAGGCATATGACTATAGGAAATTCTGAAGATTTTGTGGGTATGTATAAGATAATTCTTGTTGAGTTACCCCTGGGAAGTCATAGTAATTTCCCCACTGAGGATTATAGGAATTATCAGAACTACCCCACTGAGATACAAAGGCCTGCTCTATTTCTGTTACAACTGAATACAAGGGGGTAGTTGAGTATTCCGTTGGGACATAGGTCAAATTATAACTTCGCTAAAATGATTGATCGTGACCTTGCATAGCCATCTATTTATTTTTGTGCTTTTAATTTATCTGATTTTTATTTTAGAAAGCAGGGAGAGAAAACAAATATGAGCCTCTAGCTTCTATTATTAGAAGAAGTGTCAAAACCTTTGATTAGCTGCTATGAGTAAACCTGCAAAAGATTAAAAAGTGATTAAAGAAAGTAAAAATATAAATAAAATAAAAAGAGAAAGATAAATATTAGTTTTCAGGAAATAAAAATAAAAATTTATCGCCTCCCCGACAACGGTGCTAAAAACTTGATACGACCACTTTGCCTTAACCTATTGTAAGCGCACAACAAAAATTGTAGCAGTAGTATAGGATCGTTCCCACAAGGAGGGTCAAACTTTCTTTTTTCTTCTTGTGAAAACTTTTATTTATCTTTTAAAGGTTGAGAAGTATGAATAAAAGAATGGTTCTTAAACTAATTACGAGAAAAGTAAATCTAAATCCTCCTACTTCCAGATTATGGTCATCAATCACAATACTTCAATTCTCAGATGCTTACAAAAGTAAAATACCGTTACACTGTACCTCAGTCCTCTAGAATTTGGGTGTCAATCAAAAACTAGATTTTCTCCACACAAATTTATACTAATCAACAATCTTTCATAAATTTGGGCATCAATCAAACTCAAGAAAACTAAGGATGGAAAATAAAAACCGTTACACTAATCTACAAATTCAAGACTTTAGTTGTAAATTAAAATCAAGAATTCTTAGATGTTTACAAGCAGTAAATAAAAGAAATAAATCTAAACTAGAAAGCAAATACAAGATCTTTCATCCCTCAGTCACAGGTGTCAATTGCTTCAGAGAAATTATAAATGCTCTACTGTAATCTTCCAGCTCCCAATCACAGTCGTCAATTGCTCTCGAGAAATCTTGGATATCTAAACTACTCTAAACTAAGGTAATCAGAAACCTCAGTCATCAATTGATGCTGAGAGTTCTTTCGATAAATTTTTCTCCTAAGCGAGCCTTCTTATTTATAGATCATAAGGGGTCGGTTTACATTATTCGAATTCTAATAAAAGAAATATTTTTAATAAAACTAAACTTCTAATCTTATCTTTTATTAGAATTCGAAGCGCATCAACTAAAGAAAGTAAGGAAATATAAAATTAGGAATTAGAGTTATATTAGGAATCTTTAGAATTTTTAATTAGAACTAGATCTTTAGGAGTCTTTCGCCAATCTTCTCAGATATGTGGGTTGCGAGACTTCTAATTCAAGTGATCTTCTAATTCTGTGCATGGCAGTGCATATCTTCGCGTGATCAACAATAGCAAGCTTTGATTCATACAATCATAAATTATGATTGCTTCTCTTTCTGTACAGTTCTCTACTTTTTCAAATAGTTGTAACTTTCTTTGGTTCCTCCAGTTGTAAGCTCCTTTCGTGGGTTCGTGCTTTATGAATCCTTCTGTTTCTTCTTCGATTTTGTTCGTTCATGATTTACGGAAGGTCGTAAACTCTCTTCCTGCGACTTTCGGACTGGTTCTCAATACGATTGATCATATCTGCGTATGATCGTGATTCTTACTGCATTTTGAGTTTATTTTGGCAAAGATTATCACTTTAGCTTTATTCTGCTATATGTTTTAATTATCTGCACATCAGCATCTCACTACTAGTAAACTGGAGTCTAGCATCACTAAGTTAAGAGTGATAAAATGATAAATTATGTGACTGATTAAGTAGATAAAATGGGGGTGTGGTAAAATTGGGCAAACTATGGTTGATTAGTGTTGGAGATGGAGGTACTGATGGTGTGGCAAAACTGAGACAACTGTGGTGGATTGGAGCTGGAGATGGATTGGGTGACATATAGTGGTCTGGGGTGGGTGTCGGCAATGGTTGGTATATCAGGGGGAGGTAAAGCTGGGTTGAACATGGTTGACGGGAGCTGGGCAATAGAGTCTCAAATCTAGAGGTGCCACTTGGGGTGTCGGATTGGGGAAGTAGTCGGCTAAATTCAAAGGCTCGACTACTGCTATGATTTCCCTCTCCTAACTCCACTGGCTTGGTGTCACAAAGCTTTCTATCATGTTGATGTATTCTGAGGGATAAAATTCTTCCACATCTTCTTCCATAATGTTAATGTTGGGCCTCGGGCCCATTCCTCCTTGTGGGTGTGGCGGCAGCGGTGCTTGATGAATATTAGTGTGCTGATTTGCCTGGGGAGGTGCCGAAGGGATATTTTCCCAACTTTTATTAGGTCCTGTATTACGTGCTTTAAAGGAAAGCAACGATTAGTTTGATGCCCCTGGTGAAAACTGCAGTGCGTGCTGGGGTCATAATTTCTTGGGAGTGGATTTGGTGGAGGTGAAATGGGATAACCAAACCCTTTTCGATCAATAAGGGCAATAGGAAATTAAGGGATTGCCCCAAGGGAGTGAATACACGGTTAAATCGGGTCATTCTCTACTTGAAAGTCATCTATGCCCCTACCATTGCTGGGTCTCTGTGCTAACTCTGCCCATGCTGGGGCTTGCTATGATGCCCCATACTAGAACGATGTTATGCTTGTGGTGGGCTGTGAAGTCATTATTGCTTGGAACTCTACCCCTATTCTTTTTTCATTCCTCTGCTTTACAAATTTGCGGGCTCCACTGGCCATAGTTTTATTCAAACGTCCCTCTCTCACCGCATCTTCACAGCGGTTGGCGTTTCTTACAAGATCGGCAAAATTGGCTTGATGTTGGTACACAAGGAAATCAAATATGACTGATAACGCAGTCTTTGAGATCATCTCAATCTGCTCCTCATCTAGTATGTGATTCCTCACCTGGGCTGCCAGGGCCCTCCATCTTCTGAGATATTCATTAAATGTTTCAACAGACTTTTGTTTCAATCGAGCTAGATCAGATTTGCGAGGCTCAATATCGATATTGTATACGTATTGTTGTTGAAACAGATGGGTGAGGTCTCTTCATGTCCTTATCATGGATGGTTCAATAGAAGTGAACCATCTTAAAATTGGGCTCGTGAGACCTTTTTGGAACACTTTGATGAAGAGTCATTCATTTCCGCCATACTAGCACATGTCTCCACAGTATGATTTCAGGTGAGCAATAGGATTGCAGGTGCCATTGTATTTATTAAATGACGGCACTTTAAACTTGGATGGCTACGATACCTTGGCAAACAGACACAAATTGGAGAAATCGATAGCATGAATTTCAGCTCCTGCTAACTTCATCAATTGTTTTTGGATCTTGACAATTTGTTCTTTTAACAGTTTCGATTCCCTAGATTATAGAACTGGGGCTGCTCCGCCACTAGTTTTCCCCCATTCATTCCCTGATGCCTGTTGGTTGGTGAAGAAGAGATGTTGGGGATTAGTTGATCAGTCACATAATTTACCATTTTATCACCCTTAACTTAGTGGAGCTAGGATTTAGTTTGCTACTAACGAGTTACTAATGTGCAGATATTAAAGATAAGCAGTAAATTAGAGCCTAAGTATTAATCCTTGTCAAAATGAACTCAAAAAGTAATAAAAAGATGATTAAGCGTTAAAGATGACTCGCCAACAACAGGAAGGCTGAAAAATCGTAATTCTTCAAAAGATGATTCTTCAGAAAGCGACAAAAGAAGAAAGCGATCGATCCAAAATAAGAAATTGTTAGCTGAAAGCCTACTGAAAATAGAAAATCGTGAATTATGATTTTCCAGAAAGAATAAGAAAGAAATCGTTATTTACGATTTTCTAAAAATAGAAGCTTTCTACTACACACTTCTACTGTAGATCACGTGAGAGTTTAATACTGCCATATCCAGAATTAAAAGACTCCTGCAATTAGAAGTCTGGTGAACCATGGATCTGAGAAGATTGATATAGACCTAAACTGAAGGACTCTGCTGCTGCTCAATAAAGAACAATCCAGAAGCGCATCAACTAAAAAAAGAAAGGAAAGATAAAATTAGGAATTAGAGTTATATTAGGAATCTTGTTTCTTTTATTAGAACTAGATCCTTGTAAACCAACCCCTTATGATCTATAAATAAGAGGGCTCGGCATAGGAATAAGTATCGAAGAAATTCAGCATCAATTGACGCTGAATTTCTTCGATCAAACTAGTGTAACATAGTTAGAGTAGATTATCAGAGGTTTCTCAAGAGCAATTGACGACTGTAATTGAGTGCTGAAGATTAGTGTAGATATTTGTAATTTCTCAGGAGCAATTGACGACTACAGCTGAGGTGTGAAGGATATATTTTACTTTTCTTTCTAGTTTAGATTTTACTAGCTTTGTAAACATCTCCAAGTTTTAATTTGAATTGACGACTCAGGTTAGAATTTGCATATTATTGTAACGGTTATTACTTTTCCATCTTCAGTTTTCTAGAGTTTGATTGATGCCCAAATTTTTGATTGATTGTTGATTACATTAAATTTTTATTGATAGGATCTTAGACTTGATTGACAACCAATGCTAGAAGACTAGAAATTTGGTGTAACGGTACTATTTATTTTCATAAATATCCGAAAGCTGAAGATTAAGATTGAAGACCTTAATCTGAAGAATGAGGATTAGGATTTATTTTTATGCACTTTAGTTTAATAACCCATTATTTTATTCATATTTCTCTGGTACATTAGTTCTTAAAGATAAATAAAAGTTTTTAAGATAGGAATTTAGATAAAAGATATAAACTAAGAATTAATTAGATAATGAACTTCCTTGTGGGATCAATCCTATACTAACTCTATAATTTCTATTGTACGCTTGCAATAGGTTAAGATTTGAATTTAATATAATTATAATACATAATAAGCAATCGAGTCAAGTTTTTGGCATCGCTGCCGGGGAAGCGAAATTTATCTAATTCTTTCAAGTTTTTATCTAAGATTTTTATCCTTTTAAAAATCAATATTTATCTTTCTCTTTTTATATTTCTTTATATTTTTATTTTTCTTTGATCACTTCTTAATCTTTTGCAGGTTTATTCGAAGCAGTGAATTAAAAGTTTCCAACTTCTCCTGATCAAAGAAGCCAGAGACTTAGATTTGTTTTCTCTCCATGCTCTTCTAAAATAAAAATTATATAAATATTTTATAAAAAAAAAAGAGGAGATTTTTCTGGTGTATGCATCATACCTAGTTTAGAAGACTAGACTCTTTCGAATACGACCTAAAAATTGCGCAAACTCGCATCAAACCGATCCTCTGCAAGAAACTCACAACTCATGACTGACAAACTTTCAATCGAAGCACATTTCAGCCCAATAGCTTTGACTGTGCCGTCTTGTATAATTATTCCAGAGGCAGCTGAAGGTTAAAACTATGACATCAAGCCCCACACACTCCAAACTCTACCAACTTTTCATGGGCTTGATGGAGAAGATCCCTACCAGCACTTGAGGGACTTCATAGAAATCTACACAATGCTACAGACTACGACCAGTAAAGAAGCTATAAGACTGCGTCTGTTTCCTTTCTCTCTTAAAGATAGGGTGAAGGCATGATTAGTCTCGCTACTTGCCAGGAGTATTACCACTTGGGAGGACTTACAGTCCAAATTTTTGGCTGAATACTTTCCAATTGGTAGAACAAACCAAATTTGCCAAGCGATTCAAGGCTTTAGGCAAAGACCTGGAGAATTGTTTCATGAGAGTTGGCAATGGATGAAGGATTTTCTATAAAAATGCCTTCATCATGAGGTGCCGAATTGGTCTATAGCACAGAGTTTCTATCAAGGATTGACTGAGACCAACTAGTCTATAGTTGATGCCGTAAGCGGAGGAGCCTTCATGGCTCAAAATGGCCAGCAGACCTGGAATTTATTTGAGAAACTTGCCAACACTTCTAAGCAAAAATAAGCTTTCTTACAGACTGACCTAGAGATTGCTCGTCATACCCCGCTCGCAAGGGGTTGGGTCTACGAAATCAATAAAGAAAAAGTGAAAACTAATGATGACATGAGTGCAAAAGTTTTAGCTCTTGAGCAGAAAATTGCCGCACTCATGAATTCCAACCTAAATACTCTGAATAGGCCTACGACAAACCCTCAAATTTGCCAGACTCACATATATACGAAAAACCTTGCTGCGTGGCAATACCAAGAACTGGTGGAAACATAGCAAGCAATGGCTTTTCAGAGGGGAGACTATGGGAACACATACAACCCAGAATGGAGGAATCACCCAGGATTTAATTATGGTTCCACCACTGGAGCGCAACCAGCACCAACAGCTGTGCTGCTCTGATTTCTCTAGACCCAAGTTTTCCACCAAAGACCTCAATTACAGGCAGCACAACCCAGATTGGACCATGGAGCAGTATGTATGATGTTACGATTGTTCAAATCCTTCAGGATTTGCAACAATAGTCGCACCAACATTCATGAGATTTGCACCAACTTGCTCAATTCTCTCAGACCGTTCATTCACATACACAGTCCATCACGAAGCTCAAAAGCCAGATAGGTCAACTAGCTTTGCAGGTGGCAAGGAGAGAGTGGCCAATTACTTATGCAGTCAGTAAGCAATCCTAGAGGACAAGCTTTCCTGGGGGAGACAGTTGCTCCCCAAAATCCAATTTAAAACCATCATAGATCGTCGAGCTACTGACTCATCCGTAGCACCAATTGTAAAATATATAAATAATTTTATTTTTATTTTCATTTTTTTAGAGTATCATATTATAACCTAAATTGTTAAAAAATGATAGATCATAATGCATACTTGTTGTATATTATAAAGTAGACAATCATATGGATTTATGATTGTTCGTAGTTTAAAGCGCAGCGAATGTGATTTTTCTAAAGACCAGAATCGACTGATGATTCTAGGTTAAATTCAGTAATGACCGGCTTAGCAAGTCATCATTGAAGACGAGACCTACATATTCGTAAAAAGGATATGTCGACCCCATTCTCAAAAACTTTCCAAGTTCTCCTCGTACCTCCCCTCTCTTTTTCAAAACGTCCGTAATCGTAATCGTTCTTCCATCCAATCTAACCGTTTATTTTTCTTACAACCCCTTACTCCTGCAAGTTAAATCTGAAGATCCCTACGCAAGATCTATTTTACAATTACAAATTAGGATTTCAATCTTTAAAGAGGTAAGGGATGATTTTAATTGTTAAATGGAAGGATTTCTACAAGAGACCTTTTTTTTCAACACATGGACTTTAAATTTAATTAATAGTGTCGACTTTAATCTTTGCAGAAAAATGAGTGGAGGAATGACGAACGAAACAAGCAAACGACAAAGGTAAGAATAGGAAGAAGAAGAAGAAGGTAACAATTCTGATAACACCTCAATCAATCATCGAATTGCACAGTCTGTTGCCATTAAGCCAAATCAAAAGCAACAGACCCATCCAAGAAAAAAAGCAAATCCTTAGGAGTAGTTACCAGAGAAGGTCCCACAGACACAACTGAAAAAGATTCTGTGTCCACCTTAAAAAGGGGACCCAACTTAGAAAAAGGCAAAAGGCTAGCATCTTCTAAAGCCTCAGCAGATAAGCTCCCTACTTTAATAAAACAACATATCGTGGGAGCCGAGGTTACAGTTGATGCTAATGCCTTGGACAAATTAGAGATGGGAGGAGAAGCCATCAAATATTTTAAGGATGTCGGGCTCCATTATTTTCTAGAGCCTGGAGTTACCCACGTCTACCCTAAATTGGTAAGACTATTTTATGCCAATATGAACAATGGTAGCAAGGGACCGGTCCCAAATCTGTCCACAGCCTTTGATGGATTTCTAATTTTGATCACAAAACCAATGGTTGCTGGGATGATGAATGCACCCTTGGAGAGACCTGGGCTGTCCCCTGGCATCCAGGAGGAAAATTTACTTAGACCTTTACCCGAAACTCTACTAGATTTCATTCAAATGGCCACAGAGTTGTTAGGCAAGCCACCTAATGATCGGTCCTTCTTTTTGCGTAAAGATTTAGAAGAACGGAACCTATCCCTTCACTTTTTTTATGTTTTAATTCACAAAACTGTCCACTCGACGAGACATGGGACCCAACGAAGGGCCCTCTTTGCAAAAGCTTTATACCTAATGGCACACCGCTATTGGTTTGATGTCCCTTCATACCTCATGGGAGTCATAAACATAGTAAGGGAGAAGTTGCTTATGAAGAAGTACCAGACAAATAAGTTATATCTACCTTTTGGTGAGTTAATCACAAATTTGTTGATAAATGTGGGATACAAAATTAACCCCAAGGAGAAAGCATTGTCTCGCAGCAATGAAGGTCTAACACCTTAGACCTATAGGAGAACTTTAAGTGCCACAAACAAAAAGAAAATTCCTATCATGGCACAACCAAAAGACATCCTACACACATTCGAAACCATCCCAGAATAGTTAGAGGCTGCCATAGAACAGGCAACAGGGACTGATACCACTGAAATAATGGTTATAGAAGAAGGTGAGATTATTTCTACTCCACCATATGAAAGGCAAGAAGCAGTTCCCCGGTGACAGAGAAAACACCTGAGGATAGAATACCAAATGAAAATCAAGCCAGTCTATATGTGACAGCCCAGATTTTGGCACCCCGAAACCCGTGCCATTAGCACGATCATCTAGACCATGCCCCTTAGCTAAACACGGAACATTGGCATATCAAGCATAAAATGAAACAATAAAGGAGCTGCAGAATTTAACTCTTCATATTAAGTAATTCTCCAAAAGACAGTTCTACCCTCATGCCTCTGCATGAATGGAGAACCGATCCGAACCATCGATGATAGCAATCATCACGGATGGTTCGTCCCAAAAGAATAATCCCAACTCAATATATACATGGTTTAAACAAAACAAGGCTTGACATACCAAGCCGTACAAATCTCTCTCAAAAAGCCCTCAAAGTGGCACAACGGAGTCCTCTAGAAGAAGTCCTCAGGAGGTGGCTCCATTGACTCCAAGAGGTCGGCGTCTCCCGAAGCCTCGGCGTGCTAGTAGTGGACTGCACGTATAGTCTATAGGGTGAGCTACATCCTAGCTCAATAGGGAACAAAACACAGTTGAACATATAAATTATTACTCACATATATTCCATGATATGCCATGCATGATGTGTCTATGCAGTTATTGATGAAAACAGTTAAAAAGCATTTCATTTTACTGTTAATTACTTATGTTTTCATTTATTCATGAATGATGCTGAAAAGGCCTAAAGCAAAACTTAAACTTTCAACTTAAGTAGTCCCCGAGCAATATAGCATCGAGCCCCGATGAGATACCCTTCATCGTCATCTATATAGACACTTTTAACGTATTCCCTGGGAATACCATATAGTACCCAAGCCCCTTTCCCCTGGGGATTGGTGGCGGGGTTTCACTTGTCTCAAATCAACACCCCTGGGGTGTACTTACTATGTGCGGATAAGCCTCCGCACTGGCTTACGGTTTCGCCGCCGTATCGGTCACGGATATCCTGCCGTGTCAGTCGTGGATATCCCGCCACGTCGGTGGGGTACCCTATCAAACCTCAAATAACAAAAATATCGGTGCCTTACATATAGTTATTCACCGTGTAAATGTGCTATCTTATATCAGTTAGGCCCTATCAATCATGATTCAATCTTGGATACATCCCTGGGATGTATCCATTTACTTGCATCACACCTGATGCTCTTATCTCTTTACTTCTTCATCCCCTGGGGATGGCTCATTATACTTACTCTTATGGGTGTTACTCACATACACTTTTCACAATTCTTAAGCAATAAATATTTGAATTTGAATTCTATATCACTACATACATGCTCTTGTAAAATAAAGTACATGTTCAAGGTGTTCCCTACCTCAAGTCTTTGTTTGCTCAACGCATCAAGGTCTCACGTGGCTCCTTGTGCATTGGTTCACACGTACCACCTATGGTACCACATAACAGGTGAAACACATCACTAAGGATACAATAAAGAAGGTCCAAGACCCTCCAAGAATCTTAAAGTCAAACTCAAAAGTTAATATAATTTATCTCAGTCGATTAATCGAATTCCAAAATTGATTAATCGAATCTGATTCGATTAATCGATTTCCAAAATTGATTAATCGAAAGTCAATATCGATTAATCGATTCTCAAATCGATTAATCGAGATTTTCATTCAATTAATCGAATCCTAATTCAATTAATCGAAATTCTCTGTTCAGCCAAGTCGATTCTCAATTCGAGTAATCGAGTTCCTAAAATCGATTAATCGATCCCAAATCGATTAATCAAAAATTGAAATCGATTAATCGAAATCCCATTTCGATTAGTCGATTTTCCCAAGTCTTTTCCTCCAGCCCCCTGGGGTCCACTGGAGGTTCCCAGTCGATTAATCGATACTCAAATCGATTAATCGAAATCCAAAGTTGATTAATCGAAATTCAATTCGATTAATCGAGATCGGGGTCCTCTGACTTTTCAACTTCTTGGCCAATTTCGATTAATCAAAATTGCCCGATTCAGCCCCTTTCGAGCTGTTCTTCCCAATCTTTTTCCACACTTTTTCCTCTATTTTTCTAAACCATTATCCTATGATTTACACCATTTTCAACTACAATTTAACCTCTACAATCTATGCATTTTATTCACAAAAATTTACCTTGATTTAATCTCAAATTGATTTCAAATCAAGTGGTTGGAAGGCTAGGGTTCCAGCTTTGCTTCTAGCGGATCCCTCGCGTCGAATCCGACGTTTATTGCTCGAATCCCCCTTCCTCAACTAGCATTTACTCCTTGCATTAACTATGCTCTCCTTCTCTCTCTCTTCTTTACTTCTCTCTCAACAACCAAAGCTATTGGTTTTAGGGTTATTAAACCCTTTTATCCCCCCCCCTTAGCTTGTGTGTTGAGCACATGCACCTCAATAGGTGTATGTGACTTCAGATTCACAACACACACCACATAGCTTCACAACCATCTCATCTCATTCACTCATCGCACTCTACGCTAACCATCGAACTCCTAATTAGTCAAACCTGTGACCGATCGGGCACGGATCTCGAGGTTATAGTTTAGTATAATTTTTCGGGCTATTACATCCTCCCCACCTTGGGAATTTTCGTCCTCGAAAATAACCCAAGGTTTGTCTGTCTGGGTCTCACCCCCCCCACACTCTCAGGTGAGGTGGTCCAGTTGACTCAGACGTATTTAGGTATTCACAACACAAGCATAGAAGTAAATTTAAGGAATTGAAACAATGTACTCAAAAAAATTTTGATTTCTATTAATATCAGAAAGTTTTACAAGGCGCCAATAAGTTGGCATACAGAAATATACATGTACAATCATCCTAACTGATACAAAATAAAGGTACAACTCATGCAGTCCCCTCGCCAGGCTGGTCGGGTGCTACAGGGGCTGGTGGGTCTGCAGGAGCTGACTGTGGCTGCGGTGGTGGCGACTGTGCTGGCTGGGTAGTCGGCTGTGGCTGCGGCGTCTCGGTCGGCGGAGCGGAGGTAGATGTGGAAGGAGCCGCGTCTGTAGTGGCAGTGGTGGGATGGAAGACGGGTCCTCGATGGAAGGCTGTGCGTCCGGCTGTCCACTCCTCCTCCTGGGCGAGGTAGCGGCGGTAGTCGGTCGGGTAGATGTGGCGGAGGGTGTGAAAGAGGAGGAAGTCCATCCTCCGGTTCATCCGTTCATTGTTGGCCTCCATACGGGCCAACACCTCCTCTATGGTCGGCCCAGATGATGCGACGCGCCGGCGGTAGGACGAGGTGGGTGTCGCAGGCGCGGGGTGGGCAGGTGGCGTCGGTGAGGCTGCGGTATGAGAGGGAGCCCTCTCCACCGAAGGCTCGGCTGGGTGTGCCCCACCCATGGGTGGGTCCTGCTGTGGTGGTGGGGGTGGTGGCGGTGCTACTGCTGCTGCTGCTGGGGCTATTGGAGCGGGACCCAGAGCCGGTAGGGTCCGCTTTAGTAGGTTATAGCTACGGGCCCATGAAGACCTAGAGAATGTCTTCACGCAGTCCGTAGCCCTCATCTCGTGAGGAGAGACGGTGTAGGACGGGTCGTCGGAGTAGCACTCCAACATGCTCGATATAAGGCAAGCATAGGGCATCTTCTCCTTGGGCCGCAGGTTGCCCTTCATCAGTTTCCCCTTTATGTACCTCATCCCCTCGAGGATGAGCATGGTGGTGTCAAACCACCGGCCACAGAAGGCCGAGTAAAGTGCCTGCTGCACTTTCTCCACGCGCTCGGTGTCGTGGCGCATAGGGTAGAGATTGCACTTGACCACCGAGTCAAGCATCCACATATAGTGGGGAAGGTCAACCCTCTTTATGGAGGATCCCGACCCCTTTTTGCCGTTGGTCATGCGGGTCATGACCTCTTCAAATATCACTTCCTCTTCAAAGGGTGGGAAGAGGGTGGTCTCTGGGGTAAAATCGAGGTAGCATTCAAGCACCTTGTGTATGTGACGACGAGTGATCGTGTAGTCGCGACCCTCGATAGTGGTCTTGATCACATCGTCGGTCGGGCCGTCCACAAGCCCTTGGTAAAATAGTCTCACCAATCTAGGGTAATAAGAACCCCGAATTGGTTTGAGAAGGTTGCCGAGACCGACATTGTTAAGATAGTTTCGAGCCCATTGGGTCTCGCCCGGCACATCGGGATTGGTGAATAGGGTTGGGTCAATGATGTATTCGACCTCGAAGGTCTTGGCTGCCCATCATTCATTTGGTTGCACCACATTGGTGGGTGGTGGTGGCATGGGCGTGGACTCGCGGGAAGACTCGCGCATAGATGCGCTCGTCGAACCGGAGGTGGTCTCCGATGTCGACGGTGACGGAGTCCTCACCGGCGATGGGGTAGGTGGTGGTGGTGCGGCGTTCTTACACCTAACCGGCAACTTAGAGGTTGCCTTCTTTGAAGACAACCGGGTTTTGGGTGGCATTTTTAGAAAAACTAGGGTTTAGCTAGTTCAAATCGAAGGGAAAGTGCGAAGTTAGGGTTTTACCGTGGGTTTTGGATGTGATGGCACTTGAATCCGATCCGAAAACTAGCGAAAACGCAAACCCTAGGGCGCCGGATGGTCGGAGAAGAAGAAGAAGGTGAAGCGCCAAAAAAATCCCAAGCAAATGATTTCGAATGGGGAATGAAATCCCCAAATTTTTATATATAGGCCTCGGCTCGATTAATCGAAATTCAGAATCGATTAATCGGTTAAGTTAAAGAAATCGATTAATCGATTTCCCAAATCGATCAATCGAAAGTTAAATTCGATTAATCGAAATGATTTCGATTAATCAAAATCGTATCTGTTCAAAAATTTAAGTTTTAGAGCTCACTGGCGCGAGCCAGTCGATTAATCGAAATCCATTTCGATTAATCGAAATTTTAAAATCGATTAATTGAATTTTACTTCGATTAATCGAAATCGTGCAGTAACTTCCAAAATTCCAGAATTCCTTAAGTTATTCGATTAATCAAAATCCATTTCGATTAATCGAAATTTCAAAATCGATTAATCGAAATTCACTTCGATTAATCGAAATCGTCTATCTGACTTCAATTTCTTCCAAGTCCCCTTTAGTAAATCGATTAATCGAGATCCAGTTCGATTAATCGAAATCCAAAATCGATTAATCGACACTGCTTCGATTAATCGAAATTTCATTAATTTACTCCCAATTCTTCTAACATTCCCAGTTTGTTCGATTAATCAAATTCCCAATTCGATTAATCGAATTCCCAAAATCGATTAATCGATCCCAAATCGATTAATCGAAATCATAACTCGATCAATCGAAATTGCATTCTATGTATATTCTAACTCTCATTTCCATTTCCAGTCACTGGCACATGCCAGTCGACTAATCGAACAAAATCGATTAATCGAAATTCCAAATCGATTAATCGATTTGAAATTCGATTAATCGGTTTTGCCCAATTTCTGTAGATTTTTCAAGTTCTTTGGTTCTTTGATTATTTTTGACAATTTATGACATCAAGTGGTTCGTAGATCCATAAAAACACATTCACTTGGTCATGTACATACAAGAAAAAATCTGTTCCTTTAATCATACTTTTGAGCAAAATTTCCATCGAATTACAAGGATCGTGGAGATTCCACGAACACGTTTGTGGTTTACATTGAATTCTCACGTCGTTGGAAACAAGGCTGGATATTGTTCTTTCACATCGGCCTCTCGTTCCCAAGTAGCCTCTTCTTTTGGATGATTGTTCCATCGAACAAGCACTAAGGGAATCACTTTAGTGCGCAGTACTTGTTCCTTTCGATCCAAGATTTCCATAGGTTCCTCTATCGTGCTCATGGCCTCACACATCTCCATAGGTTGCTTTCCTAATACATGGGACGGATCATTCACGTACTTCCTGAGCATCGATATGTGGAACACGTTATGTACTCGATCAAACAGCGGTGGTAAACCAATGCGATATGCAACTTCACCTACGCGTCCCAAAATTTCGAATGGTCTAACATAACGTGGGCTTAACTTCCTTCTCTTGCCAAATCTCATTACGCCTTTCATAGGTGACACTTTCACAAACACGTGCTCACCCACTTTATAGTCGACACTAGTCCGCTTCATGTCGGCGTAACTTTTCTGTCTACTCTGTGCTGACTTCAGCCTTTCTCTGATAATTCGAACAACGGTGGCGTTGTCTTCAAGTAGTTTTGGTCCTAACACAAATTTCTCACCTGTTTCCTCCCAATTGAGGGGTGATTTGCATCGTCGTCCATACAGAGCTTCATACGGTGCCATGCCAATGCTCGTTTGGAAACTGTTGTTGTATGCGAACTCGAGCATCGGTAGATACTCATCCCAGTATCCTTGCATATCAAGCATGCATGCTCTTAGCATGTCTTCTATTACTTGGTTCACTCGCTCTGTCTGCCCATCAGTTTGAGGATGGAAAGCTGAACTAAAGTCTAGTCGTGTTCCCATTCCTTCTTGAAATTTCTTCCAAAATTTGGACGTATATAGTGGGTCACGATCTGAAACTATGCTGCTTGGAATCCCATGTAATCTTACAATTTCCTTCATGTATAAGTCTGCCAATCTTCCTGCTGTATACGTAGTATTGTACGGTAAAAAGTGCGCTGATTTGGTCAATCGGTCTACGACGACCCAAATGGCATTGTGTCTCTTGGCAGTACGGGGTAATCCAACAATGAAGTCCATTGAGATCGATTCCCACTTCCATTCTGGGATTGGTAAAGGTTGCAATAGTTCAGCAGGATGTCTATGATCAACCTTCACTTGTTGACAAGTCAAACACCGTGACACGTACTTGGCCACATCTTGCTTCAGTCCTCTCCACCAGTAGTTCTTTTTCAGATCCTGGTACATTTTGGTGCTACATGGGTGGATGGCATAATTGGACTTATGGGCCTCATCAAGAATCGTTCGTCTTAGATCGGCATTGTCCGGAATGCAGAGGCGGCCCTTAGACAATAAAGAACCATCTTCTTTAACCGAGAAGTCCGACCTGATGCCTTCACTCACGTCTTGATGAATCTTTGTCAATGCCAGATCTTTCATCTGTAGATCGTGTATATGCTCAAATATCACTGGCCTTACCGATATGTTAGCCAAAAAGGATCCGGTGTCCTTTGACTCAATGTTCGCATCATAGAATGCCAAGTCTTCCAATAATTTCCATCGGTGCATACCCAAAATCAAACAAGCTAACTGAGCTGAACCTTTCCGACTCAATGCGTCGGCCACTACATTCGCCTTGCCTGGATGGTATTGTATGGAGCAATCGTAATCCTTGAGGAATTCCATCCACCTGCGTTGTCTCATGTTGAGCTCTTTCTGTGTAAACAGGTATCGGAGGCTCTTATGATCGGTGAAAATTTCAAAAGTCTCACCATACAAGTAATGTCTCTAAATCTTCAGCGCAAAAATGACTGCTGCCAGTTCCAAGTCATGAGTCGGGTAATTTTTCTCGTGTTCTTTCAGCTGTCTTGATCCGTAAGCTATCACCTTCTTGTGTTGGTTGAGCACACAACCAAGGCCATTGTATGACGCGTCGCTGTACACGGCGTATCCTCCACTGCCTGAAGGAATCGCTAGTACTAGAGCCGAAGTGAGTCTCGTTTTGAGTTCTTGAAAACACTTCTCGCATGCCTCACTCCACTCAAACCTTGAATCTTTTCGTGTCAGCTTTGTGAGAGGTCCCGATATCTTTGAAAACCCCTCAACGAAACGTCGATAATAGCCAGCTAAGCCCAGAAAACTTCGGACATCGGTCACTGTCTTTGGTTGCTCCCATTTAACCACTGCTTCTATCTTTGCTGGATCTACAGTGACACCATGTTTTGAGACGACATGTCCTAAAAAGCTAACCTCTTCCAACCAAAATTCACACTTGCTGAGTTTGGCGTACAATTTGTGTTCACGTAGCGTCTGTAGAGCAATCCTCAAATGTTCTTCGTGTTCCGTCTTGGATTTGGAGTATATCAAAATATCATCGACAAATACTACGACGCAGGAGTCCAAGTGTGGTTTAAACACTAGGTTCATCAGATCCATAAATGATGCCAGAGCATTCGTCAATCCAAACGACATCACAAGGAATTCATAGTGTCCATACCGTGTCCGGAAAGTTGTCTTCTGAATGTCCTCTGCCTTGACTCGCAACTGATGATATCCAGATCTCAGGTCGATCTTGGAAAAATACCTTGCTCCTTGCAGTTGGTCGAATAGATCGTCAATTCTAGGCAAAGGGTAGCGGTTTTTCACAGTGAGTTTGTTCAATTGTCGATAGTCAATGCATAGTCGCATTGACCCATCCTTCTTCTTGACAAACAAGACCGGTGCTCCCCATGGAGACACGCTCGGTCTAACAAATCCCTTGTCCATAAGCTCTTGTAGTTGTTCCTTCAACTCCTTTAACTCAGCAGGAGCCATTCTATAAGGCGCTTTCAAAATAGGCTCCGTTCCTGGTGCTAAGTCAATGGCGAATTCTACTTCTCTCTCTGGAGGTAATCCAGGCAATTCCTCTGGAAACACGCGTGAAGTCTCGCATAACCGCTATCTCGTAAATGACGTTCTTTTCTTCCTTGTCCTCCTTTAAGAAAGCCAAGTATCCATCGCAACCCTTCGATCATTTTCTCGCCCTCATCACTGAGATCGGGTACGTATGACGACCTCACTCCTTGAAACCGAAATGATCTTCTTGTGTTGGGTCTGAAAATGACTACCTTATTCTTGCAATCGACGGTTGCACAATGCTGCGCCAACCAGTCCATGCCAAGGATCACATCAAACCCTTGTATGTCTAACAGTATCAACTTTGCTTCCAATTCATGCACCTCTAAGTCTCGAACTGCTACAATGATGGATTTGCAAGCTAACTCTGTGTCTACTAACTCTCCAGTCGGAATAGACACAGATAGGACGAAATCCAACGTCTCTGGAAAAATCTTCATCTTCTTGGCGAAACGTGGAGTGACGAATGAGTGGGTAGACCCTGGGTCTATCAACACTCGAGCGTCATATCCATCGAAGCATCCTTTTTCATATATATTTAAAGTACCTATAGCATACATACATACATACAATAATTTACACATCAATTTACACTCTTAATTCACATACAACTTTTTGTATTGAAAAAAAGAATCTATACAATTTCTAATGCATGCTCCTTCTCTATCTAAAATTTTTAATGAAATGAAAATTTTCTTTAATTTTAACGAGTCTCACCTTGGATGACGCTGCGTTCCACCTTCTGACGTGACTGCCTAGGCTCTCCCCTGAACAATCGGCTTCCTTGCTTGAATGGGTCGTGGCGCTGCAACTGAAGCCGTCTTTCTTTTATCCGTCTCGGGGTAATCCTTGATCAAGTGGCCCACCTTGCCACATCGGAAACAACCCCTAGTTCCCAATCTACAATCCACCGTCCTATGAGGCTTGCCACACTTTGCGCAAGTCTCCCGAGGTGCGAAAGAAACAGTACGAGAACCCTATGTGATAGTGGCGCCAGTAGACATGGCAGGGCTCTCATAGCGAAAAGGTCTCCCCGACGCAAGTAATGGAAACCTTTTTTGGTGTTGTTGTTGTGCCGGCCTTCCGAAACCCCCTTGGAACTGTGGTCTCTGATTTTGGGCTACGAACCTCGGCTTTTTGTTCACCGGTTCGTAGGCCCCCGTCCTTCCTTGTTCATTTCCTCCTCTCTGCTGCTCTCTCTGTCTATATCTATTTGTATTTTCTTCTTCCACAACCAATGCCTTACTCATGACCTCTTCATAGGTCCTCAGCTGGAATGGAGCGACGCCTCCCCTAACCTCAGGCTTCAAACCTTGCTGAAACCTCTTGGACTTCATAACTTCAGTAGCGACATAATCCGAAGCAAAACGGGCAAGTCTTAGAAACTCTACCCCATATTCTCTCACTGTCATTCTCCCTTGCACTAACTGTAGAAATTGTATCTCAAGCTGGTTCCTCACCACTTCCGGAAAATATTATTTGTTGAACTCCTCAACAAACTCCTCCCAAGTCCAAGGCAACTCTGGGGTCTCCTGAGCCCTAGTCCGTATCACGGACTTCCACCAAGGCCCAGCCTCCCCATCCAACATATAAGTTGCCCATCTCACACTCTCATCTTCCGTGCATGTCAGCACGCTAAAGACTTTCTCCATCTCCATAAGCCAGTTCTCAGCGGCCATTGTGTCTGCCAGCCCAGAAAATGAAGGAGGTCTCATCCTCCAGAACTCAGTAAGATGCAGTCCTGCTGGTGTGGTGTAGGTGGCTGCTGTTCTCTTGATGCATGAGCTACAAAGGATGCGGCTTGTTGTGCCATGGCAGCTGCCATAGTCTCCATAGTGTGCATCATCCTTTGTCGCTCCTCTCTATCTTCTTGTCTTTCTCTCACTCTCTCTTGTTCTCTTAGATCTTGATCCTGCCGATCTCGATCCTCTTCATTATGCTGTCTACTACTACTGCCCCCTGGGGCCTCAGTACCTCCTAAAGGCACTCTATTAGTAGGAGAGATGTAATCATCTCCACTACGTAGACTCCTCTGTTGGCCTCCCCTTGGTCGGCCTCTTCCTCTAGATGACATTTGCGGCTGCATTTGAAACTAAAGTTTCGTTAGCAGAAGCCCCTATGTTCTGACCAAAGAACAATTGCCAGAATTGCTAAAAGAAAATGCTTTGATACCAACTGTGACAGCCCGGATTTCGACACCCCGAAACCCGTGCCATCAGCATGATCATCTAGACCATGCCCCTTAGCTAAACACGGAACATTGGCATATCAAGCATAAAATGAAACAATAAAGGAGCTGTGGAATTTAACTCTTCATATTAAGTAATTCTCCAAAAGACAGTTCTACCCTCATGCCTCTGCATGAATGGAGAACCGATCCGAACCATCGATGATAGCAATCATCACGGATGGTTCATCCCAAAAGAATAATCCCAACTCAATATATACATGGTTTAAACAAAACAAGGCTTGACATACCAAGCCGTACAAATCTCTCTCAAAAAGCCCTCAAAGTGGCACAACGGAGTCCTCAGGAGGTGGCTCCACCTCGTCGCCGGCCGCAAGGTCCGACTCACCGGGGTCAGCGTCTCCTGAAGCCTCGGCAGCTGCTAGTAGTGGACCTGCGACGTATAGTCTATAGGGTGAGCTACATCCTAGCTCAATAGGGAACAAAACACAGTTGAACATATAAATTATTACTCACATATATTCCATGATATGCCATGCATGATGTGTCTATGCAGTTATTGATGAAAACAGTTAAAAAGCATTTCATTTTACTGTTAATTACTTATGTTTTCATTTATTCATGAATGATACTGAAAAGGCCTAAAGCAAAACTTAAACTTTCAACTTAAGTAGTCCCCGAGCAATATAGCATCGAGCCCCGATGAGATACCCTTCATCGTCATCTATATAGACACTTTTAACGTATTCCATGGGAATACCATATAGTACCCAAACCCCTTTCCCCTGGGGATTGGTGGCGGGGTTTCACTTATCTCAAATCAACACCTTCTGGTTTCGCCGTATCGGTCACGGATATCCTGCCGTGCTAGTCGTGGATATCCCGCCACGTCGGTGGGGTACCCTATCAAACCTCAAATAACAAAAATATCGGTGCCTTACATATAGTTATTCACCGTGTAAATGTGCTATCTTATATCAGTTAGGCCCTATCAATCATGATTCAATCTTGGATACATCCCTGAGATGTATCCATTTACTTGCATCACACCTGATGCTCTTATCTCTTTACTTCTTCATCCCCTGGGGATGGCTCATTATACTACCCTTATGGGTGTTACTCACATACACTTTTCACAATTCTTAAGCAATAAATATTTGAATTTGAATTCTATATCACTACATACATGCTCTTGTAAAATAAAGTACATGTTCAAGGTGTTCCCTACCTCAAGTCTTTGTTTGCTCAACGCATCAAGGTCCCACGTGGCTCCTTGTGCATTGGTTCACACGTACCACCTATGGTACCACATAACAGGTGAAACACATCACTAAGGATGCAATAAAGAAGGTCCAAGACCCTCCAAGAATCTTAAAGTCAAAATCAAAAGTTAACATAATTTATCTCAGTCGATTAATCGAACTCCAAAATCGATTAATCGATTTCCAAAATCGATTAATCGATTTCCAAAATCGATTAATCGAAAGTCAATATCGATTAATCGATTCTTAAATCGATTAATCGAGATTTTCATTCGATTAATCGAATCCTAATTCGATTAATCGAAATTCTCTGTTCAGCCAAGTCGATTCTCAATTCGAGTAATCGAGTTTCTAAAATTGATTAATCGATCCCAAATCGATTAATCAAAAATTGAAATCAATTAATCGAAATCCCATTTCGATTAGTCGATTTTCCCAAGTCTTTTCCTCCAGCCCCCTGGGGTCCACTGGAGGTTCCCAGTCGATTAATCGATACTCAAATCGATTAATCGAAATCCAAAGTCGATTAATCGAAATTCAATTCGATTACAACTTCTTGGCCAATTTCGATTAATCGAAACCCAATTTCGATTAATCAAAATTGCCCGATTCATCCCCTTTCGAGCTGTTCTTCCCAATCTTTTTCCACACTTTTTCCTTTATTTTTCTAAACCATTATCCTATGATTTACACCATTTTCAACTACAATTTAACCTCTACAATCTATGCATTTTATTCACAAAAATTTACCTTGAATCAATCTCAAATTGATTTCAAATCAAGTGGTTGGAAGGCTAGGGTTCCAGCTTTGCTTCTAGCGGATCCCTCGCGTCGAATCCGACGTTTATTGCTCGAATCCCCCTTCCTCAACTAGCATTTACTCCTTGCATTAACTATGCTCTCCTTCTCTCTCTCTTCTTTACATCTCTCTCAACAACCGAAGCTATTGGTTTTAGGGTTATTAAACCCTTTTATCCCCCCCCTTAGCTTGTGTGTTGAGCACATGCACCTCAATAGGTGTATGTGACTTCAGATTCACAACACACACCACATAGCTTCACAACCATCTCATCTCATTCACTCATCACACTCTACGCTAACCATCGAACTCCTAATTGGTCAAACCTGTGACCGATCTGGCACGGATCCTGAGGTTATAGTTTAGTGTGATTTTTCGGGCTATTACACTATATGACTCAGCTCTAGATTCACCAACAGGGCATGCCATGTCCCATGAAATCGAACCCCACTACTACTGAAGCAGAATCGGTGCATCCGAGTAGTGAAGCAGCAGAAGACACTCCGGCACCAGTTGAACATTAGAATGTTGAAGTGGCTACTTTTAGCCAAGTCCCTATCAGTTTTCAACCAATTTCCCCATCAGAAGCATTATCAGCTCCCCCTCCTATGTCGCAAACAGGAAGAGTAAACCAGGAAATCGAAGCCGCATCCCCTGTTGATTCCATGGCCACAACAATAGCAACTAGAGCCCAAGCTACAGAATTAAGGCTACATATCAAAGCCCCACGAGAGAGCTTCAGCACACTCTTACATCAAGAAATATTTATTCCAGCTACTACTTCAACAGACCCAGTGATTGAACAACTTGATCTGGAGAGAAGATTAAAAGAAGTAGAGCAATGACAGAGTTCTAATGCCCAATTACTAGGTATAGTCAGGAGAATGATGGATGAAATATATATATGTTAAAAAGCATATTAGGAGACAACATGCCTACTATACAGGAAAAGCAAGAAATGATTATGAACATAAAATAGAAGGCAATTTAAGAATATCGTGTGCATTGGATAGCTGAAACAAACAAGAAAATTCAAGAGGAAACAACAGCCCTTAGAACCCAAATAGCACAGGTACAAAGAGAGAACAGGATTCTCCAAGAAAAAAATCAAGGGTGGGAAAGAAAAGAAAAGGAATATGAGAATAGAATAGCACAGATTGCCTCACAATTGACAGAATTCATTAACAACCCAATTGCTGTGAAAACTGCAAGAGAAAAAGCCCATCAAAAATATGAACAGACCCTGAACAAATTGCGAAAAGATAAGACTCAAGAACTCACAATAGCTCAAGGGAAATTAGTTAAATTATAAGAAGAAAGGGAGTCCCTGATGCTTATTTGTGCTAAGAAAGAAGAAAAGATTGAGTCCCTCATTAAAAATTTCTTGACCATAGTGATAAAAGAGAAGACTACTTCTGCCTCGCTGAGGGAGGAAAATGATGCAAAGTATGTTGTAATTCGTCAATTATAGAACCGACAGGCCATGCTAGAAGCATAACTACAGGCATTGACAGCAACATATAATCCAACATTAATAGAGGCACATCCTGTCGAAGTACCACCAGAAGAGGAAGTGGAGCCTGAACAAGAAAACGATTCTAACTGTGACACTGTAGAAATCTATGATTTCGACGAGGGCTGCATTAACAACCTGGTTGTTATACCAACTCCACCACATATCCTTTCAAGATCAATTGCCCCATATCTTGCATCACCTAGTGAGTAAATCTCTAGATATATCACAAACCTCACAGGTATAATTCCAATAGATTTTCATTTTTTGCAGAACATTGTAAATATCCAATTATATAAATTATTAATTTTTTACCAGTGTGTGATACTAACATTACTGACAATTTTTTTTCTCTTTCCTAACAATTTTTTTATATTCTAACCTTGTCTATTCATATCGGAAGTATTTTTCTCCCAAGTTTGGGGGGAAGAATTTTTTATTTTTTTTACAAATTATACACCCGATTACTAACGTAGCAATAAAGTAATAAGCATCTTTTCCTGTATGCCCTCGGTTTTCAACAATAAGGACATTGTCCTATTTAAGTTTGGGGGGGGGGGGATACACCACCTTTATATAGATTAGTTTAGTTTTCTTTTTAGTTTTTTTTTTGTTTTCTTTTTTGTAGAAATTTTAAATTTTAAATTTCTTTTTTTTGAACTTTTTTTAGATAAGTTAATCATTTTATGCAAATTATGAAAAAAAATATAAAAATCTGAATTTCTTAGCAAACCATCATAATAGTAGTTCAAAAATAAAAATAAAAATAGTTATAATTCAAGTAAAGCATCTCTAGAACACTGTATCAAAAAAATATTTGAAACTATACGATTGATCTGAACTGCAAAATATTTTAAATTATAGTTTCAAAATCATATAACCAGTGAGCTATACAGCCTACTCCTCTTTATTCTGAGAAAAAGAGAGACTGTTTTTATTCATGCTTAATTTTCTTTGAACTGCTCTACTATTGCTGTCAAAATAAAATCTCATATTGTTGATCTTAGAATCAATATATTCTATGATTATGATAATTTATTTGTTTAGAAACTGTCTATTAAATATATCAAAGTAATAAGACATTCATATTAGTAAATCGTGAAAATGACTGAAGGCCATCTTTTTTTTACCAGAGCCAAAAAGCCCAAATCTCATAATATTTTACCATTTGAACCCATATTAGAAGTTTAAAGACTAAATTTCTTTGTACCAGAATTTTATAAATCTTTAACCATATGTAGTGTCCAAAACTTTCTATCGTTAACCCTTACAATTTCTAAGAGTTTAGAATATAAAAGAAGGGAAGAATAGGGAGTGAAAGGAGTATGAGTTAATAGATAAGGGATCTATTGAAAATGGTACAACTGAAAAAGAAACACAAATGTATGAAAATATGGGAAAAGGAGAGAAAAAGAATAAAAAATTGTAAAAGATGATTTTATGAAAAGAGAAGCAAAAAGTTTCCAAACTGAAAAAGAGGAGAAAAATGAAATTTATAAAAAAAAAAGAAATGAGAAGAAGTTATCCAAAATAAAGATACTGAAACTAGAAAATAGAAGAAGAAGAGAAGGAAGAGCTAAACTCTTGGAAGTAATTTTGAATCCTCTTTACCTTTTTCTTTGAAACTTTCTGAAAACCCAATACCCCATTACAAGCTGAAGGAAAGACCTTTGTGATTTACGATTTGTAAAACTATGAGTCTAGTAGAGATATGTGAAAGAGATACTATGAATAAATAAAAAAATTATATGAAAAGAATTGATTATCTTTTCCATGAGATTTATCTTTGTAGCTGATTGTCCTTTAAATTTATCATGACCATATCATATTATGAGAACCTAAAATTTTTATTATTTTTTTGAGTACGCTAATAAGTGAGAGTTTGGAGGAAAATATTTTCTAAAAACCGCAGTTTAGAAAAGTCTATGATGTATAAACTTTTCACTGATATGCACACACTCCATGCTATATAAGAATTGAAATTATTGAATTATGATAAAGGATAATTGCGATGATGGGAAGCTACGGCTAAAAGATTTGAAAATTTTGAAACAATGAACATATAATGACTAACTAAATAATTAGTAGTGTGACAACCCAGATTTTAGTAACCTAAAATCCGTGCCATCGGTACGACCCTCGAGGTTGTGCCCCATAAGCCTGCACAGAATATTGGTATACCTAAGCAACAATAAAGCAAAATAAAAGCATAAGAACTGATACTTAACTAATCTCTAGTTCTATAAAGTAAAGTCAAAACACATAACCCAAAAGATGGTTCTGATCTCATGCCACTGCATGAGCAAGAGAACTCACCCGAACCATCAGTGACGACAAAATAGTCACCCTGGATGGTTCGCCAAAAAAATATCTCGTTTTATATTATATTTTCTCAAAATAGGGCTGGACATACCAAGTCGTTCAGTTTCTCTCTCAAAAATCAATTAAAGTACGTAGGGGTCCTTTAGAAGAAATCCTCAGGAGGGGGCTCGGACTCCTCCCCAGGCATGTAATCTGAATCCTCTAGATCAACGTCTCTAGAAGCAGTAGTAGCAACAAGCACTGGACCTACGACGTATAGTCTAAAAGGTGAGCTACATCATAGATCAATAGGAAAATAACAGAATGCACATATAAATGTACTTACTCACATATATTCCATGACATTTAGAAACATGATTTATTAATAAAAATAATTGGAAAACAATTTAAGTCGCTGTAAGCATGAACTGAATGCATCTATTATTCTACATGTGTTTACTTATTTTCAACTTATTCTCAAAAGATAAAGATCGGCCTCAAAAACTTAAATCAAATAACTTAAATAATGCTCGATGCACTATAGCCTCGAGCCCTGATGAAATACCCCCCATCGTCATCTAATCAGACTATTTTTCATTCCTTTTTCACTCATGTAATACTAACCAAGTCCCTTCCTCATAGGCGATGGGGTACTAAACTCGCATACATCCCTGGGATATCATACTGGTATACGAATTGGCCGCTGTACCAGTCACAGATATCCTGCCAAGTCAGTCATGAGTACACCGCCGTGTCGGTGGGGTATTCACCAAACCTTAAATCAATGTACAACTATATATAGTTATTCATCGTGGGATTGTGCTAAATATAATATTGTAAGCCTGATCAATTCTCATTTAATTAACTTCACATCACTCAGATGTTCACGAATTTTTATACATCCCTGGGATGTAACCAACTCATATGCATCACTTAGATGCCCTTCTAACATTCACACCCCCTTGGGATGTCACATACTTATAGCATACTTATTTACTTAATGCTCACACACACACACACACACCACTTTAATTTCATGTGTTCAAATTCTTTTCAAGAAAAACATGCGCAACTCTATGCTATCAACGTATAACAATTCATTTCCATATCACTACATACACGCTATTATAATTAAAGTATATGTTCAAGGCATTCCCTACCTCACACGTTTGAATTCTCAAGTGTCAAGGTCCATAGTGGCTTCCCATGCTCGTACTCACACTTTCAACCTAATTTACATCATATCATATGCAAAGCATCAAGAACGATGCATAAAAATAGGTACAAGACCCCCCCAAAATTCCAAAGTCCAAAACAAAACTCAATCAGAAACTGCCAAAATCGATTAATCGATCTCCATATCGATTAATCAAATTTCCCAAAATCGATTAATCAATCCCAAATCGATTAATCAAAATTCCAAAATCGATTAATCGATCCACAAATTGATTAATCGATTTTCCCAGACTCCCCATTTTCTAGCCACTGGGATTGTACAAACGATTAATCGATTTCAAATCGATTAATCAAAATCTAAAAATTAATTAATCGATTCATTTTGATTAATCGGTTTCGGGCATTAGTGCCCAGATTTACCTTCAGGTCAAAATCGATTGATTGATTTTTTACAGGAACTCAGCTCTCTTCAGGCATTTCTTCCAGCTTTCTTTTCTTTCAATTTTCCTTTCTTTTCTATCTCTTTAACTCACTATTTAATCATTAAATCAATGCACAACATCATACACATCATAATTTAAAGAAATCTCACCTTAAATCCAAGTGTGAATGATTTAAGGGCTTGGCTCCAAAAGCTAGGGCTCTTAGCCTAATTCTACGAACTCATACACGTCGCCTCCAAAGTTAATCCTCAAGCACGCCTTCAATTTCAAATCCGCACTAACTCCTTTAGCATTTACTCTTTCCTTCCCTCTAAACTCTCTCTCTCTCTCTCTCTCTCTTCATAAATCCCTAACCACTAAAACCAAAGAGAAATAACTTCTCTTTATCTTTAAGGCTACTTAACTCCTTTCATGTTTTTGGTGCAAAACACATACACCCATGACAGGTGTATGTGACTTCATAATAACATCTAACACCACACTTACAAGCACCTTTACATCAAACCTAATTTAACCTAAGTCATCAAGTTGACTTTCTCTTGGTCCAACTTATAACCAGTCGAGTACACATCCCGAGGATACTATTCAAAGTCCAAAATTTCAGGGATGTTACATTCTCCCCACCTTGGAAATTTTCGTCCTCAAAATTTCCAGATCCTTTGTTTTCCCCTGTCATCTCAATTCTAATCTCCTCAAAATTTATGGGTTGTGGGAAAAGGGGTAAAAGATTAGTCTCGAGCACGTACGCCGGAAAACATTCCAAGGACTCATGAATGTGGCGTAGGGTAAATAGATACTTACGACCATCGATCTCGGTCGTAATGGTGTCGGTCTCCCTACCCTCCTTAAGGTTTTGATAAAACAACCTAATCAACCTAGGGTAGTAATAATCATGCAATGGTTTCAAAATATTATCGAGGCCTGCATCGATGAGGTATTTTCGGGCCCATTTTGTCTCTCCCTCAACCTCTGGGTCCTTAAAAAGAGCTTGATCTATAATGCATTCATTTTCAAAATCTTTGGCAGCCCACCATTCATTAGGTTGGGGTAAATGGCCGGCTGAGGTGGTGGTGGTGACGATTCGCGTGATGACGCATCCATCGAATAGGATGATCATGATGAAGGTGAAGGTGACGGTGGTGGTGGCGCAGCGTTCTTACGCCGTACAGGAAGCTTAGAAGCCGCTTATTTTGAAGCTAGCCGAGTCTTAGGCAGCATTTTGGGTTTAAAAATGAAAAATTCTTGAAACCTAGGGCTGGGATATACGTAAAATGAATTGAAATCGAAAGACTTAGGGTTTACCTTTCGTATTCGATCCGAATGGTTAGGGTTTTCGATTTGTTTCCGATTCCGAAGCCCCAAAATCTTTGCAAGTCTCGCTAGCCCAAGGAAAAAAGAAAAGGCGCTCTAAAGAAGAAAATTTAGTTTGAAATTTGAATGGGAAGAAAAATCCCAAAACTGTTACTTATAGGCAAAAATCGATTAATCGATTTTCATCACTTAAACTCAGCTGCTTGAAATCGATTGATCGATTTCAAAAATCGATTAATCGATTTCCAAAATCGATTAATTGAATTTAAATCGATTAATCAGAATTAACTGTTATTAATTTTCCAGGTTTCTCAGCTCATTGATGTGACCCAGTCGTTCAATCGAATGATTTCGATTAATCAAAAACCAAAATCAATTAATCGATTAATCGGTTTTGACAAAATTTCAAAAAAATTTACTTCTTATTTTTCTTCATTTGCTTCTGTCTTTTTTTTTTGTCAGGTTTTCTATGGCTTCTAAGTTAACTCCTTGCGGACACTTCTTTTGCTTCTCAGTACATATTGGCCATCCATTTCATGATGCAATTACAATCATGCTAGACAATTTTAATGTCACAAAATATCCATTTACGACCAACATTTTTCTTTACATTTCCTAAATAAATTAACATACACGTGCGAACTTTCGCTAACATAGACGTGTCAAATTTACAAAAATACATGAAATGACAAAATTTTGCTCTCAGCTCTCCGCAAACAAGTTCGGATACTGCTCTCTCACATCCGCCTCGCGTTCCCAAGTAGCTTCTCCGGCCGGATGATTCTTCCATTTGACAAGCACTAAAGGAATCACCTTTGTGTGTAAAACTTATTTTTTTCTATCCAATATCTGAGCCGCTTCTTCAATCATGGACATATCTTTGTGCAATTCAAGCGGTTGACCTCCCAAGATATGGGTAGGGTCATTTACATACTTTTAGAGGATGGATACATAAAACACGTTATGTACCCGATCAAATAATGGTGGTAATCCAATACGATAAGTGACCTCACCTACTCGACCCAGAACCTCAAAGGGTCTAAGATAGCGGGGACTCAGCTTTCCCCTCTTCCCAAATCTCATGCCGCCTTTCATGGGCGATACTTTCACAAACACATGCTCGCCAACGTTATAGTCCACGCTCGTTATTTTGATATCGGCATAGCTCTTCTTTCTGCTCTGAGCCGATCTAAATCTCTCTCTGATCATACGAACGACAATGGCATTATCTTCAAGCAACTTTGGCCCCAAAACAAACTTTTCACCAGTTTCTTTCCAATTGATAGGCGATCGACATCGCCTTCCATAGAGAGATTCATAGGGTGCCATTCCAATGCTCACTTGGAAGCTATTGTTGTATGCAAATTCGATCAACGATAGGTGTTGATCTCATGATCCTTATAATTTAAGCATACACACTCTAAGCATGTCTTCTATCACCTAATTTACCCATTCTGTTTTCCCATCAGTCTGTGGACTGAACACTGAACTAAAGTCTAATGGCGTTTTCTTCAAGCAACTCCGGCCCCAAAACAAACTTTTCGCCAGTTTCTTCCCAATTGATATGTGATCGACATCGCCTTCCATAGAGAGCTTCATAGGGTGTCATTCCAATGCTCGCTTGGAAGCTATTATTGTATGCAAATTTGATCAACGGTAGGTGTTGATCCCATGATCCTTGTAATTCAAGCATACACGCTCTGAGCATGTCTTCTATCACCTGATTTACCCGTTCTGTTTGCCCATCGGTCTACGGATGGAACGCTGAACTAAAGTCCAATGGCGTACCCATGCCTTCTTAAAACTTCTTTCAAAATTTTAAAGTATATAACGGGTCACAATAAGAGAAAATGCTACTAGGAATTCCGTGCAAACGTACGATCTCCTTCATATACAACTCCGTGAGTCTTCCTGCTATGTACATCGTGTTATAAGGCAAGAAGTGTGCTGACTTGCTTAGTTGATCCACGACTACCCAAATGGCGTTGTATCTCTTTATTGTACGCGATAACCCTATAATCATGGAGATTGATTCTCACTTCAACTCTGGTATAGATAGAGGCTGTAATAACCCAACAGGGTGTCTATGATCTACTTTCACCTGCTGACATGTCAAACACCTTGACACGTATTTGGCTATGTCTTACTTCAGACCTCTCCACCAGTAATTCTTCCTCAAGGATACATTTTAGTGCTATCGGGGTGGATTGCATATTTTGATTTGTGAGCCTCATCAAGAATAGTTTGTCATGATCGGCATTTACTGGAATACAAAGGAGTCCCTTGAATAGTAAGGAACCATCCTCTTTCATTGAAAATTATGGTTTGGTGCCCTCAGTCACATCTTGTCAGATTTTAGTTAACTTCGGGTCATTCATCTGTAGCTCGTGAATATGCTCTAAGATCATCGGTCTCACTGTTATGTTGGCCAAGAAAGCTCCTGTAGCTTGTACCTTGATATTCGCATCATACAATGAAAAATCTTCAAACTTCCATCCATGATCAGATTTTCTAACTGAGCTATACGACTCAAGGCATTGGCTACGACATTAGCCTTGCCTGGGTGATATTGTATAGAGCAATCATAGTCCTTGAGAAACTCCATCCATCTGCTTTGCCTCATATTTAACTCCTTCTGTATAAACAGGTACCTTAGACTCTTATTATAACATCTCCGAAATTTGGGCAATGAACAATGTCCTCAAGATGCGTGCCCGACTGGTCGTAGGTTTGACCAAGTGAAAGTCAAATAGAGAACTTAAAAAGGATTTATTAAGTGTGATGTGAATGTTTCATAAGTATGGGGTTAGGTGTTAGTTTAAGGGCCACGTACATCTATCTCTGGTGTATGTGCTTTACACAAAAGCTGAGGGAGAGTTAAAAGGGGTTTAATAGCTAGGAGAAGATATTTCTCCTTGTTTGGTTGGTGTGAAGTTAAGAAGAGAGAGAGAGGGAGAATAGGAAGGAGTAAATGCTAAAGGGAGTTAATGCACATTTCAAATTGAAGACGGGCTTGAGCATTTAATATCGGATTCGACGCGTTGGGAACCATTAAAGCTAGGAGCCCTAGCCTTCATGCCAAACCATTGAATCAGCCAAGGGTTGATTTAAGGTGAGTTCTATTTAGATTGCTAGAAATAAGTTATTGTGTAATTAATTGAGGTTTAAATGATGAAATAAAGAATTGAAATGAAGTAAAATGGAAAGGAATGAAGGCTGGAAGAAATGCTCGCAAAGGGCTGAAATTTTGACCAAATCGATTGATCAATTTCTAAAATCGATCGATCGATTTCTAAAATCGATTGATCGATTTCTAAAATCGATTGATCGATTTTGGCTTGGAGGATTTCTGGGCAAAGTTGCCTGAAATCGATCAATCGATTTGTGGAGTTTGATTAATCGATTAGAAATCGATTAATCATCTGAGCACTTCCAGTGACTGGAAAAATAAAGAGTTGAGAAAATCGATTGATCAATTTGAAAATTGATCAATCGAGTTTGGAATTTTAATTAATCAATTTGGGATCGATTAATCGATTTTGGGATTTCTATTGATTGATTTTGGAGATCGATTAATCGATTTGGACAATTTCTGTTGGAATTTGTTTTGAACTTTGAGGTTCAGGGAGGGTCTTGTACCTTCTTATATGCATCCTTCTTGATGCTTTGTTTGTGCTATAGTGTACCATAGGTGGTATGTGTGAAGACAAGCATGGGGAATCGCGTGGGACCTTGATGGTTGGATATTCAGACGCATGAGGTAGGGAACACCTTGAACATGTATTTTAATTTCAGGAGCATGTATGTAGTGATATAGAAATAAATACATATGCATAGTAAATGTGAATCAGTAAATGTGTGTGTGAGTGACACAAAGTAAGCAAGTGAATATGTGGCATTCCCAGGGGATGAAAATGTGATAAAGGCATCTGTGTGATGCATTGATTTAGACATCCCAGGGATGTAGGTGAAATTGTAAAGCAAGAATGAATGAGAACTTATAAGGCCTAATCTATTATATTTAGCACAATCACACGGTGAATAACTATATTAGTGTACTTGATACTTTTGTTATTTAAGGTTCTAGAGAATACCCCACCGACGTGGCGGGATACCCATAACTGATGCGGCACGATATCCGTGATCAGTATGGCGGCCAATCTGTACACCAGTGGCACATCTTAGGGATGTTGATATGAGAATTAGACCCTGTCGCCTATGAGAAAGGGACCTGGGTAGTATTGATGAATGAAAACTGTCTAGTTAGACGACGATGGAGGGTATTCCATCGCGCGCCAGACTCTATAGTAAGTTGGGGAATATTTAAGTTACAGATTTAAGTCTTTAGGCCGAATCAGTGGAAGGTTGAGAACAAATGAGAACATGTGAAATAACAGTAACACTCAGTGCATTTATTTTTCAGTCATTTAAACTGTTGTTTTCCCAGTAAATGCATTAATACATCATGTTGTTTAATGTCATAGAATATATATGAGAGCTTGACTTATATATTCATTGTGTTGTTTCCCTATTGAGCTAGGATGTAGCTCACCCTTTAGACTTTACGTCGTAGGTCCCGTGCTTGCGGCTGCCGAGGCTTTGGGAGACGTAGATCTGAGGGATTCGGATTACGTGCTCGGGGAAGAGTTGGAGCCTCCTCCTGAGGACTTCTTCTAGAGGACCCCCTGCGTACTTTGAGAGAGATTGTTGAGAGCATTTTGTATGGCTTGGTATGTCAAGCCCTTTTTGAGAGAAATATAATTATACTATGATATTTCTTTTGGCGAACCATCTGGGGTGACTTGGTTTTATCACCGATGGTTCGGGCCAATTCTTTTTTCCATGCATTGGCATGGAATGAGAACTGCCTTTTGATCTATTATTATAGAATAATATATCATTAAATACATCTCCGATTCAATTCATATGCTTTACTTGGTTAGTGTTGCTTGTTATACCAATGTTTCGTACAGACTCCAGGGGCACCGCCTAGAGGGCCGTGTTGATGGCATGAATTTTGAGGAGTTAAAATCTGGGCTGTCATAGTTGGTATCAGAGCCTTTTCTTTTAAAAATTCTGGCAATCCTTATTTTTGTCAGAGCATAGGGGCTTCTGCTAATGAAACTTTGGTTTCATGTGCAGACTGTTATGTCTTCTAGGGGTAGAGGCCGACCTAGGGGCGGTCATGATAGAAATTTGCATAGTAGAGATGATTTCATCTCGCCTACGAACAGAGTACCTATGGGAAATAGAGAGGTTCCCGGAGGTAGTGGTCAAGAGAACTGAGATCAGGCAGAGAATCAGGATAGAGATTGTCAGGAAAGAGATATGAGAGAGCAGGAAAGAGTAAGGGAAAGAAATGAAGAGAGAGAATAGCGTCAGAGGATGATGCATACTATAGAAACCATGGTGACTGCCATGGCACAACAAGCATCATCCTTGGCAACTCACAATGCCAATGATCAGCAACAACCACCTACACCTCCAGTATGTCCTACACAGCCAGTGCCCTTAGCATTTGCTGTGTTTAGAAGGATGCGACCTCCTAGCTTTTCAGGGCAAGCGGAGTCGATGGCTGCTGAGAATTAGCTGAGTGAGATGGAGAAGGTTTTTAGCGTGCTTACGTTCACGAAAGATGAAAGCGTTTGCTGGGCAACTTACATGCTAGATGGGGAGGCAAGGCCTTGGTGGAAGTCCGTTTCTAGGACTAGGGCTCAAGAGACCCCAGGATTCCCCTGGACGTTGGAAGAGTTTGTAGAAGAGTTTAACAAGCAGTATTTCCCTGAGGTAATGAGAAATCAGATGGAGATACAGTTTTTACAGCTCTTGCAAGGGGGAATGACGGTAAGGGAGTATGGAGTGGAGTTCATGAGATTTGCTCGCTTCGCTCTCTATTATGTGGTTACCGATGTGATGAGAGCAAAGAGGTTTCAACACGGCTTAAGGCCGGATATTAGAGGAGTGGCACCTTTTTAGTTGAAGACCTATGGAGAAGTCATGAGTAAAACTCTGGTTATTGAGGAAGAAAATAATGATCGATACTGTCGAAGGGAACAGCATGGGAGAGGAAATGTAGACCAGAGTAGAGCTGGGAACTATGAGCCGGTGAACAAAAAGCCAAGATTCGTAGCGCCTATTCAGAGGCAACCGTTCCAAGCAGGGTATGTGAGACCGGCGCAACAGACAAACTATCAGAGATTTTTAATGCTTGAGTCGGGGAGGCCAATAAGATATGAGAGCCCTGCTACCACCACTGGAGCAGCAATTACACAGGATTTCTCATGAGCTACTTCTTCCACACCTAGGGACACTTGTGCCAAGTGTGGCAAATCTCACAAGATGGAAGATTGCAGGCAAGGAACTCGGGGTTACTATAAATGTGGAAAGGTGGGCCACGTAATTCGAGATTGCCCTGAGGTGAACAAAGAGAAGATGGCTTCTGCTTCGATGCCACAACCGATACAAGCGAGGAAGCAGGTCGTATAAGGGAGAGCCTACGCAGTCACTGCCCAAGAAGCAGGGAATGTACACGACATTATCCAAGGTGAGATTCCTTTTAAATAAAAAATTTTAATTTCTTAAAATTTTAGATAGAGAAGGTGCATTCATTTGGCAATAGTGTAGACTCGTTCTTATGCAATAAATTTTGATAAGTAAATATACACTATATCTGTATATATGTATGCTATAGGTACGTTACGAGTATACGAGAAAGAATGCCTTGTAGCATGTGAAGCTAGAGTGTTGATAGACCCAGGGTCTATCCACTCCTTTGTTACTCCAAGGTTTGCAAAGAGAATGAAGATTGTCCAGAAGACATTGGACTTTGTTCTATCAGTGTCAATTTCGACTGGAGAATTAGTCGACACAGAATTGGTTTGTAAATTAGTAATAGTTAGCATCGATGATGGAGAAGAGCATGAATTGGCAGCAAAATTAATATTGTTAGACATGCAAAAATTCGATGTGATCCTTGGCATGGACTGGTTGTCACAACACTGTGCGACTGTAGATTATAAGAACAAGGTCGTCATCTTCAGACCTAACACAAGGAGATCATTCCGATTTTGAGGAGAGAGATCGGCACATATGCCACTTATCTCTGCAATCAGGCCAGAGCACTTAATCAGAAAAGGTTGCAGTGGTTATTTGGAATTCTTGAAGGAAGATAAAGAAGGGAAGAATGGCATCTCAAAGATCGTGGTCGTGTGTGAATTTGAAGATGTATTTTCGAAGGAATTATCAGGATTACCTCCAAATAGAGAAGTGGACATCGCTATCGACTTAGCACTGGGAACAGAGCCTGTTTCGAAAGTACCATATAAGATGGCTCCTGCTGAGTTGAAGGAGTTGAAAGAGCAATTACAAGAGATCATGGATAAGGGGTTTGTAAGACCGAGCGTGTCTCCATGAGGAGCACCGGTCTTGTTTGTAAAGAAGAAGGATGGGTCAATGCGACTGTGCATTGACGATCATTAGTTAAACAAACTCACCATAAAGAACCGATATCCTTTGCCTAGGATAGACAACTTATTCATTCAACTGCAAGGAGTGAGGTATTTTTCTAAGATCGATCTGAGATTTGGATACCATCAGTTGAGAGTCAAGGCAAAGGACATTCTGAAGACTGCATTCAGGACACGGTACGGACACTACTAGTTCTTAGTGATGTAGTTTTGTTTGACGAATGCCCCAGCGTCGTTTATGGATTTGATGAATCTGGTGTTTAAACCACACCTGGACTCATGCGTCGTGGTATTCGTTGACGATATCCTAATATACTTCAAATCAAAAGCGGAGCATGAAGAACACTTGAGAGTTGCTCTACAAACTTTGCATGAATACCAACTGTAGGCTAAGCTCAGTAAGTGTAAGTTTTGGTTGGAGGAAGTTAGCTTTTTGGGACATGTTGTCTCAAAGTATGGTGTCACGGTAGATCCGGCTAAGATCGAAGCAGTGGTAAATTGGGAGCAGCTAAAGACCGTGACTAGCGTCTATACCTTCCTTGGACTAACTGGCTACTATCGACGTTTTGTAGAGGATTTTTCAAAAATATCGAGACCTATTACGAGACTTACACGGAAGGATGCAAGATTTGAGTGAAGTGAAGCATGCGAGAAGAATTTTTAAGAACTCAAGAAGAGACTCACGTCAGCTCCAGTGTTAGCGATTCCTTCAGATAGTGGAGGGTTCACGGTATATAGTGATGCTTCGTATAATGGTTTGGGTTGCGTGCTCAACAAACACAAAAAGGTGACAGTTTACAAGTCTAGATAGTTGAACGAGCATAAAAAGAACTACCCGACACATGACCTGAAACTAGCAGCGGTCATATTTACGTTGAAGATCTGGCGACATTATTTGTACGGTGAGACCTTTAAGATTTTCACCGACCATAAGAGCCTCAGATACTTATTTACACAGAAAGAGCTGAATATGAGGCAGCGCAGATAGATGGAGTTCCTCAAGGACTACTACTATTCCATACAGTACCATCCAGGCAAGGCTAATGTAGTAGTCGATGCCTTGAGTTGGAAGGGTTCAACTCAGTTGGCTAGTTTGATTTTGGGTTTGCACCGATGAAAATTATTTGAAGATCTTTCACTGTATGATGTAAATATTGAGGTCAAGCCATAGGAACCTTCTTGGCTAACATATCAGTGAGACCAGTGATATTTGAGCATATTCATAAGCTACAGATGAAAGACTCGGAGTTAACCAAGATTCATCAAGATGTGATTGAAGGCATCAAACCTGAGTTCTCAGTAAAAGAAGATGGTTCTTTATTGTTCAAGGGTCGTCTTTATATTTCAGATAATGTCGATCTAGTGACAAACTATCCTTGATGAGGCTCACATGTCAAATTATGCAATCCACCCTGGTAGCACTAAAATGCATCAAGATTTGAGAAAGAATTACTGGTGGAGAGGTTTGAAGCAAGACATGGCTAAGTACGTGTCACGGTATTTGACATGTCAGCAGGTGAAGGTCGATCATAGACATCCTGCTGAATTATTACAGCCTCTACCCATACTAGAGTGGAAGTGGGAATCAATCTCTATGGACTTCATAGTGGGATTATTGCATACAGCGAAGGGATACAATGCCATTTGGATAGTCGTAGACCGATTGACCAAGTCAGCACACTTCTTGCCTTACAACACGATGTACACTGCGGGAAGACTTGCGGAGTTACATATGAAAGAAATCATGTGATTACACGGGATTCCAAGCAGCATTGTTTTTTAACGTGATCCATTATATAATCAAAGTTTTAGAAGAAATTTCAGGAAGGCATGGGAACACGATTGGATTTCAGTTCAACATTCCATCTGCAAACTGATGGGCAAACAAAGTGGGTAAACCAAGTGATAGAAGACATGCTCAGAGCATGTATGCTTGAATTACAAGGGTCATGAGATCAACACCTATCGTTGATTGAATTTGCATATAACAATAGTTTCCATGCGAGCATTAGAATGGCACAGTATGAAGATCTTTATGGAAGGCAATGTAGATTGCCTATCAACTGGGAAGAAACCGGTGAAAAGTTTATTTTGGTACTAGTGTTACTTGAAGATAACGCCATCGTTGTCGGTATGATCAGAGACAGACTTAGGTTGACTCAGAGCAGACAGAAAAGCTACGCCGATATCAAGAGGACGAGTGTAGACTACAAGGTGGGTGAACACATGTTTGTGAAGGTATTGCCTATAAAAGGCGTTATGAGATTTGGAAAGAGAGGGAAATTGAGTCCCCGTTATCTTGGACCCTTTGAGGTTTTGGGTCAAGTAGGAGAGGTTGCATATCGTGTTAGATTACCACCACGATTCGATTGGGTAAACAATGTCTTCCACGTATCTATGCTCATAAAGTACATGAATGACCCTTCCCATATCTTGGGAGGTCAACCTTTTAAGATGCACGATAATATGAGCATGATAGAGGAACCGACGGAAATATTAGATAGAAAGGAGCAAATACTACGCACCAAATTGATTCCTTTAGTGCTTGTTCGATGGAAGAATCATCTGATTGAAGAAGCTACATGGGAACGAGAAGCGGATGTGAAAGAGCAATTCCCAGATTTGTTTATCGAGAATTGAGAGCCAAATTGTATATTCGCACGTATACTTTTGACTTTGAACCATTAATGTAATCAAACGTTGAACCTATATGTCAACCTATTTAACGAATGAATGGGATGAATGTGAGTTCTAAATGCACCGTAGGGCGATCGAAATCTATGGCTTAATGATGATTGCATCATGGAAGCAATGATCAGTGCATGCTCCACAAAGCCAATGACCAACTGGTCAAGAAATACCAAGAAAATAAAAGCAAAGTAAAGCAGAAAATTCTTGAAAAATCTGTCAAAACTAATTAATCGATTTTGGAAATCGATCAATCAATTTCGTTCGATTGAACGACTGGCACACGCCTGTGAGGTGGAAATTTGAAATTTTAATGGCATTAAATTTTGATTAATCAAAAAGAATTTGATTAATCGATTTTGGGAAATCGATCAATCAATTTCGCGAGACTAATGATTGAATAACAAAAATTGATCAATCAATTTTTGCCTATATAAGCCAATTTTAGGATTTTTCTTCCCATTCGAAATTCAGTTTGGTTTTTTTTTTTGGGTGCTATTTTCTCCTTTCTCTTTTGCTGCCATAACAGCTAGAGTTTTGAGTTTTTGGATCAATTTCGGATCAAAATCCTAAGCCATTCGAATTGAGCACCTCAGGTAAACCCTATATTTGAATTTCTTTTCAATTTGGACCATCACAGCCTTAGGTTTTTAAATTCTTTTATCAAAATGCCGCCTAGAACTCGATTGGCTACGAAGCAATTGACATCCAAGCTTCCGGTATGGCGTAAGAACTCCGCACCACCACCACCTTCACCTTAACCCCCATCATCACCATCTTCATTAGATTCAACACCTGATTCGACGAACGCATCTTCACGCGAATCGTCACCACCACTGCCACTACCACCCGGAAACTTGTCCCAACCAAATGAGTGGTGGGCGGCAAAGAATTTCGAGGATGAGTATATTATTGACGAGGTCTTGTTTACCGATCCCGACATCGAGGGTGAGACCAAATGGGCTCGGAAATACCTCGTGAATGCGGGCCTCGTTAACCTTTTGAGGTCGTTACATGAGTATTACTACCATAGATTTGTTAGGTTGTTTTACCAGAACCTGAAATAGGGCTGCATCGATGACATAGTAATGACCGAAATTGATGGTCATCAATACCTTTTCACCATACGCCATGTCCACGAGTCCTTGGAGTGCTACCTCACTCACGTATCAGAGACCAACCTTTTACCCCCATTCGATCAAGAAATTACAGGTGAGGAAATTAGGACCGAGATGACCAAAGGGATTGAGGGATCCAGGACGTCGATAAGGAGGGTAGACTTACCCCATTACAGGTGGATGCTTGATTCAATAATCAAGTGTAATCTTTACCCTATGCGCCACGATACTGAGCGAGTAGAGTTAGTCCAACAAGCCCTATGCGTGGCTTACTGCGGCCGTTGGTTCGACGCTACCAAGATCATCTTTGAGGGTATGATCTACATCAAAGGGAAAATGATGAAAGGGCCTTTGAAACCCAAGGAACGCATGCCCAACGCCTGGCTCATCTCTAGTATGTTGGAGTGCTACTCTAGCGCCCCAGAGTATGCCATCTCACCTGTCGAGCAGAAGGCCACCGACTACGTGAAGCATTACTCCATTGCTTTATGAGGCCGCAGCTACCGCATGTTGAAGAAGACCTTACCTGTTGAAGAGCCAGCACCTGCTCAGGCTAACCCATTGTACCACCACCACCCCAGGATCCTCCAGTAGGCAGGAAGCCACCTGTTGTGCCACCAGCTGAGGGAGCACCGCCTCATGACCTAGTGCCGCCTGAGAGGCAGCCCATTGTGCCACCTGCTCCACCTTCATGATCATCACCTGCTACTTCTACACCACCCCACCGCTGACGAGCGACCCGCCCCTCCCCTACTATTGAGGATGTGTTGGCCCGGATGGAGGCCAACAATTAGCAGATGAACCATCGCATGGATTTCCTGATGTACCATATCCCATGGATTTCTTGCAGCGCCTCGCGGGAGAGCGGACGTGGACGCCTGACGCTCCTGCTGAGGGTGTCGTTGACGCCGGCGCATCTAGTTCGGGGCCACAGCAGCCATACGTGGCAGACCAAACGGCAGAGGGGACGGCATGAGCATGAGCTTATGTCATTCTTTTTAGTGTGTAATTAACTTTTTGGTTTATAAATACTTTTGTGAAAGTGTAATTATTTTGGGGAATGTAAGTATTTTGAAGGGGCATCTCTCATACTATCTAGCATGGGTGCTATTTTACTTTTAATGTCTTCTTTATGGCTGCGGGTACCCGCTGTTTTGTAAGTGAATCAAGTTTCAATAGGACAAATTATTTTGGCTTGTGTTTGTTCCTTTGAATGGTTGAAATTGTAATTAGTTTTCGTGCAAAATGTGTGGGTTGTTGCTATTAAATGGAACTATACTTGTCTGTGTGTGTGGGATTCCCTAGACAACACCTTCGGGTGCATTTTTGAGGACGAAAATTCTCAAGGTGGGGAGAATGTAACATTCTCAAAATTTGGGCAATGAACAGTGTCCTTGAGATGCATGCCTGACTGATCGTAGGTTTGACCAAGTGAAAGTCAAACAGAGGACTTAAAAAGGATTTATTAAGTGTGATGTGAATGTGTCGTAAGTATGGGGTTAGGTGTTAGTTTAAGGGTCACGTACATCTATCTCTGGTGTATGTGCTTTACACAAAAGCTGAGAGAGAGTTAAAAGGGGTTTAATAACTAGGAGAAGTTATTTCTCCTTACTTGGTTGGTGTGAAGTTAAGAAGAGAGAGAGAGGGAGAATAGGAAGGAGTAAATGCTAAAGGGAGTTAATGGACATTTCAAATTGAAGACTGGTTTGAGCATTTAATATCAGATTCGACGCGTTGGGAACCATTGAAGTTAAAGCTAGGAGCCCTAGCCTTCATGCCAAACCATTGAATCAGTCAAGGGTTGATTTAAGGTAAGTTCTATTTAGATTGCTATAAACAAGTTATTGTGTAATTAATTGAGGTTTAAATGATGAAATAAAGAATAGAAATGAAGGAAAATGGAAAGGAATGAAGGCTGGAAGAAATGCCCGCAAAGGGCTGAAATTCTGACCAAATCGCTCGATCGATTTTGGCCCGGAGGATTTCTGAGCAAAGTTGCCCGAAATTGATTGATCAATTTGAAATCGGTCAATCGATTTATGAAATTTGATTAATCGATTAGAAATCGATTAATCGTCTGAGCACTTCCAATGACTGGAAAAATAGAGAGCTGAGAAAATCGATTGATCGATTT
This sequence comes from Chloranthus sessilifolius, assembly GCA_021018995.1. Classification (NCBI taxonomy): domain Eukaryota; kingdom Viridiplantae; phylum Streptophyta; class Magnoliopsida; order Chloranthales; family Chloranthaceae; genus Chloranthus; species Chloranthus sessilifolius. The sequence continues at coordinate 86,644,292 of CM037585.1, forward strand.
GAAAATCGACCAATCGAGTTTGGAATTTTGATTAATCGATTTGGGATCGATTAATCGATTTTGGGATTTTGATTGATCAATTTTGGAGATCGATCAATCGATTTGGATAGTTTCTGTTAGAATTTATTTTGGACTTTGAGGTTCAGGGAGGGTCTTGTACCTTCTTATATGTATCCTTCTTGATGCTTTGCTTGTGCTATGGTGTACCATAGGTGATACGTGTGAAGACAAGCATGGGGAACTGCATGTGACCTTGATGCTTGGATATTCAAATGCGTGATGTAGGGAAAACCTTGAACATGTATTTTAATTTCTAGAATATGTATGTAGTGATATAAAAATGAATACAACTGTATAGTAAATGTGAATCCGTAAATGTGTGTGTGAGTGACATAAAGTAACCAAGTGAATATGTGGCATCCCCAGGGGATGAGAATGTGATAAAGGCATCTGTGTGATGCATTGATTTAAACATCCCAGGGATGTAGGTGAAATTATAAAACAAAAATGAATGAGAACTTATAAGGCCTAATCTATTATATTTAGTACAATCACACGGTGAATAACTATATGTAGTGCACTTAATACTTTTATTATTTAAGGTTCTGGAGAATACCCCACCGACGTGGCGGGATACCCACGACTGACGCAACAGGATATCCGTGATCGATACAATGGCCAATTCGTACACCAATGGCACATCCCAGGGATGTTGATATGAGAATTAGACCCCGTCGCCTATGAGAAAGGGGTCTGGGTAGTATTAATGAATGAAAACAGTGATATGAAAATTGTCTAGTTAGACGACAATGGAGGGTATTCCATCGGGCGCCCGACTCTATAGTAAGTTGGGAAATATTTAAGTTACAGATTTAAGTCTTTAGTTCGAATCAGTGGAAGGTTAAGAACAAATGAGAACATATGAAATAACAGTAGCACTCAGTACATTTATTTTTCAGTCATTTAAACTGCTGTTTTCCCAGTAAATGCATTAATACATCATGATGTTTAATGTCATAGAATATATGTGAGAGCTTGACTTATATGTTCATTGTGTTATTTTCCTATTGAGCTAGGATGTAGCTCACCCTTTAGACTTTACGTCGCAGGTCCCGTGCTTGTGGTGCCGAGGCTTCGAGAGACGTAGATCCAGGGGATTTGAATTACGTGCCCAGGGAAGAGTTGGAGCCTCCTCCTGAGGACTTCTTCTAGAGGACCCCCTGCGTACTTTGAGAGAGATTGTTGAGAGCATTTTGTACGGCTTGGTATGTCAAGCCCTTTTTGAGATAAATGTAATTATACTCTAATATTTCTTTTGGCAAACCATCTGGGGTAATCTGGTTTGATCACCGATGGTTCGGGCCGGTTCTTTTGTCCATGCGTTGGCATGGAATGAGAATTGCCTTTTTAACTTAGAATAATATATCATTAAATACATCTCTAATTTAGTTCATATACTTTACTTGGTTAGTGTTGCTTATTATACCAATGTTTCATACAAACTCCAAGGGCACGGCCTAGAGGGACGTACTGATGGCACGGATTTTGAGGTGTTAAAATCCGGGCTGTCACACTTTTGGTCGATGAAGATCTTGAAGGTCTCACTGTACAAGTAATGTCGCTAAATTTTTAATGTAAATATGACCACTGCTAGTTCCAGGTCATGTGTCGGATAGTTCTTCTCATGATCTTTCAGCTGTCTCGACCCGTAAGTAATCACTTTCTTTTGTTGGTTGAGCACGTAGCCCAAACCATTATGTGAAGCATCACTCTATACCACAAACCCTCTACTACCTGAAGGAATTGCTAGCACTAGAGCTGAAGTGAGCCACTTCTTGAGTTCTTGAAAACTCTTTTCACACGCTTCACTCCACTCAAATCTTGCATCCTTCCTTGTGAGTCTCGTAAGTGGTCCCGATAATTTGGAAAATCCCTTTACAAAACGTCGATAGTAGCAGGCTAGACCAAGGAAACTATAGACGTCTTTTACCGTCTTTGGTTGTTCCCATTTCACCACTGCTTTGATCTTAACCAGATCAACTATGACACCATCCTTTGAGACAACATGTCCCAAAAACTAACTTTCTTCAACCAGAACTCACACTTACTGAGTTTGGTGTACAGTTGGTGTTCACGTAGAGTTTGTAGAGCAACTCTTAAATATTCTTCATGTTCCTTCTTTGACTTGGAATATATTAGGATGTCATCCACGAATACTATGACGCAAGTGTCCAGGTGTGGTTTAAACACCCGATTCATCAAATCCATAAACGACGCTGGTGCATTCGTCAAACCAAACGGCATCACTAAGAATTCGTAGTGTCCGTATTGTGTCTTGAATGTTGTCTTCTGGATGTCCTCTGCCTTGACTCTTAGATGATGGTATCCAGATCTCAGATCGATCTTGGAAAAAAACCTTGCTCCTTGCAGCTGATCAAATAAATCATCAATCCTAGGCAATGGATATTAATTCTTGATGGTTAGTTTGTTTAGTTGACGATAGTCGATGCACAGTCGCATTGACCCGTCTTTCTTTTTGACAAACAAGACCGGTGCTCCCCAAGGAGACACGCTAGGTCTCACAAACCCCTTATCCATGAACTCTTGCAACTGCTCTTTTAACTCTTTCAACTCAGCGGGAGTTATTTTATATGGTTCTTTGGAAACAGGCTCCGTTCCAGGTGCTAAGTCGATAGTGAATTCCACCTCTCTATCAGGAGGTAATCCTGGCAATTCCTCCATAAATACATCCTCAAATTCATGTGCAACTGTGATCTCTGAAATAATGTTCTTCCCTTCCTTATCTTCTTTCAAAATTTTTAAGTAACCACTGCATCCTTTTCTGATTAAGCGCTCGACCCTGATTGCGGACACAAGTGGCACAAACGTCGATCTCATTCCTTGAAATCGGAACGAATTCCTCGTATTAGGTCTAAAGATGACGACTTTATTCTTACAATCTACCGTTGTGCAATGAGCTGACAACCAATTCATACCAAGGATCACGTCGAATCCTTGCATATTTAACAGAACTAAATTCGTTGCCAGTTCATAGTCATCCCCATCTCTGATGGTCACTATCACTGATTTACAAACCATCTCCGTATCGACCGATTCCCCAGTCGGAATAGATACCGCTAAGACAAAATCCAACGTCTCTGGGTTGACCTTCATCTTCTTTGCGAAGCGAGGAGTAATAAATGAATGGGTAGACCCTTGGTCTATCAACACTCTAGCCTCATAAGCTTCGTCGCTCCCCTCTCTGTATAATTTTAAGGTACCTATATCATATATATATATATGACATACTTATATATCAAATTTTAATACACAGAGATGAGTTTATACTACCTCCTACATAGATGCACCTTTTCTATCTACAACTTTAAGAAATTGAAATTCTTAAATTTTAAAAGAAAGTCTCACCTTGGATAATGTCGTTGGTATTTTGTGCTTCTTGGGTAGTAACAGTGTAGGCTCTTCCGTGTATGACCGGCTTCCTTGCTTGTATCGATCTTGGAATGGAAGCAGAAGTCGCTCTCTCTTTACTCATCTAAGGGCAATCTCGGAAAATGTGGCCCATCTTTCCACACTTGTAGCAACCCCGAGTACCCTTTCTACAATCCGTTGTTCTATGAGACTTACCACACTTGGCACAAGTCTCAACTGTAGTAGCAGATGCTGCCCATGAGAAACCCTGGGTAGCTGATACTCCAGTGGCGGTAGCAGGGTTCTCATATCTGATTGTCCTCCCAGACGTAAGCACAGGTAATCTTTGATAATTTGTCTATTGCACTGGTCTGATGTAACTGGTTTAAAACTGTTGCCTCTGAATGGGTGCTACGAATCACGACTTTTTGTTCATCGGCTTGTAGTTTCCCACTTTACTTTGATCCATCCTTCTTCTCCCTTGTTGATCTCTCCTTCGGTATCGATCTTCATTGTCTTCTTCTATTACCAAGGCCTTACTCATGACCTCTCCATAGGTCTTTAATTCAAATGCTGCTACCCTTCCCCTGCTGTCCGGCCTCAAGCCGCGTTGTAGTCTCTTAGCTTTCATCAAGTCCGCAACTATGAAGTCAGGAGCAAAACGAGCAAGCCTCATGAACTCTACTCCATACTCTCTCACTGACATCATTCCTTGCTCGAGTTGAAGAAATTTAACTTCCATTTGATTGCGTACTACTTCAGGGAAGTACTGTTTGTTAAACTCATCCACAAATTCCTCCCATGTCTATGGCAATCCTGGGGTTTCTTGAGCCCTAGTCCTAGACACGAACTTCCACCATGGGCCTACCTCCCCATCTAACATATACACTGCCCAACGAACACTTTCATCCTCCGTGCACGTAAGCATGCTAAACACTTTTTCCATCTCACTTAGCCAGTTCCCTGCATCCATTGGCTCTGCTTGCCCTGAAAAACTCGGAGGACACATCCTCCTAAACTCTGTGAATACAGAGGACAATGCCTGTGTAGTCCCCACTGGAGGTGTAGGTGGCTGATGTTGGTCATTGGTATTATGAGCAGCCAAGGACGCCGCTTGCTGAGCTATGGCATTTGCCATAGTTTCCATAGTATGCATCATCCTCTGATACTCTTCTCTCTTCGTTTCTTTCTCTTACCCTCTCCTATTCTCGCTAATCCCGATCTTGACGATCTCTTTCTTGATTCTCTTGACTACTACTTCCAGGGGCCTCTCTATTCCCCAATGACCCTTTATTCGAAGCCGAGACAAAACCTTCTCTACTCCACAAGTTTCTTTCATGACCGCCCCTGGGTCGACCTCTTCCTCTAGAATACATCACGCTCTGCACATGAAACCACAGTTTCATTAGCAGAAGGTCGTATGCTCGGCAAAAAATAAAGACTTGTTAGAAATTCTAAAAGAAATTGCTTTGATACCAACTGTGATAGCCCGAATTTCATCACCCTAAAATCCGTGCCATCGGCACGACCCTCAAATCGTGCCCCATAAGCCTACACGAAACATTGTTATACCCAAGCAACAATAAAGAAAATTAAAAGCATAAGAACTGATACTGAACTAAATCTCTAGTTCTATAAAGTAAAGTCAAAACACGTAACCCAAAAGATAGTTCTGATCTCATGCCACTGCATGAGCAAGAGAACCCACCCGAACCATTAGTGACGACACAACAGTCACCCTGGATGGTTCACCAAAAGAATATCTCGTTTTATATTATATTTTCTCAAAATAGGGCTGGACATACCAAGCCGTACAGTTTCTCTCTAAAAAATTAATCAAAGTACGCAAGGGTCCTCTAGAAGAAATCCTTAGGAGGGGGCTCTAACTCCTCCTCAGGCACGTAATCCAAATCCTCCGAATCAACGTCTCTCGAAGCAGTAGCAGCAGCAAGCACCAAACCTGCGACGTATAGTCTAAAGGGTGAGCTACATCATAGCTTAATAGGGAAACAACAGAATAAACATATAAATCTACGAACTCATATATATTCCATGACATTTAGAAATATGATTTATTAATAAAAATAACTGGAAAATAGTTTAAGTCACTGTCAGCATGAACTGAATGCATCTGTTACTCTACATGTGTTTACTTGTTTTCAACTTATTCTCAAAAGACAAAGATCGGCCTCAAAAACTTAAACCAAATAACTTAAATAATCCTCGATTCACTATAGCCTCGAGCCCCGATGGATTACCCACCATCGTCGTCTAATCAGACTATTTTTTATTCTTTTTTCATTCATGTAATACTACCCAGGTCCCTTCCTCATAGGTAACGGGATACTAAGCTCACATATATCCCTGGGATGTCATACTGGTGTACGGACTGACCATCATACCAGTCACGGATATCCTGCCAAGTCAGTCATGGTATACCGCCGTGTCGGTGAGATATTCACCAAACCTTAAATCAATGTGCAACTACATATAATTATTCACGTGGGATTGTGCTAAATATAGTATTTTAGGCCTGATCATTTCTCATTTAATTAACTTCACATCACTTGGATGTTCACGAATTTCCATACATCCCTGGGATGTAACCAACTCATATGCATCACTTAGATGCCCTTTTAACATTCACACACCCTTGGGATGTCACATACTCATAGCATACTTATTTCCTTACTTAATATTCACACACACATACACCACTTTAATTTCATGTGTTCAAATTATTTTCAAGAAAAACATGCGCAACTCTATGCTCTCAACACATAACAATTCATTTCCATATCACTACATACATGCTATTGTAATTAAACTACATGTTCAAGGCATTCCCTACCTCACGCGTTTGAATTCCCAAGTGTCAAGGTCCATAGTGGCTTCCCATGCTCGTACTCACATTTTCAACATAATTTACATTATATCATATGCAAAGCATCAAGAACGATGCATAAAAGAAGGTACAAGACCCCCCCCAAAACTCTAAAGTCGAAAACAAAACTCCATTAGAAACTACCAAAATCGATTAATCGATCTCCATATCGATTAATCAAATTTTCTAAAATCGATTAATCAATCCCAAATCAATTAATCAAAATTCAAAAATCAATTAATTGATCCACAAATCGATTAATCGATTTTCCCAGACTCCCCATTTTCCAGCCACTGGGAGTGTATAGATGATTAATCGATTTCAAATCGCTTAATCGAAATTCAAAAATCGATTAATCGAATTCTTTTCGATTAATTGGTTTCGGGCATTAGTGCCTGAAATTGATCAATCGATTTTGACAGGAACTCAGCTCTCTTCAGGCATTCCTTCCAGCTTTCTTTTCTTTCAATTTTCCTTTCTTTTCTATCTCTTTAACTCACCATTTAATCATTAAATCAATGCACAACATCATATATATCATAATTTAAAGAAATCTCACCTTAAATCCAAGTGTGAATTATTTAAGGGTTTGTCTCCAAAAGCTAGGGCTCTTAGCCTGATTCTACGAACTCATACACGTCGCCTCCGGAGTTAACGCTCAAGCATGCCTTCAACTCGAAATCCACACTAACTCCTTTAGCATTTACTCTTTCCTTCCCTCAAAACTCTCTCTCTCTTCATAAATCCCTAACCACTAAAACCAAAGAGAAATCACTTCTCTTTATCTTTAAGGCTACTTAACTACTTTCATGTTTTTGGTGCAAAACACATACACCCATAACAGGTATATGTGACTTCATAATAACATCTAACACCATACTTACAAGCACTTTTACATCAACCATAATTTAACCTAAGTCATCAAGTTGACTTTCTCTTGGTCCAACTTATGACCAGTCGGGCACACATCACGAGGACACCATTTAAAGCCCAAAATTTTGGGGATGTTACAAGTAGTGTATAAAAATTAGTCTATATTTTGAATTTTTAGTTTTGAAAAATCCAAAAATATTTTAAGTTTGTAGGTAACTTCACTAAAAACCTTCAGGAGACTACAATTCCTCCACTAGGGATTACCTAAGGGTTTAAAGACTTGTTGCATCTGCTAAATGCAATCGTGCTCCCTATGAAAGTGGGATTTAAATTAAAAAGTTTTAAATATTTTATATTTCCTTGTTTGCTAGGGACTAGCAAAACTTAAGTTTCGGAGTGTGATCAGTCACATAATTTACCATTTTATCACCCTTAACTTAGTGATGCTAGGACTTAGTTTCGTACTAACGAGTTACTAATGTGCAAATATTAAAGATAAGCAGTAAATTAGAGCCTAAGTGTTAATCCTTGTCAAAATAAACTTAAAAAGCAGTAAAAAGATGATTAAGCGTTAAAGACGATTCACCAACAACAGGAAGGCTAAAAAATTGTAATTCTTCAAAAGACGATTCTTTATAAAGTGATAAAAGAAGAAAGTGATCAATCCAAAATAAGAAATTGTTAAGTGAAAGCCTACTGAAAATAGAAAATTGCAAATTATAATTTTCCAGAAAAAATAAGAAAGAAATCGTTATTTACGATTTCCTAAAAATAGAAGGTTTCTACTACACACTGCTGTTGCGGATCACATGAGAGTTTAATACCGCCATATCCAGAATTAGAACTCCTACAATTAGAAGTCTGATAAACCACGGATCTGAGAAGATTGATATAGATCTAATCTGAAGGACTCTGCTGTTGCTAAATAAAGAACAATCTATAAGCGCATCAACTAAAGAAAGCAAGAAAAGATAAAATTCAGAATTAGAGTTATATTAGGAATCTTTTGTTTCTTTTATTAGAACTAGATCTTTATAAACCGATCCCTTATGATCTATAAATAAGAGGGTTCGGCATAGGAATAAGTATTGAAGAAATTCAGCATCAATTGACACCTGAGATTGGATTTTCTTCCGATCAAAGTAGTGTAACACAATTAGAGTAGATTAGATATTAGAGGTTTCTCAAGAGCAATTGACGACTGTAATTGAGTGCTGAAGATTAGTGTAGATATCTGTAATTTCTCACGAGCAATTGACGACTGCAGCTGAGAGGTGAAGGATATATTTTATTTTGCTTTGTAAACATCTCCAAGTTTTAATTTGAATTGATGACTCAAGTTAGAATTGTAAATTAGTGTAATGGTTTTTACTTTTCCATCTTTAGTTTTCTAGAGTTTTATTGACGCCCAAATTTTTAGTTGATTGTTGATTAAATTAAATCTGTATTGATAGGATCTTAGACTTGATTGACGACCAATGCTAGGAGACTAGAAATATGGTATAACGGTACTATTTATTTTCATAAATATCCAAAAGCTGAAGATTAAGATTGACGACCTTAATCTGAAGAAGGAGGATTAGGATTTATTTTTTTATACTTTAGTTTAATAACCCATTCTTTTATTCATATTTCTCCAGTACATTAGATCTTAAAGATAAATAAAAGTTTTTAAGATAGGGATTTAGATAAAAGATATAAACTAGGAATTAATTAGATAATGAACTTCCTCGTGGGATCGATCCTATACTGTCTCTACAATTTTCATTGTGCGCTTATAATAGGTTAAGACTTGAATTTAATATAATTATAATACATAATAAGCAATCGAGTCATTAGTACTGACAAATGCCCTTGCGTAGGCCCCACTATTTCATGTTTTATTCTCCTCATATTGATGGCCTGCATCAATAAGTGGAGGAGGGATGAGGGTATCGAGGGGATTCTGAATGGGTTGAGTGGGTGCCTAGTGAGGCCACTGTACTTAGTGAAGATTTTGGTGACTTATTTGTGGAGTGAGAGGATGTGTAAATGGTGGATTTTGAATGGGTGCATGATGAGGTCATTACACTAGATGGGGTTGGTAAGGATTTTGATTACTTGGTTGGCGGTAAGAGGACGTGCAAATTGGGGATTTTGGATGGCTTGAGATGGGTTCCCATGTTGGGTTGGGTGTGGAAGATATGGGTGGATAGGATTTATGCTGGATTGGCGGTTTAGGTAAGATGGATTTGTTATTTGTGAGGGAATGGGGTGTGTTTGTTGCGTGTAGGTGTAGGTGGGAAATTGGGGGAAGGATTGATGATTTGGGAATCCGACCCTTGAGGCCCACTTGGGTGGGCTTGGGTTTGGATAGGGGGCCTTTGAGGCCCACTTGGGTGGTTCCCTAATTGATGGTTAGGATTAGTGTTTTGGGTGAATGGGGTATGGAGATTTTAGAGGTTTTGAGAAGCCTCTAAAATCTCCATCATGAGGTTGTTTGGGGTGGATTATGAAGGTTTTGAGAAGCCTTCCATGAGGTGAACGTCCTCATCATCTCTTCCATCATGACCATGGGAGGGGAGGGAAAGTGTTCTCTTGATGGAGGAAACGTATAGGGTGGTGGAGGCACTTGGTTTGATATAAGAGAAAAATTGGGCATTACTTGGGTAGATGTAGGGGGACATTTGGGCATGACTTGGGTTGATGTGAGGGGAAACTTGGGTGTATCTTGAGGTGAGGTTGATGTGGAGGGAAAGTTGCGTTCATCGAACGGGCCGGTGATGGTAAATGGGGTTTGGGTGAGTAGGATGGAGATAGTAATCTCTTCCGATTGGGAGTGTGGTGGAAAGTTTCAGCATTGGCGGCGGATGTTACAACCGGCCAAACCATGGTTTGAAGGCGGGTGGGGTATGGGTTCCGCAAGTATGACTCAGAAGACTTCCTTTTCCTTCCCTTTCAGGATGATTGTGGGTGTGGCGATGTCATGATTACGACACCACAAGCTCTTTGGTTCTTTTTAGATGATTATTTTTTGAAGCTTTTCTTTTAATTTTGATGATCTCCTTTTTTTTTGAATTTTGAACAACAACAATTTTTTTGGATTTCTTTTTCTTCCTTTCCTTTACGACGCTTTTCTGGGCCTTTGGAACTCCCTTCTCGGATGGTGCTCACACCCCCAACGCTTCCTACGGCAAGACCCGGATGCCCTTTTAAAGAATCAAAGAGAAAATCTCTTAATATTTAAAGGCACGAATTTTCATGCAATACCCCGATCCCTCAGAATAGTCAATAAGAGGGTGGCCTCTTTTGACCGGCGAGGGCGTTTTGGGGTGCTAAGAGTGTAGGAATTATTGGGAGACTAAATACCAACGTACGCGGGGGGTTCGGGGAACTGTGACAAAGGCACCAAATTCTGGAAACAATATTTAAGCCATGTGTGCATAGTATCCATGCATGAGCAAATTTATGAATTTTTTCACTATGCATGCATAGTATGCTCGCAAGGCTTATTATACATATATTTTCTAGATTGCAGATCCGAGCTGGCCTTTGATTTGGTTTTCTGGAAGCACTGCCTCCGGGAACTCTTCTTTTAGCCTTTTTTGGGCTTCTCCTTACCGCACCTAAATGATACAAGGCCGATTCGATGCAACTAATGCGCTCCCCAAGGTTTTAAGCTTAATAACAAGTTCGATCACCCATCCGTTATACCTTCGGCATGAGCGCCTTCTCAGATACTAGATGGGGGTGGGATTTTTCAAGATCATCATCACTAGGGCTGCCGCTCTATTTGGAACCAGGTCGGATGTGTCGCAGCCTATTTCCCCCCCTTTTGTAAAAAATACCCGCACGAAGCGAATTATTAAGTCCCTTCTTGGTTCATTTTAGCATTCAGTTTTAAAGGAAGTTTGCTTAAGTCCAAAAAATGTGGCTTTCACCACCGTTCTCAATCCAGACTGTGAGAGTCCCGTGCCACCACTACAGGCCGGCGTTCAAAGGTGAAATATGTCACAAGTAGTAAGAAAATTGCGGGGTCAGTCAAGCGACTAGGTGAAAACGTAAAGAAATGTAAATGAGGAAATTTTAAATCTAAGCTATCAAGTAGGCCTACCAAACGGCTTAGGTGGTAAATGAAAAAAATTTAAATCAAAATTATCAAGTAGGCCAGCCAAATGGACTAGGCGATAAATGACAGAAATTTAAATCTAAATTATCAAGTAGGCCCGTGTTAGCGGCTTGTATGTATCATCTAATTAAGTTTTAACCTATTGCAAGTGCACAATGGAAATTATAGTACTAGCAAAGGATTGTTCCCACAGAGACAGGTTAAACTATATTAATTTAACTTTACTAAAAACTTATATTTATCTTTTAAGATCCTAAACTACTAGAGAAATATGAATAAAGAATTTGTTTATTAATCTAAATTGCAGAAAATAAATCCTAATCTTCAAACTTCAGATTATGGTCGTCAATCATAATCTTCTGCTATCAAATATTTATGAAATTAAATAGTACCGTTACACTATATATCAAGTTTCCTAGCATTCGTCGTCAATCAATACTAAAATCCTATCAATAAAAATTTAATCTAATCAACAATCTTCTAAAAGTTGGGTGTCATTCAAATTCTAGAAAACTGATGATGAAAAAGTAAAAATCGTTACACTAATCTGCAAACCTCAATTTGAGTCATCAATTCAAATTAAAATCTGAAGATATTTATAAAACAGGAAATAAAAGAAAATAAAATCTAAACTAGAAAGCAATAAAATTATATCTTTCACCCCTCAGCCGCAGTCATCAATTGCTTCTGAGAAACTACAAATATCTACTCTAATCTTTAGCTCTCAATTGCAGTCTTCAATTGCCCTTGAGAAACCTTAGATATCTAGTCTATAAAGCATTGATGATTTATTCCTATACCGAGCTCTCTTATTTATAGATCATAAGGAGTCGGTTTACAAGTTCTAATTCTAATAAAAGAAATAAAAGATTCCTATTATAACTCTAATTCTAATTCTATCTTTCCTTGCTTTCTTTAGTTGATGCACTTCTAGATTATTCATTTTCATTCAGTTACAGAGACCTTCAGGATCTTCTTCGTCAATCTCCTAGATCCGTGATCAGCTAAACTTCTAATTTAAGAGTTCTTCTAATTCTATTCAGGGCAGTGGAGATTTTCACGTGATCAGAAGCAATAATAGCAGTGGGAAAGCTTCTATTAGCACAATCGTAAATTATGATTATTTCTTTTCTTCTCTTTTTTTGAAAAATCATAAATCACGATTTTCTATCTTTCATAGCTTCCTCTCTAGACGATTATTTGAATTATGATTCATCGCTTTTCTTTTATATCGCTTCAGCTTCTCAAACGTCTTTTGAAAATTCATAAATTACGATTTCTTATTTTCTTCTTTAGTAATAGTGCTCAATTGTCTTTCACGATTTTCTAGCCTTCAGTATACAGTGAATCGTCTTTTTACGCTTAATCGTCTTTTACTGTTCTTTTGAGTTCATTTTTATAATGATTATTATTATGGCTCTCTTTTATTGGTTATTTTTAATATCTGTACATCATTAACTTATTAGTAGCAAACTAAGTCTTAGCATCACTAAATTAAGGGTGATAAAATGGTATATTATGTAAATGATCACACCCCCAAACTTACGTTTTGCTAATCCCTAGCAAATAAGGAAATATAAATTAAGAACTTAAATGCCACTTTTGTAGGGAGCACAATTACATTTAGCATATGCAACAAGCCTTTAAACCCCTAGGTGATCCCTAGTGGAGGAGTTGTAGTCTCCTGAAAGTTTTCAATGAAGTTACCTACAAACTTCAAATATTTTTAGATTTTTCAAATATTTTTCAAAATAAAAATAAAAATTCTAAACTTATTTTGTATACTAATTAAATTAAATAAATTACCCAAGTGACCAAATTGGTCAATACATAGTTTATTATGATTTTCTAAAATTAGCTATCTTTTGTCCTTACTTTGCATTACAACAATTATCCTTGATTAGAACTCCAACAATTTCAATTCATAATAAGCAGGGAGTATATATGCATTAGTGAATAGTTTATTCTTCATAAATTTTTCTAAACTGCAGATTTCGAAAATACTTTCATTCAAAAATTCACTATTGACACCCTCAAAAGGATGTCAAAACTTTTTGGGTTCTCTCAATATATTTTTCAAAAAAAAAAAAATTCAGTCAAAGATAAAAATTGTCAATCTCATAGAAAAGGATAATCTATCTTATTCATATGATTCCTTGTGTAATTCATAATATCTATTATCCATATCTCTACTAGGCTTATTCTTTTGCAAATCGCAAATCAAAAAAGTCTTTCCTTCGGCTTGTAATGGGGCTTTGGGTTTCAGAAGGTGTCAAAAAAGGGTAGAAAAGGATTTAAAGTTTTCTGAGAATTTAGCTTTTCTTTCTCTTTTCAACTTCTTCTTTATTTTATTTTAGTAAGTATCATGATTTGGATAGCTTCTTCCCATTTTTATTCCTCTTGTAAAATCCCATTTTGTAAAATCGTATTTTACGATTATTCTTTTCTTTGAAAGCTTTTTGCTAAATCGTAATATTTTTTTTCAGAATTCATTTTTTCACAATTTTTCATTCTTTTCCAATATTCCTCTTTTAATTTCAACTATACCCCTTTTTTTAGCATTCCCTTTTTCTATTCTATTTTTACTCCTTCTACTCCCTCTTCTCTCCTTTTGCATTCTAAACTCTCAGAAAATATAAAGGTTAAAGGTTGAAAGCTTTGGGTAGTACATATAGTTAAAGGTTTATCAGATTTTCGTACAAAGAAATTCAATTTTAGGCTTCTAATATGGGTTCAAAGGATAAGATTTTTTGAGATTTTGGCTTTTTGGCTCTGATTTAAACAAAAGATGGTCTTAAATCTTATTTATGATTTACTAGCATGATTGTCTTAGTGCTTTGACTAATAGATAGTTCTTAGACAAAAAATTAGGCTATCATATTCATAGAATATTTTCAATTCTAAATTCAACAATATGAGATTTCAGTATAGAAGTTCGAAGAAATTTTATGACTTGAATGAAAACAGTCTCTCTCTAAATAAAAGAGGAAAATTGGCTCGAATTCCAACTGGTTTATAAATTTGAAACTATAGTCTAAAATTTGCAGTTTAGATCAATCTATTGTTTCAAACATCCATTCTAATATAGTGTTTAACGAGCTAAGCATGAATTGTAGTTGTTCTATATTCTAATTGTTAAACTTCTACTATAATGAATCGTAAGTTTTTTTTAAGAATTGTAATTTTTTTCTATCAAAATTCCTATGTACTGATCAATTTGGAATTCAAAAAATCTTTATAAAAATAAACTACTAAAATTAAACTGCTTATATAATAATTTAACTAAATAAAACTACTATTATAAACAGATTTGTGTATCCCCCTCAAACTTAATTCTGACAATGCCCTCATTGGCACAAAACTAGGGGACACATAAAATATTTACCTAAAATTATTAAGAACTCAGATTAATTATCAAAAAAAATTTGTCACCAGATATTTACTTTCCCCTAAACTTGAGAGAAACTATCCACGGCTTATTCTCAGAGAATCGATAATAAAAATATTAGAAACGTTATTAACGATCATACTGTTAGTAAAAAAATTATTGGTCAAAAAGAAAATTTCATATATATTAACTGAATATTTACAATGAGCATGAAAGAAGAACTAAAGAATTAAAATATTAAAAACTAATTACAGAAAAGAAAATAATCCTAAGAAAAATCTATTGAGCTCAAACCTGTGAGGTTTGCAATGTTCTGTAATATTTTTACTCACATGGTGATATAGGGTATGGTACAAGGATAGAGGTAGTAGGGTCATCTTCCCAATTTGACACCTCGGTTGTAGAATAATCGTCTTGATCCTTTTCTGTAAATGAATCCCTATAATCATTTGGTGAGAAGTTCCTTTCGGACACTGTTGCTCTTTATCAGCCTTTTCTTTTAAATCCACAGTCAACTTCTTGATCACAACAGATTTAAGTCGTATCTCCCTTATCAGCTTTTCTTCCTTATTCTGTTCTTTTGTTATGGTAACGAAGATGTTCTTTGTTATAAACTCAATTATCTGTTGTTGTTCTGCATTGATTGAGTTTAGAGAGTCTTGAGCTTCTTACAGTTGCAGAATTTTTCCTTCAGCTATGGTCAGTAGATGATCTTTTTCACTTAGTTGTTGATGGAGTGTTTGTTGGTAGTCTTTTAAGACTTTTTCTCATACAATTTCTGCATCATCAGATTCAACCATTAAACCTCCAAATTGTGAAAGCATAGCTGCCATTTTATCTTCATACACCTTTCTTTCTTTTTCCAAAGCTTGTTGATTGTCCCTCAGTATTCTATTCTTTGCTTACAGCTGGGTGATCTGTTCTTGAAGGTTTGAAGTCGTATCTTGGACTCTTTTCTCTGTGGCTACTACCCATCTCGCATGTTGATATTGCATAGCTTTTCGTTGCAAGCCCTCCATTATCCCTGTGCGCTCTTGAATCGTAAGTATAGTATCAAGGACTCTCCTCTTCAGTCCTTGATATTCCTTCATCAACTTTCTTACTATACTTGGCAGTTTGATCAAAGCTGGGGCATTTGTAGAGTTCCATTGTTCTAGTTCTCTCACTCTTCTTACTACTTCTGGTAATGGCAATAGATTTGGTTCATGTGTAAGTTGCCATTGTTCCACTGCCTTCAATCTTTTTTCTAATTCAGAGATTAAAGTGGTGGTGACTGGAGGATCCTCAGGGGGAACTTCTTCTCTGTTTAATAGTTCTATGAAACACCCTCGTGGTGATTCAAAGCTTGGTTCTGCTTCAACAACTTGAGCTATGAGGGTTGGCTCTGTATTAGCCGTAATTGTAGGCTGAGCAATAGGTTTAATTGAGGTATGGCTGGAAGTAGCCATTTCAGTAATTCGGTGATCAATTGTGGAAGGAATTTTTTGGTTTACATCAACATTTAAGCTCTCAGGGTCTGCTTCAGTAGTAGCTGATAGTGTATTTGCCTCTGTTGAAAGGAGCATAACAAGCCCTACTGGTGAGTCCAAAGAAGGGTCGTACAGATTGTCTTGGTCTGCAACTAGGATTCCTAACTTGGTTATTCTTTCTTGTGCTGAAGAGCTGAACTCTGCTCCCTCCTGAGGTGAAATAGAAGTACTCACACCTTCTTCCACAACTACTTCTTTTGGGCTACGATTTTTGCTGGTTGCTCTATGGCAGTCTCTTCTCGGTCCTCATGAATTTGTGAGACTTGTGGTGTAGAGGAGGTACTTTTGGTGCAAGGAGTGAGTGAAATTTTCTTTTTATTTTCGGCATCTAAAGTTCTCCTATAGGCTGGGACTGTTAAGCCTTCCTCTATTCTTGGTAAAGCTTTTTCCTTGGGATCTATACTATACCACACAGTCATTAGCAGATTCATGATAAGGCCTCCAAATGGCAAGGTCAATTTCTTCTTCTGGTATTTTTCTTGACTCATTTTCTCCCTCACGATAGTGATTACTTCAAAAAGATAAGAGGGCACATTGAACCAATAGCGATTTGCCATTAAGTACAATTTCTTGGCAAATAGTGCCCTTTCTTGTACTCCATAACCCATGGGGTGAATAGTCTTATGAATTAGCACGTCGAAGAATAGAAGTGATAAACTCCTTGCTTCCAGGTCCTTTCAAAGGAAGAAGGACCTGTCCCGTGGGGGTTTTCCTAATAATTTTGTTGCCATTTGGATAAAATTAGGGAGGGTATCTGATGGCATCCTCAAAAGGTTGGCCTCTGGGTTATCATGGGACAATTGTGGTATTTCTAGGCGTGCATGCATTACCCTGGCAACCATTTCCTTTGTAATATGGATCAAAATTCCATCAATACTGGTGGAGAGGATTGGGGATGATTCCTGGCTGCCTTTGGTCATATTTTTGTAAAACAGCCTCACCAATCTAGGATAGACTGGTGTGAGTCCTGGCTCTAAGAAATAATTCAGCCCGACATCCTTAAAATATTTAATGTCTTCTCCACTCATTTCCAATTTTCTAAAGACTCAACATCTACTACAATTTTAGCTCCCACAGTATGATGTTTTATTGAAGTAGGGAGTCTATTTGCTGGTGTAGCAGAGGACGCTGGCCTTTTGCCTTTATCTATTTTCATGCCCTTTTTAGGGCAGACACAGATTTTGTCTCTTTTGTGTCTTTGGAAGGTTCTCTGATAACCACCCTGGAAGATTTGAATTTTTTCTTGGGTGGGTCTGTTGCTTTTGATTTGGCCTTAAGGGCAGCCGACCATGCGACACGGTTAATGATTGGGGTGTTATTAGAGCTATTACCTTCTTCTTCTTCCTCCTCTTCCCTTTGTTGTTTGCGCATCTCGTTCACCATTTTACAACTCATTTTTCTGCCAAAATTGTTACAACACCATTAATTAACCTTGAATTTCATGTATTGAATAAAAATTTCTTGTAGAAACCTTCTATTTGATCATTAAAATCGCCACCTTACTTCTTGACGATTGAAACCCTAACTTGTAGATGTGAAATGAAATGCACTCAGGGTTTCCTAAAATAAAATAGGGGAGGCAAGGGGTTTATAGGAAAATAAATGGTTGGTTTGAGTGGAAGAACGGTTAAGATTATGGACATTTTGAAAAAGAGAGGGAAGGTGGGACGGAAAAACTGAAGAGTTTGAAAATGGTGCCGACAAATCCTTTTTTGGAATATGTAGGCCATGTTTTCAGTGACGACTTGCTGAGCCGGTCATCACTTAGGTTTTACCCTAGAATCGTCGATTGATTCTAGCTCTCAGTACGTAAGAATCGCAATCACTGCGCTTCTGATATACCTAACGACGATCAATCATAAATCCATACGATCGATCGTTATAATATACAGTAGGTATGATATTACAATCTATCATTTTCCAATGATTTAGGTTGTATTATAATGCCTAAAAAAAGAAAAAGAAAAAGAAACAGTTTACATAATTTACAATTGGTGCTACGGATGAGTCGGTAGCTCGACGATCCAAGAGGTTTTTTAATTTAATTTGGGGAGGCGATGTCTCCCCCAAGAACACTTATCCTCTAGGATTATTTATTGGCTGCGTAGGTAATTGGCCACTCTCCCTTTTGGCCACTTGAGAAGCTAGTTGGCCTATCTGGCTTTCCTGCTTCGCAATGGACTGCGTGTGTGAATTGAGTACTTGGGAGAATTGAGCGAGCTGATGTAAGTCTTTAGAATGTTGATGTGACTGTTGTTGTAAATCCTTGAGGATTTGAACAACTGTGCATCAGGTGCACTGCTCTGTGATCCAAATTGGGGCAGTGTGGCCGGCAATTGAGGTCTTTGATGGAAAATCAGAGTCTGGAGAAATCTGGGCTGCATAGCTGTTGGTGCAAGCTGCGCTCCTCCCATGGAACCATAATTGAATCCAGGGTGGTTCCTCCACGATGGGTTATAGGTGTTCCCATAATCTCCCCTCTGAAAAGACATTACTTGTTCATTTTTCACTACCTCCTGGTATGGTGGCGCAGTAAGGTTTTCAGTAAAATGTTGAGACTGTCTATTAGAGTAGCTTGATAAGGAGTTATTCAGAGTGCTAGATTTGGTTGCCATTAACATCGCGATTTGATGTTCCAGAGCCAAAAATTTTGAACTTATTTCATCCTCTTTCTTTACTTTATCATTGCTGATATCGTAAAGTCCACCCCTCGCGAGCAAGGTATGGCAAGTGACAACTGAATCTATAATACCCGGTCCAGCCTGACTCGTTACCACACTTGTCTGATTCTCATGTGCTTAGAAGACCAAATGTATCAGGTCAAATAATTAAACTGTACCCTTTAGAGCCAAGCCAGTAGACGAATGAACTATGTGTGTGTGTGAGACCGAATAGATAGCACCAATGATTTGACCCATTAGCCAACGGTCTATAGTAAAGACCCATTAGTTAACTGATGGCACCAAAAACCCATTGTACATAAAGGCCCATGGGCTAGACCTATTGGGAACGGACCCATGACTGAGAGAGGGATGCATCTATGGCCCTTGAGTCAAGCGAACATCATTACCATGTATAGGGGTTACACAGCTGAACCAATCCAAGGAAATGACCCCTTTAGCTAGAGACCCAAAACATATGGTCCATAGACTTCAATCCCTGTGTTGGGACCATGTCAAGACCCGGTTAGAACTCTTGGATTTGTGACCTTTAAATTCTGCTTGTACACAATTAGTGGATGTATAAGCTCCACACATGAGTTGGCCCAGCCGAATTAAGACCCATGCATGCAAAGCATTTGCATGGAGTTTTAGTGTTGGGTAACAGTAGCTAAAAGAAGAACTTCTTTTTCCATCGCCTTCACGGCAAGGAGCTCCAAACCAGCGATTCAAACCCCTCCGACCTAGCAAATCTACCGTAGAGATGGGGAGAACTTTCTAAAATCATTAAACCTTCGCTTCACGGATTCATTTCGACAGGGACGAGTGTGATCAAAAGCACCTCATGGGTAAAAGCATATGCGAAACTCGGAAACCCAGCGCGTGAGAGTTTCGTTACGGTAAACTCACTAATCTATTTACAAATCCTAGTGTCTGTTGAGTAAATTAAGCCCGTGCATGAAGCTGGGAAGAATCGGACCCGTGAGAGGCTTTATAGCCAAAATCGGGGGGTCCGACGCCTTGAGTTGCATGCACGATTAACCGTGGTTGGGCTAGAAGCCTCACTTCCACCTTAGACTGATCTAAATGGGTCGCGCTCTAGCAATGCGTAACTCAATTCCCCTCTGAATATTATCATAAACCACTTAGGAGTCTAATCCTATGAATTACGGGGGTTTCGGATCATATCTTGCACGGGTTAATGATGATAAAGAGCTAACATTTTGAAGGGGTCACTTTAGGAGATTAAATATGACTTTCAATGGTGTGTTTCTGTGTGCACGAATCTCAAAATCCGAGGCTATAGGACAGAACAAAGAAATGGCAAGCCTGTCAGGTTCGCCGTGGTGAAGTGGAAGCTCATTGTGGCAAGAAATCACTTGAAGGCCTCACCGCGGCGAGAAACTAAGGCAATTTTGCCTCTGGAAAAACTCGTCGCGGCGACCCTGCATCTCGCCGCAGCAAGATGCTTGGTTCTTGGCTTTGTTTGAGGACTGTGGTCTAGTGTGACTTGCAAAACGGAGGTTTAAGGCTAGCATGTTACATGATACATAAAAGTATATATAATATGTGTTTTAGGCTTTGCATGAAGAACATTTGAGAGGAGCCTAGCTTTAATCCATACGTATTTAATTACAAGGTCCGACACTTAAGGTAGAGAAAATACCTTGCCACTTATATATATTTCTCTCGAATTCACGTTGTATGATGCAATTATCCAATGAATGGTATTTTTCAGCAATTAATGTATGTATATATATATATATATATATATGCACATGTAATTGAAATTCTCAAATACTATGATTTAATTTCCGCATACATGTTTTAATGATTCATGATCGTGCATTTGACCTCGCATTGTCTTGCCTTTCCATGTACCCGTTCTTGATATGTGTCAACGCGTACTTGCTATGTGTCTATGCTTTATGTGATCACGTGCAATGAGGAGTGGAGTCTCCATGAGAAGGGTGGAGTCCCCGGGGTCACGACCCTATGCTCCTAATACGGACTGCTCAGTTCTCTAATACGAGATGCATTGTCATGTGAATCGTTCTGAGGGTAATAGAGGTAAGGGGAGTGGAGTCTCCATGAGAGGGGTGGAGTCCCCAGGGTAACGACCTTGTGTTCCTAATACGGACTGCTCAGTTCCCTAATATGGGATACTTATTCTACTGCCACATGATATGATACGTCTTGCTTCTTGATATTTGATCTATTTTGATTCCAATATTGTCTTTGCTATATATGTTCATGACTCGTCTTCGCTTGTTTGACTTGTACACGAGCTTGAAACATCTCAATGTATTGTTTGAGCATGAATTATTCTTTGGCATGATTTGACTCATTAAGGCATGGTAATTACGTTTTAGAGCTCACATTCGATATATAAATATATAAGTGTGAATTTCAATTGTTTTTACTTATGCATCGAGAACTTGAATTGGATATATTAAAGTATACTTAGCACTATGTTTTTCCCTGTTGAGCTTGGATGAAGCTCACTCTCGACTATACGTCACAGCTGCAAGAGTTGGGATTGAATGGGATCCGGAGCAGGAAGAAGACCCGGATTACACTCCTGCAAAAGAGGAAGAGGACCTACCTGAGGAGCACCATCCTTAGTGTTGGGATGCTTGTACTTTGGGGTTTTTTTTTTTGGGAAAGAGAGAAACGGTAAATGAACTTGAAAGTTGTAATTAAATACTAAATATTTTGGGTCCACTGTTAGATGGAGGTCGGCCTTCATCGGTGGATAATAGTTGTTTTGGTCTTTTGTATAGATGATAACTAGAATTACGACTATGCTGCCCCTTTTTACCTGATAAAGTTCTATTTTATGTTTTCGTTGTGTGTATCTTTTGCTTCCATTCTCGTGTCTTTACCATCATGCGATGACTCGGTCTTTCCTGTTGATTGATGATGGGAAGATTGAGGGTTCGGGAAGTGATGTTGTACAATAGGTACCATAACGTCACTGTAACTTGGATCATGTGTGCGATCCGACGGCACGGGTTTTTGTGGTAAGGAAAACCCGGGCTGTCACAGGTGGTATCAAAGCCTAAGCGGTACATCAGACGGACATATAGAACTATGACGTTAATTGGTAACAGTGGCATTAGGAATTCTAGATTAGTTGAACTAAGATTTTGGGTTTAGAACCAACTTGACTTAGCCACTGCTTGGTCAAGAAAGGTCATCATGTCTCCTAGAAGGGGAAGACTGAGGGTATTTCACACCGACGGTAGGACCACTGGGGAAAGAGTAGTCACACCTCCTAATGCAATCCCTCTTGGCAACAACAACAATCATGCCTTAGGGGTTGACATCAATCAGAGCAATGCCTTAGACGGAGGGAACCAAGCTACAAATGATACGGGAAACAACCAACAGTTGTTGGAGACCATGGTGAACACCATGGCGATTTTAGCTGAAAGGAGACAACCATCTGGGTTTCAAGACTTCCGGAGACTAAGACCTCCGAGTTTTTATGGACAAGCTGACTCGATGGAGGCCAAGAAATGGTTGAACGGATTGAGAAACTACCCCAACGAGTCTGTTGTACGGAAGAGGAGAAAGTGAGTTGGGCCTCGTTCCAACTCGAAGGTGAAGTGGACCCATGGTGGAAGTCCGTTGAGAGAACATGGGCACCTGGAACACCATGGACATAGGCTGAATTTACCAACACCTTCAATCAAAAGTATTTCCCAACAATCGAGAGACGTCGAATGGAGATTCAGTTTGCAAATCTGGTCCAAGGGCAAATGAGGGTCCAAGAATACGAGACGGAATTTACACGCTTATCTCGATTTGCACAAGCCCTGGTCGCCACCGAATTAATGAAAACACAGAAGTTTGAGTACGATCTTAAACCAGCCATAAAGAGTAGGATATCGCTAGTCGAAGAAACCACGTACGAGAGAGTGGTAAGGCTAGCTCTTATTGCAGAAAGGGACATAGAAGAGTTGTATAAAGCGATAGATGAACAAGTAAGGAGTAGAAAGGCTCAGTGCCAAGCATCAAGTGCGGAGCAGGCCAGTAAGAGGTCAAGATATTTGATGCCACCACCCGCACAATCAACTGCTACGGCATCTGCAAGGCCTTATGATTCGAATACCTTGATGTCTCTACCTCCAAGGCCTCCGAGGCCTTTTAATACGTCGAGTTCGGCAGATACTAGCGCAGCAAGGAGACCATAGACGGCATCACGTGCCGCTTCCACAGCGCCATCCTTGATGTGTGCAAAGTGTGGAAAGCCACACAAAACTGAGGAATGTCGCAAGAAAACTGGAGCTTGGTTCAAATGCGGGCAAATGGGGCATCGCATCAGGGATTGCCCGGACATGAAAGGCATCACAACCACGACTACGCCGAGCCTGAAATTCTTAAGGCCCACTATACCAAGTCGAGCTTATGTTGTATCATCTCATGATACCCAAACAACTAATGATGTCATTCAAGGTATGAAAATTTTGATTCCTAATAGAATTATTTTCTCCCATTTTAGATAAAGGTGCATTAGTAGGAATGATCCCCACAACCGTTATACTTCATGCCATAATGCAACTCATAATGCAACTAACGCTCAAATGTCTGTTGGATTTAGGTGTCATCCGTTTAAGCTAACCATTCGATATATGTTGTTATAGGGCCCAAGTGTTGATAAACCCTGGGTCCACTCTTTCATTCATTACACCAGCCTTTGCCAAGTAGATCGACTACACACCGCAACCGTTAGAGTTCTTCTTATCCATTTTTACACCAACAGGGGGATCAGTAAGTACGGATATGGTATGTTGATCAGTTGTCATCACCATGGAACACCGCCACACTAAGGCTGACCTAATCCTGCGGGAAATGCAAGGATACGATGCAATACTAGGCATGGACTGGCTAACCAGATTTCGAGCCAAGGTAGATTGTTCAAAGAAAATAGTTATTCTCTATCCTAAGAAATAGAAGTTGTTCATATTCATTGGCATTCGATCTATCGTCGCCCCCTTTATATCAGCAGTTCAAGCAAAACGACTGATTAACAGAGGATGCCAAGGGTAACTTGCTTTCGTACAAAGGCATAAGGATGAGAACATTGATATTACAAACATCCCATATGCCAAAAACCTTCCAAACAAGCCAAGGGCAAAGCCCCGACTACCTCCAAATCCCCACCAATGCAAGACCAACTCGACCCGTGGTGGGATACAAAAACATGCAAACCAGAGTGGACCTTCAACCAAGCATATTTCAGTGATGAAGAACCACTTTCACTGTTGATTAATTACCTCGAGAGAGCAGGCTACACCGCCCTCTTCAGACCTTTTCACGAACAGTATTACCCACGAATTGTTAAACTCTTCTACTAGAACCTTAGTGTAGACCAAAACGGAACCCTATGCACTAATATCGATGATCGAAAGTTTCGATTCATTCACGACCGATTCGCCACAGCCATGGGTATTCCATTGGGATATGAACCAAACTGGGGTCTACTGCCACCAAACCCTACCAGGGTGCCCTTCCGTCGAATAGTTGCAGAAATGACCAATGGGCAGCGCGGCCCTGGCCAATCAATTAAGGGTGCACAATTGCCTCTAGATATGTGGTGGATCGCTACAGTACTTAGAGGTAACCTTTACCCTTTAGCAAGAGAAGACGGTAGGAATGGAGTATTTTTACAAGCCTTATTCTCAGTGTTCGAGGGAAGATGGTTTGATGTGGTTGAACTTGTCATCGATGGACTGGTCCACGCCCACAATTGTATGCTAGAGGGCAGAAAGAAAACATTGACCACCATGCCATATGCACGCCTCATATCGCACATGGTGAAAGAGTACCAAGATGAAATTGGAGGATTCACAATAAGGACTGATGAAACACAAGATACCAACAACGTTAAGTACTTTGGATGTGAGCATTGGGAATCGGCTCAAAACCAAATAAGTAGGAAAGTCTGAGGTCTACCACCAATGGCAGACGTACCCCTCAACCACTCATTCAGTTATGCAAACATCGCCAAGCGGATGGACTTCCAAGAAGCGATGCTCATGGAAATCATGCACCATTGCTTTCCAAATGACGCCATGCAACGAATCGCGAGAGCGCAAATATCTGCTAAACATGCCGCTGAGCCTTCTGGTAATCCCTTAGCACACTTTCCCCAAAGTTGACCAGCGTTAGTACAATGTTAGCTTTTGTAAAACTGATATCCACATATTACACTTTAGGCACATTTTGTATACCTTTGCAATGTTTTAGACATATCAATCTCCATCCTATACTTAAAATAGTTACATATACGCACACACCATCACTCTCAACACTAGCAGTTACGTACTTCACGACCCTGTGTATCAATGAAAACATTACACTCTGTATATACTAGTTGCCCCCAGCTAAATGCTCATAAACTTTCTATTATGTATGTCATAGACGAATATAGTATAGTTACTACCTCGTTTTCCTGTGCCATTTTTAATTTTTGAGGACGAAAATTTATTTAAGGGGGGGAGGATGTAACACCCGGCGCAGCCCGACTCGTTACCACACTGGTCTGATTGTCATGTGCTTAGAAGGCCGAACGTATCGGGTCAAATAATCAAATTGGACCCTTTGGATCCAAGCCAGTAAACAAATGAACTATGTGTGTGTGTGAGACCAGATAGATAGCACCAATGATTTGACCCATTAGCCAACGGCCTATAGTAAAGACCCATTAGTTAACTGATGGCACCAAAAACCCATGGTACATAAAGGCCCATGCGCTAGACCTGTTGGGAATGGACCCATGACTGAGAGAGGGCTGCATCTATGGCCCTTGAGTCAAGCAAACATCATTACCATGCATAGGGTTTACACAGCTAAACCAATCCAAGGAAATGACCCCTTTAGCTAGAGACCCAAAACATATGGTCCATAGACTTCAAGCCCTATGTTGGGACCATGTCAAGACCCAGTTGGAACTCTTGGATTTGTGACCTTTAAGTTCTGCTTGTACACAATTAGTGGTTGTATAAGCTCCACACATGAGCTGACCCAGCCGAATTTAGACCCATGCACGCAAAGCATTTGCATGGATTTTTAGTGTCAGGTAGCAACAGCTAAAAGAAGAACTCCTTCTTTTTCCATCGCCTTCATGGCAAGGAGCTCCAAACCAGCGATTAAGACCCCTCCGACCTAGCAATTCTACCGTAGAGAAGAGGAGAACTTTCGGAAGGCATTAAACCTTCGCTTCACGGATTTGTTTCGACGGGGACAATTGTGATCAAAAGCACCTC
Organism: Chloranthus sessilifolius; assembly: GCA_021018995.1. Classification (NCBI taxonomy): domain Eukaryota; kingdom Viridiplantae; phylum Streptophyta; class Magnoliopsida; order Chloranthales; family Chloranthaceae; genus Chloranthus; species Chloranthus sessilifolius. The sequence continues at coordinate 86,670,437 of CM037585.1, forward strand.
ACGAGTAAAAGCATACGTGAAACTCAGAAACCCTGCACACGAGAGTTTCGTTATAGTAAACTCACTAACCTATTTACAAATCCTAGTGTCTGTTGAGTAAATTGAACCCATACATGAAGTTGGGAAGAATCGGACCCGTGAGAGGCTTTGTAGCCAAAATCGTGGGGTCCGACGCCTTGAGTTGCATGCACGATTAACCATGGTTGTGTCAAAAGGCTCACTTCCGCCTTAGACCGATCCGAATGGGTCATGCTCTAGCATTGCATACCTTGAAACCCCGCCGAATCGTGTCATAAACCACTTAGGAGTCTAATCCTATGAATTTTGGGGGTTTCGGATCGTATCTTGCACGGGTTAATGATGATAAAGAGCTAACATTTTCAAGGGGTCGCAATAGGTGATTAAATATGACTTTCAATGGTGTGTGTGTGTGCACAAATCTCAAAATTCGATGTTAGAGAGCAGAACAAAGAAATGGCAAGCCTGTTAAGCTCGCCCCGGCGAAGTGGAACCTCGTCGTGGCGAGAATTCACCTGAAGGCCTCGCCACGGCGAGAAACTAAGGAAATTTTGCCTCTGGAAAAACTTGCCACAGCAAGTTTGCTTATGCATGTGGCACCTGGCTTGTTCTCCGCGGCGAGATGCTCTGTTCTTGGCCTTGTTTGAGGACTATGGTCTAGTGTGACTTGCAAGACGGTGGTTTAAGGTGAGCTTGTTATGTGATACATAAAAGTATGTATAATATGTGTTTTAGGCTTTGCGTGAAAAACATTTGAGAGGAGCCTAGCTTCGATCCGTGCGTGTTTAATTACAAGGTTCGACAGTTAAGGTAGGGAAATTACCTTGCCACTTATATATAGTTCTCTCGAATTCACGTTGTATGATGCAATTATCCAATGAATGATATTTTTTAGCAATTAATGTATATATATATATGCACATGTAATTGAAATTCTCAAATACTAAGATTTAATTTCCGCATACATGTTTTAATGATTCATGATCGTGCATTTGACCTCGCATTGTCTTGCCTTTCCATGTACCCGTTCTTGATACGTGTCAACGCGTACTTGCTATGTGTCTATGCTTTATGTGATCATGTGCAATGAGGAGTGGAGTCTCCATGAGAGGGGTGGAGTCCTCGTGGTCAAGACCCTGTGCTCCTAATACAGACTACTCAGTTCTCTAATACGAGATGCATTGCCATGTGAATCGTTCTGAGGGTACTAGAGGTAAGGGGAGTGGAGTCTCAATGAGAGGGGTGGAGTCCCCGGGGTAACGACCTTGTGTTCCTAATACGGACTGCTCAGTTCCCTAATACGGGATACTTACTCTACTGCCACGTGATATGATATGTCTTACTTCTTAATATGTGATCTATCTTGATTCCAATATTGTCTTTGCTATATGTGTTCATGACTCGTCTCCGCTTGTTTGACTTGTACACGAGATTGAAACATCTCTATGCATTGTTTGAGCATGAATTATTCTTTGGCATGATTTGACTAATCAAGGCATGGTAATTACATTTTAGAGCTTGCATTTGATATATGAATATATAAGTGTGAATTTCAATCATTTTTACTTATGCATCGAGAACTTGAATTGGATATTTTAAAGTATACTTAGCACTTTGTTTTTCCCTATTGAGCTTGGATGAAGCTCACTCTCGACTATACATCACAGCTACAGGATCTAGATTGAACGGGATCCTGAGCAGGAAGAATACCTGGATTATAATCCTGCAGAAGAGGAAGAGGACCTACCTGAAGAGCACTTTCCATAGTGCTAGGGTGCTTGTACTTTGGGGGTTTTTTTTTTTGGAAAGAGAGAAACGGTAAATGAACTTGAAAATTGTAATTAAATACTAAATATTTTGGGTCCACTGTTCAGATGGAGGTCGGCCTTCATCGGTGGATAATAGTTGTTTTGGTGTTTTGTATAGATGATAACTAGAATTACGACTATGCAGCCCCTTTTTATCTAATATAGTTCTATATTATGTTTCCGTTGTGTGTATCTTTTGCTTCCGTTCTCGTGTGCTTACCATCATGCGATGGCTCGGTCCTTGATAATTGATGATGGGAAGATCGAGGGGTCGGGAAGTTATGTTGTACAACGGGTACCATAGCATCACTGTAACTCGGATCATGTGTGCGATCTGACGGTGCGGGTTTTTGTGGTAAGGAAATCCCGGGTTGTCCCAAGTGGTATCAAAGACCAAGCGGAAAATCAGATGGGCATATAGAACTATGACGTCAATTGGTAAGACCGAAGGTATTGCACACCAACGGTAGGACCACTGGGGAAAGAGTAGTCACACCTCCGAATGCAATCCCTCTTAGCAACAGCAACAATCATGCCTCATGGGTTGACAACAATCGGGGCTATGCCTTAGACGGAGGGAACCAAGCTACAAATGACTCAGGAAACGACCAACAGTCATTGGAGACCATGGTGAACACCATGGCGATTTTAGCTAAAAGGAGACAACCATCTGGGTTTCAAGACTTTCAGAAAATAAGACCTCCGAGTTTTTATGGATAAGCTGACCCGATAAAGACCGAGAAATGGTTGAGCCAGGTTGAGAAATTACCCCAACGAGTCCATTGTACGGAAGAGGATAAAGTGAGTTGGGCCTCGTTCCAACTCGAAGGTGAAGCAGACCCATGGTTGGAGTCCGTTGAGAGAACACGGGCACCGGGAACACCACGGCCCTGGACTGAATTTACCGACACCTTCAATCAAAAGTATTTCCCTACAACTGAGAGACGTCGAATGGAGATTCAGTTTGCAAATCTGGTCCAAGGGCAAATGAGTGTCCAAGAATACGAGACAGAGTTTACACGCTTATCTCGATTTGCACCAGCCCTTGTCGCCACTGAATTAATGAAAACACTGAAGTTTGAGTACGGTCTCAAACAGGATATCAAGAGTAGGATATCGCTATTCGAAGCAACCATGTACAAGAGAGTGGTAAGGCTACCTCTTATTGCAGAAAGGGACTTAGAAGAGTTGTATAAAGCAAGAGATGAACAAAGAGTAGAAAGGCTCAGTATCAAGCATCAAGTGCGGAGCAAGCCAGTAAGAGGTTGAGATATTTGATGCCACCACCCGCACAATCAACTCCTAGGGCATCCGCAAGGCCTTATGATTCGAATGCCTTGACGTCTCTACCTCCAAGGCATCCGAGGCCTTTTAATACGTTGGGTCCAGCAGATACTAACACGGCAAGGACACCATCGACAGCATCATGGGTCTCTTCCTCAGCGCCATCCTTGATGTGTGCGAAGTGTGGAAAGCCACACAAAATTGAGGAATGTCGCAAGAACACTGGAGCTTGCTTCAAATGCGGGCAAATGGGGCATCACGTCAAGGATTTCCCGGACATGAAAGGCATCACAACCACGACTACGCTGAGCCTGAAATTCTCAAGGCCTACTATACCAGGCTGAGCTTATGCCTTATCAACTCATGATACCCAAACAACTAGTGATGTCATTCAAGGTATGAAATTTCTTATTCCTAATAGAATTATTTGCTCACATTTTAGATAAAGAAGGTGCATTAGTAGGAGTGATCCCCACAACCGTTATACTTCATGCCATAACACAGCACATAATGCAACTAACGCTCAAACGTCTGTTGGATTTAAGTGCTATCTGTTTAAGATAACCATTCGATATATGTTGCTATAGGGCCCTAGTGTTGATAGACCGTGGGTCCACTCTTTCATTCATTACACCAGCCTTTGCCAAGGAGATCGGCTACACATCGGAACCGTAGAGTTCGTCTTAGCCATTTCTACACCAACAGGAGGTTCAGTAAGTACGGATATGGTATTATGATCAGTTGTCATCACCATGGAACACCGCCACACTGAGGCCGACCTAATCCTGCTGAAATTGCAAGGATACGATGCAAAGGTAGATTGTTCAGAGAAAACTGTTACTCTCTATCCTAAGAAACAGAAGTTGTTCATATTCATTGGCATTCTATCTACCATCGCCCCCTTTATATCAGTAGTCCGAGCAAAACGACTGATTAACAGAGGATGCCAAGGGTACCTTGCTTTCGTACAAGGGCATAAGGATGAGAATGTTGATATTACAAACATCCCATACACCCAAAACCTTCCAAACAAGCCAAGGGCGAAGCCCCGACTACCTCCAAATCCCCACCAATGCAAGACCAACCCAACCCGTGGTGGGATACAAAAACATGCAAACCAGAGTGGACCTTCAACCAAGCATATTTCAGTGATGAAGAACCACTTTCTTGGTCGATTAATAACCTCAAGAGAGCAGGCTACACTGCCCTCTTCAAACCTTTTCACGAATAGTATTACCCACGAATTGTTAAACTCTTCTACCATAACCTTAGTGTAGACTAAAACGGAACCCTTGCACTAATATCGATGACTGGAAGTTTAGATTCGATCACGACCAATTAACCACAGCCATGGGTATTCCATTAGGATATGAACCAAACCGGGGTCTACTGCCACCAAACCCTACCAGGGTGCCCTTCCATCGAATAGTTACGGAAATGACCAATGGGCAGCACAGCCCTGGCCAATAAATTAAGGGTGCACAATTGCCGCCAGATATGTGGTGGATCGATATAGTTCTTAGAGGTAACCTTTACCCTTTAGCAAGAGAAGACGATAGGAATGAAGTATTTTTACAAGCCTTGTTCTCAGTGTTCGAGGGAAGATGGTTTGATGCGGTTAAACTTGTCATCGATGGACTTGTCCACACCCACAATTGTATGCTAGAGAGCTGAACGAAAACACTGACCACCATGCCATATGCATGCCTCATATTGTGCATGGTGAAAGAGCACTAAGATGAAATTGTAGGATTCGCAATAAGGACTGATGAAATGCAAGATACCGACAACGTTAAGTACTTTGTATGTGAGCATTGGGAATCGGCTCAAAACCGAATAAGTAGGAAAGTTCGAGGTCTACCACCAACGGTACCCCTCAACCCCTCATTCAATTATGCAGACATTGCCAAGCGGATGGACTTCCAAGAAGCAATGCTCATGGAAATCATGCACCATTGCTTTCCAAATGACGTTGCGCAGCGAATCACGAAAGCGCGAAAATCTGCTAAACATGCCGCTGAGCCTTCTGGTAATCCCTTAGCACACTTTCCCCAAAGTTGACCAGAGTTGGTACAATGTTAGCTTTTGTAAAACTGATATCCACCTATTACACTTTAGGCACATTTTGTATACCTTTGCAATGTTTTAGACATCAATCTCCATCCTATACTTAAAACAGTTACATATACGCACACACCATCACTCTCAACACTAGCAATTACGTACTTCACGCCCCTGTGTATCAATGAAAGTATTACACTCTGTATATACTAGTTGCGCCTAGCTAAATGCTCATAAACTTTCCATTCTATATTTCATAGACGAATATAGTACAGTTACTACCTCGTTTTCCTGTGATGTCTTCAATTTTTTTGGATGAAAATTAATTTAAAGGGGGGACGTAACACCCGGCCCACCCTGACTCGTTACGGCACTGGTCCGATTGTCATGTGCTTAAAAGACCGAACGTATTGAGTCAAATAATCAAAATGGACCCTCTGGAGCCAAGCCAGTAAACGAATGAACTATGTGTGTGTGTGTGAGACCAGATAGATAGCACCAATTATTTGTCCCATTATCCAACGGTCTATAGTAAAGACCCATTAGTTAACTAATGGCACCAAAAACCCATTGTACATAAAGGCCCATGGGCTAGACCTATTGGGAACGGACCCATGACTGAGAGAGGGTTGGATCTATGGCCCTTGAGTCAAGTGAACATCATTATCATGTATAGGGGTTACACAGCTGAACCAATCCAAGGAAATGACCCCTTTAGCTAGAGACCCAAAACATATGGTCCATAGACTTCAAGCCCTGTGTTGGGACCATGTGAAGACCTGGTTGGAACTCTTGGATTTGTGACCTTTAAAATCTGCTTGTACACAATTAGTGGATGTATAAGATCCACACATGAGCTGGCCCAGCCGAATTAAGACCCACGCAAACAAAGCATTTGCATGGAGTTTTAGTGTCGGGTAACAGCAGCTAAAAGAAGAACTCCTTTTTCCATCACCGTCACGGCAAGGAGCACCAAACCAACAATTCAGACCCCTCCGACCTAGCAAATCTACCGTAGAGGCGGGGAGAACTTTCCGAAATCATTAAACCTTCGCTTCATGGATTTTTTTCGACAGGGACGAGTGTAATCAAAAGCACCTCACGGGTAAAAGCATACGCGAAACTCAGAAACCTTGCGCGCGAGAGTTTCGTTATGGTAAACTCACCTATTTACAAATCCTAGTGTATGTTAAGTAAATTGAACCCATGCATGAAGTTGGGAAGAATTTGACCCGTGAGAGGCTTTGTAGCCAAAATCGTGGGATCCTACGCCTTGAGTTGCATGCATGATTAATCATGGTTGTGTCAGAAGGCTCACTTTCACCTTAGATAGATCCCAATGGGTCGCGCTCTAGCAATGCATAACTCAAAACTCCACCGAATCATGTCATAAACCACTTAGGAGTCTAATCCTATGAATTTCGAGGGTTTCAAATTGTATCTTGCATGGATTAATGATGATAAAGAGCTAACATTTTCAAGGGGTCACAATAGGTGATTAAATATGACTTTCAATTGTGTGTGCGTGTGCACAAATCTCAAAATTTAAGGCTAGAGGACAAAACAAAGAAATGGGGAGCCTGTCAAGCTCGGCGCGGCGAAGTGGAACCTCGCTGCGGCGAGAATTCACCTGTAAGGCCTCGCCACGGCGAGAAACTAATGCAATTTCGCCTCCGGATAAACTCACTGCGACGAGTTTGGCTATGCATGTGGCACCTGGCTTGACATCCGTGGCGAGATGCTCTGTTCTTGGCTTTGTTTGAGGACTATGGTGTAATGTGACTTGCAAGACGGTGGCTTAAGGCTATCATGTTACGTGACACATAAAAGTATGTATAATATGTGTTTTAGACTTTGGGTGAAGAACATTTGAGAGGAGCATAGCTGCGATCCGTGTGTGTTTAATTACAACGTCCGACACTGAAGGTAGGGAAAATATCTTGCCACTTATATATATTTCTCTCGAATTCACGTTGTATGATGCAATTATCCAATGAATGATATTTTTCAGCAATTAATGTATATATATGTACATGTAATTGAAATTCTCAAATACTATGATTTAATTTTCGCATACATGTTTTAAATTATTCATGATCATGCATTTGACCTTGCATTGTCTTATCTTTCCATGTACCCGTTCTTGATATGTGTCAACGCGTACTTGCTATGTGTCTTTGCTTTATGTGATCACGTGCAATGAGGAGTGGAGTCTCCATGAGAGGGGTGGAGTCCTTGGGGTCACGACCTTGTGCTCCTAATACAAACTGCTTAGTTCTCTAATACGAGATGCATTGCCATGTGAATCGTTTTGAGGGTACTAAAGCTAAGGGGAGTGGTGTCTCCATGAGAGGGGTGGAGTCCCCGGGGTCACGACCCTGTGTTCCTAATACGAACTGCTCAGTTCCCTAATGCAGGATGCTTACCCTACTGCCACGTGATATGATGCGTCTTGCTTCTTGATATTGATCTGTCTTGATTCCAATATTGTCTTTGTTATATTTGTTCATGACTCGTCTCCGCTTACATGTTCGACTTGTATATGAGCTTGAAACATCACTATGCATTGTTTTAACATGAATTATTCTTTGGCATGATTTGACTCAATAAGGCATTGTAATTACATTTTAGAGCTCGCATTTGATACATGAATATATAAGTGTGAATTTTAATCATTTTTACTTATGCATCGAGAACTTTAATTGGATATGTTAAAGTATACTTAGCACTGTGTTTTTCCCTATTGAGCTTGGATGAAGCTCACTCTCAACTATACGTCACAACTGTAGGAGCTGGGATTGAACGGGATCCGAAGCAGGAAGAAGTCCCAGATTACAATCCTGTCAACGAGGAAGAGGACCTACCTGAGGAGCACTTTCCTTAGTGTTGGGGTGCTTGTACTTTGGGGTTTTTTTTTGGGAAAGAGAGAAACGGTAAATGAACTTGAAAGTTGTAATTAAATACCAAATATTTTAGGTCCACTATTTAGATGGAGGTCGGCCTTCATCGGTGGATAATAGTTGTTTTGGTCTTTTGTATAGATGATAACTCGAATTAGGACTATGATGCCCCTTTTTATCTGATATAGTTCTTTATTATATTTCCGCTATGTGTATCTTTTGCTTCCATTCTTGTGTGCTTACCATCATGTGATGGCTCGGTCCTTCTTGTTGATTGATGATGGGAAGATTAAGGGGTCGGGAAGTGATGTTGTACAACGGATACCATAACATCACTGTAACTCGGATCATGTGTGCGATCCGACGGCGCGGGTTGTTATTGTAAGGAAGACTCAGGCTATCACAGAATCAGACCTAATCAGGGCCTATTTCTGCTTTGAGTTATTAGCCAGTTTCTCGAATAAGTTCCAGGACTGCTGGCCATTCTGAGCCATAAAGGCTCCTCTACTTACGGCATTGGCTGTAGACTGGTTAGTCTCAGTCAACCCTTGGTAGAAACTTTATGCTATCAATCAATTTGGTACCTCCTGATGAGGACACTTCCGTAATAAATCCTTCATCCATGCCTAGCTCTCATGAAATAATTCTCCCGGCTTTTGCCTGAAGTCTTGAATCGCTTGGCTTAGTTTTACCAATTGGGAAGTACTCGCCCAAGAACTTGGACTGTTGTTCCTCCCATGTGGTAATACGTTTGGCAGGTAATGAAATTAACCATGCCTTCGCCCTATTCTTGAGAGAGAATGGGAACAAACGTGGTTTTATGGCCTCTTTGTTGGCAGTCGATAATTGCAGCATTGTGTAAAGTTTTATGAAGTCCCGTAGATGTTGATCGGGATCTTCTCGATCAAGCCTGTGAAAGGTCGGTACTGATTGGAGTGTATGGAGCTTGATTTCGTAATTTTGACCCGCATGCACCTCTGGTATCACTATACAAGAGGGCTCGGTCAAAGCTATGGGGCTGAAATGTGCCTGAATTGACAAATCGTCAGCCATGTTAAAGGATTCTCTTATGGGTATATGGTGTGATGCTAACTTACGCAAGAGAGGTCTTTCAATTTCTAGATCGTGCTCGAAGAAGTCTAGACTTCTAAATCGGGTGTGATGCATACAAAGAAAGAAAAATTATATTTTTTTTGTTTTTATCTTTATTTAATTTTTATTCTATAAGGCAAGGAGAGAAAACAAATCGAAGCCTCACGCTTCTCTGATCAGGGGAAGTTAAAACTCTGATTCGTCACTCCAAACAAACCTGCAAAAGATTTAAGAAGTGATCAAAGAAAATTGAAAATATAAAAATAGATAAAAAAGATAAAGATAAATACTTATTTTCTTAAATTAATATATTAAAACACAATCCCCGACAATGGCGCCAAAATCTTGTTAGCAGCTTGTATGTGTCATCTAATCAAGTCTTAACCTATTTCAAGTGTACAATGGAAATTATAGTACTAGCAAAGGATCGTTCCCACAGAGAAAGGTTAAACTATTTTAATTTAACTTTTATGAAAACTTATATTTATCTTTTAAGATCCTAAACTACTGAAAAAATATAAATAAAGAATTTGTTTATTAATCTAAATTACATAAGATAAATCCTAATCTTCAAACTTCAGATTATGGTCGTCAATCATAATCTTCTGCTATCAGATATTTATGAAATTAAACAGTACCATTACACTATATAACAAGTTTCCTAGCATTCGTCGTCAATCAATACTAAAATCTTATCAATACAGATTTAATCTAATCAACAATCTGCTAAAACTTGGGCGTCAATCAAATTCTAGAAAACTGAAGATGGAAAAGTAAAAATTGTTACACTAATTTGCAAACCTCAATCTGAGTCATCAATTCAAATTAAAATCTAAAGATGTTTACAAAGCACAAAATAAAGGAAAATAAAATCTAAACTAGAAAGCAATATATAAAATTATATCTTTCACCCCTAAGTCGTAGTCATCAATTGCTTCTGAGAAACTACAGATATCTACTTTAACCTTTATCTCCCAATTGCAATCATCAATTGCCCTTGAGAAACCTTGGATATCTAATCTACAAAGCAATAAAAATCTACTCTAAATTTGATCGGAAGAAAACTCAACCTCAGTCATCAATTGATGCTGAGAATTTCTGCAATGATTTATTCCTACACCGGGCTCTCTTATTTATAGATCATAAGGAGTCAATTTACAAGTTCTAATTCTAATAAAAGAAATAAAAGATTCTTATTATAACTCTAATTTTAATTCTATCTTTCCTTTCTTTCTTTAATTGATGCACTTCTTGACTGTTAGCAGACCTTCTGGAGTCTTTTCATTAATCTCCCAGATCCATGATCAGCTAAACTTCTTAAACAAGAGTTCTTCTAATTCTGTTCAGGGCGGTGGAGATTTTCATGTGATCAGTAGTAGCAATGCAGTGGGAAAGCTTTTATTAGTACAATCATAAATTACGATTGTTTATTTTCTTCTCTTTTTCTAGAAAATCGTAAATCACGATTTTCTATCTTTCATAGATTCCTCTCTGGACGATTCTCTGAATTACGATTCATCGCTTTTCTTTTATATTACTTCAGCTTCTCGAACATCTTCTGAAGAATCATAAATTACGATTTCTTATTTTCTTCTTTAGTAACAGCGCTCAATCGTCTTTCACGATTTTCTGGCCTTCAGTATATAGTGAATCGTCTTTTAACGCTTAATCATCTTTTACTACTCTTTTAAGTTTATTTTGACAAAGATTATCATTATGGCTCTCTTTTACTGGTTGTCTTTAATATCTATGCATCATTAACTTATTAGTAGCAAACTAAGTCCTATCATCACTAAATTAAGGGTGATAAAATGGTATATTATGTGAATGATCAGCCCTCCAAACGACTTAGGCGATACATGACAGAATTGTAGGGGTAAGTAAAAAATGCAGGATCCTAGGGGTAAATAAAAAAAATGCGAAATCGTAGGGGTAAGAAGCAAGAAAGCAAATATAGTGTTAGTTAACTAACTAGGCCAAAAAGACAAAAACAAGTAAAAAGGAGAAAAACACATGCAATGGGACCAAAAACTTTAAGTAGAAACTCTGAACAAATATCCCTAATAGAGTCGCCATCTGTGCAACCATTGTCCTAGCGGGCCCGTCACGATGATGCCCTCGTAAATGGAGATGCCACCCAGAGCTTTTGATGTCCCAGGATACCTAAAATTAATATCGTGAACATCAAAGTGCTAGATTTGACTCTGAATCACTTGTCAACGCCAAAGCCTCTTGGGTAAGGACTTCGATTATCAATTGGGAAGGTGTTAGGCACCCGATTGTCCCTCCCGCTCGTAAGCAGTCTCTACTATAACCAAGTGTATAAAAAAAATATAAAATTGTGTGGCACTTCCCCTTGCCCGAAGGCACTCTAATATTATTTGAACCCCCTGCAATCACCAAAATTTCGGCGGCATAATGACCCAAATTCTAGGATAGAGGAAAAGCAAAAAAAGGTAGAGGAATAGAGGGGAGAGTTGGAGCTCTCGGGCCCTTGTAGCACCATTGTTGGATCTTTGCGTGAGAGCGATGCCGGTCAGCTTCCGATAGCACGATGGGTTAGAGAAGGGTAATAACTTACTATGGCTAAGGAGGTATGAGCTTGGGATGATGATGGAAACGATGGTATGAGATGGGCTAAGGCTTTAAGCTTTGAAAAGGTTAAACTATAGATAAATGGGGAGGCAAAATGCTAGAGTTTCTTCTCTTGGAAATTTCAAAAGATGTTTAAACAAGGGTGGGGTGACTCTCTATTTATAGAGCTGAGGGAAATTAGTGAGGTACTTAAGTGATAATAGGTTTAGCAACTAGGTAATGCTAGATCTAAGGTCTTTGAGGGTTTTGGGAGCTTAGACAGGTGGGAATTGGGTTTAATGGTAGATGATAGGGTGATGGGTTGGATGGAAAAAGGGTAAAAATGAAAGTTGGGAGGGGTATTAGGGTCCTAAAGAAACAAACCCCAAAGTCTGAGATGGTCCACAAGTCAAACCTCAATTCTGAAATCTACCATTTTTCATGAAAATCAAGGTTTAAGGCATGCATGCATGTATGCACGCATGCCTTTGGAGCAATGTTTCCTAAAAAAACTGAGAAGTTCAGAGCCCACTTTGGGGCTCAATTCTGAAGTGAAAGCCAAAATTGGCTATGCATGCATGGCCAATTTCTGTTAGAAATTGCTTATGCGTGCATAATATGCACGCATAGCCAATTTTCTACACTTTTATGCATTCTTTATTTCGCCATAACTTTTGATGTATTACTCAGAATTAGGCAATTCTTGGCTCGTTGGAAAGCTAGGTACTTCTACTTTCTAATAGAATAGGCCTCAGATCTTGTAGATATCTATGTAAATCTTAGCATCCCTCTTTCTATCTGCTATTTTGGTTGGTTCTAATTGGGTAGTATGGGTCCGGTTGGGCTTTCTAAGGGTCCGGGAGGGTTTCTATGTGTCTGGGATGTGCTCTAAGGGTCCAGGATGAGCTCTAAGGGTTCAGGAAATTCTTTTCTAAGCTCAGGAGCATGCCTTTCTTAAAGTATGGGCAATCGAGCCTTGGGCCAAATTTGGGTGTCTACAACTGCCTATCATAATCCTGTAAAATGTTTCACCAACAGGTTTACCAGACACATCTTTGAATAATTTTACTGAAGTACTCATTGGAGTGCAGCAGGCTTACTTGATTCTAGCCAAATTTTTTAATCAACTCCCTAACATACTTAGATTGCATAATGAAAATACTAGAGGAGTAGTATTTAATCTGAAGACCCAAAAAGTAGGTTAATTCACCTAGTAGACTCATTTCAAATTCTTTTTTTATAAGATTTCCAAAGCAATGAGCCAACCGATCAAAGTGTGGAACCAAATATGATATCATCTACATAGATTTGTGCAACAGTTAAGTGATTAGATTCCTCCTTTAAAAATAATGTTTTATCCATACTTCCACGTTTGAAGCCGTAATGGGTCAGATAAGTTGATAACTTCTCATACCAAGCTTGTGGTGCTTGTTTCAAACCATTCAAGGCATTTTTTTAGCCTAAACACATCCAGAGGTCTATGTGGATCCTCAAAACCTTTAGGTTGTTCCATATAAACTTCCTCTAAAAGAATGTCATTCAGAATGACACTCTTGACTTTCATTTGATACAACTTGAATTTCATATAACAAGCCATAGCCAAAAAGATAAGAATAGACTCAAGTCTAGCCACAAGAGCAAATGTTTCATGAAAATCATTGCCCTCAACCTATGAATATCATTGAGCATCCAGTCTCACCTTATTTCTAATAATTTTACCCTCATCATTGGTTTATTTTTGAATATCCATTTAGTACCAATGATTCTGATATTTGAAGGACGAGTTGCCAATTCCCACACCTCATTTCTCTTGAATTGAGTTTGCTTTTCTTGCATAGCCATGAGCCAGTGTTTATCAAGAAGAGCTTCTTTAACATTTTTAGGTTCAATAGAAGAGGTATAGCAAACATAGCAAAGAAGATTAGTCAAACTCTTAAACTTACGTCTAGTCATCATTTCAGCTGAGACATCACCGATGATCACTTGAGTTGGTTTGGTTGCTAGTCTTGGGTTTGAAATAGGGTCGGAAGATCGATCGTACCCAATGCCAAATTAGTCAGAATCAGATTGACCAACCCTTAACGGCCTTTCAAATTTCTTACTTCCATTACAAAAATTGGAATATTTAACAGTAGTGGAAACAAGCTTAATTTTTTATTTTTTATTAATTAAGGTGAGAGGCTTGAAATTATTTTCCCGTTCCATATATTCAGTTTCAAGAAACCCCACTTTATCCTGAAGTGATTTAGGAGTCATTTTAAGTGAAATTTTCACTTGGACATGGGTTTCAAGTTGAGTGTTCCAAATACAGATCATACTCTTTAACTCAATGACCTCGTTGGTCAGTCTTGTTCTTTCCTTGGCCACAACCCCCATAAGCATCAGTCATATCCAGAATATCACTTTCGATATCATAATCAGAAGGTGAAGAATTAACACTACCAGGCTTATCAGGAGAATAATTTTCAGATTGAAGAGTATCTGACTCAAGAATCATGGCCTGATCAGTCACATAATATACCATTTTACTATCCTTAACTTAGTGATGTTAGGACTTAGTTTGCTACTAATAAGTTACGGATGTGCAGATATTAAGGAAAAATAGCAAAAGAGAACTAAAATAATAATATTCGTCAAAATAAACTCATAAAGTAATAAAAAGATGATTGAACTAAAAAGATGAATTATCGCCTACTGAAAAGATGAAAAATCGTGTTTTACGATTTTACGGAATAAAGTACTGGAAGAATAGAAATCGTAATTTACGATTCTACAAGAGAAAGCCATTCAAAAGAGTGTGATACATAAAAAAGCGATGAATAGTAAATCAAAAATCGATCAATAGGAAGCTGTGTTAGAAAATCATGATTTACGATTTTCTAGAGAAAGCTATAACAGAAGAAGAAATCGTGATTTACGATTTTTCATAAGACACCTTCTGAAGTTGCTGATCATGTGAGAAAGAACACCGTCATGCATAAAATTAGAAGATCTCTTAAAGAAGAAGTTTCGCTAATCACGGGTCTGAGAGATTGACGGAGAACACTTTTAAGGGACTCTGCTGCTGAAATAAAGGAAAAAATCCAGAAGTACATCAACTATAGATAGTAAAAAAAGATAAAAATTAGAAGTAGAGTTATATTAGGATAGTTTTGTTTTAGTAATTTTTTTTATTAGAATTAGGAGTTTTGTAAACTGACCCATATGATCTATAAATAAGAGGCTCGACACATAAGAATAACCAATGAAGAATTTCATAGCATCAATTGACAACTGAGGTCTGTGTTTTCTCCCGATCAAATAGTTTAGGATTTACAAAATAACACCACCCACAGTTCTCTAAGGTCTTGCCTGACAACCAAGGCTAAGAAAGTTTAAAGATCAACCCTTTAGATGGTTCTACATTTTGCTTTCTAGTTTAGATTTATTTTATTATAATTTCCTGCTTTATAAATATCTTCAAATTTTAATTTGAATTGATAACTCAGGTTGAAGCTTGCAGATTAGTGTAACGGTTTTACTTTTCCATCTTCAGTTTCTAGAATTTGATTGACGCCCAAGTTTTAGGAGATTGTTGATTAGAATAAATATGTATTGATAAGATTTTAGTGTTGATTGATGACCAATGCTAGGAAACTTGATATATGGTGTAACGGTACTGTTTAATTTCATAAATATCTGATAGCTGAAGATTATGATTGACAACCATAATCTGAAAGAGGATTTAGGATTTATTTTTTGCAAAAATTTAGATTAAGAAACCATTTTTTATTCATATTTCTCCAGTAGTTTAGGAACTTCAAAGATACATATAACTTTTCAGAAAAATTAATACATATAGTGTAACCTGTCTTCGTGGGAATGATCCTGTGTTAGTACTATGATTTATATTGTGCGCTGGCAATAGGTTAAGACTTAATTAGAGACAAATATAAGTAGCAAACAAGTTTTTGGCGCCGCTGCCGGGGATAGCGTTTTATGTTGTATTTATATTAATTTAAGAAAACAAGTATTTATCTTTCTCTTTTTATATTTCTCTATATTTTTAATTTTCTTTGATCGTTTCTTAAGCTTTTGTAGGTTTATTCGGAGCAGCAAATCAAGGTTTCGACACTTCTTCTGATAATTGAAGCTAGAGGCTCAGATTAGAATTCTCTCCTTATTTTCTAAAATAAAAATAAAATAAAATAAAATTTTATGGCAGGAAATTGTAATTTTTTCCAAATTGGGGCAGTTTTGGGCACGTGCTAATATTTTAGCCATAACTTTGGCTACGGGTGTCGGAATCATGCAAATGATCCAATTCGGAAACCTCTTTGCGATGCGCACATTGTGGCTACCTTTGGTAGAATTTTTCTCAGCCCAAAATCTACTGATTACCATTCCAAATCACCCTTTTAGTTATTTCTTTCTTTTTTTGGTAATATTTCCTTTAGTGTTTAGGAAGTGATTTTGAATCCGATTTGAGCCAGATTTTTTTTAGAATACTTCTTTTATTATGTATTTTTATTTTGGCATGTTTATTAGAATTTGCTATTTTTAGCAAAATTCCAATCATGAAGATTTTTAACTAAAATATATATATATATATATATATATATAATTATTATTATATTCTTTTTGGTTTATGCATCACACTCGTTCCAAATCTATAAATATTTTGAGTGTTTAATTGCCCTGTCACCCCACTATACCCGAAGATGATAGACTGAGAATGAGCGTATGCATTCCATCGGATTGACTACGGTAACACGTATAACCCGCAGTGGGAAAGTCATTCTCGTTTTAATTATAGCCCCACTAGTGGCCAACAATAAGGACCATATGTTGTTCATCCAAGATATCCCCTGAACCAAAACTTCCAACAGACTTACCTACCACCCATGAGACCATATCAGTCATATGAGCAGCAGCAATTCAGTCCTCAGAGCAGCGGATTTGATGATACAATTGTTCAAATCCTCCGGGATTTACAGCAACAGTCGCATCAGCATTCAAAAGATTTACATCAGCTCGCTCAAATCTCTCAAATTTTATATTCGTACACATAATCCATTACGAAGCTGGAAGCCCAAATTGGTCAGCTAGCTACGCAATTGGTGGAACGAGAGAGCAATCAGTTACAGTTACGACTAGTGGGTAACCCAGGAGGACAAGTT
Organism: Chloranthus sessilifolius; assembly: GCA_021018995.1. Lineage (NCBI taxonomy): Eukaryota > Viridiplantae > Streptophyta > Magnoliopsida > Chloranthales > Chloranthaceae > Chloranthus > Chloranthus sessilifolius. Next base: position 86,687,333 of record CM037585.1, read on the forward strand.
TTTGTTGGAGATACATTCATTCTTATAGAACATCTTCAAGTTGTTCAGCCTTTAAAAAGTGGTAAGACTGTTGATAACAAGGTGGAGATGCCTACGTTAGTAGTCGTCCTCAAGACCAAGGATAGTGGCCTGGAATTAAAGAGGATGTTTTCCCACCAGAAAAACTAAAAATAATAAAAATTGAAAATAGACCCCAAAAAGATAATAAAGATAGTGTGTCGAATATTATGACCGAAGTACCATATATACTGAGGTTACCCTTTTCTAATGCTTTCAACGCACTATCACCGCTTTATAAAAACCTAAAAAAATTAGAGGGGAGCACATGTTTTGTTCATGTCTCTCCTCTTAATTCTCAAACGAGGACATGAAAACCTAAAATTTCTCTTTCCAGACGAAGAAGGGCCAGTTATCATTATATCACTAGTAGACCCTGAGTATGTCTGATATACTCATGGGCACCGTCGAGCTACCGACTCATCCATAGCAAAATCCTGTAAAATATGTAAACTAACTCTTTTATTTTGCTTTAGTTAGAAAAATATTTTCCCAGCAAGTATGTTACGATTTAAATCGTGGTAAAACACGATCGATCGTAAGATACTTTCCATTGTACAATATTATGTTCTCGAGTGATCGTATGGATTTACTACATTCTGAACCTCACAGGTAAGAAAATTTTGAAAAAGAAAATAAAATTTGTAGTGTCCCCTATTTTTGCACAATGAGGACATTGTCTAATTCAAGTTTGGAGGGATACACAATTTCTGTGTATATTATTAGTTAGTTTGCTTTTAGTTTATTTTGTTTTCTTTTGGCTTAAAAAAATAAAAATAAAAATAAATTTAGAATAAATCTGTAAATATTAGAATCTAGTTAACCTTTATATGCAAAGTATGATAGAAAAAAATTTACAAATCCAAAATAAATAAATAAACTTTACAATCCATCATAGTAAGAGTTCAACAATCAAAATAGAGCAATTATAATTCATGTCTTAGCTCTTTTGAACACTGTATCAGATAAATGTTTCAAATTATACGATTAATCTGAACTGTAAAATTTAGATTATAGTTTCAAAATTATAAAATCAGTGAGATTTTGACCCATATTTTCTCTTTTATTCAGAGAGAGACTATTTCTATTCAATCATAAAATTTCTTTGAACTTCTTTACTATTGAGAAATCTCATTTTGCTGAAAAATAGAATCAAAGTTTTATGTGACTGTGATGATTTGTTTACTTTAGAACTATCTATTAAATATATCAAAACAATAAGAAATCCATGCTAGTAAATCATAAAGATGATTTAAGGTCATCTTTTGTTAGTCAGAGTAAAAAAAGCCAAAATCTCAAAGAATTTATCCTTTGAACTCATATTAGAAGCCAAAACTATATTTCTTTGTACCAGAATTTTATAAACCTTTAACCATATGTACTGCCCAAAACTTTTAACCTTTAACCCTTATAATTTTTTAGAGTTTAGAATGTAAAAGAATGGAAAAAGAGGGAGTGAAAGGAGTATAAGTTAACGGATAAAGGGTATGTCAAAAAGGGTACAACAGAAAAAAAATATAACAAAAGAAAATATGAGAAAATGATAGAAATCGTAAAAACACGATTCTATGCACTAAAGCATTAAAAAGGATAGAAAGAAACGAAATCGTAAAATAAAATTCTTAAGAAAAGCTTCTAAAGATTGGGATTTACAAAAAGAAAATGGGAAGAAGTTGTCCAACTTTTTGGATACTTACTAAAGCAGAAAAGAAAGAAGAGAAGATAGAAAAGGAAGAATTGAACTCTCAGAGAACTTTGAATCCTTCTACCTTTTCTTTGAAAACCTTTAAACCAAAAGCCCCTTTAAAAGCTGAAGAAAAGTCCTTTTTTATTTATGATTTATAAAAGTATGAGTCTAGTAGAGATGTATGCAATAGATACTATGAATGAACAATAAATCATATGAATAGAATTAATTATTCATTCCATGAGATTTATCTTTTTAGCCAATTGTCCTTTAAATTTATCTTACATATCATATTGTGAAAACCCAAAAATTTTAATATTTTTTTAGAGTATGCCGAAAAGTTTGGATGAAAATATTTTCTAAATCTGTAATTTAGAAAAATTTATGATGAATAAACTTTTCACTAATATGCACACACTCCACGCTTTACTGAATTGAAAATATTGGAGTTCTGATCAAGGATCATCGCTATGATGGAAAGTAAGGATAAAAAGATTTATAATTTTTCAAAATTATACCAACCATATGATGATTAACTTAGTCAACTTAGTTAATTTAGTTTAAATTTTAATTTTTATAACTTTGAAATATGTTTTGAAAAATCAAAAAAAAAAATTGAAGTTTATAAGTAACTTCACTTAAAACCTTCAGGAGACCATAACTCCTCCAATAGAGATCACCTAGGGGTTTTAAAGGCTTATTGCATCTGCTAAATGCAATCGTGCTCCCTATGAAAGTGGCATTTACATTCTTAATTTTATATTTTCTTGTTTGCTAGGGACTGACAAAACGTAAGTTTGAGAGTGTGATCAGTCACATAATATACTATTTTACTATCCTTAACTTTGTGATGTTAGGACTTAGTTTGCTACTAATAATTAAGTTACTGATGTGCAAATATTAAAGAAAAATAGTAAAAGAGAACCAAAATAATAATATTCGTCAAAATAAACTCATAAAGCAATAATAAGACAATTGAACCAAAAAGACGAATCTTCGCCAACTGAAAAGATGAAAAATCGTGCTTTACGATTTTGTGGAACAAAGTATTAGAAAAATAGAAATCGTAATTTACGATTTTACAATAGAAAGTCGTTCAAAAGAGTGCGATACATAAGAAAGCGATGAATTGTAAATTAAAAATCGTTCAATAGGAAGCTGTGTTAGAAAATCGTAATTTATGATTTTCCAGAAGAAACCTTCCAAAGTTGCTGATCACATGAGAAAGAACACCGCCATGCATAAAATTAGAAGATCTCTTAAAGAAGAAGTTTGGCTAATCACGAGTCTGAGAGATTGACGGAGAAGACTTTTAAGGGGCTCTGTTGCTGAAATAAAGGAAGAAATTCATAAGTACATCAACTATAGAGAGCAAGGAAAGATAAAAATTAGAAGTAGAGTTATATTAAGATAGTTTTATTTTAGTAATTTCTTTTATTAGAATTAGGAGTTTTGTAAACCGACCCTTATGATCTATGATCTATAAATAAGAGGCTCGGCACATAGGAATAACCATCGAAGAAGTTCACAGTATCAATTGACAACTGAGGTCTGTGTTTTCTTCCGATCAAAGTAGTTTAGGATTTATAAAGTAATATCGTCCACAGTTCTCTAAGGTCTTGCCTGACAACCAAGGCTGAGGAAGCTTAAAGATCAACCCTTTGGATGGTTCTACGTTTTGCTTTCTAGTTTAGATTTATTTTATTGTAATTTCTTGCTTTATAAATATCTTCAAATTTTAATTTGAATTGATAACTCAGGTTGAAGCTTGTAGATTAGTGTAACGGTTTTACTTTTCCATCTTCAGTTTCTAGAATTTGATTGACGCCCAAGTTTTAGGAGATTGTTGATTAGATTAAATATGTATTGATAAGATTTTAGTGTTGATTGATGACCAATGCTAGGAAACTTGATATATGGTGTAACGGTACTGTTTAATTTCATAAATATCCGATAACTGAAGATTGTGATTGACAACCATAATCTAAAGGAGGATTTAGGATTTATTTTTTGCAAAAATTTAAATTAAGAAACCATTTTTTATTCATATTTCTCCAGTAGTTTAGGAACTTAAAAGATAAATATAACTTTTCAGAAAAATTAATATATATATATATAGTATAACCTGTCTTCGTAGGAACGATCTTATGCTAGTACTATGATTTCTATTGTGCACTTGCAATAGGTTAAGACTTAATTAGAGACAAATATAAGTAGCGATGTGATGTCTCAAAAAATTTTAACTTTTGAACAGTCCATCTCGATGTGCGTGCCTGACTGGTCACGTACCTAAGAATATAAAAATATTAAAGTGAGTTAAAGCTAGATTAAGCCTTGAACAAGGTAGAATGAAATTGTGATCATATTGACCATTATATGAGGTAATGTAAACCAAGGTACGATGTAATAGCTTGACACCTAAAATAAGCTTTAAAGTATAAAAGCCAATTGAATAAGAGAATTCATTTCTCTTACTTTGGTTGTTGAAAATTCATTGAGAAGAGAGAGAAAAGGAAGGTGAGCTCTAAACGTAGTGTGGTGTGTCCAAGATTGGAGCTGTGCGTGTAGTTCAGGGATTAAGGATCGAAGAGAATCCCAAAATTTCAACTCTGAAACCCTAGCTTGGGCATGAACTCATGGATCGAGGAATCGATCAATTAACGGTGAAGAAACTTATGTGAAATTATGATCTTTAGTTATATTAGACTTTAGGTATGATGTGGGTGGAAAATTAGAAGTATAGGAGTTAAGTTTGAAAGAAAATGAGTTTGGAAAGTTGAAACCCGTGAATGTAGGAAATTTGACAAAATTGATCAATTGAAATAAGTATCCGATCGATCGATTTTGTCAGAGTAAAAATATGAAAGTTTCTAGACAAATCGATCGATCAAAATGAAATTCGATCTGTAACGTCCCAAAAATTTTGAACTTTAAATAGTATACCTCGAGATGCGTGCCCAACTGGTCACTTGTCTGACCAAGTAAAGGATGACTTGATGACTTACGTTAAATGAGTTAGATGAGAAACGTAGAGTGTGTATGTTATAAGAGTTGTGTTTATTTGGGTCATATACACCTATCTAGGTGTGCGTGCTTTACACCCAAGACATAAGTGGGTTATAATGATTTATGAAGACTTTATTTCTCATTTGCATTTGTGTGGGTTGTTGAGAAATTTATGAAGAGTGAATGAGAGGAGTGAAGTTGTGTATGTGCATTAAATGTGCATGATTGAGGGTAGAATGGAAAGCATATGGATTAAAGCTTTGAATCGATAAGAGATCGGGAATTCTGAGTGGTGAAACCCTTCTTGTGAAAGGGAGCTTGGGATTAAGAGATTCGATTGGCTAGAAGGGTAAGCTTAATTATTTTAGTGAAATTCTAGTTGTTATACTATGAATTCGACTTGTTGTGTATGAAAAATGAGTAAATAAAGGGTACAGATGTGTGAAGAATGAGTTCTAGAAGTTGGAACTCGATGTTGTTTTGAAAATGGCAAAACCGATCAAACGAAACTAGTGATCGTTCGATCGATTTTGCCAACTTAGAAAGGTCTGTAGTGCTGTGTTTCAGGGGAAACCGATCGAACGGAATTAGTGATCGTTCGATTAATTTGCTAAAGGAGTGAAAATAGGTAGTGTTGGGTCTTAGAGGAAACTGATTGAATGAAATAAGTTCGTTCGAATGATTTAGAATCGTTCGATCAATTTTGGCAAATAGTTCGATCGATTTAAATTCGTTCGATTGGTTTGGGCTGATGCAGGCTTTTGTTGGGTTTTACTTTATGAACTATGATGAGGCTTTCGAACTCTTTGTTTTTACATTGTTTATGATATGTTGAATGTGTTTTGGCCATGCTTAGGTTTGAGCCGGACCTTGGATGGTTAAGGCTAGCTCGAGTTGAGGAATTTTTGGAGTAATTTCGTGTGAGATAGGGAAAGTTTTGGACATGTACTCTTTATTACAATAGCTTGTGTGTAGTGATGATTATTGTGTAAAATCGAATGTGTTATGATACGAATTTTTGAAACTTAGTCAAAGCATGTGAATTTAAGGTGTGTGTATACTAAGGAATAACCTAGTAAGCATATGAATATGTGACATCCCAGGGATGTATTTTCTTTTAATGTGAGCATCTCGGTGATACAGATGAGTATGTGACATCCCAGGGATGTATTTCTTTTGATATAAGCAGCTAGGTGATGTGAAATGAGGTAGACAAGACTTAAACAAAACTTTAAATTATTATATTTAGCACAACTTTACGGTGAATAACTATATGTAATTTGCACAATTGATTTGAGGTTCACATAATACCCCACCAACACGACAGGATCACGTGACTGACACAACAGGATATCCGTGACCGGTGTGGTGGGATATCCGTACAAACATGAGATGCAATTACCAAGAGGGTAATGAGAATGTCAAGTCGCCTTGGTGAATGGGACTTGAGCTTGTATTTAATTGAAACATAGTTCAATTGAACGACGATGGAGGGTACTCCATCGGGGCTCGATGCTATATTGCTTGGGGGTTATTTAAGTTTGTGACACAAGTTTTCGTGTGGTATGAGAACAAGTTAAGTCAAAGATAAGTGTGATATGTGCATTCAGTTCATGTTGGTAATTTAAATTCTTTTAAACTATTTTCAGCTTATGAGATCATACTTCGCTTATGTCATAAAATATGTGTGAGTAAGACAGCTTTACAGGTTCAGATATATTTCCAATGGAGCTATGATGTAGCTCACCCCTTTTGATTATACGTCACAGGTTTTGAGATAGCGGCTGCTTCTAGAGATGTTAATCCAGAGAATACAGAGTACATTCCTGTGGAGGAGTCAAAGCCCCCTCCTGAGGAGTTCTTTTAGTAGGCCCTTTGTGTTACTTTGATTATTTTGAAAGAGTTATTGTACGGCTTGGTATGTCCAGCCTTATTTTTGAGATAATGTATTTATTGTGAGATATTCTTTTGGTGAACCATCAGGTGTGACCTTTATTTTATTACCGATGGTTCGGGTTGGTTCATTTGCTCATGCAGTGGCATGGGATTAGAATTATCTTTTGGGCCTTATGTTTTGGCATTACCTTTTTAGAACTGGAGATTTAGTTCAGTGTTAGTTTTCTTTTGTTCATACTTTGCTTCCGTTTTCGTGTGGATATACCAAATGTTTCGTACATATTTATGGGGCACGGCCTCGAGGGTCGTATCGATGGCGTGGGTTTCAGGGTGTCGAAATCTGGGCTATCATGCAATCGATCGATTTATGAAATCGATTGATCGGTTTGAACACTAATCAATCGATTTGTAAAAATAGTGAGCATGTCAGAGGGTTTCTGAAGAAATCGATCGATTGAAATGGAATTCGATCAATTAAAATGGAATTCGATCGATCGATTTAGAAATTGATCGATCGAATTATGGCACCAGAAGTGTGTGATTTTCTAAAGGAACCAATCAATCAAAATTGAATTTAATCGATCAATTTGGGAACCGATCGATCGGATTGTGACATGAGAAATGTGTTGGTTTTCAGATGAAACCGACTGATCGAAATGTATTTCGATCGATTTGGACAGATGCAAAAATTTTGTTTGTTGTGTTAAGGGGACTTGAGAGAGACCTTATACCTTCCCATTTTACGTCATTTCTGATGTATAGTTTGTGAATTTGTGTATTTTAGGTATGAGCATGAGTATGTGTGAGAGGATTTAGCTCGAAATAAGAAGTTTTCATTTTAGCTTTGTATTGAGGTAGGAAAAACTCTATAACATGTGCATTTGATTACAACTATCATGAATTTTGTGATGTGATAAAAGTGTGCATGAAATATAAATTTTGTCAATGATAAGCATGAATTTCTTTTATGGTTTTAAATGTGAAAAGTGTGTGTGTATGTGCACTCCGAAAGATTATGTGTGTGTATGTGTGAAATTAGTTTTGTATGTGTGTGACATCAGAAAGAATCAGCTATGTGTGTGTGAGAGCTTTGAATATTAAAACTTCAAATTTAGTATAAATTACCACAATTCACGGTGATAAACTATAAGTTAAATTTCGCACTTTGATTTAAGAATTCATGCGGAACAAACTTTTGTGCTCCGGTACGGTGGGATATCCGTTCTTTGATGACCATTCTATAATAATACTTCATTCGACACAAGTCACCTCATTCAAAGGAGCTTGGGTATTGTATAAATTATTCATTGAACGACGATGGTTGGGGTTCCCATTGGTATATGTGTGGCTCTCGATATTATATATGCCCGAGATTGTATTTAAGTAATTGATTTAAGTTTTTGTGTTGTAAGAACAAGTTTTAGCAACCATGATTAGTGTGTTTTAAAATATGTATCAAATATTCATTTTGTGTCAATTTAAATACTTTTAAATTGTGATTCTTAGTAAGAAAAGCCGATTTTGAATCATATCATGAGATATATGTGTGATGTGAAAATATGCAAGTTAGTTATGTTTCACTATTGAACTTAGACTGTTAGCTCATACCTCGACTATACGTCACAGGTACATAAGTAGATGCGGGTACTGAGGACAGATCCTGAGGACCCAAAGTACATACCGGAAGAGGAGATAGAGCCCCCTCCTGATGAGTTCTTCAAGTGGGCAGAGCATTGCATGTTTAGTTTTGAGATTTGATTGTAAGGCTTGGTACGTCCAGCTAGTTTTGTTAGAACTCATGTATTTATGTTGTACTGTATTATTTTGGGAACCATGTTTTAGTGATAGTTGTTCGTCACTAGTGGTTCGGTTCGGTTCTTTTGTCCATGTGATTTGCATGGGATTAGAACCGTCTTTTGTTATGATACGGATGTTGTCATTATATAGAATTAGAGTTTTACTTTCCTTATGATGACTCTATTTGCTTAGTTAGAAAGTGTGCTTTGTTTTCGCTTTGTGTGTAGATGTACCAAGTGTTCATAAGTTCGTTCAGGGATCGCCTTATGGGTGGTCCTGACGGCACGGGTTTTCGGGTTTAAAAATTTGGGCTGTCACAGTTGGTATCAAAGCTAATGCTTTAAAGATTTCTGGCAAGCCTTAGTTGTGGATAATATGTTTAAGATTTTGTCAAAATATAGGGACCTTCTGCTAAAGAAACTTTTGGTTTCATGTTGCAGAACATCATCACTAGAGCTAGAGGACAACCAAGAGGTGGTCATAGGAGGAATTTGAGAAGTGGGGATGAGATTCCCACTAGTTCCAATAAGGTTCAAATTGGGAATAGAGAGGTTCTGGAAAGAAACATTCCAAAAGAGAGGAATCGGAAAAGAGATCAAGATAGAGAGGAAAGGCAGAGAATGGCACAGGCCATGGAGGCTGTGGCAAATGCCATGGCTTAACAGACAACATTGGTGGCTACAAATAGTGCCATCAACCATCAGTAGTCACCTACACCTCCGATTCCACAGACACCATCCACTTTTGTTGAGTTTAGGAGATTGAGACCTCCTAGTTTCTACGAGTAAACAGATCTGCTAAAGGCAGAAAAGTGGCTTAATCAGATTGACAAGCTCCTCCAGAGATTACCATGTACGGAAGAGGAGAAAGTAAGTTGGGCCTCTTTTTAGTTGGAGGGAGAAGTCAATCTGTGGTGGAAGTTGGTGTTAAAGATGAGAGAGCAAGACAATCCAGATGGGTTGCAGATATGGGAAGAGTTTTTTGAGGTTTTCAACAAGGAGTACTTCCCAAAGCAAGTGAGGAACCAGATGGCAGCTAAATTTCTGACATTGGAGCAAGGAGTGATGACCGTACAGGAATATGGTATAGAGCTCACGAGGCTGTCTAGGTTTGCTCCTTAGTATGTGGCCACGAAATTGATGAAGGCCAACAAGTTTGAAAGTGGCTTAAGGTCGATTATTCGTGATAGGATCTCCGTACTAGAGTTGGAGACCTATAGAGCAGTAATGGGAAAGACACTGGTTGCCGAGAAAGATATCGATGATATGTATAAGAGACAGGATTAGCAAAACAAGGGCAAGGCAGGTCAAGGCAGACCAAGCAAGTATGAGCCGGTGAACAAAAAGCTACGATTCGTAGCACCAGTCTCAAGGCAACTTGCTCAGACAAATTACTCTAGGCCACCAATGCCTACATCAGTTCGACCTTTTTGTTACGAGGGTTCTGTGACTACTACAAGAATATCAGTTACCCAGAGTTTCTCTAGGGAAACATCATCCACTCCAACTAAGACATGTGTCAGATGTGGCAAGTCTCACAAGACCTCAAATTGTAGACGGGGTACTGGCGGGTGCTTCAAGTGTAGAAAGATGGGGCATATGATCAAGGATTTCCCATAGTTAAGAAAGGAGAGGACGACATCAGCTGCTATGCCGAGGCCTAAACGGACAACAAGGCCTACTGTATAAGGGCGTGCATATGTTGTTACTGCTCCGGATGCCCAGACCAGCAATGATATCATCCAAGGTGAAATTTCCATTTAAATTCAATATATGTATCATTGATTGAAATTTTAGATGACGAAGGTGCATCAATTTTAAAAGTAGTTTTAAATTTTAATATCAACATGTTTCACTTTTGATGGATACGTAATTGGTTAAATATATATGTGATGTAGGTACCTTGCAAATGTATGATAAGGGCAATTATCTTTGTTATGAAGTAAGAGTGTTGATAGACCCAAGGTCTACTCACTCGTTTGTGACGTTGCAGTTTGTGAGGAAAGTGAAGGTCATTCTCGAGACCTTAGATTTTATTTTGGAAGTATCAGTTCCAATGGGAAATTCGGTCAGTACCGATACAATATGTTGGTCAGTTATCATGGCCATAAGGGATTACGAGAGTCATGAATTTGTGGTGGATTTAATCATGTTGGATATGCAAGGATTCAATGTAATCCTTGACATGGACTGGTTATCCATGCATGGCACGAGTGTTGATTGTCGGAGGAAGATGGTTACTTTTCGACCGAATAAGAGTAGATCGTTCAAGTTTCTAAGAATGCGATCAATCTATGTACTACTTATCTCCGCAGTCCGAGCAGAACGTTTGATGAGAAAGGGATGTCGTGGATACTTCGCTTTTCTGAAAGAGCAATGGGAAGAGAAGAATGTGATATCATAATTTTTGATTGCTTGTGAGTTTCAAGACGTGTTTCCAAATGAATTGTTGAGATTGCCACCAAATTGAGAACTGGAGTTCACCATCAACTTAGCACTAGGAACAGAACCGGTATCTAAAGTACCATATCGAATGGCTCTAACTGAGTTGAAGGAGTTGAAGGACCACTTACAGGAACTCTTAGATAGAGGATTCACCTAGTGTGTCTCCTTGGGGAGCACCGATCTTATTTGTGAAGAAGAAGAGGATGGGTCGATGAGACTGTACATCGATTATCGTCAGTTGAATAAGTTAACCATAAAAAATTGATACCCTTTTTCCAAAATAGATGATCTGTTTGATCAGTTATAAGGTGCAAGATTCTTTTCTAAGATTGACTTGAGATCTGAATACCATCAGTTGCGAGTTAAAGCCGAAGATATACAGAAGACGGCGTTCAGAACTAGATATGGACATTACGAGTTCTTGGTGATGCCTTTCAACTTAACTAACGCACCAGCTTCATTCATGGATCTAATGAATTGGGTGTTCAAACCACACCTCGATACTTGTGTGGTTGTATTCATAGATGACATCCTCATCTACTCAAAGACAAAGAAGGAGCATGAACAACATCTGAGGATTGCTCTACAGACACTGTGTGAACACCAGCTGTATGCAAAACTCAGTAAGTGTGAGTTTTAATTAGAGAAACTGAGCTTCTTGGGACATGTGTCTTAGAAGAAGATGTTACCGTAGATCTAGCAAAGATCGAGGTAGTAGTGGAATGGGAACAACCAAAGACTGTGACTGAGATTCGCAGTGTCCTTGGTCTGGTTGGGTATTATAGACAATTTGTGTGACAGCCCAGATTTCAACACCTCGAAATCCATGCCATCGTCACGACCCTCGAGGTGGTACCCCATATGCCTGCATGAAATATTTGGTATATCCAAGCAACTATAAAGCAAATCAAGTACATAAGAACTAATACTGAACTAAATCTCCAGTTCTATAAGGTAAAGTCTAAATATAAAGCTCAAAAGACAGTTCTGATCCCATGCCATTGCATGGGCAAAAGAACTAACCCGAACCATCAGTGACGAAACAATCGTCCCCCTAGATGGTTCGCCAAAAGAATATCTCACTAAAATTACATTGTTTTATATAAAAGCGTGGACATACCAAGCCGTACAATTTCTCTCACAAAAATATATCAAAGTACGTAGAGGGCCCTCTAGAAGAAATCCTCAGGAGGGGGCTCTGAATCCTCCCCAGGCACATAATCTGAATCCTCCGAATCCATGTCTCCCGAAGCAGCAATAACAGCGAAAACTGGACCTGTGACATATAGTCGAAGGAGTGAGCTACATCATAGCTCAATAGGGAATCCACTGAATAAATATATAAGTCTATCTTACTCATATATATTCCATGATATTAGAAACATGATTTATCAATAAAAAATAGCTAGAAAATAGTTTAAATTACTGAAAGCATGAACTGAATGCATCTGTTACTCTACATGTGTTAACTTATTTTCAATTTTATTCTCATAGGCCAGAAGATCTGTCTTGAAACTTAAATCAAATAACTTAAATAATTCCTCGAGCAATATAGCATCGAGCCCCGATAAAATACCCACCATCGTCGTCCAATTGAACTATATTTAAATGTAACATAACCCAAGTCCCTTTCTCCTAGGCGACGGGGCACATAACGGATATACATCCCTGGGATGTCCTGCTGGTGTACAGATTGGCCGCCGTACCAGTCACGGATATTTTGTCGAGTCAGTCACGGGTATACCGTCGAGTCGGTGGGGTATTTTACGAACCTTAAATCCATTATGCAAAATACATATAATTTATCACCGTATCATTGTGCTAATTATAATATTCAAAGTTTATTCAAGGCTCATTCACATGATTTCTCATTTGACTATACATCCCTGGGATGTCACATACTCATATACATTACCTAGATGCTCACATCTCATATACATTCGTGGAATGTCATTCACTTACAAGCTTACTGGTTTCTTACTTAGTGTACACACACGCACACACACCTCTTTTATTCACATGCTTTAGTTCAATTTCGATTAACAAGCAATTAACTATGCTCTTAACAGACACATGTACATATCACATCACTACATACATGAATTCGTAATCAAGGGTACATGTTCAGAGTATTCCCTACATCACGTGCTTCATCCCCAAGAATCAAGGTCTAAGGTAGCTCCTCATGCTCAAATTCCAAGTTCTCATCCTAAAGTACATTATGTCATACACAAAGCATCAAGAATGATGCAAGAAAGAATGGTACAAGGCCCTCCCAAAATTCCATGGTGAAAAACATAACCCACACGAAACTGTCAAAATCGATTAATCGATCCCAATATCGATTAATTGAATTCCCAAATTCGATTAATCGATCTCAAATCGATTAGTTGAAATTCTAAAATCGATTATTCGATCCTAAATTCGATTAATTGATTTTTCAAAACTCAAACTTTTCCAGCCACTCGAAGTACCTAGACGATTAATCGATTTCAAATCGATTAATCAAATTAATTTCAATTAATCGGGTTCGTGCTTTAGTCTCCAGAATTGATTTCTGACAAAAATCGATTAATCTATTCTCAAATCGATTAATCGATTTTGTCAGAAGACAGCCCTCTTTAGGCTGTTCTTCGAACTTTGTTTCCTCTCATATCTTTACTCTTTCTATTTCTCTAATTCATCATTAATTCAATAATTTCATGCACAACACCACACACATCATAAATTAATGAAATCTCACCTTAAATCCAAAGTATAGATGATTCAATGGCTTGGATCAAAAGCTAGGGTTCTTAGCTTCGACTCCAACGAATTCACACGCGTTACCTACGAAAATAATGCCCACAGACGTATTCAATCCGCAATCCTCACAAGATTCCTTAGCATTTACTCCCTCCTCCTTCCTCACTCTTTCTCTCTCTGCATAAATCCCTAACTACCAACTAAAAATCCAAGAGAAATAACTTCTCTTGGCCCCTTAGACTATTTAACCCAATTTAGTATTTTGGTATAAAGCACACACACCTATAACTAGTGTATGTGATCTTATAAAAAGACCCACACCACACACCTAGGTGTACTTTTTACCTCAAGCCTAGTCTAGCCTAAGTTATTAGGTTGACTTTTACTTGGTCAAACTTACGACCAGTGGGGCACGTATCCCTACGTCCAAATTTTCGGGGATGTTACATTCTCCCTACCTTGGGAATTTTTGTCCTCGAAAATGCACCCAAGGGCTTCCCCTTCATGGAAGACCCACACTCATTTATCCACGGCGATGCATATAACCGCAATCACTAGATATCCTACAGAAAACGCAAACCATTTGTATATTTCTTAGCATCCACAACACATCCTGCATCAAAAGAGATTTAACTATTTGGATATTTTTAATAGTAATTAACATGATAAAGCAACAACCAAATTTTGTACCATTTGATCCAAAAATAAATGACAACCATGCCACATAGTTCGATACAACAAATTTTCAACTATGGTTTTTAAAACTACCATTTATATTCTCCAAAAAGGCACGTTCACATGTTCCCAAAATGGACAAAATAATTACAACCCAAAAAGAAACATCAAAAGCAAGCAATCAGGTAGTCCCATCCCCTGGCTGATCCTCCCCATCGTGCTCACGTGTACCAGAACCTGATACATCAGGAGTCCATGTCCACACTGTCGCTATGCGCTGATGGTAATCATTGGGATACATATATTGTATGGTCTGGTATAGTAGCGCCTCATGAAAATCAAGCCGATGGTTCATCCGAGTGTTGCTCTCCTCCATACGCCTGTGGTGCGCCAGCATCTAGTGGTTGTTCTCCACCATGAGGGCGAGAATGTCATCTATAGCAGGAGCAGACTGCGTAGGAGCAGGAGGTGGTGCAAGAGGCTGCTCTGTAGGCTATACAGGGTCAGGAGGTCGCTCTCCCGCTGCTGGTTGGTCCTACTGTGATGGGGCATCATCAGCTTGGGCAAGTGTTGGTCCCTCCGGTGGTAGCATTTTATTCAGAAGATTGTAGCTTCAGCTCTACAAAGCGATGGAATAAGTTTTAACATGATTTGTAGCCCTCGACTCTATCAGAGGAATAACATACTCGACGACAGCAGAGTAGCACTCAAGCATGCTAGAAATAAAATGAGCATAAGGCATACGCTCCTTCGGTCTCACGGGTCCCTTCATCATTTTACCCTTGATATAGATCATGCCCTCCAACACTAGTTTAGTAGCGTCAACCCAGCGGCCTCGGTATGTCGCGTACAATGCCTGTTGCACCCCCTCTACCCTTTCAGTGTCATGGCGCATAGGGTAGAGGTTGCACTTAATAATGGTGTCGAGCACCCACAGATGAGGGGGTAAGTCAACCCTCCTAATGGATTTTCTAGACCCCCTTGTTTCCCTTGGTCATCTCGGTTTTAATTCCTTCAAAACTTATGGGTTGTGCGAAAGGGGGTAAAAGATTGGTCTCGAGTACGTAGACCAGAAAACATTCCAAAGATTCATGAATTTGGCGCAGGCTAAAAAGATACTTACGACCATCGATTTCGGTCGTAATGGTGCCAAATTCCCTACCCTGCTTCAAATGCTGGTAAAATAGCCTAACTAGCCTATGGCAGTAATAATCATGCAAGGGCTTCAAGAGATTACCGAGGCCCACATCCATGAGGTATTTTCAGGCCCATTTTGTCTCGCCCTCAACCTCGGAATCCTCAAAGAGAGCTCCTTCGATAATATATTCATTCTCAAAGTCCTTCACAGCCCACCACTCATTCGGTTACGGTAAATTTCCGGGTTGAGGTGGTGGTGACGACACGCGTGATGACGCGTCCGTCGAATAAGAGGACGAAGAGGAAAGTGAAGGTGAAGGTGATGGTGGTGCTGGCACGGCGTTCTTACGCCGTACAGGCATTTTAGAAGCCGCTTGCTTCGAAGCTAGCCGAGTTTTAGGTGGCATTCTAAGGTTTAAAAGCGAAAATTTGAAACTTAGGGTTGGGATTTACTCAAAATGTAAGGAAATTGCAAAAATTAGGGCTTACCGTTCGTATTTGATCCAAGGGTTAGGATTTGTGATTCGATCGCAATCCCCACGGCCCTAAATCCTCTCGGTTGTTGCTAGCCAAAGGGAAGAAGAAAGGCACCCAAAATTTAAAAACAATAGTTTGAAATTCGAATGGAAAAAAATATTCCAAAACTGATACGTATAGGCAAAAATCGATTAATCAATTAATCGGTTCTTAGTACTTAAACTCAGCTGCCTGAAATTGATTAATTGATTTTAAAAATCGATTAGTCAATTTTCAAAATCGATTAATCGAATTTAAGTCGATTAGTGGAATTTGACTTATGTTATTTTTCCAGGTTCCTCAGCGCACTGACGTGAGCCAGTCGTTCAATCGAACCATTTCGATTAATCGAAAATCAAAATCGATTAATCAATTTGTAAATTGATTAATCAATTTGGACAGAACTTCTAAAATTTTGATTCCTGATTCTTCTTCATTAGCTTCTTTCTTTTTTGTCAGGTTCCCTATGGCTTTTAAGTTAGGCACTCACTGACATGTCTTGTGCTTCTCACTACGTATTATCCATTCGTTTCATGATGCAAATATCATCATCTTAAACAATTTTATTTTATTTTTCACAAAAGGTCCATTCATAACCAACATTTTTCCTTTCATTTCCTCAATAAAGTTGACATAGACGTGCGAACTTTCGCTTACATACACATGCCAAATTTTCACAAAAATAAATGCAACAATACAAGTGTGCTCTCAATTCTCCTCAAACAAGTTCGGATACTGTTCCCTCACATCCACCTCGCATTCCCAAGTAGCTTCTTCGGTCGGATGATTCTTCAACCTAACAAGCACTAAAGGAATCACCTTCATGCGTAAAACTTGCTCTTTTCTATCCAATATTTCGGCCGCTTCTTCTATCATGGTCATGTCTTCGTGCATTTCGATCGGCTGACCTCCCAAGATATGTGCAGGGTCATTTACATACTTTCGGAGCATGGATACATGAAACACATTATGTACCTGATCAAACAACGGAAGTAATTCAATGCGATAAGCCACCTCACTAACTCGACCCAAAACCTCAAAGGATCCAAGGTAACGGGGACTCAACTTTCCCCTCTTCTCAAATCTCATGACGCCTTTCATGGGCGATACCTTTACGAACACATGATCGCCAATGGCATAGTCCACACTCGTTCTTTTGATATCATCATAGCTCTTCTGTATGCTCTGAGCCGATTTAAGTCTCTCTCTTATCATGCGAACAATAATGGTGTTATCTTCAAGTAACTTCGGCCCAAATACAAACTTTTCATCGGGCCCTTCCCAATTGATAGGCGATCTACATCGCCTTCCATAGAGAGCTTCATAAGGTGTCATTCTAATGCTTGCCTGAAAGCTATTGTTGTATGTAAATTCGATCAACAGTAGATATTGATCCCATGATCTTTGTAATTCAAGTATATACGCTCTGAGCATGTCCTCTATCACCTGATTCACCTGCTCTGTTTGCCCATCGATCTGCGAATGGAACGCTGAACTAAAGTCCAATCGCACACCCATGCCTTCCAAAGGAATCTCGTGCAATCGTACTATCTCCTTCATATACAACTCCACGAGTCTTCCTGCTGTGTACATCGTGTTGTAGGGTAAGAAGTGAGCTGACTTGGTCAGTCGATCAATGACTACCGAAATAGTATTGTATCTCTTTGCTGTACGCGGTAACCCTATAATAAAATCCATGGAGATTGATTCCCACTTCTACCGGTATAGGTATAGGTTGCAACAATCCAGCGGGATGTCTGTGGTCCACTTTCACCTGCTGACATGTTAAACACCTTGACATATACTTGGCTACGTCTTGCTTCAGACCTCTCCACCAGTAACTCTTCCTCAAGTCTTGATATATTTTGGTGCTACCGGGGTGGATCGCATATCTCAATTTATGAGCCTCATCTAAAATAGTTTGTCGTAGATTGACATCAACTAGAATACGAAGGCATCCCCTGAATAGTAAGGAACCATCCTCTTTTATCGAAAATTCTAGTTTTGTGCCCTCAATCACATCTTTTCGAATTTTGGTTAACTCCGAGTCTTTCATCTGTAGCTCGTGAATATGCTCAAAGATCGTCGGTCTCACTGTGGCGTTGGCCAAGAAAGCTCTTGAGACTTATACCTCAATGTTTGTGTCATATAATGAAAGATCTTCAAACAACTTCCATCTATGCATCCCCATGATAAGATTAGCTAACTTAGCATAACTCTTACGACTCAAGGCATCTGCTACGACATTAGCCTTTTCGGGGTGGTATTGTATGGAGCAATCATAGTCCTTGAGAAACTCCATCCATCTCCGCTACCTCATATTTAATTCTTTCTATGTAAATAAGTATCTGAGGCTCTTATAGTCGATGAAGATCTCAAAGGTCTCACCGTATAAATAATGTCTCCAAATTTTCAATGCAAATATGACTGCTTCTAGTTTCAGGTCATGTGTCGGGTAATTCTTCTCATGATCTTTCAGCTGCCTCGACCCATAAGCAATCACTCTCTTGTTCTAGTTGAGCATGCAGCCTAAAACACTATATGAAGCATCACTATATACCGCAAACTCTCCATTGCCTGAAGGAATCGCTAGTACAGGAGCTGAAGTTAGTCTCTTCTTAAGTTCTTGAAAACTCTTTTCGCAAGCTTCATTCCACTCAAATCTCGCATCCTTTCTTGTGAGTCTCGTAAGCGGACTCGACATTTTTGAAAATCCCTCTACAAAACGCCGATAGTATCTAGCTTGCCCAAGGAAACTATGAATATCTGTCACCGTCTTTGGTTGTTCCCATTATACCACTGCTTCGATCTTCGCTGGATCTATTGTGACACCATCCTTTGAGATGACATATCCCAAAAAGCTAACTTTCTCTAACTAGAACTCGCACTTACTGAGTTTGACATATAGTTGGTGTTCACGTAGAGTTTGTAAACTGATTCTCAAATGCTCTTCATGCTCCTTCTTTGATTTTGAATATATAAGAATATCGTCAATAAATACTACGATGCAAGTGTCCAGGTGTGGTTTAAACACCCGATTCATCAAGTCAATAAACGACGCCGGTGCATTCGTCAAACCAAACGGCATCACTAAAAACTCGTAGTGTCTGTATCGCATCCTGAATGTTGTCTTCTGGATGTCCTCTGCCTTGACTCTTAGTTGATGGTATCTAGATCTCAAATTGATCTTGAAAAAATATCTCGCTCCTTGTAGCTGATCAAATAAATCACCAATCCTAGGCAATGGATATCGATTCTTGATGGTTAGTTTGTTTAGTTGACGATAGTCAATACATAGTCTCATCGACCCGTCTTTCTTCTTAACAAACAAGACCAGTACTCCCCAAGGAGATACGCTCGGCCTTACAAACCCCTTATCTAAGAGCTCTTGCAACTGCTCTTTCAATTCCTTCAATTCAGCAGGAGCATTCGGTATGGTGCTTTAAAAATAGGCTCCGTTCCAGGTGCTAAGTCGATAGCGAATTTCACCTCTGTATCAGGAGGTAACCTTGGAAATTCCTCCAGAAAGACATCCTCAAACTCACGCGCAGCTATAATCTCTTAAATGATAGTTTTTTCCTTCCTTGTCTTCCTTCAAGAATGTCAAGTAACCACTGCACCCCTTTCTGATCAAGCGCTCGGCTCTAACGGCGGATACAAGTGGCAGTAACTTTGTTCTCACCCCTATGAATCGAAATGATCTCCTCCTATTCAGTCTAAAGATAACGACTTTGTTCTTATAATCAATCATTGCACAATGAGTTGACAACCAATCCATGCTAAGGATCACATCGAATCCTTGCATATCCAATATAACTAAATTTGCTGCTAGTTCAAAGATGTCCCCATCTCTAATGGTTACTATCACCGACTTACAAACCAAGTCCGTATCTACTAATTCCCCAGTCAAAATAGATACTGCCAAGATAAAATTCAACGTCTCTGGATTGACCTTCATCTTCTTTATAAATCGAGGAGTAGTAAATGAATGGGTAGACCCCGAGTCTATCAACACTCTAACTTCATAGGCTACGTCGCTTCCCTTTCCGTATAATTGTAAGGTACCTATATCATACATATATATATAACATACTTATACATCAAAATTTATATATAGGAATGAGTCTACTCTACTTCCTATATGGATGCACCTTCTCTATCAAAGAAAACCTTAAGTAATTGAAATTCTTAATTTTTTAAAAAGAAAATCTCACCTTGGATAATTTCATTGACATTCTGTGCTTCTTGGGTAGTAACTGCATAGGCTCTTCCTTGCACGATCCGCTTCTTTGATTGTATCAGTCTCGGCATGGAAGCAAAAGCCGCTCTCTTTGTTCATCTCAGGGCAATCTCGAATCATGTGACCTATCTTCCCACACTTGTAGCAACCCCGAGTACCTCGCCTACAATCTGCCATTTTGTAAGACTTGCCACACTTGACACAAGTCTCAATTGTTGTAAAAGATATTGCCCGTGAGAAACCTTAGTTAACTGATACTCCGGTAGTGATAACAGGGTTCTCATATCTGATCGGCTTCCCAGACATAAGCATAGGTAGTCTAGGATAGTTTGTTTGCGTCGGTCTAACGAAACCCGTCTAAAATTGTTGCCTCTGAATGGGTGCTACGATTCGTAGCTTTTTGTTCACCGGCTTGTAGTTTCCCACTTTACTCTGCTCCATCCTTCCCCTTCCTTGTTCGTCTCTCCTCCAGTATCGATCCTCGTTATCTTCCTCGATCACTAGAGCCTTGCTCATAACCTCTCCATAGGTCTTCAGTTCAAAGGCTGCCACTCTCCCCCTAATATCTAGCCTCAAGTCGCGTTAAAGCCTCTTGGCTTTCATCAAGTCGGTAATCACGTAATCAGGAGCAAAGCGAGCGAGCCTCATAAACTCTACTCTGTATTCCCTTACTGTCATCTTTCCCTATTCAAGTTGAAGAAATTTTACTTCCATCTGGTTACGCACAACTTTAGGGAAATACTGTTTGTTGAATTCGGTCATGAATTCATCCCATGTCCATGGTAATCCTGGGGTTTCCTAAGCTCTAGTCCTCGACATGAACTTCCATCGTGGGCCTGCTTCCCCATCTAACATATACGCTGCCCAACAGACACTTTCATCTTCAGTGCACGTAAGCACACTGAACACCTTCTCCATCTCACTTAGCCAATTCTCTACATCCACTGGCTCTGCTTGCCCTGAAAAACTTGGAGGATGCATCCTCCTAAACTCTGTGAATGCTAAGGGCAATGACTGTGTAGTACCCACAAGAGGCGTAGGTGGGGGCTGATGTTGGTCATTAGCATTATGTGCTGCCAAGGACGCCGCTTGCTGAGCCATGACATTTGCCATGGTTTTCATAATATGCATCATCCTCTGACGCTCTTCTCTTTCCTCATTTCTTTCTCTTACCCTTTCTTGTTCTCTCTGATCTCTATCTTAATTCCCCTCTTGGTCTCTATTCTCCTGACTACTGCCTCCTGGGGCATCCCTATTCCCCAACAGCACTCTATTTAAAGCCGAGACGAAACCGTCTCTGCTCCACAAATTTCTGTCATGGCTGCCCCTGGGTCGACCCCTCCCTCCAGAAGACAACGCTCTACAATCATGAAACTACAGTTTCATTCGCATAAGGTCCTATGCTCTGACAAAATCAAGACTTGTCAAAAATTCTAAAAGAAATTGCTCTAATACCAACTGTGACAGCCTAAATTTTGGCACCCCGAAACTCGTGCCATCGGCATAACCCTTGAGGTCGTGCCCCATATGCCTGCACAGAACATTTGGTATATCCAAGAAACTATAAAGCAAATCAAGTACATAAGAACTAATACAGAACTAAATCTTCAGTTCTATAAGGGAAAGTCTAAACATGAAGCTCAAAAGACAGTTTTGATCTCATGCCACTGCATGAGCAAAAGAACCAACCCGAACCATCTGTGACGAAACAACCGTCACCCCAAATGGTTCGCCAAAAGAATATCTCACTAAAATTATATTGTTTTATAAAAAAGACTGGACATACCAAGCCAGACAATTTCTCTCACAAAAATCTATCAGAGTACGTAGAGGTTCCTCTAGAACAAATCCTTAGGAGGAGGCTCTGACTCCTACCCAGGCACGTAATCTGAATCTTTCGGATCCACGTCTCCTGAAGCAGCGGCAGCAACTAACACTGGACCTGTGACGTATAGTTGAAGGAGTGAGCTACATCATAGCTCAATAGGGAATCAACTGAATAAACATATAAGTCTATCTTACTCACATATATTTCATGACATTAAAAATATGATTTATCAATAAAAGATAGCTGGAAAATAGTTTGTTACTGAAAGCATGAACTGAATGCATCTGCTACTCTACATGTGTTAACTTATTTTCAATTTTGTTCTCATAGGTCAGAAGATCTGTCTTGAAACTTAAATCAAATAACTTAAAAAATTTCTCGAGTAATATAGCATCGAGCCCCTATAGAATACCCAACATCGTCGTCCAATTGAATTATATTTAAATATAATATAACCCAAGTCCCTTTCTCCTAGGCGATGGGGCACATAACTCATATACATCCCTGGGATGTCCTGCTGGTGTACGGATTGGCCACCGTACTGATCACGGATATTCTTCCGAGTCAGTCACGGGTATATAGCCGAGTCGGTGGGGTATTCTACGAACCTCAAATCTATTATGCAAAATACATATAATTTATCACCGTATAATTGTGCTAATTATAATATTCAAAGTTTGTTCAAGGCTCATTCACATGGTTTCTCATTTGACTATACATCCCTGGGATGTCACATACTCTTACGCATCACCTAGATGCTCACATCTCATATACATCCCTGGGATGTCATACACTTACAAGCTTACTGGTTTCTTACTTAGTGTACGCACACGCACACAAACCTCTTTAATTCACATGCTTTAGTTCAATTTCGATTAACAAGCAATTAACTATGCTCTTAACATACACATGTACATATCACACTACTACATACATGATTTCATAATCAAGGGTACATGTTTAAAGTATTCCCTACCTCATGTGCTTCAACCCCAAGCATCAAGGTCAGGTAGCTCCCCATGCTCAAATTCCAAGTGCTCAACCTGAAGTACATCATGTCATACACAAAGCATCAAGAACGATGCAAGAAAGAAGGGTACAAGGCCCTCCTAGAACTCCACGGTCAAAAACAGAACTCACACTAAACTGTCAAAATCGATTAATCGATCCCCATATCGATTAATCAAATTCCCAAATTCGATTAATCGATCTCAAATCTATTAATCAAAATTCCAAAATCGATTAATCGATCCCAAATTCAATTAATCAATTTTCCAAAACTCAGACTTTTCCAGCCACTGAAAGTACCTAGACGATTAATCAATTTCAAATCGATTAATCGAAAAATAAAAATTTATTAATCGAATTAATTTCAATTAATTGGTTTCGTGCTTTAGTCTCCTGAATTGATTTCTGACAAAAATCGATTAATCAATTCTCAAATCGATTAATCGATTTTATCAGAAAACAACCCTCTTCGGGCTATTCTTCCAACTTTGTTTCCTTTCATATCTTTACTCTTTCTATTTCTCTAATTCATCATTAATTCAATAATTTCATCACAACACCACACACATCATAAATTAATGAAATCTCAACTTAAATCCAAAGTATAAATGATTCAATGGCTTGGATCAAAAGCTAGGGTTCTTAGCTTCGACTCCAACGAATTCACACACGTTACCTACGAAAATAATGCCCACGAATGTCTTCAATCCGCAATCCTCACAAGATTCCTTAGCATTTACTCCCTCCTCCTTCCTCACTCTTTCTCTCTCTTCATAAATCCCTAACCACCAACTAAAAACCCAAGAGAAATAACTTCTCTTAGCCCCTTAGACTATTTAAACCAATTTAGTATTTTGGTACAAAGCACACACACCTATAACTGGTGTATGTGACCTTATAACAAGACCCACACCACACACCTAGGTGTACTTTTTACCTCAAGCCTAGTCTAGCCTAAGTTATTAAGTTGACTTTCACTTGGTCAAACTTACGATCAGTCAGGCACATATCCCGAGGACATTATTCTAAGCCCAAATTTTCGGAGATGTTACAATTTGTGGAAGGACTTTCAAAGATTTCAGGACCACTCATGAAACTTATGAGAAAAGATATAAAGTTTAAGTGGACTGAAGAGTGTGAGAAGAGTTTTCAAGAACTCAAGAAAAGACTAACTTCAGCACCAGTGTTGGCTATTCCTTCAGGCAGTGGAGGGTTTGTTGTGTATAGTGATGCTTCACACAGTGGTTTAGGTTGTGTGCTCAACCAGAATAAAAAGGTTATTGCTTATGGGTCGAGACAACTTAAGGATCACAAGAGAAATTATCCAACACATGATTTGGAACTAGCAGCAGTGATCTTCACATTGAAGATATGGAGACACTACTTGTATGGAGAGACCTTTGAGATCTTCACAGATTATAAGAGCCTCAGATATCTGTTTATGCAGAAGGAACTAAATATGAGGCAACGGAGATGGATGAAATTTCTCAAGACTATAATTGCTCCATTCAATATCATCCAGGTAAGGCAAATGTTATAACAGATGCTTTGAGTCAGAATAATTTGGCTCTACTATCTAGCCTTATCATGGGGATCTATAGATGGAAACTGCTAGAAGATCTTTCTTTGTATGAATATAAAGATCGAGGTACAAGCTTCAAGAGCCTTGTTGGCTAACATCACGATCTGATGATCTTCGATCACATTTATGAGTTACAGATGAAAGATACAGAGTTAGAGAAGACTAGACAGGGTGTGATTGATGATAGTAGACTAGATTTCTTCATCAAGGAAGATGAATCACTATTGTTTAGGGGATGTCTATGTATAACAATAGATGCCGACCTTTGACAAACTATTCTAAATGAAACCCACAAGTCTAAGTATGTTATTCATCCTGGTGGTACCAAGATGTACCAGGATTTGAAGATGAACTATTGGTGGAGAGGTTTGAAACAGGATGTTTCTGAATACGTTTTAAAGTGTTTAGTATGTCAATAAGAGAAGGTAGATCACAGACATCCGACAGATTTATTGCAACCTCTGTCAATACCAGAGTGGAAATGGGAGTCAATTTCTATGGACTTCATTTTGGGATTACCATGGACAACGAAGCGGTGTAATGCCATTTGGGTGGTCATTGATCGACTAACCAAATCAGCTCACTTCTTGCTATACAACACGAAGTATATGGTAGAAAGGCTAGCAGAGATGTATATGAAGGAGATATTTCGATTGCATGATATTCTAGTCAGTATTGTTTCAGATCGTGACTCATTATATACTTCAAAGTTTTGGCAGAAGTTTCAAGAAGGAATGGGTACATGATTAAATTTCAGTTCGATATTTCACCCACAAACGGATGGACAAACTGAGCGGGTGAACCAAATCATAGAAGATATGCTCAGAGCATATATACTTTATTTTGGAGGATCATGGGATCAACACTTACCATTGATCAAGTTTACATACAATAATAGTTTTTAGACAAGTATCGGTATGGAACCTTATGAAGCACTGTATTAACGGAGATGTAGATCACCGATTAATTGGAAGAGACTGGTGAAAAGTTTATATTAGTTCTAGAAGTTATTGAGAGCAATGTCGAAGGCGTTCGTCTGATTCGTGAGAGGATAAAGACAGCTCAAAGTAGACAAAAGTGTTATGCTGATATAAAAAGGACAAGCGTCGATTTTCAAGTTGGCAATCATGTGTTTATCAAGATCTCACCTATGAAAGGTGTGATGTGCTTTGGAAAGCGGGGAAAGCTAAGCCCGCGCTACATAGATCCTTTTGAAATTTTGGGTCGGGTTAGTGAAGTGGCATACAGAGTTGCTTTACCCCCACAACTTGATCGGGTACACAATGTGTTTCACATATCGATGTTAAGGAACTACGTGAATGACCCTACACATATCTTTGATGATCAACCGATCGAGATTTATGAAGATTTAATCGTGAGAGAGGAGCCAGTTCAGATACTTGATTGAAAAGAATAGGTACTACGCATAAAACATATTCCGTTAGTGCTTGTTAAGTGGCGGAATCATTCAGCAGAGGAGGCTACTTTGGAGCACGAAGTCGGGGTCCACGATCAATACTCAATGAGAGTCGAGAGAAATTTTGAATTGTATATTTCTTTAGAGTTTATAAATTTGATGTTTTAAAGTATAAATGTAGCTTGTTTGAACTATAAAGTACAATATAATTGGAAGTTGAGAAGTTGCACTCAATCAGGAAAGAAAAACACAAATTTAGAGGTTTTCTGTCAAAACCGACAGATCGAAACCTAAACCGATCGATCGATTTGATAGAATTGAGGCACAGGCCTTGTCTGTGAAAACTGACTGATCAAAATTAAAATAGATCGATCAATTTTAAAACCAATCGATCGAAATGCACATTGATCGATCGAATTCATAAAAACAGAGAGTAAAATATGAACTGATAAAAATTGATGAAAATCGATCGATCGAAATGGAAACCGATCGATCACTTTTGGAAACCGATCGATCAAAATTGGAAATCGATTGATCGATATTACCAGGCAGCAAGGTTAATATGAAAACTGACCGATTTTGAAAATCATTCGATCAAAATTATCGACCGGCGTAGTTTAAAGTAAAACCGATCGATCGATTTTGAAAATCGATCGATCGATTTGTGAGATATATAAGGAAATTGGGTTTTTTCTGATTCAAAAACTAAGGGTTTTTCTTTAGGGTTTTCTGTGCTTATACTTATGGGAGATTCCAACGCCATAATTACCACCATTGGAGCTCGATTCTTCGTGGGATCAAGATCAAATCTCTTCCAAAGGTAAAACCTAACCTTTTTGGAAATTTGATTTCAAATTCAAGACTAGTTTCTAGCCATAGGTTTTTGTGTTTTTAATTGGGAATCTAATGCCAACTAAATCATGATAGTCTTCTAAACCTTCATTGTCGAAGGAACCCACCTCACGACCGGGTTCTTCGCAGCCACCACCATGGGAACGACCTAATGTGTGGTGGGCGGCTAAGGGTTTTGAGACTGAGTATATCATTGATCCGATGCTTTTTCAAGAGCATGGTGTACAGGGTATAACCCATTGGGATCGTGATTAACTTACTAAGGCCAGGTTAGAAAACCTACTCAAACCACTTCACGACTATTATTATCACCGTTTGGTAAAACTGTTTTACCAAAATATGTACGTCGGTGATAAGCCAAACACCGTTTGTACTCAAATCAATGAACGAGTGTATGAGTTCACTCATGACCATGTTGGCGACGCACTTGAGGTCTATGTCGAGTATGGTACCAGAATCGATTTGAGGGAACCAAATCGTACACCAGTTGATTTTCAAGTCATTATAGAGAAGATGACCCAGGGCAGGCAAGGGTCGGGCTAGGCAATCAAGAGGGTTGATTTGCCTAGTCATTTGTGGATGTTGGATACGATTTTCAAATGCAACCTATGCCTTATGAGACATAAGACCGTGAGGGTCGGGGAAGTATAGCAGGCCTTATTTTCGACATTTATGGGCCAGTGTTTTAGTGCCCCAAAGGTCGTATTTGAGGGGATGAAGTATTCCAGAGGAAAGATGCTGAAAGGGGGAGCGAAATCGGTAGATGAGATTCCATACGCTTGCCTCATATCCAGTATGATTGAGGATTATCCGGGACATGAAGAGTATACAATTTCCGAAGATGAGCCGAGATTAAACGATAACGTGAAGCTATACTCTCTCAAGGATTGAAATAAAACTTATAATCAATTGAAGAAGAGTCTCTGGGCAGAAGAACAACTACCACCTATACATGGTGCTGCACCCAATGCTCTTCAAGACCAAGAGCAGCTTGCACATGACGCACCAGTTAGGATCAGCCAGCAGCTGTAGCTGCAGCTCCACCTCAGCAGCATGCTCCGATACGTGTGCCCCCACCACTTCAGCGTACATCTACTGCTACTATTGATGACGCTCTCGCCCTCATGGCTGAGAACAATCGTCAGTTGAGTCGACGCTTGGACTACCATGAGGCGTTAATGGCTGAGACAATGTGCTTCATGTATCCTTCCAATTATCTGTAGCGTATGGCGGCATCACGTGGCTATGTACCTGAGGCATCGAGTTTTGGAGCAGGCAGACCAGATGACGAGGATGAGTAGCAAGGTGATATGGAGGATTGAGCAGAGAGTGCATGGGTATTAGTTTTGATACTCAAAGAATGATTTTTTAAAATTATATGTAATTAATTCAAGAAAATTTCTGTAAATGGTTAAACTATTGTGGAATGGTTGTCACCTTTGGATGGTATATATCTTGGATGTGGATTGTTTGTAAATTTAAAATTTGTCTATGAGAATGTTAATTTTTGCATATGAATGAGAGTTTTCTTTCAATTATATGCAACTGTAGATGGGTTGATTAGTTTTCTTGACTGCATGTGATTAGATACATGTCTTGAATGAGTATGATTAGATATGTGGATATTGTTGGGAATGTGTGTGTCGTTGTAAGTTGTATTGTGTGACTGGATACCTTAGGTTCATTTTTGAGGACGAAAATTCCTAAGGAGGGGAGAATGTAATGTCCCAAAAATTTTTGACTTTTGAACAATCCATCTCGGTGTGCGTGTCCAACTGGTCACATACTTGAGAATATAAACATATTAAAGTGAGTTAAAGTTAGATTAAGTCTTGAACAAGGAAGAATGAAATCGTGATCATATTGACCATTAGATGAGGTAATGCACACCGAGGTATGGTGTAACAGCTTGACCCCTTAAATAAGCTTTTAAGTATAAAAGCTAATTGGATAAGAGAATTCATTTCTCTTGCTTTGGTTGTTAAAAATTCATTGAGAAGAGAGAGAAAAGAAAGGTGAGCTCTAAACGTAGTGTGGTGTGTGCAAGATTGGAGCTGTACGTGGAGTTCGGGGATTGAGAAGAGAATCCCAAAATTTCACCTCTGAAACCCTAGCATGGGCATGAACTTGTGGATCGAGGAATCGATCAATTAACGGTAGGAAACTTATGTGAAATTGTGATCTTTAGTTATATTAGACTTTAGTTATGATGTGGGTGGAAAATTAGAAGTATAAGAGTTAAATTTGAAAAAAAATGAGTTTGGAAAGTTGAAATCCGTGAATGTGAGAAATCTGATAAAACCAATCAATCAAAATAAGTATCCGATCGATCGATTTTGTCAGAGCAAAAATATGAAAGTTTCTAGAGAAATCGATCGATCAAAATAAAATTCGATCGATCGATTTGTGAAATCGATCAATCAGTTTGAACACTGATCGATCGATTTGTGAAAATGGTGATTTTGTCAGAGGGTCTGACGAAACCGATCGATCGAAATTGAATTTGATCGATCGATTTGGGAACCGATCAATCGAATTATGGCACCAGAAGTGTGTGGTTTTCTGAAGGAACCATATGAATTTTGTCAATGATATGGATGAATTTCTTTTATGATTTTAAATGTGAAAAGTGTGTGTGTGTGTATGTGCACTTCGAAAGATTATGTGTGTGAAATCCATTTTTTATGTGTGTGTGACATCTGAAAGAATCAGCTGTGTGTGTGTGAACTTTAATTATTAAAATTTCAAACATAGTATAAATTACCACAATTCACGGTGATAAACTATAAGTTAAATTTCACACTTTGATTTAAGAATTCATGTGGAACGAACCTTTGTGCTCCGGTACGGCGGGATATCCATTCTTTGATTACCATTATACAGTAATACTTCGTTCGACACAAGTCACCTCGTTCGAAGGGGCTTGGGCATTGTGTAAATTATTCATTGAACGACGATGATTAGAGTTCCCATCGGTATATGTGTGGCTCTTGATGCTATATATGCTCGAGATTGTATTTAAGTAATTGATTTAAGTTTCTGTGTTGTAAAAACAAGTTTTAGCAACCATGATTAATGTGTTTTGAAATATGCATCATATATTCATTTTGTGTCAATTTAAATACTTTTAAATTGTGATTCTTAGTAAGAAAAACGTGTTTTGAATCATGTCATGAGATATATATGTGATGTGAAAATATACAAATTAGTTATGTTTCTCTATTGAGCTTAGACTGTTAACTCATCCATCGACTATACGTCACATGTATAGGAGTAGATACGGGTACTGAGGAGATAGATCCTGAGGACTCAGAGTACATACCGGAGAAGGAAACAGAGCCCCCTCCTGACGAGTTCTTCTAGCGGGCAGAGCGCTGCGTGTTTAGTTTTGAGATTTGATTATAAGGCTTGGTACGTCCAGCCAGTTTGTTAGAACTCATGTATTTATGTTGTACTGTATTATTTTGTGAACCATGTTTTGGTGGCAGTTGTTCATCACTAATGGTTCGGTTTGGTTCTTTTGTCCATGTAATTTGCATGAGATTAGAACCATCTTTTATTATGATACAGGCATTGTCATTATATAAAATTGGAGATTTACTTTCCTTATGATGACTCTATCTGCTTAGTTAGAAAGTGTGCTTTATTTCCGCTTTGTGTGTAGATGTACCAAGTGTTCGTAAGTTTGTTCGGGAATCGCCTTATGGGTGGTCCTGACGGCACGGGTTTTCGGGTTCGAAAATCTGGGCTGTCACAAGCGAACATGGTCACGAAAGCTCTAAAGCCATATGAGGTTTGATCAGATTCATCTAAAGATGACTCACTCTGCTTTTTGGTCTCATGTGTGGCAGCCATTGCTTTGGACTTGCCCTTATCCTTTTTTCAGTTGGGGCAGTCCACAGCAAAGTGCCCATAGCCACGACACTTATAACATTAAATAGATTCAGAGGAGTCCTTTTATGGCTTCTTCTCAAAGGGCTTAAAGTTCAAAAATTTTGAACTTCTCGACTTTCTGAAAAGATTGTTTCTTACTCTTATAAAAGTTCTTAAATTTTCTAACAAAAAGAGCATGTTCTTCAGAGTCGTCAGTATCACTGCTAGGTTCAATTCATCCTTCGAAGATTTGAAGCAATACTTTTACTACCATGAGTATCCTGTATTTCATACTCATAGGTTTGCAATGAGCCCACAAGTTTGTCCAAATTTAAATTACCAACGTCCTTAGATTCAACAATAACATTGACCTTAGATCTAAATCTTGTGTAAAGATCTCAATATTTTTCGAACAATTTTTGTATTTGAGTTCGGTTCACTCAAATTAAAGGAACTGTTGACAATATCATTTAGGTGAATATAGAATTTAGAAAAAAATTCGTCCTCTTCCATGCAAAGATTTTTGAAGTGAGACGTAAGCATCCGAAGTTTTAAAATCTTACTTGAGGAGTGCCTTCAAAGGTGGTCTCAAGTATTTTCCACGCATCCTTAGCGATAATGCAAATGTTGAGCCTATGAAACTTGGATGCAGTCACTGCCCCAAACAAGGCATTGAGAGCCTTATAGTTATAGCCAAGGTTGTCAAACTCCTAATTAGTCTACAATGACCGGGGTTTTGTTGTGGTCTTTGTGGTGTTATCGATCATAGAATTTGTGGTAGGCGGAGACCAACCGTCCTCAACAACGTACTAGATGTGAGGATCCATAGAACTGAGACAAAGTCTCATTCTCGCCTTCCAGTATGGATAGTTAGATCCATCAAATAAAGGAGGTCGCGTAGTAGATGTACCTTCTCTAGGAAGATCATGATATCCCAAGTTTGTCATTACACTTGATTTATGAGAACCAAACAAAGTGTACTTGCTTTGATACCAAGTGAAATTTCAGGGTAATCGATGATATACCTAGTGAATAAATTATGTAGACAATGGTCGTATTCAATCATACCCACAAAATGGTACACAAACAATTTTTACGTGAAAAGCCCTTTCACGGGTAAAAGTCATAGGATCTATCTTAGATCCTAGGCAAATAATTCACTATGAAAATAAATGCTTACATTGATATGAATGTAATGACTTATCACTTAGCTCACTAACAACGAACGCGTCCCACAAACGTCTTTTTCACAATGCTGAAAGTTATTGCTTTCAACCGACGTCTCTCATGAAGGTCCACTCGAGTAACACAAGCCTTCAACGAGCTTGAACCGCACAAGCTTAAACCTCAGATCAAAGAGGTAAGATTCTCCTTAAGAATTGATTGATTCTAGAGAGTTTCGTATATTCAAAGAGAAATTTCCAAGAAGTAAAAATTTCGAAGCCCTAGCTATCCTTAAATAGTCGACAGGCACGAACGTCCGTGAATCACTCACAGACGTCCATGAGGAGGTCACGGACGTCCGTCTTAACTGACTTAGAAGAAGATCAGTTCCAACATTGATCTGGAATCCAAAAACAGATTTTAATGGAAGCTGCTCTTTCCAGTTGATTATACTTGGCATTCTAACACATTTGGAAGCGTACCTAGGTTGATTATTATTGCAACAATAAAAAACTAGTAGGTACCAAATAAAATTTTAAAAAAATTTACTCCTCTAAGAAAGGACCGAAAATACCAATTTATACTCAAATAAACACATCGGGATTGATTTTGACCTTTCGTGAATTTTTCGAGATGATTTTGATAGTTTTTCAAAACAACCTTTTTGAACAAGTTAGGGCGTCACCCTTATAAAAAATTTCAGGGCTATTTGGGGTCTAATTAACCCTATTTATCTTTGTATTGATTAATTTAGAAATGTCGATCCAAAAGAAATATGGCTTGTTTGGGTTAATGAAACAAGACGAAACAAGGGTTGATGCGCTCCTCGTCTAACAAGTATGGTTTTTTTCCTTTCTTCCTTCTCATTCTATTGCTCCTTTATTTCTCCCTCTTCTCCTCTCTCTCTCTCTCGGCTCCTTTCTCCTTCACCTTCTCTTTTACCAACTCGGTACATTGTCGCTCTCCCTCGACTCCTCTCTTCTCTCTCTCTCATTCACGACTTATGCATTCCCACTACACAGTTAACAAAAGGGGAGTCATTTCAAATCCGTGATCTTGGGGAGCAAATTAACCCAAGCCGATAGACTGTTACAACAAGCCTTGGTATTATTCTTCTTATGCTCTTTTGCTTAAGCTGGGATAAATCCTAGAACCATAACTGCCATAATATTTTCCGTTGTCACTATTTAGTTTTTAATAATATTTTGTTGATTTCACTACTAAAAAATTATATAAAGAAACAAAGTGAAAATCCATCTAATATTAGGTATGAAAATCCATCCATCCTAGTCTTTATAACCATAATCTAAAGCCACTAAAACCCACACTATTAGCCATGGCAAACTCATCCATCACAATTCATTTAAAAATTATAAAACCTACCATCTTAGCCAATAAAATCATCCATCTTAACCATTAATATTATTAATCTGAGAGAGAGCTCTCTCCTTAGGTTCTATTTTGGCCTCAATCTCTTCATTGAAAACTTTGATTTCAAAGCTTTTTGTCCTCAAAGTTATTGATGGAGTCATGTTATACAGTTAAAGTCGAATATGGATGGTTTGGTGATAGAATTGTTCACATTTAAGTTTGTACAATTTAAATAATCTATGGAGATAAAATCAATAACATTTAATGACTACAAAAATCAGGCTGGTATCCCCACTTTATGTTACAACCACCTCAGTTTAAAAAAAGAAAAATTCATTAATTGCCAGCTTTAAATCAGATGATGAAAATCTTTTTTCGTCTCAATCTTTCACATAATAAATCTTAAGATTATGGGCCTACTATAAGACGGTCATATGTTGATTCCACGTAGCACACATCCCAAAAAGTGAACAGAACAACATTTAAGGGTACACTATGATCATGTTCACTTTTTGGGATGTGTTCCATGCGGAATCAATATCTAACCACCTAATGGTATGCCTATTATCTTAATACCTATTGTGTGGAAGACTGGGATGAAAACAATCTCCATCATTTGATTTGAAACAATCAATGAATTTTGCCTTTTTTTAAAGTGAGGTGACTTTAACATAAGGTGGTGTGATAAAAACATCTGCAAAAAATTAACACCCTCACCAACAGGCTTTATATCACCCGATGCTATATGACATATATTTTTACCAATCCACTTTGTGCAAGTAGTAGGATATTATGTGAACTTAAATTATCCTAAAAAAACATATCCAGTAGTATATGATTAACGTGAAATTAGGCATAAAAATATGGATCCTAAGTAGGGTTCTCAATAAGCTGAGCCAATTCAGGAGCTCACTCGACTCGACTCGAAAAAAATGAGCTCACATGTACCTCAAGCTCAGCTTACGAGTTGAGCCATGCTATGAGTTAAGAGCTCATTTGTAAACTAGCCGACCACGAGCTAGGTAGTCTGGACGCTGGAGCTCGGTTCAGCTAGACTTGGCTCAATATATAATATTTATTTTAAAATATTTAAATGTATAAGGTTGTATATAACTTAATTACTAAAATATCCTAAAATTAATCATTAGAAGCTTTTAATGATTAAGGGTTTGGAGTATTTTAGTAAATTAACAAATAAAAATTCTAATCTACCTATAACCACTTAAATCTATCAGCTCAAATCCTAATCGTTAATTCTCATCCTCCCTCTACGTCTACTGTCATCCTAATTTACTAAGAAGTGAAATACTTTGATAGATATTTTTAATTAGAAGACTGAAAATTTTAATTATTTAAATATTGATAAAATAAAATGTAACGAAAAAAGAAAGATGATAAGAAATAAATCTAAATAAAAAATATAATATAACATAATACTAAGCCCAAAACCGGCTCGATCTTGGCTTGAATTTGATAAAGCCGACTACAAGCTGAGTAGTTTTAAGCTTGAATATAAAAGTGCTTCGCTCAAATATGAAAGAGCCAACCTCAAATTGACCCTGACTCGACTCGTTGAGAGCCCTAATCCTAGGTTAGCAATAAACAATGGTCTATATATTAAATGATTAAAACCCTTTCATGTACATCCTTTTTAGGTCAGCAATAGCATTAGTAAGGGCCTTGTTTGGCAACACCAATTTTGCTGAAAAACTCGTAAAAAAATTTTATTTTACGAATTTGAATTTTTTCCTTTGTTTGGGAACATGGTGGGTCCCACTTGCTTGGGGAAAAAAGTGAAAATAGTCCAGATAAAAGTTTCAGGGAAAATTTTCCTGAAATTGTTTTAGCCCATGTTATAGGAAAAACCCAAGGCACTTCTTCCTTGCACCAATCAAAAAATTAGTTTATGTTGCTTGAAGTTTGCATCATTCACTACAAAAAATAAGACTATTAGCGGCAGTCAAAATTGCTGCTATTAACCAAAAAACTGCCATTAATATCCTCGTCGCTAAAAGTCTTAATAGTTTTTCGTTAATAGCGGCAGTTCTTGGCCGTTACTAATAGTCTTATTTTTTGTAGTGATTAAAAGTTTTGATTGTCTTGATACAAATGATCGAGATCGTTTTTCATCTCTTCTTTAGCGCAATAAATCTAAAGATCATAACCCACCTATCAGATGACCACATGTGGATTCCATGTGGCACACATCCCCAAAAGTGATAATGAGCATGGTGTCACATGTTCCGACAACTATTTCGTGCACACGTGAAGTTGACCCTTGCACATAGTTTAAAAGAAAGAATTGGCATGCGAAACTTGTGCCTTGTTAGGAATCCATCTAAAACATATGATTTGAAGCTCAAGATCTAAAGATCTTAGGAGAAATAGATTGACACCAAACATTATTTTCATCATATTATTCAATATACTCAAAAACCATTATTTAATTCAACACTTGACTGTGTCCCAACCATCTAAGCCATTGGTTGGCACCAAGCATAATAAATGTAACCCAACCATCTAAGCCATTTAATTTGAAGGCCATGATCTAATGATCATAAGTGAAAAGATTGGCACCAAGCATAATCTTTATCATATGGCTCAATGCACTCCAAAGTCATTATCCGATTCAACAGTTGATTGCATTGAATCATATGATAAAGATTGAATTTTGCATCGCTCTTTTGCGTCATAGATTTATAGATCATGACCTTTATATCAGACAACTTAGGTGCAACCTCACCTCATAATCGTCCAATTTATTTACACTGTAAAATCGTAACCTTGCCCCATCTCCTCCGGCCAACATGCATTGACTACTTCAAATTTGACAAAGAATATTATTTTTTATCCCAATCTTCCACATGATGCATCTTGAGATCATGGGTATATCATGAGACGATTTTTTTATTTCATGTGGCACCCATCCTCAAAAATGACCCGTGATTTGTATTTAAGCTTGATGCATGTCTCACGAGTTTAGAGTTATTGTTTGGGATGTGTGTCATGGCCAAATTAAAAACTAACTTTGAGGGTATGCCTATGATACCAAGATCCATCCTGTAAAAAAAAAAGTTCATGCTTTAATTCAAAGTGATTAATGAATTTTTGGCCTAACAAAATGGAGTAAGGTTGCTTGTCTATATAGTGTGAAGAACGGTGCCTTAGGAAAATAATTTTATGGACCAAAGTCACACAACTAAAATAAAAATAAAAAATAAAACCTAACAATTGTAAAATTTAAAAAAAAAATACTTCCCGAGTTTTATTTAGAAGCCAATGTAAGATAAAAAGATAAAGATAAAAAGATAACGGTGGGAACCACCAATCCATAAAGTGGTTGAGGTGGAGGTTTTACATTGGTCTACTAAAACCCATCACAGATTTTTGTTCGTGTTAGAAGCGAGTGAGTTGGTTAATTTTAGGTACTAAGCCCCGCTACCGAGAATAGTGTACGACGGCTCATCTGATTACATCGTACACGTGTCACTCAGTGGAGCAACTCAAATGATCCAAGAACTAACAACCCGACAACGATTGACCAATAATGATAGAGATAAGGTCGCTTACTCGCTCGCTCTCAAATTTCAACTCCAAATTTCTTTAATTTAAGGTCAGATCTTCAACTCAATTCTACTTCAAATACCTAAAACCAGTTGCAATTCCTTCTTTTTTTATTTGGAGAATCAGTTGGGATTCTAGGGTTTTAGTCCGTTTCTGCAGGTACTTTTTTGATGTAGCTTCTTTGTGTTAAAATTACTTGATTCGTCTTCTTCTGTTGTTCAGATTTCGAGGTTGTTTTCGAAATTAGCGTTATTTGAAAAAAAATCAGAGTTTTATATTTATTGATTCCTTGTAATTTGAGTAGATTAATGCGATAGTGAAATTAGGGATGTCAATTTGTTCATGTTTGTTGAAAGGAAAATGGGATTTGGTAGATGGCACCCACTCTATAGACCATACGATTATACGATTTGATTGATCTTGATTTTCCTATAGTTTTTGGATAGCATAGGCTAAAAATTGCTCCAATTGGCAGTTCTGACCGTCATCAATCATGTACATATGGAGAGTCTATAAAAGTCGTTGACAATGGTCCTTAAAACAGCGCAATGACCAGATGGTTGGAAACGTCTCATATGATCTATCTAAGAGATTGACCAAAAGTGAATTTGCATTAGGTACACTAGCTGTGTAAAACCGGCGGTTCTCAGACCAATCTCGGGCTGTCAGCATGGTCGATAGTGTACCTGCACCGATTTTGAGCCAAAATAATTGGTGCCATTCACAAAATAACACTTAAAGTTAGGCCCTGTTTGGCAAAGTTGCTCCCAAAAGGCCCTTTTAAGGGTACAATATTGGGTGAGAAGTGCTTTCCACCTAAGTCCTTGGGTTGAAAGGGCTCCTCAACCAATATTTTACCTTAAAAAGTGTGTTTTGGAAGCAACATTGCCAAACGGGGCAGTTTAATGTGGCTAGAGCTTTTGGCTTCCACTTGAAATAGATTCCCGCAAAAGCCAAAGCCGGAAGCTGGTTTTGGCTGCTTCCAAGAGCTCCCATTTGCGGGGAGCTCTGTTTTAAGTGAAATCGGCGTGGGAAGCGATATTAATTAAACAATAATAAAGAGTTATTAATTCTTTATTATTTGCTTATTATTATTAGAGTCCTAGTAAGGTCCACGAAGGTTCCATGTAGAGCTCCACATGGCAACTAAAATACTGTTTTGGTGCCAAGTGAAGCTTGTGTGCATTGTATAGATCAATTTAAAAAAAAAAATTCAAAATAGATTTTTGAAAGGTGAAAGTCAAACATTGATTTATTTCAAGGATTCAGATTATATATATATATATATATATATATATATATATATATATATATATATATATATATATATGGGAGCCGGTTAGGTCCTCCAATGGAGGACATTGACCGTCCTCCAAGATACACGTGCAGCTCTACGTGGCATTCAAAGCAGATTTTGGGTGCCACGTGGAGTACAAGTGCGTTGTTTAGATCCATTTAAAAACAATAATTTTAAAGCACAAGTCAAACTTGGACTAGTTTCAATGGTCCAAATTTTATTCCGAAAGAAATACATGGTAAAAATGAGTTTTCAAATTAATTTTTTTCAAAGATGAACTAAGCAATGCACCTGTGCTCCATGTGGCATCAAAATAGTGATACAAGTGTTACATGGAGCTCCATATAGGATCTCAGAGGATGCTCACCATCCTCCTTTGGAGGACGGAACCTTTTTTCCTATATATATATATTAGATAATCTAAACAATCCAACCTTGCTCCACGTGGAACCTTCATACACAGTGAGTGTCACCGTGGCTGCATGCTTCTTTTGTCCTTATTATTATTATTATTATTATTATTATTATTGTTATTATGGATAATGATCTCCTCATTCAAATAATGGGAGTGGTTTGCTCTGGTACTCGAGCTGTGATTGATCCACATCAGCAGCTGCCTTTTGAAAAGTCAAAGGGTAGATGCTTTAAATCAATCACAGCTCAAGTAATGTGCTTATCTCTCGTTACTCGATTGGGGTTATTGTTATTACTGCTATTCTTATGAACAGTAGTTTAGAAAGGGCTTTTCTTTAAATCCTTAGAACCTACATTGCAGGGATTTGGCGATTTGCATATCGTATTTATACCATGGCTTGTGCAATCCCTATCGTGCCAACTAATGTTCGATCAATTACAAAGTTAGAGGGTCAAAGTTATGTTGGCTTGAAACCTTCCACAAGTCAGAAAGTTATTTATGCTAAGCGATGGAATAAGCAACGACCTCGCTTTGTCATAAGAGCAAGTGAAGAGATGGAGCCTTTAATTAAAATCAGACCGTTAACTACTGAGGAGTATGAAGCTGCTGTTGTAGCTGGAAATGCTCCTGAAGCACCTCCTGTGCCTCCTAAACCTGTGGTGCCGGCTGGAACCCCCGTAGTCGCTATGCTTGTATGTATAGTTTTTCATTTACTTAGCATTGGAACATTGCAATTATGAAACATGTAAGGAGGCTAAATATAGAGCAAACACGCTGATGCCGTCTATGACAGTTAACCTGGCTATGGAAATGGCGAGGTTAATTGGGATATCGTAGACTCGTAGTCATCACTAATAAATGGCTAGTGTATGTTGATAGATCTAGCTGTCTTCAGGGCCGGGTTCAATGTCCCATCTCATTTAATTTAAGTCAACATATAAGACTTTCTCTTCTTTTGAGGGTTATCTGATGTTTATATGGTCATTGACTCCATTTATAGGGGCCTTTTTGCCATTATATTTTGCCATTGTTGAATGTTATTTCTTTCATGTTTACCGCCAGCCACTCACTAGGCGTCCCCGTCGTAATCGCAAGTCGCCAGTTCTGAGAGCAGCTTTCCAAGAAACAACGTTATCTCCTGCTGATTTTGTACTTCCTCTCTTTATTCATGAAGGTTGGTAGTAATTAATGCCACTTTAATAGTTGTTGGTTCCACGAACTTCAATAATTGTGCTATAGTAGTTATGCTGTTGATTTATTGCATTTGCATTTTACATAATTCTATGTAGTCATATTATAATAATTGCAACTATGTTACTTTAACTTATCATATTTTATGAGGAATTGCTAAATAAAATTAGGTTAACCATTAATATAGGTTGTCATTTTGTACTAATGTTATAACCGTTGCCTGTACCCATGAGTTATTAACATAGATTCCATGCTTGGATGGAGAAGATCAATCATAGTTTCAATTTTGTAAATTGTTCTCTTAGTATGCATATAGTCCATTTCTTATCTTGCAAGAATGGCAGGTGAAGAAGACGCTCCAATTGGCGCTATGCCTGGATGTTATAGGCTGGGATGGAGACACGGTCTTATTGAAGAGGTAATTAAGCTTTCGGTCGTTTTCTATACGTTGATGATCTTATATTATTATTCAGTAACCTAAATATGGTATATATTGAATCAATGTTCTATTGGTACTTGAAAATGAGTGTTGCACTGTTGGTCATTATTCCAATAATATATATGTTCAGACACTTGGTGGAAAAACTAATTGATGAAAACCAACAAAAATATCTGTTAAATGTGTAATAGATTCATATATATATATATATATATATATATATATATATATATATATATATATATATTCCCTCTAGCAAACAATAAATGAACCCTTTTTTGAACACCACTCTCTACAAGATTGTGTGTGTAGAACTTCCAATCTATCAATATGAGTTCCTACATTTAAGACTAAGGTCACTGAGTATCATGCTAAACCTTGAAGTTCGAACACTAAGTGAAGGTTCAACTCCATAAGACACCTTCATCTAGGCGCAACCTTGCCTTGTATGCTCATATATTTTTGTTAACAAAATTGGTTGGGGGGGGGGGGAGGACTGTTAGATGTTTTTAAAATTAAAGATGGCTGAATGCCTATAACTTGGGTGTGCAACACTATTTACTTCTAATATGTTATTTTTGGTATTTCTTTCAAAAGATCTTTTTTGTGCACACCCAAAATATAGGTGCACAGTTATATAGAGTTCCAAAAGATTCTGATTGTGAACACTCTGTTCTATTTCAGAACAACCTTTATTTGAATAGTCTCCTTGCTAATTTAACGATCATAGTGATTGTTACTTTGCACCTTTAGAATATCTATTCAATAATCCATTGGACTTTTTTCAGAATACAAAGATTGAATGTTAGATTTTTTTTTTTGAAATAACCAAGAGATCTCTTATTCTATTTCTTAATTGGATTTTTAATGCACAAAATATGCTATTTTGTTCTCAAGCCAGAGTTATATCTAATAAATTGTAGTGATTGACAGTTAGAAAATGACAATTGAAATCGGTTAAGGTATCTTTTATCCTTTTCTAAACTTGATGTGGTTTTATCATATGTTATTTTTTTATTTGAATATACTTATATTTTCTGTGGTGATTGAAGGGCGTGATTCGAGTTGGGAATCGCTCACGAATAACATTATAAAGCATCAGCTCATTATGTCCTAGAACCAACCTTGCCTGTAACTTGTTCTTGGCCCCATATTTGAATGTGGTGGGGGCAATTATTGGTACGAAGGCACGAGTTCTATTAATCTTACTAACATTTGGGTTCGATTAATAATTGGCTCATGCGTGAATATTTTAAAATTTACATTCAGCCCAGTTCGAGCCTAGCAGGCCTGAACTGTATATACCATTTAACCCAGGACTGGGCTTGCTATCTTATGTGATTAGTGACGGGGAACGTCAAGATCGAACAACAGCGAAGAGGAAAACACAAAACTCTGAAATTTCGATCGAACGATTTTCAGTTTCGATCGATCGAAATTGCGATCGAATGAAATTCAATTTCGATCGAACGATTTTCAATTTCGATCGAACGAAATTCAATTTTGATCGAACGATTTTCAATTTCGTTCGATCGAAATCGTGCGGAGTTATTTTAGTTGTTTTAGGAGTTGAGTTTCGAACTTTTGTTTCAAGGGTTTATTTGTCTTTTATTTAATATTCGTTTTAGGGTTTTCTTTTATTGTAAGACCTCCTATATAAGGTCTTTAAACAATGTAATTAAGGGAGTTGATTGATTATTGAATGAGAGCTTATGCTTCTTGAAGAGAGAGTCTTCTTCCCCGCGATGGGTTTGGTGTGAGACCAAGGGAGTGATTCCCATATATTTTCCGTATTGTTGTTATTGCTTTGCGTGGTTTGCTTGATTATATTTGATATCTCTAAATCTCTGCATGCTTCTCTAAACCATAGCATAATTTCTTCTTTGTGATCCCCAAAACTCTAAACCTCACACAAAGCCAATACCTTTTCCAAAATCATAAACCAATCTAAAAGCCATAGGCCTTTACAAACCGTAAATCCCTTTCACAATCCAATTTAGAATCCGCGAATCTACATCGGACCGAAGACGAGCGCCTAATCCTAGAAAAGCTAGAGTACTATCTCTAGGCCGATCTTGCCTCGACTCTAAAGTACTTGCGCATCGGACTGGACCCTATCTGGATCTCGTGTGATCTACCCATCAGAATTCGGCAAAATTTGCATAAAATTCATATTTCGCATTTTAGGGCCGTTGACCCGTGTCAGTTTTGGTATTAGAGCCCTAGGTTTTCTAGGTTAGGGCATATTGTGTCATTTTAATTTTCGTTGCATTTTATCTCATTTGTGTTCAAAAGTATGCACATCTACTATTTGACAAAACTCCCCACCCATTGTGGTTCATGTTTGCATGGCATTTAGCACCCGTGTTAGTAAGCCGTGTTCACCATGAGCATGAGCGAGATTGTCGATGCCCTTAGGGACATCAAAGCCCAAATGTGTGCAATTAATAATAGGAGCCGCTACACACCAAATTCTGGGCAAAGTCTCAAAAGTCGTGATGAGACTAGAGTTAGGGGATACCCTCATCTGCGTGACCTCGAGTACGGTCCCGCCGAAAAGTTTCTAAAATCTATTCGGGATGAAGTTCCATGTTTTGAGGGATGGCTAAACCCCAAAACCTTCGTGGAATGATTGTTTAGTGTGGAAGAGTATTTTGATTGGTATGGCGTACCAAATGAGTACAAAGT
Source organism: Chloranthus sessilifolius (assembly GCA_021018995.1). NCBI lineage: Eukaryota > Viridiplantae > Streptophyta > Magnoliopsida > Chloranthales > Chloranthaceae > Chloranthus > Chloranthus sessilifolius. The sequence goes on from CM037585.1 coordinate 86,730,222, forward strand.
TAGGTTAGTGAAAACAAAGTTGCAGGGTAGTGCCAAAACCTATTGGACTAATGTTGAGATTCTATGTGAGTTAGCTAATCGTATGCCCATCACACGATGGGAGGACATGAGGGAGCGACTTGTCGAGAATTATATTCCTTTCACGCATCGTTACCTTGTACGATTTTTGAAAACCAAGACAAATAAGTGTCTTGATTGTCTTAAGTGTCAAGGGTTTGAACACTTTGCTTACCAATGCTCCATAAAACTTCCCACTCTGAATTTAGTGACTAAAAGCGAAAGTTCTAAGGAGCCAGAAAGTATGAAAGTAGAAGAGGAAGCATATGACCCTAGGACCGTGATGAGTGGAGGAGATCGAAGAAGTTGATGAAAGTCTCATTTGTATTAAAGAGACTTTTATCTCCCTTGTGGCTAGTGATGTTGGGTTGCATGCACACGAGAGTATCGAGTCAGTTACATGTGAGCCGCATGTACGTCATAGTCCCGAGTTGCATACCCCTTCACATTCCAAGTCTTATTGTTAGTCAACTTTTGAGTCTCATTCCGCATTGCATGCCGAAATTAAACAGAAGATTAATTCAAGCTACAATCAATATGAATTATCTTCTAATACTCTTAAGGCATTTCAAAGAATATAAGGTGGGTGATCCTCCTCTGAGCTCAACCCCACCTCCATGCAATCCTTCCTAAAAGCCCCCTGGTTACAATCTCATCCCAACTTTACAGCTGATGCCCCTTCCCTCCCGAAGTAGGCAGAGAAAAGAGGAAATTGAGGACAGATTAGATGATCTTGTGGCATTCATCTGCGACAGAGAGTTTCTGGTTTATGAGATGAAGAGGGTTAACATGTCAACTACCAAGAATGCATGGGCTAGTTATGAAAGAGTTTGCTGCTTGAGTTCTCGTAATCTCGACCGATATCGCAATCACACTTCATCGGGGATGAATTCCTTCAGGTCCGGGAGAGTTGATGAGAAGCTTAAAAAATATTTGGTAGAATGGGTTGGCAAGCCGGGTTATCAGGTTCATCAAGGAGAGGTTACCGTGTGCGTCCCACTACAATCCACCGAAAAGCGGATCATATGTCACCAGGAGCCGAGATTGTTTGGGCTAGTTGCAAGGAGTTCCACCGTGCAAGTTCCGACACACTTGATCAGTACCACGTGCGTGTTTCATCGGTGATGAAACATTTTGAGCGGAGGAGAATGACGGGGAACGTCAAGATCGAACAACAGCGAAGAGGAAAACACAAAACTCTGAAATTTCGATCGAACGATTTTCAGTTTCGATCGATCGAAATTGCAATCGAAATTGCGATCGAATGAAATTCAATTTTGACCGAACGATTTTCAGTTTCGATCGATCGAAATTGCGATCGAATGAAATTCAATTTCGATCGAACGATTTTAAATTTCGTTCGATCGAAATCGTGCCGAGTTATTTTAGTTGTTTTAGGAGTTGAGTTTCGAACTTTTGTTTCAAGGGTTTATTTGTCTTTTATTTAATATTCGTTTTAGGGTTTTCTTTTATTGTAAGACCTCCTATATAAGGTCTTTAAACAATGTAATTAAGGGAGTTGATTGATTATTGAATGAGAGCTTATGCTTCTTGAAGAGAGAGTCTTCTTCCCTGCGATGGGTTTGGTGTGAGACCAAGGGAGTGATTCCCATGTATTTTCCGTATTGTTGTTATTGCTTTGCGTGGTTTGCTTGATTATATTTGATATCTCTAAATCTCTGCGTGCTTCTTTAAACTATAGCCTAATTTTTTCTTTGTGATCCCCAAAACTCTAAACCCTTTTGAAACCCTAAACCACACAAAGCCAATTCCTTTTCCAAAATCATAAACCGATCTAAAAGCCGTAGGCCTTTACAAACCGTAAATCCCTTTCACAATCTAATTTGGAATCCGCGAATCTACATCGGACCGAAGACAAACGCCTAATCCTAGAAAAACTAGAGTACTATCTCTAGGCTGATCTTGCCTCGACTCTAAAGTACTTGTGCATCGAACTGGACCCTATTTGGATCTCGTGTGATCTACCCATTAGAATTCTGCAAACCCTAAGGTATCAAAGATAATTTTGCGATTAAATTTGATTTAATTTCATTAATTTCGGCAAAATTTGCATAAAATTCATATTCCGCATTTTAGGGCCGTTGTCCCATGTCAATTAGTAAATGGGCTAGGTTCGAGCAGAGCTTTTAGACCCATGTAAAAATCACGCCATTTCAATACTGGCCCAAAGCTAGCATGGACAGCCCCAGTTGATTGACTTTTGTTTTTGGAGCTTGGTCATTTACTGGATACAGGAGGTAGAGCTCTCTCATTTGACTTGTGTCCAAATTGTAGGGGGGTAATGGAGCAATGAATTGGCAAATAAAGGGTAGGAACTGTTAACTTTACAATTTTGAATAACAAGCCTTCGCGGATCATTGTCTTTTGTTTTGGATTTTCTGCTGGTGGCATATTTTATTATTATTTTTCTTCTGATAATGATATCAAAAGGAAACTGTAATCTCTTGAGGCCAATTGTATGTAAGGAACACATCCCTAAAGTCATATGTACCTTGTTAAGGCCAATAAGATGTCTTTTCTTCTGAAGTTTTCACTATTTGTAAACCCATTCTACTGTTGCATAGCTGTCTGAATGGATTCTAACCACATGTATCTTTTAAATGTGTAACTTTGAATGCTGGAACATTATATAACGCAGGTTTACAAAGCCCGGGATGTTGGCATCAACAGTTTTGTGCTCTTCCCAAAAATTCCTGATGCTCTGAAGGTTATTTTCAATTTATCTTTGCTTCCTCCTCGGTGACCTATAAGGATGTTACTTATTTGGCTCTTGCCTTTTCCAGTCACCCACAGGAGATGAAGCATACAATGAGAACGGTTTGGTGCATCGAGCAATACGCCTTCTTAAGGACAAGTACCCCGACATTGTGAGTTAAATCTTCTTGCCCCATTTCTTCCTTTGCACTATGTGAAGGTATAAAGTTTATGAAAGGTTTAATGTTTTTCTTTAGGCTATCTACACTGATGTTGCTTTGGATCCTTATTCTTCTGATGGGCATGATGGCATTGTCAGAGAAGACGGTATGACCTCTGCTTCATATTCGAAATGCTTTTGCTGACTTCAATCCTAAATTTTCACTCACTTATGATTTGGTGTTATGATTTAAAATGCTATCTAGGTATTCTTTTCTTCATTATACTTGATAATAATATACTAGTTTGTTTGCTAAATAGTACAACAATAAATTTGGATTATCTGGCAGGTTTGCATTTTGGTAACTAAATATCGAGTTGGAAATCTCTGTTAACAATCACAAAGAAAACCTAATTTCTTTGAGAAGCGACAGATTTCTCCAAATTAGGTTTTCTTCCAAGTGATAAAACCGTACCTATTTTTTGGGTTTCGTAATATTCCTCATGGGCGAAATTCACTGCTCTTTCTTAGAGATGAAAGAAGGAAACAAAATGATCCCTTACTGACCTTGAATTAACATAATGTATAACATATTAGGGTCGTGATGTGCTGCTAGTCGACTTAAGCCTCTGGAAGTTGCAATTTCTTTAACTGATTACGAGAGAGACAGAAAAATAAACGATCGCTGTAAGCCTATAAGAAATATGATCAGATCTAACCACCAATTTTTTAAATTTCCATTTATGTTCAACTTTTAAATCTACTTTATTGTCTTGTTTGGTTTACAATTTCTATCACCCTGAAAGAAAACTTACATATCGTTGCAACCTTCATCATGAGGCTTTTCCTTAAAAAGCTTTGTTGTGATTATTTTGGTGCCACTTTCGTACTGTTGGAGCGATAATTCCCATGCGTCTTTCAAATTGTCTGTGGATCTAGCTTCCTTTGAATCTGCTATCATCACCATGATTCTAGTAAGTATACTTTTATGAACTGGTTTACCAACACATAGCAGAAGTTACTATGTTGGTTTCTTTTGACTAGTACTCTTAAATTTATGTCAAATGGGCGTTAAGCCTTGGCATTGAAAGGTACAAAATCCCATAGCGACCAAATCCATATATCTGCAAGCGAACGACATATACATTTTTATGCCAAAAAATTCGTAGCTTTATGCTTCATTTACTTGGATTTCGATTTCTGTGAGTCCATATTCTCTCTATAATATCTCAAATTCATTTCAGAGCTTCACATAAAAAAATAAGTTGTTCTTTTTTTGAATCGACTGCTCTCATGTAGTGAGTTAGAACATTTTGTCCAAACATAAATATGAGCAAAAGAATGAAGGAGGTGGCAGATTTCCTCATTCAGGGATTATATCAAACTATAGGCATGCTTGAACCAAATATTTCCTTGGTTTGGTCGCTGGAGCAAATATAGGTCTTCAACTTGGGTGGTCCCTTGTGAAATACTACTTGTGAATTGTTGGAGATGTTATTCCTATTGCATGGGTGTGTGGTAAGTAACTTTGGGTGTGTGTGTAGTTAAGTGAATTAAGTTGTTCAATTCACTTAACGTGGGAACCATGTAATACGTGAATATGCTAAGATGATATAAATAATATTTTGCATTGGGATTTGAGTAACATTGACTCAACCCTAATTTCCTTTCAGCCTTTCTTCTCCTTCTTCTTCACCAAACCCTAACCCTAATTTAATCTTCTCAATTTTATCTTGGTATCAGAGCTTTGTTAATCAACCACAAAATCAATACGAGTTGACTGCAGACGTCATTGTCAACTTGCTGGCATCAACGCTGATGTCACACTGACGTTAGCGATCACCGGAGCTCGATGGAAAGGTCCTAGATTTTAGGGTTGGGATCGGAATCCAATCCCCAACAATAAACTCTCTTGCAGCCACCTCGTTTGAAGCTTAGAATATAGACTTTGGGAGTCATCTTCTTCCTCAAAACTCCACTGTGAAGGAGTTGCAGAACTGCTGGGTTTCTCGTGTATGCTTTGAATCCCTCCACAGCTGTATGTAAAGCATCGAAGTATTCAGCAAATCAGATTCCGATGCATCTGAAGTGAAGTTATGTGGGTTTTTTTTTTTACGATTAGAATATGATTGAAGCTGTGTAAACCTCGCCGGAATAGCCCAAATGTCACCGAACATTGTCGGACACCCTAAAATCTGTTCCAGAATTCTCGTCAATGGTCTTTGCGATGTGTTTCGATCGGTTTTCTCATACAGACTTATTTAATAAAGGGATCTGCATGTTATTTTTTGAAGAGTATTTGGGGGTTTCCTTAACTTTGATCTGTTTGTTGATTGTGGGTGTGCAACCGGTTTTGTGAACAAATCCAATATTTGCAGTCGTGAAGCCCAAAATTTCTCCTTGCAACAGAAAATTTCTCTCTTTTTATGGCTATTATGAGCATTGGTTTGGTTGTCTGTGTTGTGGTGATTAGAACTGTAGACATCAGATGTTTGATTTAATGTTTGAATTGGCCCGTGGTGCTGATTTGGCGGGGACACAAATTCTGTTTGTTGAAAAGCCTGTGTAGACATTCTCCCCCCTTTTGGAAGCTATGGGTCTTCTAATTTTTTTTTTTTTAACCTTGGTATCGTTTGATCATGGACGAGAATAAATCCGGGATCGTTGGAGGGGGAGATACTTCTCATAACTTACAAATTACTACGAAGAAACTGAATGGGTCTAATTATCTTTCGTGGTCCCGATCTGCTGCTATGTACTTAGGGATGAAGAATTAGTTGGGTTACATTTACGGGATTATCCCCAAATCCAAAGACAATGACCCTATGGTGATTGGGAAAGTGACAATCTAACTGTTATGATATGATTGCTATACTCAATGTAATTAGACATTAGTGATTCTTTTATGTATGCCAGTGATGCTAAACAATTATGGGAGGCTGTGAGGGATGCGTTCTCACAGAAATAAAATCTCGTAAAAATGTTTTAAGTTAGCAACAAAATTAACACTATGAAGCAATGCGATATGACTATTGGAGAGTATTACACTCAAATGGGGAGTTGTGGGATGAACTAGCCCAGTATCAAGGAGAAGAATTGTGCAACTTGTGTGCCAATAAGACTAGTAAAAATATTGAAAGGAGGAAAGTGCTTGATTTCCTAAAAGGGGTTGGACCTGAATATGAGAATGTTAAATGAAACATTCTAGGCAGAGAGTGGTGTCTTCCACTTGGTACCGTATATGCCCTCCTTCAGCATGAGGAGAGCAGGCAACAATTTATGCAGATTTCTGGTGGTGATTTATCTGAGAGATCTGTCCTACCATTATTCACTTCTTCTGATCGTGGTGGAGGCAAATATGGTGGTTTCTATTGATGCAGCAAAATTATGGCACTCCCGCTGTGGCCATCTTCATATTAGTCATTTAAAACTTTTATTTCCAGAAAAATTTCATGAATTTGATAGTAGTTTCTTTAATTGTGAGACTTGTCAGTTCTCTATGCAGGTTCGCAATTCTTATTCCTTGAGTGGTAGTAAATGTGTTATTCCTTTTGAAGTTATTCACTTTGATGTGTGGGGGCTTTCCCTGTTACTGCTTTGCATGGTTATTGTTAGTTTGTTACTTTTATTGATGACTGTACTAAGACTCACTCTGCTCTTTCTTATGTGTGCCAAAGATGAAGTTGTCTCTACTTTTCCTATGTTTTACAGACCAGTTGGCACACAATTTCATGGGCATGTTAAGGTTCTTCGATCAGATAATGGTGGGAAATATTCCTCTCACGTTCTCCAGTCTTATCTTCATTCTCATGAAATTGTGTGGAAAACTACTTGTCCTTATACCCCTCAACAGAATAGGATTGCTAAGAGGAAAAATAGGCATCTTCTTGAGGTTCATCAATTTCTGTTGTTTGATATGAAGGTTCCTAAACATTTCTGTGGTGACGCTTTCCTCACCATTACCTACGTCATTAATCAAATGCCTACACCTATTCTGGAAGGACAGTCTCCCTTCCAATTTGTGTCTCCTCATCAACCTCTGTTCTTGGTGCCACCCCTTATCTTTGGTTCCTTATGTTTTACACATATCCCCAATATTCAGCGAAGTAAACTTGATCAGGCTACTAAGTGTATTTTTATTGGGTGTCCCTCTTCTCAGAAAGGATACAAGTGCTTTGACTCTCACTCGTCGTGTGATAGTCACTATGGATGTCACATTCTTTGAGAGCACTCCTTTTTTCAGTCCTCTGAGTCCTCTTTAGGGAGAGAAATAACCTACAAATGAAGAGTACTCTGAGATGTTTAGAGCTTTACCTATGGGAGATGATGGAGATTGTGGCGAAGTGGATGATGAAGCTGTTGAGCCACAGAAAAGTGAACCAACCTTTGATAAATATGGAAAGGGAAAGATGTATGTGCGAAGGAACAGGGAAAGCATCGTTGAAGCCACTGTGCATGAGAATGCAAATGAGTCATCTTCTCAGAATATCGACCATGATTTCTTACTCGAAGAGGGTCCTCTTGTGTCTGATCTTCATCTACCCATTGCTCACAGAAAACTTCCTAGATCATGTACTCGTCATCCCATCAGTAAGTATGCGTCATGTCAGAATCTCTCATAATCTCATTATGGTTTTATTTGTTCTCTTGATTCTATCATCATTCCTTCTACTATTTCTGATGCCTTATTGCAACTAAAATGGAATGATGCTATGACTCAAGAGATGAAAGCTTTGGAACAAGTTCTCTAGGATTTGCGCAGAAGCAACTCTCAAATTTTTATTAATAAAAAAACTATAATAAAATTGTTTACAGGCCTTTAAATAGGCAAACCAAAACCCTAAGAATACTGCTTAAAATAAAACTCTTAATCAATTATTAAAACTTTCTAATCTAATGGTCACAATTAATTTCACCATTAATCCCGTTTTTTATCACGCGACCACTTTTGAAGGGTCAAACGATGTCCGATTGATGTGAAATTGGTCTTGTTTGAAGGCTTATCAAAGTAGCTTTCCAACAAAACGTTGCGCAGAAAGTGACGGGATTAACAGTCACATATCACATATATGTGCCTGACCCCTAATTGATTCAAATAAGGAAACTAATCCTAAAACAAACCACTTATTAAAAGAATCCTATTCAACTAAAACATTTTCACAATCTTCTTTCGCCTTTGAAACGTCACTGACGGCTGCTTGAATCTGAAGTCCCTATCGCTGCTTGAATCTGAAGTCCCTATCACCGATTGGGCCGGGTCTCTGGATGATAGGAGATCAACTATCGGATATTGCACCTTCTTAGGGGGTAATTTGATCACATGAAAATCTAAGAAGCAACATGTAGTATCGAACTCCAGTGTCGAGGGGAAGTATCGCGTCATGTCTCAAGGTGCGAGAGAAGACATGTGGTTTAAATTCATTTTTTCACTATATTCGCGAGAAGGTCGAGTTCAAAGAAATCAATATTCCTCAAGTGAGAATTGAGGATCAATTTGCTGACATCCTGACTAAAGGTGTTAGTGGCAAGAGACTTGATGACATCTCCTTCAAGTTGGGTATGATCGACATCTATACTCCAACTTGAAGGGGAGTGTTGAAGATGTTATTCCTATTGTATGGGTGTGTGGTAAGTAACTTTGGGTGTGTGTGTAGTTAAGTGAATTTTAAGTTATGCAGTTCACTTAACTCGGGAACCATGTAATACGTGAACATGCTAAGATGATATAAATAATATTTTGCATTGGGATTTGAGTCACATTGACTCAACCCTAATTTCCTTCCAACCTTTCTTCTCCTTCTTCCTCACCAAACCCTAACCCTAATTTAATCTCAATTTTATCTTTACTATGTTGTTCCTGAAACTGTGTTTTAGTACAATTTTCCATCAATTATGGAACCTCAAGTCCAGAAACCAATTATGCAAAGCATAAATTAATTACTTGTCTTAAACCAAAAGCAGAGATTTAAAACAAATAAGAGGAGAATACTAGAAATGAAAACATCTGTAAACCTGTAAAAACATAAGCAAAACCAGCCAAGAATGAAAGTGTCCACATTGCACACTGCCATTCTTATCATGTAAAAAAATAGCTATAAAATTTCTCTTATTGGTGATCTGAAACTTCTTATTTCCTATCAACTTCTCCAACATAAAAAAGGGTTCTGTTTTCTATTAGTTCTATAGTTTTAAAAACCACGGACACACTTCATTGAAGATTTAGACTCTTCAATCGAAATCAAGAAGAAAAGGCCTATCAGAATAACCTCTTCCCATTTCTAGATTTCATCTTTTCTTCATTTTGTTTGGGGTGTTTGTTTCTGTGTTTAAAACTCAAGCGCTAGGGTTTGGTATCTTATAGAAGCAAGTTTCTGAGTTTATTTTGCTATTTCAATTTTCAACAGTCTTGAGTAAAGCTCCTAGTTTGATCTTGAATTATTGAGAAATAATTAAATAGCACCAAAAAAAAAGTAGAAAATACATCAACACAATTAGTACTTATATGTATTTTAATATATATTGCAACAGGAGTGATAATGAATGATGAAACTGTTCATCAGTTGTGTAAACAAGCTGTCTCACAGGTAATTTCAGCAGTTTGCATGTTCTGGCAGTTATATTAGATTTTCTTCCAAACATTTTTTTCCCAATCAGTTTTTTATTCTCGCTGTCTTTGTTCTGAAAATAGGCCCGTGCCGGAGCAGATGTTGTTAGCCCTAGTGATATGATGGACGGCCGGGTAGCAGCAATTCGCACAGCTCTGGATGCAGAAGGTTTCCGAGATGTCTCTATCATGTCCTATACCGCAAAGTAATTTATTGCTAACTATTATTTTTTCTTCTCCATAAAAAGTATTTTAAAACTTGTGAAATTTCCGAGTTTTTGAATTCATTCAATATTATGAAGTGCAAAAGAGAATAAATATCTGACTCACTGGGTTTGGGTAAGAAGTTTATTCGTTTTTGCTGATGGGTTTATTTTGTACTTGCAACCAGTTCAATTTTTAACTTCCGTCTGATGATGCAATTTGTTAACAGGTATTCTAGTGCTTTCTATGGTCCATTTAGGGAAGCACTTGATTCAAATCCGCGTTTTGGAGACAAAAAAACGTAGGCTTTTGTTCACTTATCAATATAGGACATATTTTGATTTCTTTGATTTTTTTGTGACTGGAACTCACAATTAAATCTTGTTTTGGCTTGGCATGATAAAAAGTTATCAGATGAACCCGGCAAACTATAGGGAAGCTCTTATTGAAACCCGAGAAGATGAGGCCGAAGGAGCTGACATCCTACTGGTTAATACTCTTTCTAAGAACTTGAATCACCCTTATGATCCCTTGTTGACATCTTTGGCAGTAGGTTACTGTTAAACTCAAATGTTGTTTGATGTGGTTGACAGGTAAAACCAGCAATGCCGTATTTGGATGTGATAAGGCTTCTTCGAGATAAATCTGCTCTGCCAATTGCGGCATATCAGGTAATCATAATCTCTACTGCTCTTCCTTCTGAAGTCTCTCCCTAGCTGAACTCAATCTTACACGCCTCTCATGCTGGGCGTATTTTTTTTCTTTGTTTTTTAAATCTGAAATCCAAGAGAACTTTTTAAAATTTACTGGAACTTTTTTGCAATCAATTTAGGTTTTGGATTAGTATGAGCTAACTGTAGCTAAGTTGCAATCAATTTAGGTTTTGATTTTTTTGTGTTCTAATTCAATCGAACATTGCTTGTGAATTTTTCTGTATTTGGTTGGCCCTCTTCTAAAGGATCTTGAGTCTCTTAGTCTAATATCTCGAGTAGTCAAGATGTAATCCCCTGTGCGTCAAGGAGCTCTAATCTTTTATAGTGCCGTACCCTAATGTTCTGTTATTAATCATTCTTTTGTTTCTGTTTACTTTCTCTCTCTCTCTCTCTCTCTCTATTCTATATATATATATATATATATATATATCTTTCAATTCTCTTTTTATATGATATCTGACTGGGTTTAGATCTTGTTCGATTTTCTTCATTTGGTTTGGTTTTGTCTGATACATTCTTTTTGAATGACTCCTTCATCAAGTTTAATTGATATGATTGTTTTGCACACGGTGGTAGGTGTTAGGTTGCTTACAATCTAATGTCAGCTAGATCCCGTTTTCCTGATCTACTCATCTACTCATCGACATATCTCATTTGCCGCCTTATATATTTGTTGTGCAACGTTCAACATGCATTTGGTCATCATTTTTCTTCACCAACAAAACCTCTTTGAGAGTCTCATACTTCCTGGACATAACTCTCAGAGAAATAAAGATTAATACACATGGATATTTCTGTCTAACTGATTAGATGACTGAATGATCCAGCATAACTTTATAATTTTATACATATCCTTTGTTTCTCAGGAGTGATTGCAATCGAGAAGGATTTAATTGGATTTATCAATTTACTCTATTATCTCTAGAGTTAATTTCTAAGCGATTTCTATCAATTTCTTACCATCAGAAATTACTCAGATTCCAGATTTGTAACATGTTGGTTGGGTTGACTACTATGCTATAAGTCTTCTTTCATCATCATTATCTTGTAAATTTCCATATATGTTTATTAGTGTATTGGTTGGCTTTAATCATTAAGTAATGCTAACTCATCTAATATAAGAAGTTTTTAAGGTTTTTTAATTTTAAAAAAATTGCATAATTTTACAAGCCAATATGTGTTAACCAAGGATCAAAATTCCGGATTTCATTTCGGTTTCGGTGGGGACCGAAATTGAAAATTTGAATTTCGACAGAAATCTGCTACAGTGCCCGAAAATAACTAAAATTTCAGTTTTCGTTTCGGTTTCGGTGGGGACCGAAACCGAAACATTTCGGCCAAATTTTTTATCCTTGGTGTTAACTACTAAAGCTAATCAGAGCATAGAAAGCTGAACCATCTCCTAAAGAGCGGGAAAATAGGCAACACATGAATAATGTGATATTTGTATGATATTTGATGCAAATTGCAGCTTGCTCCAGCATTCCATGATCAATAGTCGAAAATGAAAAGAACTATAGCCCATGAAGAATTAGTAATAAAGAGAAAACACCCTTTTTTTTTAAATCTGGAAATTCCATCAATTTATAATTTAAATAGTTTGAGCCAATAAGTGGTCAATTTCCCTTTTGCTGTTGGAGATAATATGTTATGGTGTGCCACTGTGTTGTATGTTAGTACTTGTTAGTGAGCGTCTAATTATGTTTAGCCCCACATTGGTTAGAAATATATCTTGGAAGAATGAGGACCAAATATGGTTTCCAATTTCTGATGCACAAAGATTCGTCTATGCGACGATGTGCATAGTATACGTTAGACAAAACCCTAAACAAGACCACAGAACTGACCCACTCTGATATCAAGTTAAACCTAATCATCAACTAATATAATAAGGAAATAACTAAGAAAAGAATACCCTCATTCGGGTTTATGAAAGAGAGAGAGATGGAGGAGAAAGGGGAGAAAGAGAGAGCATGGACACTAAATGGACTATATTTTAGAACTCTCATCTTCTTTCTCTACTTTCTTATCTAATTTCATATTTTTTTTTGTTCAATAAAATCCCTATCTTCTTTTATATCTTTTTCAAAGGAACATGCAATTGTGGGAGGGAAATAGAGAATATCTTGTGTAGATAAGACAAAGACACATCTTATGTTGTATATCTTATCCTTTAGATAAGATTAAGAGTGATAAGAATTTTGAGGTTATGCAATTTTGAAATCAATTTGAGATTGAGCAGTGGAGATCAAAATTATTCCTAAAACACACAATATTTGGTAACTTTATTAGGGAAATTTAATTTATTCGATTTAGCGTCCGTTAGCATATAAATTTCCCTATCTAGACAATCGGTCTAAGATAGACTCTAGTTTTGATCTAGTTTAGGGCACCAAACAACAATCTTGATGTTGTCTCTTGACTTCTTACTAGGATTTGAATAATTTAAGGCTCAACGGGTTTAAATCATTCAAAGGGAATCAACAAATAAGGGTTAGGAATTTAGGAACAAAATCCTTACAATAATATAACAAGGAAAAGATATTTTGAATCTATGAGTTTTCAATAGAATAAACAAACTAGATAAATTACCTGACAATAATCAAAAGATAAAACAGAAAAGGGATAGAAAATTCAAGGGATCACTCCAAGGAAGATAGTTGGCCTCACACCAATCACACGTGGAAAAAAGAATCGCTCTTCGAAGTTTTGAGAGAATTGCCTTAAAGAAAATTTTGTTCAAAACTCTCAATTTTCCAAAATAAATTTTCAACCATTCACTATTCAATAAGAGATTACAATGCGTATTTATAAAGAAAAGAAACCCTAAGAATACTACTAAAAATAAAATTTCTAATAAACCATTAAAACTTTTTAATCTAACGGTTATAATTAATTTCATCATTAATCTCATTTTTTTATTACGCGACAACTTTTGAAGGGTCAAACGATGTCCGTTTGACGTGAAATTAGTCTTATTTGAAAGCTTATCGAAGTAGCTTTCCAACAAGACAAGAATCACGCAATTCCGATATATATTGATAGACTTATGACCATTTTTTCGATGGTTGCGCTGAAAGTGATGAAATTAACAGTTTCATATCACATATTTGTGCCTGACCCCTAAATAATTCAAATAAGGAAACTGATCCTAAAACAAACCACTTATGAAAAGAATCCTAATAAAAAAAGAAACTAAACCTAGATAAAAATGCTTAAAATAACGTGCACACGGGTTTTTAACGGACCTTTTTAAAAACTCATTCATAGGTCCACTTTTTCATTAGATGTCTCCTCTTTATCCGGTCACGATCTCAGCATGTAGGCTTCAATTTCGCATCATTTCCCCCTACTTTGAAAAAGTTCGACCTCGAACTTTGGCTAACATGGATTTTCATCGCTGAGGTTACAGACAACATATTGGTTCGATGCGTTAGGTGGTCTACTCAAATCAATCGATGTACTCTCAACCCTGGGCTTGCCTTTCCACTTGATAAGGCATTGTTGAAGCTTTTCGGTACTCATACTTTTTATTATCCATGTAGCTTTAGTATTTGGCTTACCCATCCGCTTGATGAGGTATGCTTGATGTTTCCTAGATTGCTTTCTCCTTGCAGTCCAAGCGTCGTCAATTTTCGGTTTACCTTTCCACTTGAGAAGATACTCTTGATATGCTTAGTGTGTCTTTACCTTGGTAACAAAACATGAATCTCCCAAAACTCTTCCATTTGACCTTTTCACATATTGTTCAGGCAGGTATTTAGCAATCAATGGATAGATAAGAATGGGCTCAGGTGGATGGGCATTAAGGAATGGGTCTGAAGGTTTTGTTGCTGGACCTAAAAAAAGTGTAAGATCCTCTAACGTAATCATTGCATTAGTACCCATGTCTAGGGAAAATATAGACTATCAGAATGACCCATTTTAAAGATCGGAATATTTCCAATATAGCATCTGAACAAACCCTCAACAATTTCTTGCGGGATTTTTTCGGGTCTAAATTGAACCAAAACAAAATCACCGTCCTTAAATTCATTAAACAAATTTTGTGAGTTAGAAAAGTTTTCAATACTTGCTCAATATATTCTTATCATTAATTTCATGCAATTCAGAATGAAAACTAAATGGTAACACACAATGCAATGCAGAATGAAACTCAAGACTTCATTTACAACGCGACTCAAAACGTGAATCAGTAAGCAACTCATGAGATGACTCAATATGCAGCTCCAGAATATGAGGTGTACGTGCATCTAAGGACTCTATTCTCATGTGTAGGTGACACTACTGACACTAACGACTCATGTATAAGTGACTTTAGTGACTCATATGTGACCAACACAGAACTATCATTTATAACGGAAATAAAAGTCTCTTCAACACAAGTTACGCTTGTTTCTATCTCTTTTATCTCCTCATTCAACACGGTATATAGGGTTATACCACATGTTGTGATGCTTTATTTGATTTTGTGCATAGTGAGGTTTGGGGCCCTGCTCTTGTCTTATTAATCATACACCTACTCACATCCTAAAAGGTCAATCACCCTTACATATAATCTAGCCAATTTCCCCTTTGTTTGATTTGGAACCCAGTGTCAAATTTTTTGATACACTTGCTTTGTCTAGGATCTGCAATCTCAAAGGAGTAAATTAGATGATGAGGCCATTCAATTTGTTTTTCTTGGATACTCCAGTATGTCTAAAGGGTATCGCTACTATGATCCTAAGTCTAGAAAGATGTACACATCTAGGGATGCATCTTTCTTTAAAGATACATCATTCTTTACAATACCATCCATAGTTCCTTCTCAGGTTACATCTTTAGGGATTCGTTCTCTCCCGATTCTTCATCCTCCTGCAAAGTCTTCCTGATACAGAAATTAACACGATGCAAAAATGATGGGCTGAGATTATTTGAGAATTAATATGAGTAATTGAAATATGAATTTCCCAATAAATTAATACAGAAAATAAAAAGAATTTCAATGAAATAATTTGATTTAGCCCAAAATAGTGTTACTTTCGCCGTACGTTTCCTATAAGATCTAAAAGATTAGGGTTCTTAGCCAACAACTAGATCTCCAACAGTTTAGGGCTTCGAACGTACTTACAAATGGGTCCTTTCGAATCCTTGCGGAATTAACAACAAATGGATTCTAGGTATTTAGAAATAAAAGGGCTCAAATAGAAGAAATCTCGTGTTAGGACGGTTGAGCGATCTTAGGTTAGGTTACAAAAAGATCGGTCAAGCAAAACACACAGTTAATTCCGAATTTTAGAAATAAAATTAATTAGAGAATTAATCAAGCACTTACACGTAAGATGGAGATAAGAGTAGATAAGAAGGATAAAAAAGTTGACCTCACACTAAACCACACGCGGAAAGAAGAATGACTTCTAAGTTTTGAGAGAATTGCACTCTCGAAGTAAACTTTGATAAAAAACTCTCAATTTGTAAAAGCAATATTCAATAACTATTAACTACTAAAACTGTCTTTACAATGCCTTTATATAGGCAAACAAACCCTAACTAAGCATAAATTTGAAATAGGAAAGTAGCTAAAACCGCCAACTTGCGGACGCAACTCACGAACGTCCGTCCTGTGCTTACGGATGTCCGTCACATATTCACGGACGTCTTTCGTGCACAAAACAGGAAGCCTCTCCAAAATCAAGGACGTCCATCTTGACGTCACAGACGTTCGTGCTTCCATTCTTCAGAACGCCCTCATTCTTCAGTTAGGAGCCTTCGGGATATTTTCGCATGCTTCTTTCTCCTTTAATAGACTATAAATGATTCTTTGAATAGGATGTCCCCATCAATTCTCTCTAGGTGGGAGAAATTCATCTCCGATGAGTTACGTGGTCTACTCATCTCAATCGATGTACTCTCAACCTTGGGCTTGCCTTTTCACTTGATAAGGTACTGTTGACGCTTTTTGGTACACATACTTCTTATTATCCATGTAGCTTTAGTATTCGGCTTACCCTTCCACTTGGTGAGGTATGCTTGATGTTTCCCAAATTGCTTTCTCCTTATAGTCCAAGCGTTGTTAATTTTCGGTTTATCCTTCCACCTGAGAAGATACTCTCGATATGCTTGGTGTGTCTTTACCTTGATAACAAAACATGGATCTCCCAAAACTTTTCCATTTGACCTTTTCACATATTGTTCAGGCAGGTATTTAGCAATCAATGGGTAGGTAAGATTGGGCTCAGGTGGATGGGCATCAAGGAATGGGTTTGAAGGTTTTATTGCTGGACCTAAAATAGGTGTAAGATCCTCTAATGTAATTATTGCATTAGTACCCATGTCTAGAGGAAAATCTAGACTATCATAATGACCCATTTTAAAAATCGAAAAATTTCCAATATAGCATTTGAACAAACCCTCAACAATTTCTTGCAGGATTTGCTCGGGTTTAAATTGAACCAAAATAAAATCACTATCCTTAAATTCATTAAACATATTTTGTAAGTTAGAAAATTTTTTGATACTTCCATTGGTCAATATAATCTTATCATTAATTTCATACAACTTAGGATAAAAATCGGATTGTAGCTCATAATATAATGCAGAATTTGACTCAAGACTTGATTCACAACACGACTAAGAACGTGAATCAGCATGCTCCTCATGAGATGATTCAAAATACAACTCGAGAATATGAGGTGTACATGCATCTACGAACTCTATATCTTCTTGCGTAGGTGACACTAGTGACTCTAACGGCTCATGTGTAAGTGACTCGAGTGATTCATATGTGACCAACATAGAACTATCTTTCATAACGGAAGTAGAGGTTTCTTCAATACAACTTAGGCTTGTTTCTAGCTCCTCATTCATCACAGTATTAGGGTTATACACTTCCTTTTCTATTTTCAATCTCCCTGCTACTCATATTCTTCATCTTTAATGAATAAACTTTGAACGGGAAATTTCGTGGGACATTGATAGGCAAAATGTCCCCCTTGACACTTACAACAATCAGGACACTTATCCGTCTTGGTTTTCAAACTCCGTAGAAGGTGATGGTGTGTTAAAGGAACATACTTTTCAATAAGTCTTACCCTCATGTCCCCATGTGGAGATTGACTTTCTCCAAAGAAATTCAATATGCCGTTCTATACGAGTCCAAAAATTTTTGGCGTTACCCTTTATTTTTTTTTTAACTAGCCTAATTTTATACTCATCCGGCACGCTATACTAGTCAAAATACTCCTCTATACTAGACAGTCACTCCACAAAGGTTTTAGAGTTCATCCATCCCTCAAAATTTGGAACCTCATCCTGAATAAATTTTAAAAACTTCTCGGCAGGGTCGTACTCAGGTTCACGATGATGAGGGTATCCCCTAACTCTATTTGACATAACATGCAAACAAAATAAAATTTCTAATGCAAACACCCTAAACTAGAACTGTGCTTTGATACCAATTTGATGCAGTAAAAATACTAGAACCCTAGTTATATAATTTTAAAATCAATTTGAGAATTAATTAAGCAGCGAAGATATATAAATTAATCCCAAAACACAAAGTATTTAATAACTTTATTAGGGCAACTTAATTGATTCGATTTAACGTTCGTTAGCATATGAACTTCCCGATCTAGAAACTAGGTGACGGGGACGCTGACATCGTAGACATCGGATATGAACCTTTTCGCATGTACTGACGTCGGAAGAAGCGGAATGGAAGTCAGAACTAGGCGAAAGATAAAATTTTGGAGAATTAGAGGAACATGACTATTTCGATCGATTGAAATCCTATTTTGATCGATCGAACTATGTCGATAAAAAACACAATTTCTGGAGTGATAAATATATATAATTCAATCAATCGAATTGTCTATTCGATTGATATATGTTTTTTTCGATCGATCGAGTTCACTTTTGATCGATCGAAATCGCGCAGAGTTATTTTAAAATTCTAATTTTGAACTTAAGTTTTAGGGGCTTATTTGTCTTTTATTTAGTACTTGTTTTAGAATTTTCTTTTATTATAAGACCTCCTATATAAGGTCCTTAAGAAAAACTTTGTAATTAGTTATTGATTATGAATGAAAAGAGTTTTTGCTTGTGTGCTTGAGATGAGCTTCTACGAAGAGTGAATCTTCTTCCTGAGAAGGGTTTGGTGTGAAGCCAAGGGTACGAAGCCCGCAAAATCTAACTTCTATCTAATTCTTATTTTCTCTGCTTGTATTGATCCCACAACCCTAACTCAGCCATCATCCTTTTGAAAATCCCAAAAGCATCCATTCCAGCCTTTACCTAAAATTGATTGATCAACTACACCGTTATCCTCGCTTTAGCCATTAAGCCAACTCGCATCAAATTCCCAGAAAACCTGTGATTCCATCCTTGAATCGTGAGCGCCCTAATATGGAAACCTAGAGTTCTATCTCTAGGATCGATCCGCGCTGCAACCTAACGGATCTAACGCTCGGACTGGACTCTACTCGAATCATACGCGATCCTCCCATGGAATACTACAAAAGCCTAAGGTATTCGTTATATTTTAGGGCTTATTGTTTAATTTAATCCAATTCAATTTCGGCAATCAATTAATCATCGCATTCACGTAGTTTAGGGTTTGTCTTGCGTCAGTTTTGGTATAAGAGCCTAGGTTCTAGGTTAGGGCATACTATGTGACATTGAATTCATTGCACTTTAATTTTATTCGCATATTATTTCTGTTTTGGTCAAAGTGTACACATCACGTGTTTGTCAAAAGTCTCCCTTCATTGTCAGTTCATTTTGCATTCCATTCTAGAACCTGTTATTAGTGAATCGTATCACCATGGACATGAGTGGGATTGCCGAGGCTCTTAATGAGATGAGGGCTGATCTAAAATCGATCAATGATCAAATGGTTGCCATGGAGACAACCCAAAGGACCGTTGAAACGTCCAATGAGAGGTTGTTAGACCGAGTCAATCGGTTTGATGAGGGTGATGAGTACCTCGAACCACCCCTTGAGCGTAATGGTCCACGTTTCGAACGAAATGGCTACCAACATAATCGGAACCGGAACCATAAGTTAGACAATCATGGAGATGATTACGACCTGGAAGGGAGACTCCTCAAAAATGTCCGAGTTGAGTTCCCAGCTTTCGATGGAAGATTAGACCCTCAAGTCTTCCTCGATTGGTTATCCGATATGGATCAGCACTTTGATTGGTTTGGCATGAGCGATGAAAGATGTGTTAGAGTTGCTAAAATGAAGCTCATAGGCCAAGCCCGACTCTTTTGGGTCAACGTTGAATGCATCACAACGAATGCGGGTTGTACTCCCATTATTCGTTGGGAGGATATGAAGGAACGACTTACAGAGAAGTATGTTCCTTATACTACCATCGTCTCCTCGATCAATGGCAAAATCTACGCCAAGGTAGTATGCCCGTATTGGACTACATTGGCAAATTTGAAGAAATCATGATGAGAGCCAAAGTGTTCGAGGATCCTTAAGTCACTCTATCAAGGTTTCGCACCGGATTGAGACTTGACCTGCAGAAAGAGTTAGTCTCCCACCCTGTTGAGACTCGCCGATTGTTACACTGTCGTTCAAGACCTTGAACGATATTTGAAAATGACGGTGATTAGGCGATCTGATTTTCACACCGGTCAACCCCGTACTGGCGAATTGAGACTTAGTGCTGGAAACCCGTCTCCCAAACCCACACAGTCTATATCTGTCAATGTGCGGTTTGACAAAGGAAAGGGTGTAGCCGGAGAATCATCGAAGAGTGGGTCTCATGTTAAGTGTTATAAATGTCGAGGATTGGGACACTTTGCCGCCCAATGCCTCACGAGAGACCCACAAAGGAATCTCTTCATCGACGGAGAAGGAGACGAAAGTGAAGGAGTTTACGAAGAGGTCTTTGAGCCGAATGCCACACCTAGTGACGAGGAAGGTGATGACATGGTTTATGCTCTAGTTGTGAGGTGTGCCTTTGCACAACCCCGACGGGATGAAAAGGAGGATTGGCGGAGGGAGAACATCTTCCACACCTTCGCCACATGTGGCACAAAGAGTTGTAGGGTTATTGTGGATAGCGGAAGCTGCACCAATGTGGTGCCAGAACATACCGTCACCCGCTTAGGGATTACACCTGAAGCCCACCCGAGACCTTACAAAGTCGCATGGGTTGACTCCTTATCCATTCCCGTACCCAGAGGTGTCGTGTACCCATACAGTTGGGTTCATACTTAGACACCTTATGGTGCGATGCGGTGCCGATGGATGTGGGCCACATTATCTTAAGGAGGCCATGGCTCAATGATTTGAACGTGACCATTTTTGGTCGATCTAACATTTGCACGGTCAATTACAAGGGCAAGAAAATCACTCTTAACCCTTTGGCTCCCAAAGCACCATCGGTCAATAGAGTTGAGAAGAAGGGAAACCAATCCAAGGCCATCAACATTGTGAGCCCTTTAGAGTTCGAGAGGGCATCGTTATATGAGAGCGTCGTGTATGTCATCGTCACTGTTGAAAGTACTTCTGAGTCAAGTCTGTGAGTACCCCAGGGAGGTAGAGCCCATCCTGAATGAATTTGCGGATGTCTTCCCCGAAGACTTACCTAATGAGCTCCCTCCCATGCGTGACATTCAACATGCAATCGACTTGGTTCCCGGATCTACATTACCGAACCTGCCCCACTACAGGTTGAATTCGGTTGAGCACGCTGAGTTGACTCAGCAAGTCAGTGAGCTCCTTCAAAAGGGGTTCATACAAGAGAGTCTGAGCCCGTGTGCTATACCTGCTTTGTTCACGCCTAAGAAAGATGGTACATGGTGCATGTGTATGGATAGCCGTGCTATTAATAAGATCACTGTTAAAAATCGGTTTCCCATACCGCAGCTTGATGACATGCTTGACATGATGATTGGAGCCACTATCTTTTCCAAGATAGACCTTAAAAGTGGCTACCATCAGGTGCGTATTCGCCTTGGCAATGAATAGAAAACCGCCTTCAAGACCAAAGACGGTCTTTATGAGTGGATGGTCATGCCTTTTGGGCTTTCCAATGCCCCGAGTACATTTATGAGGCTTATGACCCAAGTGTTGAGGCCATTCCTTGACAAATTCCTTATGTACTTTGATGACATCTTAATTTACAGTCCGAACAAGGACCAACACATTATCCACCTGAGGTTGGTTTGCGAAACCTTGAGGGAAGAAAGGTTATACGCGAATCTCAAGAAGTGCACCTTCATACAACAATCCGTTGTATTCTTGGGATTCATTGTCTCGATAGACGGGATGGTTGCCAACCCTACGAAGGTTAAGGCCATTGTGGAGTGGCCCGAACTTCAAAATATTCATAAAGTCCGTAGCTTCCATGGTTTGGCCACATTTTATCGTCGTTTCATTCGAAACTTTAGCGCCATCATGGCTCCCATTACCGATTGCATGAGAAAAGGGGAGTTCCTATGGAGCAAAGCCGCGACGAGGGCCTTTGCCGAGATAAAAGATAAAATGGTTACTGCACCCGTCATGCACCTACTGGACTTTTCTAAAGTCTTTGAAGTAGCATGTGATGCATTGGGTGTAGGCATAGGTGGAGTGCTGAGCCAAGAGGGTGGGCCACCCTGTGACCTATTTTAGTGAGAAGCTCAATGAGGCAAAGCAGAAATACTCCACCTATGACAAGGAGTTTTATGCGGTCATCCAATCTCTGTGGTATTGGAAACATTACTTGTGGCCATAGGAATTTGTGTTGTTTTTTGACCACGAAGCCTTACGTTTCCTTGCTTTCTAGAAAAAGTTGAACCGGAGGCACGCGAAGTGGGTTGAGTACCTTCAAGGGTTTACATTCGTATTTAAGCATAAGGTCAGTGCCAAGAACAAGGTAGCTGATGCGCTTAGTCGTCGAGTGGCGACTTTGCAGTCTATGAGCACCGAGGTCATTGGATTTGAGCAGTTGAAACAAAATTATCCTGATTGCCCAGATTTCAGGGCAGAATACACCGCTTTCCTTGAAAATTCGAACAACATTAACTCCGAGTATACCTGTTGGATGGGTATTTGTTTAAAGGAAATTGTTTGTGTATCCCTCATACTTTATTGCGTGACTTCCTCATCTGGGAGTTACATGTCGGAGGGATTGCCGGACATTTTTGGCGCGATAAAACCAGTGCGCTCGTTGAAGATAGGTTTTATTGACCTAACCTTGTGAGAGATGTCTCTAGGGTCATAAAATAATGTCATATATGCCAAGTTGCGAAGCATATTAAGCATTATACCGGCTTGTACACCCCTTTACCAGTGCCGCACAACCTGTGGCAAGACATCTCCATGGATTTCGTGCTCAGACTTCCAAAGACTCAATAGAAGCACGATTCCATTTTTGTGGTAGTGGACCGTTTTTCAAAGATGTCTCTCTTCCTACCTTGCTCTAAAACTTTCGATGCGGCTCACAGCCAAAATATTTTTCGGGGAGGTGCGCCTACATGGGTTACCCAGACGATTGTGTCAGATCGAGATCTTTTTGAAGTTTACCAGTTATTTCTGAAAAACTATGGCACATGATGGGTACGATGCTCCAATTTTCTTCGGCCTATCATCCTCAAACAGATGGCGAAGCGGAGTCCACCAATAGGAGCTTAGGTAATCTTCTCCGTTGTCTTGTTGGTGATCACCCTAGGACTTGGGATTCTACTTTGCCTTTAGCCGAGTTTGCATACAACAATTCAGTCAATTGGTCCCTAGGTATGAGTCCTTTTGAGGTCGTCCTTGGTCATAAGCCTAGAACACCCATCAATCTAATCCTAATGTCTGCATCCCATCAAGTATCCGAGTCAGCCGATTCATTTGCACAACATATACATGAATTGTATGCCCAAATTAGAAAACGAATTAATGCCAGCAATGAACAATATAAAATATCTGCGGATGCACATAGGCACTTCAAGGAATTCCAGGTTAGAGATTACGTAATGGTTAGAGTTAGGCCTGAGCGGTTCCCATTGGGAGCCGCAAAGAAATTTCAAGCCCGTGGCGCTGGACCTTTTAGAATTGTGACAAGGACCAGGCCTAATGCATATGTTCTTGAGCTTCCACTTGATATAGGGGTCAGCTCTATATTCAATGTGGAGGACCTAGTTCCTTCTTTGGCCCCAGCCCCACCCCCTCACAACCACTTCTAAACAGCCCCGAGCCCAAATGCCAGCCCCACCCTACAACCCCTATCCTTCCCTTCCCCACGCAAGCAGCGCAGAGATGAGATCGAAGGGATATTAGATGATTTGGTGATATCCACCCATGGGGGCGGATTTCAAAAGTACTTGGTCAAGTGGTTGGGAAAGCCGGACTCCGAGAACTCATGGTTAGTTGAAGACGGGGTGCGATGCCTGGACCCTGACATGCTCGATCGCTATCACGACGCCGCTTCATCGGTGATGAAGCCTTTTCGGCTCGAGAGAATTGACGGGGACGCCGACATCGTAGACATCGGATATGGACCTTTTCGTGTGTACCGACGTCGGAAGAAGTGGAATGGAAGTCAGAACTGAGCGAAAGAGAACATTTTGGAGAATTGGAGGAACATGACTATTTCGATCGATCGAAATCCTATTTTGATTGATCGAACTATGTCGACAGAAAACACTATTTCTGGAGTGACAAATATATATAATTCGATCGATCAAATGTCCATTTCGATCAATCGATCACAGTTCGATCGATCGAATTCCAGCGGCGAATTTTTTATATATGTTTTTTTCGATCGATCTAGTCTCACTTTCGATCGATCGAAATCGCGCAGAGTTATTTTAAAATTCTAATTTCGAACTTAAGTTTTAGGGGCTTATTTGTCTTATTTAGTACTTGTTTTAGGGTTTCCTTTTATTGTAAGACCTCCTATATAAGGTCCTTAAGAAAAACTTTGTAATTAGTTATTGATTATGAATGAAAAGAGCTTTTGCTTGTGTGCTTGAGATGAGCCTCTACGAAGAGTGAATCTTCTTCCTGAGAAAGGTTTGGTGTGAAGCCAAGGGTGCGAAGCCCGCAAAATCTATTTTCTATCTATCTAATTCTTATTTTCTCTGCTTGTGTTGATCTCACAACCCTAACTCAGCCATCATCCTTTTGAAAATCCCAAAACCATCCATTCCAGCCTTTACCCAAAATTGATTGATCAACTACACCGTTATCCTCGCTTTAGCCATTAGGCCAACTTGCATCAAATTCCTCGAAAACCCATGATTCCATCCTAAAATCGTGAGCGCCCTAATCTGAAAACTTAGAGTTCTATCTCTAGGATCGATCCGCGCTACAACCTAATGGATCTAACGCCCGGACTGGACCCTACTCGAATCATACGCGATCCTCCCATGGAATACTACGAAAGCCTAAGGTATTCACCATATTTTAGGGCTTATTATTTAATTTAATTCAATTCAATTTCGACAATCAATTAATCATCGCATTCACGTAGTTTAGGGTTTTGTCATGCGTTACTAGGTCTAAAGATCTAGTTTAGGGCACCAAGAGACAATCTCGATGTTGTCTCTTGACTCCTTACTAGTATTTGAATAATTTAAGGCCCGAAGGATTTAAATCGTTCAGAGGGAATCAACAAATTAGGGTTATGAATTTAGAAACAAAACCCCAACAACAATATAAAGGAAAAAATATTTTAGATTGTCAATAGAGGAAACAAATTAGATAAATTTCTTGGCAATAATCAAAAGATAAAATATAAAAGGGATAGAAGGTTCAAGGAATCGCTTCAAGGAAGATAGTTGGCCTCACATCAAACCGCACGTGGAAAGAAGAATCACTCTTCGAAGTTTTGAGAGAATCCCACCCTCGAAGAAAACTTTGATAAAAAGCTCTCAATTTGCAAAAACAATATTCACTAATCATTCACTACTAAAATTGTCTTTACAATGCCTTTATATAGGCAAACAAACCCTAACTAAGCATAAATTCGAAATAAAAAAGCAACTAAAACTGCAAACTTATGAACACAATTCACAGACATCCGTCCTGTGCTCACGGATGTCCGTCACGTATTTATGGACGTCTGTCATGCACAAAACAGAAAGCCTCCAAATTCACGGACGTCCATCCTGACGCCATAGACGTCCGTGCTTCAATTTTTCAGAATGCCTTCATTCTTCAGTTTGGAGCCTTCGGGATATTTTCGCACTCGTTTTTCTCCTTCGATAGACCATAGGCGGTTCTTTGAATCAGATGTTCCCATCACTTCTCTTGTTTGTGCCCCCTCCCGTCAGAGTCAGTTAGTGCCCCCTCCTCAAGCTTCCATGCCTTCTCATCCTCCTGAGTTAGGCCCTTCAGGTGTACCTGTACGGCTGTACGATTATCTCCTTTTGATTTTACTGTTGGTGTGCCTTTTATTCCTACTGGTGATGACTTTTTTTATTTGCAAGTATGTGTCATATCACCAGTTGTACCTAGTCACTTGAACACTCCTCAACACAACACATTACTCCTAGACATGTATGAAAATATACATAATACCATCAAAATGTTCCTCGTTTTGACACACTGAAATGAGCCGTCGTTTTATAAAGAAAAATTGTGTAAAGGTATGTATGTAATATAGTCTCCATTAATATAAAAGCTATTGATGGGCATTTCGTCCCTATTACTATTCAATGCTAATTTCTCTACTCTTTCCATCTACCTTCTTAACCCTTACCCTAAGTTCATCTTCCTAACCTAGCCGTGATATTCACGCCCGTTCTTTACTTTTTACTCCAAGACGTGTTGGTAAGATGCCTTTTGGAAAATTCAATCCTTACTATAGAGCACAGGTGCGCGTCATGCTGAGCTGGATCAGGTTGGGCTTTGGCTTAAGAATTGAGACTTAGCGTAAAGGGTTGATATACCGTAACTGACCCGTTCACTCTTCACTCTTGTGAGTAAACGGGTAATCGATTCCATACCCTTGGCACTTTGGTTCACAAGGCCATCATATAGTTTGGATTCAGCCATGAGATTGCGCCAAAATACTATTTCTACCATGTGATTTGGAGGCTACAAGCACTATAATATGAAGGGTGCCTTTTGGGAAATTTAATCCTTATTATCTAGAACACGTGCATGTGTCGTGCTGAGCAGGGGTAAGGTTGGGTTTGGGCTTTACGCTTGAGCCTTACGTAAAAAGATTTGATATGCCGTTCACTCTCGAGAGTGAACAGGTAGAGGTCATTGATTCTGTACACTTGGTTCTGTGGTCCACAGGACCATCATATGGTTTGGATTCAGCCTAAGGTTGCATAATTTTTTATTATCACAACCATGTGATTAAGAGGCCACATGTGCTAGAAAATAAATTGTTGAAGAGCAGATTTGGACAATCGCATGATAGCCTTTCATTTTGTGCATTTAGGTTCTTATCACATGGTCCAGATGGTTTTTTGATGCAATGTTAGGATGAATCTGATCTAGATGATCGCCCTATGTACCACATGACACCATGTGATGCCAAAATGATGCCACGTGTAAAGAATCAATGGCCTTTTGACTCTCAACAGTGAATGAGCTGGTTACACTATACCAACTCTAAATGAAATTATTATTTAGATTAAGAAGGTTGAGAAATGAGAGAATGTCTTTCCTAAAATATACACGTTTTTGTGCACCTTCCAGTTGTGCTACAGGCCCAACCTGATCAACAGTCATCCTATGGCCACTATTTAGTCTACAGTAAGACATATCGTAGATAGTTTTACAACTTTGAATTTATACCATCAACATCACACACCCAAGGAACTGCAACAAATGAGCATACACATACACATTTGTAAATAACTAAATTGTTTGCAATATGTGTTTAACAATCCAGCATTCATCTTTTGATAACTATGTCATAACAATAATCTACTGGCTACTGTGCAATCCCATATCACATGTATTCCTTCCCTGTATATATAAAATTAGGGTACCTCTTTTCGCGCCCATGCAATCTCTGAGGGCGCTTATGTTTGAAACCTCCTGAAAACCCGTTGATTACTTTGAATCAGACAATCTAGATCTTTTTTCTCCCCAATCGTCCACACAACTGATGGATCTTGAGACCATGAATGTACCATTAGGTGGTCTGTGTTTTATTCCACGTGGTACAAGTACCCCAAAATGGAGAGCAACTACTTCCACATGGGACGAGATTCCACAGAGCACACATCATGTTCAAATGGCATTTTGGGGGGATCTGTACCACATGGAATAGAAAACAGCATGTCTGATGGTACGTTCATGGTCTCAAGATCTGTCATGTGGAAGATTGGGGTGAAAAATAATTAGATCGTTTGATTCAAAGCAATCAACTGGTTTCAGAGGGTTTCGAACGTAGGTGCTCTCAGAGATTGTGTGGGCGCGAATAGAGGTACCCATAAAATTAATGACCCTAACTTGCATGCCAATAGCAAAAAACCTGAATCATTTGGCAATTAGAAAAAGAAACTCAAATAATTGTTACGGAAACCTATTATAGTGTTAGCTAGTGCATCAATAGGAGCTTGCTTTGCCCCACTAGCCAATCAGTGGACCCTGTCCAAAATAGACCAAACAAGTTGATGTTACTTACCAAGCCAGAGCAAACATTGATGACTGTTACAAAAAGTTGGTGACATTGTTTTCACCTATTAGTGGAGAGCCTTTTTTTGTTTTCACTTATTATGCTAAGACTCTGTACATTTCGAACCCCGGATATTTCTATTTATATTCCCAACACTTATCAAGCATGTGTGGGACCTCCTCCCTCTGGAGCCACTGGTGCATGTTCCATGTTCCCCATCGAAGGCTACCCACTTTCGAATATTTCATCCCTCTGTTTTAGTACACCTGATAATTATTACTTTCTTTTCCTCGCAACGAATTAAATTTTATTTATCACCTATATTATACATCACCACCACCATTGATTTGAATTTATTTTCTTGATCTTCAGGTTTCAGGCGAGTACTCGATGATCAAAGCTGGCGGGGTTCTCAAAATGATTGATGAGGAGAAAGTCATGATGGAGTCTCTCATGTGTATCAAACGGTCAGGTGCAGACATTATTCTCACGTACTTTGCTCTGCAAGCTGCCAAGGTTTTATGTGGAGTGAAGAGATGAAAACAAACGAGATGTAAGAGTTTTGTTAAATGTAGAATAAAGTGACACTCATTGTGACATTAGAGCTGAGTTAATATTTATTCCATTGCAAGCTTTAAATGTGGTACTCAGAAGCTGCTGTTTCGCGATCAATTTTTCAGTTTCTTACAGCTTGATTGCAGGGAAACACTAATCAACTTCCTTCCAGATATTCGAACAGGGAAAAAAAGGAAAAAAAAAAAACAGGAAACAAAAATTGAGAAGAGAAAATCCCCCTTCTCAATGGAGCAAATCCATGAAAGTTGTGGCTGGTTAGTCTGTGGGTTCTTCTCTTTGATGGGCAGTGTTGCAGAGAACTTCATCCAGGTCACTCAGAATATCATACGGAATATCGAGATGTAGTTCTTTGAGAGTCTGCCGAAGATATGAAGCTTCTTTCCTGAGCCGTGCGTTCTCTTGGAGGATGCAATCATGGCTAGCCAACACGTGGTTCAGCTTATCTATGAGCTGGTGGTTGTCCGATCGTAGCTGGACCACCCGTGACCATAGCTCGTCCAAGTGTCTTTGCTTACGCATCCTCGACCGGCGTGCAGATTCTCTGTTAGATATCATCCTCCTGTGCTTCCTCTCATCTATTACGCTCTGCTGCTGATCCTCTGCTTCGTCGGAGGCTGAACTATTACCGACAGAAGTAAATTCATGGCCGGGCGGTGGAATTTGGAAATGGGGCGTAGGACCAAAGAGTCCAGTGAAATGGAAGGCAGGTATGTTATATTGTGTTGCGCTGACATGAGCCGGGTGGTAGTGGGTCGGGTTTGTAGGTGCCAGGTATTGGACTCGGGCGACCGCACCTGGCTCCATATATGAACTTGGAGGAAGAAGAGAGGTTCAGGTAGAGAAAGAGTTGCAGTGTTTGAAGGAAGGGGGGGAGGGGAAGTTGAGTGGTGGGGTTTTTATAAAATAGAAAAGGCTGAGGAAGTGGGTCACTCTCTCCCACTCCAAGCAACTTAAATAAAGAGTAACAGGAGAGTCTCTAAAAGAGGAGACAATTTACACATCCTTGATGCGCCCACCCTTTATGTATGTAACCATGCATATATATATATATATATATATATATATATATATATATATAGGATGGTATCGATGGGTGGTATGTGTATGGGTTGGAGGAATAATAGCATGGTGCGCTACTACAAAGCGTATGGTGTGCGATTTATGCACTCGCATTCGCCTGCTCGTGCCCATGCGTGTCGATCTGGAGAAGAGTTGCAGGGTACCCCTAGGATTGGTTGTTGAGCATCCGTTCACCCATTTTCGATGGTTGATAAGAGTCCACCAAATGGTCGGTTATGATCATAAAATTAGTGTGAACCACGGATTCCGGTTATGCATACATGGATGGATTTGCATGGTTCATCATAGATGGAGGCTGTAAATTGTCTCCTCTTTTAGAGACTCTCCTGTTCATAGAGCCATGATAAATTTTTAAGCAATCCAAGCACTAAATGTCATTTCAATTGTCCAATCGATGCACTTAATATGGATAGTTGTCCATATCTTTTTAATGGTTGATACGAAAGTAAACTGATCAGATGATTCCAATCTGGTAGTCATTTTTCTTCGGTTTAAGCATGTGCGGATGATGGCCTGCTAGGTGGACTACTTGGGTAGATCAACAATGTTTGCCAAATGGCATAATGGTTGGCTTTCATGGCCCTATTTTTGTACAAGCAGTGATATGCATTGCTCCTCTTAAAAATGAGTAGAGAAATAAGACTTGTACAGCGACCCCAAATTAATATGTTTGGAGTTGAAGATTTAAATACCTGAGCTGTATCTGCTGATGCCAGGTAGGATAATATCGTAACCGTTAGATGAGGTAAACCTTGCAGATCTCGTGTTCATCTAATCCTACATTATGAACCTTCATGACCATGACCATCAGATCTTATCGATTTGATTGATTCACTGTACAACAAATCGTCCATGTAAGAAATGTTTTTGCCCTTATGATCATCAGATTGAAAGAACTCTCAAATCCAATCGTATTGGTCCTCTCTACTTGAGCCTCCACGGAGTGGTGCACATCTTTATACATTTGAATTTCTAAGTGTGAGGGCATTATCTTGGCGGGTTTTGGCCAAAACATCACACTTATTGGAGGAATCAAATGGGTTGATCAAAGCAGTTTTGTCAACGATCAAAATATTGGCCAAAATTTTGGTGATCGAACTTTCGGCCAATAATTTGAAGATTTCGGTCAAATTTCAGTTTTTAAAAAAATTTAATATAATTTTATTTTTTGCAAAAATTGATATTTTGAGCAGTATTTAACTTTTCAAGTTTTGGTTTCGGGCTTGGCCAAAACCAGTACATATTGGCCATAATTTCAATTATCGGCCTATATTTTGAACAATGAGTTTTGTTCATGCAATTTGAACCTGAATGCTTTTAATAAGATGGTAGTGATGGTTCAATAATGTAATTTTGTAGCCGGGAACTCTTATTTGCAACCATAGATTCTCTTTTTGCAACCAAGGCTTTTTACACATGCGAAAGCCATTGATTGCTTTGAGTAAAACAGTGAAGATCATTTTTCATCTCAATCTTTCATACGATATATCTTGAGATCATGGGCATACCATTAGGCGGCCAATTTTTTATTCCTTGTGATACACATTCCCAAAAGTAAGTTGATAACCACATTTGATGGAATGCCTATGATCAATAACCTTTTTGCATGTCTGCCATTTAGAATCAACGTTTGATCGTCTGATGCAGAAGATTGGTATGAAGAACAATATCCACGTCTGATTATGTTAGCGTAAAGCAATGCGTCGCCTTATTTTGATAATCACCTTAATTCATTCTTATCTTGATAACTAACTCATTCACTTATTTAAATCAATATAAGCCCCCTATGGGCATATTTATAGTCTTATTTATACATCTCAGCATAATCATAATTATGTAACGCATTGTAATCACAATTTGTGACAATTTATTTGTATCTTTTTCTCACTTTCTATGTTATTCTTATTTTCTATTTTATTTATAATTTTAACAGATTCAAAATAGTTTAACAGTTTTTGTGCGTAAAAAACCCTTGATTACTAAGCAGGAATCTTTGGTTGCAAATAAGGGTGTCCTTCCCATATAGGACAAGGGCTGTCTACCATAACGCCAGTGCTGGTGGCAGGTAATTGATGACCTATACATAGGGATGTCTTTAAGATCCAGCCCTACCCGGCTAACCCTACCCTATGTGGGCCATGCCTTCATTGGGTTTTTGTTATTCTTTTGTGTTTGTGTTTATTTTTTTTTCGTATTTAATTCCTTTTAACTAATTGTGATCCTTTTCAAGTTATTTCATTACCTAATGTAAGTATTTTGAAGGTTATCAAAAAAAAAATAAAAAAATGTTAAGTATTTTGACACTAACAAATCACAGCATATAAGTTACTAAACATATAAACACAAAATAAGTGTATAGTAAAATGAAGGGTGAGGATCGGCTTTAAGGCTTAAGCCTAGGGCTCTTAATGGACCGGGCTGGCCCGCAATTCAGCCTGATCCAGCTTGAAAAAACTAGACATTTTTTGGTGTATAAGCCTGGCTCCATACCCAGACCGGGCTAAGCATGTTCCTTCTTGCCATAGCTTAGGCCGGCTTGGACCCCTTGTTAAAAAATTAGGTTTGACCAGAACTGATTGTTATATATACACGAGTAGAAGGCAAGTGGCATTCAGGTGAGCATTAAAGAGGGACATTATTCTTTTGAAAATAAATTAATTTTTTGGCTCCCCTACATAACTTAGCCTTCTTATATATTTATTTTAGTATATATATATATATGGCTAATGGCAATTTTAAATTATTTACATCTTGGCAAAT